>OZ038381.1:55629227-56981727 GCA_964036045.1 Eutreptiella sp. 'Long Island Sound 2002'
CTGGACCCGACTCTGGTCCAGGCTATACAACGAGAAAGCGATGGACATGCCTTGGGTGGCTTGAAGGATTGACTAAGACCTCAAGATGCTATTGAGACTACACCCGGAGGAGATGAATATGTCGTGACTAACACCAACGCCCCCAACTCTCCCAGCCATGTACCTGTTCCTGATGGAGTCTCTGAGTGTGGACTATCCGAGCTACCTAGCTCTATCCACTCAGATGACGAAACTCAGCACGACGCCTTCTTCGTGCAGACCTGTGTGGAGGAAGTGGAGAACGCCGAGTACGTCGCCCCACTGAAACCCCTACTCTCCATGAGGGTGGAAGACCCCGTGGACGAAGAGCTGGACCCTCGATCCAGGCTAAGGGAGTATGTGGACTCCAAGAGGAAGATGGTGGCGAAAAGGCTATGCTACGCTAAGCCTACCCGCAGCTCATGGCCACTGATACAAGGACATATGGGAGATCTATCCCAATTGAAGGAGGACCTCGAACAGCAGATCAACACCTGGCAAAAGCAGGTAGATCTTAAGCTCATGAAGAGCGTGTGGGGCGCCCATGTGGGGACCTCAGAGGAGGACGACCTCTCGGAGGAATGTGTATGTTAACCCCCTCAAGCGTGCCTATGTTGCCATCGTCCACCGGAGATGGTTGAACAAGACCTTCTATATGCCTACCAAGGGTTGAAGGACACTACCAAGGGCGAAGAGTCGGTGGAGGATCACCTCCCGATGTCTATTACTCAGGGGGCAAGCAACTTACACTCTGACGAGGACATGCAGGACAAGATCAAGCTATTGGACCCGCGGGTGCAGAAGCTTATAAGGACCTAACTGGAGGTGTTCGGAGAACTACCCCCTCCAGCTTCATGTGACAAGCTGGTACAGATGGACCTCAAGCTGAAACCCGAGTTCGTGGGTCACAAGATCCAGAGGAGACCCTATCCAGCTCCTAAAGAGCAGGCCGACGAGATTGAGCGACAGATACAAGAATGTATCGACGCTGGCCTAGTCCTGGAGTACAAGGACGGGGGCTACCCCCAACACTGCAGCCCCTGTTTCCTGGTGGCTAAACTTGGGTCTACAGCCAAACGGCTGGTAGTGGACTACGGAGAGCTGAACAAGAAAACGCTGAACCACTCAGGGTCCATTCCTAATATGGAGTCTACCCTTGACAAGATAGCCTCCTGTCGCTACAAGACCAAGATGGACGAGAGGAGCGGATTCTGGCAAGTGGACCTGACGCCCAACGCTCAGTAGCTACTGGCTTTCATCACCCCTCAGGGGAGGGTGTTCAAGTGGAAGGTCATGCCATTTGGCGTGGCCAACGCACCCGCTCTATTCGAAGAGCTGATGAACAAGATCTTGTCCATCCTACGAAGGAGACCTAAGGTGCAGGAACTTATATCCCGTGGGGCGGAGATGGAAGCACACATCGACGATGTATGCCTCGGGACCAATACTCAGGAGGACCACCTAATCCTCTTGGGTGAGTTCTTTGCGGTCTGCCAGGAGAACCACACACGACTCAAGCTGAAGAAGTGTGAGTTCATGCATGAGACCATGCAGTACCTGGGGTTCGACGTTGGCTATGGGTGGTGGACCCCAGCGGCCTCTAAGGCCAAACCCCTGATGGACGCTAAGGTACGACACGAAGTCCCCAAGAAAGGACTTCATGATGTATGCAGTTTCATTGGGGCGTGCAACTTCTATCGCCGCCACATCAACAACTTCACCTACACCAGCGCCATTCTGACGGACTTGATCAAGAAGAGTACTACTTGGCGCTGGGGCCCACAAGAGCAACAAGTGTTTGACGAGCTCAAAGACAAGGTAGCCGACGCTAAATGCTTGGGCGTGCCTAGGGCACAAGGGGAGATTATCCTGGTGACCGACGCCAGCAATGTGGGCGGTGGTGGAACGTTGTTCCAATGGCAAGCACTAGAGAAGGAGGAGTTCGACTCGGCCATTTCCCCATGGGGGACGGAAGGTCTCAACCGAGATGGAACCCTCAAGCACAGCTACCCTGACTACAAGTGGGTCCTAGTACCTCTGGGCCACTGGAACTGGAAGTGGAACCAGGCCAGGGGAAACTACTCCACCTATGAGCAGAAATTGCTCGCGGGTATGCTAGTGCTATCCTCACAATCACGACTGTTGGGGAGTAACCCTGTGTCCTGGCTGTGCGACCAAGAGCCGGTCCGCACTTTCCAGAAGGGCCCCCCACCTGAGAAGGCCATACTACGTCGCTGGTGGACCTACCTCAGTCAACTACGGCTGACGGTACACCATATCCAGGGAGTAAAGAATGAGTGTGCAGACTACATCAGCCGCAACAACTTCGATGCCCTGATTGGTGCCCGGTCTGAAGCGCTGGCTAAGGAGGCGTTCAGCCGTATGGACGTCATCTTGGACCTCAACATGACTATGATACGCCCCCTGGATGGACTCCAACAATCAGAGTACCTGAAGGAGTTTGGGGATATCTACAAGCGGCTGGAGAAACGCCTTGAACCCCTCCTGGTCAACCAAGATCAGTGGAAGAGGGACAAGAGTTACCTCTGGCATGAGAACCGCATCGTGGTACCTAGTGACAGAGTCCCAGCGCTGCTGAAGTGGACCCATGAGTCCAGCGGTCATGTGGGTGCTGACCGCACCCTGAGGCTATTCAAGCAGTGGTTCCACACTACGTGGACTGACGACCAACTGCGAAAGACCCTCCAGCCTATCGTGGACAAGTGCCCGTGCAGGTCCTGCAAACCAGGGAATATCAGGGACAGAGGTCTCTACTCGACCCTGCCCATCCCTCACTGTGCTAACAGTGTTCTATACGTGGACTACACGGAGATGCCGAAGTTCTGGGGCTATGACTTCGCCCTCGTTGTAACCTGTGGGTTGACCACGTTTACCAGGGTGTTCCCATGTACCAAGCACATTACCGGGGAGGAGACTATCAAGATACTCCTGGAGGAGTGGTTTTGTGTCTATGGGGCGCCCAAGGAGATCAACTCCGATGAGGACGTACGAGTACGCTCTGATAACGGCTGGTACAAGAGGGTCCTGAGATCCCTCAATGTCCAGGTGTCTACGGAGATCCCCTACTCGCACACGAGCAACCCCCTATGTGAGCGACAGCTCCGTGTCCTCAAGGAGAATGTAAGGATATGGTGCAAAACTGAACGGACCAGAGACTGGGTGAGACTACTCCCCGTCATATCCTTGATGATGAACTCCCAAGAGAGTTCAGCTACTGGCTACTCGCCCCATGAGCTATTCCTAGGGCGCCCGGCGTGGTTCCTACATGCCCCCTATCCAGAGGACACCCATTCTTCTGTGGGTGAATGGGTCCAAGAGCAACAAGCAGAGGTGGACAAGGCCAAGGCTATGATCCAGAGAGTGAGGGAGCGTCAGTGGAACAAGAAGAACAAGCACCGAGTACCAGCCACCTACCAAGAGGGGGACTGGGTGCTGGTGCACCACAGTTGACTACCCGCCTGGCCACGCTCCACCAGCGATGACCCATACTTCAGGCCGTACAAGATTCTATCAGTGGATGGACACCGTATCACCGTGCGGTGTTCTCCCCGTCTAGGGGGGACCCTGGTGTGCGCTGCTCAACATCTGAAGCGCTACTATGATCCTGAGGACCTCTGTGGGGAAGAATGGGAGCTTAACGACGAGGAGATCGCCGCCCTAGACCTACAAGGGGCTGCAAGCCCTATGGAAGTTGAAGGGGAACTCCCAGACATGAACCCCGAGGAGATGGCAAAGGAGGGCTTCTACCTGGTGAAGTCTGTCCTACGCCACCGCTATCGCCAGGGTTGGCGCTTCCTCACCCTCTGGGAAGGGTTTGGAGTCAAAGAGGCCACCTGGAAGCCCTTCTCTGCGTTGGTTCTACCTGAGGGACGCCTAAACTCAGTTCTGGTTGACTACTTGTCCCAGAAGAACCTTGGTGAGTTTCTGAGGCTCGCTGAGACGCTTGCCACCAAGACTAAAGCTAGGGACTGAACCTTACCCCTGAGTGTGCTACGTATGTCTGTGTGTGTCTCACTTCTCTCCCGGGCGTGGCTCCCGAATCAACAGGCTTCGCTGATGTCGGACCGAAGGTCCTAGTCAGTTACTGGTACCACACCTATGGTGCCCAATTTCTGTGCTGGCGCCTATCCATGGGGCAAGACGGCAAAACCCCTACCTACTAGAGGGGAGGGGTGGCCAAGTGTGCTAAGGGCATACAAAACGCCCATTTTTGCTAAAGGCCAAAAGCTAACGCACTCCCCTGCCCACGTGGAAAAGCACGCGGGACAGGAGACACCACTACTCTACACACCCTACCTACAGTGGCACCATCCTGGTGGGCGAGCGCTACTGCAACTGGCTCAAGCCCCCACTCAGGATTATGACTCCTACACTCACGCTCTACTGGGTGTTGTTGAAGATCAAGCCGTGAGTCCTAATGACCCTCCTGTGAAGAAGACAAGAGAACACAGAGCTGCTAAGCAACTGTGGCCTAACAGGGACGCCACAACGTGTTTCCCTGCTAGGGCTTGGAGGGAAGGGGTGCTCTTGTTGCGTACACAGCGTGGATGTCGATGGAGTCGAACTGCCCCCGCCACTCCTGGCTGAGGCGCAGTCAAATGATTGTGGGATCAGCGCCCTTGTTTAGCAGGGCAAGAAAAAAATGGGACGCTGCTAGACCAATCACCCTACCTGCCCACCTGTAAAGCAAAGGCCAATGAAGAGGTGTTTGCGGCTGAGGAACCAAGCCACACTCCACGTACGTATTATACGCTTCTCAGTGTGACCTCTAATACGCTGTCCTCAAACACCCCTGTCAAGCAAGCAAGCGTTAAGAGACTCCTCAGGTTCTCTTAAAGAACGTACCGAGGAGCCCCTGGGTAACCTAAACAAGGTTTACCGTGCGCATTTCGTGTGGCCTACCCTTTAATGCGTGTGTGAATGCACGACCATGCAGGAGTCTGCGAACAACCTTTGTCAATCTTACCCTCAATCACGAACTCTACCAGGGGGTGGCCCCACCTGGGCTTACCTACCTTACTCACCGCTTGGGAGAGAGAGCAAGGTGGAGTGCAGATCGAAACGGAAGCGTGCAAATCGAAACACAAGCACGCAAATTGTTTATGCACCAGTGTGTATGTTCTAATCAGTGCAACAAAAAGGGCAGTTGGGCTGTAAGAGCAGTTGTCACGGTGGCCCCGCATTGCACCGCAGGGCAGGACCGGTAGCCCCCCATGACAGCCACTCCCTGGCCGAAGGCCATCTGTTTTTTTCCCCTAACCTCACCTCTAATCATCTGCAATCTTTCTAATCTAGCCCTCTATCGTTTGTTAGCGCTGCTACAAGAGTCGTTCACGGGGACACGAGACAAGCAATGTGCATGCTGCATACGAGACGAGCACACCTGAGGTTTGTACCTGATTCCTTGAAGTCTTTTCGTTGATTTTGGAATTCTTGGATTTTTGATTCTTTCTGTCAGTGTGGGTGGAATCTGTATGTTTATTTATTTATGTGTGTCTCGTTATTTTCCTGTCTACGTGAGACATACATTTATAATCTCATTATTTCTGTATTATCCGGCGCTTCGCTGGGAGCCGCTCCTGCGCGCCGCTTTTTTCTGCGTAGGAATTTCTTGATTTAAAAAATCAAGAGAAGACTACAAATTTTATAAAAAAGTGCATCTGATGCACAATTGGAATCTGCTCAGGTGTGTTGTCTTAGAAAAATTCTAGGCCGTCATTTGACGGATTTAGGTGTTGTCGCTTCGCGCTTGCGTGGATTCGTCCATAATTCTCCGATTGCTGTCTGTACAGATACCCACGCGCAGCCTCGCTGAGTAGGCCGTGTTCGGGCCGAGACACAGCAGCCTGGAGAGACTGAGCAGAACCCAAGACCCCACCAAGGGGCAATTTAATTTTTTTAATGACTCCCTTCGCCCTAAGACAGGTGACAGGTCGACTGCAGGTTTACGAGAACCCATGCGAGTGTGTATATTGCGTCTTGCGTTGAGCTTATGTCGCGCTGCGTCTTGGAGGGAGGGATGCACATGCACATGCTTTGGCATGCTCCCAACCTAACCCAACCAAGCCGAAGGAACCCCGGCAGCGCCATGAGCGCTGAGCCTTCTGTAGGAAATGTCAAGAACACAGCAGCAAAAAGGCGCCAGCTATGGTGGGCGCCCATTTTTCTGTGTGAGGGAAGCTATAGGTATTTTGAAGTAGATGTGGAAACCAAGGAAAGGCCAAGAAAAATTCCTTTTTTCCTGAAAATACGACAGTGGTGGCCACCACAGCACAAGGGGGGAGTAAGAAAAAGTGCTTTTCCAATGCTGTAGGGTATACGTTAGTTGTATTAGAGATGCTCTAAGCACACAGTCATTTCTTTCTTAGTATTGGTCCCACCAAAAGTGGTGATAACACATTTTGACCTATGGAACCAAACAAGAAATCAGGATATGGAGTGGACCCCTTAATCCCCTATAAATGTGAGGCTATTCATCTTTTCCAGAGTCGACTGAGAACTGACATATCCAGGGCAGAGCCTATGAATTTATCTATGTTTTCTCATGAATTCTTAGCTATCCTAGTAGTATGCACCCTAGGGGGCTGGGGCACCTCTTTTTGAGAGGTCCTGGGTTCAATTCCCGGTCAGCCTAGCTAAGTAGGAAGATCCCATGTGACATGGCAGTGACCTCATCGCCACATGCCATGCCACCTCAGCACATACCGGACCCAAAACAAAGAGTGCACATCTCCTGAGATGGCACTATGGAGATTGAGTGACTATGGGGCAGTTTTCCAACTCTTTTCCCAAAAGACTTCAACTATCTTTGTGAATATGCGATCCGATTTGCCCTGAGTTGCAGTTTCTGTGAATAATCTTACATCTTTCACTGTTTACACTGCAGCCCTTCATGCTTTGATCCTGATTCTCCTCTACTTTCTTATCTCTGGCTCGGGTTATCCTGGATTGGTTGTATTCCAGCAAATAAAACATTTTTCTCATCGAAAAAAAAAAAAGAAGCAGGAAACCCTACACCAGCAGCAAGCAGCAGGAGAGGCACAACAAACACACAGTGTTGAAATCACTATAAAACTTTCTGGAAGAGGAATGGGCCTTCCGCACCCCCTTGCGGGACCCCACTGGCGGGCCGGACCCATGGGGTGGTGCCCACGTCGGATTTTATTGCGTACATGCGGGTGGCGAGGTACGCTTGCAGGAAGCCCTGGAAGGGGAGTCCCATGTGCTCCCAGACCGCCCGCAGGAGGCGGTGCGGGGTGTTGGGGAAGGCCCCTTTGTAATCCAGGGACGTGATGATGAGGCTGATCGGACCGATGTCCACGACGGCGTCTTGCATAAATATGGCCTCCAATGGCGACCTACCCGATATGGCTCCCCACATTGTGGGCCGTATAGCCCTGTACACTGCCGGGGCCACCCGCTTGAGGATGAGCATCCATATGAGTTTGGCTTCCGTGGTGGCGCATACGATGGGTCTTCAGTTGTCGGGGTTCGCCCAGTCGCTCTTCTTATACAGCGGGTGTACCATGTTTGGCCAGTCGGGTGGTATGTCCCCTTTCTTGATAGCGATATCCCACAGGCGCGCGGCCAAGTGCCTCTTCAGGTTCAGCAGGAGCCTACGGTAGAGCTTTGCCGGGAGTCCGTCCAGCCCCGGGGTTTTTCCCGGTTGTAGTTTGTACAACACCTCAATGAGTTCGCGAATGGTGAACGGGGTTCGGTGCATGTCTCGTCGCTGTGTCCGGTTGTAGGGTTTCGGCAGGTGTGATATCAGTTCATCCGTGTAGGCTGACAGCTCGCCATCCTCAGTGTTGTGTTGGCGCAGGAAGCTGCTGAGCACTTCTTCCAGGACCCCCTTGGGATCGTTGGTCACTGTGCCGTCCTGCAGGCGTACCGCCTTGATGCCTCGCTGTCCTGTCTCCCGCAGGACCTTGTCCACGTGTTTCAAGGATTTGTAGGGTTGGGGGTTTTGAAAGTAGCGTTGTTGTTCTTGTGCCAGTTCCTTTGCCCGGCGGAATAGCCATTCCCTGAGTTGCCGGCGTGTGGTGTCCAGCCGTGCGGCGATTTCCTGGGCGTCATGTTGGGCTTGTAGCTCATGCGAGTGCACTGCCGTGTGTAGTGCTCGCTTGTCGTGCCATATGGCTGTGACCAGGGATCGTAGGTCTTGATGCAGGGTGACATCGTCCTGTGTTCTGTGTTGTCCGTGGAGGCCGCACGCCGTGGCCGCTTGTCGCCTGGCGAGGTTGAGGTCCGTCTCGTCTTGTTGGCCTAGGATGCGTTGTACCGTGCGGTAGTACGCTATCCATTTGTTGGTGTCGTGCTCGTCTGGTGGCCTGATGGGTGGTTGCTCCTCGTGGTCCATGCCATCACTGGAGGCCGGGGGTCTTTGAAGTACCTTGATTTTCTTCTCCAGGGGTCGATGTCCGGTGATCTTGGATGGTAGGTCGTGGTGTTGCGCCCGTTTCACCTCGACGGCCGCCGAGTCCGCGTAGCAGAGGTCGATGCAGGAATCTGCGGAGCAAGGTTGCGGTGGTCTGTGCGAGGGCTGGCCTTGTAGAGAAGCTGTGAGGTCCTGCACGCCCAGATGTTGCATGGCTATTTGCACCGCTGCGTCCTCGGGCGTCTGTCGCCCTCCGCGATCGTCCGCTGACGGGGCTGCATTGAAGTCCCCTCTGATGACAGTCGGCCCCATCATGGCAAGTTGTTGGTAGGCCTCCATGAGGTGTCGAGGAATGTCTCCGTGGCGTCTCCAAAGGGGGAGTGTACGTTGATGACATTCAGCTGCCACGTTGGGCCTACCAGTTCGTACGCCGCTAGGACGCCTTCTACCCCCAGGTGGTGGTGGACGTGCACTTGGACTTCACCTTTGTGGGATATGGGCACTCGCTTGACCCACGCTGTATTGGTGTCCCGTCCTGGTGAGGACGGGGGTTAGGTTGGGGCAGACTGCCTGGGTTTTGAGGGCCTGTTCCTGCCACACCATGGCGTCCGGGTCGCATTTCGCCATGACAGGTACGTCTTGTAGGTCCGGAGCTTTGGCCGCGTCGTACAGGGCGCCTGATTCGTTGAGGGACATGGGAGTGACGAGCGCAGTGGTGACCTCGTGGGTGCGCGCCTTGGTGGCCCCTGGGGGGTCCCTGGCGCGGCGTGGTAGTAGTCATTGTCCCAGGCGCAGTTTGTGGTTGATCGCTGTGGCCACCCTTTGTTCCTCCGGTATATCTGGCTCCTCCAGCCATGTCTGCGGTACGTCACCTGTCCAGATGGTGCCCGGTGGTACCTGGTTGGCAGGTGTGCGCAGCTGCACCGGGCACTCCGGGAACTGTCTGTCGTCCCAGAGTTCGAGGTTCGAGGTCTCCACTTTTTCGCCCCACTCGGGGAGTGCTTGCCACTTGATTTTCAACTGCAGGTTGCCATTGTGGCCCGGTGTGGCCACTCTGCCCTGTATCTTGCCCCGGAAGCATACAAATTGCTTTCGTTGTCCTCTAAGCGTGGCTCCGAATACTCCCTGTACTTCTGCGCCGTCTTGCCATTCAGGGTGCATGGCGGCACGTTCCGCCGGCGTGAAAAATGGGCACGCCGGGGCCTTTGGCTTCAGTTGTGGATCAGGTGGTGGTGCTGGGGCCGCTTTGGGCTCCGGTTTGGGAGGTTTGGCCCTGCGGGCCGAGGCGTCCGCTCCCCCTGGGCGGGGCCTCGGTTTGGGCTGGAATTGTTCTGGCGGCAATTTCCGGGCCGGCTCCGGTGCGTCGCGGCGGAATATGCTGTATGCCGGTCCCTGTCCCTCCTGTGGCCGGTGCATACCCCGAAGCTGGTTTGCGTGTTCCTGTAGGCTGGTGGTGCGAGGTTTGAGAGTTCGCTCCGTGTCCGTGGGCCAGGACATCCAGCACTGCGCCTGTGCTGTCCCGTGCTTTCGCACATAGGCTGCCAGGTTGCGCGTGAGTGTAAGCCACGTCTCGGTCAGCGTGGTGTTCGTGGCTGGGGCATCCACTGTCCAGTGCATCGCCGTTTTGAGGGCCAACCAGTGCGCCCTGGGGTGGTTGGTGTGGTGGGTGGAGTTTTGAAAGCGATCCCCCAGTGCCAGTCGGGTCGCCGGTTTCGCTTCCGGTGTGAATGTGTGAACCCTGTCCGTTGTGCCCGTGGTGTTCCACTGTGCCACCCACCATGTGTGTTGGTGGCATGTTAGTGTCACCGTGGGGGTATCCGGGGGCCTGTCAATAAAGGCTGCCCAGTCAGTGACCTTCGGACCTTCGGTTTTCCGGTCGTGCTGCTCCGCTGGGCTGGTCAGGGTCACCAGATGGCTCACAAGGTCCGGCGACAGGGTGTCTTCTGTTTCCTGTACTCTGTCCTTACGTACCGTGGGGTGGCCCACGGCAACGTACCATGCGTCCGTGGTGGCCGCCAGGGTGTTGGCCGCCAGGGTGATGACATCGTCCGTCAGGCCCTCCACGATGAAGTACTTTTCCCCCGCCAGGATGGCCGGGAGTTGGGACCGTGTGTTTCATGGTGAGGTGCAGTAGCGCCCTGTCGGGGCTTGGGGCGTTTGGGTCCATGGGCCTGGGGCCTCGGTTCGCCAACAGGTGCCGTGGTTTGTCAGTGTTAGGTAGTCCTGGCCCCAGGGCCATGTGGTGTACCTGATTGAGAGGGATGGTTTGGCCCGTGGTGTCTCCCGTCATGAGATACACTCCTTTGGCGCCTGTTACCGTGTTTAGGTAGACACCTGGGAGTGGGGCGGGTTGTGGGGGCAATGGCTGGAAAAGGGCGTGGGGCCAGGGGTGGCCGCAGGGGGGGCCCCGGGCCGGAGCCCTGGGCAGGGGCCATCCATGCCGTGGGGTACGGGATATAGTATGTAGGGCCCTGCCACCCTGCGCAGTTTTTGGGGGTTTAGGGTGTTCAACCACCCCCCCACCCTGATGGTGACAGAGCTTTGGTCGATCCAAGTGGCTTGATCGCGGTCAATGTCGTGGTGTAGGGCCCTTCTGATGGTGACCCACGTTCGGCGGTGGGTGGTGTCATCTTGGGTGGGGCACCCCGTGTCTATGAGAGGCATTCTGGCGTTTGCGAGGGCGGAGTTTATGATGTTTAGGGGGGCCGGGTTGCCGTGGGTGCCGGTGGCGGTGTTCCCCGCGGGTTTAATGCTCTGGCGGGGTACTCGCCTCCCGTGGAGGGGTTGGTGCCAGGACGGGTCCGGGTGCCAGATGGGGGCTGGTAGGTCCCCGTATCGTGCCCAGGTGTACACCGTGTATGCCGTGCCCTTGGTGGCGGCCTGCAGTCTGTACGTGGACTTCCGTGCTTGGCCGTAGGTGACGAGCATATTTGAGGTGGGGACGGTGTAGTTGAGGTGCGTGTGCGCCAGGGCGTGCGTTATTTGTACTTCCGTGCCCTTCCGTTTGTCTCCATGGTCTTCTAGTATGAAGTGTACTATCCATGGGCTGTGGGGTTGGAGGTTACCTTCTTTGTCGTGCAACGGCGGGTGTAGTTGGCGTCCAGCCTGCTGCGCTTTGTTGGCGTTGTGATGGGCGCGTTGCTCGACGAGGACGTTCGGTGTCCAGTCCTGCGGGGCACCCTCCCTGTGCGCCATGGCCTGGGCAGCCTTGGCGAGTGCCGTGACGGTAGGGGGCAGTGGGGTTTCAGCGACCTGGGGCACCATGCCGGTGTCTGTTGGGAAGTTCGAGTATATTGTGAATATCCCCGGCTGGTGGGCGTTGTGGGTGTCCGGGAGGGTCAGAGAGAGCGCCTCTTTGATCTGGGTTACCGCCTCCGGATGTATGAAAGTAGGGTAGTGCCAGAGGGTGTGCTCGGGCGGTACGTCCTGCCGGCTCCATTGTCTGTGGCGTGAGGGTGTCGTCGAGGGTGACCTCGTCGAGGCGGTTGGCTTCAGCGGCCCACCTTGTCTGCCATTCCGTCAGTGTGGGGTCGTTCTCGGCGCAGTCTAGGGTATAGTGGATAGCCATCCACTCGGGGTTGGGGTCGGTGGTAATGTCGGTACCCGTTGCTGCGTTTATCCAGATAGCTTGTGTGGGTCTCGCCTGGGGCGTTTGGTCGTCGTCGCCCAGGGCTGCGCCTTCCATGGCTGCCGTGCCCTGGGTGGTGAGAAAGAGGTCTATGGCCTGCGTTAGTTGTACTTGGTGTGGCGTAAGGAGGCGCATGGATACCATCGTTGTTATCCTTTGGAGGACTTTCTTCCAATCGAAGGTACCCGTCGGTAGTCGCCATGTCGTTGCCGTGCTTCTTGTGTGGTTCCCCCCTCGGGGTAGTTCGTAGTTGTCTGGGACGTGACGCAAGGTGAGAGGCTTGTCGCGTTGTTCGACAGTTGCGGTGGCGTTGGGGGGTTCGGCCCTTTTGTGGGCTGCTGGGCTGTGCACTTGTTGGGGGGGCCCACGTTCGTGTTGCGTGGGGGTTTGGGGTTTCGTAGGACTGGAGGGTATGTGTGGCACCGGTAGCGGTTGTGGCATTGTAGGCCGAAGGCTGGTAATGTTGTGTGCTCCGGTGGCTGCATCTTCGTGCAGGTAGACCTCCAGCGCTGGTGGCCCAATAGGGTGCCACTCGCGTGGGTCATCGTGCGGGGTGTGGAGGTGGATGCTTTGCTGAGTGGACCAGCTGTGGTAGGCCAGGATGGCGTTCGTGATGGCAGGGTTGCTGTTGTCTCCAAACGGGTGGTTGGGTCTGGAGCAGTCTTCGAGCGTGGTGCGAACGGTCGTAGCAAGTGCTCCGATGTCTCCGTCTGGCACTACGTCGTCCCATGTTGTGCGGGACGTGGCATCCGGGGGGCCCGTGTGTCCCTCCAGGACCTCCGTTTCGTACTTGGTCCAGTCTTGTAGCATGTGTTCCACGTACGCAGCTTCCGTGTACGGCTGGATACTGTGCTCCGCTAGGGTGCGGGCATGGGCCAGCTGTTGGTACAGGGTCCAGTGTCGGGGGGCTGGTCTCGGTGGGGGGGTCGCGGCGGGCTCGGGCGTAGGCTCCTTCTTCTCGGTTGACCTGTGTCCGTGGCGGGTGGCGTGCACCAGGGTGTACTCGTCATCTTCTCGCCCGGGCGTGCATTCCAGGTGGGCTTCCCCCGTGGACACAGTGGTCGGTCGGCATGTCGCGGTGCGTGCGTAGGGGGGCCCCGTTTTGTCATGCAGGAGGATGGTGTGGCCCCGTGTCCAACTGTGTAGGGTTAGCAGGAGAGCCGCCGCTGTTTCCTTGAGGGTTGCTGGTGGTTGGGCGTCGGACTTCTGGATGAAGGCCAGGGCCTCCTTCGCGCGTGGGGCTCCCGTGAGGTTCGCCCACGCTCCTGTTTTGGTCTCCCGTCCCTGCACCACCACTCTTTCCGGTGATTGTTGCTGGGCGTTTTGCATGTTCCTTCGTAGCTCCTGAATGTTTGTCCCTGGGTCTCGTTTGCTTGCTGTTTCCGTTATCCGTTGGTCCGTTTCGTTGAGTGCCCGGTATAGGCTCCATGTGGGTCGTTGGTGCGCGTCGGCCGCGACCTGCAGCACGCGTTGGATGCTGTCCTGCAGTGGGTCATTGTCTAGGTCCATGCGGTCGTGGTTGGCGGAGACGTCGAGGCCACCCGGCAGTGACTCCAGGGGTGGGTCATGGGCTTCAGGAGGGGTGGATAGTTGGGAGTGAATTTCCATCGCGGTGCCGGATGTGCCACTGGACACGGACAGTGGTGCTTCGTGTGCGTGGTCCTCTGGCGCACTTGGCTGTCTTATCTTCGCGACCAATATCTCTGTTTGTGGTTCCGGTCCCGGGAAGTTGTCCCAGTTGTCGTGGCGCGGCGCCTCGTGGTGAGGCGTGCTGCAGTGGTCCGTGTCTTGGGCGCTGTACTCCGTGCAGTCGGGGCTTGGTGTACGCCGACACGGCGTGGCGTTTGTGGTTTGGGTCATGGTTTGGTTGCTGTAGTTTGTGTGCTGTGACAGGTTCGGGTCCTGTTCCGGGTCGTTGGTGCCGCACCGCGGTATATGGCTGTAGTTTGTGTTTTGGACATCCTCCGTGCGGTCCTGGCTCGGTGTACGCTGGCGTGTTACGGTACTTGCGGTTCGGCTTGTGGCGCTGTAGTCGGTATGTTGTGATGGGGCTTGGTCTGAGTCCGGTTCCAGTTGGCGTCGTGTAGCTCCCTCCCCTATCGTTTCCCCCCCCAGGGGCCCGGTTGTGTCGGCAGTGCCGAGGTCATAGTTCGTGTGGTCGTGGGTCGTTGGCTCCTTGTGTTCGCTGTGTACCGTGTGGGTGGGGCGTGGGGGTGGTGTGCCTGGTGCGATCTCCCGGGTTCCGGGGCCGCCGAGACCATCGGGGCCGGCCAGGCATTGTTTCCCCCCTTGGGTTGTTGTTGATGGCGTGCTCGGCGTTGCGGGTTCCCCCCGGGCGTCGTCGTTCTGGTGCTCCTGCTCCATGGTGTCCTGTGTTTGTATTGCGTGTGTGGTCTTTCTTGCGCGCCACGTATGTGGGCGTGGAGGCACCGCCTGTACATGCGACTCATACTATACCGCTGCGTGTTGTCACATGCGTCTGTGCACCATATACGGGACTGGTAGGTGGCATGGCACTTGCCCTTGGCGTCGGCGTCTCCTGGATTCTGTTTGCCCGCTGTAGTGCACGGTACAAATGGCGCTCTTTATCGTCGGTCAGCAGCAGCCATGTGGAGGAGCTGCAGCACTCAGGGGGTAGGGTCAGGTCATGTTGGCTTGACGGCTTATTGTTTGTGGTTGGTGGCGTGGCGTCGCGTAGTCGTGTTGTCATGTTGTGCCGCGTTGGATGGCGTTAGATTGTGTGGCGTCGCGTGGTTGTGGCGTTGCGTCGTGTCGCAGCGTGTGCTGTGTTGTTTTGTTGTGTGGCGTTAGGTGGTGTCTTGTGGTGCCGGGTGTTGGCTGTGCCATGCCGCGTTTTGTGTTGTTTTTGCTGTTGGTTGTGCTGTGCAGTATTGCGCTGTGTTGTATGGTGTCGTGTAGCTGCTGTTGGGTTGTGGTGTTGCGTGTTGTGTGACGATGTTGTGTAATGTAAGGCCGGTTTTTGTCGGGTGCCGCCTTGCGGCACGTTACGGTGTGTTGCCGTGGTGTTGCGTGGCGCGTCGCGGTGTGCTGCGCTGTGTTGGGTCATGTGATGGTGGTGGTATATGGTTGCGTCTGGTTGTAGTTGGTGGTGCTGTCTACGTTGTGTGTAGTGGTGTGGGGTTGTAGTGCGTCGTGGTGTGTCGTGCCTTGTGCTGGTACCTGGTGGGTTCCCCGGGTTGCGCCCATCTTTGCGTTACTTTGTTGTGCTGTGTGTCGTTGTGTGTGTGTATTCGGTTGCGTGTTTTGTGGTGTTCGGTTTTGCGTGTTGCGTCGGGGTTGGTTTGGTGTTGGGTTTCGTCGTGTCGTGTTATGTGGCGTGCGGCGCGTCTTGTGGCGTTCCGTTGTGGCTCGTTGCTTTGTGGCGTGTTACGTTGTGTTGTTCGTGGTGTCTGGTATTGTGTGTTGCGTTGGGGTCGGTTTGGTGTTGGGTTCTGACGTGTCTTGTTTTGTGGCGTGGTGGCGCGTCTTGTGGCGTTCCGTTGTGTCACGTTGCCTTGTGGTGTGTTATGTTGTGATGTTTTGTTGTTGTTGTTTCTGGTGGGGCTTGTTGGGTTGTCTTTCTGCGGCGTTGTTTTGTGGCAGTGGGTGTGGTTCTTTTCATTGCTTTTCGTTGTTGTGTGGCTCATTATTGGCGTGCTTTATTGGTATGTTCGTTGCGTGTCGTTGTTGCGTTGTGTGGTGTCGTGTTTCGTGTCGTTGTGTTCTATCGTGAGGTCGTATCGTTCTTGTATTGTGTCGTGGCGTGTGTTGTGTGCTGGCGTGTTGTGTTGTTTTGTTGTGTTTCGGTGCGTTGGGTTGTACGTTGGTGTGTGGCGTCGGGCATTGTCATACGGTGTTGTGCGTTGTTACTTGTCGATTTGTCGCGTTGTATAGCATGTTGCGTTGCGTACTGTTGCTTAGTCCTTTGTTGTGGATTAGTTTTTCTTGTTCTCGCGCTTTTTGTTTTGTGTTATGTCCCGGCGTTGCGTGGTGTTGTGTTTTTGTTTTGTTGGTTGTGCTCCATTGTTGTGCCATGTAGCTCCGTCGGGTTATGTCGTGTTGTGTGGTTTGGTGTGGCTCTCCCGTGGCTTTGTGGTGGCGTGCTCGTTGGGGTGTTGTTTTGTGTCGTGTTGTGTTGTTGTGAGCGGTGTTGTGTGGTGTTGAGGTATGTGTTGTGTCTTGGTACGCGGTTTGTTGCGTTGTCGTGTGGTGTCGTATAGTTGCTTGAGTTGCTTGTGTGTGTTCGTGACATATAGCGTTATGCCATGTCTTGTTGCCGTGTGTTGCTTAACGGCATGTTATGCCGTTGGTTCTCCGTCATGCTCGGCGTTTGCTTCATCCCGTGGTGCCGTTCACGTCGGTTTGCTCCGCGGGGCGTAGCATACCACGTGGTATAAATAGCCATGGACATAGGAATGAGAGGTTGCACTGGTCGTTAACGCGTCATACTTTACACTTGGTGACTTCATTCTTTGATTTTGGCGGTGCCAAAGAGTAAGCGCTTTCATGTGTGGTTGTTCCGTGTTTGCTTGCCATGTGCTTCCTTGTCGTACCCGTAGCGTAGCCTTGACTTCGTCCTTTTGTCCTTTTCCACGTTCGTCTCGTGCTTCTTTGGTGTTGTGTCGTTGCCGTGTGTTGTTTAGCAGTGTGTTGTTTCGTTGGTTCTTCGTCATGCACGGTGTTTGCTCCGCCCCGTGGTGTTGGTCACGTCATTTTGCTCCGTGGGCAAGATAGGCACCATGTGGCATAAAAAGACAAGGGGATGAGAGGTTTCATCGGTTTCATCGGTTTCATCGGTGACCCCACTCTTTGGTTTTGGCAGCGCCCAAGAGCAAGCGCTTTTGTCTGTGGTTGTTTGGTGTTTGTTTACCATGTTTATCCTTGCCGCACCCGTAGCATAGTCTTGAGTTCGTCACTTTGTCTTTGTCCGCGCTGGCCTCGTGCTGCTTTGGTGTTGTGGTTTTTGGGGCGCGGCCTTCTGTTGGCGGCTCCATACCTCGCCGCGTCGGAACATACATTTGTTTTCTTCGCCGTTGCTGTTCGTGTCCACGCTCCTTTGGACTAGTCCCACGACATGCACTTTGCTAGTTGTTTTGGGGCACGCATGGGTTTCACTGTCTTGTCTGGTTCTCCCCTCTGTTCTCGTTGTGGTCTGGTTCTATGGATTTCTCTGCTGACCTCGCCAAACAGCGGCGGGAGAAATTCATGGGGGGGGTTTGAGGTCAGTAAAAGAGATTTCTGGGTTTATTTTTTTCTTTTGGTGCTTCTTTTTCTTCGTTCCAATTTATTCTTTCCACGCTGTCCAGCGACACGCGCCACATTCGACACGCGCGACAAGGAGCGCGGGCTCCCACCGGACAGGATCATCCGGGGACAAGCGGCGGCCGAACGCCACAGACTGGATCATCCGGGTTGGATCAAGCAGCATGTGCCGCCGCACCCCGGACTGGATCATCCAGGGACAAAGGGCGACCAGACGCCCCAGACTGGAAAATCCGGGGTGGAACAGGCAGTAGGAGCCACCGCACCCACGACACGAAAGACGAGGGACACGTGGTGAACAGACGCCCCGAACTGGAGCATCTGGAGAAGAACAAGAAGGAGCAGCCACAACCACCGGGGCCGGGGAAAGATGGTATGCCGCCCCGGGCAGGATTGCCCGGGGCGGATCAACCAGAAGGGGTCCCCACCCCCCGGGCTGGAGCGTCCAGGGGAAAGTGGGGGCCAGAGCCGAAGGAAACAGGAGGCCAAGACCAAGGTGGTGCAGCGAAGGAGACAAGACCGGAAACAACGCAAAAGACAAGGCCGAGGAAATGCAGGGAGGCAGCGAAGTGGACGAGGCCGAGGAGACGCAGGGCAGCAAAGATGAGGACGGGGCTGTGGTGCGGCAGCGAAACAGACCTATAGATGAGGCAGGGGGGATGCAGAGAAGCAGCCCTGCGGATAAGGCCGGGGTACAGCAAAGAAGCGGAGATCAGGACGAGGCCGCGGAGAGGTAGTGCAACCATGGGGAGGATAAGGCCGTGGTTATGCAGTGAGGGAAACAAGAGGCCGAGGCCGAGGTGAAGGGGATCAGCAGCCACAAGGACGAGGCCAGGAAGAGGCAGTGCGGCAGCTAAGAGGAGGAGCCCGTGGTGATGCAGTGATGCCAAGACCCGGACGAGGCTGTGGTAATGCAGCGAAGCGGAGACGAGGCCAAGAAGTGCCCAGGACTGGATTATCCGGGGCAAAACAAGAAGGAATGGCCGAAGCACGACGCGAGCATTAACCGGTGCAATAAGACCAGACGACCCGGACTGGATCATCCGGAGCGGAACAAGCAGCAGTAACCGCCGTCCCCCGGACTGGATCATCCAGGGACAAGTGGCGGCCTGGCGCTCCGGACTAGATAATCTGGGGCTGGCAGCCTGTCCGCACAAGAGCTGGGCTCGACAAGCTGCGCTGAGGCGGGCCCTTGACCGGGTATAGCAGGCCAGACGTGAGTGCTGGTAGCTACGCCTCTCCGCACCCCCACTATGCATGAGACTCTCGTACCGCAGGTGGGACAAGAAGGGTGAAGAGGTGCACCCGAAGCCGCCCACCCAGTTATACCAAGGGCGGAGGCACACACACAACAAAGAGGGCATCAACATGGACACCACGATGCAGGCGAGGCACGACAGCGGAGCACTCCATCCATCCAAGCCCTAGCAGGGGGAAATGTGGTGGCGTCCCTGCTAGGCCACAGCCGCAAGCCAAAAAAAAAACAACACGTGCAGTGTTCTTGTGCCCAAACACAGGTGGAACACATGGGTTGCCCACCCAGCATGACCATGGGCACAGATCACACACACAGCAGCACGTCCGAGCCAGGTATGGGGGGAACAGCAGAAAGAAGGACCCTCGGCCATGAGTGGCGAGGGACAAACGTCAGAAGGGCAATGTGCCATTAGAGGTATGCAAGACGACGTCAAGAACGGCAAGACAGCAGGCCGTGCAAGCATACCGAACACAGAACACAACTCCCCTCCAAGCCCTAGTGGGGGTACGTGTAGTGGCGTCCCTGCTAGGCCACAGCCGCCTGGACACGCTGTGTTTTCGTGCCTAATCATAGGTGGGCCAAAGGTGCCATGACATGGGAAACGTGGCCAGACGACCCAGACAGGAATGTGCGGAGGTGAACGTAGCGAGTGCGCGGAAGAAGGGGAGTGGATAGGAGCGACCCGTGCAAGGAGCACGAAACTGTCCCCGGATGGATGAGGATCCTGTGGGCCCGCGCCACGGGGTTGCTGGCGGCCCGGTGGGGTATAAACACGGGATGAGGGATGGGAAGGGGGCACGGGGCTAGAGAAGGGGTGTGGCATGGGCCACACAACGGCCCCATGGGATCGGAAAACCACAGGAAGCGGGGATTGGGCTGGTGACGGGAAGTGGCGAAGGGGAACGGGACATGGGACGGGAAGAGAGGCCGATAGCGCCAAGCAACAGCCCCGTGGGATCGGGAAACCAGTCGCCGTGGAGTGGTCAAGCATGGGCCAACCATGAGGAGCCTGGCCACGGGAAGTCGGGAAAATGCCCTGAACTCCTGGACGGCCGTGAGGTGTCAGCAGGGGTGAGGATTGACCCTGAGGTCCCCGGGTCAATGGCCTAAGTACACGTAGGTTCACGCGTGAGCGGGACCGGGGGGAACGTGGAAAGGGTCGCACCCTGGCCTCCAGCCGCGGATGGACGACACCCAAGTGCATCCGGGAGCCAGGTGGGTACTCCAACCCGTGAGGGGTGGGGAGTGGTGGAATGAGGTTGACAGAGAGAAATGCTCCGCTGTCGGCGAGGGCTATCCACAGGAAACCCGCCTGCAGGCGCCCGAAAGGCTGTGCTAGGGGGGGAAGGCCGAAGGATCCTTCGATGGGTGACCGAAAGGAGCCCAGACCGTGAGGGCAGCGTCTGAAGGACCACTAATGCCGGTCATGCCCCAAGGGAACCTGGTTGAAGTTCTCGGCCGTGAGGTGAGAAAGGGGTCGCCAGGGGAACTGATGGTGGAAAGCTCTCCTTCCCGCCAGAGGTGGCCACCATGTAAAACAAGCAAGGAGATGTCAGATGAGGCTGCGGACGCGGCCGCCCTTACTTACTTACTTACTCAGTAAGAACGAGGAAACAGCCAAGAGGGGCCCAAGGTGGTGGTTCCCTTATCTTTTGGGTGTCCGACAAAAGAGCCATCGTCAAGGAAAGGATCATGTTTTCAAGGAGAATGAACATTCCCAAACTCGTTGTTCACGGGCCTATAAAAAACAAAGACGCTCCACATTTCGTACCAACGGACGCCCAGCCCGGAAATTGGTAACGTCTGATTGTTGTGACAATACCGGTCTTGTGATGCCTGGTGTCCCACACTCCTTGTGCTACCCGTTCCCTGCAATATGGGCTAAGTCAACCCGGAAAGTGTGTTATTGTAATTAACCACCAATGCAATCTCGATTGGTTTTGACCCATATCATACCTAGCAATTGTTATTGCATTGTCGGCACACAACAGTGCTTTGAAGCAGTTGGCTTACACCTGCGCGGCGTGTTGCAAACACGGTCCCGAAGAATCGTTTCTAGGTGTGCTGCCTCAATTTGTGCTTTTTCGCAACGGGCCAATCTGTAGGCTGTACATGATTTGCCTCGGTGGTTACAACCGTTCAAAACATTTTCACCGCAAATGAGAAGGAGAAATAGACAGGTCCATTTGACCTTGGATGGTTGATCACAACTACAGCATCAAACTGCCTGTCTGGTTACAACCGTTCAAAAAATTCGAAGAAAGTATTTCCACCGCAAATGACCCACAGAAACGGACACGTCACTAGGGATCTGGATAGTTGATCACAACTACAACATCCAACGAATGTCTGACGGCGATGTACAATTCAATGTGTAGTTGTGGCCGTGACGCATTCCAATGTGCCTTTTAGTGAGGTCTCACTTGGCGAATGACAATTAAGAAGGCAGAGGGACTAGGTGCAAAGGATGAAGTGGTAGGGGCAGGGTGCCATTATAGCATTCCGAGGTTTGCTGTACGTATACCCAATCACTGGACACCATTCCAATGTGCTATGCATACAAGGCTACGTACGCCCAAAATACAACCAATTACTAAACACCGTTCCAAGAAAAAAAACCCCAGTGCACATCCAATGTGCTATGCATACAAGGCCACGCCCAACAGTCTGGTTCTTGCCATTATTGTTCCCATTTCTTCTTTGTCAAGTTTGATTTGTTGCGCCATGTTGCCTACATTATCGAACGATGACGAGGAAAGAGTGCATGCTTTTGTGCAACAGAATATGCACTATTACGCTATTTTCAACCGTTGGATGGATGCAACTCAAAAGCGGATTACGGGTCGTCTTTGCTTTTGGCAAGCAGAAGACGACTATGCTTGGAGGGATCTTATGTTAGCAATGATGCAACCGGGGATAGTTACGGCAGTGCATGAAGCTTCCTCGCCGTCAATATCATCCACTCCTCCACCTGTACAAACTTCAAACGTTCAACCTGGCCCATTGCCGTCACCGCTTGCGGCAACAAGCTGTACCCCATCCACTCCCAATGTACAATTTGAGGGGCCAGTACCAACGCCCGGGTCATTGCTCTTCATCATTCCTCTAAGTTCCAGTGCCGTTGCGTCTCCGGTTGTCCAACGCATGGCGGTCAATTACACACCAACAGCTTTGCTATCCCAAGCTCAGCCATACTTCCTTCCATATCTGCCAATGCCCCCCCAAAACGTTTCCAACAAGCCATGGTTTGAATCATCTTCCCACCAAAGCTTTGCAAGGACTCCGCCGCCTGGCTCAGCCCAATTAGGGTTGAGCCGAGATATGAACCCCACCTTTGGCCAGCCGGCTAGCAGTGCATCACGTGCACTCTGATCTCCAAATGTGATCGCACAACCCAGTCCTGCGGACACGCATGGCGTACAAGAACGAAAAAAGCGACAATGAGAACCACATTTGGACCTAAATGCAGGGGGAAGCGATGATGGAGAACCCGAAAAACGAGCACAATGCACGTAAAGCAAGGAAGAGATCAATAAGCAAAGACGCGAACGATATCAAGAGGTCAGGGACGAAGTCAATAAGCAAAGGACGATATAAACAAGTGTACGCGCAAAAGAAGGACAGCATCAATGCGCGAAGACGGGAGCGGTATCAAGGGGCAAACAAGAACACCATCAATGAGCAAAGACGGCAGCAATATCACGAGGCGGACAAGGACAATATCAATGAGCAAAGACGGGAGCGATATCAAGGGGGGGACAAGGACACCATAAATGAGCAAAGACGGGAGCGATATCCAGAGGCGAAGGACAACATCAATGAGCAAAGACGGGAGCGATGTCCAGAGGCGAAGGACAACATCAATGAGCATAGACGGCAGCGATATCAAGAGGCCAAAGACAACATCAATGAGCAAAGGCGAGCATGGAGGGCTCATCCATTGGAAATGCAAAGGTTGCGCCACGAATGCTTGTTTCGATCAAAGGCCGATGAAGATATTACCCACATCAAGCCCACGTCCTTGACAACATGGAAGTGGAGTGTGAACATTGTCACGCTTTACGTTGGAGTGCCGAGCGACCTACCATTTGTTGCCGTGGGGGACAAGTGAAACTTCTGATTCTGCTTGATCCACCGGAACCGCTCAAAAGCCTATTGACCAAGCAAACTGGACAGGGACGCCATTTTCGGCAACACATTCGGGAGTACAACTCAGCCTTCACCATGGCCTCTCTTGAAGCAAATATCGACATGCGGTTCACGAAAGGGCCAATGGCGGGTGGCCCTCACCAGTTTCGGGTGTCTGGAAATGTGTATCACCGCATGGTCCCCCTGACGCCGAGAGAAAATTAACCACCCCGGTTTGCACAGGTGTAGATTTTGGAAACCGAAGATCAACTGAAGGCATGGCACGGACTTCCACTGTCATCGGAATTGAGAGAGGATCTACTCCGCCAACTGGGAGCTATGCTGAACACACATAACGCCTATGTACAGGTTTTTCAACACGCGGCTGAGCTTGAGGTCCCCAATGTGACCATCTTGCTGCGGTGGACTGCCAACGTTGACCCACGCACCTACAATGTTACCCGTGTCAGCGACCTTGCAGCGTTCATTCCGGATGGCAGTCATGTCGCCGCTCCTCGTAGCATTGCGGTCGGCATGCATGGGGGTGGGGTCAAACGTATCACCGACCTGAGCTCTGCCTACGATCCTTTACATTTTGTACTGCTTTTTCCGCACGGTGAGCAAAGGCTGGACAACTGACGTTCCCCTGAATGTCACCTATTGGCGTCAGCGCGGCCCATGCAAAAGTCTAGAGCAAGGCAATGCCCCAAAGCCCAAAAGCCATCAGACGATTACAGCCCGAGACTTTGCCGCTTTCTACCTCATGCAGCATCCGAAATTGTACACTGGAAATTATTTGCAACAATGACATCAATTGTACGAGGAATACATCGTGGACCAGTATTGCAAAGTGGAATCTCAACGCTTGCAATATGTCTTCCAGAACCAGTCCAAATTGCGCAGACATTTGTATTCGGGTGTTGAAGATGCTACCAAAAAAGGTGATCGCGACGCTTCATCCGTTGGAAAGCGGGTAATTTTGCCCAGCTCTTTTTGCGGGAATCCGCGCGCTCTTCATGCCGCTTTTCAGGATGGGATTGCTATTTGTAGCAAACGGGGCAAGGCAGACCTGTTCATTACCATGACACCCAGTCCCCATTGGCCGGAGGTGGAGGCCGCTCTACTGCCAGGACAAAAACGAAATGATCGCCCCGATTGGATTACCCGCGTTTTCAAGCTGAAGCTGCAGTCTTTGTTAGAAGACCTTCTGAAGGATGGCTATCTTGGTCGCACAGTCGGCCACATGTATGTCATCGAATTTCAAAAACGTGGGCTACCACATGCACATATCCTGGTTATCTTTGCCGCCGGCTACAGATTGCTCACACCTGAGGATTATGATTCCGTCATATGTGCTGTGATTCCAGTCAAGGATGAGGACCCGGAGCTGTACGAGATTATTGCAAAATGCTACACGCATGGTCCATGCGGTTCCCTCGACCTGAAATGTTCATGCATGAAGGATGGACATTGTAAAAATTGGTACCCGAAAGAATTCCAAGCTGTGACCACGAACAGCGAGAATGGATATCCTCTCTATCGCCGTCGCAAGAACGGCCGCAGTATAACGTGCAGGGGGCATGAACTTGATAATCGTTGGGTGGTTCCACATGTGCGTGCGTTGGCGAGAAAATATGCTTGCCACATCAACGTGGAGTACTGTGCCTCACTTGCGGCTATCAAACGACGCCGGCCTACGAGACGATCAAGTCAACGAAGTTGTGGAGTTCGTGGAGGGCCGGTACATTTGCACATCTGAAGGAGTGTGGAGACTATTGGCATTTGACCTACATGAGCAATTTCCTCCGGTATTGCGGCTACCAGTTCACTTAGAAAACCAGCAGCACGTTCGATGGCACGACCAGCAACATCTTCCTGACATCGTTGGAGATGGACCCCCCGACACACCACTGACCGCTTAATTGAAGTCCAACGCCAAGCCGGATCATGCTTTCGGTAAGCACTTGCTCTACACTGACTATGCTGAGCGGTTCACGTATGATGCAAAGACCAAAGAGTGGAAAATTCGGAAGAAAGGACTGAACACAGTAATTGGTCGCATGTTCTTTGTGCTCCCGAATGCGGGCGAAGTATACTATCTCCGACCATTGTTACACCATGTTGCTGGTGCAACCTCTTTCCAAGATTTGCGTACCGTTAACGGCAACCTATGTGCCACTTTTCAGGAAGCATGCGTATGTCGCGGCCTTCTAGAAGATGACACGGATTGGGAACAATGCCTGAACGAGGCAAAAATGTACTACAAATCCGGCCGACTACGACTTCTTTTTGCACCATCTTGGAGTACAACTCCCCAAAAGATCCCTACAAGCTGTGGTTAAAGTACGAGGAAGAGTTCATCAGCGACATTCGTTGGAATGGGCAACGTACACATCCTGGCGCAAAAAAGGAGCCATAGCATGCCAAGATTGTGAATGAAGCCCTATTGCGGGTCGAGAGCATGCTGCAAAAGCAAGGACTTTCTCTTCGCTCGTTTCCTTCTATGCCGTTTCCAGTGCCGAGTGCAACGTCCGATAAGCCTGGCGGTCAGGATGAAGGGTATGATGTTGCACACTTGCGACGTGTCGTTGAGGATGGTGTGCCAACCTTGACAGAGCAGCAACGCAACATTCCCGACCAGGTCACTGCGAGTAGACATTTGGACAACAACAACGCAAAGTGTTTCTTTATTTTGAGTTGCGGTGGCTGCGGAGAGACTTACGTGAACAATTTGATGTTGGCCTATGTACGTAGTCAGGGAGGACGGGCGATTGCGGTTGCCTCAAGTGGCATCGCTTCTCTTCTTTTGGATGATGGTTCAACTCCGCACTCAGCTTTTGGTATTTCGCCGCAAAAGGGCGGCACATCATCCATTCCTGTGGAGAGCAAACGTTCTGCGGAACTTCGTGAGTGCCAACTCATTGTGTCGGATGAGGCTCCCATGGCAGACAACGATTGCTGCCGCGTATTGGATGAATTGCTGAAAGATATCATGGGTGCCGATGATGAAGCACTGCGACTTGTTCCCTTCGGGGGCAAGACCGTCCTCATGACGGGGGATTTGGGGCAAATTGTGCCTGTTGCACCGCGTGGCTCTCGAGCGGCCGTGATGGCAGGTACCCTCAACAAATCGTACCTCTGGCCGTATTTCAAAGCACTCGAATTGACGACCAATATTCGGCTGCGAGGCACTTCTCAAGTTGACGATGACGAGACCCGTGAGTTTGCACGCTGGTTGCTATCCGTTGGGGAGGACACCATCGACAATCAGTTGCCCATAGCGGAAGACATGTTGATCCCAAGGGATGACCCGTGGCCACTGGTTAACCACGTCTTTCCAACCATGAGCAAGGAGGAATTTATGTCTGGTTGTATCCTGGCACCCCGAAATCAAGAAACCAATGCTATCAACGAAGATGCTCTGCAGAGCTTGCCAGGAGAGGAGTTTGTTTATGTCAGTGCGGACTATTTTGGTGCCCACTGCCAAGAAGATGCAGCTACGTATCCCCCGGAACTGTTGAACAAGGTTGAGCCTCCGGGCATGGCACGTCACGAGCTCAAGCTTAAGGTGGGGGCCCGTATCATTCTACTGCGCAATCTCAACCGTACGGAGGGCTTGTTGAATGGAGCAAGCTTGTTGGTAGCAAAGTGCCTGGATTTCAAAATCCAAGCAGAAATTCTCTCAGGTCCCCGAAAAGGAAACGTTGAGCTCATTCCACGCATCAATCGGACGTGTGGTGATTCTGAAATGTTGTCAATCAGATTTATTAGGCGACAATTTCCAATAAAGTTGGCTTTCGCCTTGATGATTAATCGTTCCCAAGGGCAGTCGTTTGCAAGGTTGGGGTTGCTCTTGGAGAATCCTGTTTTTGGCCATGGACAACCATATGTTGACTTTTCGCGGGTTACCTCACGCCGTGGCGTTCATCCTAGGGAAACGTGTTTGGGGGGATGTAACCAAGGAAGCAGACACTCCGAACATTGTATGGTCTGAAATTTTTTCTTGATTTCGCCGTCGTCCATTGCCTTGCTGGATGACGTGTAGCTCCACTTGACACAGGCGTGTGTCTTCTTCACGTTCCATTTACATCTGAAACCAACCGTTTTCTACATATATTTGAGACCAACCCTCACCTTGACCCTTGCCCTAATCCTAACTACAAATTTGGTGCTAAGTCAACCTCTATCCCTAACGGCGCAGCCGCTGACAATGTACGTTATGCCGTACAAGCCGTGTCATTGTAGGAACATGTGCTTGGGGCGACGCCAGCAAGTAGGCAAACGCTTTGAACCTTGTATGATGCAAGATTCAACATTCATGTAGCTATTGTTCGTTGGCATTCCTCTGGGTGTGTGGGTGAACTTGCCTCTAAAGTGAATATTGTCAAGGTTCTTTTTGCCTAAAAATATGTTTCGTCCGGTTTAATAGCAAAACAATTTTGAAACGCAATTATTTGCCACATTGTGTCTGGTAAACACCTTCATTCACTTCGGGTAACAAAGTTGGTCATAATTCTTTTTAGGTTCTCCTAAAGAGCAATGACTTGCTACTATAAGCCGGTCAATTTTCAAAGCCTCGACAACTTCCAAGTACAAATTAACCAGGCGGCGTTACGTGGTGCCTTTAAACTGTCCTCCTCATCACTTTTTTTCTTCTTCAAAATTCCTTAGCTACAACGCTACAAACATATAAACACCGAATACTTTACCGCAAAGGAGATAATGCCCATTAGAAGTGTTTTGCGTCCACCTAATGGATGTTACACTTTGCAACGTGGTAAAAATCCATTTGCAACACTCCATTCAACGAAAATTACGGATTCCTCCAAGGGGCCAGCTTCACGATTATAGCTGCCCTGTTGTCAGTACGGCCCGCGCTTCAAGCGCGGGCATTTACACTAGTTGATATATTTCATTCTTGTATGGACGTTCGCTGCTCTCTGTAGTTTAGATCCTGTCTTATGTGGGCTTTTGCAATCCAGGGTGTGGAGTGCCCGCAGTTGATGGATGTTTGAGCGATGCGCGCCTGCAACATGGACTTCATGTACACCATGAGCTGCAGCACCCTGAAGGGTAGGTCAGACCTGGGGTCGACCTGGGTGTCTGGAGTTGCCCTGCTTTGCCCGCCACCCTGAAGCTGTCCTGACGGCCTGTATGGGTAGATTTCCCAGTTCTGTGGGATGGACAGGGGATGGAATGGCTAGCGCTCCTCAAGCCCCGGCTACTCAGGGCTATTTACCTTGATAGGTGCAGAGCATTGAGCGACGCGCTGAAATTCTGTCATCCCCTCACCTTTGCAATCAAACAAAACCAGAAAAAATTGCATGCAAAAACAGCAAGCCACACACAAACTATGACATGCGAACCCATTGGATTGGCGCAAAAAACTGAAACTGACTACCTATTTACAACACCACCTCAATGTAAGCATCGACATAGATTAAGATTCACACCACTACTCGAAGGGAGGGGGCTTACCAACAAGCAACAATCACGAGCTGGGGGTTTCAACTTTGTTCTGAAAATAGTTGGTACGGGAGGAAAAGCAAGGTGCACAAACCAAATAAGTAAGTAGTGCATAATTGGAGTTTTTGGGTTGAAATGTTTTTGTGTGGAAGTGGTTACTTGCATGAGTCCCAATGAGGGGTGATAGCTAAAGGAGATAGCTACCCCCCCACAGAAGGGTACACCCGCCAAGAGAAGGGTACACCCCCGCATGGAGGTTTTGACTTGCTTGAATGTGCATGAGTCTACAAGTGAGTGCTTTTTAATGTTATTACCTGCATGATCCGCACAAAAATTGCTGCTATGCAAAAACAGCCCCAAAGACGTTGATCAGGCTTGGTGTTAAAAGTAGATTTTTATGGGGGTTAGAAGTTTGTTTAACGTATGGCATGGCAACACACAAAATTGTTGTGCAACCGGCAATGGCAAACGCAATCATTGGAGCAAAGACTGCAGTGCAGGAGGATTCCTTTCATATGTCCTCAACCCTGAATCACCCGCTATGATACAAACAACCTCACACCATGTGTTGTGCACCTTGAATTGTGTATGAATGTTGCACCACATCATCACTTTTGCCATTGCTTTAGGAATATTGTTGCACCACATCCCATGGACGTAACTGAGTGCCCCATACGCTTCAACATTGACAGAGTCAACATTGGCAGCATCAACATTGGCAGGTTCAACATTGGCACCGTCAACAATTGCAGCAGCCTTGCCCGTTTGCATTGTCTTGAAGGGGAACTTCCCAAAAGCGTGGACACAGTTGTGCCAAGCCGTGATGAGCAATGGAGCTATGGGGATTGGAGCTATGGGGATTGGAGCTATCGGCAAGACACTCCATCCGAGTATGAGGATTGGATCTATCAGCAAGATTGGGGTCCGGAATGGATGGAATATCCGTCAGGACAGGATAACACGACTTCCAATTCAGCGGGATATGGCGGCCTGGAGACATTTTCTAGGACCAAACGACCTGACGACCAGCGCGCCAATATTGGAACGTCTTCATGGGGTGGTAACAAGGGAAGGGGGTACAGCCATACTGCCTACAGGAAGGGTCACGGGGCTTCGAAGGGTGGGAAGGCAAGAACCTCGGGGAGAGAGCAGGGGCAAGACAATGGAACCCAAGCCAATTCGGAGCAGGAAAGTAGGGGTTGGGGTATGACAACGTATGGAGGCACAAGCAGGGGGTCCAGGTGGTAGAGCTGATAACACCGCGGGTAGTGGAGTGGTGCTTTGCACGTTTGCTTCGCCCATTGACAGTCACCCAAGGCTCATGGTAACCCTAACCTTGGGGTTCTCACTTTCCGCTTTGTGTTGGACTCTTTGTATTGTCCACCTAAGTGGCAAACATGGCAGACAACATGATTATGGCACATCGATGCCATCGGTGAGAAATCCGGAATAACATTTCAAGAACAACATCAAATTTTTCAGTTGCATTGTTCTCTGTACTTGAACTCCCGTCATGCCAATGTTTTTGCATTGGAAATTTTGATAAATTCACGCTTGCCTCTTTAACGTCACATTGTGTTTGGAAGAGGCATTTTTCCCGTGCCTAATTGCTTAACGATAAATTGCAAGTCACTTGGTGAGAGGAAAAGGTGATGAAAGATTCCAAATCATCAAATTAGGTTAGACCAAGAATATGACACAAGGTCAAAGGGTTCCAGATCACCAATGTTCCACATCACCAGCCATTAGAGCCAGTCGCATGCGGTCTCTTGAAAACGACACTCGGCTAGGGGTAGGTTGAGGATTGCAAAATGAAGGTTGGTTACCGTGCAGTACATTCTGAGTGCAACAGAGCAATCACGTGGCTACGTACTGCGTACTACGTACTGCGGCCTTGGATGGTCGAGTGTGGCTTTGGCCCAACTTCAATTTCCATGCGCAGCCCAGCCTGGAAATCGGTGACCCTTCCGCCAAGGTGGGTTGTCATGTGCCCTTTGACCGGGGCTGCCCTTCGTGGGTAAGAGCCCAACCGCTTGGAGGGTTGCGAAATCACGTGGAGGTTACCTCCGCCTTTTGGTGGTAGGGGTGAACACGAGATGGAAACCTCCTGTAAGTCGGGCATGACGCGCAACAAGCATGTAAAGCAAAAAACGCCTCTAATAGCACAAAAGCAACCCGGAAACATTGCGCAGCCTTATACTGGAAAAAGCAAATTCATTGGGATACGTTCCTGGCCCCAACAGAAAGATGTCCTTGTTTAGTGCCCTAGATATTTTGGTGAAATCCTGCAGGTTTTGATGTTGAAAACCCAAACCAAGGCAGTAAGTAGAGCAAGAACAGGATGTGGATCGAATCTATGAATAGCTTGAAATCCAGTGTAACACACAAGGGCTGCAGATAGATAAAGCAGGTATAAATACAAGGATTCAATCACAAAAAGGATAAAACAAGGTATTTTTATATGAAAACTGGCATGACTCTTGCTTCTCAATTAGCCTCAAGCACTTCATGTGCACTCTTTTGGATGAAATGGATTTGGTTAGGAATATGGGGCAAAGGAGTTAGGCCAGACACAGATTATGACGTGGCCAAGCAACTGAATTCAGAAACAGTTAAAAGGTAGAACCACAATAAGTGGTAGAAACAATTGAGTATAGGGGTCTTGGGGTGGGAGACCACTAGGCTTAACGTCCAAGGCCTTAGGCATGAAATGCCTATTTCATTTCGGTATAACCTCCATGAAGGAAGATACCTCCGCTCAGTTGAGTGGTAGGGGTGAACTTCATGGGGGGCTAGGATTATAACCCCAGTTACTTTGAGAAAGTGTACTTAAAGCTTCATAAGAGAGATAAAAATACTTAAGTAAGCCTTGGCACCAACAAAAGGGTTTTAAGGGGTGCTTGGCCTGGATCAAGCCCTCCAAGAAGGACATGGTAGTGAATTTTTGGTACTCCCCCCTGGAGTACTAGTTGATCAAGCTAGTAGGACCAAGGAAAAAGGCTCAAATATTCCCAACGTTACCTCAGAAATTGCATTAAACCTACTAAAAAGTTCTCATCAGTTCATAGAAGCCTATCACACTGTAGATACCCTTGAAAAACAGTGTAATGTACGGTGAATGATGTCCCTTCGGTGGGGCATTCCTCAAAAGTCGCCAGCGTGCGACGAAAACGTTTGGTAAAAATTTGGGGGTAGTGGGGTTTGAACCCGGGACTCCCTCCCTAGAGCACACATGCTTGCCAACTAGGGTACAGTCGAACGCTCTAATGCGGACGGCTATCGCTGCATAAACAGCAATTCAGTAAACGTCCTGACCAAGGGCCAGGGCGGAGCAATACTCCCAATGGAGGACACAAATCTCCAGGAGCTGAAAAAGATAGAAAATGAAACCAACAGGGGGTGAATCCTGTGGTTTAGCGAAAGCTGTAGCGATTTAAGAAGTCAAATCGCTAAAAATTGACAAAACAACGCGAGAAATCGTCATTTTTACACTAAAACTTAAAGTCGCAGACAAGCGCAACAGAAGCGGACTCCAGAAAAGAGGTTGTGCAAGCGTAAACGGCTCTGGAAAAAGAAGGTATGAGCCATAGTTATTAAAGTTCTAAAAGAAATTTTTGCACAGTTGCTTCAAAATTTTTATAAACGTTGGGAAAAAGTATCGAAAATGAACCCACACCACAGAGCAGGTGGACAACCGACCTCTCAGGTATACGCATGCATTGCGTTCGTGTTGGTTGCTTCGTTAAAACGTTAGGGTTGTCCCCTTTGTGTTCATTGGGGATTCGGGTACTCCTCTCCTTTGCTCTGCACTAGTGAAAACAGAAATGAAAGGTATGCGATGCGAATGGAGCGCGCAGCGCGCACGTAGGGTTAGAATATGCGCTGTGCTCGCGATGCATGTGCCCAATTTAGGCATTCACACGCTGTGTCGCTTTCCCTGTGCTCCAATTCACCCTTGTTCTCTCTTTACAGGTGAGAAAAGAAAGTGCGTGCTCGTGTTCGTCTTGCCGTAGCGCTAAAAAAGGGTTGCTTAAAACGCTTAGGCTTGTTTTGCGCTGTGCAGTGCGCCACTCTCTCTCCTCTTTCTGCAGGAAAGAAGACAAGGAAAGCATGGTTTATAGTTCGCCATAGGTTTGTTTAAGCGCGTAGGGTTGTTTTGCGCTCGTATCTTCCTCGGCATTCACATGATGCGTGGTGAGTAAGGTAGGTAAGCCCAGAAGGAGCTCACCTCCTGGTTGAGTCAAGCTGTGGTTGGTTGTGATGGGTTAAATTAGGAGAAGGTATGAGGAAAAGGAAAACCAGTGCATACCCGTGCATGCATATGACGCATTAAAGGGTAGGACACGCGAAATGCGCACCGTACAACTCTTGTTTAGGCTACCCAGGGACTCCACCCCACGTTCTATAAGAGAACGGGTGGAGTTCCTTAAGCTTGCTTGCTTGCACCTGGGTTTGAGGACAGTGTATTATAGGGCTACCTGAGAAGCGTATAATATGTGGAGGTAGTGTTGGTTCCTCAGCCGCAAACCCAGGCCATCTGCCTTTGCTTTACAGGTGGGAAGGTAAGGGTGATTGGTGCAGTCTCTTTGAGCAGCGCTAAAATATGCTGCGCAGATCATACAAACAAATAACTGCACCTCAGCCAGGAGTGGCGAGTGCAGTCCGACGTCACCGGCATCCACACTGTGCATGCATGCTGAGCACTCCTTCCCTCCAAGCCCTGACACGGAAACGCGTAGTGGCGTCCCTGTTAGGCCACAGTCGCTTAGTAGCGCTCCCTTCTCTTGCTCTTTCACAGGGGGGTCAGTAGGACGTGAGACTTCATTGACAGCAGCTCCAAGTAGAGTGTGTAGGTGTTAGGGTCAGCAAGCCTGGCAGGTGTTGAGTGCAAGTGATGAGTGCTCACCCTGCCTTTGAAGGCTGGTGCTGGCGTTAGTGAGTGTAGTGTAGTGGTGTCTCCTGTCCCGCGTGCTTGGCCACGTGGGCAGGGGAGTGCCCTAGGTAGTAGGTAGGTAGGTTGACTCGGGACTGGGGTTGCCCCGCTGGGGGGTCTTACCAAGGGGCTTTTGCTCACCCACCCACGGCCCTACTGCACGTGCTCCCACAAAGCGGCTCCCCCACATGGGAGACGATCGCAGAGAGGTAACCCATGTTCGACCGAAGTCTCACATTCCTCTCCTTCGGGCAGATGATATGTGGGGGAGGGTCCCATCGCACATCCTCATCAACCTCCGGATTCTGGGACCTAGGGGCCGGGAGCCAGGCCAAAGGCACTGTCCTGCAAGCAGCCCCACCTGGGTTGGTTTTCAGTAGGCGTGAGGCGACTTGAAGAAGCACGTGCTACCGGACTCGCATGCCGTGGTGCACACTCACGCCTCCTGACTCAGTCGAGCTTGCGCTCTCCCGGGGGGCCGGGGGTTCGAAGTAAACCCCTGTCCCAAAAATAAGAACTGGCCCCAAACTGAGAACCGCCCTAAAAAAAAGAACCGCCTGGGGCTTTCCAGCGAGCGGGTCAAAAATAACAACCACCTTGGACACAAGCAAGACAAACACGGGGAACACTGAAGAGTTTTTTGTGCATCAGTTACTTGCGGAAATACGAAGTGATGGTAGCTTGGCGCTTTGCTGGTGGCAGGTTGCAGACAGGATCAGGTTCAGGCACTGCCTGAGCCCTTGCAGCTACCATTTGCTGAACATGCTGCTCCGCCTCAGATATTGGAACAAAAGTTTAAGAGGGCAGAACCCGCAGCTTGATGTCAGATGGGTTAGCAGGGAGAATAGGAATAGGAACCGCCCCCAAAAAAAAGAGCCCCCCCTGCTACCGCCACCAACTGGGTCAAAAAAAAGAACCAGTTGCTATTTTTGGGGCGGGGGTTTAGGTCGTCGTTGTTGGTTGGTCGGTCGTTTAACGGTTCGGCGTAGTTTGTTGACGTTGGTCGGTCGGTTGCGAGATGGCAGAGTTCGTCAATATGGTCGTCGGCGGGCATGGCGCACCACGGTGTCGCCAACCCGTTCGACGCCGTCCCCGTTCCGACCCGTGCACGCCTGGCTGGTTTGGTGTTGGCCGGCTAGCGTGTGGTCTGCTTACGGGCAAGTGGCGGCTGCAGCTGCGGTGTGGTTGGTGCACGGTTGTCTTGGCCGCCTCATGGTTGGCTTGGTTTGTGTGGGTTCCGTCGCGCTGCTGCCGGTGGTTGTATCACCGAATGTTGTGCGTGCAGCCGGCACGTCCGTGTCGGTGCTGGCTAGTTGCGTCCTGGTTGGTCCAAGTGTAGCGTAGTGCAGTTTGTCAACGTTGGTTGGCCGCGTTTGTAATGATAGAGTTGCGGTGTTCTGTTGCGTTCGTGGGCATGGTCGTCGGCAGGCGTCGCGGACCACGGTGCCGCCATCCTGTTGGACGCCGTTTCCGTTTTGACCAGTGCAGGCCTGGCTGGTTTGGTGTTGGCCGGCTTGCTTGTGGTCTGTTTACGGTCATGTGGCGGCTGCAGCTGCGGTGTGGTGGGTGCGCGTTTGTCGTGGCCGCCTCATGGTCGGCTAGGTTCGTGTGGGTTCCGTCGCGCTGCTGCCAGTGGTCTTATCTTCAAATCCTGTCTGTGTAGCCGGCACATCCGTGTCGGTGCTGGTTAGTTGCGTCTTCGTTTGTACAATTGTAGTGTAGTGTAGTTTGTTAACGTTGATTGGTCGTGTTCGTAGTGATAGAGTTACGGTGTTCCGCTGTGTTCGTGGGCATGGGAGCCGGCGGGCGTGGCTCACCACGGTGTCGCCAGCATGTTGGAGGCCGTTCCCGTACCGACCCATGCATGTCCGGCCAGTTTGGTGTTGGCCGGCGTGCGTGCCGTCTGTTTATGGTCACGTCGTGGCCGCTGCAGTGGTTTTGTTGGTGCGCGGACGTGTTAGCCGCCTCTAGGTCCGTTTGTTCGGCGTTGGTTCCTTGGCGCTGCAGCGGGCGCTTGCGCAGTCGGATTTGTTGCGCGTAGGTGCCCTGCTTGTTGCGGTGTTGGTTGGTGCCAATTGCGTGGGGCCGGCACGGTACGTTTTTACTGTGCTCTGTCTCCTCACCGTGGGGGAGGAAAGTAATGATAAGTGATTTGACTGCTGTAAAAAGTTTTTCAAATTCGGTGCCCTTTTCCCTGCCCCGCCCTGGCAGCATTACATGCACAACCCATCATCTGGTACTTCGCGGTGCTGTGTGGCCGTCCTTCCAGCTCCGCCTGTGCCATTCATATGTACACCCCTTGTCGGTGGCAAGGCCCCGTGGGTCCCCCTTCCTGCGTCCCTGTGCTCCTGATGGGATCCCCAGGGTGTTGTTCCGGCTCGGTGGTGCGGTGCTCGTGCTCGTGTCTGCCTGCCTGCCGTGCGCCATATCGTGCCGTGTTTTGCGGGTCATGTGGCTGGCGTGCCTGTGTCGCAGTGCTGAGTTTGGCGGTCAGGATGGTTAGGGCGGTTCGGCTCGTGCTGTGGTGCCGGGACGTTCTGTCCGGCGTGGTGGGCTGGGCTCGGCGTAAAACATCCGTGCCTCCTGGCAGGGGGTCGGCGTGGCCCTGTGTGGCGAGCCTGTGGTCCCTTGCGTGCCCCGGGTGGGGTTTCGGAGGATAGGAACACGGGCAGTGTTGCAGCCCCCCTCTCGCTATTTGACGCTGTTAGCTTTCTGCGGGGAGCGTGTCCCTCGTACCATTCTCGCAGGTAATATGTGCCGAATCCCCCCCGGCGTCCGAGGCGTTTAACGTTCCCAGAGGAGGTGTGCGCCGGTCCCCGCGGTGCACGTATCTCTTGATTCTCGCCTTGGAAGGTAACATTCTGGACGATTGTTCGATAACATTCCCGTGGTCATCGGCCCGGCCGTGGGTCCCGCGTGTTTGACTGGCCCCTTTGCCCGGCCCCTTGCCGATCCGGCTCGCGGGAGAAAAGGGTCAGGTGGAAGGACGGGTCCGGGTTTCGCGCCGCCCCTTTCTCTGTTGCAGGCGGGTTGCGGGGGTCCGGGAAGCGTGGCCCCCGCCCGGGGTATGTAGGAGGAATTCGTTGGGTGGTTGTCCCTGTCCGACACCACGGGCTGCTAAGGCTAGCCTCAACTCTTTGGGTGTCCGTTGCATGTGTCGGGCAGGTTGACGTCCTTCCTGCCGGTGTGCCCGACCGACAGGCGTTGCTGGAGTGTGTTGCGCGGCCGCGCGTTGTTGGGTTGTACGGGAGGCTATTTTTGGGCGAGGTTGGCTTGCCCGGGGACGTCGTGAGAAAAGTTTATAGTGTTTTCAGCACTGTGTTTTTGCTTCTCCTGCTGCTTGCTGTTGCTGTAGGGTGTCCTGCTGCTTGTTTTGGCAGATGAAAAGCTTTTGTTTATTGAAATACAGTAAGTCCAAGTCAATCCAGGATAGCCCGAGCCAGAAGTGTGCAAGGAGAAGGTAATTCAGGATCAAAGCATGAAGGGCTGCAGTGTAAACAGTAAAAGATGATTGGATATTCACAGAAACTGCAACTCAGGTCACAAATGAATGCATATTCACAAAGATAGCTGAAATGCTTTTGGAAAAGAGTTAGAAAACTGCCTCATGGTCAATCTCTCTCCATAGTGCCATCTCAGGAGATGTGCACTCTTTGTTTTGGGTCCCATATGTGCTGAGGTGACATGGCATGTGGCGATGAGGTCACTGCCATGTCACATGGGATCTTCCTACTTAGCTAGGCTGACCAGGAATTGAACCCAGGACCTCTCAAAAAGAGGTGCCCAGCCCCCTAGGGTGCATACCACTAGGATAGCTAAGAATTCATGGAAAAACATAGATAAATTCATAGGCTCTACTTTAGGTATGTCAGTGCTCAGTCAACTCAGGGAAAGATGTTTTACTTCACATTGAAAGGGGATTAAGGGGTCCACTCCATATCCTGATTGGGTGTTTAGTTCCATAGGTCAAAATGTGTTATCACCAGTTTTGGTGGGACCAATACTAAGATAAAAATGCATGGATGCTCAGTGCATCTCTCATACAACTAGAATATGCCTCAAAGCAATGGAAAAGCACTTTTTCTTACTCCCCCCTTGTGCTGTGGTGGCCACCACTGTCGCATTTTAGGAAAAAGGGAATTTTTCTCGGCCTTTCCTTGGTTTCCACATCTACTTTAAAATACCTACAGTTTCCCTCACACTGAAAAATGAGCGCTCACCATGGCTGGCGCTCTTTTGCTGCTCTGTTTGTAACATATCCTACAGAAGACTCAGCGCTCATGGCGCTGCTGGGGCTCCTGTGGCTTGGTTGGGTTAGATTGGGAGCATGCCAAACATGTGCATATGCATCCCTCCCTCCAAGACGCAGCGTCGACACAAACCCAACGCAAGACACAATATATACACTCGCATGGGTTCTCGTAAACCTGCTGGCGACCTGTGACCTGTCTTAGGGCGAAGGGAGTCGAAGAAAAGTTAAATTTGCCCCTTGGTGGGGTCTTGGTTCTGCTCAGTCTCTCCAGGCACCTGCGTTTCGGCCCGAACACGGCCTACTCAGCGCGGCTGCGCGTGGGTATCTGCAGAGGCAGGAATGGGAGAATTATGGACGAATCCACGCAAAAACGAAGCGACGACACCAAAATTCGTCAAATGACGGCCTCGAATTTTTCTGAAACAACACACCTGAGAAGAATCCAATTGTGCATCAGAAGCACATTTTTATAGAAATTATAGTCATCTCTGGATTTTTTAAATCCAGAAATTCATACGCATAAAATGGCGGCGCGCAGGAGCGGCTCCTAGCGAAGCGCCGGAAAATGGAGAAATAATGGAATCATAAACGTATGTCTCACGTAGTCTTGAAAATGACGAGACACACATTAATAAATAAACATACAGATTCCACCCACACTAATAGAAGCTTCAAAAATTCAAGAATTCGAAAATGAACGAAAAGACTTCAATGAATCAGGTATAAACTACAGGTATGCTCGTCTCGTATGCCGCATACACATTGCTCGTCTCGTGTCTCCGTGAACGAGCCTTGTAGCAGCGCTAACAAAGCTAGAACGCGATAGAGGGATTGATTAGAAAGATTGCAGATGATTAGCGGTCAGATCAGGGTGATTAGACATACACACAAGTGCATAGCAACGTTCTTCGCGTGCGCCCCTGACTTGCTCTCTCTCTCCAGCGGTAGGTAAGGTGAGTAAGCCCAGGCGGGGCCACCCCCTGGTGGAGTTCGTGATTGGTGTTCAGATGGGCAGGTGTGCCCACGATGGCTGTGCATACTCGCGCATGCACACACGCATTAAAGGGTAGGCCACGCGAAGTGCGCACGGTAAACCTTGTTTACGCTACTCAGGGGCTCCTCGGTACGTTCTTTAAGAGAACCTGAGGAGTCCCTTAGCGCTTGCTTGCTTGACAAGGGTAGCTGGTCCTCCAGCGTGTTTGCGGACAGTGTATTATAGGTCACACTGAGAAGGGTATAATACCTGGAGTGTGGCTTGGTTCCTCCGCCGCAAACGCCCTTTCATTTGCCTTTGTTTTACAGGTGGGCAGGTAGGGTGATTGGTGCAGCAGCATTTTTTTATGCCCTGCTAAACAAGGGCGCAGATCAGACAAACAAGTAACTGCGCTCCGCCTGTGGCAGAGCAGGGAGTCCGACTTCATCGACATCTGCGCCTTGCACGCGAGAGCACTCCTTCCCTCCAAGCCCTAGCAGGGGAAACGCGTTGTGGCGTCCCCTGTTAGGCCACAGTTGCTTAGCAGCGCTGTGTTCTCTTGTCATTTCACAGGAGGGTCGCTAGGACCCACGACACCTTTGACTTCGCAACGCCCAGTAGAGTGTGCGTGTAGGAGTGGTAGTCCTGAGTGGGGGCTTGAGCCAGTCGCCCCAGTGCTCGCCCACCAGGATGGTGCCACTGTAGGGTGTGTAGGTCCTGTAGTGCGTGTGTCACTGTCCAGCCCGTTTCCTGCAATTTTAGCAGGGTTGGCGGGCTGTGGCAGTGGTTAGGTCAGTGTTTTGGCCACATAGCAAAACGGCGTTTTCAAGCCTTCATAGCTTTTGGCCACCCCTCCCTGTAGTAGACAGATAGGTAGGGAAAACAATACCTGGATTAGCACGCTGGGTATTCCCCCAAGGTTTTGCGCCAGCACAGAAATTGGGCGCATAGGGGAGGGGAGACCCGGGGCGTACCCCGTGGCATCAATAAGCCAACCCTCCAGGTTTAGCAAGGGCGCAGACTTGGGTATAATTAGGACACCACTTCTGCGGCTTGCTCTCAGGACCTTAGGAATAGCACACTCACACACATGCTTTGGCAGGTATGGGTAAGGTTCAATCCCTAGCTTTAGTCTTGGAGGCAAGCGTCTCAGCGAGCCTCAGCAACTCACCAAGGTTGTTCTGGGACAAGTAGTCAACCAGAACTGAGTTTAGGCGTCCCTCAGGTAGAACAAATGCAGAGAAGGGCTCCCAGGTGGCCTCTTCGACTCCAAACCCTTCCCAGAGGGTGAGGAAGCGCCAACCCTGGCGATAGCGGTGGCGTAGGACAGACTTCACCAGGTAGAAGCCCTCCTTAGCCATCTCTTCGGCGTTCATGTCGGGGAGTTCACCTTCAACTTCCATAGGGCTGGCAGCCCCTTGTAGGTCCAGAGCGGCGAATTCCTCGTCGTTCAGCTCCCACTCCTCCTCACAGAGGTCTTCAGGATCATGGTAGCGCTTCAGGTGTTGAGCAGCGCACACCAGGGTCCCCCCTAGACGAGGAGAACACCGCACGGTGATACGGTGTCCATCCACAGATAGGATCTTGTACGGCCCGAAGTATGGGTCATCGCTGGTAGAGCGTGGCCAGGCGGGTAGTCAACTGTGGTGCACCAGCACCCAGTCCCCCTCTTGGTAGGTGGCCGGTACACGGTGCTTGTTCTTCTTGTTCCACTGACGCTCCCTCACTCTCTGGAGCATTGCCTTGGCCTTGTCCACCTTCGCTTGTTGCTCTTGGACCCATTCACCCACAGAAGAATGGGTGTCCTCTGGATAGGGGGCATGTAGGAACCATGCCGGGCGCCCCATGAATAGCTCATGTGGCGAGTAGCCAGTAGCTGAACTCTCTTGGGAGTTCATCATCAAGGATATGACGGGGAGTAGTCTCACCCAGTCTCTGGTGCGTTCAGTTTTGCACCATATCCTGACGTTCTCCTTCAGGACACGAATCTGTCGCTCACATAGGGGGTTGCTCGTGTGAGAGTAGGGAATCCCCGTAGACACCTGGACATTGAGGGATCTCAGGACCCTCTTGTACCAGCCAGTATCTGAGCGTACTCGTACGTCCTCATCGGAGTTGATCTCCTTGGGCGCCCCATAGACACAAAACCACTCCTCCAGAAGTATCTTGATAGTCTCCTCTCCGGTAATGTGCTTGGTACATGGGAACACCCTGGTAAACCTGGTCAACCCACAGGTTACCACGAGGGCGAAGTCATAGCCCCCGAACTTCGGCATCTCCGTGTAGTCCACGTATAGAACACTGTTAGCACAGTGAGGGATGGGCAGGGTCGAGTAGAGACCTCTGTCCCTGATATTCCCTGGTTTACAGGACCTGCACGGGCACTTGTCCACGATAGGCTGGAGCGTCTTTCGCAGTTGGTCGTCAGTCCACGTAGTGTGGAACCACTGCTTGAACAGCCTCAGGGTACGGTCAGCACCCACATGACCACTGGACTCATGGGTCCACTTCAGCAGCGCTGGGACTCGGTCACTAGGGACCACAATGCGGTCCTCGTGCCAGAGGTAGCTCTTGTCCCTCCTCCACTGGTCCTGGTTGACCAGGAGGGGTTCAAGGCGTTTCTCCAGGCGCTTGTAGATATCCCCAAACTCCTTCAGGTACTCCGATTGTTGGAGTCCATCCAGGGGGCGTATCATGGTCATGTTCAGGTCCAGGTGTACGTCCATACGGCTGAACGCCTCCTTAGCCAGCGCTTCAGACCGGGCACCAATCAGGGCGTCGAAGTTGTTGCGGCTGATGTAGTCGGCGCACTCGTTCTTCACTCCCTGGATATGGTGTACCGTCAGCCGTAGTTGACTGAGGTAGGTCCACCAGCGACGTAGCTTGGCCTTCTCAGGTGGGAGACCCTTCTGGAAACTGCGGACCGGTTCTTGGTCGCACAGCCAGACCACAGGGTTACTCCCCAACAGTCGTGCTTGTGAGGATAGCACCAGCATACCCGCGAGCAATTCCTGCTCATAGGTGGAGTAGTTCCCCCTGGCCTGGTTCTACTTCCAGTTCCAGTGGCCCAGAGGTACTAGGACCCACTTGTCGTCAGGGTAGCTGTGCTTGAGGGTTCCATCTCGGTTGAGACCTTCCGTCCCCCATTGGGAAATGGCCGAGTCGAACTCCTCCTTCTCTAGTGCTTGCCATTGGAACAACGTTCCACCACCGCCCACATTGCTGGCGTCGGTCACCAGGATAATCTCCCCTTGCGCCCTAGGCACGCCCAAGCACTTAGCGTTGGCTACCTTGTCTTTGAGCTCGTCAAATGCTTGTTGCTCTTGTGGGCCCCAGCGCCAAGTAGTACTCTTCTTGATCAAGTCCGTCAGAACGGCGCTGGTATAGGTGAAGTTCTTGATGTGGCGGCGATAGAAGTTGCACGCCCCAATGAAACTGCGTACATCATGAAGTCCTTTCTTGGGGTCTTCGTGTCGTACCTTGGCATCCATCAGGGGTTTGGCCTTAGAGGCCGCTGGGGTCCACCACCCATAGCCAACGTCAAACCCCAGGTACTGCATGGTCTCCTGCATGAACTCACACTTCTCCAGCTTGAGTCGGGTGTGGTTCTCCTGGCAGACCGCAAAGAACTCACCCAAGAGGATTAGGTGGTCCTCCTGGGTATTGGTCCCGAGGCATACATCGTCGATGTGAGCCTCCATCTGGGCACCACGGGATATGAGCTCCTGCACCTTAGGTCTCCTTCGTAGGATGGACAAGATCTTGTTCATCAGCTCTTGGAAAAGAGCGGGTGCGTTAGCCACGCCAAACGGCATGACCTTCCACTTGAACACCCTCCCCTGAGGGATGATGAAAGCCAGTAGCTACTGTGCGTTGGGCGTCAGGTCCACTTGCCAGAATCCGCTTCGCTTGTCCATCTTGGTCTTGTAGCGGCAGGAGGCTATCTTCTCCAGGGTAGACTCCATATTCGGAATGGACCCTGAGTGGTTCAGCGTCTTCTTGTTCAGCTCTCCATAGTCCACTACCAGCCGTTTGGCTGTAGACCCAGGTTTAGCCACCAGGAAACAGGGGCTGCAGTGTAGGGGGTAGTCCCCATCCTTGTACTCCAGGACTAGGCCAGCGTCGATACATTCTTGTATCTGTCGCTCGATCTCGTCGGCCTGCTCTTTAGGAGCTGGATAGGGTCTCCTCCGGATCTTGTGACCAACGAACTCGGGTTTCAGCTTGAGGTCCATCTGTACCAGCTTGTCACATGAGGCTGGACGGGGTAGTTCTCCGAACACCTCCAGATAGGTCCTTATCAGCTTATGTACCCGCGGGTCCGAGACCTTGATCTTGTCCTCCATGTCCTCGTCAGAGTGTAAGTTGCTTGCCCCCTGAGTAATAGACGTCGGGAGGTGGTCCTCCACCGACTCTTCGCCCGTGGTAGTATCCTTCAGCCCTTGGGAGGCATACAGAAGGTCTTGTTCAACCATCTCCGGTCGACGATGGCAACATAGGCAAGCTCGAGGGGGTTCACATACACATTCCTCCGAGAGGTCGTCCTTCTCTGGGGTCCTCACATGGGCGCCCCACACGCTCTTCATGAGCTTAAGATCCACCTCCCTTTGCCAGGTGGTGATCTTCTGTTCGAGGTCCTCCTTCAATTGAAATAGGTCTCCCATACGTCCCTGCTTCAGTGGCCACGAGGTGCGGGTAGGCTTCGCGTAGCATAGCTTTTTCGCCACCAACTTCCTCTTGGAATCCACATACTCCCTGAGACTGGATCGAGGGTCCAGCTCCTCGTCCACGGGGTCTTCCACCCTCATGGAGAGTAGGGGTTTCAGTGGGGCGACGTACTCGGCGTTCTCCACTTCCTCCACACAGGTCTGCACGAAGAAGGCGTCGTGCTCAGTTTCGTCATCTGAGTGGATAGAGCTAGGTAGCTCAGATAGTCCACACTGAGAGACTCCATCAGGAACAGGTACATGACAGGGAGAGTTGGGGGCGTTGGTGTCAGTCACGACGTACTCATCTCCTCCGGGTGTAGTCTCAACAGCATCTTGAGGTCGTAGGTGATCCTTCAAGTCACCCAAGGCGAGTCCATCGCTTTCTCGTTGTATAGCCTGGACCAGAGTAGGGTCCAGATCCTCCCAGGGAATGGAGTTAAGACCTCCGTCCACCACGCTTAGCATACTCCCCCATCCGGGCTTCCCAATGGGCGTCTTGCGTCCCAGAGGCACGTAGATGGCCTCATCAGGTAACCGCACAGAGCTGATAGTCAGCTTGTCAAGGAGGGTTCGCCAGTACTCGTTGCCCCCATGGGCTCCCCAATCGGGGGAACACAGGACCATACGGGAACGTTCCAAGGCCACCTTGGTTAGCATCTTCCCCAGTTCACTGAACCTGGGGTTCCCGTAGGCCATCCCGAAAGAGGGCCAGTAAAATTTGTAGCTGCAGTTCTTCCCCTTGCTGCAGTAAAGGCCCAGTACATGTTGCTTGTCGCTGGCGAACAACTCCACACTTAGGTCTTCTCGAGAGTAACCCAACTCCTTCAGACCTTGGTCTAGGACTTCCCCCAATAGTTGATAGTCCTCAGTTTTGGAGGCCGCCATCATGTTAGAGGGCTCCTCCTTCGATAGCCTCAGGTAACTCGAGGTATGTTCCGACTGCTCCAGTGGCACAGACTCTCTGCCACTGCCGTGGTCCACGTAGAGGAGGTAGGGCGCTTGCAGCGTCAGGGATTGTATCTGGGAGTGCTGCACGAAGAAGTCAGTCCCCAGTACAAAGTCGAAGGCATCAGTATCCATCACATAGAACCGATGGGCGATAGACCTGGAGCCCATAGGTACCTCCACTTCACAGTCCCCGCAGCTGTGCACCACATGTCCATCCCCGATGCGTATAGCGGCGGTGGTCATGGTGTTCTTCAGGCTCCCACAAGGTAAAATTTTCTTGGCCACTATCGATATTGTGGCGCCAGTATCCAGTACCCCCAGGTATTCACGTCCCCCTAGTCGGATACGTACCCAAAACACCAGGTATTGGGTGCCACCAGAGCGTCCCAGTCAGAACTCCGCGGGACAGGTCACCTCGAACCCCTTGTTCCGCAATTTGCGGGCCATCCTCATGCAACGGCTCCTCTTCTTAGCGTTGCCGTCATCACCACCTTCATGCTCACGCTTGGCTCCTTGTTCTTGCTCGGCCTGCGTTTGTGAGCGTGTGGTAGGTGCAGACTGCCCTCCAGAGGGCTCGGAGTTCCCCCCTGGATTAGGGTTGGGGTTGCCTCTGTTCTTGTCCTTGTTCTTGTTGTCGGTTTGGCGGTTAGCGCCTCCTCCTCGTCCACCTTGACCCTTGTCTTGACCACCTTGACCACGTCCTTTCGACTTGCCCTTGCCGGAGTCGTTGCCTTTGGCCTTGCCTCCACTTTTGCCTGAGCCTTTGCCAGGATCTTCCCCCTTAAGCTTCGCCGATAGGCGTTGCTTATGGTAGCACTCATCCTCGTAGTGCTTCCGCTTACCGCAGAATGCACACGTGATGGTGCAGCGGTAATGATCCGGCAGCTTCGCTTTGGCGCCGGTGTTCTTCTCCTGCTGCTTCCCCTGGACGACGAAGCAGTCTCCCTGCTCGCAGTCAGAGGCGTGCTGCAGGTGGCCCTGCTCATCTCTGGCATCACACCAGAAAAGCTCCTTCACGTTCTCCATTAGACGGGCGTGGGCGTGTTTGGGGGTAGTCCCCTGCCCAGGTCGGGACCCTTGGTACCCTTTGCCTCCAGAACCTCCACCACCAGGACGGTAGTTGTTCAAGTGCTGGTCGCTCTCCTTCTCCAGCGCCATCTCCAGGAGCAGCACGCATAGATCCTAGTAGCGGAGGGATCCAGCCTTGCGCTCAGCCGTCAAACGGCACTCGTCCCATAGCTCTCGGGGGAGCTTGGCGCACAACCAGAACAGCAGGTCGTCGCTGCTGTAGGAACCGGGCGTCAGTCGTCCAGCCCAGTGATCCAGGTCAGCCAACAGCTCGGAGACCCTGCCAGGTTTGGGGTTGTTGGGCAGCACGGGCAGGTTCTGGATCTCGGCCCTGATGGAGAGGTTGGTCTCGTAGGTCGGGTACTGCCTCTCCAGGGCAACCAACACATCGGCAAAGGTGGCGGAGTTAGTCAGGATCTGCCTGACCTGCTTCTCCAGGTACTTGGTCTTGCAGCACTGCAGGAGCAGATCGCACTTCACTCGCCCACTCGCGTGGGTTTGGCCGGTCAGTCGTAGGAACCGGCCAAAGTTCTCAGCGAACTTGCTGAGGTCCTTGCCTGTGAACTCAGGCAGGTTGACCACTATCTTGGAGGTGGCAATAGCCTTCGCCTCCTGAGCTCGGCGTCCTTCAGGGCGTCGGGTCTTCTTTTTCTTCTTCTTCTTCTTCTTACCCTTGGGCTCCCCGGGGTCCTCAGGGTCATCGTCATCTGAGGGCGAAGAAGAATCCATCGACGGCGGCTCGTCATCAGAGGGGTCTCCGCCAAGATCGCTAGAGCCATAAGGCTCTACGTCCACCATAGCCCTTAAGGCTGTCAGCCCCAGCCGGTCCAGCTCGGCCCTCGTCGAGTTCGTCACGTGGCTGTAGGGCGGCTGGGCTGTTCTCGGGACGAATGGACTTCTTGGTAGTACTGCAGGAGTCGGCATCGGTCGGCTCCTCAGGCTCCCTAGGGTATTTGTCAACCCTGCCGCCAGGTGGTTAGCCTGTACTCGGTGGGGTGACATTCCCACCGTCGTAGGTGACGCATGGGACGGGATCATCAGGGGCTCCAGTTTCTCCCTGATCTCTTGCGTGAGGTCGCCCACGATTTTTGAAGTGGCTCCTCGGAGCACCTCGTTGATCTCCGACCGCGTCAGGGACCTGTTGGAGGATCTTCCCGATCCTCTACTCCTGCCTCCAAGAGACTCTGGACCTCTCCTCAACCCACTCAAGGGTGCATACCCAGGTGCATACCCAGGAGTATACCCAGGAACATCCATATAGGTTCCAGTAGCGTGTAGTGGATGGGGATAGTCAGCCGCATACCATCGCGGCGCAGAGCTGGAAGCCACCGGCTCACTGGCAGTAGTTGCCTCATGGAGCGCAGTGGTAGGTGGGCCCATACCATAGGCAGGGAGGCATGCCAGTAATACCTGTGCCCTCTGCCATAGGCTGGTTGGTTGTGGAAGGGGATGTTGCAGCGACTGGGAGTGTGGTGGTCATAGGAGAGGGTGATGCGTGGAGGCCAGAAGCGCTTGGTGCGCCTTCGAAGGTAGGGACGTTAGTCAGGTCCTGCTCTTGCTCCTCTCCTTCGTCTGCTCCTTCTCCAGCATCCTTCTCGCTCTCACTTCTCTTCCTCTTTACAGGCTGAGTGACCACAACCACCTCTTCGACGGACAGGGCCCCGAAAGCCGTCTGGAGTCCATCCAGGGAGTCCTCAGCCGCATCCACTGGCCCATGTAAGGGCTCCGCCGAAGGTACAGCGCCAGGTGCCGGCCTTGCCGGTGCCTCAGGCGCTGGCGCCGTCTTCACGTCCGCGTCCTCCTTTCCTGGATCCATCTTCTTTCACCCTTCTGCTTATTTTTGCCCGTACTCGGCGCACTGGATGTACGGCACGGGGTTGCTGCTGGTGCGCAGAGACAGGCTGCCTCTTGCTACCAGAAAGGTTTATAGTGTTTTCAGCACTGTGGTTTTGCTTCTCCTGCTGCTCGCTGTTGCTGTAGGGTGTCCTGCTGCTTGTTTAGGGAGATGAAAAGCTTTTGTTTATTGAAATACAGTAAGTCCAAGTCAATCCAGGATAGCCCAAGCCAGAAGTGTGCAAGGAGAAGGTAATTCAGGATCAAAGCTGAAGGGCTGCAGTGTAAACAGTGAAAGATGATTGGATATTCACAGAAACTGCAACTCAGGTCACAAATGAATGCATATTCACAAAGATAGCTCAAATGCTTTTGGAAAAGAGTTAGAAAACTGCCTCATGGTCACTCTCTCTCCATAGTGCCATCTCAGGAGATGTGCACTCTTTGTTTTGGGTCCCATTTGTGCTGAGGTGGCAGGGCATGTGGCGATGAGGTCACTGCCATGTCACATGGGATCTTCCTACTTAGCTAGGCTGACCAGGAATTGAACCCAGGACCTCTCAAAAAGAGGTGCCCAGCCCCCTAGGGTGCATACCACTAGGATAGCTAAGAATTCATGGAAAAACATAGATAAATTCATAGGCTCTACTTTAGGTATGTCAGTGCTCAGTCAACTCAGGGAAAGATGGTTTACTTCACATTGAAAGGGGATTAAGGGGTCCACTCCATATCCTGATTGGGTGTTTGGTTCCATAGGTCAAAATGTGTTATCACCAGTTTTGGTGGGACCAATACTATGATTAAAATGCATGGATGCTCAGTGCATCTCTAATACAACTAGAATATGCCTCAAAGCAATGGAAAAGCACTTTTTCTGACTTCGTGGTTTATGCCCGATTCCGCAGCCGTTGATGTGACATCCAGCGCCAGGTCCTCCGGTTGGAGGAGGTGATCCCGCGGCCGCCGTGTCATCTCCTCCCTTGCGCCTGGCCAGTGCGGAATTCGCGTCCCGCCTGTGCGGCTGTGCGTGGTCGCTGCAGGTCCTGTGGCCGGCTGCGGCTCAGGGCCCTGAGGGGTTTCCCACGCGTCGCACAAGGGCGCTGCGGAGGGCACTGAGGATTTCGTGCACAGGGGCCGCGTGTGCTGCCTGGGCCTCCATCTCAGTGCGAATGGCGGGCTGCAGTTGCTCGCTCAGCGCCAGCGCCCCGATCTGGTTGATCGCGGTGCTCGATAGCATTCCTATGGTCATTGGCCCGGCCGTGGGCCCCGTGTGTTTGGCTGGGCCTTTTGCCCGGCCCCTTGCGGATCCGGTTCGCGGGAGAGGAGGGTCAGGTGGAACGACAGGTCCGGGTTTGTTGCCGCCCCTTTCTCTGTTGCAGGCGGGTCGCGGGGTCCGGGAAGCGTGGCCCCCGCCCAAGGGATGTGGGAGGAGGTCGTTGGGTTTTTGTTCGTGTCCGACACCACGGGCTGCTAAGGCTAGCCTCTACTCTTTGGGTGTTGGTTGCACGTGCCGGGCAGGTTGACGTCTTCCCCGCTGGTGTGCCCGACAGACAGGCGTTGCTGGAGTGTTTTGCGCGGCCGCGCGTCGTTGGGGTATACGAGGGGGTCCTTTTGGGCGAGGTTGGCTTGCCCGGGGTCGTCGTGGTTCATGGTCAACTCAGCAGCCGTTGGTGTGACGCCCACTGCCAGGTCCTCTGGTGGGAGGAAGTGATCCTCTTGGCCGCCTTGTTTTCTCCTCCCTTGCGCATGGCCCGTGCGGGACTCGTGTCGCGCGTGTTGGTTGAGCGTCGTCGCTGCAGGTACTGTGGCCGGCTGCGGCTCAGGGCCCTGGGGGGTTCCCCACACGTCGCACAAGGGCGCTGCAGAGGGGACTGAAGATTTGGTGCACAAGGGCCGCGTGTGCCGCCTGGGCCTCCGTCTCAGTGCGAATGGCAGGCTGCAGCTGCTCGCCCAGTGCCAGCGCCCGGATCTGGTGGATCGCGAAGACGGGGCACAGGTTGGGCGCAGTGGGGGTCTCTGCCGTCAGTTCCGGGATGGCTTTCAACTGCTGCCGGCCGTCGAGGTAGAACCTCCACGTAGCCGACCATACCCTGGTGTGTGGCCAGCAGCGCTGCGCCCACCGCCAGAGGCAGTAGAGGGCATGGCCTGCGTGCCAAGTGCCGGCGGTCCCCGACACAATGGCCGTCAGGGGGTCCGGGGGCTGGCCTGGGAGCAGCGGGGTGGGGCTGTCCGGCAGGGTGGTGGTCGCCGGGAGCATGGAGTTGATGGCCTCCAAGCTCCAGTGGCTCTCCTGCGGGTGCGGGATGATCCGCACTTGGTAGTACTGGCCATTCTTCAACAAGATCATGGCGATGGTGCTGGGGTCACGTTCGCGCGGCGGGGGCGCTGCGCACGCCGTCTCCGGGTAGCGCCCGCCAGGCTCGTGAGGTTGCGCCCCCTGTCACGGGCGGTACCCCTTTTCCATGCCGCCAGGCCTTCGTACGGCGGGATACGGAGGGTTTCGGGCCTCGGTGGCAGGGCGTCCCGCTCCCGGCCCGCGGTGCTGGGCGCGGGCCTGGGGTCTGTCAGCGGTGCTCTGAGCGTGTGTACCCAGCCCAGGTGTGGGACCCACACGCCCCCCTGGGCTGGTTGGTGGGTGTTGAACCACCAGATCCACGCTTCAAGAAGGTCGTCGGAGACCTGTGCCCCGGGGGTGACGAGCGCCCAGAGCTGCCGCACAAAGATTTTGGTTGTTGCGGCCTGTGGCAGGGGGACCACGGCGAAGAGCCTGTTTGGGTTGACGTCACGGAGGTGTTCCCGGAGGGTTGCCAGCAGCTCGCTCGAGGGTGTTGAAGCGTGGATGCCGTAGAGCGCTCTCACTTCCGCGTCGTCGAAGGGACCTGTGCCCCTTTGCTGCGGCGGCCCGGGGGGTTGGGGGGGCATGGTTACCCGGTCCTGGTCCAGCGCGGCGACAGTCGGGGAGGGGTGCCCTGAGGTGGTGCCAGGGTGTCCCCCAGGGACATACTATGTGGAAGGCTCCTGTTGCTGGGGCACCGAGCAGGTCGTGGGGGCGGGCAGTGGGCCGGCGGACTCCTGAGGGCCGGAGGTCCCTGTCATTTCTGCGTCCGCCCTTGGGCAGCTCGCGTCGTGCCCCGGTTGTTGCGATGTGCCCTCCGTGGCTTGGCGGTTGGGGGGCTGTGGGGGGCGCTGTCCCCCCGCTCTTTGCGCAGGCCTTGGGTCGGCCGCAGGCTCCCTTGGTCGCGTGTCCGTGGCGTGTGGTCCCCCCGACAGCTGGTTGGCCGCTGACCCTGGGAGGGAGGCGGCGGACGAGCTGGATGCTCCGTCTGCAGCCCGGCGGGAGCCCGCGTGAAGCGCTGCCTGCCGCTCGCGCTCGACTGGCGTGAGAATGGTTGGGATGTGCGCCCGTTCGGTGCGGGGCCTCTTGGACCGGTGTCGGGGATCGGTGGTAGATGATGTCTGCTGGGCGTGTAGGTCGCAGGGGCCCCCCTGGTCCCTGTCGGTACCCTCATGGAAGACGACTCGCCGCGCCGCGGGAGGCGGTGTGCGGCTGCGGCGACGGGATCGGCCAGGGTTCCTTGTCTCTTGGCGTTGTTCCGGCGTGCCGTCCTTCATCCCGGAGGTGTGAGGACTGCCCGGGCCCCTGCGCGGTGCGAACGGTCGCAGGGGGCTTCTGTATGTGCCAGAGGAGGAACCCATCCCGGGTGGTGGCCTCTGTGGGCGTTCCAGGGAGTTACGGCGCGCCGCCTGCTTGGGAGGCTCCGGGACGTCTTGGGGCCGCGGCCGTCGGCGGCCTGAGGCGTGTCTTTGGTAGCCCGGTGACCCAGGGATTTCCCAGATATCATGGTCCTGCATGGTTGCACGGATGCGCAGGGCGGCGCGCTGGTGCCACTGCCAGTGGAGTCCATTCATTTCATCCGGGCTGTAAACCCCCATATGCGCCATGAGCCGGGTGGCCACATAGCGCCATTGGCCGGAGTGGTCCATGGTGGCGGGGGGCGTGTGGCCCATCCAATGGCCAAAGGTGATGTCTGCCATGGTGCGGGTTTCCTCCGCGAGGTGGCGGGACCGCGAAGTAAGCAGCCATCGGATGCTGACTGCCAGGGCGAGCCGCTCTCCTGCGGTAAGCCTGGAAATCCATAGGCCCAGGTCTCGGGCCGCCGCTTGTTCCGCTTGTTCGCCGGGGCGGTTGGCCTCGCCCTCCAAGCGTGCGTAGTCCAGGTGTCCCCGCCCCAAGGGCTGGGCGGTCCCTGGCCGCGGGCCGGTAGGCTCGCTAGCGGTGTTGGTGGCCGCTTCCACGCGCGTGCCCTCTCCTGGGCTGCCGCGCTCGTCCGTGGTCTCGTCCGCCGCACCGCTCGCGGTCGCATGCCCCTCACCCGCAGCGGTAACCTGCCCCAGGGCGGTGTAATCGCACTGGAGGTGTGCCTGGCGTGATATCGTGAGGGGTGTGTCCTCCGCATGGTCGCGTCGTGGCTCCGGGTTGACGCGTGGCGCCGCCGATGCTGGGACCGTGTGGAGGTCACCCATGCAGGACTTCATGAAGGCATCGAAAGAGTCGTCGTGGCGGTTGTGTCCGCTGGGTGACGTTTTCCTGTCGGCTGCGCGCTGCAGCGTGTCGGGTGTGGCTTTCCAGGTCTCTGACACCGCGCGGGTTCCCGGTGGGTCTCCCGGCGGCACCCCACCCGGCGTGCTTGCGTCGGCGCGACGTGCTAGGTTCTCCAGGGGGGCGGCGCCCGCACAATCCGTGGCTGATGGTGGGTGGAGGCCGTCCTCACACTCGGTGTCCGGCGTTGGTCCTTCAGGTTCCGTGTCAGGCTGGTCAGCGGTCAACGCCTCGCCGCCTCCGTGTGCTGCTATGTCCTGGGCCGGCACTCCGCATTGCCGGCTGGTTCGCTCCCCCGCCCGGTTCCCCTATTGGTGTTGGCGTCGGTGTTCGTTGCGGGTGCCCCCGCATTTCTTCCGCGCCCACCGCGGGCTCCCCGCGCTGCGGTTGGGTTGGCAGTGCAGGCGGCTCTGCTTCATCGTTCGTCGGTTGCGTTGCCCCTCGCGCGTGGCCTTCCGCCACGGGCGGCGGCTCGGGTCGGCTTCCCGGGCCCGCGGGCTGTGGGGCGCCTGCCGGGGTGGTGGTGCGTGCCGGGTCCGGGCTGGGGCCCGGGCCGGCGGCTGGGCGACCGGGAGATGACGGCTCTGCTGGCCGCGCCGTTGGCCCCGTTGGCGGGGCGTGGTGCCGCAGGGGCGCCGGTACGTCGTGTGCCGTGGCACGTAGGTGCTCCGCGCCGGACGTTGCCTGAGTCTGGGGGACTAGGCCCTCGGTAGGGTCGCGGATGTCTGGGTGCACGGTGTCGGAGGGCCGGGCGGTGGTGGTGTCGGTCGGGGTAGCGGTGTTTCCTGCGTGGGGGGGCCGTCGGGCGGCGCGTATGCTGGGCCCGCTGTCAGCCGGTCAGGTGTGCCATGGTGCGGGTGGGGCTCCGGGTGGGCCTATGTTGCTGCAGCCTGGCTGACTGCCGGCTGTTGACCGTGCGCGGACGCGACGGGTGGTGTTAGGGGTTGCGGGCTTCCTGTGGGGCTCGGGGTCGGCTCCCTGTGCGGGTGTGCGGTGCAAGGGGGTTGTTCGGGCTGGGTGCCCAACGCCCCCGTATTCGTGGGGCTGGGCATGGCTCTGCTCCCGGCAGGTGACGCCCGGTGTCCCTAGATCCCTGTGGCCCTGTGGTGTTGTGGTGGTTGTCGTTGCGCCGCCCGTTTGGACGCACGCTCTTGTCGGGGGCTCTGTGGCGTGCCGGCCCTCGATGGTGCCGGAGCGTCCGTAGTCCGCGTAGTGTCGGTGGCGCGCTGTTGGTGTTTTGTGGCGACTGGTGTGGGGGGGGCAGAGGTGGATGGGCTGGGGGACGTGGAGGAGGTTGCGGCCGATGTTCAGGCGCGTACATTCGTGGCCCTAGTCGCTGTCGTGGCGCGGGATCTGGGGGGGGGGGTGGTGATCGTCGCGGTTCTCCGGGAGGAGTAGGATGAGCCGTCGAGCCGAGTTCCTCTGGCCATCATCCTGGCCACTGCCGCATTGCCGTACGTGCCCGGTTGCGGCGGCGTGACGTGCGGCTGCTGGGCACGCTGTGCCAGTGGCCGGAGGCTGCGTAGGGGGGGGATGCCCCTCCACAAGAGGTAGGCCGCCATCAGCCTCTCGATCGCCCTCGGGGTCATGGCTCGCCGCGGTGGAAGAGTTCCCCCCACTCGCCGCCATGGGCGCCGCGGACGATGCCCATTGCCCATTCCGCGTCCCCCACCAGCCAGCCGAAGGCGATCGGGAGGCGGATGGTGAGGGTGACGACGATGGTGCGGTAGTTGTTGTGGTTCATGGGGGTGACGGGGCCCCAACTGTCTGGCAGATTGCCAATGGGGGGTAGACTGCCCCGTGGCGCTTCGTCGTAGTGTTTGTAGTCGGGGACGTAAATCGTGGGGTCCGCCCCCGGGTCTGGCAGCGCCCAGGTTGGTGCGCGCCAGGAGGGGCGGGGGGGTGGTGTCGCCGGGTCCTCGTCGGTGAAGACGTCCAACCACTCGACGTTGGGGCTGCCCCCCCCTGCGCCATCGTTCCAGACGTTTTGCCGGACCAGAGTGTGCAGTGTCTGGAGTGTGAGGTCTTCGTCTTGCGTTTCGCTCGGCGGCGGAGCTGTGCAGAGGGGACGCAGTCTCCAGCAGGGTGAGCACGACCACAAGTTCGTGATGCACGGGCTGCAGAGCCAGTGCAGCTGCTCAGTGCCGCCGCAGCCGAGGTCATGCCCAAGAAGCGGGTTGCCGTCTTCGTCGTTCACCTCCCAGCAGATTCCGCACGGGTTTCCCGGCCGCGGATGTGGAGCTTCATCTTTGGGCATCCTGAGGAGAGGTATTGTTTGTAGGACGATCGGGCCTCCGCACAGGAGGGGGTGCGCGCGCTCTGGGCGGCGCGACAGCAAGTGCCTGGTGGTCGCCACGGGCCCGTGCGTGTGGCTAGTCGCTGGGCTGTGCATGGGTAGTGGACGAGGAGGTTATAATAAGTGCGGCGGTCGTGGGATGTTTGTTGTGCTTCCTGTGCGTTTACCTGGACGCGTTGCTGTAACTGTGCGTCCGCCCTCTTGATGGCTGTGCGCTGCGTGTGATTTATTGTGGCCCTAGGTTCTGGGGCGTGGTGGGCGATGACCCTGTAGAGTTGGAGTGGCACCGGTCCCCTGAGTACCGCCTTCTTGATCTCCGGTTGCCGCATCAGGCGCCGAACCTCATTTCTCGGTGGCGTGGCTGGGCCCCATCCGGCGTGTTGTGCTATGGTGTCCTCTGGTGTCCACGTGGCCAGGTGGTTTCCCCCTTGGGCTAATGGGCATGGTTTGAAGTGCTCCCATGTTTCTGGCTGTTGGAGATGGCAGGGGCATATGGTGTATTCCGGGGGTATGTCTATACCTCGCCGGGCATACCAGCGTGCCACCCTGTCTAGGAGGGGTGGTTGTTCGAGCAAGAGTTGGGCACGTCGCGTCTCCAGGTGCACCGGTGTTAGGGATGGGTCAAGAGCCGAGAAGTATAATGCGGTGCGCATTGTATGTTGGAGATGGCTCAGAAGGGCGTTGTCGGCTTGACTGCCTCGAATGTGCGCCATGGTGCAGACGGGTTGTGGGTAGTGGTATGCCCGCCCTGTGTCGTTATAGATTGGATCGTCTGGCACCCAGGCTGGTGGTTCCCCAGGGCGTGGGACTGGCGGCAGGTGTTGGAGGTGTGTGTGCATGTGGTCTTGTAGCGGCGGGTCCTCGCCGTCCGGCATATGTTCGTCAAGCTGGTTGTGGGCGTGTAAGTCTCTGTGTCCGTTGCCCAGGCTATACCGATGAGACCCTTGTTTGACGAGATGTAAGACGACGTGCTTGGGGAGGTGCCGCAAGGCTGTCCAGAGGTGTAGGGCCTGAGTGCCCAGGCTAGAGTCAGTCGCTTTGTGCAGGGGCTGTTGTGCCAGCCTGCGGACGATTTGGAAGTCCACCGCTGCATCTACCAGTACCCACACATGGTGCGTGTGGTAACGCGGTTCCTGGTAGGTGTCATTTACGGCAGCCACGACGATCGCCAGTGTATTCAGTTCCCAGTGGGAGGAGGCCCCGAAGATGGTAGCCCCTGTGAGGTGGTGTTAGTGCAGTCGGCCTGCCGTGTCTGCTTTCAACTCCACAGCTGCCCACCCGGCCGCTGGGGTGAGGCTTGTAGTGCTGGAGGCATCTGCGCAAATGACGTTGTTGTGGTCATCCGGGTGCGGCAGGCGGCATGGCATCGTTGGTTGGTACGCATGGATGTGTGCTCCCCGTTCCTTGGTGGCCCACGGCGTGTCGGCGTCCGGTCGGAGTCTCCGGGTAGCATACACCCCCACCCCCTGGCAGATGATCTAGGTTGCCGCCAGATTCATGCGGACATAGTCATTGTTCCTCTCGTGGCCCTGTGTCAGATAGCCGTACACATACTGGAGCAGGTACGCTGTCTGCGGGTGGAATGTGGTCTACGCGACCGTCTGCCAGTCCTGTACTTGGGAGCATCGGTGTTTGACCGGGTAGGTGGGGGCCTCCGGCGTGGCGCTGCGGTGTTTGACCAGCAATGGGAAGGTGATGGCCGGGTGTTGGGTGTCCCTCGTTCCCCGGTGGAACCTCCATTCCGCCTTGGCGGTGGGGCCCCACGCCACTGTGGCCGTGTCCCTCTCCGCGGCCCGTTCGAAGTGCGTGTGTAGCCACCGGTGTTGTTCCGGGGTAGTGTGGGCCGTTGGCATGGGGTGGTAGCGCGCCAGTAACTGGAGGAGGGGCCACGGGTTGGCCAGCGCTCTGGGCCCACACCTCCAGCAAGTGGTGAGGGTGCCCGTCAGCTTGTCTTGCGACATTGGCGGCGGACAGAAGGGGCGCGCCGTGGGTGGCGGTAGCATCCACAAGTTGCCCCCTGCTCTGCCCGGCCGCAATGTGGCTTTGAGCCCGTTGGGCGCTAGGAGGAGTACCGCTGGCACCGTGGCACCGGGTACATATTCCACTTGCTCCGGTGGCTGGTGGTGGGTCTGGTTCCCTCGCGGTGGGCTCGGTGGCAGTGGCCGTTTGTGCGTGTTCCAAAACAGGTTGTACGCCTGACGTACTTCCCCATGTGTCGGTTGGAGGTGCCCGGTTTGGGTGGCCGCACTGCGCATGTGGTTCTCGAGGAGTGATTTGTTGGGCCACTCCGGCTGTTGTAGGAATGGGATGTGGTGTATGCCCACTCGTTGAAGGGCTCGCATTTGGTTTGGGGTGACCCGTACGAGGTGGAGGGTGGTGCCCACCAGGTCCAGAGTGGTGGTGCTTCCTGTTGGCCCTCCCCCCACATCGGTGTGCAGGACCGCCAGAGAACCGGTTTCCCTGCACCGATGGTTCGTTTGGATGACGTGCTGGTGGTGGGGTTCCATACGCGGGTCCCTACCTTGGTGGGGAGGCCCCGCTGGTGAAGTATGTATTGGGGGGAGGTGTTGCGATGGTACGCGGCCTCTCGCAGCGTCAGCGTGAAGACCTCTCGTACCTCCGGCTCATGATTGTGCATGAGAAGATGCAGGTGGGCCGCAGTCTGAGCTGTGTACGCGTTGTTGACGAGGTAGTCGGTGTTGTCTCCGTAGTACGGTGGCGATGCCGCACGTACCGTTGCAGGTAGCGATGTGGGCCGGTGGCCGTGGATGGTCCATGCTCGTCGCACCGTGGTAGCGGCCGCTTGCAGCATGTGTTCGGGGTGCGTTAGGTGCAAGGCCTGGAATCCTACAGCGGCGTTGAGCACGGCTTGTAGGAGGTACGCCAGGGCCCGGGTGGAGAGTGCCGTGATGCGTGCTATGACCAGTGTCCGTGTCAGCTGCCGTATCAGGTTTGGTGGTAGGGTGACCCCGCCTGCGGTGGCCGCTTGTTGAACCCCCAGGTAGGTTGCCGTGTTTACTGGGTTCATGGGCGGCTCCCTGGGGCGGAGGGGCGGCAGCGGTGCATTGTGCACCATGGTGGCAGATTCGACGTTGTGTACCAGCAGCTGGTTGCCCTTCATATAGGTGGCGACGACCTGGAGGACTTTGGTGGCCCTGGCGGGGTCCGGGGTGGTCGACAGGGGTTGACGTGCGGCGTCGGTCACCACCGCCATGTCGTCCGCAAATGCCAGGAGCGTGGTCCGTAGGGGGTATGGTGCCACGTCTGGGTATGTGCGTTGGATGTAAAACGCCAGCGGGAGGGTGACAAGTAGGAAGAGGAATGGGCCTTCCGCACCCCCTTGCGGGACCCCACTGGCGGGGTGGACCCATGGAGTGGTGCCCTCGTCGGTTACTTTTGCGTACATGCGGGTCGCGAGGTACGCTTGCAGGAAGCTCTGGAAGGGGAGTCCCATGTGCTCCCAGACCCCCTCTAGGAGGCGGTGCGGGGTGTTGGGGAAGGCCCCTTTGACATCCAGGGACGTGATGATGAGGCTGATCGGGTCCATGTCCACCACGGCGTCTTGCATAAATATGGCCTCTAATGGCAACCTACCCGGTATGGCCCCCCACATTGTCGGCGGTACAGCCCGGTAAACTGCCGGGGCCACCCGTTTGAGGATGAGCATCCATATGAGTTTGGCTTCTGTGGTGGCGCATACGATGGGTCCCCAGTTGTCGGGGTTCGCCAAGTTGCCTTTCTTATACAGCGGGTGTACTAGGTTTGCCCAGTCGGGTGGTATGTCCGTCTTCCCGATGGCGATATCCCATAGAGGGGCGGCCAAGTGCCTCTTCAGGTTCAGCGGGAGCCTACGGTAGAGCTCGGCCGGGAGTCCGTCCACCCCCGGGTTTTTTCCCGGTTGTAGTTTGTACAACACCTCATCAAGTTCCCGAATAGTGAACGGGGTTCGGTGCAACTCTCGTCGCTTTGTCCGGTTGTAAAGTTTCGGCAGGTGTGATATCAGTTCCTCCGTGTACGCTGACGGCTCGCCATCCTCAGTGTTGTGTTGGCGAAGGAAGCTGTTGAGGACTTCTTCCAGGACCACCTTGGGATCGTTGGCCACTGTGCCGTCCTGTAGGCGTACCGCCTTGATGCCTCGGTGGCCTGTTACCCCCAGGACCTTGTCCACGTGTTTCAAGGATTTGTAGGGTTGGGGGTTTTGAAAGTAGCGTTGTTGTTCTTGTTCCAGTTCCTTTGCCCGGCGGATGTGCCATTCCCTGAGTTGCCGGCGTGTGGTGTCCAGCCGTGCGGCGATTACCTGGGCGTCATGTTGGGCTTGTAGGTCATGCGAGCGCTCGGCCGTGTGTAGTGCTCGCTTGTCGTGCCATATGGCTGTGACCAGGGATCGTAAGTCTTCATGCGGGGTGGCATCGTCCTGTGTTCTGTGGTGTCCGTGGAGGCCGCACGCCGTTGCTGCTTGTCGCATGGCGAGGTTGAGGTCCGTCTCCTCTTGTTGGCCTAGGATGCGTTGTACGGTGCGGTAGTACGCTATCCATTTGTGGGTGTCGTTCTCTTCTGGCGGCCTGATGGGTGGCTGCTCCTCGTGGTCCATGCCATCCCTGGAGGCCGGGGGTACTTGAAGTACCTTGATTTGTATCTCCAGGGGTCGATGTCCGGTGATCTTGGATGGTAGGTCGTGGTATTGCGCCCGTGTCACCTCGACGTGTGCCGAATCCGCGTAGCAGATGTCGATGCGGGAATCTGCCCAGCAAGGTTGCGGTGGTCCGTGTGAGGGCTGGCCTCGTACAGAAGCTGTGAGGTCCTGCAGTCCCAGATGTTGCATGGCCACTTGCACCGCTGCGTCCACGGGCGTCTGTTGCCCTCCGCGATCGTCCGCTGACGGGGCTGCATTGAAGTCCCCTATGACGACAGTCGGCCCCATCATGGCAAGTTGTCGGTAGGCCTCCATGAGGTGTTCGAGGAATGTTTCTGTGGCGTCCCCCAAGGGGACGTATACGTTGATGACATTCAGCTGCCACGTTGGGCCTACCAGTTCGTACGCCGCTAGGCGGCCTTGTACCCCAAGGTGGTGGGTGACTTGCACTTGGCTTTCACCTTTGTGGGATATGGGCACACCCTTGACCCACGTGGTGCGGTATTGGTGTCCCGTCCTGGTGAGGACGGGGGTTAGGTTGGGGCAGACTGCCTGGGTTTTGAGGGCCTGTTCCTGCCACACCATGGCGTCCGGGTCGCATTTCGCCATGACAGGTACGTCTTGTAGGTCCGGAGCTTTGGCCGCGTTGTACCGGGCGCCTGGTTCGTGGATGACATGAGAGTGACGAGTGCAGTTGTGACCTCGTGGGTGCGCGCCTTGGTGGCCCCTTGGGGGTCCCTGGCGCGGCGTGGTAGTAGTCATTGTCCCAGGCGCAATTTGTGGTTGATCGCTGTGGCCACCCTTTGTTCCTCCGGTATATCTGGCACCTCCAGCCATGTCTGCGGTACATCACCTGTCCAGATGGTGCCCGGTGGTACCTGGTTGGCGGGTGTGCGGAGCTGCACCGGACACTCCGGGAACTGTCTGTCGTCCGAGAGTTCGAGGTTCAAGGTCTACACTTTTTCGCCCCACCCGGGGAGTGCTCGCCACTTGATTTTCAACTGCAGGCTGCCATGTTGGCCCGGTGTGACCAGTTCGCCCTGTATCCTGCCCCGGAACCATACAAATTGCTTCGGTTGTCCTCTAAGCGTGGCTCCGAATACTCCCTGTACTTCTGCGCCGTCTGGCCATTCGGGGTGCATGGCGGCACGTTCCGCTGGCGTGAAAAATGGGCCGCTGGGGCCTTTGGCTTCGGTTGTGGATTTGGTCGTGGTGGCGCTGGGGCCGTTCTGGGCTCCGGTTTGGGCCGTTTAGCCTGGCGGGCCGAGGCGTCCGCTCCCCCTGGGCGGGGCCTCGGTTTGAGCCGAGGTTGTTCTGGTGCCGGTTAGGGGGCCGGCTTCGGTGCGTCGCGGCGGAATATGCTGTATGCCGGTCCCTGTCTCTCCAGTGGCCTGTGCATACCCTGAAGCTGGTTTGCGTGTTCTTGTAGGCTTCGCTTCGTGTCCGTGGGCCAGGACATCAAGCGCTGCGCCTGTGCTGTCCCGTGCTTGCGCACATAGGCTGCCAGGTTGCGCGTGAGTGTAAGCCATGTCTCAGGCAGGGTGGTGTCCGTGGCTGGGGCATCCACTGTCCAGTGCATCGCCGTTTTGAGGGCCAACGGGTGCGCCCTGGGGTGGTTGGGGTGGTGGGTGGAGTGTTTGAAGCGGTCTTCCAGTAACAGTGGGGTCGCCGGTTTCGCTTGCGGTGTGAATGCGTGGACCCTGTCCGTTGTGCCCGTGGCGTTCCACTGTGTCACCCACCATGTGTGTTGGTGGCATGTTAGTGTCACCGTGGGGGTATCCGGGGCCCTGTCAATAAAGGCCGCCCAGTCAGTGACCTTCAGACCTTCGGTTTTCCGGTCGTGCTGCTCCAGTGGGCTGGTCAGGGTCACCAGATGGTTCACAAGGTCCGGCGTCAGGGTGTCTTCTGTGTCCTGTACTCTGTCGTTACGTGCCTTCGGGTAGCCCACGGCAACGTACCATGCGTCCGTGGTGGGCGCCAGGGTGTTGGCTGCCAGGGTGATGACATTGTCTGTCAGGCCCTCTACGATGAAGTACTTTTCCCTGCTAGGGTGGCCGGGAGTTGGGCCGTGTGTTTCATGGTGAGGTGCAGTAGCACCCTGTCGGGGCCTGGGGCGTTTGGGTCCATGGACCTGGGGTCGCGTGCGCCGTGTCTCGCTAACGGGTGCCGTGGTTTGTCGGTGTTGGGTAGTCGTGGCCCCAGGGCCATGTGGTGTACCTGATCGAGAGTGATGGCTTGGCCCGGGGTGTCTCCCGTCGTGAGGTACACTCCTTTGGCGCCAGTTACCGTGTTTAGGTAGACACCTGGGGGTTGCGCGGGTTGTGGGGGCGATGGCTGGAACAGGGCGTGGGGGCAGGGGTGGCCGCAGGGGGGGTCCCCGGGCCGGAGTCCTGGGCAGGAGCCATCCATGCCGTGGGGTACGGGCTATAGTATGTAGGGCCCCGCCACCCTGCGTAGTTTTTTGGGGTTGAGGGTGTTCAACCACCCCCCCACCCTGATGGTGACAGAGCCCTGGTAGATCCAGGTGGCTTGGTCGCGATCAATGTCGTGGTGTAGGGCCCTTCTGATGCTGCCCCACGTTCGGCGGTGGGTGGTGTCATCTGGGGTGGGGCACCCCGTGTCTATGAGAGGCATTCTGGCGTTTGCGAGGGCGGAGTTTATGATGTTGAGGGGGGGTGGGCTGCCGTGGGTGCCGGTGGCGGTGTTCCCCGTGGGTTTGATGCTCTGGCGGGGCACTCGCCTCCCGTGGAGGGGTTGGTGCCAGGACGGGTCTGGGTGCCAGATGGGGGCTGGTGAGTCCCCGTATCGTGCCCAAGGTGTACACCGTGTGTGCCGTGCCCTCGGTGTCGGCCTGCAGTCTGTATGTGGACTTCCGTGCTTCGCCTTAGGTGAAGAGCATATTTGAGGTGGGGACGGTGTAGTTGAGGTGCGTGTGCGCCAGGGCGTGCGTGATTTGTACTTCCGTGCCCTTCTCTTTGTCCCCATGGTCTTCCAGTATGAAGTGTACCATCCCTGGGCTGTGGGGTTGGAGGTTACCGTGTTTGTCTCGCAACGGCGGGTGTATTTGGCGTCCAGCCTGCTGCGCTTTGTTGGCGTTGTGGTGGGCGCGTTGCTCGACGAGGACGTTCGGTGTCCAGTCCTGCACGGCACCCTCCCCTGTGCGCCATGGCTTTGGCCGCCTTGGCAGGTGCCGTGACGGTAGGGGGCAGTGGGGGTTCAGCGACCTTGGGCACCATGTCCGTGTCTGTTGGGAAGTTCCAGTATATTGTGAACATCCCCGGCTGGTGGGCGTTGTGGGTGTCCGGGAGGGTCAGAGAGAGCGCCTCTTTGATCTGGGTTACCGCCTCCGGATGTATGGTAGTGGGGTAGTGCCAGAGGGTGTGCTTGGTGGGGTCCCGGTGAGTTCGGGCGGTACGTCCCGGGGGCTCCATTGTCTGCGGCGTGAGGGTGTCGTCGAGGGTGACCTCGTCGAGGCGCTTGGCTTCAGCGGCCCACTTTGTCTGCACTTCCGTCAGTGTGGGGTCGTTCTCGGCGCAGTCTAGGGTATAGTGGATTGCCATCCTCTCCGGGTCAGGGTCGACGGTAATGTTGGTACCCGTGGTTGCATTTATCCAGATAGCTTGTGTGGGTCTCGCCTGGGGCGTTTGGTCGCCGTTGCCCAGGGCTGCGCCTTCCATGGCTGCCCTGCCCTCGGTGGTTAGAAAGAGGTGCATGGCCTGCATTAGTTGTACTTGGTGTGGCGTAAGGAGGCGCATGGATACCATCGTTGTTATCGTGGGGATAATTTTCTTCCAATCGATGGCGCCCGTCGGTAGTCGCCATGTCGTTGCGGTGCTCCTTGTGTCGTTCCCCCCTCGGTGTAGTTGGTAGTTATCTGGGACGTGACGCAAGCTGAGAGGCTTGTCGCGTTGTTCGACAGTTGCGGTGGCATTGGCGGGTTCGGCCCTTTTGTGGGCTGTTGGGCTGTGCCCTTGTTGGGGGGGCCCATGTTCGTGTTGCGTGGGCCTTTGGGGTTTCGTAGGACTGGGGGGTATGTGTGGCACCAGTATCGGTTGTGGCATTGTAGGCCGAAGGCTGCTGATGTTGTGTGCTCCGGTGGCTGCATCTTCGTGCAGGTAGAACTCCAGCGCTGGTGGTCCAATAGGGTGCCACTCGCGAGGGTCATCGTGCGGGGTGTGGAGGTGGATGCTTTGCTGAGTGGACCAGCTGTCGTAGGTCAGGATGGCGTTCGTGATGGCGGGGTTGCTGTTGTCTTCAAACGGGTGGTCGGGTCTGGAGCAGTCTTCGAACGTGGTGCAAACGGTCGTAGCCAGTGCTCCGATGTCTCCGTCTGGCACTACGTCGTCCCATGTTGTGCGGGACGTGGCATCCGGTGGGCCCGTGTGTTCCTCCAGGACCTCCGTTTCGTACTTTGTCCAGTCTTGTAGCATGTGTTCCACGTACGCAGCTTCCGTGTACGGCTGGATACTGTGCTCCGCTAGGGTGCGGGCATGGGCCAGCTGTTGGTACAGGGTCAAGTGTCGGGGGGCTGGTCTCGGTGGGGGGGTCGCAGCGGGCTCGGGCGTAGGCTCCCTCTTCTCGGTTGCCCTGTGTCCGTGGTGGGTGGCGTGAACCAGGGTGTACTCGTCATCTTCTCGCCCGGGCGTCCATTCCAGTTGGGCTTCCCCGGTGGACACAGTGGTTGGTCGGCATGTTGCGGTGCGTGCGTAGGGGGGCCCCGTTCTGTCATGCAGGACGATGGTGTGGCCCCGTGTCCAACTGTGTAGGGTTAGGACGAGAGCCGCCGCTGTTTCCTCGAGGGTTGCTGGTGGTGGGGCGTCGGATTCCTGGATGAAGGCCAGGGCCTCCTTTGCGCGTGGGGCTCCCGTGAGGTTCGTCCACGCTTCAGTTTTGGTCTCCCGTCCCTGCACCACCACTCCTTCCGGTGATTGTTGCTGGGCGTTTTGCATGTCCCTTCGTAGCTCCTGGATGTATGCCCCTGGGTCTCGGTTGCTTCCTGTTTCCGTTATCTGTTGGTCCGTTTCGTTGAGTGCCCGGTATAGGCTCCATGTGGGTCGTTTGTGCGCGTCGGCCGCCACCCGCAGCACGCGTTGGATGCTGTCCTGCAGTGGGTCATTGTCTAGGTCCATGGGGTCGTGGTTCGCGGAGACGTCGAGGCCACTGGGCAGTGACTCCAGGGGTGCGTCATGGGCTTCAGGAGGGGCGGATAGTTGGGAGTGGGCTTCCATCGCGGTGCCGGATGTGCCACTGAACACGGACAGTGGTGCTTCGTGTGCGTGGTCCTCTGGGCGCTTGGTTGTGTTATCTTCGCGACCAATGTCTCCGTTTGTGGTTCCGGTCCCGGGGAGCTGTCCCGGCTGTCGTGGCGCGGCGCCTCGTGGTGAGGCGTGCTGCAGTGGTCGGTGTCTTGGGCGGGGGGCAGGGGAGTGCGTTAGCTTTTGGTCTTTAGCAAAAATGGGCGTTTTGTATGCCTTTAGAACACTTGGCCACCCCTCCCCTCTAGTAGGTAGGGCTTTTGCTGTCTTCCCCCAAGGATAGGCGCCAGCACAGAAATTGGGCGCCATAGGAGTGGTAATAGTACCTGATTAAGACCTTCGGGCCGATGCCAGCGAAGCCCGGTCTCCGGGAGCCACGCGGGGGAGAGAAGTGAGACACACACAGACATACGTAGCACACTTAGGGGTATGGTAAACCCTGTAAGGAAGGGTAGAACTCCATGGGACTGGACCAGTCAGGGGTCCGAACTGTGGGCACGCTTGTCCCCAAGGAGGGAAGACACACCTTGCTTCATAACACCTTGCTTGTCATTCCCCCCTGGAGTAGTAAGCCACCGTTCTTCGTTGGCTCCCCAAGGTCATTACATCAGGGCAGTTCCCGTGCAACACATGGTCAACAATGCATACACTCGCTGGGTGGCTGCAAACCTGATAAGCGGCCACCTGGTGCACGCTGGAAACCATAGGCATGGGCTTGCAGGCACAGACAGGGTCAGTGCAGTGCTCAGTAAGCAGTGGTCTGTGAAAAACCAATGGCCTTCGGCCAGGGAGTGGTTGTCACGGGGGGCTACCGGTCCTGTCCTGCAATGTCCTGTGACAACTGCTCTCACACGCATACACAGGCACATGTGCACAGGGGTGCTCACTGCCCCTGTAAGATTAGAACACAGTCAGTAGACTGACGAAGTGAAATTAGTTTTTCTTTTTACGCTGGGACAGAGTCTCAGCACGGGTTAGTAGCTGCCCCTCGCTGTTCTCAACGAGGTAGGAGCGGAAGATGGGGTTGATACTCCCATCTGGTTGTATGAAGGCTGACATAGGTTCCCAGGTCGTCTCAGATAACCCATAGCCATCCCACAGGGTTAGGAATTTCCAGCCCTGTTTGTACTTGTGGCGAGCAATACCTGCAACCACGTAGTAACCATCGACTGCCATCTCATCGGCAGTCATCTCTTCGAGTTTGTCTGCCTCCTCTGGGCTGGCAGCTTTCTCTAGGTCAATACGTTCGACCTCATTGTCGCTGAGGCGCCACTCATCCCAGGACAAATTGTCAGGGGAGTGATAGTGCCTCAACTGTTTAGGTGCACACAGCAGTTCACCACCTAGATGTGGGCTGCACCTGACATGGATCCCTGATCCATCTATCCTGATGATACGATAGGGTCCAAAATAAGGGTCCTGTAGGCAGTTACGTGGCCAGGACGGTAGGCGTGAATGGTGAACCAAAACAAGGTCACCAACCTTGGAGCTGGCAGGTCGCCGTAGGCGGTTCCGCCGGCTCTGGTTAGTCCCAGCCTGGTTAGCCATAGACTGCTTGTGTTGCAGCCAATCTCCCACAGGGCTCTTGAAGTCCTCAGGAAAGGGGGTCTTGAAGAACCAAGCAGGTCGTCCTCCATGGAACAGTTCGTGGGGGGTGAAACCCGTAGGAGAGCTCCGCCGTGAGTTCATGGTCAGCACTGCCCAGGCCACTAGGTGTACCCAGTCTTTGGTACGCTCCTGTTTCATCAGGATTCTCAGGTTTTGCTCCACCACACGGTTCTGTCTCTCACAAAGAGGGTTAGACGTGCGGTTATAGGGCACACCTGTGGTTACCTCCACGTTGAGGGCATTTAGCACTTGTTTGTACCACCCAGTGTCACTGCGGATGCGTACATCCTCATCAGAGTGCACCTGCTTAGATGCCCCATAGGGTTCGAACCATTGTTCGACCAACATTTTCATGGTCTGCACACCTGTGATTTTCTTATTGCAAGGGAACACACGGGTGAAGCGAGAGAGGCCAACGGTGACCACTAGGCGACTATCATAGCCGCCGAAGCGAGTTAGCCCGTGGATGAAATCCAAATAGACAAGAGAGTTAGCACAATAGGGTAAGGGTAAGCTGGAAATCAGTCCCCTATCCCTACTGTCGCTCTGCCTTCTGGCATGACAGCCACACGCATCCACAATGGTCTGCATACGAGACCTCAGTTCAGTCAGGGTTAGACTGGAGTAGAAACACTCGCGGAAGAAGTCCACTGAGCTGTTAGCCCCAGTGTGTCCAGAGCTGAGATGAAGCCACTGTAGGCACCCCTCAAGTCGGGCCTCAGGTACAACAATACGGTCCTCGTAGAAGAGGTACTGGTTGCTTTTCTACCACTGGTGCCCGTCAATGACACGGGGTTTGATGCCAGTGCTGAGGGCCTGAAGAATTTCTTGATACTCTGACTGATAGTCGGTTAGGCTCCAACCCTCCAGGATTTCAGCAGTGCGCATGGACAGGTCAAGCTGGACATCCATACGCTGGAAAGCCTCTTTGGCGAGCGCCTCAGAGCTCTCACCTATAAGCGTATCGAAGTTATTCCGCGATATATAGTCAGACAGTTCTTTTTTTATACGGGGGATATGATGAACTGTCAGCCTGAACTGGCTCGGGTAAGTTCGCCACCGCTTTAGTTTTGCTTTCTCTGGTGGCGGGCCCTTCTGAAAAGACTTCAGAAGTTCCTGGTCACAGAGCCAGACAATAGGGTTAGATCCCAGGAGTCGAGATTATGAAGAAAGCACCAACATACCGGCCAGGAGTTCCTGGTCATAGGTGCTGTAATTGGAACGCGCTTGGTTCCATTTCCAATTCCAGTGTCCCAGTGGCACAGCCGCCACTCACTGGTAGGATAGTCATGGTTCATGGAGCCATCACGGTTCAGTCCACTAGTACGATGATGGCAGTGGGTTAGTTCAGCTGGGTTAAGCTCCTGCCATTGGTAGATCATTCCACCCCCCCCTACATCACTGGCATCAGTGATCCGGACTATCTCGCCCTTAGGGCGGGGTACTCCCAGGCAGTTGGAGGAGGCAATTTTCTTCTTCAACTCCTGGAAACACTCCTCCTCTCTGGCGGTCCACCTCCAGGGAGTAGTTTTCCTGATTAGGTCAGTGAGGGGTGCAGAGGAGTAGGTGAAATTGTGGATGTGACGCCAATACAAGTTACAGGCGCCCACAAAACTCCTCACGTCGTGTAGACCCTTCTTAGGGTCATTGCGAATCTGCATGTCCTGTAGGGGCTGCATCTTAGACGCGGCTGGTTTCCACCAGCCATACCCCACGTCGAAACCGAAGTACTCCATCTCCTCTTCCATAAGCTCACTTTTTTTGAGTTTGATTCGCAGATGGTTTTCTTGACAAACAGTGAAAAATTCACGGAGGAGAAGGACATGGTCCTCCTGGGTATTAGTACCCCAACTCACGTCGTCGATGTGGGCCTCCATTTCTGCACCCCGAGAAATCAACTCCTGTAGTAGAGGTCTGCGCCTCAGTATGTACAAAATTTTGTTCATTAGCTCCTGGAAGAGCGCTGGGGCATTAGCCACCCCAAAAGGCGTGACCTTCCATTTAAACACACGACCCTTACGGGTATTAAAAGCCAGCAGCTCCTGAGCTGCGGCGGTTAGGTCTACCTGCCAGAAACCATTGCGTTTCTCCATTTTGGTCTTGTACCTGCATTTGGTAATACGCTTGAGGGTATTTTCCATGTTAGGAATACTCCCTGAGTGGTTCTGGGTTTTCTTGTTGACCTCACCATAGTCAACAACCAGTCGTAGAGCAGTCGACCCTGTTTAGCAACCAGGAAACAGGGACTGCAGTGATGGGGGTAGTCCCCCTTCTTATATTCCTCCACGAGGCCAGCATCAATACATTCCTGGATCTCCCGCTGAATTTCTTCAACCTGTTCCTGTGGAGCGGGATATGGACAACGCCTCAGTCGCGTCCTTTCGGATTCGGGTTTCAGTTTCAAGTCCATCCGGACCAGCTTTTTACAAGAAAGGGGGGGCGGCAAGGCGCCAAACACTTCCTCATAGCCTAGGGGCAGTTTCTTCAGTCGGGGGTCAAGGTTAAGACTCTCGATTTTCTGCAGGACATCCTCCTCAGCATGGAGGTTGCTCTTTCCATGTTCTTTCTTTTTCTGCCGGTCAGCAGTTTCGGCAGGTACAGAACCATCGTCCCACTCAGGGGGACATTGCTGCCCATAGTTCAAAGAATACACTAGGGGTATCTCAGGGTCAGGCAGCGTGTAGGAATCATCGTCCTCCTCAGACCAGATGGAGGATTTCGGGGTCCGTCTGAGGTATTGCACCGCTCTTGGCGCTCAATACCTTCGGCCCTCAGGTACAACAGCCCTCGGAGTTCCTGAGTGTCATGCTCAGACAGTGGCATATGATTAGAAGCAGGCCGCGCTAGAGCATCAGGACTCCGGGCCACGGGTTCACCTGTGTGCATAGGCTGCATGTGTACCACCGGTTTCCCAACAGGGGAAGTGGGTTCTGAGGTTGACTCTAGATCTACCTCCTCCAGCAACAGCTGGGCTAGGAAGGCACTGTGTTTTACATCAACACAGCTGGGATCTACAGGAGGGATAGTGCTGGCGATCTCAGACAGTTGGTCGTCAGCATCCTCCTTAACAGCTGCAGGTTGCAGATAGCCATCGGGAGATTCACACCCTTTAAGTGTGGCAGATACGTGCTCAGAAGATCGATTTTTGACATTAGAAAGAGTCAGGCCACCGTTTTCGACCATGACCCCTTTCAGTAGCACCTGGTCTAGGTCACACAGGGGTACAGGATTGAGAGATCCATCGACGATGGATAAAAACCTGGCCCACTCAGGGGCCTGCATAGCTGTGTCTGAGTCCTCAGGCTCATAGATGGGACCGTCGGGGAGTTGCACTCTTCCCACGGTCATTCGATCCAGCATACGGCGCCAGTAAGCGTGTCCACCAGAGCAGCCCCAGTCAGGGGTGCACATGACAACCCTTCCTTCCTCATTAGCGATTTTGGTTAGAATCTTCGCGAGCAGGGAGATGGGAGGGTTAGCATACGCTAGGCCCATTGCTTTCCAGAATAGACGGAAAGCGTTGTTCAAATGTTTCGAGCAGTACAACTGCATGATGTGCTGTTGTCGGCTCGCAAACAATTCCACCTGGATCTCATCCAGGTTTACCTGAAGGGCCGCCAGTCCATTTTCAAGAACGTGAAGGGCGAATTGGTAGTTTTCAGTACGATAGTTAGTCTTGGATGCGTAGCGCAGCCCAGACTCTTTTTGTCCCGACAGCTCCAAAGGTACGGAGAAGAGCCCACTGCCAAAGTTGCAGTGCAGAGAATAGGGGCGCTGGAGAGACAGCATTTTTACCTCGGGGTTTCTTCGTAGGAAGTCGGTACCAATGACGATGTCAAAGGCGTCAGTGTCCAACACTCTGCAGTTTTGGGTCACAGTTTCGTCGCCCAGGCATATAGTCACATCGTCCCCCCCGAAGGTATGAATGGTGCGCCCATCCCCTACTCTCATGGCCACGGTCTTAGTTTTCTTGAACGTTTTTAGCAGGCGCCGGGCCACTATAGAAAGTGTTGCACCGGTGTCAAGCACCGCTCGAAAAACCTGATCCCTGATTTTGACGAGGATCCAGAAAACCAAGTCCTCCTCTTCAGAGCCGCCCCCCTACTCCTCAGCAGGGAATTTGACATCCACCCCTGCAGCCATGAGGGACTTGGTCATCCAGGCCAGTCGCCTCTTCTTGGAGTTTTTCCCCTCAGGGCAGGTGTTATCCCCCTGTGGGTGCTTCTCGGGGTCACTTTCGGCAGGAGGGGGAGTAGAAGCGGGCGCTGATGAGCGCCTCTGGGGGTTAAGGGGTCCACCTTTGCAACCCCCCTTGCCACCTCCTTTACCACCCTTATCCCCATTCTGGGGGTTTCTGGTGGGTGTTTGGTTCTTCTGGCGTTCAGCCTCCTGCCGCTTGAGTTTATCACTCTCGCGTTTCTTTATGTGACATTCATCCTCGTAGTGACGACGTTTGCCACAATAGCCACAGGTGATGGTAAACCTGAAATGATCCTGATGGGTCACAGTTTTCACATTCTTGGAGTGCTGCTGTCGTTTCAACTGCAGCGTACAACTACTGCGGTGGTCGCAGTCAGGGGCATGACAAGGTCCCCCCTTGTCATTGACAGGTTTACAGTAGAACACAGGGGGTGTACCTGCATCAGGTTTAACCTCATTCATGGAACGTAGGTTACCCCTTCCTTTACCACCTCCCTGGTTGGCGTTAGTGTGATTTTTAGGCCCTTTCCCTTCGCCACGCTCCGGGGTAGGGGTACCACCTCGACCCAAGTGCTTCTTGAAGAATTTCTCCATGTGGGAGTCATTCTCCCTCTCAAGAGCTAGCTCGATCAGCAGGTCCACCAGGTCGTCGTACGAGTGGTTCCGGCGTTTCGTCTCAGCGGTAGCGCGGCAGTCATCCCACGTACGTTGGGGGATCTTACTCATGAGCCACAGGTGGGGCTCAGTGGCACCATAGGAGCCCATGTTCAGCCGTGAAAACAGATACTCTAGGTCGCACACGTATTCTAATACTCGCGCAGCGGAAGGAAACTCAGGGAGCGGAGGTAGCTCCTCTATCTGTGCGTGCACACTGAGGTCAGTGTCAACGACTGGGAATGTTTTCTGCAGTCTTTCGAGTACCTCCGCCCATGTTGAACAGGTTTTCACAATCTGTTTCACCTGTTTTTGCAAGAATTTCTCTTTTTGCATGAGCGTTAATGCAGTGAGCATTTGGTTGCCACATTCACATGGGATTGGCCAGTTAGCAAAAGAAACTCAGCAAATTCTTCTGCCCATTCAGGCAGATTTTTCGGGTTGAACTCCGGCAATTCTAGCTGGATGTTCGCCTGGGCAATCGGTCTGCCACTCTTCCCACCCTCTGGGGTTAGGCCAGAAGGGGGAGGAGATACGCCGGCAAGGGGTGCCAGGGCTGACAGCCCTCTTTTCTGGGTCTCAGGAACAGGCACGTCCTGTAATACAGCAATTGGGACTGTCCTAGCGCGAGGATGAAAAGGGCTGGGGCAAATGACCTTTGGTAGCAACCTGCACACCCTTGATCTTTTGAGATCATCAGCCAACGTGCTCAATCCGGGTGAAGGTGAGAGTAGTGCTGGCTTCGGTAAGGGTTCGGTGATACCCAATTGTGCCTTGACAGCCTCTGACAGAGCTGTCACATCCGGGTCTTCAGATCCGGATAAAAGTTTGGCCAAAGGTTCGGCCGTGCGATCCAGAGCCCCATAGGTGGGCTCTGGGTTAGAAGGATCCAGACTGAGTTCAGGAGCCCTTGAAGCTGTCGGCAGGTCTGGATGCCATGCTCTCGGGTGCTCGTGTACTCTTGGTTGTCTCGGTAGTGATACTGTGTCCGCTATGTCTGTAGATGGCCCCGAATAAAGGAAGGAACCCATCTCATTTTGAGGCGGAGACCCGAGGACATAAAGAGGTACTTCTCCATCTTCCCCTACGGTGGACTTGTGATACTCCTCGTGGAGCATATACTCGTCCATCCTCCTTCCTAGGTCCTCTTGTTCTTCAGGACCTCCAAAAACCGTAGAAGAAGAGGCCGGACAGGCCGACGGGGCGATGGAGGCGGCGACTCGTCTGCGGAGCCGTTGCAGGCTGTCATCACCATGGGTCGCTAAGGCCTGCATGGTTAGAGGGATTGTTCTGGGCGGATTTTAATTTGCCCTTCTGTGCTCTGGATCTTCCTGAGACCCAGATGCAGCTCTGAGTGGCGGTTCATTCTTTTGGTGGGCTAGACTGCCAAGTTGGAGTTGTACACTTCTGATCGGCCAGGTTCTGGAGGACAGTTGAGTGGACATGTTCAATGTGCTTTTCAGTGTGCTTTTCTTGTGCTTCTGCTCAGAGTCGGTTTGAAAGGTACTCAGGGTTTGCCTCTGCTACCAGAAAGATGTCCTTGTTTAGTGCCCTAGATATTTTGGTGAAATCCTGCAGGTTTTGATGTTGAAAACCCAAACCAAGGCAGTAAGTAGAGCAAGAACAGGATGTGGATTGAATCAATGAATAGTTTGAAATCCAGTGTAACACCGAAGGGCTGCGGATAGACAAAGCAGGTAGAAATACAAAGATTCAATCACAAAAGGATAAAACAAATGATTTTTATATGATACCTGGCATGACTCTTGCTTTGCAATTAGCCTCAAGCACGTCATGTGCACTCTTTTAGATGAAATGGAGTTGGTTAGGAATATGGGGCAAAAGAGTTATGCCAGATACAGATTATGACTTGGCCAAGCAACTGAATTCAGAAACAGTTCAAAAGTAGAACCACAATAAGTGGTAGAACCAATTGAGTATAGGGGTCTTGGGGTGGGAGACGACTAGGCTTAACCTCCAAGGCCTTAGGCATGAAATGCCTATTTCCTTTCGGTATAACCTCCATGAAGGAAGATACCTCCGCTCAGTTGAGTGGTAGGGGTGAACTTCATGGGGGGTTAGGGTTATAACCCCAGTTACTTTGAGAACGTGTACTTAAAGCTTCAAAAGAGAGATAAAAATACTCCAGTAAGCCTTGGCACCAACAAAAGGGTTTTAAGGGGTGCTTGGCCTGGATCAAGCCCTCTTACTCAACAAAGTGATCATCACCATTCAACGCCCCTTTTTGGCACCGCAGTGGCATGTTGAGTACGTACAGTGTACATTTTAGGGTAGAGTTATAGGCATTTTTTGTTCGGTGTAACATAAGCCACAGAAGGTTTCTTTGAACGTCCGACTTTCCATCGGTGAGGATTCCGCCCTAATATTTCAAGAACAACATCATCATTCTTATCGATTGCGTTGTTCTCTGTACTTGGACCTGTGTCATGCCAAGGTTTTTTGCTTGGATATTTTGATAAAATCCATAGTTCAAAACCGAAGATTACCAAGAAGCCGTTCAATGTGGACCACCATGCCATGCACATAAATTGCCACTTCCAATATCTTCAGGATGAGCCTCACAACGTCTGCCTGAAGCGTCTAAAGTTTCACACTTGCCTCTTCAACATCACATTGTGTGCGGAAGAGAGCTTTTCCCGTGCCTAATTGCTCGACGATAAATTGCAAATCACTTGGTGAGAGGAAAGGGTGATCAAAGATTCTAAATCATCAACCTGAGGTGGATCCAGCATATGACACAAGCCCAACGTTCCAGATCACCAACCATTATGGCCAGTGGCATGCGGCTCCTTGAAGAGAACACTGAGCCGGGGGTTGGTTGACGATTGCAAAATGGAGGTTGGTTACCGTGTGGTACATTTTGAGTACAACGGAGCGATCATATGGGTACGTGTGTCTTTTGCCGTGCCGGAGGGTTTTTCCTTTTGCGTACCATTCATCCTGTTCTTACATGTCCAATCCCATGAGGTATTTCATTGATGGGGCATAGACCTTTCTAGGAACCGGGAAATAGTCAGGAGAGGCCCATCTGAGTGGCCAAAAGCGATAGTACATTGTTTTCGAATAAAGCCAACATTCCAGCACTCTTTGTTCGCATGCCTGTAAAAAGGAACGCCACTCTACAATCAGCAATGACAAGCCTTCAGTGTCGACATTCACCTTGACAGGTTGAACCTATGAGATTTCGCAAGCGTAATTCTGTCGCACATTTTTTTTCTTTTTTTCTGCAGTAACTTGGAAAAATGTTCTTTCTCTTTTTGGTTTTTGCTGATGTCGTCATGGCCGAAGCCGATGCATTGAGGGCACAAGAACTTCAAGGAACCTTTGAGGCATGAGGTGGTGTCATCACTCGGTACGTTAACACAAAGTTCTTTTGTGACGACGCGTTCCAAAACACACCTATGCAGGTCCGACCAACACCATCAAAAACCACGGATATAACTGCGCGTAATAATAGCACATTTGTTCCATGCAATATGTGATCCTACGTACAACCCCCCCACACCATTTGTGTTGTGGATTTCGGCGGAGAAAGCATCGGCTGCCTGATTATCAGGCCTTCCGAACTGGTGTGATCCAAATGCCTATCAAGATCATCCGGCATACGGGGATTATTCATTCATTTTACAACTGTTGTTGGAATGCCTCAAGCCTGAAAACGATTTCCATGTGACGGATGCATAAGAGTTTCATGCAACAATCGCCTTTATTTGTTTGTCACGGGTTGAGATATATGCCCCACAGATCTACACCTCAATGAGTTCTTCCTGATCAAAAGAAAAGAAATGCAGCACATTGACCAGCAATATAGGCCCTCATCATAGCAACCTGAATTGATTCCCGTGCCATGGTGTTGCACCCTTGTACCGTGCTTTCGTCTATTCGGTTTAGTGTCTCTTCAGACAATGTCAACTTGTTGCTCATTAAGCGGCGTTTGCTACGACGCAATTGAAATAATACTGTGTTTCCTTTCACCTCTAGAGGCACTAATGCTGTGTTTTTGGCATCGTTTCTTTTCAAATGCAAATTTGCGTGTCCATGGCTACCATAGGTTCACAATAAATATCTTCAATTGTTTGTCTCGACGAATGCTGTTTCCACTGCAATTTTTGCAGTTTTATCATACCTGCCAATACTCGAGTATGGAATTTCCGCCATCCATGTTTCCCGGATTGCTGGTGTCCATGGCACTTACTGAACCCATGTGTTGATGCAAAGAATTGGTGGTTCCTATTTATTGTACGATAGAAATGAAGCCCTGTTGGTTGCGCCGCATAGACTTATTCCATGACACGTTTTATATTTGTAGTCGTGCATCAGTAGAGTGCATGTTTTACCCTCAGGATGATATCGTTGTTGTGGTGACAAAGCACACGTCCTGCAACAATGCCGTATCCCGTTTACCACTTGAAGCATTTGACCGTTGTTGTCGTAGCTGTCACATTGTGTACATTTTACCAATGAGTGTCTTCAAAGACCTGGACTCTCGCCTATCCGAGCAGCTGCGTGCAATCTTATAGACAACGAATTCCAACATGCATTTGTAATTGACACCCCATCTTGTCACTATCTGCCGATTTTGCGTGCATCTTTGGTTGCAATGCCGGTTTGTCTACTTTATTTGGATAATGTGTCTACTTCACAACACCATGGGCCTTTGTTGGCATTTTTCTGGGACCCAAAGTATTGCTCACATCACATGGAAAAGCACAAATGTGAAAAGGGTGCAATAGTATCAAATGCAGCACAGTGCGGCCTTGGATGGTCGAGTGTGGCTTCAGCCGAACTCCGATATCCATGGGCGGCCCAGCCTGGAAATTGGCGATCCTTCCGCCAAGGTGGGTTGTCATGTTCCCTTTGACCGGGGTTGCCCTTCGTGGGTATGAGCCAAACCGCTTGGAGGGTTGGGAAATCTGGTGGAAGTTACCCCCGCCTTTTGGTGGTAGGGGTAAGCGCGAGATGGAAACCTCCTATAAGACGGGCATGACACGCAACAAGCATGTAAAGCAAAAATCGCCTGCAATAGCACAAAAGCAATCCACAACATTGCGCAGCCTTATGCCAAAGAAAGGAAATTCATTGGACCACGTTACCGGCCCCAAAAAACTGATCATCACCATTCAACGCCCCGTTTTGACATTGCCGTGTGGTTTTGAGTACGTACAGCGTACGTTTTACGGTTGGGTTACACGCGTGATGTGTTGGGTCCAAAATAAGCCAAAAAAGGTTTGTTTCAACTTCAGATTTCTCGTACAGCAAAAAAAAGAAAGCAAAAAATGATGAATTCTAGGCGTCAAAGGTTTGGTAGCCAAGAAGAAGTGCCCATTGGATCTGCGGGTGGCATTGACTTGAAAAGGCGGAGCAACAACTTTCCAATTGTTTTGCCCCAATACTATACGTTGGTTGACACCACTGCTCACGAGACATCCTAAGAATCACGCGTGCTGCATGATTGATGTTGCAATGAACGAAGCAGGCTGCACCACGTCTGCTAAACGTAGAATCATTGTTGCTGTTGACATGTCGGCTTCCAATATTGAGATCGAACTCGATAGTGCCGCCGCTGCCAAAGCATACTGGATCAAGCAAACCTGCAAGTGTGGCAACAAGTTTGAGGTGTGATATTGCTCAAGCAGAGCAAACTACGGGTGTTGGACGCGCTCATGTCCGGAAAAACGGGACAAGTGCTTCAAATCTTCGGCATTCATTCACCCAAGTTGCAATGGGGAAGATGGTCAGCCACGGTGTGACTGCGGAGAGGTGCCAGAAGTACACTCGTGCACAAACACGAAGAATGCTGGTCGTGCATTCTACTCCTGCGAAGCGTGCGACTTCTTTCTTTGGGTAGATCCCAACATGACATTGACCCCGTTGAAAAATCGCTCTGGGTCTCTGAAAAGAAAAGTACCAGATGCCGTTGAGAAAAGTTGGGGCAAAAGCGCAGAACGTTCGCATGCCACAGTCCAAGAGGATTCCGATAAAAGGCAACGGGCAGAAGCGAGCAAATGTACATACACCGTGCGAGGCCAGCCAACACCCATCAATGTTGAAAAGGCGTTCTGCACTGCGAAGATGGCGGCCGTACTGGATAAGAAGGTGGCAGACAAGTTACAGGTGGGTTCGAAAGAGTTGCTTAATCAAGCCAAGCCTGAAGACCGCATTACAGTTGCACGCCGTTTGCCTTACAAGTCAGCAACGGAGCATAAGATCGACGATGAGGTGTCTGATGGCGATTGTGAGGCTTTTGTGGCCTCCGTGGAGGAAAAGCCAAGTCCTTACACTTCATACATGGTTGTCAACCTTCCTGCCCCAGAGATCTCGGTGGCAACCGTGAAGTCGTACTTTGAGCTCGCAACGGTCATTGACGGCGGCCTAAAACCGTACTACATGGCCGTAGACGCCCGAGCGGGGGCCAAGGTCAGGTTCGAAATTCCATTGGACACACTGATTGGTATTGCCAAGGTTCCTAATGCCAAGGCGGCCGCAACGCTGAAACCCATGATTATCCCTGTGGTCCTTACACCGCAAGATATCCAGCCCATTTTGAAGGGTGTTGGCAAAATCATGTACGTAGGCGACGCCACATGGTTGTACTTTCAGGATGGGGCAACGTACATCGATGTGTTGCGTGGCTGTCAGGTTGTGGGCAATACACCATGATAGAAACCATACTAAAGTTTGTCCACCGGTAGCGGGGTCTGAATTGGACTTCGCTGCACCCTTGCCATTGCAATGCGAGCAACATTGCCGTGTTGCACCCCGCGGTGCACCCTCGAAGGGCATGTTGTTGCAGTGTGGCCTAATCTATTGGAGTAGCTAGGACTCATTTAGGCAAATGCTGGTTAGTTGCACCGGGATTTTTTACGTCCACGCAGGTTGGCGGTGCTGGTGCAACATATCACCACACAGAAAGATAAACCTCGTGCACTTACGTGTAGGAACCAGGGTGTTTTCCATGGTGTTGTATGCCGTGCTACTCGTGAAAGATTGGCAGAATATGACCATAGTCCTTTGTCAGGTCATGTCAGGCTTCTCTGCCTTGGTTTATGGTGTGGAAGATTGGCACAATATGACCATAGTCCTTTGTCAGGTCATGTCAGGCTTCTCCGCCTTGGTTTATGGTAGAGTCTGCACCATGTTGCCCGTGTTGTTTATACTTGATCTTGAGAAAGTACACATGTTTGCGCAAAGTCACCCAGAGTACGCCCCCGTGGTGACTGCATATGAGGATGCTAGCCGAAATTTCTAGTCTTGGAATGAGAACAACGAGCGTGCTTGGGCCCGTTTAATGAAAGATATGTTGGCTGATAGGTTGTCTGTTTCAGCTGCATCAACGAGCGTCAAAGCAACAGCTTCGGCCTCTTCCGCGTCCAAGGCAAACGAGACTTTGTCCCAGCAGTTTCGGCAAATTGCTCCTATTTTTGCATTTGCAGCTCGAAAAGCCTTGCCTCATACGAGCCTACAACGTGCCATGAAGAGTCACAAATCTCAACGACAAGAAAGACACATCAGCAAAGGCGGCACCCAGCAGGGGCATTCTAAAAAGATTGTAACCAACGTTCACGAATGCCCGAACAATCACGCGACTCAGATTGCAAACAAAGCACTCTAGACCAATTTTTTGGTCAGAAGTGAAATTTGTTTTTGCAATGATTGGTTGCTTTACGCAACATCATCACATACTGATTTTTTAGGGAAAACTCGCTGGTCGTCTTTATGTAATACTGTTTCTGTTGCAAGCCACAACACACCATGGGCTTTTAGTGTATATATTGCAAATTAAGGATTTCCGTGTCTACAATGACAATCTGTTGCTTAGTGCTTGATTCCGCGCAGTGTTCTCTAAGGAACACCTGTCTTCAATTGCTATGTATTTTCCAACAACATGTATTATAGCAACAATTGGCAAATCTACATGCTGTAAGCACCCTTTGTGTGGGACCATTCACAATGCTCACTATTGGATGTTTGCGTTTGAATGCATGGGGTGAGAAGCAATTGTGTTGGTGACATGAAATATTGTTGGTCCACCCCAGTTCATAGTTTGTAATCTGTCCCATTGTTAGATGTCCCATCCCATGGGTACTACATCAATGGCAGACAAACCTCAGTAAGAACGAGGAAACAGCCAAGAGGGGCCCAGGTGGGTAGTTGCATTATCTTTTGGGTGTCCGACAAAAGAGCCATCGTCAAGGAAAAGATCATGTTTTCAAGGAGAATGAACATTCCCGAACTCGTTGTTCACGTGCCTGTAAAAAACAAAGACGCTCCACATTTCGTACCAATGGGCGCCCAGCCCGGAAATTGGTAACGTTTGATTGTTGTGAAAATACCGATTTTGTGATGCCATGTGTCCCACACTCCTTGTGCTACCCGTTGCCTGCAATATGGGCTAAATCGGACCCGGAAAGTGTGTTATTGTAATGAACAACCAATGCAATCACGATAGGTTTTGACCGATTTCATAGCTAGCAATTGTTATTGCATTATCGCCACACAACGGTGATTTGAAGCATTTGGGTTACACCTCCACGGCGTGTTGAAAACGCGGTCCTGAACAATCGTTTCTAGGTGTGCTGCCTCAATTTGTGCTTTTTCGCAACGGGCCAATCTGTAGGCTGTACATGATTCGCCTGAGTGGTTACAACCGTTCGAAAAACTTGTATAGACCATTTTCACCGCAAATGAGAAGGAGAAATAGACAGGTCAATTGGACCTTGGACGGTTGATCACAACTACAGCATCAAACTGTCTGACTGGTTACAACCGTTCAAAAAATTCGAAGAACGTATTTCCACCGCAAATGACAAGCAGAAAAGGACACGTGAATTGGGATCTGGACAGTTGATCACAACTACAACATCCAACGAATGTCTGATCGCGATGTACAATTCAATGTGTAGTTGTGGCCGTAGCACATTCTAATGTGCCTTTTAGTGGAGGCTCAGTTGGCGAATGACAATTAAGAAGGCAGAGCGACCAGGTGTAAAGGATGAAGTGGTAGGGACAGGATGCCATTATCGCATACCGAGGTATGCGGTATGTATACCCAATCACTGGACATCATTCCAATGTGCTATGCATACAAGGCTACGTACGCCCAAAATACAACCAATCACTAAACACCATTCCAAGAAAAAAAAACCCAAGGACATCCAATGTGCTATGCACACAAGGCCACGCCCTACAGTCTGGTTCTTGCCGTTATTGTTTCCATTTCTTCTTTGTCAAGGTTGATTTGTTGCGCCATGTTGCCTACATTATCCAACGATGACGCGGAAAGGATACATGCTTTCTGGCAAAAGAATATTCACTATTATCCTATTTTCAACTGTTGGAGGGATGCAACTCCAAAGCGGAATACGGGTCGTCTTTTCTTTTGGCAAGCAGAAGACCACTATGCTTGGAGGGATCTTATGTCAGCAATGATGCAATCGGGGATAGTGACGGCCGTGCATAAAGCTTCCTCGCCGTCAATATCATCCAATCTTTCACCTGTACAAACTTCAAAGGTTGAACCTGGCCCATTGCCGTCACCGCTTGTGGCAACAAGTTAAAGAAGGTCCCTACCAGGACCGGCCCCCGCTGTACCCCTTCCGCCTGTAATCCCTGCTGACTTGCTCCTGATCAATGCTTGCATTCCTCAAAATCCAGGGTCCAAAATCCGAAAATATAGAAAATAAAATCCTCCTTCAACCCTGAACAGCAACCAGATCCCACAAATACAGCAATAACCCAATTCACACTGCGCGCTTCCGTTCAGCACATCGATGGTCTCACGATGGCGGGCATGTAAAAGAATTGCACCAAGGAAGAAAGCCCTGAAATTGGCATATGAACACAAATAGAGCAAAGTTGGGGAAAGAGGTAAACATACAAAGACTCAGCCATAGACCCCTCATTCCCTGGACTCAAGACCTTCCCTTGACTCACCAACCTGATGCCCTGAACCCAATCAAGTCAGATGGCTAAATGCCATGTGTCAAAAGTCACTACACAAACCCAAAAAATTTGTTCACTCGCAAGCCCATAAATCCTAGCCCAATAGGGGGGGGGGGCGTGTCATTGCCTAGAGTGGCACTCAGGACGATGCCCTACCGTGACATAACTTTGATTGGACTTGGAGTTGAATGGGCTTGGAGAACTGCCCCATGAAGATGACCTCACAACATGGCAAAATCAGGCAAATCACACCATAATGCCCAAAATTCAATTATATACTCAAAAATGCATACAGCAAATATTCAAATGCTCCATGCATGTGTCAAACCGGAAAGTAGTATGCAAGGGTGATATAGACCGAAGGTCAATGCCCAAGAATATTCCATCATTGCCCCCCAAAACTCTTCCAGGTATGTACATGACATGCTTCACAAGTCAGCTCATGAGTTTTAGACCTAATTTTGTGAGGCCTTGTGTGCCAAGCCCAAGTGACCACGCGATCTGGCATATGGTGAGGTACAACACCGAAGCATATGCCCACATATAAGCAACATACCATAGTTCACAGATCTCTAGGCACTTTACTGTTAGCCGACCAGTTGAGCACATAAAACACAAAAATGAGCATAAAATGAGGTCAAAAACATGAAAATATGTCCAAATACAAAGTTGTCATGATAGTATAGCTCTATGCTCACCCATGATATCCGCTCATGGTTCAATACACAAATGATTGAACCCATTTGCGAACAATTCCCCCACTTGGATCCCCAATCGAGCGCATGGAGATACCTTCGCCACTCATATCTACATGCCCCATGAAAATGGGAGTGCACTCATGGATCTCTTTGCCAAACATACCATGAGCAATACATAAGCGGTAGACTTAGTCTAGCGCTCTGAATTCCACAATTGGGACATGGGCAAGGCCCTTGTCACGTGTGGCTCCCCATCTCATCGGCCACACGAAGATATAAAACATGGGCGTGAGCACATCAAGACATATACCATCCATATAACACATACCCTCCAAAAGTGGCTCCCACCATGATATGTCATGCCCCTCCATGGACATAACTTCACGTTAAAAATACGTAGGAACCCAATGAAAGTTACTATGCAACCCCAACACTCATGCAGTACACTCGAAAGTCCCAATAAAATATTCGGTTGCACGGTCCAAGAGTTATATATCACTTTCTACCCTCTTGACCATTATCCCTTGCTATACTGGGCATGTGTATACACCAAAGGCATCTGATGCTTCCTAAATTAAGTAGAGACCAAGGCAGTTTCAACCCAATTCTCGATATTGATATTCCTCGCCGTGAGCCGGAGATATGATTCTTCAAAGTGGTCTCACGAATCACTTTTGTTTCGACTATAACTCCAAGCAAAATGAAGGCCACAACAAAAGAAAGGTTGATTCCTGATCGGGGAAAAATGTATGACCACTCAAGATTCATCATATCGCGTGCGGCGATGTCGAAGTCGAAAATCTGATTCTGAAAGTCCGAAAAAATCGGATTAATTTTGCGAGTATATAATATGAAAATTGCGGAAGCAACGAACCCTTTACTGATGAAATCTGACCCTTCATCGGGGTTGCCGCCAAAATATCTGTAAATAACAGTTAACCATTCGGTTACCGCAAAATCGCGAGCCAACTGACAGTCGCCGATACATTGACTATCAGAACGGAAGGCTGAAAAATTACAGAAACATTATGATAAAAAAACCCTGTTGATTCCTGATATTCTGATATATAAATCTTCGCTGGCGGCGCCTCGGTACTGAATATGGCCGCTCTTAGCCGGAATGGCCAAACCTATCACACTATTACATCGGGTTAGGTCAGGTGGATGGGAGAGTATGATATCAGCCAATGGCGGCTTGCCGGCACATAGATACACACCCCAAGTGACCCAAAGATGGCCACGGGGGTCAGAACCGGCTTCACCCCCCTTCTCAGAGCGTTGTTACCGCTCGGAAGTCATTGAAGAGAGGACGGGAGGACCCCAATGTCCCCCCATGTCCCCCCATGTCCCAACGACACATGGAGGCCCCACACCCCAAGGGAGGGGTGAGGACACTGAAAATCGGTGCCCTACGCCATATCCGGTCCCCTCTTGATCTACAACATGGACCAAGGGGATCAAAGATAGAGAAACGTCGTCGGTCGACCTAAATAAGTATACCACAATGAAATATATATGTCGAGATCGAGTGAAGGGGGTAGATGGCCAATCAAGGCCCAAAAATCCCCGGATGAACGCCCTCACCCGTCTCCCAAGCACAGAAACAAACAAAAATGCCAAGAGGTATCCATTAAGGTGCTACAGCAGCAACCAAATGGACCAACACGTCCTTGACATCCAAAGAAATGTTCTTTTTCCTCAGGTAGTCCATCCAGACCGTGGTGTACCTCGGCACAAAGCTGCTCGGAGGCTCCCACGAGTCCCTGGATGCGGCAAATCCCTTCCAACGGACTTCGTAAAGCCTCCCCCCAGGCGTCCCCGGGTCCGGCTTGTCCGCCAGGATTCTATCAGCGGTGAAGTCGTCGTCCTCATCCTCGTCGTCAGAGTCCACATCGCCGGCCGTGAACTCGAAGGTGACGGGACGTCCGCTGGGGTCTGGTGCTCGGGGACGAAGCTGGGTATGGTCGCGGTCCAGGATCTTGTTATCCCCCACACAAACCGCATACACATCCTGCCCGACTTTCCGCACAATTACCCCCGGCACATACCAGGATGCCTGCCGATGCCTGGACAGGACATCCTTGTGGTGCCGCTCCACCCACACGGTGTCTTGGAGAGCATACTTCTGGACCTTTCCCTGCTTGAAGTACTTGGCCCTCTTGTCATGCTCGTCCTGAAGTGCCTTGCACACCTTGGCCGCCGTGTCGTCCGCCTCAGCCATCATAGCGTTCGCATCCCGGGCCACTTTGCCATGGTTCAACCACGGGGGAGTGCGTGACACTGGATCCCGTAGGAACAGGATACGATGGGGCGATAGTCCAGTGGGTCCCGGAAGGTCGTGGTACGCTTGGAGTACTCTCCACAGCGAATTATACCAATTCCAGCCCGGTTCGTCGATGTGCAGCTGGCGGAACTTCTCGAACATCTGCCGCCCGGCCACCTCAGCCCGGCCATTCGACCGGCTGTGGTATGCCACGGTCTTGTCGTGCCGAATCCCCATGTGCTTGCACATCGTCTTGAACCACGCCCCCACGAATTGACTGCCCCGATCGCTGCAGATGACAGCTGGGACATCGAAAATCGTCAGCCAATGCCTGATCATGGCATTAGCAACGGTCTTGGCCTGCAGCCCCACTCCATGCTTGTCCTTCTTGTCCCTCTTCTTGGACTTCTTGCCCGGGACTGCCACCATATACCCGCTGTGCCTGTCCACCGCGTGGATGACACAGTCGTAAGTCTCTCCGTCCACGGTGACCTCAGGCATGGCGAACACATCCATGGCCACGGACCGCATGGGGGCCTCCGGTATAGCCGTATACACCGGGTTGCCCGCTGTGGAGTGGTTGGGGCTCTTCTTGGCCCGACACACAGCATAGTCGCTGCAGTACCTATCCAGGATGGCGTAGTATCCGGAGGGAACTTGAAACGCCACTCCAGGTCCTGCTGCATCTTGTCTCGGCCAGGGTGCATGAGCTGGGCGTTGTGCCAATGGTCAATGAGCTCCTCCACTCGGTTCTCGGGCACCAGCAGCTTGTCCTTGAGGAACAACTTGTCGCCATCCTCGGTCAAGCCCTCGGGCCATTCGTCGTCCGACGGGGCGCTCACGGCATTCCAGTACTTGCTCCAGTGCTCGGATGCCGCATAGTCATCCGACCAGTCCTCTGTGAGCACCGACCTGACTAGCTCTACAGGGGCCACCATCCACTGCTCGAGGGTTTCCTCTCGAATAGCTTGGACTCGGGCGCCCCGGAACTTGGCCAGGTCCGTACGGTTTGCCATCACACAAAGCACTTGACCCCCTCTTGCTCCATGGCCTTTTCCATCTCGATGATGCGCTTGGCCTCCTCGGTCTCCTCGGCGTCTCCATGGCTGGATATGTCCATCCACGCCTTGCCCGCGGGGTAGGCCCAGCGACTGAGGCAATCTGCCACAGTGTTGTCCTTCCCCGGGACGTATACGACGCTGAGGTCGAACTTTGCGAACGTCTCGTGCCATCGGGCCCGCCTAGCTGCTGGTCTCGAGGGGGTGTCGACATGCTCCTTGTGCCAGCTCTGTAGGGACTGGTGGTCCGTACACACCACCACCGGCTGCAATCCGATGTGGCCGGACCACTTCCTGAGCGCACATACAATGGCGTATGTCTCCTTCTCCCTCGCGGTCCATGTTCGGCGTTGGCCCTCGGCCAGGAATCTGCTCCAAAACGCCACGTAAACACGAGACCGGTCGTCCCGGACTTGCTCGAGGACTGCCCCCACGGCATGGTCCGAGGCGTCTGTCCGTAGCACGAATCCCTGGTCCGGGTCCACCAGGAACAGCCCCAACTGCCCCAGGAGTCGCTCCTTCAGGCGGTTGAACGCATCCTCAGCCTCAGGGGTCCAGGCAAGCTTCTTCTTGCTCCCCTTCCGGCCATCGAACTTGCCCACTTGCAGCATCTTGTGCAGCGGCCCCGACAGTTCTGCATACATTCGGACATAGCCCGAATAGTAGTTGCAGAACCCCATGAAGGATCGGAGTTCGCTGATGGTCTGGGGCTTCTCCCAGTGGTGCAGGGACGCCAGTTTCCCAGGTATGGGACGGCGTTGCCCGTGACCAACCACGTGACCCGCGAACTCCACTTCCTTCACGAAGAGTGAGGCTTTGGTGGGCTTGCACACCATGTTGTGCTTGTCCAGCTCGCTGAGCACTCGGCGCAGATCCTTCTCATGCGCTTCGATGAGCTCGTCCTCAGTCATGTTCTCCGTGCCGGATCCGGTGATGATGTCATCCACGAAGGGGTCCGCACAGTCCCGGACAGGACCGAGTAGGTCCTCCATCATGCGCTGGAAAGCGGCGTTGCCATTCTTGGCGCCCATAGGCACCACTTTCCACTGCATGGGCCCCAGCGGCGTCGACATCGCTGTGCAGGGCCTGGAGTCCGGGTGTAGCGGCATCTGGTGATAACCGTGTATCAGGTCCAACACCGTGAAGATCCGCTTTTTGTATTGTTTTTGGAGGATGGAGTCGATCAGGGGAAGCGAGTACGAGTCGTGCTCGGTTTGCTCGTTCAAACCCCTGTAATCCACCACCAACCTCCACTCGCCCTTCTCCTTCTTGGGCACGATGAAGGCTGGGCTGGCCCACTCACTGTCGGAGGGTTCGATCCATCCCTGCTCAATGAACTCGGCCAACAGCTTCTTCATGGCCTCGGCCCCATCGCCCTGAAGTTGGTACTCCCGATGACGATCAATCTTCGGGTTTGGCTTCAGCTTGATCTTCGCTGTACCAAACCTCCCACAATCTGGAGGGTTCTTGTTGGCGACGCCACTGAATAGCCGCGGATAGGCCTTGATCAGCCTCTCCTTCAGATCGGCGACCTTCGGGTTCTCCTGGGCCTCTTCAGCCGCTTGCTTAGGTATAGATACAACCGACCGCACTGCGGTATAGGCCTCTTCTGGGTCCGATTCTGACTTCTCCTCGTCCGATATGCCGTCTTCATCGTCGTGGGGAGCTCTTCCCACCGATAATCTTCGGAAATTTGCGGCCTCGGGCTGGTGACTGTCGCTATCGGCACCCATTCTTGAAGAATCCCATGTTGGTGGGTCCGACCCAACGGGACCATCGTATTGGTCCGCGATGTGAACCATGACCCTCGCCACGAACTCGTCCTTCTCGTACTTGCCCGTGACCAACATCTTGTCATCCCACCAATGCGGAGATGTGACCATGGCCCGCCTCTTCTTGGCTGCCACACGGTCGTGCATCCCCATCCGCATGTAGTTGACAACGTCGTCAATCTCGGCGTGGGATAGGACGTCAATGCGATCAATAGGCTAATCCGTCCCCTCCTTGGGCTCAAACATGACCTTCATGGGCACCGCCTCCACCCTACGGATGAATGCTTCATCACCCGTGGGCTGGGCTTGCGCCCCATCCACCAGGAAAGCCTTGGTACCCCACGCTTGACCCGGGAAGGGCATTGATACACCCTTGGCGTCGATGAACCACTCCTCTTCTGGCCCGAATGACATCTCGTTCAGGGTGATGGAGTCCAGCAACGGCTTGAGACCCTCCAGCGGACATGGGGTGGATCCTATGCCGGTTATGACCAGGATCCCCTTCGCCCGATCCGCGATGATCTTCTCCACCGTACGTCTGGTATTGTCCAGGGAGCCATGCCAATAAATGGCTCCCCACTCCTTCAAACCCCAATGCCGGTGCCAGGCGGAGTCTCCTCGATGCAAGTGCCGCCTACACTTCCTCAGAAGTGGGGCATCCCGGGAAGCAAAGACGTCCGTCTCGGGCGCTTCGGCCCCCAGCGTCTGGATCATCCTGGCCTACACCTGCGGCGCTATTCCATACTTCGTGAGCTGAACTCCGCGGTCTCCTCTGGACTTGGCGGCCACAGCTTGCACCGCTTGGACGATTCGATCCTCTTCCTCAGCATTCCATTGGGATGATCCGCATGCATAGTCCGTGGACAGCCATGTGAGGCATTCATCATCCTCCCGGACCAGCGTTGCACGATGGGGAAGGGCTCCAATGGCATTTGCCACCATGAAGTCATACCCCATGATCATATCCCAATCTGTAATGTCGGCCACATAGAAGTTCCCGGATAGAGTGCTTCTCTTCGCCAAATCAGGGCGGCTCAAGCGCTCATGCTCCCAGACTTCCATACTGATAGTGGCCTCATGGGTGCCACCACCCATAATCTCTCCGTTGGCGACCTTCAGGTGGACCGGTCTCCGGCTGGTCTGCAGGAATTCCGCCTTGAACCAACCTCTCCGGACCAGCTCACCTGGGCACCTGTATCCACCAACACATCCACCACCTTCTCCTCTCGTCCGCACCGTACTCGCACTTTCAAGTGCAACTGCCGCTCGTCGCCATGAGGTGTTTGGACGACTCTCACGGCATGCAACTCTAGCACGTCCGGGTGCATCAGGACTTCAAGGGTATGGTCACGGATGATGTAGATCTTGGGTTGGTCCTGCTCGTCCACGGGGCTCTCCGTGGTCGCTCCTTCCTTCTTGCCATGTCCCGTACCCACATGTACTTCCCTTGGCAGGGCGCTCCAGGTGTTGGGAGTGGCGAAACTCAGTGGTTTTGGCTCTTCCGGAGCCTTCTTCGGCACCCGATGTGCCTCTGATTCCTCAGGGATTCCACTGATTTTCAGAGGAGAGACCTCCGAGGTCCCACTCCCGTGGGGGCTCCTCTAGACTTGACTTCCCGCAGCCCCTTCCGGCTGCGATCTGCCAGGACTTTGTCCACCACGTTGCTGGGCTTTGAGTTCCTCCAACGTCCTCATCATGTCCTCAGCAACCTCCTCGATCGACCTCACTTCGTCGGTCTTGGCCAGGTCCACCACCATGGCCTCTTCCTCCTTCTTTCCCTTGGCCTTTGCCTTGGCCTTTTCCCCCGTCTCCGCCCTTCGCCTTCCAATCGGAAATCCCCTGCTCCTTGGGCTTCTTCTCGGGGTGGGCGGCGAAGTAGGCCTTCTTGTCCGCCTCATACACCTTGCACTGACGGTGGTCGTGTGCATGGTTGTTTCCCTTGCCATAAGAGACCCAGCACCCGTCGTGCTGAGACCTGTACTCCCGGAACGAGAGCGGTGGGTTCCTGATCCTCCTTGGCTCTCTGTTCTTCTTGGGTCCCACCCAGCTCCATCTGGACCGATCCTGCCCATGGTCCCTCACGTTGTGCGCCACAAACGCGAAGAAATGGGCCTCCTCGTGATCCTCCTGGGACCAGTGGTCTTGGCCACTTCCACTACCATCCTTCGCAGAGTTGGCCGTGTCCTCCTGGATCTCCCGTTGATGGCAGTCTTCTCGGTGGCCTCGTTGTCCATGACCATGTCGATCCTGCACGTGGGCCTCGTTCTTCGCAGTGAGCTTCAACTCCACCGTGATGTACTTCACGATCTCGTCCAGGCTCATGCGGGCGAAGATGACCTGCATCCTCAGCGGCTCCCCGCGCCTCCACTCCACGTTGTTGAGGCGCAGCAACCTTTGCCCCATGGAGTCTCCAAATACCTCCACGTACACGGCGTTCTTCAGTCCCAACATCCGGTTGGGCTCGCCCAGGTTCCTCCTGAAGAACTCCATGATACCCGCATGGGTATCCTCCGCCGCCATGATCCTCACCGCCACCCGCTTCTTGGCGCGCTTCTTCTCCTCGTCCTCCACTCGTCTCTTCCAGTTGCCGGGGAGGACGTCCTTCAGCAGGTGGCGGATCTCGCTGGCCTCGTTCCAGTCCTCCACCAGCTTGAGGCATCTTCGGTACTTCCGCAGATACCGATTCCACTCCCGGACCCGCAACTCACTGCGGTCCAGCGGCAGTGGGATGGACCACAGGTCGTCCAGCTTCTGGTCCGGAGCGTCCACCCGCTCCTCATCCTCCAACCACTGGAGGCAGGCCTGCTCCTTACGGATCAGTCCTTCCCGGATCTGATCCCGCAGCTCCTCCTTCAGGTCCTGCGCCAGCCGGTGTGGGAATGTCCGACATACCCACTTTGTAAAGGGAAGCTCAGGACAGGAAAGAACAAGGTTGGTTTCTTCTGTGGACCTCTGCATTTGGCAGGGTCAGGATTACAGCAATTATGTCTAATTTTTGTATGTGGTGCATGACATAGCCCCATATAAGTTATTTGCTGTGGTGCGTCGCAGATGCCGCTATTTGGGCACTGCAGGGCACGCGTGCGCACTGACGTGTGCATTGTTTTCTTTCTGAGAAGCACTGATTTTTATTATAAAAAGATCTGATTTTGTAGGATGTTAGCATGTTTACAGTGTATGTATTGTGCTGAGCGTCCATTATTGTTTAGGCCATGAAACGGCTTATCTGTTGAATCACTCCGTATCACCAAGTCAAGATTGATCAACTCATTTGATTTATTGCGTGCGGCAATTACAAGAAGGACGTCGTTTCAAGGTTTTCAAAATGGGACTGCAGGAGATTCAAAATGAGAGGTTTGAAAATTCTGAGTACTGGCCGAAACAAGACTCGGAGGTCTTGAACTATTCAACAGATAAACACGACGTTTCTTTGCCTTTGCCTGTAGCTGCAGATGAGATCAATAAGAGTGAGGAGTGCAATCACAGGAGTCTACGGCCCGGCCGAGCCGTCAATCAAGACACCATCAAGGCGCCGTCCAGACCAGCGCCAGCCCCGCCCAGGACAACACGGCCGCCGCAGCGCCTTTCAAGTGGAGTAACAGAAGTGCCAAGATGTGCTGAAGCCGCCGCCATCACAGCAGTGCAACGACTCGTCGCACAGGAAGAACGAATAAGGCAAAGTCTCAGGTATGAGCAACAAGTAATCTGCGCGAAGAGGTACGCGAACTTTGGCCACGTTTTTCAAAAGCTCTATTGCCGGTTGTTCCAGCCTTCGTTGAATTCGGGGCAGACAAGTACGCCGCCGAACGAACTGAAGGAGCCAGGGAAGCGCTCATTGAAGGAGCTGGCGGATTCCAGCAAGACAACGCCGAAGAAGAAAACCGCAAAATCGAATGCGCCGCCGAACAAGAACAAAGCGTCTGAGTACTCAGGTGTGTTGGCGAAGTTGGAGACCTCGTTGGAAAATTCCTTGAAGCGATCCTTAAGTGACCTCCGACGAGTTGTGGAACTGTTGGGTAACTGTTCGCCCTCTGTGTCCGTCAGAACGAACAAATGGAACAAGTTCGTCGAGAAGCAAGAACCAAGGCCCGTTTCAAGTGTGACGAAGCGCCGGCAGAACGAATCCCAAGTGACTGAGTGCCGAACGGACGAGTTACAAGCGAGTTTGGATGATTTTGACGCGTGGACAGTAACTTCGGGAGATCCTGGCGGTTTCAGCAGCGAAGGAGCTCCACAAATGAGTCGTCGAACGTCGCGAGGCCCAAACAAAGGGGACAGCGAGCAGGACGAGCTGTGCAGCGTCGCCGCGCTATAGCCAAGTTCTTTGAGGTATTAAACTCAATCCAAGGTCGCGCATGCCGAGGTACAAGCGAGAAGAAGACCGAGTGCCCTACGCGAGACATGTGGGGGCAGTCTGTGGTGAACTCCAAGGAGAACCAAGGGAATCCCTTCTTGGACTGAGCAGTGCTCTTTAAAGCGCGCTGCTTTTGCCGTTGGCGCGCTGGCTGAAGCGCAATGCCTTTGGTGTGCTCAACGAAGGGAGAGGCCTCCGGAAAATAGTGGATCATAACCATCAACAAAATGATCAACAAGTTCGGAAACTTCACCAAGACCTCATGGGGTTTCATACTTCGTTGAAGCAATCATACGACAGACTTGTGGAATGCGCAAGCAATGTAGACAAACAAATGGAGACCATCACCAACTCAAGTTCGACATCAACAAGCATACGAAAATCAAAACAAGGATTTGTTTTGAGAGTAGATCGTAACTGGATTTGCGAGCGCTTGCAGCGCTTTCTTTGTCAGCTTTTGGCGCTGTGAGCGCCTTGTGGTATATATCTGCCACAGATGGCAGAATGTGATGTAAATTACAATGCATCCAAAAGTTGACTTTGTCAACGAAGCCTTTTTTTGGCCTACAAGTGGCGCCAAGCGCCTTGTGTGCAGGCACTGACATATGCCTTTGCCTTCTTTTTCGTTGTAGATACTATTTTGGATCTGCAATGAGCAGTGGTGGGATACACCCTGCTTTACACTTTGAGTGAACTCTGGTTTACTCAGTTTGGCAATTCTGTTTTGCTTTGCACCTGCCTGCTTGTGAGCAGTGTGTCTTTTTTTTCTTTTTTAGCTGCTTCTGTCTTGGAGAAAAAGCAGAGTGGTTTTCCCGTTTGTTTTTCTGCTTTTGTTGAAAAAAGCAGGGGTTTTCTTTCTGTATTTTTATACTAAATTTTATCTGTGCCATGAGCACTTCAGGTTGTGTGCCATGAGCACTTATCAGGTTTTTACACCCTGTGAGGAGTTTGAGTGGGTATAGGTTGAAACACCACTTCACCACTTCCCTAGGGCACTGTTTGGTGACAGAAATCCCTTTCAGGAGGGTACAGCTATCTGTGGTATCAGTGGTATTCCACTAGCATGATCTGCACATAGATAGTAGCTGTTTTTACCTGGAATGAGTAGAAATAGCCAGATCACAGACAAGAATATCTGTATTGTATTGTAGGTAAAGGCCTGCATGTTTTGCTATTTTTTTTTCTCGGGTCAGCAACTCATTTGGGGAGTGCTGAGCCTGGGGGGGGAGTGTAAACATGCAAGGCAGCCTTTTGGGTGCTTGCGTTTTACACCCACCCAGCTCTGTCTGAGCTTTTCCCAGCCCTATGGTAAAACCCTTCGCACCCTTTTGTTTTGGGGTCTCAGCCACACATCAGGGTATGTGTGGGCTTGGGGGGGGAGTGTAAAGGGAAGCTCAGGACAGGAAAGAACAAGGTTGGTTTCTTCTGTGGACCTCTGCATTTGGCAGGGTCAGGATTACAGCAATTATGTCTAATTTTTGTATGTGGTGCATGACATAGCCCCATATAAGTTATTTGCTGTGGTGCGTCGCAGATGCCGCTATTTGGGCACTGCAGGGCACGCGTGCGCACTGACGTGTGCATTGTTTTCTTTCTGAGAAGCACTGATTTTTATTATAAAAAGATCTGATTTTGTAGGATGTTAGCATGTTTACAGTGTATGTATTGTGCTGAGCGTCCATTATTGTTTAGGCCATGAAACGGCTTATCTGTTGAATCACTCCGTATCACCAAGTCAAGATTGATCAACTCATTTGATTTATTGCGTGCGGCAATTACAAGAAGGACGTCGTTTCAAGGTTTTCAAAATGGGACTGCAGGAGATTCAAAATGAGAGGTTTGAAAATTCTGAGTACTGGCCGAAACAAGACTCGGAAGCTCAGGACAGGAAAGAACAAGGTTGGTTTCTTCTGTGGACCTCTGCATTTGGCAGGGTCAGGATTACAGCAATTATGTCTAATTTTTGTATGTGGTGCATGACATAGCCCCATATAAGTTATTTGCTGTGGTGCGTCGCAGATGCTGCTATTTGGGCACTGCAGGGCACGCGTGCGCACTGACGTGTGCATTGTTTTCTTTCTGAGAAGCACTGATTTTTATTATAAAAAGATCTGATTTTGTAGGATGTTAGCATGTTTACAGTGTATGTATTGTGCTGAGCGTCCATTATTGTTTAGGCCATGAAACGGCTTATCTGTTGAATCACTCCGTATCACCAAGTCAAGATTGATCAACTCATTTGATTTATTGCGTGCGGCAATTACAAGAAGGACGTCGTTTCAAGGTTTGCAAAATGGGACTGCAGGAGATTCAAAATGAGAGGTTTGAAAATTCTGAGTACTGGCCGAAACAAGACTCGGAGGTCTTGAACTATTCAACAGATAAACACGACGTTTCTTTGCCTTTGCCTGTAGCTGCAGATGAGATCAATAAGAGTGAGGAGTGCAATCACAGGAGTCTACGGCCCGGCCGAGCCGTCAATCAAGACACCATCAAGGCGCCGTCCAGACCAGCGCCAGCCCCGCCCAGGACAACACGGCCGCCGCAGCGCCTTTCAAGTGGAGTAACAGAAGTGCCACGATGTGCTGAAGCCGCCGCCATCACAGCAGTGCAACGACTCGTCGCACAGGAAGAACGAATAAGGCAAAGTCTCAGGTATGAGCAACAAGTAATCTGCGCGAAGAGGTACGCGAACTTTGGCCACGTTTTTCAAAAGCTCTATTGCCGGTTGTTCCAGCCTTCGTTGAATTCGGGGCAGACAAGTACGCCGCCGAACGAACTGAAGGAGCCAGGGAAGCGCTCATTGAAGGAGCTGGCGGATTCCAGCAAGACAACGCCGAAGAAGAAAACCGCAAAATCGAATGCGCCGCCGAACAAGAACAAAGCGTCTGAGTACTCAGGTGTGTTGGCGAAGTTGGAGACCTCGTTGGAAAATTCCTTGAAGCGATCCTTAAGTGACCTCCGACGAGTTGTGGAACTGTTGGGTAACTGTTCGCCCTCTGTGTCCGTCAGAACGAACAAATGGAACAAGTTCGTCGAGAAGCAAGAACCAAGGCCCGTTTCAAGTGTGACGAAGCGCCGGCAGAACGAATCCCAAGTGACTGAGTGCCGAACGGAGGAGTTACAAGCGAGTTTGGATGATTTTGACGCGTGGACAGTAACTTCGGGAGATCCTGGCGGAGTTCAGCAGCGAAGGAGCTCCACAAATGAGTCGTCGAACGTCGCGAGGCCCAAACAAAGGGGACAGCGAGCAGGACGAGCTGTGCAGCGTCGCCGCGCTATAGCCAAGTTCTTTGAGGTATTAAACTCAATCCAAGGTCGCGCATGCCGAGGTACAAGCGAGAAGAAGACCGAGTGCCCTACGCGAGACATGTGGGGGCAGTCTGTGGTGAACTCCAAGGAGAACCAAGGGAATCCCTTCTTGGACTGAGCAGTGCTCTTTAAAGCGCGCTGCTTTTGCCGTTGGCGCGCTGGCTGAAGCGCAATGCCTTTGGTGTGCTCAACGAAGGGAGAGGCCTCCGGAAAATAGTGGATCATAACCATCAACAAAATGATCAACAAGTTCGGAAACTTCACCAAGACCTCATGGGGTTTCATACTTCGTTGAAGCAATCATACGACAGACTTGTGGAATGCGCAAGCAATGTAGACAAACAAATGGAGACCATCACCAACTCAAGTTCGACATCAACAAGCATACGAAAATCAAAACAAGGATTTGTTTTGAGAGTAGATCGTAACTGGATTTGCGAGCGCTTGCAGCGCTTTCTTTGTCAGCTTTTGGCGCTGTGAGCGCCTTGTGGTATATATCTGCCACAGATGGCAGAATGTGATGTAAATTACAATGCATCCAAAAGTTGACTTTGTCAACGAAGCCTTTTTTTGGCCTACAAGTGGCGCCAAGCGCCTTGTGTGCAGGCACTGACATATGCCTTTGCCTTCTTTTTCGTTGTAGATACTATTTTGGATCTGCAATGAGCAGTGGTGGGATACACCCTGCTTTACACTTTGAGTGAACTCTGGTTTACTCAGTTTGGCAATTCTGTTTTGCTTTGCACCTGCCTGCTTGTGAGCAGTGTGTCTTTTTTTTCTTTTTTAGCTGCTTCTGTCTTGGAGAAAAAGCAGAGTGGTTTTCCCGTTTGTTTTTCTGCTTTTGTTGAAAAAAGCAGGGGTTTTCTTTCTGTATTTTTATACTAAATTTTATCTGTGCCATGAGCACTTCAGGTTGTGTGCCATGAGCACTTATCAGGTTTTTACACCCTGTGAGGAGTTTGAGTGGGTATAGGTTGAAACACCACTTCACCACTTCCCTAGGGCACTGTTTGGTGACAGAAATCCCTTTCAGGAGGGTACAGCTATCTGTGGTATCAGTGGTATTCCACTAGCATGATCTGCACATAGATAGTAGCTGTTTTTACCTGGAATGAGTAGAAATAGCCAGATCACAGACAAGAATATCTGTATTGTATTGTAGGTAAAGGCCTGCATGTTTTGCTATTTTCTTTTTCTCGGGTCAGCAACTCATTTGGGGAGTGCTGAGCCTGGGGGGGGAGTGTAAACATGCAAGGCAGCCTTTTGGGTGCTTGCGTTTTACACCCACCCAGCTCTGTCTGAGCTTTTCCCAGCCCTATGGTAAAACCCTTCGCACCCTTTTGTTTTGGGGTCTCAGCCACACATCAGGGTATGTGTGGGCTTGGGGGGGGAGTGTAAAGGGAAGCTCAGGACAGGAAAGAACAAGGTTGGTTTCTTCTGTGGACCTCTGCATTTGGCAGGGTCAGGATTACAGCAATTATGTCTAATTTTTGTATGTGGTGCATGACATAGCCCCATATAAGTTATTTGCTGTGGTGCGTCGCAGATGCTGCTATTTGGGCACTGCAGGGCACGCGTGCGCACTGACGTGTGCATTGTTTTCTTTCTGAGAAGCACTGATTTTTATTATAAAAAGATCTGATTTTGTAGGATGTTAGAATGTTTACAGTGTATGTATTGTGCTGAGCGTCCATTATTGTTTAGGCCATGAAACGGCTTATCTGTTGAATCACTCCGTATCACCAAGTCAAGATTGATCAACTCATTTGATTTATTGCGTGCGGCAATTACAAGAAGGACGTCGTTTCAAGGTTTTCAAAATGGGACTGCAGGAGATTCAAAATGAGAGGTTTGAAAATTCTGAGTACTGGCCGAAACAAGACTCGGAGGTTCCGCGGCGCTCCCCGCATCTCGCCCACGACCTCCTCGGCGAAGTCCTCCCAATCCAGGATGAAATCGTCCAAGTTGGAAGGGTTGCCATCATAGTAGGGGATTTTGATTCCCCTGAGGTCGTCAATCCTGATGGCGTCTCCGACGTCCCCAGCCACTACTCCGCCGAGACGGATACCACCTGTGGCCGGGGGGTGTGAGTACACTCCCCGTACATTCCTCTCCTCCATGGAGTGCGGTCCAGTTGGGCCTGAACCCATGGGGTTTGGAATGCGGGTAGGACTTGCTCGATCGGCCGTCCATATCCCCGTATTGGGGTCCTTCGCCCACAGGTTTCCGCCTGGATGACCTCGACCATGTCCGTCGGCGCTTCCCATGGTTCGCCCCTGCATGGTCTGGCTCTGGATCTCCTCTTCCGCATAAACTGCATGGTCAGTCGTAGTGATCGGTAGATCCAGGGAGGCGTGGGACATCTGTACCGTCAGGCTCCTCGGGTCCGTGGTTACGTGCCCTTCCCGCATGGACCCAGCCGGTGCCGTGTGTTCCCCAAGCATTGTCGATTCGCTGAACATGGGAACAAACGGCAGCGCACCCGGGTCAACACGCGGAGGCGCGTATAATGCCTCTGCAGGGCCGCCCATTGGTTTATCCATGGCGCTCCTGAGGGTCTTAACCCGCTCCACCAGCTCTGCCGCTGCCGGCTTTGCCGGGAGCTCCGGACCCGAGGCGAGGGGCTGTAGCTCCTCTAGCCTTTTCAGGCGTCCCGACATGTCCTCCACCAGGTGGAGGAGGCTGTCCACCACTCGCTGCTGCTTCTCCAGGGCCAGCTCCAGATTCTCTCGGTACCGGTCCCGCTCCGCTCGCAGCGTTGTCCATGCGGTCTAGGCGATGCACGATGGCGTCCATCCCCATCTTTGGGTACTTGCCCATGAGGAACGACACGTGCTCGCAGTGGCACTCAGCGTGCTTTCCACCTGATCCGGCGCATCCCGCGGTTCCCGGCGCCTCGGAGTCCTCCGCCATGGGTGTGTCGCCCATGCTATCCCGCGTTGGCTCCGTGTGCCGGGCCACAGGCGCCGTCCTGGCTCTGGCGGGCCTCTCCAACGCCTCGGCATCATGCTCCAGGCTGGGTTCTGGGGCCGTGTTCGCCCCTGTGGGCGGTCTGGCCGTCTCCTCCGACTCCGAGGGTTGCTCATAAGCTGTCCGATAGCCCTCGGAGTGCTCGGAGTCCCACAGCCTGACCGGGCTGGGGTCCGTATCCATAGCCCCGGCGTCCCCTGCCGCGGGCTTGGGTGACCCGCGCTTCCGGTAGCGCCGGGCCCCTCCTCCACTGCTGCCTGAATGGCAGGCCTCGTCAGAGTCCTCCGCGGCGGAGCGGAGGTCGCATGCCTTTCGGCAGCGACGCTCACACATGGAGACCAGGTCCTCCATGTTGAGTCCTCCTCTTCCCGAACGTCGTACTTCTCTTCGGGCTTCAACTTCCGGAGTTCGCCATGCTCCCGAACGCCTCGGTTCTTCTCTGGCTCCAATCTCCGGCGTGGTCTCCACCGAGTCCACGATACGCACCCGGGGCGTACTTGGGCAGGGCTCATAGGGGCCCAAGTCCCCGGGTCGGCGGTAGGTAGGGGCAGCAGGTACGCCTCTGCCACCATAAAGAAGGTCCCTACCAGGACCGGCCCCCGCTGTACCCGTTCCGCCTGTAATCCCTGCAGATGGCTAAATGCCATGTGTCAAAAGTCACTACAAAAACCACAAAAATGTGTTCACTCCCAAGCCTATAAATCCTAGCCCAATAGGGGGGGGGGGCGTGTCATTGCCTAGAGTGGCACTCAGGACCATGCCCTACCCTGATATAACTTTGATTGGACTTGGAGTGGAATGGGCTTCGAGAACTGACCCATGAATATGACCTCACAACATGGCAAAATTAGGCAAATCACACCATAATGCCCAAAATTCAATTATATACTCAAAAATGCATACGGCAAATATTCAAATGCTCCATGCATGTGTCAAACCGGAGAGTAGTTTGCAAGGGTGATATAGACCAAAATTCGATGCCCAAGAATATCCCCTCATTGCCCCCGAAACTCTTCCAGGTATGTACATGACATGCTTCACAAGTCAGCTCATGAGTTTGAGACGTAATTTTGTGAGGCCTCGTGTTCCAAGCCCAAGTGACCACGCGATCTGGCATATGGTGAGGTACAACAACGAAGCATATGCCCACATTTAAGCAACATACCATAATTCACAGATCTCTAGGCACCATACTGTTAGCCCACCAGTTGAGCACATAAAACACAAAAATGAGCATAAATTGAGGTCAAAAACATCAAAATATGTCCAAATACAAAGTTGTCATGATAGTATAGCTCTATGCTCACCCATGATATCCGCTCATGGTTCAATACACAAATGATTGTAACCATTTGCGAACAGTTCCCCCACTTGGATCCCCAATCGGGCGCATTGAGATACCTTCGCCACTCATATCTACATGCCCCATGAAAATGGGAGTGTACTCATGGAACTCTTTGCAAAACATACCATGAGCAATACATACGCGGTAGACTTAGTCTAGCGCTCTGAATTCCACAATTGGGACATGGGCAAGGCCCTTGTCACGTGTGGCTCCCCATCTCTTCGGCCACACGAAGATATATAACATGGGCGTGAGCACATCAAGACATATACCATGCATATAACACATACCCTCCAAAAGTGGCTCCCACCATGATATGTCATGCCCCTCCATGGACATAACTTCACGTTAAAAATACGTAGGAACCCAAGGAAAGTTACTATGCAACCCCAACACTCATGCGGTACACTCGAAATTCCCAATAAAATATTCGGTTGCACGGTCCAAGAGTGATATATCACTTTCTACCCTCTTGACCATTATCCCTTGCTTTACCGGGCATGTGTATACACCAAAGGCGTTTGATGCTTCTCAAATTAAGTTGAGACCAAGGCGGTTCCAACCCAATTCTCGATATTGATATTCCTCGCCGTGAGCTGGAGATATGATTCTTCAAAGTGGTCTCACGAATCACTTTTGTTTCGACTATAACTCCAAGCAAAATGAAGGGCACAACAAAAGGAAGGTTGATTCGTGATCGGGGAAAAATGTATGACCACTCGAGATTCATCATATCGCGTGCGGCGATGTCGAAGTCGAAAATCGGATTCTGAAAGTCTGAAAAAATCGGATTAATTTTGCGAGTATATAATATGAAAATTGCGGAAGCAACGAACCCTTTACTGATGAAATCTGACCCTTCATCGGGGTTGCCGCCAAAATATCTGTAAATAACAGTTAACCATTCGGTTACCGCAAAATCGCGAGCCAACTGACAGTCGCCGATACATTGACTATCAGAACGGAAGGCTGAAAAATTACAGAAACATTATGATAAAAAAACCCTGTTGATTCCTAATATTCTGATATATAAATCTTCGCTGGCGGCGCCTCGGTACTGAATATGGCCGCTCTTAGCCGGAATGGCCAAACCTATCACACTATCACATCGGTTAGGTCAGCTGGATGGGAGAGTATGATATCAGCCAATGGCGGCTTGCCGGCACATAGATACACACCCCAAGTGACCCAAAGATGGCCACGGGGGTCCGAACCGGCTTCAAAGCTGTACCCCATCCACTCCGAATGTACAATTTGAGGGGCCAATCCCAACGCCCGGGTCATGGTCCTTCACCATTCCTCTAAGTTCCAGTGCCGTTGCGTCTCCGCCTGTCCATCGCATGGCAGTTAATTACACACCAACACCAACACTATCCCAAGCTCAGCCATACTTCCCTCCATATCTGCCAATGCCCCCACAAAACGTTTCCAACCAGCCTTAGTTTGAATCATCTTCCCACCAAAGCTTTGCAAGGACTCCGCCGCCTGGCTCAGGCCAATTAGGGTTGAGCCCACATATGAACCCCACGTTTGGCCAGCCGGCTAGCAGTGCATCACGTGCACTGGGATCTCCAAATGTGATCGCACAACCCATTCCTGCGGACACGCATGGCGTACAAGCACGAAAAAAGCGACAACAAGAACCACATTTGGACCTAAATGCAGGGGGAAGCGATGATGGACACGCCGAAAAACGAGCACAAAGCACACAAAGCAAGGAAGAAATCAATAAGCAAAGACACGAACGATCTCAAGATGTCAGGGACAAAGTCAATAAGCAAAGACGAGAACGATATAAACAAGTGTACGCCAGAAAGAAGGACAGCATCAATGCGCCAAGACGGGAGCGATATCAGGAGGCAAACAAGGACAACATCAATGACCAAAGACGGCAGCGATATCAAGAGGCGGACAGGGACGACATCAATGAGCAAAGACGGGAGGGATATCCAGAGGCGAAGGACAACATCAATGAGCAAAGAAGGGAGCAATATACAGAGGCATACGCGCAGAACAAGGACAACATCAATGAGCAAAGACAGGGGCGATATCCAGAGGCCAAAGACAACTTCAATGAGCAAAGGCGAGCGCGGAGGGCGCATGCATTGGAAATGCAAAGGTTGCGCCACGAATGCTTGTTCAGATCAAAGGCCGATGAAGATATTACCCACATCAAGCGCCACGTCCTTGACAACATGGAAGTGGAGTGTGAACATTGTCACGCTTTACGTTGGAGTGCCGAGCGACCTACCATTTGTTGACGTGGCGGACAAGTGAAACTCCCCATTCTGCCTGATCCACCAGAACCGCTCAAAACCCTATTGACCGAGCAAACTGGACAGGGACGCCATTTGGAGCAAAACATTCGGAAGTACAACTCAGCCTTCACCATGGCCTCTCTTGAAGCAAATATGAACGTGCGGTTCACCAAAGGGCCAATGGCGGGTGGCCCCCACCAGTTTCGGGTGTCTGGAAATGTGTATCATCGCATGGGTCCCCTGACGCCGAGAGAAAATCAACCACCCCGGTTTGCACAGGTGTACAATTTGGAAACTGAGGATCAACTGAAGGCATGGCAGGGACTTCCACTGTCATCGGAATTGAGAGAGGATCTACTCCGCCAACTGGGAGCTATGCTGAACACACACAACGCCTGTGTACAGGTTCTTCAACACGCGGCTGAGCTTGAGGTCCCCTATGTGACCATCTTGCTGCGGTGCACTGCCAACGTTGACCCACGCACCTACAATGTTCCCCGTGTCAGCAACATTGCAGCGTTCATTCCGGATGGCACTCATGTCGCCGCTCCTCGTAGCATTGCGGTCCGCATGCATGGGGGTGGGGTCAAACGTATCACGGACCTGAGCTCTGCCTACGATCCTTTACACTTTGTACTCCTTTTTCCGCGCGGTGAGCAAGGCTGGACAACTGACATTCCCCTCAATGTCACTTATCGGCAACAGCGCGGCGCATGCAAAAATCTAGAGCAAGGCAATGCCCCAAAGCCCAAAAGCCATCAGACGGTTACAGCCCGAGACTTTGCCACCTTCTACCTCATGCAGCGTCCGGAATCGTACACTGGTATTTATTTGCAACGATGTCAAAAATTGTATGAGGAATGCATCGTGGACCAGTATTGCAAAGTGGAATGTCAACGCTTGCAATATGTCTCCCAGAACCAGTCAAAATTGCGCGCCCATTTGTATTTGGGTGTTGAAGATGCTACCAAAAAAGGTGATCGCGACGTTTCACCCATTGGAACGCGGGTACCTTTGCCCAGCCCTTTTGGCGGGAGTCCGCGCTCTCTTCATGCTGCTTTTCAGGAAGGGATTGCTATTTCTAGCAAACGGGGCAAGGCAGACCTGTTAATTGCCATGACAGCCAATCCCAATTGGCCGGAGGTGGAGGCCGCCCTACTGCCAGGACAAAAACCAAATGATCGTCCCTATTTGATTGCCTGCGTTTTCAAGCTGAAGCTGCAGCCTTTGTCAGAAGACCTTCTGAAGGATGGCTATCTTGGTCGCACAGTCGGCCACATGTATGTCATCGAATTTCAAAAACGTGGGCTACGACATGCACATATCCTGGTTATCTTTGCCGCCGGCTACAAATTGCTCACACCTGAGGATTATGATTCCGTCATTTGTGCTGAGATTCCAGACAAGGATGAGGACCAGGAGCTGTACGAGATTATTGCAAAATGCTACATGCACGGTCCCTGCGGTTCCCTCGACCCGAAATGTTCATGCATGATGGATGAGCGTTGTAAAAATCGGTACCCGAGTAAATTCCAAGATGTGACCACGAACAGCCAGAATGGATATCCTCTTTATCGCCGTTGCAACAACGGCCGCACTATAACATGCAGGGGGCATGAACTTCACAATCCTTGGGTGCTCCAACATGTGCGTGCGTTGACCAGAAAATATGCTTGCCACATCAACGTGGAGTACTGTGCCTCACTTGCGTCTATCAAATACTTGCACGAGTACATTTACAAGGGGTTTGACCGGGGCGACGCCACCCTACGAGACCATCAAGTCAACAAGGGTGTGGAGTCTGTGGAGGGCCGGTGCATTTGCACATCCGAAGGAGTGTGGAGACTATTGGCATTTGACCTACATGAGCAATTTTTCCCTGTATTGCGGCTACCAGTTCACTTAGAAAGCTGGCAGCATGTTCGATGGAACAACCAACAACATCTTACTGACAGCGTTGGAGATGGACCCCCCGACACACCACTGACCGCTTGGTTGAAGTCCAACGCCAAGCAGGATCATGCTTTCGGTAAGCACTTGCTCTACACCGACTATGCCGAGCGGTTCACGTATGATGCAAAGACCTGAGAGTGGAAAATTCAGATAAAAGGACTGAACCCAGTAATTGGTCGCATGTACTTTGTGCTCCCGAATGCGGGCGAAGTATACTTTCTCCGACCATTGTTACACCATGTTGCTGGTGCAACCTCTTCCTAAGATTTGCGTACCGTTAGCGGCAACCTATGTGCCACTTTTCAAGAAGCATGCGTACGTCGCGGCCTTCTAGAAGATGACACCGAGTGAAAACAATGCCTGAACGAGGCAAAAATGTACTACAAATCCAGCCTACTACGACTTCTTTTTTGCACCATCTTGGAGTACAACTCCCCAAAAGATCCCTACAAGCTGCGGTTAAAGTACGAGGAAGAGTTCATCAGCAACATTCAATGAAATTCGCAACGTACACATCCCGGCGCAAAAAACGAGCCAACGCATGCGGAGATTGTGAATGGAGCCCTATTGCGGGTCGAGAGAATGCTGCAAAAGCAAGGACTTTCTCCTCGCTCGTTTCCTTCTATGCTGTTTCCAGTGCCCAGTGAAACGTCCGATAAGCCTGACGGTCAGGATGAAGGGTATGATGTTGCACACTTACGACGTGTCGTTGCGGATGGTGTGCCAACCTTGACAGAGCAGCAACGCAACATCTACGACCAGGTCACTGCGAGTACACATTTGGACATCAACGACGCAAAGTGCTTCTTTGTTCTGAGTTGCGATGGCTGCAGAAAGCCTTACGTGAATAATTTGATGTTGGCCTATGTACGCAGTCAGGGACGACGGGCGATCGCGGTTGCCTCAAGCGGCATCGCTTGTCTTTTTTTGGACAATGGTTCAACTGCGCACTCAGGTTTTGGTATTTTGCCACAAAAAAGCGGAACATCATCCATTCCTGTGGAGAGCAAACGTGCCGCGGAACTTCGTGAGTGCCGACTCATTGTGTGGGATGAGGCTCCCATGGCACACAACGATTGCTTCCGCGTATTGGATGAATTGCTGAAAGATATCATGGGTGCCCATTGTGAAGCACTGCGACTTGTTCCCTTCGGGGGCAGGACCGTCGTCATGACGAGCGATTGGAGACGAATTTTGCCTGTTGTACCTCGTGGCTCTAGAGCGGCCATGATAGCAGCTACCCTTAAGAAATCGTACCTCTGGCCCTCTTTCAAAACACTCGAATTGACGACCAATATTCGGGTACAAGGCACTTCTCAAGTTGACGATGACGAGACCCGTGAGTTTGCACGCTGGTTGCTATCTGTTGGGGAGGACACCATCGACAATCCGTTGCCCATACCGGAAGACATGTTGATCCCAAGCGATGAGCCCTGGCAACTGGTAAACCACATCTTTCCTACCATGAGCAAGGAGGAATTTATGTCTGGCTGTATCCTGGCACCCCGAAATCAAGAACCTAATGCTATCAACGAAGCGGCCCTGCAGAGCTTGCCAGGAGAGGAGTTTGTTTATGTCAGTGCGGACTATTTTGGTGCCGATTGCCAAGAAGATGCAGCTACCTATCCTCCGGAACTCTTCAACAAGCTTGAGCCCCCTGGCATGGCACGTCACGAGCTCCAGCTTAAGGGGGGGGGGGCTATCATTCTACTGCGCAATCTCAACCGTAAGGAGGGCTTGATGAATGGAACACGCTTGTTGGTAACAAAGTGCCTGGATTTCAACATCCAAGCAGGAATTGTCTCAGGTCCCTGAAAAGGAAGGTTTGTGCTCATTCCACGCATCAATTCGACGTATGGTGATTGTCAAATTTTGTTGGTCAGATTTATTGGGCGACAACTTCCAATAAATTTGGCTTTCGCCTTGAGGAATAATCGTTCCCAAGGGCAGTCGTTTGAAAGGTTGGGGTTCCTCTTGGAGAATCCTGTTTTTGCCCATGGACAACTATGTGTTGGCTTTTCGCAGGGTACCTCGCGCCGTGGCGTTCGCGTCATCTTAGGGGAACGTGCTTTGGTGGGATGTAAACAAGGAAGCAAACGCTCGGAACATTGTATGGTCTGAAATTTCTTCTTGATTCCGCCGTCGTCCATTGCCTTGCTGGATGAAGTGTGGCTCCACTCGACACCGGCGTGTGTCTTGTTCACGTTCCATTTACATCTGAAACCAACCGCTTTCTACATATATTTGACACCAACCCTCACCTTGACCCTTGCCCTAACCCTAACTACAACTTTGGTGCTAAGTCAACCTCTATCCCTACCGGCGCAGCCGCTGACAATGTACGTTATGCCGTACAAGCCGTGTCATTGTAGGAACATGTGCTTGGGGCGACGCCAGCAACTTACGCAAACGCTTTGAACCTTGTATGATGCGAGATTCAACTTTCATGTAGCTATTGTCCGTTGGCATTCCTGTTGGTGTGTGGCTGAACTTGCCTCTATAGTGAATATTCTCAAGGTTCTATTTGCCTGAAAATACGTTTCGTCCCATTCAATAGCAAAACAATTTTCAAACGCAATCATTTGCCACATTGTGTCTGGTAAACACCTTCATTCCCTTCAGGTAAGAAAGTTGGTCATAATTCCTTTTAGGTTCTCTTAAAGAGCAATGGCTTGCTACTATAAGCCCGTCAATTTTCAAAGCCTCGAAAACTTCCAAGTACAAATTAACCAGGCGGCGTTACATGGTGCCTTTAAACTGTCCTCCTCAGTACTTTTTTTTCAAAATTCGTTAGCTACAACACTACAAACATACCAAAACCGAATACTTTACCCAGGAAGAGATAATGCCCATTAGAAGTGTTTTGCGTCCACCTAATAGATGTTACACTTTGCAACGTGGCAAAAATCCATTTTCAACGCTCCATTCAACGAAAGTTACGGATTCCTCCAAGGGGCAGACTTCACGATTATAGCTGCCCTGTTGTCGGTACAGCCCGCGCTTTAAGCGCGGGCATTTACACTAGTTAATATATTTAATTGTGGTATGGACATTCGTTGTCGTTCGTCATACCAAAAAAATGGTCCCAATTGTGCACGCTGCTGCTGGCGCGCGCGCGCGCGCTGCTGATGGAAATTCTGGAATTGCAAATGCAATGTCTGGGAATTTTAGATTTGCAAATGTACTTTTGTTTTTCGAATGTTGATACTGTGCGTAGCATTTAGGGTTTTGCTGCAGGCGGTAACGGATCTGGCCGGTCCGCAAACCGCCCGGTCAAGCGTTCTAATTCACTTCATGGGTAATTATGCAGTCTAATGATGACTATAACTGATGATGCATGCTATGGCAGGCATTTATTGCCATGCGTGATGCACGCCCCTAACCATTCTGTTCAACGCCCGCGGAAGTGCCACACTATTCACCTCATAATTTGTGGCCCGTCGTGGTTCAACATACACGGCATATTGCCAGGCTCGTTTTTTCTCCACACACAACGCTGCTCCGCCTTGCGGCTCAGAAATTCCGTTGAAGGCGTCTCCTCCCCTGCTGTACCAAAACTTGTCATACGGTGATGGCAAGTCCGTTTACGTGCACAAGACTGAAGTCCACGTTCTAAACATGGCTTCCAAAGAGACTTCCTCTTTTCAAGCCAAGGAGAAGGCATACCAGGCCAAAGTCTGCATCCTGAACGGAACAAATTTGCTGGTGTTGGCTACCCATGGTGGGGCTCAGTTCTGGGATCTTGCGAAAGAAGAAAATCTGTACTGTGTTGCACACGGCGAGGATGAAGCTGTTCATTTTTGCGCCTGTACTCTCTTTTTACGCACTCCTTTTCTGCAGTCCTGCAGTGACTGAAACCACTACTCACTGCCTGTTTGTTAGGTACCTTCCAAGCGCCAGGTATCGCTTCTGTCGGTTCGAGTGTATTCGTTGGTGTGTTTGTGCACGTGTCTACAGGCACAGATTTGCCACTTGCCACTCAGTTTTCACTCTGTTGTCCCTGCACCACGTTGTTCGTCTGGTTAGTGTGTACACTAGCGTACGGGTGCATATTTACACCGAGTTGGTGCGCGTGTCTGATTGACGTGTTAATGTTGATGTCGATCGATTCTTGCAACGACCACAGTGAACAACCGGTATGTGGCTGGTTTTTCTCTGGGACAGGTACCATCTACGTTATCGAGGGTGGCTGCCACACCTGCCACACCTCCCACCCTAGGGCCACAAGGGCCCCCCATGCAAGTCGTGACGACCACCACCCACCTGGGGGTGGTCCAGGCCGCCAACCCTGAAGACGCCACACTCCCTCCCAAGTTGCAGTTACACCTCGCCCATCTCCCCAGATATGCGTCCCCGACCACCAAGGCCCTCTCCCTGTCCCACCAGAGCCTGGCGTACTACCTCACCGGGGTCTTGAACGCCTCCATAGGCTTCCAAGCACTCCACCTAACACACCCCACCACCGCCCTCCAGCCGGCCACACGCGCCGTGACCAAGGCATGGGCAGCACACGGGGGCTGGCCCACCTCCATACCCACCCGCGCCATCCGAGCGGCATGGCCCCACTATGGAGACGCCATAGGGGACGAGGTGAAAGCGGCCTATACCAGACACACCGCCCTCCTCCTTCACCGCATGACCCACAACCACTCACCGGAGGTCCGCGAGGTCACCGCCATCCGCCTCCAAGCCGCACAACGGGCCCGCAACACATGCCCGCGCTGGGTACTCCACCAGACGGGCATGCCCACAAACATGAACAGGCGGCTGTGGAACCACCTGCAACTTCTCCTCCCATCCCCACACCACGCCATACTCACCAACCACACGTGCCCAGAGAAAGGGCTACTAGCGGTCCTCTGCGGGGACCTCCACCACCACCCCAAGGGCACCATCCACACCATAGACCTTGTCGGGGCCTCCATCACCGTAGTATACGTCACCCTCCCCCAAATGCGAGTCCTGCACCACAGCGGGGCACACCACACTCCCTTTCTACAGCTTCCCGAATGGCCACAATACCGCCTCTTCCACCAGTACCTCACGCAGACGGCACGAGCAGCGGGACACACTCTACCGGGCAGCAAAGACATGCGCACAGCCTACCGAGAATTCACAAAGCAACACCCGCGACCCATCCCAGCGACACCGCCCTACGCACCCACCGGATCGAAACACGAACCCGTCCCCCCAGTAACGGGCCCAGTCCCACCACTAACCCTGCTACTGGCCCCGAATGAATCCAAACCGACGCAGACCACCGTCATCCACCACGGGGCAAAATGGCGCATACCGAAACACCACATGACCGCCCGAGACCTACCAAAGGTCCCCCAAGATTCCCAGAGCATGCCACGCACATGTTGGGCCTGTGACCCCGAGGCACCAACCACACCATGGCCCGTACTACACCTCATAGCACGCCACCACACCCAGCCCACAACCCACCTACCACCACAGGCCTACGCATGGATAGCCCCATGGTTCCACCGCACCGACACTAACCCCACGGTAGCATGGAACCCCGACCACGCGCCCAAATGGCTCTTCACCACTACACCCACATGCCCCCGCCCCGACCCGGCAGGGGTCGCCATCCGTTACAGCATGTACGAGCCAGGCAGAACGGGCAAGCACGAGCACCCCTACTATCCACTCCACCACTCCTGCCACACACCGGAGCACCGAACACAAACCCTCACATGCCACGACCTAAACCCCGACACAGCCTACATCCTCCACTACATCTACTCCTACCTCACACAAGGACAGCCGGAGCAGGGACTCATAGCCCTGTCCCCCCAAGCGAAGCACATCATCTCCAAAAAAATTGGGGTGTACGCCACCCCCATCCTGCAGCCCACAACCCCAGTAGCCCACCTCGCCACGGGCCTTGCCATATACGCCTACCTGCCCATGAACCCATGCCGCCTCCCACAACCATCACCGGCGGACCGGCTCTTCTTCACCGACGCCTCAGGCGAGTCAGCCCTCACGCCCATCACCGGGGGGGCCACCCTACAGCTAACCCACACCGGGGGACACTACCACATGGACCACCACACGGGCCACAGCACCTATGGGGCCTCTTCCCACGGGGAGCTAGGGGCCATGCCCGACGCCATCACCGAGGTCGCGGCCCACCTACCCGCCCACTCCCCGCACATCGTCCGGGTCTGGTTCGTGGTAGACGCCACTGTCGACACGCACCTGCTCCTCCGCATAGCAAGGCAACCACTTCACAAAGCAACCGCGACGAGCCTCACCACCCAGGCATCGCTACTCTGGAAAGCCCTACGCAGCCTTCCCCCCTACGTCCAACTCCACATCGTGAAACAAGAGTCCCACAGGCACCAATACGGAAATGGTAAGGTCGACAACCAGGCAGTACACCAGCGCACAACACACCTACCAGCCCTCCAGATCCCTGACCTCGGCCGCAACCACACACACCTCCAACACGTGCCCCCTGTACCCGAGCCCCATCAGACCCCGGACTGGGTACCAGAGGACGCCCCCTATTCCTCCCACGACAGGGCGTACCACTACCCCAACCCCGTCCAACATCTCGCCCGCGTGCTCGGCGACGCAGACAGCCGGGCGCACATCCAGGAGCTCCAGGACAGACTGCAGGTCCCCCTCTACCACTCAGCGCTCCGCCCAGCAAACGTCCCAGCCCACCTCCAGAAACGACGCATCCAGCTCCTCAGGGAGCAACTGCCATTCCTCACCAGGGTCGCCAGATGGCTCGCCCGCAAGCACATCCACGTCCTCGACGAACACACCCGTTGCCCATGCGACCACACCACCCCGGAGGACTGGGAACACTTCAAGAAATGCCCCCTCCATACAGACGGGGACACCCTAGTGGGCTGGTCCCCGGCGGAAACCCTGCGACAACACGAAGGATGGCCAACCCACAGCCACGCACACCAGGCCACCGAACACCTCCTCCGGGACCCCCTGATCAAAGAAGCCACCATGAGAGGGGCAGTGACACAGGCCCTGCACCGACACCTCACCAAACACACGGAAAGCCCCATGGAGGCAGCAGCACACCTCCAGCTAGAAGCGGTCCGCAGAGCAGCGGCCCAAATGGTACACCGCAAACACCTCCTGCTAACACACGCGGAACAACTCACCGACCCCACCGCCAGGGAACACATGCAGCGTCTCATCCATTACCATGCCGTGCATGACCCAGACGTCCACTAACCCGCTCCACGCCCCGCACGCGCCCCCTGTCTCCATCCACAGGTCTCCAAGGCACCACCACAGCGCCCCGAGACCCGTCTCGCACCCGAGAAGCCACCCGGCACCGCCCAGTCCGGCCGAGCCCAGCCAGGGCCAACCATCCATCGACGTAGACGCGCAAGACCCCGGCAGCCCATCCAGCCCACCCCCCCCGGACCCGGGGCACCCCCCCCTCACACCGGCCACCATCCGCGACCCCGACCTCCTCCGAGCGACCGTCCAAGACAGGGCCCCGACCACCCCCCTGGGCTGGTACCGCCTACAAGAGGACTGGACCAAGCTCACCGTCAAAGCCCTCCGGGACCTGACCACCCCAGGCAGCGGCCTCCACGAGACCATAGTAGACCTCGTGCTCTGGCGAGCCCGCAAACAGACCCGGGGCCAGCCCATCTGGATCCCCCCCATCGAGTGGGGCCAGGCCCTGACGCACGACACCGGCAGCAACGTCACGCGTCGAGGGACCGTACGCCTACGGCAGGCCCAAGCGGAGACGGACCACCCAGCGGACCCGAACCACCCGGAGCAGTGGGAACAGGCCACCGCGCCCAACCGCGACACCGCCCTCGGCGCCGCCGGCCTCCGCACCCCGGACGACGATCTCCCCCCCCCACCTACAGACAGTGACCAGCCCCCGCCGGAGGTCTGGGTTACAGTCCTCGAGCGCGGCCACTACTACGTGATAGCCGCTACGGCTACGTCCCCCGGCCCGCAATGGATCATCCAGGGGACAGACACCATGTTCGCCCCGGAGACCGCCCCACCAGGGGCAGTGGGGGACCACACCACCCAGCACAGGATCCTCAGGGGTGTCATCCAGCCAGGGGACACGCCCCCAACCCGCGCCCTGGCCCAAATCACCTCAGGGAAGGCGGGCTACCACCTGGGATTGGCCATGCTCTGCCTAACCCACTGGATCCAGCGCCACTGGCCACCCACGGGGACCGTGCCCTGGGTTTGGGCCATCCCCACCGCCCACACACAAGTCGAGGCAGGCCCGGACACACGACCAAACCCCCCCCCCAGACCGCAGCAGTCCCTCACCTGCGGGTACCACGCCATCCACAGGGTCCTCAACCGCGCGGGTCTTAGCCCAAAGCTAGCATGCCCCCTTCCCACCACTGACCAAGAGGTCCACCAGATATGAAAGCTCGTCTGCGAAATCCTTGCCGCGGCAGCAGAAGACGGCAAGCTTCTCCTCCAAACCGCCCGGCCTACAACTGCCCACGCAAGCGCGCGGCAAGCGGACACATACACCGGCACAGCACACCCCCCCGCACAATCCCCGCCCATGCCCCCCCCCTCTCGCTGCTCAACCGGAGACCCACACACGCCCACCATCGCGCGCAACCCCGGGCCCCGCGACACGGGCCTCCCCCGCCCGCCCGAACACCAGCACACGCCCGCCACACACCCACCCACTGGCCACCCTTCACCGCCCCCCACACTCGACAACCCACACACACCCGCCAAGGGGAGCCCCGCGCCCCGCGGCACGCCCACCCCACCCAGTGGCCCGCCCACGCCCCCCACACACACCCCAGAGGACCCAGGCCCACCCCCCCCGGCCCCTGAATGCAGCCCACGCGAACTGTTCCCCCCCGCGGACACCAACCCACACGACCTCGCACATTGCAGGACCCGGGCCCAGCCGAGCCCAGAAAGAGAAGGCCGCAGCCCCGCGCCTCCCTCCCCCGCCGCTGCCGACCAGATCGGCCAGCCGGGCCGCCAGGTCACGACCAGGCCCCCCCAGCCGCCCGCCCCAAACCTACAACCCGGGGACATGCCCTCCATCCTCCCCGCCGTGGCCGCAGCAGAAGCTGCCGCCCGCAAGCCCGCCCGCATCACAGCCCAACCCGCGTCCACCACCTCCTCCTCGTCCTCAGCCTCATCCACCTCCTCCACCTCATCCTCCGACCCCCCCCTCCCCGCCAAACTCATCCTCAAGGCCACGGCGAAAGCCAAAGCCGCGGGGCCGCACGCACCGACCCCCCAACCCCCACACAGGCGACTCAGACACCCCGGCAACCCACCGGGACGACCCCCGACCCGACATCGGCGCCCTCACACCTCCGGACAGAGGTACTCCTCAACCTGGAACCGGACCCCAACCCCAAACCCGACCCCAAACCCAAACCGGACCACAACCCCAAACCCGACACCAAACCCAAGCCGGCGCCAACGCGACCACACACAACACCGCATACGCAACGACACAAAACCGGCCGATACCACCCCCGCCCGGGCCCTCGCCCAAGCCAGGACCCCCCACCCACCGCAACCCGCGCCCCCCTCCCGCCGGCACCCACCACCACCGCGGAGACGGCCACCCAGCACGACCCCGTCCAGGCCCTCGTCCACATCCCCGTCACCAAGCGCCCCGTCATCCATCCCCCACAAACCACCACCACCGCCGGCCAAACCGACCCAGGGACGTGGGACCCCTCAACCATCGTCACCGTCAAGCCCGGCCCCCAACCCTTCCCCCATGCCCACCACATAGTGCAGCCCCGGGGACTGCCCACGATGCCCAACCCCCCACCCCCACAAGGGGGACCGGAAAACCCACAAGGACTCCATGGGCCATACCCACAACACCAACCCCACCACTACCCACACCACCACCACCAGCGGCCCCACCACCACCACTACCAACACCACCCCCACCACTACCACTGCCCACCGCCCTACCCCACCGGGCCACAACCCCGCGTACACGAACAGCACCAGCGGACGGGATGGCAGCCACCGAGCGCCCCGCCCGCATACCCCACCCACCGCAAGGAGCCACCCCCCCCGTACCAGCCACCACCCCCGTACCAGCCGTACCCCCGCGGCCACCATCCGATGGCCGAAGGGGCCCCATGGACGACGGGGGACCTCCCCCCCCTAGGCGGCACCGCGTGAGGCCCCGTACCCCCCCGGCCACCATCCGATGGCCGAAGGGGCCCCATGGACGACGGGGGACCCCCCCCCCCAAGCGGCACCGCGCGAGGCCCCCCAGAGGCCGCCGACGCTTCCAGACTAGCCCGACTCGAGCGACGGGGGCCGGTCCCGCAAACGGCGGCGCTCCCGCTCCCCCCCCGCACGGCACACTCGCCCACGGCGCCCACACTCCCACCGCGCCTCAACCACCCACTCGCGCCGCTCCCGCTCCCCCAGGTACCACCACGACCCCCAGGGACCCCGCTCCCGTCGCTCCCGCTCCCCCGGGCACCACCACGAGCGCCACCGCCGCCCCATGTCCCCCTCCCCCTCCCCCCGCCGGCCACCCAACCCCCGCCACCACCACTCCCGCTCCCCCCGACGCAGCCAGGCACGCCACTGCCGCCCCACGTCCACCTCCCCCTCCCCCCACACGCCCCGCCGGGCTCCCCGTTCCCCCCGCCAACCGTACCCATCCACCACCCCGAGCCCCCGCCACCACCACTCCCGCTCCCCCGGACGCCACCGAGCGCGCCACCGCCGCCCCATGTCCACCTCCCCCTCCCGCTCCCCCCTCCGCCCGTACCCGTCCTCCACCCCCAGCCCCCGCCGCCGCCGCTCCCGCTCCCCCAAGCACCGCCACCCCTGCCGCTCCAGGACCCCGGGCACGGACCCCTCCCCCCCCCGGGCCCCCGCCTACCTCGCCTGGTGGTCTCCCCCCGCTCTGCAGGAGCTCCGCCGCTGGGTGAAATGGGCCGGAGGAGCGGGAAGGCACGAAGGGGTGCACATGGTGCATACCTTCGAGGAGGTGCGCACCTGCACCCCCGCAAACCCCAACGAGGCCGCCCCGGAGGCCATCATGCCGCAAGCGGCATGGGAGGCCCTCCTCCGCGATGCGGTCCAGGGCCTCCGCCCCCCCTACACCCCCCAAGCCCTCCGCCAGTGGCTCCAGGCCACCCACCCCCAAGCCTGGGCCACCGGCGCCCCCTCCCCACCCCGCCCCTCCCGCCAGCACCACACCAGGAAGGGGCAGGACAAGAGCAAGGGAAGGGCAAGGGACACCAAGGACCACACAGGCAAGAGGGCACGGAAGGGCCCCAAGTGAGGGCAGGCACACGCAGGGACAGGGCGCCGGAAGCGACACCACATGGGGGCAGGACACCACCCAAGAACCAGGAAGGAGCGGGAACGGGGACCAAGACACGGAGGAAAAGGGCACCACGGCAGGTACCACGACCCACACCCAGGAAGGGCACACCACGACAGGGAGACCAGCGCCGCCCCACCCCCACCAAACACCCCAACACACACCACCGAAGCAAACATCGGACGCCATACGGATCACACCAGCGCACGCCCACCGACCACCAGAAACCACACGGAGAACGGAGGGCACACCTACACGGGGAGAACGGGCGACACCCACAGAGGAAGCCGCAGGGAACGCCGCCGCACGGCGCACCACCACGCCCTCACCACCAGGCGACGACCCCGACCACCACAAAGGCCACCTCACAGGCACCGGAAGAGGACGAAAGCACGGCCGCGGCACCCACGACTACGGACCGAAACCCCCAGAGGACACAGGACCAAGGCACAGGCCCCCAGGGAGGGCAACCCCACGGACTGTCACGCGACCACACCATGGGCTATAAGGGCCGGGCCGCGTTACCGTCGCGGTTTGACGCAGAGTATTGCTATGCACTTGGATTGACGGCCGGGGGCTTGATCTCGGCTGGTCTCACGTCCGTGAGGGCGTCCGTCACCAACCTGTTGCGTCCAGTGGAGGAATGGCACTGCGGCGGCACACCGATCCCGTCCATGATGAATAACGAGCGCCGCAAGGGGAAGTGAAAGGCTGTGATCGATCGCGAAGGCCTTGGTGCTGCTGGACGGATGGCCCCCTTCAAGGCCATCTCCGAGCGCCGTGAAGACTGGAAGTGCCAAGATTACTACCCGTGCCCCGGACCCCTGCAGTTCAGCACCGGAGATATGGACATCCCCCTGACCCTGAAGTATGAGCTCATCCCTGCCGGCGGCACCGACCCGGACCCTGCCAGCGCAGCCGAGCTGCAGTGAAAGCCTTTCGCCACTCAAACAGCGTTCAGAAGCCACCTCCACCGTCCGACTCCTGATTTCTGTTTGTCTGCCTTGGAGAAGGAACGCCTTCCCTACACCCCGAGTACGCCTGCCTGTCTGCGAGGCCCGGTGAAGATTGAGTCCATGGGTGAGAGTCAGCGTGCACGCCCCAAGGACACCGTGATCATTCAGCAGAATTTCCCGAAGACCTAACCGACCCACACAGGCCAGGCTGACGTCCACTGACCCACCGCGGCACCACACGAGACCACTGCACACCGCACCACAGCGCGCCACAGAGCAACGCACCACAGCACGACGCGACGCGACGCGGCACAGAGCGGCACAGCACGACACAACTGACCCTAACCTGAGGGACTAACCGAAGCCAGCCACAGCACACCCGGGAAGGCGCCGCGCCACCACGCCACACACCAGCACCACAGGCCACACACGGGGCCACAGCGCGCCAGGCGACAACGGTGACGGACCACCCAGAAGATTACAGCCGGCACCGCAGAGGGGTAAGGACACGAAGAACCCCAGCCCCCTAACCCAAAACCACAAGCAGCCGCCTGGCGCAGCCGCCCAGCCGGCAGAGCCAGGACCTAACCCAGCAAGAAGGGGCGCCGAGCCCACCGTGTACAAAGCCCACCCGACCCATGGGGCCGGAACATGGCCACACAGAACGCAACTGAAGACAACAGCCCGGAAGACAACACTGAATGCAGGCCAGTGCGTGCGCCAGCCCAGGAAAGGCAGAGGGAGGAACAGGCAAGCCCCCCCCCCCCCAAAAAAAAAGGAGGGCGGAAGGGGAAAAGGCACGAAAACAGCCCACAGCCGCCAAACCGCCCGCCAACACAACGACAGGCGGCCAAGCCCCCCCCCAGAAGGCAAAAAAAAAAAAAAAAGGAACCCCCACAGAGGCACAGGGGGACCACCCACCCAAAACCGGCAACACCAAGCCAGTAACAGCGGACCACGGGGAAAAGGGACACGGAAAAAAAAAAAAAAAGGAAAAAACAAAAAAAAAAGAGAGCCACCAGCCCAGCCCGAAAGAAAGGGGATGGAGGGACAGACACCACAAAGCCCGGAAAAAAAAAAAAAAAAAGAAAAGAAAAAACCAAAGCGCAAAAAAAAAACACACACCCCGACAGCCCAACGAAGAAGGGCTGGGCACAGGCGAGACCCAGGCCCAGCACACACGCCCACACCGCGCGCTGGAACCAGAAACGGCGGGGGGCAAGCGGGGCGCCCACGAAACCACACACGTCCCAAAAGTTGGCCGAAACCGAAGCCCAACCACGAACACCACAAACAGCCGACACTAGAGGGACAACACCACAAACCGTGCCCAAAAACACCCACCCAAGACCCCAGCCAGGACTGGCGGGGTTAACAAAACCCGCACCCAACCGCCAACCGGACCCAAACACAAACGCCACACAACAGTAGGAAACCCAGTGCCCACAGCCCGGGCACTGAGGCAGCCCGTGCCATGCAGGTGACCCGGCCAAACGAGATCCGGAGCCCGGGGGTAAGGCTGCATCCTAAGGCCTGCGCTGCTTTGGGACTCGAGGCGGAGCGTGCGACACCCAAGCGCCTCGGAACCCTAGTACCAGGAACGTGCATGCACGCCTTGGGAACGGGATACGCCAGGAAGTCCGGTGAACCCCTAGGGTTCCGCCCAAAGGAGGGGACGTGCGCAAGCACGGGGGCACACCCTCCCGGCGAGACAAGCATGTCACGCTGGCGGCGATCAGCCCTCCCGGCGTAGCCCGGGGCCGCTTTGTTGGGGGCCAACAGTCAGGTCTAGCGGGAAGTAAGCCGCCTCCCCTCTTCACGCGCGAAGCCTCTTCCTGTTCGTCACAGGGGCGACGCCAGGGGGAACCATGGGGCGCCTCTCCACGACCGAGTGCACCTACCTACCTACCTACCTCGAGGGTGGCTTCTTTGTGAAGTCTTTGAAAGAGCACAAGGACATGATCAGTGGCATTGCCTCTGGAGACCTGTGCAATGAACCTGTGGTTGTTTCAGCTGACTTGGCAGGCGAGATTATCGTTTGGGATAAAGCTGCGAATGTGAAGTGCCGATTGGACAAGAGCCCAGGGTATGTTACTTGGCAAATCATTACTTAACCTGGAGGCAGCAGTCACCCTTGAAATGGTCGCAGTTTCTGCATGTTCACCTTCATACGAGCCTCCCTGTTCTGTGACGTCCCGAGCCCCCTGTTATCTGAGGTCCCCGAGGAGGGTTCCTGAATTCAGAAGCGCGCGTTCGCAGAACGCGCAGGCTTCATTACACACGTCGTCTCATGCCTAGTGAAACAGCAAACTGCATTGCGGTGACGCCAGTCCACATTGTCTGCGGATATGGATCTGGGAAGATCTGCCTGTTCAACGCGAGTGGTAAGAAGGTCGTGGAAATTTTTGCGTACTGCCGCTGGATCAACGCAATGGACTATTGCGCAAAGACTAATATGGTATCTGACTGCCCGTCGTCTTGTTTAGGTGACAATTCAAAGTCTGGGTTTTGTTGGACCGTCCTGTGTGTGTCCCTGGGTGTGTTGCCCCGCTGAAGCGTCTGCCTGTGAAACGAGGTATGACAGCCGTCAGCAGCAACGTTCGCAACGACGTCGTGGTTTGATACTGTCTTTGTGATGCGCAGCCGCAGGTATCGAACAAACAGTGTGTTCTGAAAACTGTGCGTGCTGGTTTCACCGCACTTTCTTTCGCCGTTTGCTCCGCTTGCTTCCGTGCGGGAGGATATGCTGATTCAATTCTAGGTACTTGCCCCTCGACTCTAACCTCCACATGTTCGTGGCGAGTAGCGCACTGCGGCGACCTTGTTCAGGTGTGGCGGACAAAACTCTCCGCTCCAGTAACGTTCTTCAAAATGATAGAAAAATGGAATGATCAAAACGCTAGGAGAAGAGGTATGGATTTAGAAATGCCCCTCCCTGAATGGCATAAGGGCAAGGGATGCACTTCCTGACTGGCAACAAGGGCGAGGGGTGCAAACCCAATTCCGAGATCGAGGGGGATGCACCCGTTTACCTCTTCGAGGTTGAAGGCCCAAGTTTCTGTGGCGCAGAATCACCAGTCCGTGCTCGCCGGGTTGCCACTGATGCCATTGTGTTTCTGCATCACTAAAGGTGTAGAAGGTTCACACAATCCATCAACAAACGCTCCACGTAGCGGATTGTGTTCAGATGAAACCCTGCTTTTGAGGTTTTTTTGGCAACACATGTTGAAAAAGTTCTTGTTGGAGGTTTCTGGTGACGCTCAGGAACAAAGTTGCAATTTTACAATGCAAGAGGTGAAATTGGCCAGATGCTCATGGACCGCCAGTTTCCTTCCAAACCCGTCAGTCTGAGTGTATGCCAATAGATGGGTTATACACGCTTCTTGCTACGACAGGTTGTGATGAAGAAAAGCAAGCTCGTGAAGAACACCTTCATTCTCTTCAGGTAAGGAAGTTGGTCATAATTCTTTTCAGGTTCTCCTAGAGAGCAATGGCTGGCTACTATAAGCGCGTCAATTTTCAAAGCCTCGAAAACTTCCAAGTACAAATTAACCAGGCGGCGTTACATGGTGCCTTTAAACTGTCCTCCTCATTACTTTTTTTTCAAAATTCGTTAGCTACAACACTACAAACGTACAGACACCGAATACTTTACCGCAAAAGAGAGAATGCCCATTAGAAGTGTTTTGCGTCCACCTAATAGATGTTACACTTTGCAACGTGGCAAAAATCCTTTTGCAACGCTCCATTCAACGAAAGTTACCGATTCCTCCAAGGGGCCGACTTCACGATTATGGCTGCCCTGTTGTCGGTACAGCCCGCGCTTCAAGCGCGGGCATTTACACTAGTTAATATATTTAATTGTGGTATGGACATTCGTTGTCGTTCGTCATACCCAAAAAATGGTCCCAATTGTGCACGCTGCTGCTGGCGCGCGCGCGTGCTGCCGATGGAAATTTTGGAATTGCAAATGCAATGTCTGGGAATTTTAGATTTGCAAATGTACTTTTTTTTTCAAATGGTGATGTTCTGCGTAGCAGTTAGGGTTTTGCCGCAGGCGGTAACGGGTCTGGCTGGTCCGCAAACCGCCCGGTCAAGCGTTCTAATTCACTTCATGGGTAATTATGCAGTCGAATGATGACTATGACTGATGATGCATGCTATGGCGGGCATTTTTTGCCATGCCTGATGCACGCATCTCACCATTGTGTTCAACGCCCGCGGAAGTGCCACACTATTCACCTCATAATTTGTGGCCCGTCGTGTCTCAACATACACGGCATATTGCCAGGCTCGTTTTTTCTCCACACTCAACGCTGCTCCGCCTTGCGGCTCAGAAATTCCGTTGAAGGCGTCTCCTTCCCTGCTGTACCAAAATTTGTCATACGGTGATGGCAAGTTTGTTTACGTGCACAAGACTGAAGTCGACGTTCTAAACGTGGCTTCCAAAGAGACTTCCTCGTTTCAAGCCAAGGAGAAGGCATACCAGGCCAAAGTCTGCATCCTGAACGGAACAAATGTGCTGGTGTTGGCTACCCATGGTGGAGCTCAGTTCTGGGATTTTGCGAAAGAAAAAAATCTGTACTGTGTTACACACGGCGGGGATGAAGGTGTTCGTTTTTGCGCCTGTACTCTCTTTTTACGCACTCCTTTTCTGCAGTCCTGCAGTGACTGAAACCACTACTCACTGCCTGTTTGTTAGGTACCTTCCAAGCGCCAGGTATGGCTTCTGTCGGTTCGAGCGTATTCGTTGGGGTGTTTGTGCACGTGTCTACAGGCACAGATTTGCCGCTTGCCACTCAGTTTTCACTCTGTTGTCCCTGCACCACGTTGTTCGTCTGGTTAGTGTGTACACTAGCGTACGGGTGCATATTTACACCGAGTTGGTGCGCGTGTCTGATTGACGTGTTAATGTTGATGTCGATCGATTCTTGCAACGACCACAGTGAACAACCGGTATGTTGCTGGTTTTTCTCTGGGACAGGTACCATCTCCGTTGTCGAGGTTGGCTTCTTTGTGAAGTCTTTGAAAGAGCACAAAGACATGATCAGTGGCATTGCCTCTGGAGACCTGTGCGGTGAACCTGTGGTGGTTTCAGCTGACTTGGCGGGCGAGATTATCGTTTGGGATAAAGCTGCGAATGTGAAGTGCCGATTGGACAAGAGCCCAGGGTATGTTACTTGGCAAATCATTACTTAACCTGGAGGCAGCAGTCACCCTTTAAATGGTCGCAGTCTCTGCATGTTCACCTGCATACGAGCCTCCCTGTTCTGTGACGTCCCCAGCCCTCTGTTATCTGAGGTCCCCGAAGAGGGTTCCTGAATTCAGAAGCGTGCGTTCGCAGAACGCGCAGGCTTCATCACACAGGTGGTCTCATGCCTAGTGACACGGCAAACTGCATTGCGGTGATGCCAGTCAACATTGTCTGCGGATATGGATCTGGGAAGATCCGCCTGTTCAACACATATGGTAAGAAGGTCGTGGAAATTTTTGCGCACTGCCGCTGGATCAACGCAATGAACTATTGCGCAAAGACTAATATGGTATCTGACTGCCCGTCGTCTTGTTTAGGTGAAAATTCAACGTCTGGGTTTTGTTGGACCGTCCTGTGTGTGTCCCTGGATCTGTTGCCCCGCTGAAGCGTCTGCCTGTGAAACGAGGTATGACAGCCGTCATCAGCAACGTTCGCAACGACGTCGTGGTTTGATACTGTCTTTGTGATGCGCGGCCGCAGGTATCGAACAAACAGTGTGTTCTGAAAACTGTGCGTGCTGGTTTCACCGCACTTTCTTTCGCCCTTTGCTCAGCTTGCTTCCGTGCGGGAGGATATGCTGACTCAATTCTGGAAGATGCCAACAGCGGCAGATCCCTAGGTACGTGCCCCTCGCCTCTAATCTCCACATGTTCGTGGCGAGTAGCGCACTGCGGCGACCTTGTTCAGGTGTGGCGGACAAAACTCTCCGCTCCAGTAATGTTCTTCAAAATGATAGAAACATGGAATGATCAAAAAGCTAGGAGAAGAGATATGGATTTAGAATTGCACTTTCCTGAATGGCATAAGGGCAAGGGATGCACTTCCTGACTGGCAACAAGGGCGAGGGGTGCAAACCCAATTCCGAGATCGAGTGGATGCACCCGTTTACCTCTTTGAGGTTGAAGGCCCCAGTTTCTGTGGCGCAGAATCACTAGTCCGTGCTTGCCGGGTTGCCACTGATGCCATTGTGTTTCTTCATCACTGAAGGTGTAGAACATTCACACAGGTTATCAACAAACGCTCCACGTAGCGAGTTGTGTTCAGATGAAACCCTGCTTTTGAGGTTTTTTTGGCAACACATGTTGAGAAAGTTTTTGTTGGAGATTTCTGGTGACGCTCAGGAACAAAGTTGCAATTTTACAATGCAAGGAGTGAAATTGGCCAGATGCTCATGGACCGCCAGTTCCCTTCCAAACGTGTCAGTCTGAGTGTATGCCAATAGTTGGGTTAGACACGCTTCTCGCTACGACAGGTTGTGATGAAGGGAAGCAAGCTCCTGAAGGACAGCTTGCTCTCTGGCGTCAAATTCACGGACAACGGTTCGAAGGTTGCATGCACGCCTTGCGACACCTGGTGACATCAATTGTCAATTCTGGATGCAATAGAATATTTGACTACAGCAGTTATTGGTCAGCGGAAACCGGCACTGTTGCAGAGCGAGCTTCCAACGCTGTTCATGAAGTGTGTGAAGGCCATATTAGGCATTCATATTTCAACGGGGAACTTCAGGATCATTCTTATGTCAGGGTTTCGCTGTGGGTAACTAATCAGTGAAGTCTTCGGGGAAAATGGCGTATTGGCTTTACTGTGTTTCCAACCCTGTTTTCAACTGCTTTGCCAAGTCATTTACTGTTGTGCATGCTATGTACGATGGCGTTCAAGTGATGTGGGAGTGCAACCTGGACTGAATTTCAGGATATTGGCAATCTTAGTTGGGCGTTTGCATCACTTGGCGTTCGAAATGGATTGGCTAAGGCTGCTTGGGACTTTGCAATTTTGAGCAGTAGCAACGAAGCTTGAATGTTTGCTTTGGCGGGCTGGAGAATGGCACCTGAAGTCTTCAATATGTGCAGCAGTCACGATGATTCAGCAATCATGTGGGCTTTTGTAATCCAGGGTGTGGAGTGCCCGCAGTTGATGGATGTTTGAGCGATGCGCGAGTGCAACATGGACTTCAGGTACACCATGGGCTGCAGCACCCTGAAGGGTAGGTCAGACCTGGGGTTGACCAGGGTGTCTGGAGTTGCCCGGCTTAGGTAGGTAGGTAGGTGCACTCGGTCGTGGGGAGGCGCCCCTTGCTTCCTCCTGGCGTCGCCCCTGTGACGAACAGGAAGAGGCTCCGCGCGTGAAAAGGGGGAGCGGCTTACATCCCGCTAGACCTGACTGTTGGCCCCCAACAAAGCGGCCCCGGGCAACACCGGGAGGGCTGATCGCCGCCGGCGTGACGTGCTTGTCTCGCCGGGAGGGTGTGCCCCGTGCTTGCGCACGTCCCCTCCTTTGGGCGGAACCCTAGAGGTTCACCGGACTTCCTGGCGTATCCCGTTCCCAAGGCATGCATGCATCTTCTTGGTACTAGGGTTCCGAGGCGCTTGGGTGTCGCACGCTCCGCCTCGAGTCCCAAAGCAGCGCAGGCCTTAGGATGCAGCCTTACCCCCGGTCTCCGGATCTCGTTTGGCTGGGTCATCTGCATGACACGGGCTGCCTCAGTACCCGGGCTGTGGGCACTGGGTTTCCTACTGTTGGCTTGCGTTTGTGTTTTGCTCCGGGTTGCGGTTGGGTGTGGGTTTTGTTTACCCCTGCCAGTCCTGGCTGGGGTCTTGGGTGGGTGTGTTTGAACACGGTTTGTGGTGTTGTTCCTCTTTTGCCGGCTGTTTTTGGTCTTCCTGGGCGTGCGTGCTGGGCCAGGGTCTCGGCTGTGACGCGCCCTTCTTGGCTGGGTTGCCGGGGTGTGTTTTTTGCGCTTTTTTTCTTTGCTTTGTGGTGTCGGTTGCTGGGTGTCCCTGTCCCGGGCCTTGTGGTCTGTTCCCCCATCCCCTTTCTTTTGGGCTGGGCTGCTGGCTTTTTTTTTTGTTGTGTGTGTCTGCATGTTTCGGTGCCCCTTTTCCCGGTGGGCCGCTGTTCCTGGCTTGGTGTGGCCGGTTTTGGCTGGGTGGTCCCCCTGTGTCTCTTTGGGGGTCCTGTCTTCGGTGCCTTCTGGGTGGGGGGTTTGGCTGCCTTATGTGTTGTTGGCGGGCGGATTGGTGGCTGTGGGCTGTTTTCGCGCCCCCCCCCCTCGGCCCCCGGTTTTTTATAGGGGGGGGGGGCTGCCTGTTTTTCCCTCTGCCTTCCCTGGGCTGGGCTGGCCCGGCTTACCCCGCCACCCCAAAGCTGTCCTGACGGCCCCTATGGGTAGATTCCCCACTTCTGTGGGATGGACATCAGATGGAATGGCCAGCGCTCCTCCAGCCCTGGCTACTCAGGGCTATTTACCTTGATAGGTGCAGAGCGGTGAGCGACGCGCTGAAATTGTGTCATCCCCTCACTTTCCCAATCAAACAAAACCAGAAAGAATTGCATGCAAAAACAGCAAGCCACACACAAACCATGACACGCAAACCCATTGGATTGGCGCAAGAAACTGAAATGGACTACCTATTTACAACACCACCTCAGTGAAAGCATCAAAATAGATTAGGATTCACACCACTACTTGAAGGGAGGGGGCTTACGAACAAGCAACAATCACGAGCTGGGGGTTTCAATTTCTTTCTGAAAATAGTTGGTACGGGAGGAAAAGCAAGGTGCACAAACCAAATAAGTAAATAGTGCCTAATTGGAATTTTTGAGTTGAAATGTTTTGTGTGGAAGTAGTTACTTGCATGCGTCCCAATGAGGGGTGATAGCTAAAAGACATAGCTACCCCCCCACAGAAGGCTACACCCCCGCATGGAGGTTTTGGCTTGCTTGATTGTGCATGATTCTACAAGTCAGTGCTTTTGAATGTTATTACCTGCATGATCCCCACAATAATTGCTGCTATGCGAAAACGCCCCCAAAGATTATGATCCGGCTTGGTGTTAATTTTAGATTTTCATGGGCGTTAGAAGTGTGTTTATTGTATGTCATGGCAACACAAAAAATTGTTGTGCAACCGGCAATGGCAAACGCAATCATGGGAGCAAAGACTGCAGTGCAAGGTAGGTAGGTAGGTAGGTGCACTCGGTCGTGGAGAGGCGCCCCATGGTTCCCCCTGGCGTCGCCCCTGTGACGAACAGGAAGAGGCTCCGCGCGTGAAGAGGGGAGGCGGCTTACATCCCGCTAGACCTGACTTTTGGCCCCCAACAAAGCGGCCCCGGGCTACACCGGGAGGGCTGATCGCCGCCAGCGTGACGTGCTTGTCTCGCCGGGAGGGTGGGCCCCCGTGCTTGCGCACGTCCCCTCCTTTGGGCGGAACCCTAGGGGTTCACCGGACTTCCTGGTGTATCCCGTTCCCAAGGCATGCATGCATGTTCTTGGTACTAGGGTTCCGAGGCGCTTGGGTGTCGCACGCTCCGCCTCGAGTCCCAAAGCAGCGCTGGCCTTAGGATGCAGCCTTACCCCCGGGCTCCGGATCTCGTTTGGCCGGGTCACCTGCATGGCTCGGGCTGCCTCAGTGCCCGGGCTGTGGGCACTGGGTTTCCTACTGTTGGCTTGTGTTTGTGGTTGGGTCCGGGTTGCGTTTGGTGGTGGGTTTTGTTTACCCCTGCCTGTTGTGGCTGGGGTCTTGGGTGGGTGTGTTTGGGCTCGGTTTGTGGTGTTGTCCCTCTTTTGCCGGCTGTTTGTGGTGTTCGTGGTTGGGCTCTGGTGTCGGCCTGCTTTCGGGACCTTTGTGGTTTCTTGCGCGTTTCCCTTGCCCTCCGCCGTTTCCGGTTTCGGTGTGCGGTGTGGGCGTGCGTGCTGGGCCCGGGTCTCGGCTGTGCCCCGCCCTTCTTGGCTGGGTTGTCGGGCTGTGTTTTTTGCGCTTTTTTTTTTTTCGGTTGCTGGGTGTCCCCGTCCCGGGCCTTGTGGTCTCTCCCCCCGTCTCCTTTCTTTCGGGCTGGGCTGCTGGCTTTTTTTTTTTTTTTTTTGGTCTGCTTGTTTCGGTGCTCCTTTTCCCGCTGGGCCGCTGTTCCTGGCTTGGTGTCACCGGTTTTGGCTGGGTGGTCCCCCTGTACCTGTTTGGGGGTCCTGTCTTCGGTGCCCTCTGGGTGGGGGGTTTGGCCCCCTTCTGTGTTGTTGGCGGCGGTTTGGTGGCTGTGGGCTCTTTTCGCGCGCCCATCCCCCGCCCCCTTTTTTTTTTTTTTTTTTTTTGGGGGGGGGGGGGGGCGCCTGGCTGCTCCTCCCTTTGCCTTTCCTCGGCTGGCGCTTGCTCTGTGGCTGGTGTGTGGTGTGGTTGGTCCCTCGCCACTCCTGACGGAGGTTCCTGTGTGCTACTCCCCGCCACTCCTGGCTGGGTTTCGCTGCCGGTGGTGGTGGGCGGTCCCCGCCACTCCTGGCTGGGGTCTGCCGGCGGCGGTGGTGTGTGGCGGTGGTGTGTTGGTGGGGTTGTGGCTGGTGTGTGGTGTGGTTGGTCCCTCGCCACTCCTGGCGGAGGTTCCTGTGTGCTACTCCCCGCCACTCCTGGCTGGGTTTCGCTGCCGCTGGTGGTGGGCGGTCCCCGCCACTCCTGGCTCGGGTCTGCTTGCGGCGGTGGTGTGTGGTGTGTGGTGTGTGGCGGTGGTGTGTTGGTGGGGTTGTGGCTGGTGTGTGGTGTGGTTGGTCCCTCGCCACTCCTGGCGGAGGTTCCTGTGTGCTACTCCCCGCCACTCCTGGCTGGGTTTCGCTGCCGCTGGTGGTGGGCGGTCCCCGCCACTCCTGGCTGGGGTCTGCTTGCGGCGGTGGTGTGTGGTGTGTGGTGTGTGGTGGTGGTGTGTTGGTGGGGTTGTGGCTGGTGTGTGGTGTGGTTGGTCCCTCGCCACTCCTGGCGGAGGTTCCTGTGTGCTACTCCCCGCCACTCCTGGCTGGGTTTCGCTGCCGGTGGTGGTGGGCGGTCCCCGCCACTCCTGGCTGGGGTCCGATTGCGGCGGTGGTGTGTGGTGTGTGGTGTGTGGTGTGTGGTGTGTGGCGGTGGTGTGTTGGTCGGGTTGTTCTGGTGTGTGGTGTGGTTGGTCCCTCGCCTCTCCTGGCGGTGGTTCCTGTGTGCTACTCCCCGCCACTCCTGGCTGGGTTTCGCTGCCGCTGGTGGTGGGCGGTCCCCGCCACTCCTGGCTGGGGTCCGCTTGCGGCGGTGGTGTGTGGTGTGTGGTGTGTGGCGGTGGTGTGTTGGTGGGGTTGTGGCTGGTGTGTGGTGTGGTTGGTCCCTCGCCACTCCTGGCAGAGGTTCCTGTGTGCTACTCCCCGCCACTCCTGGCTGGGTTTCGCTGCCGGTGGTGGTGGGCGGTCCCCGCCACTCCTGGCTGGGGTCCGCTGGCAGCGTCGGTGTGTACTGTGTGGCGGTGGTGTGTTGTTGGGGTTGTGGTTGGTGTGTGGTGTGGTTGGTCCCTCGCCACTCCTGGCGGAGGTCCCTGTGTGCTACTCCCCGCCACTCCTGGCTGGGTTTCGCTGCCGGTGGTGGTGGGCGGTCCCCGCCACTCCTGGCTGGGGTCCGCTGGCGGCAGTGGTGTGTGGTGTGTGGTGTGGTGTGTGGTGTGTTGTTGGGGTTCCTCGCCACTCCTGGCGGAGGTTCCTGTGTGCTACTCCCCGCCACTCCTGGCTGGGTTTCGCTGCCGCTGGTGGTGGGCGGTCCCCGCCACTCCTGGCTGGGGTCCGCTGGCGGCGGTGGTGTGCGTGCTTTGCTTGGCCGGGTCGGGCGGGCCGGCCTCCCGGGCGCGTTCTGGTGCGCCTCACCATTTCCTTTGGCCGCTTTGTCTTTCTGCTTTGCTTGGCCCCCTCCGGGCTGGGGTTGCCCCTCTCTCTTCCGCTGCTGTTGCCGTTCCTCGTTGGTTGTTTTTCTCGGCCTCCCGCTGCCTGGCTCGCGCCTCGTTTGTGTCTCCCGCTTGGCCGTTGGCTGCTCTTTGGTGGTTGCTCCCCCGCCCCCCCCCACCTTTGTGTCTGGCGGTTTTCGTCGCTCCTGCTTGTGCCCTTTGTGTTTTTTTTTTTTTCCTCCTCTTCTTCTTCCTCCGTGCGCCCCTGTTGTCTCCGGCTTTCTCTGGTTTCCGGCCCCGGGTGCCCTGGGCCTCGGCGCTTGCGTTGTTTGTTTTGTTGGCCTTCCCCTTCTCGGCTCTCCGTGCGCTTGTCCCTCTTTCGTGCTTTCCGCTTGGCTGTTGGCTGCTCCCGCGTGGTTGCTGCACCCCCCCCCCCCCCTTGTGTCGCGCGGTTTTCGTTCCTGCCACTCGGTGCTGTGTGCCGTGTTGTGCTGTGCGTGCCTGGGTGCGGTGCTGCGCCGCGCTGCTGCGTGTTGTGTCGCCCGGTGTTGTGTTGTCGTGTGCTGTGTTGCGCTCGCTTGGTGCCGCTGCTTGTTGCGCCGTGCCCTCTGGCGCTGCCCGTCGCCCTGGGGCCCTGTGCTCTGCGGCGCTGTGTTTTGCGTTGTTCCCCCGCGCTGTGTGCTCTGTGCTGTGTGTGTTTTGTCGTGGCGTGGTGGTGCATGCTGTTGTTCGCTGCTCTGCCTTGTGCTGTGTGTGTCTCGGGGTGCTGTGCTGTGCGTTCCCTGTGCTCTCCGTTCTGTGCGGTGCTGTGCTTCGCTGTGCTGGTGCGCTCGCGTTGTGCTGTTCGTGTGGTGCGTGCTGTTGCTGGCGCCTGGTGCTGTGGTGCGCTGCTGTGTGTTGTGCTGTTTCCTGTGGTGTGCCGTGGTGCGGTGCTGGGTCTGGTGGCCCGTGGTTGTCTGCTGGTGGCGTGTTTCGGTGTCGGTGTCCCTGTCTGGCCGCGTGGTCTGCTTCCCTGTGGTTGGTGTGGTTTGCTGTGGTGCCCTGCTTTCCTGTGTTGTGTTCTGTGGTGCTGTGCTGTCGCGTGGTGCTGTGCTGTTGTGCTCTGCTGTCGTGTTGCGGTGCTGTTGGGGCTTGCTTTGCCCTCCTGTGGGCCGTCGTGCTGTGCTGTGTTGTGCTGTTGGTTGGCTGTGCTGTTTTTGGCCCGGTGGTGGTGTCTGCGTGCTGTGGTGCTCTTTTCCTCGCGCTGTGCGTTCCCTGTCTTCTCCGCTCTGTGCGCTGCGGTGCCTTGTTGTGCTGGCTGTGGTGCCCTGCTTCCCTGTGTCGTGTGCTGTGGCGCTGTGCTGTCGTGTGGTGCTGTGCTGTCGTGCTCTGCTGTCGTTTTGCGGTGCTGTTTGTGTTTGCTTTGCCCTCCTGCGGCCTGTCGTGCGGCGCCCGTGTGGTCTGCGCTGTTGTTGGTGCCTCGTGCTGTGGCGTGTCCTTGTGCGTTGTGGTGTCTCCCTGGGCGTTCTGCGGTGTGGTGGTGCTGCTCTGGTGTGTCGTGGTGTCTTGCTGTGCTGTGCGTTGTCCTGTGGTGTCCTGCGCTCTGTGCCGTGTCCTGCGGTGCCGTGCTGTCCTGCGGTGCTGTGCTGGTTGGCTGTGCTGTGCGGTTGTCTGCGCTGCTGGTGTTTGTTTTGTCCTCTTATCTTTTGCTAAAAACCCCTGCCGTTTTTCCGTGCCTTTCAAAACTCTTTTTTTTTTTTTTTTTTTGAAAAAAAAAAAAATTAAAATCGACCCAACACACTCGCGTGCAGCAACACCATGTTCGCTGCTGCGCCTTACATGTTACCCGTCGTTCTTGATGTTCTCGGTCTCGTTCTTGTGCGTGGGGTCGTGGAGCGTGTTGGTGTCCATTGCCAAGGGTTTACCGCGTTCTCCCAGGGCCGCCGCCTGAGCTGCAGGGCAAGGGGAGTGATGGGCACGAGGGTGGGGAGGGAGGTGCATGAAGAATAAGAAGAAAAAGGCGGCAGGGCGCGACGTGAGGGGTCGTGGCGAGTTATGAAAATTTTTTTCGAGTTTTACGCGCTGCTCGCGACGCGTTTTTCTTTGCGCCTATAGCGAGTTAGACGACGGCAACGACGGCGTTGGGGTCCCACGAGACTGCAGTGCAAGAGGGCTGCTTTGATATGTCCTCAACCCTGAATCACCCGCTATGATACAAATAACCTCACACCATGTGCTGTGCACCTTGAATTGTGTATGAATGTTGCACCACATCATCACTTTTGCCATTGCTTTAGGAATATTGTTGCACCACATCCCATGGACGTACTTGAGTGCCCCATACGCTTCAACATTGGCAGAGTCAACATTGGCAGCATCAACATTGGCAGGTTCAACATTGGCACCCTCAACAATTGCAGCAGCCTTGCCCGTTTGCATTGTCTTGAAGGGGAACTTCCCAAAAACGTGGACACAGTTGTGCCAAGCCGTGATGAGCATTGGAGCTATGGGGATTGGAGCTATGGGGATTGGAGCTATGGGCAAGTCACTCAATCCGAGTATAAGGATTGGAGCTATCAGCAAGATTGGGGTCCGGAATGGACGGAATACCCGTCTGGACAGGTTAACACGACTTCCAATTCAGCAGGATATGGCGCCCAGGAGACACGTTCTAGGACCAAACGACCCGACGACGAGCGCGCTAATATTGGAACGTCTTCATGGGGTGGTAACAAGGGAAGGGGGTACAGCCATACTGCCTACGGGAAGGGTCACGGGGCTTCGAAGGGTGGGAAGGCAGGAACCTCGGGGAAGGAGCAGGGGCAACCCAATGGAACCCAAGCCAACTGGGAGCAGGAAAGTAGGGGTTGGGGTATGACAACGTATGGAGGCACAAGCATGGGGTCCAGGTGGTAGAGCTGATAATACCGCGGGTATTGGAGTGGTGCTTTGGACGTTTGCTTCGCCCATTGACAGTCGCCCAAGGCTGATGGAAACCCTAACCTTGGGGTTCTCACATTCTGCTTTGTGTTGGACTCTTTGACTTTGTCCACCTAGGTTTTCTCACTTTCCGCTTTTTATTGGACTCTTTGTACTGTTCACCTAAGTGGCAAACATGGCAGACAACATGATTATTGCACGTCGATGCCATCGGGGAGAATTCCGGAATAACATTTCGGGAACAACATCAAGTTCATGAATTGCATTGTTCTCTGTACTTGACATTCTCTCATGCCAATGTTTTTGCATTGGAAAGTTTGATAAATTCACACTTGCCTCTTTAACGTCGCATTGTGTTCGGAATAGGGGTTTTTCCCGTGCCTAATTGCTTCACCGTAACGGGCAAGTCACTTGGTGAGAGAAGAAGGTGATGAAAGATTCCAAACCATCAAATTGGGGTAGACCCAGAGTATGAGACAAGGTCAAAGGGTTCCAGATCACTAACGTTCCACAGCACCAACAATTATAGCCAGTGGCATGCGGTCTCTTGAAAACGGCACTCGGCTGGGGGTACGTTGAGGATTGCAAAATGGAGGTTGGTTACCGTGCAGTGCATTCTCAGTACAACAGGGTAATCATGTGGCTACGTACTGCGTACTATGTACTGCGGCCTTGGTTGGTCGCGTGTGGCTTTCGCCCAACTCTGATTTCCATGGGTGGCCCAGCCTGGAAATCGGTGATCCTTCCGCCAAGGTGGGTTGTCATGTGCCCTTTGACCGGGGCTGTCTCTCGTGGGTAAGAGCCGAACCGCTTGGAGGGTTGGGAAATCACGTCGAGGTTACCTCCGCCTTCTGGTGGTAGGGGTTAACGCGAGATGGAAACCTCCTGTAAGTCGGGCATGACGCGCAACAAGCATGTAAAGCAAATATCGCCTCCAATAGCACAAAAGCAACCCACAACACTGCGCAGCCGTATACTGAAAAAGAGAAATTCATTGGGATACGTTACCGGCCCCAACAAAGTGGTCATCACCATTCAATGCCCCGTTTTGGCACGGCAGTCTGGTGTTGAGTACGTACAGTGTACATTTTAGGGTAGAGTTATAGGCGTTTTTTGTTGGGTTTAACATAATCAAAAGAAGGTTTCTTTGAACGTGGGATTTTCCAACGGTGAGAATTCCGGCCTAATATTTCAAGAACAACATCATCATTATTATAGATTGCGTTGTTCTCTGTACTTGAACCTCCGTCATGCCAATGTATTTTGCGTTGGATATTTTGATAAAACCCATAGTTCAAAACCCAAGATTACCAAGAAGCCGTTCAATGTGGACCACCATGCTATGCACGTAAATTGCCACTTACAACATCTTCAGGATGAGCCTCACAACGTCTGCCTGAAGCGACCAAAGTTTCACACTTGCCTCTTCAACATTGCATTGTGTTTGGAAGAGAGCTTTTCCCGTGCCTAATTGCTCGCCGATAAATTGCAAATCACTTGGTGAGAGGAGAGGGTGATCAAAGATTCTAAATCATCAACTTGAGGTGGACCCAGCATTGGACACAAGGCCGACGTTCCAGATCACCAACCATCATACCCAGTGGCATGCGGCTCCTTGAAGAGGACACTGAGCCGGGGCTGGGTTGACGATTGCAAAATAGAGGTTGGTTGCCGTGCAGTACATTTTGAGTACAACGGAGCAATCATATGGGTACGTGTGTCTTTTGCCCTGGCGGAGGGTTTTTTCTTTTGCGTACCATTCATCCTGTTCTTACATGTCCAATCCCATTGGGTATTTCATTGATGGGGCATAGACCTTTCTAGGAACCAGGGAATAGTTAGGAGAAGCCCATCTGAGTCGCAAAAAACGATAGTACATTGTTTTCAAATAAAGCAAACATTCCAGCACTCTTTCTTCACATGCCTGTAGAAAGTAAAGCCATTCCACAATCAGCAATGACAAGCCTTCAGTGTTGACATTCACCTTGACAGGTTGAACCTATGAGATTTCGCAAGCGTAATTCTGTTGCACGGGTTTTTCCTTTTTTTCTGCAGTAACTTGGAAAAATGTTCTTTCTCTTTTTGGTTTTTGCTGATGTCGTCGTGGCCGAAGCCGATGCATACGGAGCACAAAAACCTAGAGCGACCTATGAGGTATGAGGTGGTGTCATCACTCTGGACGTTAATGCAAAGTTTCTTTGCGACGACCCGTTCCTAAAAACACACCTAAATAGGTCCGACCAACACCATCAGAAACCACGGATATAACCGTGCATAAACATAGCACATTTGTTCCATGCAATATGTGATCCTACCTACAATCCCCCCACATCAACGTTGTTGTAGATTTCGTCGGTGAGTGCATCGGCTGCCCGATTATCAGGCCTTCCGAACTGGTGTGATCCAAATGCCTATCAAGATCATCCGGCATACGGGGATTATTTATTCATTTTAAAACTGTTGTTGGAATGCCTCAAGCCTGAAAACTCTTTCCATGTGACGGATGCATAACAGTTTCATGCAACAACCACCCTTAATTTGTGTGTCACGGGTTGAAATATATGCCCCACAGATCTACACCTCAATGAGCCATTCCTGATCAAAAGAAAAGAAATGCAGCACATTGACCAGCAAGGGAGGCCCTCATCATAGCAACCTGAATTAATCCCCGTGCCATGGTGTTGCACCATTGTACCTTGCTTTCGTCTATTCGGTTCAGTGTCTCTTCAAACAATGTCAACGTGTTGCTCATTAAGCAGCATTTGCTACGACGCAATTGAAAGAATACTGTGTTTCCTTTCACCTCTAGAGGCACTAATGCTGTGTTTTTGGCATCGTTTCTTTTCGAAAACAAATTTGCGTGTCCATTGCTACCATAGATTCACAAAAAATATCTTCAATTGTTTGTCTCGAGGAATGCTGTTTCCACTGCAGTTTTTGGAGTTTTATCATACCCGCGAATACTCGAGTATGCAACTTCCGCCATCCATGTTTCTGGGATTGGTGGTGTCCATGGCACCTAGTGAACCCATGTGTCGATGCAAAAAATTGGTGGTTCCTATTTATTGTACGATAGAAATGAAACCCCGTTGGTTTGCGCTGCATAAACTTATTCCATAACACGTTTTATATTTGTAGTTGTGCATCAGTAGAGGGCATGTTTTACCCTGAGGATGATATCGTTGTTGTGCTGACAAAGCACACGTCTTGCGACAATGCCTTATCCCGTTTACCACTTGAAGCATTTGACTGTGGTTGTCGGAGCTGTCGCATTGTGTACATTTTGCCAATGAGTGTCTTCAAAGACTCGGACTCTCGCCTATTCGAGCAGCTGCGTGCAATCTTATATACAACGAATTACAAAATGCATTTGTAATTGACACCCCATCGTGTCACTATCTGCCCATTTTGCGTGCATCTTTGGTTGCAATGCCGGTTTGTCTACTTTATTTGGATAATGTGTCTACTTCACAACACCATGGGCCTTTGTTGGCAGTTCTCTGGGACCCAAACTATTGCTCACATCACATGGAGGAGGACAAATGTGAAGGGGGTGCAATAGTATCAAATGCAGCACAGTGCGGCCTTGGATGGTCGAGTGTGGCTTCAGCCGAACTCCGATATCCATGGCCGGCCCAGCCTGGAAATTGGTAATCCTTCCGCCAAGTTGGCCTGTCATGTTCCCTTTGACCGGGGTTGCCCTTCGTGGGTAAGAGCCAAACCGCTTGGAGGGTTGGGAAATCTCGTGGAAGTTTCCTCCGCCTTTTGGTGGTAGGGGTGAACGCGAGATGGAAACCTCCTATAAGACTGGCATGACACGCAACAAGCATGTAAAGCAAAAAAATGCCTGCAATAGCACAAAAGCAATCCACAACATTGCGCAGCCTTATGCCGAAAAGAGGGAATTCATTGGACTACGTTACCGGCCCCAACAAAGTGATCATCACCATTCAACGCCCCGTTTTGGCATTGCAGTGTGGTGTTGAGTACGTACAGCGTTAGTTTTATGGTTGGGTTACACGCGTGATGTGTTGGGTCCAAAATAAGCCAAAAAAGGTTTGTTGAAACTTCAGATTTCCCGTACAGCAAAAAGCAAAAAGCAAAGAATGATGGATTCTAGGCGTCAAAGGTTTGGTAGCCAAGAAAAAGTGCCCATTGGATGTGCGGGTGGCATTGACATGAAAAGGCGGAGCAACAACCTTCCAATTGTTTTGCCCCAATACTATACGTTGGTTGACACCACTGCTCACGAGACATCCTAAGAATCACACGTGCTGCATGATTGATGTTGCAATGAACAAAGCAGGCTGCACCACGTCTGCTAAACGTAGATTCATTGTTGCTGTTGACATGTCGGCTTCCAATATTGACATCGAATTCAATAGCGCAGCCGCTGCCAAAGCATACTGGATCAAGCAAACCTGCAAGTGTGGCAACGAGTTTGAGGTGCGATTTTGCTCAAGCAAAGCAAACTACGGGAGTTTGACGCGCTCATGTCCGGAAACACAGGACACGTGCTTCAAATCGTTGGCAATCATTCACCCAAGTTGCAAAGGGGCAGATGGTCAGCCTCGGTGTGACTGCGGAGAGGTGCCAGAAATGCTGGTCGTTCATTCCACTCGTGCGAGGCATGCAACTTCTTTCTTTGGGTAGATCCCAACATGACATTGACCCTGTGGAAAACTCGCTCTGGGTCGCTGAAAAGAAAAGTACCAGATGCCGTTGAGAAAAGTTGGGGCAAAAGCGCAGAAGTTTCGCCTGCCACGCTCCAGGAGGATTCGGATAAAAGGCAACGGGCAGAAGCGAGCAAATGGACATACACCGTGCAAGGCCAGCCAACACCCATCAATGTTGAAAAGGCGTTCTGCACTGCGAAGATGGCGGCGGTACGGGATAAGAAGATGACAGACAAGTTACGGGTGGGTTTGAAAGAGTTGCCTAATCAAGCCAAGCCCTAAGACCACATTAATGTTGCACGCCGCTTCTATTACAAGTCCGCAACGGAGCATAAGATCGACGATGATGTGTCTGATGGCGGTTGTGAGGCTTTTTTGGCCTCCTTGGAAGGAGAGTCAAGTCCATCGACTTCATACATGGTTGTCAACCTTCCCGCACCGGAGATCTCGGTGGCAACGGTGAAGTCATATATTGAGGTCGCAACAGTCATTGGCACCGACCTAAAACGGTACTACATGGCTGTAGACGCCCAAGCGGGGGCCAAGGTCATGTTCGAAAATCCATTGGACACACCGAACGCTATTGCCAAAGTTCCTAATGCCAAGGCGGCCGCACCGCTGAAACCCATGATTTTCCCTGTGGTCCTTACACCGCAAGATGTGCAGCCCATTTTAAAGGGTGTTAGCAAAATCATGTACGTAGGCGACGCCACATGGTTGTACTTTCACGATGGGGCAACGTACATCGATGTGTTGCGTGGCTGTCAGGTTCTGGGCAATACACCATGATAGAAACCATACTAAAGGTTGTCAACCTGCAAAGGGGTCTGAATTGGCACCGACTTCTACGCCCACACATCGTGGTTTTCCAGACTACCTTTTGAATGGACAAACGGACTGTACTGTTGCACTGGTTTTCTTCCCCATTACAAACTTAACACATATCAATGCCCCAAATGCCACACTCATCACCCCCTCGACCGCATAGCAACGGTGACCGAATGCGGCACAGCAAAACATGTTCGTGACCTCTTTTTTGAGGTCTGGCAACAACCCTTCAAACAAACAGTCATCGACTGGTGGCTACATGCAACAAAAGGAGAAAGAAGAAACTACATCCGCACGCTCATTCCCAACGCACTCAGTAATGCACTAAGAGAAATCCCGCCCGACACTCCCTACTTCCAACACCTACAAAACCTAAAAACAGCCTTTAAATACAGAAGGAAACGACTCAAAACAGCACTGCAAGAGACACAAACCTGGCTCGGACAAGACCCAATTAACGATCTGCACTTACTCCAACCAGATACCGCAGACAACCCATGGAACAACCAATACTCCATCTCCAGCACTTCGTCTCACAACCCCACCTTGTTGACCTACCCAAAAAGGACAAACACAGTCGCCAATAAACACCCCCACAAACACAGACACGTTCACAGCAAAAACAAAAAAACCAAATCCCAACTACTTAATTTACCGTAACTACCCACTTAGGAACACGTTACCCTAAAAAAGCCATCGCGAAAGGAAACTAAGCTCCGCAAGCGACTGGGGGGTTTCTGCCCCGCTTTGGTCTCCGGGTGACGAGTTTCTCCCCCCCTCTTTTTCTTTTTTCTATTTGTCTTTCTTTCCCGACCTCCTCATCTTCACCACCTGCGATCTGCACCCCCCCCCCCCCTAACTTCTTGACACCATTTGACAGATCGACGAGATGGGACCACGTTTGTGTCAGCGCAATTTTGTTGCTCTCTTCCAGCTCTTTTTCGTACACCATTCAGGACTTTGGAGTACGGAATCCCAAATAGCGTGGTGACTCGATGATGATTTTGGAAGTGAGAGGATGTTTCCATGATTCTCAGATTCTTTCCGAACTTTCCCTTGACGTTTGGAGAAGTCAGTGGTTTCCACTTAACTGGAGGTCTTTTATGATACCCCAGATGATCTATGGCCGGGGTTACTTGTTTGTTTCTGATTTCTATATATATATATATAAATATATATAGAGTCCCTTTTTTTTTTCGATTCGTCTTGCGTCATAACACCAACCACAGGGCTAATGGCGAAGCCACAGCCCACAGTAACCAGGCCTTTGGTGCATTTTGGAGCAGGGTCACACCCCCTGAGTTATTGTACATATGGCTGCTGTCCTTCGATGAACTTCAGCTCGCCATGAACGCTCACTTGCCCATGGTTAGGCCGCTTTTGTGTTATGCTTGCCGGGGGGCGACCCCCATGCACCAAAAAAGGGGTCTGAATTCGGACTTCGCTGCACCCTTGCCATTGCAATGTGAGCGACATTGCCGTGTTGCACCCTGCGGTGCACCCTCTAAGGGCATGTTGTTGTTGTGTGGCCTAGACTATTGGAGCAGCTAGGACTCATTTAGGCAAATGCTGGTTAGCTGCACCGGGATTTTTTACGTCCACGCAGGTTGGCGGTGCTAGTGCAATGTATCACCACACAGAAAGAAAAACCTCGTGCACTTACGTGTAGGAACCAGGGTGTTTTCCATGGTGTTGTATGCCGTGCCACTTCTGAAAGATTGGCAGAATATGACCATAGTCCTTTGTCGGGTCATGTCAGGCTTCTCTGCCTTTTTTTATGGTAGAGTCTGCACCATGTTGCCTGTTTTGTCTATGCTTGATCTTGAGAAAGTACATATGTTTGCGCAAAGTCACCCAGAGTACGCCCCAGTGGTGACTGCATATGAGGATGCCAGCTAAAATTTCTATTCTTGGAATGAAGACGACGAGCGTGCTTGGGCCCGTTTAATGAAAGATATGTTGGCTGATGGGCTGTCTGTTTCAGCTGCATCAACGAGCGTCCAAGCAACAGCTTCGTCCTCTTCCGCGTCCAAGGCCAACGACACTTTGTCCCAACAGTCTCGGCAAATTGCTCCTATTTTTGCATTTGCAGCCCGAAAAGCGTTGCCTCATACGAGCCTACAACGTGCCATGAAGAGTCACAAACCTCAACGACAAGAAAGACACATCAGCAAAGGCAGCACCCCGCAGGGGCATCCTAAAACAGATTTCAACCAGCGTTTACGAATGCCCAACCAATCACGCAACTCAGATTGCAAACAACGCACTCTAGACCAATTTTTTGGTCAGAAGTGAAGTTTGGTATTGCAATGATTGGTTGCTTTACGCAACATCACCACATACTGATTTTTTAGGGAAAACTCGCTGGTCGTCTTTATGTAATACTGTTTCTGTCGCAAGCCACAACACACCATGGGCATTTTGTGTATATATTGCAAATTGACAATTTCCGTGTCTACAATGACGATCTGTTGCTTAGTGCTTGATTCCGCGCAGTCTTCTCTAAGGAACACCTGTCTTCAATTGCTATGTATTTTACAACATGTATTAAAGCAACAATTGGCGAATCTACATGCTGTGAGCACCCTTTGTATGGGACCATTCACAATGCTCACTATTGGATGTTTGCGTTTGAATGCATGGGGTGAGAAGCAATTGTGTTGTACTGACATGAAATATTGTTGGTCCACCCCAATTCATAGTTTGTAATCTGTCCCATTGTTAGATGTCTCATCCCATGGGTACTACATCAATGGCACACAAACCTCAGTAAGAACAAGGAACCAGCCAAGAGGGGCCCAAGTGGGTAGTTGCATTATCTTTTGGGTGTCCGACAAAAGAGCCATCGACAAGGAAAAGATCATGTTTTCAAGGAGAATGAACATTTCCAAACTCGTTGTTCACGTGCCTATATAAAAAAAAGACGCTCCACATTTCGTACCAATGGGCGCCCAGCCCGGAAATTGGTAATGGTCGATTGTTGTGAAAATACCGATTTTGTGATGCCTTGTGTCCCACACTCCTTGTGCTACCCGTTGCCTGCAATATGGGCTAAATCAACCCGGAAAGCGTGTTATGAACAAGCAATGCAATCTCGATTGGTTTTGACCGATTTCATACCTAGCAGTTGTTATTGCATTATCGGCACACAATGGTGATTTGAAGCATTTGGTTTACACCTCCGCGGCGTGTTGAAAACGCGGTCCCGAACATTCTTTTCTAGGTGTTCTGCCTCAAATTGTGTTTTTTCGCAACGGGCCAAGCTGTGGGCTGTACATGATTCGCCTGAGTGGACTATTTTCAGCGCAAATGAGAAGGAGAAATAGACAGGTCAATTGGACCTTGGACGGTTGATCACAACTACAGCATCAAACTGCCTGACTGGTTACAATGGTTCAAAAAATTCGAAGAAAGTATTTCCACCGCAAATGACAAACAGAAGCGGACACGTCAATTGGGATCTGGACAGTTGATCCCAACGAATGTCTGGTCGCGATGTACAATTCAATGTGTAGTTGTGGCCGTGGCACATTCCAATGTGCCTTTTAGTGGAGGCTCACTTGGCGAATGACAATTAAGAAGGCAGAGCGACTAGGTGTAAACGATGAAGTGGTAGGGGCAGGATGCCATTATAGCATTCCGAGGTTTGCGGTATGTATACCCAATCACTGGACATCATTCCAATGTGCTATGCATACAAGGCTACGTACGCCCAAAATACAACCAATCACTAAACACCATTCCAAGAAAAAAAAGGCAGAGTGCACATCCAATGTGCTATGCATACAAGGCCACACCAAACAGTCTGGTGCTTGCCATTGTTGTTTCCATTTCTTCTTTGTCAAGGTTGATTTGTTGCGCCATGTTGCCTACATTATCCAACAATGACGCGGAAAGAGTGCATGCTTTCGTGCAACAGAATATGCACTATTATCCTATTTTCAACTGTTGGATGGATGCAACTCAAAAGCGGATTACCGGTCGTCTCTTCTGTTGGCAAGCAGAGGACCACTATGTTTGGAGGGATCTTATGTCAGCAATGATGCAATAGGGGATAGTCACGGCTGTGCATAAAGTTCCTCGCCGTCAATATCATCCAATCCCCCACCTGTACAAACTTCAAACGTTCAACTTGGCCCATTGCCGTCACCGCTTGGGGCAACAAGCTGTACCCCATCCAATCCGAATGTACAATTTGAGGGGCCAATCCCAATGCCGGGGTCATTGTCCTTCACCATTCCTCTAAGTTCCAGTGCCGTTGCGTCTCCGCCTGTCCATCGCATGACAGTCAATTACACACCAACAGCTTTACTATCTCAAGCTCAGCCATACTTCCCTCCATATCTGCCATTGCCCCCACAAAACGTTCCCAACCAGCCTTGGATTGATCCATCTTCCCACCAAAGCTTTGCAAGGACTCCACCGCCGGGCTCAGGCTAATTAGGGTCCAACCCACATATGAACTCCACCTTTGGCCAGCCGGCTAGCAGTGCATCACGTGCACTCGGTTCGCCAAATGTGATCGCACAACCCATTCCTGCGCACGCGCATGGCGTACAAGCACGAAAAAAGCGACAACGAGAACCACATTTGGACCTAAATGCAGGGGGAGGCGATGATGGACACGCCAAAATACGAGCACAATGCACGCAAAGCAAGGAAGAAATCAATAAGCAAAGATGCGAACGATCTCAAGAGGTCAGGGACGAAGTCAACAAGCAAAGACGACAACGATATAAACAAGTGTACGCGCAAAAGAAGGACAGCATCAATGCGCGAAGGCGGGAGCGATATCAAGAGGCAAACAAGGACAACATCAATGAGCAAAGACGGCAGCGATATCAAGAGGCGAACAAAATCAATGAGCAAAGACGGGAGCGATATCCAGAGCCGTACGCGCAGAACAAAGACAACATCAATGAGCGAAGACGGGAGCAATATCCAGAGTCGTACGCGCAGAGATAAAACTCAGCCTTCACCATGGCCTCTCTTGAAGCAAACATCAACATGCAGTTCGCGAAGGGGCCAATGGAGGGTGGCCCTCACCAGTTTCGGGTGTCTGGAAATATGTATCACCGCATGGGTCCCCTGACGCCGAGAGGAAATCAAACACGCGGGTTTGCACAGGTGTACATTTTGGAAACCGGAGATCAACTGAAGGCATGGCAAGGACTTCCACTGTCATCGCAATTGAGAGAGGATCTACTCCGCCAACTGGGAGCTATGCTGAACACACACAACGCCTATGTACAGGTTCTTCAAAACGCGGCTGAGCTTGAGGTCCCCTATGTGACTTCCTGCTGCGGTGCAATGCCAACGTTGACCCACGCACCTACAATGTTCCCCGTGTCAGCGACATTGCAGCGTTCATTCCGGATGGCACTCATGTCGCCGCTCCTCGTAGCATTGCGGTCCGCATGCATGGGGGCCGGGTCAAACGTTTCACCGACCTGAACTCTGCCTACGATCCTTTACACTTTGTACTCCTTTTTCCGCACGGTGAGCAAGGCTGGACAACTGACGTTCCCCTGAATGTCACCTATTGGCGTCAGCGCGGCGCACGCGAAAATGTAGAGCAAGGTAATGCCCCAAACCCCAAAGGCCATCAGACGGTTACAGCCCGAGACTTTGCTGCCTTCTACCACATGCAGCGTCTGGAATCGTACACTGGAAACTATTTGCAAAGATGTCAAAAATTGCACGAGGAAAACATCGTAGACCAGTATTGCAAAGTGGAATCTCAACGCTTGCAATATGTCTCCCAGAACCAGTCCAAATTGCGCAGACATTTGTATTCGGGTGTTGAAGATGCTACCAAAATAGGTGATCGCGACGCTTCATCCGTTGGAAAGCGGGTAATTCTGCCCAGCTCCTTTGGCGGCAGTCCGCGCGCTCTTCATGCCGCTTTTCAGGATGGGATTGCTATTTATAGCAAACAGGGCAAGGCAGACCTGTTCATTACCATGACACCCAATCCCAATTGGCCGGAGGTGGAGGCTGCTCTACTGCCAGGTCCAAAACGAAATGATCGTCCCAATTTGATTACGCGAGTTTTCAAGCTGAAGCTGCAGTCTTTGTAGAAGATCTTCTGACGGATGTTTATCTTCGTTGCACAGTCGGCAACATGTGTGTCATCGAATTTTGAAACCGTGGGCTACCACATGCACATATCCTGGTTATCCTTGCCGCCGGCTACAAATTGCTCACGCCTGGGGATTATGATTCCGTCATTTGTGGTGAGATTCCAGACAAGGATGAGGACCCAGAGCTGTACGAGATTATTGCAAAATGCTACATGCACGGTCCATGCGGTTCCCTCGACCCGAAATGTTCATCCATGAAGGATGGACGTTGTAAAAATCGGTACCCGAGGGAGTTCAGAGATGTGACCACGAACAGCGAGAATGGATATCCTCTTTATCGCCGTCGCAACAACGGCCGCACTATAACATGCAGGGGGCATGAACTTGATAATCGTGGGGTGGTTCCACATGTGCATGCTTTGGCCGGAAATATGCTTGCCATATCTACGTGGAATACTGTGCCTCAGTTGCGGCTATCAAATACTTGCAGGAGTACATTTACAAGGGGTTTGACCAGGGCGACGCCATCCTACGAGAGGATCAAGTCAACGAAGTTTGGGAGTTCGTGGAATGCCGGTACATTTGCACATCTGAAGGAGTGTGGGGACTATTGGTATTCGACCTACATGAGCAATTTCCCCCGGTATTGCGGCTACCAGTTCACTTAGGAAACCAGCAGCACGTTCCATGGAACGCCCAACAACATCTTACTGACATCGTTGGAGATGGAACCCCCGACACACCACTGACCGCTTGGTTGAAGTCCAACGCCAAGCCAGATCATGCTTTCAGTAAGTACTTGCCCCCTAGATTATCGTCTTAAGGTCAAAGCCGTTCTACTCAACTCAACCCTATTCAATCTGTCAATGGAACAGAATTGAATAAAATTGAACATTGACAAAATTGAACACAGAGCACGCTGACATTTTGCGCTCGCGCGCTCAGTCAAAAAGACGCAAATAGACGTCATGTAGAGCCACAGACAGCTCCCAAGCTCATAAACGCTGAGGATTCCACAGTGTCCAGTGATCAAATACAATCCTGTTCGTGTAGGTAAATTGTGTGTTGCCCGAAATTGCTGTGCGCACTATTGACCGTGGTGCGCGCTACTTATGTCCAATTTTTATGTGTAGATAATGGCCTCTCGCAACATCCATGACCCTCATGGACTCCACGATTTCCTCGTAAATGCAACACGTGCAACTTCCATCTTTGATGACGTCGTTGCTGACGTGCTTGCAAACCTTTTCATACAAACACCACGATACCGCAACCTTCCAAAGAAGGTGTGCGATACGGCCCATGGTGGTAATATCCTTCAACGTTGTACACAAGAAGCGTTGACCGACCATGGTACGCTTATTTGCACACCTATACGTGCGGTAGAGCTCATAGTGGATTTAAGGATGCCACGTACGAGGTATCCTAGCCAACAAGAGTTCATAAGTGACTTCGGTCACAAATTTACCCAAAAGCTCCGTGTACAATGGTCTCCACGCTTACCTTCGTTGAAGTCCGTCAACGATAATTGGAGGGAATTGTGTAATGAAATGCGGCTAGAGCCTCCAAAACTTACTACACAAGACTGAGCTATTGGGATATCATGGGGTATCCTAGAGGTCGTCAAATTTATACAACGACATAAGGTCTTACACAGTTCATGGGATACTTCCATGCCTTTGACCCTTATTGTCCGTGGGGAGGCATTCCCTGTTGCGGGCACTCAATGGTCCCAATTATGCATAACATTTGCTAATTGGGGCCAATTGGCGCGGAACTTGTCACACAAATTCATCATTGGTGTGGCAGATTGCGATGGCAATGATGCTACAATCCTTGCCAACCTTTGGGAAACAAATATCAAGGTATGTGTTGCGATGCGTCCTTCGTGGTTATTCACATCCGATTGTTCAATTGCCGAATTGAACTTTCAACTCATTCAATTGAACATTACAACTTACAATGCACTTTCTTCTCTTTCTAGTTGTTGCAAGCTCTCATTCACGGTGCAACACTTGAGTGGTTCGGGAAGAAGGAGCATTGCGAAGTCTGGTTCGGGAGTGACGAGCCGTGGTTGCGGCGATGGTTGGGATTATCAGAATATTGGCAGATCGCTAGTATATATACATTTGCCATTTGGCAAAGGGCCTAACATAAGCTCCTCACCGATGCCTTTTGGCGTACCAATGCTGCGGAAGCCACATACCGAACGGGTGGTGGTCCTTGTATGCAGCGATGTGGTTGTATGAGGCCACCACTCATTCGTTTGGACGGTTGGCGACTCGTACAATGTATTCTCCATGGCCTCATGGCCATAGGTCGTTTAATTTGTACATATATAGAGGATTCCGTTGAGAACTATCATGATAGTAAGGGCATTGCTATCAACAAAATTTTGAAAACGTGTGGAGTACGGTGGTCCTTAGGCAAGACCCCCAAGCCAACTGGTGAGTGTACATGGAGGCTCATTTGGGTGTAGGATATAAACTTTAAGCTATTGCATTCTCTCTTCAAAGGGGCATGATGGCACTTTTGGGGTCCGCGGAGTATCCACAACGGCAGCAGGTGTTTCGGGATGTTTCGTGTGTGTGCGTATTGCGATGTTTCATGCATGTGGGTATGGCAATGCATGTTTCGTGCGTGTCCGTAGGTATGGCGATGGTTTATGCGTGTGGGTAAGGCCGAAAATTTCATGACCAAATGTAGGCAAGGATGCGTGTAGCGGTTTGGTTATCACTTTGTTCAATTGAAACTTCAATATAGTCAATTGAACGTTCAACTGAACGAATGCGTTTCAATTTTGTCAATTGAACTTTGCGGTGCCGGTGCGTTGCATTTTCGTCGCGGATTTTGTGTGTGTGTTTTGTCTCACTGTTGTTGTACGTCTTTTAGTTGTCGGAAGCAATCCGTGCCCTCCAATCGCCGCCCCACAGTCAAACCTCCCAAAGCTCCCACCCGTCACCGCAATGAAGAAGATGAGATGGTCGAGAAGAAATCGAAAAAGGCAAAGCATGCACAAGACACCGCCGAAGAGATCCCAGGTGCCACACTTGACAAACCGTGGTGTAAAGGTGTTTGGGGGGTAACTTGGCGCCACTGTGTAGTTTCTCCAATCTGACTGGATCGTTAGAAAGCCCAAGGTGTCTACATATTGGGTCCGCATTAATGTGCTAGGATGCTCCACACCTGCTTCAAGCTGTCGGACCGTGATGGGTCGGAGGTTGGTCAAAAAAAGTGGCAAAATCTTTTTCTTCAGAACCGGGTTGCCAGAAGTACCGGGGGGGGGGGGGTAACTTGGCGCCAGCGTACAGCTTTTTCAATCCGATTGGACTGTCGAAAAGCCTGAAGGGTCGAATTATCTGAATATGCATGGCAGTGCTAGACCGTCCCACACCAGCTTTGAGCAGTCGGAACGTTATGGGTCGGAGACTGGTCAAAAAAATGGCAAAAATGTTTTTTTTCAGAACCGGGTTGCCAGAAGTATCGGGGGGGTAACTTGGCGCCATTGTGGAGTCTTCCCAGTCTGTCTGGACTGTCGGGAAGCCCAAGGGGTCTGCCCACCAGATATGCATACCTGAGCTAGGCAGTCGCAAACCAGCTTGGAACATTCGGACCGTTATGGGTCGGAGGTTGGTCAAAAAAATGGCAAAAATTCTTTTTTCAGAACCGGGTTGCCAGAAGTACTGGGGGGGGAACTTGGCACCAACGTGAAGTTTTCCCAATCTGTATGGACTGTTTGTGAGCCTGAGGTGTCTACTTCATGAATATGCATGATTGTGCCAGGCCGTATCACACCTGCCTGCAGCCGTTGGACTGTTATGGATCGGAGGTTGGTCAAAAAAATGGCAAAAGCATCTTTTTCAGAACCGGGTTGCCAGAAGTACCGGGGGGAAGAACATGGCGCCACCGTTGAGTTTGTCGAATTCGGTTGGACCGTTCGGAAGCCTGAAGTGTCTACTCCCTCAGAATGCATGGCCGGGCCAGGTTGTCCCACACCAGCTTTGAGCGGTCGGACCGTTATGGGTCCAAGGTGGGTAAAAAAATTGGCAAAACATTTCTTTTCAGAACTGGGTTGTCAGAAGTACTGGGGGGATAGCTTGGCGCCACGGTGGAGTTTCTCCAATCAGTGTGGACCGTTGTAAAGCCTCACGCGTCAACTTCCTGAATTTGCTTGGCTGTGCCAAGCTGTCCCACACCGGCTTGGAGCGGTCGGCCCATCATGGGTTGGAGGTTGGTGCTCGTTTGCAGGGTGTTCAATTGACTTTCAACATGGCCAATTGAACAAGTAGAATGGAATTTACTTTAATTGAACAAGGGACCATCCACTTGGTGCACATCCACTTCGTTCGCTCGTAGGTGCGCGCTTGAGCAAGAAGGCCTTGAAGAATTTGGCCGCCTTACAACCCAAGGAGGTACCCAAGAAGGGAGACAAGAAGGCCATGGGTGCTCCGAAGAAACCGAGGGGGAAGTGCATTGCCGGAACACATGCCGGAAGCGGATGTTGCGCAATTGCGAAGCCTTGCATTCCTGTTGGTTTGAACAATGTGAGTCATTGCTTTCACTTGCTTATGTGGTCTTGCATGCATGTGAATGGATATTTCCTTTGCTTTTGTCCGTTGCTGTGGCCCTTTCTCTCTAGAGCCTCAAAGTGAGTTTGAAAGGAGCCGTGGCAAGCAACGTTGAGGAGGAAGCAAGAAGAGAGGAATAGGAAGAGGAAGAGGAACCAACCAATGATGTAAATTACCAAAACGAGGAAGAGGAACTAACCAATGATGCGCATGAGGGAGAGGAATGTAAGGAAGTAGAGAGAGTGGTTGAGAAGGATGGGGTCCCTCATACAAGGGCCTTTCTACGTCTTAAAGACCTAGATAAAATTGGGGTTCCCATGCAATTGGAAATGGAAAAGGACTTGGAGTGTGATAAGGAGTGGGTTGTTTGTTGTGGGTATGATGCCATGCTTTTGCGTGGCTCGGAGTTAGATGATGCTCCGACGAGTGAATCCACAAAGGCGACCCGTCCGGATCGGCGAATGCTCATCATGCCCCCGCAACTACCCGGGGAGGATGACATCAGCCTCGTGGTCGTAAAAAAATTTATTGTCAAAAGACATATGAGGAGACGGAGGCCCGGAGGGTGCAATACAAGGCGGATGCCAAGGTGTAGGACAAGTGTATTCATCAATACATGGTATTCACACTTTTTTATGATAGTGTTCATTCCATCGTATTGTGCGTGTTGATCCTCTTGTTGTTCAATGGAATTTTCAACTCCATCAATTGTGAGAAAAATGCATAAAAAAGGGTATGCAAGGGTTGCAAGGGTTTAAGAATCAATGGTAGGTGAACTGGTTGTCGTGGTTTTGGAAATATGAAATCGCATGAGGTGGCAGTAAATGGGAATTGGACATGGTGGAAGGTAATTGTTCAATTGAAATCTATGGTATTCAATTGAGTAGACTTGATTGAGTTGAGTAGAACGGTTTCGACCTTAAAACGATAATCTAGGGTCCACACCGACTATGCCGAGCGGTTCACGTATGATGCAAAGACCAAAGAGTGGAAAATTCGGAAGAAAGGACTAAACACAGTAATTGGTCGCATGTACTTTGTGCTTTGGAATGCGGGCGAAGTAGACTTTCTCCGACTATTGTTACACCATGTTGCTGGTGCAACCCCTCTTCAAGATTTGCGTAGCGTTAACGGCAATCTTTGTGCCACTTTTCAAGAAGCATTGGTACGTCGCGGCCTTCTAGAAGATGACACCGAGTGGGAACAATGTCTGAACGAGGCAAAAATGCACTAAAAATCCGGAGGACTACGACTTCCTTTTTGCACCATCTTGGAGTACAACTCCCCAAAAGATCCCTACAAGCTGTGGTTAAAGTACGAGGAAGAGTTCATCAGCGACATTCATTGGAAGTGGCAACGTACACATCCTGGCGCAAAAAAAGAGCCAACGCATGCCGAGATTGTGAATGGAGCCCTATTGCAGGTCGAGAGAATGCTGCAAAAGCAAGGACTTTCTCTTCGCTCGTTTCCTTCTATGCTGTTTCCAGTGCCCAGTGCAACGTCCGATAAGACTGACGGTCAGGATGAAGGGTATGATGTTGCACACTTGCTACGTGTCGTTGAGGATGGCCTGCCCACCTTGACAGAGCAGCAACGCGACATCTAGGACCAGGTCACTGCGTACACATTTGGACAACACCGACGCAAAGTGTTTCTTTATTTTGAGTTGCGGTTGCTGCGGAAAGACTTAGGTGAACAATTTGATGTTGGCCTATGTACATAGTCAGGGACAACGGGCGATTGCAGTTGCCTGAAGTGGCATTGCTTCTCTTCTTTTGGATGACGGTTCAACTGCGCACTCAGCTTTTGGTATTTCGCCGCAAAAGAGCAGAACATCATCCACTCCTGTGGAGAGCAAACGTGCCGCGGAACGTCGTGAGTGCCGGCTCATTGTGTGGACGATTGCTTCCGCGTATTGGATGAATTGCTGAAAGATATCATGGGTGCCGATGATGAAGCACTGCGACTTGTTCCCTTCGGGGGGACGAGCGTCGTCATGACTGGGGATTGGAGGCAAAGTTTGCCTGTTGTACCTCCTGGCTCTGGAGCGGCCGTGATAGCAGATACCCTCAAGAAATCGTACCTCTGGCCCTATTTCAAAACACTCGAATTGACGACCAATACTCGGGTGCAAGGCACTTCTCAAGTTGACGATGCTGAGACCCGTGAGTTTGCACGCTGGTTGCTATCCGTTTGGGAGGACACCATCGACAATCCGTTGCCCATACCGGAAGACATGTTGATCCCAAGCGATGACCCCTGGCCACTGGTAAACCACGTCTATTCAACCATGAGCAAGGAGGAATTTATGTCTGGTTGTATCCTGGCACCCTGAAATCAAGGAACCAATGCTATCAAGGAAGCGGCCCTGCAGAGCTTGCCAGGAGAGGAATTTGTTTATGTCAGTGCGGACTATCTTGGTGCCAACTGCCAAGAAGATGCAGCGACCTATCCTCCGGAACTCTTGGACAAGCTTGAGCCTCCGGGCATGGCACGTCACGAGCTCCAGCTTAAGGGGGGGGGGGCTATCATTCTACTGCGCAATCTCAACCGTAAGGAGGGCTTGATGAATGGAACACGCTTGTTGGTAACAAAGTGCCTGGATTTCAATATCCAAGCAGAAATTGTCTCAGGTCCCCGAAAAGGAAGCTTTGTGCTCATTCAACGAATCAATTTGACGTGTGGTGATTCTGAAATGTTGCCGGTCAGATTTATTAGGCGACAATTTCCAATAAAGTTGGCTTTCGCCTTGGCGATTAATCGTTCCCAAGGGCAGTCGTTTGAAAGGTTGGGGTTGCTGTTGGAGAATCCATTTTTTGCCCATGGACAACTATATGTTGGCTTTTCGCGGGGTATCTCACGCCGTGGCGTTCGCGTCATTTTAGAAGAACGTGCTTGGGGGGAAGCAAACACTCCGAACATTGTATGGTCTGCAACTTTTTCTTGATTTCGCCGTCCTCCACTGCCTTGCTGGATGAAGTGTGGCTCCACTCGACACCGGCGTGTGTCTTGTTCACGTTCCATTTACATCTGAAACCAACTGCTTTCTACATATATTTGACACCAACCCTCACGTTGACCCTTGCCCTAACCCTAACTACAACTTTGGTGCTAAGCCAACCTCTATCCCCAACGGCGCAGCCGCTGACAATGTATGTTATGCCGTACAAGCCCTGTCATTGAAGGAACATGTGCTTGGGACGACGCCAGCAAGTAGGCAAATGCTTTGAACCTTGTATGATGCGAGATTACACTTCCATGTAGCTATTGTCCATTTGCAATCCTGTTGGTTCGTGGGTGAACTTGTTTCTATAGTGAATATTGTCAAGGTTCTATTTGCCTGAAAATATGTTTTGTCCCATTAAATAGCAAAACAATTTTCAAACGCAATTATTTGCCACATTGTGTCAGATAAACACCTTCATTCACTTCAGGTAAGGAAGTTGGTCATAATTCTTTTTAGGCTCTCTTAAAGAGCAATGGCTTGCCACTATAAGCCCGTCAATTTTCAAAGCCTCGACGAATTTCAAGTACAAATTAACTAGGCGGCGTTAAATGGTGCCTTCAAACTGTCCTCCTCATTACTTTTTTTTCCTTTTTTCTTCAAAATGCGATAGCTACAACACTACAAACATACAAACACCGAATACTTTACCCAGGAAGAGATAATGCCCATTAGAAGTGTTTCGCGTCCACCTAATGGATGTTACACTTTGCAACGTGGTAAAAATCCATTAGCAACACTCCATTCAACGAAAGTTACGGATTTCTGCAAGGGGCCAACTTCACGATTCTAGCTGCCCTGTTGTTGGTACGGCCCGCGCTTCCAGCGCGGGCATTTACACTAGTTAATATATTTCATTGTGGTAACGTTCGTTGTCGTCGTTCTTCATACCCAAATAATCCTTCCAATTGTGCACGCTGCTGCTGGCGCGCGCGCGTGCTTCCTGTGGAAATTTTTGGATTTGCAAATGCGATGTTTGCGAATTTTAGATTTGCAAATGTAATTTTGTTTTTCGAATGTTGATACTGTGCGGAGCATTTGGGGTTTCGCTGCAGGCGGCCCAATCTCGGACGCTGCTGCTGGCGCGCGCGCGTGCTGTCTGTTGAAATTTTAGACTTGCAAATGCGATGTCTGGGAATTTTGGATTTGCAAATGTAATTTTGTCTTTCGAATACTGATACTGTGCGTAGCATTTAGGGTTTTGCTGCAGGCAGTAAACGGATCCGGCCGGTCCGCCAACCCCCCTGGTCAAGCGTTCTAATTCACTTGATGGGTAATTATGCAGTCAAAAGATGACAATGACTGATGTTGCATGCTATGGCGGGTAACACGTCACTCGGTGAAGATTTTTAGATTTAGTTTTTGATTTGGTTAGAATGAACAATTAAGCTCAGGAAATCTCGTCCTCCAGAACCAACAACGAACGAGGACGAAGGACAACGACCAACGACAACGAACGAAGACGAAGAACGACGAACATCGACGAAGAACAACGAACGATGACAAACGATGACCTCTGTGCTGTCACATTTTCCATGTTCAGGCAATTGGATTGCACCCTCGAACGACAACGAACAAGGACGGACGATGACGAACGACGACAGATGGATAGGCAGCGGCTTGAGAGACCAACTTGTGGAGCCCCTTGTCAGTCAAATTGGGTTTCCCAAATGATTGTGCCAAACATTCATTGACCATGCTTGCCATCACAGGCACTGTTTGGCAAACAAGGCGAAATCGATAAAGCGGAGTCGTACTAAGAGCAGGCACTACAGTGTTTTCCGTTCTAGTTCGACGCTCACTGCAACCTTGGTGTCATCAAGAAGCAACGGGGGGATGTTCTGGGTGCCAAGTGGCATTTTGAGCAGGCATGCATCACGTGCACTGGGATCTCCAAATGTGATCGCACAACCCATTCCTGCGGACACGCATGGCGTACAAGCACGAAAAAAGCGACAACGAGAACCACATTTGGACCTAAATGCAGGGGGAAGCGATGATGGACACGCCAAAAAACGAGCACGATGCACGCACAGCAAGGATGAAATCAATGAGCAAAGACGCGAACGTTATCAAGAGGTCAGGGACGAAGTCAATAAGCAAAGACGAGGACGATACAAACAAGTGTACGCGCAAAGAAAGGACAGCATCAATGCGGGAAGACGAAAGCGATATCAAGAGGCAAACAAGCACGACATCAATGAGCAAAGACAGCAGCAATATGACGAGGCGCACAAGGACAACATCAATGAGCAAAGACGGGAGCAATATCCAGAGGCGTACGCGCAGAACAAAGACAACATCAATGAGCAAAGGCGAGCGCAGAGGGCCCATGCATTGGAAATGCAAAGGTTGCGCCACGAATGCTTGTTCAGATCAAAGACCGATGAAGATATTACCCACATCAAGCGCCACCTCCTTTACAACATGGAAGGGGAGTGTGAATATAGTCACGCTTTGCGTTGGAGTGCCGAGCAACCTACCATTTGTTGCCGTGGCGGACAAGTGAAACTTCCCATTCTGCTCGATCCACCGGAACGCTCCAAAGCCTAATGACCGAGCAAAGTGGACAGGGACGCCATTTTTGGCAAAACATTCGGAAGTACAACTCAGCCTTCACCCAGGCCTCCCTTGAAGCAATATCGACATGCGGTTCACGAAAGGGCGAATGGCGGGTGGCCCTCACCAGTTTCGTGTGTCCGGAAATGTGTATCACCGCATGGCTCCCCTGACGCCGAGAGAAAATCAACCACCCCTGGTTTGCACAGGTGTACGATTTGGAAACCAAAGATCAACTGAAGGCATGGCAGGGACTTCCACTGTCATCGGAATTGAGAGAGGATCTACTCCGCCAACTGGGAGCTATGCTGAACACACACAACACCTATGTACAGGTGTTTCAACACGCGGCTGAGCTTGAGGTCCCCATTGTGACCATCTCGCTGCGGTGCAATGCCAACGTTGACTCACGCACCTACAATTTTCCCCGTGTCAGGGACATTGCAGCGTTCATTCCGGATCGCAGTCATGTCGCCGCTCCTCGTAGCATTGCGATCCGCATGCATGGGGCTGGGATCAAACGTATCACCGACCTGAACTCTGCCTACGATCCTTTACACTTTGTACTCCTTTTTCTGCGCGGTGAGCAAGGCTGGACAACTGACATTCCCCTGAATGTCACTTATCGGCGTCAGCGCGGCGCATGCAAAAATCTAGAGCAAGGCAATGCCCCGAACCCCAAAAGCCATCAGACGGTTACAGCCCGAGACTTTGCCGCCTTCTACCTCATACAGCGTCCGGAATCGTACACTGGAAATTGTATGCAACGATGTCAACAATTGTAAGAGGAATACATCGTGGACCAGTATTGCAAAGTGGAATCTCAACGCTTGCAATATGTCTCCCAGAACCAGTCCACATTGCACACGAACTTGTATTCGGTCGTTGCAGATGCTACTGAAAAAGGTGATCGCGACGCTTCATCTGTTGGAAAGCGGGTAATTCTGCCCAGCTCTTTTTGCGGCAGTCCGCGCGCTCTTCATGCCGCTCTCCAGAATGGGATTGCTATTTGTAGCAAACAGGGCAAGGCAGACCTGTTCATTACCATGACAGCCAGTCCCAATTGGCCGGAGGTAGGGGCCGCTCTACCGCCAGGACAAAGACCAAATGATCCTCCCAATTCATTACCCGGGTTTTCAAGCTGAAGCTGCAGTCTTTGTTAGAAGACCTTCTGAAGGATGGCGATCTTGGTCGCACAGTCCGCCACATGTATGTCATCAAATTTCGAAAACGTGGGCTACCACATGCACATATCCTGGTTATCTTTGCCGCCGGCTACAAATTGCTCACACCTGAGGATTATGATTTCGTTATTTGTGTTCAGATTCCAGACAAGGATGAGGACCTGGAGCTGTACGAGATTATTGCAAAATGGTACATGCACGGTCCATGCGGTTCCCTCGACCCGAAAGGTTCATGCATGAAGGATGGACGTTGTAAAAATCGGTACTGGAGGGAATTCCAAGATGTCACCACGAACAGCGAGAACATATACCCTCTTTATGGCCGTCGCAACAACGGCCGCACTACAACATGCAGGGGGCATGAACTTAATAATCGTTGAGTGGTTCCACATGTGCATCGTTGGCCAGAAAATATGCTTGCCACATCAACGTTGAGTACTGTGCCTCACTTGCGGCTATCAAATACTTGCAGGAGTACATTTACAAGGGGTTTGACCCGGGCGACGCCACCCTACGAGACCATCAGTTCAACAAAGTTGTGGAGTTCGCGGAGGGCCGGTACATTTGAACATCTGAAGGAGTGTGGAGACTATTGGCATTTGATCTTCATGAGCAATTTCCCCCGGTATTGCGGCTACCGGTTCACTTAGAAAACTAGCAGCACGTTCGATGGAACGACCAACAACATCTTACTGACATCGTTGGAGATCGACCCCCCGACACACCACTGACCGCTTGGTTGAAGTCCAACGCCAAGCCAGATCATGTTTTCGGTAAGCACTTGCTCTACACCGACTATGCCGAGCAGTTCACGTATGATGCAAAGACCAAAGAGTGGAAAATTTGGAAGAAAGGACTGAACACAGTAATTGGTCGCATGTACTTTGTGCTGCCGAATGCGGGCGAAGTATTCTTTCACCGACTATTGTGACACCATGTTGCTTGTGCAACTTCTTTCCAAGATTTGTGTACCGTTAATGCCAACCTCTGTGCCACCTTTCAAGAAGCATGCGTACGTCGCGGCCTTCTAGAAGATGACACCGAATGGGAACAATGTCTGAACGCGGCAAAAATGTACTACAAATCCGGCCGACTACGACTTCTTTTTTTCACCATCTTGGAGTACAACTCCCCAAAAGATCCCTAAAAGCTGTGGTTAAAGTACGAGGAAGTGTTCATCAGCGACATTCGTTGGAATAGGCAACGTACACATCCCGGCGCAAGGAAAGAGCCAACGCCTGCGGAGATTGTGAATGGAGCCCTATTGCGGGTCGAGAGCAAGCTGCAAAAGCAAGAAGTTTCTCTTCACTCGTTTTCTTCTATGCCGTTTCCAGTGCCCAGTGCAACGTCCGATAAGCCTGACGGTCAGGATGAAGGGTATGATGTTGCACACTTGCGACGTGTCGTTGAGAATGGTGTGCCAACCTTGACAGAGCAGCAACGCAACATCTACAACCAGGTCACTGCGAGTACACATTTGGACAACACCGACGCAAAGTGCTTCTTTATTTTGAGTTGCGGTGGCTGCGGAAAGAGTTATGTGAATAATTTGATGTTGGCCTATGTACGTAGTCAGGGACGACAGGCGATTGCGGTTGCCTCAAGTGGCATTGCTTCTCTTCTTTTGGATGACGGTTCAGATGCGCACTCAGCTTTTGGTATTTCGCCGCAAAAGGGAGAAACATAATCCATTGCTGTGGAGAGCAAATGTGCCGCGGAACTTCGTGAGTGCCGACTCATTGTGTGGGCGATTGCTTCCGCGTTTTGGATAAATTGCTGAAAGATATCATGGGTGCCGATGATGAAGCACTGCGACTTGTTCCCTTCGGGGGCAAGACAGTCGTCATGACGGGGGATTCGGGGCAAAGTTTGCCTGTTGTACCTTGTGGCTCTCGAGCGGCGGTGATAGCAGCTACCCTCAAGAAATCATACCTCTGGCCCTATCTCAAATCACTCGAATTGACGACCAATATTTGGGTGCAAGGCACTTCTCAAGTTGACGTTGACAAGACCCGTGAGTTTGCACGCTGGTTGCTATCCGTTGGGGAGGACACCATCGACAATCCATTGTCCATACCGGAAGACATGTTGATCCGAAGCCCATGAGCAAGGAGGAATTTATGTCTGGTTGTGTTTTGGCACCCCGAAATCAAGAAACCAATGCTATCAACGAAGCGGCCCTGCAGAGCTTGCCAGGAGAGAAGTTGGTTTATGTCAGTGCGGACTATCTTGGTGCCAATTGCCAAGAAGATGCAGCGACCTATCCTCTGGAACTCTTGAACAAGCTTGAGCCTCCGGGCATGGCACGTCAGGAGCTCAAGCTTAAGGTGGGGGCCCCTATCATTCTACTGCGCAATCTCCACCTGAAGGAGGGCTTGATGAATGGAACACGCTTGTTGGTAACAGATTGCCTGGATTTCAACATCCAAGGAGAAATTGTCTCAGGTCCCCGAGAAGGAAACGTTGTGCTCATTCGGCACATCAATTTGACGTGTGGTGATTCTGAAATGTTGTCGGTCAGATTTATTAAGCGACAATTTCCAATAAAGTTGGCTTTCGCCTTGACGATTAATCGTTCCCAAGGGCAGTCGTTTGAAAGGTTGGGGTTGCTCTTGGAGATTCCTGGGTTTGCCCATGGACAACTATATGATGGTTTTTCGCGGGGTACCTCACGCCGTGGCGTTTGCGTCATTTTAGGGGAACGTGCTTGGGGGGATGTAACCGAGGAAGCAAACACTCCGAACATTGTACGGTCTGAAATTTTCTCTTGATTTCGCCGTCCTCCACTGCCTTGCTGGATGAAGTGTGGCTCAACCCGACAGCGGCCTGTGTCTTGTTCACGTTCCATTTACATCTGAAACCAACAGTTTTCTACATATATTTGACACAAACCCTCACCTTGACCCTTGCCCTGACCCTAACTACAACTTTGGTGCTAAGTCAACCTCTATCCCTAACGGCGCAGCCGCTGACAATGTACGTTATGCCGTACAAGCCGTGTCATTGAAGGAACATGTGCTTGGGGCGGCGCCAGCAAGTAGACAAATGCGTTGAACCTTGTATGATGCAAGATTCAACTTTCATGTAGCTATTGTCCGTTGGCATTCCTGTTGGTGTGTGGGTGAACTTGCCTCTAAAGTGAATATTCTCAAGGGTCTTTTTGCCTGAAAATATGTTTTGTCCCATTAAATAGCAAAACAATTTTCAAACGCAATTATTTGCCACATTGTGTCTGGTAAACACCTTCATTCCCTTCAGGTAAGGAATTTCGTCATAAATCTTTTTAGGTTCTCCTAAACATCAATGGCTTGCTACTATAAGCCCGTAAATTTTCAAAGCCTCGACAACTTCCAAGTACAAAATAACCAGGCGGCGTTACGTGGTTGCCTTTAAACTGTCCTCCTCATTACGTTTTGTCAAAATTCGCTAGCTACAACACTACAAACATACAAAAATCGAATACTTCACCGCAAAAGAGATAATGTCCACTACAAGTGTTTTGCGGCCACCTAATCGATGTTACACTGTGCAACGTGGTAAAATTCCATTGCAACACTCCATTCAACGAACGTTACGGATTCCTCCAAGGGTCCAACTTCACGATTATAGCTGCCCTGTTGTCGGTGCGGCCCGCGCTTCAAGTGTGGGCATTTACACCAGTTAATATATTTAGTTGTGGTAACGTTCGTTGTCGTCGTTCGTCAGACCCAAAAAATCCTCTCAATTGTGAACGCTGCTGCTGGCACGCGCGCGTGCTGCCTGTGGAATTTTTGGATTTGCAAATGCGATGGTTTGGAATTTAGATTTGCAAATGTAATTTTGTGATTTTGTGGTTGTTGTCCTCCGGCGCGTCGCGCAGGATGTAACCGTTTTGTAACCGTCTGTCAAACCACAAGTTATTGGTATTTATGAGAGCCGGTCTGACCTGATTGGCGGCGCCGCGTAGGCAGCAGCTCCTGCCGCCAAAATTCGCATCAGTGAGTCGATCATGCGGGCAGCTGTCAAATTTGGGGGTGATCGAGCAGGCGGCTGCTGCATGAGGGGGGTATTGTGCACTTCTTGTGGGTGTTGCCAGGTGCTTAGGTGATCATAGAGGCTGCTGCGAGATCGAGGTGTGGAGCACTTCTTGCGGGTGCTGCTGGCTGCCCAGGTATGCACTTCTCCTAGGCCTTGGGATGCATGATTCAGGTGTGGCGCACTTCTTGCAGCTGTTGCTAGCTGCCCCGGTATGCACTTCTCCCAGGGCTGGCGGTGCATGATTGAGGCATGGCGCACTTGTTGCATGGCCTGCTGGCTGCTGAGGTATGCATTTCTCCTAGGGCTTACGGTTAAGCCACTGCTTGCGTCTGACCCTACTCACGTGGGAGACCCCCGCGGTTAGGCCGTTGCCTGAAGCTGACCCTACTTCGGTGGAAGACCCCCGAGGTTGGTCCACTACCTGTCCCTGACCCTAATCGGGTGGGTGACCCCTGAGGTTGGGCCATTTTTTGTCCATGACCCTACTCGGCTGGTTGACCCCTTGTCATGCTCCGCTGTACTAGGTTTCGACTAACCATGTTCCGGATAAGGCCTACGCCTTTCCAGACCGCGCTCAAGGCCTTTAAGACCAAGCCCAAGGCCTTCAAGACCAAGCGCAAGGCCTTCAAAACCGGGTCCGAGGCGTTGCTGACCGAGCTCAAGGCGTTGCCGGCCAAGTCCAAGGACCAGCTAAGGCATTGGAGGTACATGCATCGCAGGTACATGGATCTGAGGCACTTCCATCGGAGGTACACCCATCGGAGGTACACCCATCGGAGCTTTACCTACCAAAGGTACACGGATCGGAGGTGCACAAATCAGAGTTACTTCCATCGGAAGTGCTCCGACCGCAAGTACATTCATCGGAGGTACATAGATCAGAGGTACTCACAATCTTGGGCCACCCATCGGAAGGGCACCAGTCGAATGTACACCCATCGGAGGTGGACCCATCAGCAGTAGACCCATCCTTGATCCACCTATGGGAGGTACTGCCATCAGAGGTACACAGATGGTAGGTACACCCACCGAAGATCCACCTGTCGGAAGTCCACCCATCGGAGGTACTGCCATCGAACGCACACTCGGCGATGGTACACGCAGCGGAGGTGCACCCGTGGAACGTGCATAGATCAAATGCACTACCATCAGAGGCACACCCATTCGAGGTACACCCATCGGGGGTACGTAGGTACACCCATCAAGGGTACACCCATCGGATGTACTCACATCGCAGGTACGTCCATCAAAGCTACACTAGGGGTGCTTCGGAGGTACACTCATCAAGGTCCACGATCGTTAGAGGTACACTCATTGGACATATACTCATCCAAGGTACACAAATTGGAGACACACCCATCGGAGGTATACGGATCGAGGCAACATGGGCCGTGTGATCGGTGTCCGAAATGTTGGCGGTCTAAGCCTTGTGCGTGATGTAGGTTGTCTGGGCGGTGTGGACTATGTGCACAAACGGGGATGGTGTGAGCGTTGTGAGCACTGCGAGCGGCGTGCACGATGCCGACGGTATAGTCTGTGCGGGCGGTGTGTGCAATGTGGTCTGTATGAATCATGTCTCCAATGTGGGCCATGTACCATTTCTGAGCGGTGTAAGTAGTGTGCGCAATCTGCACGGTTTGGATAGTATGAGGGCAATGCGGGCTGTTTCAGCGGTGTGTACAATGTGGGCGGTGGTGTGAGCCACATATGCAATGTGGGCAACGCAGGCGGTGTAACTGATGTATGCACTGCGAGGGATGTGGGCTGTGCGGGCAGTGTGATCGGTGTGTCCATTGAGCACCATGCGGACAATGTAGGCAATGTGGTCGGTGTGCACAATGTTGGTGGTACGTGTCGTGTAGAAAATATGCACAATGGTGTCGGTATGTGCATTGAGTGTGGTGTTACATGGGCGTGTTTGGCTTGCTTTTTAAAGACCAACCACGATTTGTGGCTCCTTAGAGTTGCAATAAGCTAGCACAGAGTTGCGAGAGGGTTGAGAGACCGTCGGAAGAAGGTGAGAGAGGGTTGGTACAGAGTGGGAGAGGGGTGGAATAGTGTTGGAGAAGGGTGAGGAGAAGATTGCGGAAAGCATCAGCAAGCTCATCGTCAATCAGTGGTCTTTTTTCTACACCACCCATGGCCATGCAGCACGGCTTAGGGTACATTTCAATTTGTAGATTGTATTTGGTATAAGCAGGGCAGGTATCAGATATTACCAGGGCAGGTATGTACAGAAAGAAAACAGACATCCAGAATGTGTATCCATCGAGCTGTGGATACCGGTACGTACGAAGATAAAATGGACACTCAGAAAGTGTATCCATCCAGCTCTGGATGAATTTATGTACCGAGATAAAACAGACACTCAAAAAGTGTAGTAGGCTGAGGTATTACAAGACAAAATACATGACATTGCACTACGCATAGGCAATGTATGCCCTGCAGGTGAAAAGCCCATCCCGTATACGCCAGTCCACATTTTCTGCGGATAACAGTTGCCTCAACTTTTGCCGCGTGTAGCGCGGGCAAGGTCGTCATCCTCCGGCGGGTCGCGCTGGGCGAAACCGTTTTGTAACCGACCTTTCAACCATCAGTATATAACGGCCGGTGGGCAGCAGCTGCCGCTCACCTAATTTCACATCACTGAGTGCGATCATGCGGGGAGCTGCCAATTTGGGGGTGTTTAAGCCGGCCGGATGCATGACCGAGGTATTGTGCAACTCTTGCTGGTGCTGCTGGCTGCTCAGTTGATCATGGAGGCCGTTGCATGCTAGAGGTATGGTGCACTTCCTACTAGCGTTATCATGGAGGTCGTTGCATGACATGGTTTGGTGCACTTCTGGCAAAAGCTGCTAGGCTGCCCAGGTATGCACTTCTCCAAAGACCTGCGATGAAAAGGGTATGGTGCACTTCCTGTGGGAGCTGCTAGGCTGCCGAGGTATGCACTTCTCCCAGGGCTTGCAATGAAAAGGGTGTGGTGCACTTCTTGCGGGAGCTGCTAGGCTGCCCAGGTAAGCACTTCTCCGAGGGCTTGCGATGACCGGGGTGTGGTGCACTTCTTACGGGAGCTACTAGGCTGCCCAGGTATGCACTCCCCAGGGCTTTCGATGACGGGGGTTTGGTGCACTTCTTACGGGAGCTGCTAGGCTGCCCAGGTATGCACTGCTCCGAGGGTTTGCGATGAAAAGGTTGTGGTGCACTTCTTGCGGGAGCTGCTAGGCTGCCAAGGTATGCACTTCTCCCAAGGCTTGTGATGACCGGGGTGTGCTGCACTTCTTACGGGAGCTACTAGGCTGTCCAGGTATGCACTTCCCAGGGCTTTCGATGACGGGGGTGTGGTACACTTCTTACAGGAGCTGCTAGGCTGCCCAGGTATGCACTTTTCCCAGGGCTTGCGGCTAAGCCAGTTCCTGCGTCTGACCCTACTCAGGTGGGAGACCCTCGTGGTTAAGCTCCGGCCTGTCCCTGACCCTACCCAGATGGGCGACCACCCGTTAAGCCATTGCCTGTCTCTGACCCTACTTGAGTGGGAGACCCCTTGTCATGCTCCTCTGTATGAGGTTTCGAATGACCACATTCGGGATGAGGCCTACGCCTTTCCAAACCGCCCTCAAGGCCTTCAAGATCAAGCCCAACGCCTTCCAAAAAGGGTTCAAGGTGTTCCTGACCGAGTCCAAGGCGTTCCAGACCGAGCCCAAGGCGTTGCCGGCCATGTCCAAGGACCAGCTAAGGCATTGGAGGTACATGCATCGCAGGTACACGGTTCTGAGGTATTTCTATTGGAGGTACAGCCATCGGAGGTATACCCACCAAGGAAACACTGATCGGAGGTAAACCAATTAGATGTACTACCATCGGGCGTACGCCGATCGCTGATACACCCATCGCAGGTACACGGATCGGAGGTACACGGATCGGAGGTACACCTATCGGAGATCCACCCATCAGAGGTCTACCCATCGGATGGGCTGCCATCAAACGCACACCCATTGAAGGTACACGCATCGGAGGCACACCCATTGGACGTACACATAAGAAAGGTACCCTCATCGGAGGTACACCAATTCGAGGTACGCCCATCGGGTGTACGCGCGTTAGAGGTACACCCATCGGAGATATTCAAATCGCACGTACGCCCATGAAAGGTACACTGAAGGTGCTTCCATCAGAGGTACACTCATGGGAGGTCCGGTCATCGTTGGAGGTACACCCATTGGACGTACTCCGATAGAAGGTACATGGATCAGAGTCACACCAATCGTAGGTATACGAATCAACGCAACGTGGGCTGTGTGACCGGTGTCCGCAATGTTGGCGGTGTGAGCCTTGTGCCTAATGTGGAGGTTTGTGGGCGGTGTTGACGATGTGCGCAAACGGGAATGGTGTGGGCCGTTTGAGCACTACGTGTGCAATCTCGGCTTTGTAGGCAGTGGGCGCGGCGTTTACAATGTGGACGGTATGGTCAGTGCGGGGGGTGTGCGCAATGTGGTCCATATCATTCACGTCTGGGCTGTAGGCCATGTACCATCTCTAAGCGGTGTGAGCAGTCTGCGCAATGTGCACAGTGTAGGTAGTACGACGCAATTTGAGCTGTTTGAGCGGTGTGTACAATGTGGGCGGTGTGAGCCATGTATGCAGTGTGGGCCGCGTAGGCGGTGTAAGTGGTGTATGTACTCTGTGCGATGTGGGTTGTGCGGGTAGTGTGATTGGTGTGTCCATTAAGCACAATGCGGAGGGTGTAGGCAGTGACGGCGGTGTGTGCAATGTAGGTAGTACGGGTAGTTTAGATGATATGCACAATGGTGTCTGTGTGTGCATGGGGAGTGATGTTACATGGGCTTGTTTGGCTTGCTCCTGAAGACCCAACACGACTTGTGGCTCCTTCGGGTTGCGACAGGCCAGCAAAGGGTTGGGACAGGGTTGTAAGAAGGTGGGAGAGTGGGGGAGGGATGGGATAGGGTTGGGCGAGAGTTAGGAAAATGTTGGAGAAAGCACAAGCAAGCCCATCATCAATCAATGGTGTTTTCCTAGACTACCGATGGCCATTGCTCGCATCGGGGCTTCGGGTATGTTTCAGTTTGTGGGTTGTATTTGGTATTAGCAACGCACTAATAGGGCAGGTATGTACCGGGAGATAATAGACGTAGAAAGTGTATCAATCGCGCTATGGGTATACGTATGTACCGAGATAAAATAGACTCTCAGAAAGTGTATCCATCCCGCTATGGATGCAGGCATGTATGTAGGTATGTAAATAGAATAGACACCCAGAAGGTGTATTGATTCAGCTGCTGACAGCTGCGGACATGTGTACCGAAGGAAAATAGACACGTAAAAAGTGTCCCCATCCAGCTGTGAATACGGGTGTGCACCGAAGTAAAATAGACACTAAGAAAGCGTGACAGTGTTTACAGTTGAAAACACAGTACACCCGTGTGCCTTGCTCATAGGGAACCAATGCCGTTTATGCCCATCTACATTTTCTTTGGATAACAGTCGGCTCAAGTTTTGCCACGCGTAGCGCGGGCAAGGAATCTAGTTAATATATTTGATTGTGGTATGGACGTTCGTTGTTGTCGTTCGTCACACCCAAATAATCCTCCCAATTGTGCACGCTGCTGCTGGCGCGCGCGTGCTGCCTGTGGAAATTTTGGATTTGCTAATTCGATGTTTGCGAATTTTAGATTTGCAAATGTAATTTTGTTTTTCGAATGTTGATACTGTGCGGAGCATTTAGGGTTTTGCTGCAGGCGGCCCAATCTCGGACGCTGCTGCTGGCGCGAGCGCGTGCTGTCTGTGGAAATTTCAGACTTTCAGATGCGATGTCTGGGTGTTTTAGATTTGTAAATGTAACTTTGTTTTTCGAATACTGATACTGTGCGTAGCATTAAGGGTTTTGCTGCAGGCGGTAACGGATCTGGCTGGTCCGCAAACCGCCCGGTCAAGCGTTCTAATTCACTTGATGGGTATTTATCCAGTCGAATGATGACAATGGCTGATGATGCATGCTATGGCGGGCAAAGCGTCACTCGGTGAAGATTTTTAGGTTTAGATTTTAATTTGGTTAGAATGAACAATTAAGAAGAAGCAAACATGTAACACATGTCGAAATGGCATTTGAATCAGGCGACGAGGCACAAGCGAGCAAAGGCGACTGTGGCTCAGGAAATCACGTCCTCCAGTGGTATATCATGTTGTTTTCCTGCGCTTTTTTTTTAGAGATGGAGAATGTCGAAATGGCATTCCAATCAACCGGCTAAGCACAAGCGAGCAAAGGTAACTGTGGTGTGCTCCGCGGTTAACAGCAAAACGCAAGAGAAGGTATGCGTCTCTTGTCATCTTCCCAGCCCTGCAACTGAAACTCGGGAGAATGTACTGCTGTACGCATGCTATGTGCCATTGTGAATCAAGCGGCGAAGCACAAGCGAGCGAAGGCGACTGTGGCTCAGGAAATCGTCTCCTCCAGTGGCCTATCCTGTTGTTTTCCTGCGTTTTCTTTTCACAGATAGAGAACAAAGTTGTGCGCTGATTCGTGAAGTCGTATACTGTTCATGGTTCAAGCTTGGTGTGCTCCGCGGTTAACAGCGAAACACAAGAGAAGCTATGCATCTGTTGTCATGTGCCCAGCCCTGCAACTGAAACTCCAAAAGGCATTCGAATCAAGCAGCGAAGCACAAGCGAGCGAAGGCGACTGCGAAGTACAAGCGAGCAAAGGCGACCGTGGCTCAGGAAATCGCATCCTCCAGTGGCTTATCCTGTCGCTTTCCTGCGCCTTTTTTTTTCACAGATAGAGGAGAACGTTGTGCGCTGTTTCATGAAGTCGTATACTGTTCATGGTTCAAGCTTGGTGTGCTCCGCGGTTAACAGCGAAACGCAAGACAAGGTATGCGTCTGTTGTCATGTGCCCGGCCCTGCAACTGAAACTCGGGAGAACGTACTGCTGTATGCATGCTATGTGCCATTGAAGTGGTGACTGATTTCTATGAGAATAAGTACGGTTGGGGTCAATCGTTCCATTTTACCCCTCGCTTCTGCGGAGAAGCTTTTGATGCTTCCCTCGCCCGGCATGCATATTGGCTGGCAACAAAAATTGGCCTTCGACCAGGATTCAAGGGGTTGGATGTCGGATGCGGGGTTGGTGGTCCCATGCGTGCTATTGCCAGGTAGTGATGCAGTTGTGCACGAGGCCGTGGAGACATTTTTGGGCTGTGAGGCGTTCCGGTGCAGCACGTCTCTCACTCTGTTTGCAGATTCTCCGGTGCCATTCTAGGAGTCTTAAAATGACAGTGGTCGTTGTGCTCTGGCGGGTCGCGCCGGGCGGGACCGCTGTGTAACCGTCTGTCAAACCACCAGTTATTGGTATTTGAAAAAGCCGGCCTAACCCTATCGGCAGCGCCAGGTTGTCAGCAGCTCCTGCAACAAAATTTTGCATCAGTGAGTGCGATCATGCAGGTAGCTGTCAAATTGGAGGTGATCAAGCAGGCTGCTGCTGCATGGCGGAGGTATGGTGCACTTCTCATGGGTGTTGCGAGGTGTTTAGGTGATCATAGAGGCTGCTGCAAGACAGAGGTGTGGAGCACTTCTTGCGGGTGCTGCCGGCTGCTCAGGTATGCACTTCTCCCAGGGCTTGCCGTGCATCATTGAGGTGTGGCGCACTTCTTGTTGGTGTTGCTGGCTGTCCGGGTATGCACTTCTCCTGGGGCTTGCAGTGCATGATTGAGGGTTGGCCCACTTCTTGCAGGTGCTGCTGGCTGCCCAGGTATGCATTTCTCCTAGGGCTTACGGTTAAGCCACTGCTTGCGTCTGACCCTACTCGGGTGTGAGACCCCGGTGGCCGGGCCACTGCCTGACCCTGACCCTACTGGGGTGGGTGACCCCCGAGGTTGGGCCACTACCTGTCTGTGACTCTACTAGGCTGGGTGACCCCTTGTCATGCTCCGCTGTACTGGGTTTCGACTAACCACATTCCAGATGAGGCCTACGCCTTTCCAGACCCCGCCCAAGGCCTTCAGGACAAAGCCCAAGGCCTTCAAGACCAAACCCAAGGACTTCAAAACCGGGTCCAGGGTGTTGCTGATCGAGCCCATGGCATTGCCCGCCAAGTCCAAGGACCAGCTAAGGTACATGCATCGCAGGTACACGGATCTGAGGCACTTGTATTGGAGGTACACCTATCGCTGGTACACCCATCGGAGCTTTACCTACCAAGAGTACACGGATCAGAGCTGTACAAATCAGAGTGCTATCAAAACTGCCTTTTTGATAAAATCCAAAATTTCCGAAATCCAGTCCTCACAGCAAACTCAGCATCAGCACAAGCAGAATCGATATTCTCCCTACAGATCGTTAGACTCTTCCATAGTTCTCAAATACCCTGATGTACAAACAGAATAGAATCTCAGTTTTTCTTGATACAGAATCCTGAATTTCAGCACCGCGCGACGCATCCTAATCTACAGGACTCGCGATGTGGCAGCGGGCAGCCCCCTGCTGGGCATAACCCGTCACAGCCCCCGCCAAGCCCTTGCCGCAGCCACCAGGACACCTGCAAGGGCTGACACAGCCCCAGGGGTGTGCACAGCCATGTACAGAAAAAAATTCTTTTTCGAAATGGACTGAGATATGTTACACTGTCCTAACCCCAAGACCTGAAGTCCTGTACTAAGGTCCCTCTAATTTCCTTCGGGTATTCTACTCACTATCCTGAGTGGGGGGGTCACTGCCACCTAAAAACCCAGCTGACTATGGGAAAAATTTCCTGAGAAAGAACTAAAAGTTTTCAAACAGAAATTCTACCGAAGCAAAAATACTGCTCTAAACTCCTGGCCTAAAACTCAGGGGGGCAGTTTTCCAAAAACTGAAATCCAAAACAGTTCTACTTGATTCTACTTATTGCCCATGCCATCTGTCTGGTCCAAAAAAAATTGTCTGCATCAAAAAAACCCTGCTCAGAAGTTTGAAAAAAAAAACTGACACACAGGCACAAAAGCAGCAACAACAGTAAACAAAAAAGGGACAGTGAATACACACTGTGCTGCCCCACAGGGTGTAGAGACCCTTATTGCTAATATACAAAAAACTTCTGCTGCGGCCTTGAGTAATATAGAAAATTAAATTACTTCTGAGCATCTTGAGCAGCACTCTCTCCATCACTCTGAAGAAGAGGACAGAGAATCAAAATAGGAGCGCTGACGTATGGGGGGGGGCTGGTGCAGAGACGAGAACACAGACCTGAATTGGCTGGACTCATCCAAAAGTATTTTTGATATGTTGACATCTGAAAATTGATCCCCATCGTATCTCACTGACCTGGAAACAGGGAAGCAAAAGAGAAAGGGTAAGAAAATCAGAAGGTTAGGGCAAACGAATCTGCATGCATACAATGCAACAAACACATGCGCAAGTGTGCACACGTGCATACATTAGTAAAAGGTTTCCTGAGTGTCACAAGAACAATTTATGCAAACAGACAGTACACGGGCCCGCTGCACATAGTGTGCTGTGGCCACTCCCCCCTCCCACTGTGGGGTGCTGCCCTCAGGCAAAAACTGCACCCAAAAATTCTCTTGTAAAAAAATAACAAAGAAGAACTTTTCCATACACTCTGGCCTAGAGTGTAGGTGGCCCCTGGGGCACTACCGCCCCCAGAGGTAGGGGCTAAGAGTCACTGCAGTAGCAGTGGCTCTGCAATGTATACAACTCTGCAGCGGCAGAGTGTAACAGTCCCAAACTGGGACAGCGAGTGGGGAGGGTACAAAAAAGAATATAATAAGTTTACCCATAGAATACATATGGGAGGAGAGCACTGGCAGATGCACAGGCGTACTCTAGCTCTCAAACAGGAGCCACTCGTTAAAACCAAACAAGCAAGAGCCACACTGTGACTCTGAAAAAAAAATTCAGAAGTCTTAAAAACGATTCCTCTTGTCGGCAAAACATACCTACAACGGGCTGACATCTCCTGAGCAACATGCTCAAAATCAGGCCAGCGCAAAACTGGGCCTGAAGCCTCAGATTCAAAAACCTGAAGCAAGGCCGCACATCAGTGTGAGCCACTGAGCACGAAAACAGTGCTTTTTGAGCGCCGAAGGCGCTTGACGTCGAACCCATTTTTCTCATCTAGCTCATTTGAGCTAGGATCTGCCAAAAAAAACCGACGAACGCCGAACAAAAAACATTCAACGACAGAGCAAACGCACAAAGCGCCTTACTGCCCAAGCACAAGGCTCAGGGTAGGCACGCGTCGCTCAGTGCTGTGCAGCACTGCACAGATCCCACAACTGACTGGGGTAGCGGAACTGAGTTGAGTCTGAAACCAGGTTATGCAGTGAGAAATTGCCACCACTGTGGCTCTCCACTGCGCAAGCATGCACGAACACACACAACACACTACACGGCCTTTATGTTTATATTCGTCCGCCACCACGTGGCCTCTCTCTTCCGCTTTGCCTTCACTGCATCAGCGCTCACAGCCAGCGCCTTCGCCAGCGCGCTCGGGCAAACTGCTTATCGGCGACCTAACCAGTTCTGGACCTCAGAGTCATTTCAACCGAGGAGGCTTCAGAGAAGTTCCACCGTTGTGTCCAGAGTGAGGCGAAAAGGCTAAAGAAGGTCCCTACCAGGACCAGCCCCTGCTGTGCCCCTTCCGCCTGTCACCCCTGCTGACTTGCTCCTGAGCAGCGATTGCATTTCTCAAAATCCAGGGTCCAAAATCCAAAAATATAGGAAATACAATCCTCCTTCAACCCTGTACAGCAACCAGATCCCACAAATACAGCAATAACCCAATCCACAATCCAATCCAAATTCAAATTGCGGGCTTCCCTTCAGCACACCGATTGTCTCACAGTGGCGGGCATGTACAAGAATTGCACCAAAGAGGAAAGCCCTGAAATTGGCATATGAACACAAATAAAGCAAGGTTGGGGAAAGATGGAAACATACACAGTCACAGCCATAGACCCCTCATTCCCTGGACTCAGGACCCTCCCTTGACTCGCCAACATGATGCCCTGAACCAAGTCAAATAAGATGGCTAAATGCCATGTGTCAAAAGTCACTACACAAACCCCAAAAATGTGTTCTCTCCCAAGCCTCTAAATCCTAGCCCAATGAGGGAGGTGGCGTGTCATGGCCTAGAGTAGCACTCAGGATCATGCCCTACCCTGACATAAACTTGGTTGGACCTGGAGTCGATTGGGCCTTGGAGAACTGCCCCATGAAGATGACCTCACAACATGGCAAAATCAGGCAAATCACACCATTATGCCCAAAACTCAATTATATACTCAAAAATGCATACGGCAAATGTTCATATGCTCCATGCATGTGTCAAACCTGAGATTAATATACAAGAGTGATATAGACCAAATGACGATGCCCAAGAATATCCCATCATTGGCTCCGAAACCCCTTCAGTTATGTACATGACATGCTTCACAAGCCAACTCATGAATTTGAGATCTAACTTTGTGAGGCCTCGTGTGCCAAGCCAAAGTGACCACGTGACCCGGCATATGGTGAGGTACAACACCGAAGCATATGCCAACATATAAGCAACATACCATAGTTCACAGATCTCTAGGCACTATAGTGCTAACCGACCAGTTGAGCACATGAAACACAAAAATGAGCATAAAATGAGGTCAAAAACACGCAAATAATGCCAAATTCAAGATAGCTACAATAGTATATAACTTCGCTCACGGACTGTATCAACATATGATTCAAAACACAATTGCTTGGGACCATTTGCAAACAATCCCCCGACTTGGATCTCCACATGGACGCATAGGGACACCTTCGAACCTCCTCCCAACACACGCCATGAAAATGGGAAAATTGATAGTGGCGCTTGTGGGTCGCTCTGTAAGCCCTCCCAAATCCACTATATTAGCGGTAGACTTAGTCTAGCGCCCTGGATTTCACCTGTGGGAGATGGACGAAGCCCTTGCCACGTATGACTCCATATGTCTTCCTACAAACGAAGATATATAACATGGGCGTGAGCATATCGAAGCACATACCATGCATATAACACATATACTCAAAAAATGGCTCCTCCCATGATATGCCATGCCCCTCCATGGACATAACTTCACGCCAAAAATACGTAGGAACCCAAGGAAAGTGTCTTTGCAACCCCTACACTCATGCAGTACACTCGAAAGTCGCAAAAACATATTCGATTGCATGGCCCAAGAGTTGTAAACCACTTTCTACCCTTTTGGTTGTTATCCCTTGCTAAACCGAGCATCTGTACACCCGAAAAGCGTTTGATGCTTTCCTAATTAAGTTGAGACCGAGGCAGCTTCAACCCAATTCTCACAATTGATATTAACCGCCGTGAGCTCGAGATATGATTCTTCAAAGTGGCCTCACGAATCACTTTTGTTTCGACTATATCTCCAAGCAAAATGAAAGACATAACAAAAGGAAAGGGTGATTCGTGATCGAGAAAAAGGTATGACCACTCGAGATTCGTCATATCTAGTGCGGCGATGTCGAAGTCGAAAATCCGATTCTGAAAGTCTGAAAAAATCGGATTAGTTTTGCGAGTGTATAATATGAAAATTGCGGAAGCATCGAACCCTTTACTGATGAAATCTGACCCCTCATCAGGGTTTCCGCCAAAATATCTGTAAATAACAGTTAACCAATCGGTTACCGCAAAATCGCGAGCCAACTGACAGTCGCCGATACATTGACAATCAGAACGGAAGGCTGAAAAATTACGGAAACATTATGATAAAAAAACCCTGTTGATTCCTGATATTCTGATATAGAAATCTCAGCTTGCGGCGCCTCAGTACTGAATATGGCCGCTCATAGCCGGAATGGCCAAACCTATCACACTATCACGTCAGACCATGGGGGTCCGAACCGGCTTCACCCCCCTTCTCAGAGCGTTGTATCCGCTCGGAAGTCATTGAAGAGAGGACGGGAGGACCCCTATGGGCTCCACACCCCCCCCTCCCCCATGTCTCAAGGACACATGGAGGCCCCACACACGTAGTAGGCGTCCCCCATGCCCCAAGAGAGGGGTGAGGACACTCATAATCGGTGCCCTACGCCATATCCGGTCTCCTCTTGATCTACAACATGGACCAAGGGGATCAAAGATAGGGAAACGTCGTCGGTCGACCTAAATAAGTATACCACAATGAAATATATATGTGGGGATCGAGTGAAGGGGGTATATGGCCAATCAAAGCCCAAAAATCCCCGGATGAACGCCCTCACCCGTCTCCCAAGCACAGAAACAAACAAAAATGCCAAGGGGGATCCATTACGGTGCTACAGCAGCCACCAAAAGGACCAACACGTCCTTGACATCCAAAGAAATGTTCTTTTTCTTCAGATACTCCATCCAGACCGTGGTATACCTCGGCACAAAGCTGCTCGGAGGCTCCCACGAATCCCTGGATGCGGCGAATTCATTCCAGCGGACTTTATAAAGCCTCCCCCAAGGCGTCCCCGGGTCCGGCTTGTCCGCCAGGATCTTCTCCGCGGTGAGGTCGTCGTCCTCACCCTCGTCGTCCGAGTCCACATCGCCGGCCGTGAACTCGAAGGTGACGGGACGTCCGCTGGGGTCTGGTGCTCGGGGACGAAGCTGGATATGGTCGCGGTCCAGGATCTTGTTATCCCCCACACGAACCGCATACACATCCTGCCCGACCTTCCGCACGATTACCCCCGGCACATACCAAGATGCCTGCCAATGCCTGGACAGGACATCCTTGTGGTGCCGCTCCACCCATACGGTGTCTTGGAGAGCATACTTCTGGACCTTTCCCTGCTTGAAGTACTTGGCCCTCTTCTCATGCTCGTTCTGGAGTGCCTTGCACACTTTGGCCGCCGTGTCGTCCGCCTCCGCCATCATAGCGTTCGCATCCCGGGCCACTTTGCCATTGCTCAACCACGGGAGAGTGCGTGACACTCGATCCTGTAGGAACAGGATACGATGGGGCGACAGTCCAGTGGGCCCCGGAAGGTCGTGGTACGCCTGGAGTACTCTCCACAGCGAATTGTACAAGTTCCGGCCCGGTTCGTCAATGTGCAGCTGGCAGAACTTCTCGAACATCTGCTGCCCGGCCACCTCAGCCCGGCCATTGGACCGGCTGTGGTACAACACGGTCTTGGCGTGCCAAATCCCCATGTGCTTGCACATCGTCTTGAACCACGTCCCCACGAATTGACTGCCCCGATCGCTGCAGATGACAGCTGGGACATCAAAAATTGTCAGCCAATGCCTGATCATGGCATTAGCGACGGTCTTGGCCTGCAGCCTCACTCCATGCCTGTCCTTCTTGTCCTTCTTCTTGGACTTCTTGCCCGGGACTGCCACGATATACCCGCTGTGCCTGTCCACCGCCAGGATGACACAATCATAGGTCTCTCCTTCCACGATGACCTCAGGCATGGCGCACACATCCATGGCCACGTACCGCATAGGGGCTTCCGGTATCGCCATGTCCACCGGGTTGCCAGCCGTGGAGTGGTTGGGGCTCTTCGTGGCCCGACACACGGCGCAGTCGCTGCAGTACTTGTGCAGGAGGGCGTAGTACCCCGGTGGGAACTTGTAGCGCCACTCCAGGTCCTGCTGCATCTTGTCCCGACCAGGATGCATGAGCTGGGCGTTATGCAAGTGGTCAATGAGCTCCTCCATTCGGTTCTCTTGGACCAATAGCTTGTCCTTGAGGAACAGTTTGTCCCCATCCTCGGTCAAGCTCTCAGGCCATTCGTCGTCCGACGGGGCGCTCACGGCATTCCAGTACTTGCTCCAGTGATTGGATGCCCCATACTCATCCGACCAGTCCTCTGTGAGCACCGACCTGACTAGCTCTACAGGGGCCACCATCCATTGCTCGAGGGTTTCCTCCCGAATAGCCTGGACTCGGGCGCCCTGGAACTTGGCCAGGTCCGTACGGTTTGCCATCACCACAAAGCACTTGACCCCCTCTTGCTCCATGGCCTTCTCCATCTCGATGATGCGCTTGGCCTCCTCGGTCTCTCCGGCGTCCCCATGGCTTGATATGTCCATCCAAGCCTTGCCCGCGGGGTAGGCCCATCGACTGAGGCAATCTGCCACAGTGTTGTCCTTCCCCGGGACGTATACGACGCTGAGGTCGAACTTGGCGAACGTCTCATGCCATCGGGCCCTCCTTGCCGCCGGTCCCGAGGGAGTGTCAACGTGCTTCTTGTGCCAGCTCTGCAAGGACTGATGGTCCGTAAAAACCACCACCGGTTGCAATCCGATGTGGCCAGACCACTTCCTGAGCGCACAAAGAATGGCGTACGTCTCCTTCTCCCTCGCGGTCCAGGTTCGACGTTGGCCCTCGGCCAGGATCCGGCTCCAGAACGCCACGGGTACGTGCGACCCATCGTCCCGGACCTGCTCGAGGACTGCCCCTACAGCATAGTCCGAGGCATCCGTCCGTAGCACGAATCACTTGTCCGGCTCCACCAGGAATAGCCCCAGCTGCCCCAGGAGTCGCTCCTTCAGGCGGCTGAACGCATCTTCGGCTTCAAGGGTCCAGGCAAGCTTCTTCTTGCTCCCCTTCCAGCCATCCAACTTCCCCACCTGCAGCATCTTGTGCAGCGACCCCGAGAGTTCTGCATAAATCCGGACATAGTCAGAATAGTAATTGCAGAATCCCATGAAGGATCGGAGTTCGCTGATGGTCTGGGGCTTCTCCCAGTGGTGCAGGGACGCCAGCTTCCCAGGCATGGGACGGCGTTGCCCGTGACCAACCACGTGACCCGCAAACTCCACTTCCTTCACAAACAGTGAGGCTTTGGTGGGCTTGCACACCATGTTGTGCTTGTTCAACTCGCTGAGCACTCGGCGCAGATCCTTCTCATGCGCTTCGATGAGTTCATCCTCAGTCATGTCCTCTGTGCCAGACCCGATGATGATGTCATCCACAAAGGGGTCGACACAGTCCCGGACAGGACCGAGTAGGTCCTCCATCATGCGCTGGAAAGCGGCGTTGCCATTCTTGGCGCCCATAGGCACCACTTTCCACTGCATGGGCCCCAGCAGCGTCGACATCGCTGTGCATGGCCTGGAGTCCGGATGTAGCGGCATCTGGTGATAGCCGTGTTTCAGGTCTAACACCGTGAAGATCCGCTTTTTCTGTTGTTTCTGGAGGATGGTGTCGATCAGAGGAAGCGAGTACGAGTCGTGCTCGGTTTGCTCGTTCAAACCCCTGTAATCCACCACCAACCTCCACTCACCCTTCTCCTTCTTGGGCACGATAAAGGCTGGGCTGGCCCACTCACTGTCAGAGGGTTCAATCCAGCCCCGCTCAATAAACTCGGCCAACAACTTCTTCATGGCCTCGGCCCGATCGCCCTGAAGTTGGTACTCCCGATGACGATAGATCTTGGGGTTCGGCTTCAGCTTTATACCTCGCTGTGCCAAATCTCCCACGATCTGGAAGGTTCTTGTCGGCGACGCCACTGAATAGCCGCGGATAGGCATTGATCAGCCTCTCCTTCAGCTCGGCGACCTTCGGGTTCTCCTGGGCCTCTTCAGCCGCTTGCTTCGGTATCGATACAACCGACCGAACTGCCGTATAGGCCTCTTCCGGGTCCGAGTCCAACATCTCCTCGTCCGATATGCCGTCTTCATCGTCGTGGGGAGCTTTTCCCACCGATAATCTTCGGAAATTTGCGGCATCGGCCTGGTTCTTGTCGTTATCGGCACCCATTCTTGGAAAATCCCATGTCGGCGGGTCCGACCCAACCGAACCATCATATTGGTCCGCGATGTGATCCATGACGCTCGCCAGGAACTCATCCTTCTCGTACTTGCCGGTGACCAACCTCTTGTCATCCCACCAATGCGGAGATGTGACCGTGGCCCGCCTCTTCTTTGCTGCCACACGGTCCTGCATCCCCAACCGCATGTAGTTGACGACGTGGTCGATCTCGGAGTGGGACAGGATGTCAATGCCATCAATTGGCTGGTCCGTCCCCTGCTTGGGCTCAGACATGACCTTCATGGGCACCGCCTCCACCCTACGGATGAATGCTTCATCACCCGCGGGTTGGGCTTGCGCCCCATCCACCAGGAAAGCCTTGGTACCCCACGCTTGGGCCGAGGAGGGCATTGATACACCCTTGGCGTCGATGAACAGCTCCTCCTCTGGCCCGAATGACATCTCGTTCAGGGTGATGGAGTCCAGCGTCGACTTGAGACCTTCCAGCGGACATTGGGTGGATCCTATGCCGGTTATGAGCAGGATCCCCTTCGCCCTATCCGCAACGATCTTCTCCACCGTACGTCTGGTGTTGTCCAGGGAGCCATGCCAATACATGGGCCCCCACTCCTTCAAACTCCAATGCCTGTACCAGGCTGAGTCTCCTCGATGCCAATGCCTCCTACACTTCCGCAAACGTGGGGCATCCCGGGAAGCGAAGACGTCCGTCTCGGGCGCTTCGGCTTCCAGCGTCTGGATCATCCTGTCATACACCTGCGGCGACATTCTATACTCTGTGAGCTGAACTCCGCGGTCTCCTCTGGACTTGGCACCCACAGCTTGTACCGCTCGGACGATCCGATCCTCTTCCTCAGCATCCCATTGGGATGATCCGCATGGGTAATCCGTGGACAGCCATGTGAGGCATTCATCATCCTCCCGGACCAGCGTTGCGCGATTGGGAAGGGCTCCAATGGCATTTGCCACCATGAAGTCATACCCCATGATCATATCCCAATCCGTAATGTTGGCCACATGGAAGTTCCCCGATAGAGTGCTTCTCTTCGCCAAATCAGGGCGGTTCAAGCGCTCATGCTCCCAGAGTTCCATACTGATAGTGGCCTCATGGGTGCCACCACCCATAATCTCTCCATTGGCCACCTTCAAGCATACCGGTCTACGGCTGGGCTGCAGGGATTCCTCCTTGAACAACCCTCTCCGGACCAGGCTCACCTGGCAACCCGTATCCACCAAAACATCCACCACCAACTCCTCTTGTCCGCACTGTACACACACCTTCAAGTGCAACTGCCGCTCGTCACCATGCGGTGTATGGACGACTCTCACGGCATTGAACTCTAGCACATCTGGGTGCATCAGGACTTCGAGGGTATGGTCACGGATGGTGTAGATCTTGGGCTGGTCCTGCCCGTCCACGGGGCTCTCCGTGGTCGCTCCTTCCTTCTTGCAACGTCGGTTGCCCACATAAACTTCCCTTGGCAGGGCGCTCCAGGGGTTGGGAGTGGCGAAACTCAGTGGTTTTGGCTAATCTGGAGCCTTCTTCGGCACCCGATGTGCCTTCGCCTTCTCTGGGAATCCACTGATTTTCGGAGGAGAGACTTCCGAGGTCCCACTCCTGTGGCGCCTCGTCTAGACATGGCTAGCCGCAGCTCCCTCCTGCTGCGATCCGCTCAGGCTTTGTCCACCACGTTGCTGGGCTTGGAGTTCCTCCAACGTCCTCAACATATCCTCAGCAACTTCCTCGATCGATCTCACGCGTCGGTCTCGGCCGGGTCCTCCACCATAGCCTTTTCCTCCGCCTTTCCCTTGGCCCTTTCCTTGGCCTTTACCACCGTCTTCGCCCTTTGCCTTCCAATCGGCAATTCGTTGCTCCTTGGGCTTCCTGTCGGGATGGGCGGCGAAGTAGGTCTTCTTGTCCTCCTCATATACCTCGCAATGCTGGTGGGCATGTGCATGGGTGTTCCTCTTGCCGTAGCAGACCCAGCAACCCGTGTGCTGCGATCTGTACTCGCGGAACGAGAGCGGCGGGTTCCCGATCCTCCGCGGTTCTTGTTTGCGGTTCTTGTTCCTGGGGTCCAGGCGGCTCCACCTGGACCTGTCCTGCCCATTCTCCTTCATGTTGTGCGCTACAAACGCGAAGAAGTGGGCTTCTTCATGATCCTCTGGGGTGGTCGGGGTCCAGAGATCTTGACCGCTTCCACTCCCCTCCTCCGCGGTGCCGACCGTGTCCCCCTTGACCTCTCGCTGGTGGCGATCTTCTCGATGACCTCGATGTCCTGGGCCTTGTCGATCCTGCACGTGGGCCTCGTTCTTGGCGTTGAGCTTCAGCTCCACCGTGATGTACTTCACGATCTCGTCCAGGCTCATGCGGGCGAAGATGACCTGCATCCTCAGCGGCTCTCCGCGCCTCCACTCCACGTTGTTGAGGCGCATCAGCCTTTGCCCCATGGTCTCGCCGAATACCTCCACGTAGATGGCGTTCTTCAACCCCAACATTCGGCTGGGCTCCGCGAGGTTTCGCTGGAAAAACTCCATTATTCCGGCGTGGGTGTCCTCCGATGCCATGATCCGTACGGCCACGCGCTTCTTTGCTCTCTTCTTCTCCTCATCCTCCACTCCTTTCTTCCAGTGCCCGGGGAGGACGTCCTTCAGCAAGTGTCGCATCTCGCTGGCCTCATTCCAGTCCTCCACCAACTTGAGGCTTCTTCGGTACTTGCGGGTGTACCGATTCCATTCCCGGACCCTCAGTTCCCCGCGCTCCAGCGGCAGCAGAATGGACCACAAGTCCTCCAACTTCTGTTTGGGGGCGTCCACTCGCTCCTCGTCCTCCAGCCACTGGAGGCAGGCCTGCTCCGTCTGAATCACTCCCTCGCGGATCTGATCCCTGAGCTCCTCCTTCAGGTCCTGCGCCAGCCTGTGTGGGAATGTCCGACATACCCACTTGTCCCTTGGCGCTCCCCTCATCTCGCTGACGACCTCCTCAGCAAAGTCCTCCCAATCCAGGATGAAGTCGTCCAGGTTGGAGGGGTTGCCATCGTAGTAGGGGACTTTGATTCCCCTGAGGTCGTCAATCCACTCCACCGAGACTGATACCACCTGCCGCGGGGGGGTGTGAGTACACTCCCCGTACATCCCTCTCCTCCATGGCGTACGGTCCAGTTGGGCCTGAACCCATGGGGTTTGGAATGCGGGAAGGACTTGCTCCACCGGCTGTCCATATCCCCGTATTGGGGTCCTTCACCCACAGGTTTCCGCCTGGATGGCGTCGACCATGTCCGTCGGCGCTTCCCATGGTTCGCCCCTGCATGGTCCCGATCTCCTCTTCTGCATAAACTGCATGAGCAGTCGTAGTGGTCGGTGGGTCCTGGGCAGCGTGGGACATCTGTACTGTCAGGCTCCTCAGGTCCGTGGTTGCGTGCCCTTCCCGCATGGACCCAGCCGGTGCCGTGTGTTCCCCGAGCATTGTGGATTCGCTGAACATGGGAACAAACGGCAGCGCACCCGGGTCAACACGCGGAGGCGCGTAAGGTGCCTCTGCAGGGCCGCCCATGGGTTTATCCATGGCGCTCCTGAGGGTCTTAACCCGCTCCACCAGCTCTGCTTCGGCCGGCTTTCCTGGGAGCTCCGGACCCGAGGCGAGGGGTTGTAACTCCTCTAGCCTCCTCAGGCGTCCCGACATGTCCTCCACCAGGTGGAGGAGGCTTTCCACCACTCGCTGCTGCTTCTGCAGGGCCAGCTCCAGACTATCCGGGTACCGGTCCTGTTCCGCTCGCAGCTCCGCCATGTCTCTCTCCGCTGCTGACTGGTCATCCAGGATCCCCGCGACGTCCTCCTCTAGACCATCCTTCGCGTTGTCCAGGCGGTCGAGGTGCTGCACGATGGCGTCCATCCCCATCTTTGGGTACTTGCCGATGAGGAAGGACACGTGCTTGCAGTGACCCTCAACGTGCTTTCCACCAGATCCGGCGCATCCCACGGTTCCCGGCGCCTCGGACTCCTCCGCCATGGGTATGTCGCCCATGCTGTCCCGCGGTGGCTCCGTGTGCCGGGCCACGGGCGCCGTTCTGGCTCTGGCGAGCCTCTCCAATGCCTCGGCGTTCTGGGGCCGTGTTCGCCCTTGTGGGCGGTCTGGCCGTCTCCTCCGACTCCGAAGGTTGCTCATAAGCTGTCTGATAGCCCTCGGAGTGCCCCTCGGAATCTGCAGCTGACCACAACCTGACCCTGCTGGGATCCGTCTTCATCGCCCTGGCTTCCGCCGCGGGTTTTTGGGACCCGCGCTTCCGATAACGCCGAGCTCTGCCGTTGCTACCAGTCTCTTCCAACTCCTCCGCAGCGGAGCGGAGATTGCAAGCCTTGCGGCATGGCCTTTCTCACATGGAGGCCAGGTCCTCCATGTTCAGCCCATATCCTGCAAGGGCTCTCCGTTCTGAGTATCTTTGCTCTTCTCGGGCTTCCCAGTCCGGCGTCGACTCCACGGACTCGATGATCTGCACCCAGGGCGTCCTCGGGCAGGGCTCATGAGGGCCCAAGTGCCCAGTGCGGCGGTAGGGGGCAGGTACTCCTCTGCTACCATAAAGAAGGTCCCTACCAGGACCGGCCCCTGCTGTGCCCCTTCCGCCTGTCACCCCTGCTGGCTTGCTCCTGATCAGCGATTGCATTTCTCAAAATCCAGGGTCCGAAATCCAAAAATATAGGAAATATAATCCTCCTTCAACCCTGTACAGCAACCAGATCCCACAAATACAGCAATAACCCAATCCACAACCCAATCCAAATCCAAATTGCGGGCTTCCGTTCAGCACACCGATTGTCTCACGGTGGCGGGCATGTACAAGAATTGCACCAAAGAGGAAAGCCCTGAAGTTGGCATATGGACACAAATAAAGCAAGGTTGGGGAGAGATGGAAACATACACAGTCACAGCCATAGACCCCTCATTCCCTGGACTCAGGACCCTCCCTTGACTCGCCAACATGATGCCCTGAACCAAGTCAAATAAGATGGCTAAATGCCATGTGTCAAAAGTCACTACACAAACCCCAAAAATGTGTTCTCTCCCAAGCCTCTAAATCCTACCCCAATGAGGGAGGTGGCGTGTCATGGCCTAGAGTAGCACTCAGGACCATGCCCTACCCTGACAATAACTTGGTTGGACCTGGAGTCGATTGGGCCTTGGAGAACTGGCCCATGAAGATGACCTCACAACATGGCAAAATCAGGCAAATCACACCATAATACCCAAGAATTAATTATATACTCAAAACTGCATACAGCAAATGTTCATATGCTCCATGCATGTGTCAAACCGGAAAGTAAAATACGAGGGTGATATAGACCAAAGGTCCATGCCCAAGAATATCCCATCATTGGCTCCGAAACCCCTCCGGTTATGTACATGACATGCTTCACAAGTCAACTCATGAATTTGAGACCTAAGTTTGTGAGGCCTCGTGTTCCAAGCCCAAGTGACCACGTGACCCGGCATATGGTGAGGTACAACACCGAAGCATCTGCCCACATATAGGCAACATACCATAGTTCACAGATCTCTGGGCACTTTACTGTTAACCGACCAGTTGAGCACATAAAACACAAAAATGAGCATAAAATGAGGTCAAAAACATGCAAATAATGCCAAATTCAAGATAATTACAATAGTATATAACTTCGCTCACCCATGGTATCAAAATATATTTCAAAACACAATTGCTTGGGACCATTTGCAAACAATCCCCCCACTTGGATCTCCACATGGACGCATAGGGACACCTTCGAACCTCCTCCCAACACACACCATGAAAATGGGAAAATTGATAGTGGCGCTTGTGGGTCGCTCTGTAAGCCCTCCCACATACACTATACGAGCGGTAGACTTAGTCTAGCGCTATGGAGCTCACCATTCGGACATGGGCGAGGCCCTTGCCACGTATGACTCCATATGTCTTCCTATAAACGGAGATATATAACATGGGCGTGAGCATATCGAAGCACATACCATGCATATAACACATATCGTCAAAAATGATATGCCATGCCCCTCCACGGACATAACTTCACGTTAAAAATACGTAGGAACCCAATGAAAGTGTCTATGCAACCCCTACACTCATGCGGTACACTCGAAAGTCGCAATAAAATATTCGGTTGCATGGCCCAACAGGTGTAAACCACTTTCTCCCCCCTCTGCCATTATCCCTTGCTACACCGAGCATGTGTACACACCAAAGGCGTTTGATGCTTTCCAAATTAAGTTGAGACCAAGGCAGTTCGAATCCATTTCTCACAATTGATATTAACCGCCGTGAGCTGGAGATATGATTCTTCAAAGTGGCCTCACGAATCACTTTTGTTTCGACTATATCTCCAAGCAAAATGAAGGACATAACAAAAGGGAGGGTGATTCGTGATCGGGGAAAAATGTATGACCACTCGGGATTCGTCATATCTAGTGCGGCGATGTCGAAGTCGAAAATCCGATTCTGAAAGTTTGAAAAAATCGGATTAATTTTGCGAGTGTATAATATGAAAATTGCGGAAGCATCGAACCCTTTACTGATGAAATCTGACCCTTCATCGGGGTTTCCGCCAAAATATCTGTAAATAACAGTTAACCAATCGGTTACCGCAAAATCGCGAGCCAACTGACAGTCGCCGATACATTGACAATCAGAACAGAAGGCTGAAAGATTACGGAAAAATTATGATAAAAATTCCCTGTTGATTCCTGATATTCTGATATATAAATCTCAGCTTGCGGCGCCTCAGTACTGAATATGGCCGCTCATAGCCGGAATGGCCAAACCTATCACACTATGACGTCAGGTTAGGTCAGGTGGATCAGAGAGTATGATATCAGCCAATGGCGGCTTGCCGGCACATAGATACACACCCAAAGTGACCCAATGGCCACGGGGGTCCGAACCGGCTTCAAGGCGCACAACTGCTCTGAACACGGACGGGGTTACCACGACCAATGAATGAGGCAGCAAACGCACAACTGTTCAGGGTGGGCATCCTGGGTGATGACTTCGTCCTCCTCTTTTTCTGTTAGTTCTACTCCATACATTTGGGCTATGTGGCAGGGTGATTAACTCCATGGGCTCACGCAATGCACCCTCCACCCCCAAAGTCTGCATAATACCCCAAACCTTCAGGTCCAGTCTGAAAGATCCACCCTTGGAAGGACCCTTTCCACGTAGGCAAAGGCACGAACGTCACTTGGCACTGTCCACAGAACACAAAGAGCTACCGTACGGGCTATCCGTTGATCAACGACCTCTTTTGGCACTTTCAGGACCTCGGAACGGTACAAGAACTCTTCACGCAAATCTGAAAAACCCGTCGCCCACTGCTTCAATAAACACTCTCGCTCAACCTGTTCGTCAGCTTGCACCCAAACCAGCGCCTGCGGGAACTTCTGTGTAACCTCAAAGCAGCAGCCCCGTACTTTGTAATACTGCATGCTGATCCCACTGGCAGAACTAACAGAGTACAGAACCCGAACAAATTTCTTCAAATAGCGCTGCCTTGAAAATTGACTTCTTCGGAAATGGTGCTGACACTGTCCAGCGACACGGAATGAAAGGTAACGATCTTGCTATCAAAACTGCCCTTGTGATAAAATCCAAAATTTCAGAAGTCCAGTCCTCACAGCGAACTCAGCATCGGCACAAGCAGAATTGATATTCTCTATACAGATCGTTAGACTCTTCCATAGTCCTAAAGTACCCGAAAAAAAATAGACACCCAGAAAGTGTCTTTAACGGCGAGCAATTTGCAAAGCACAACACCAACTCCGTTGATCACTCTTTGAAATTGTCAAAATCCTTCATGATCAGTCCATACAGAGAACCCTGAATTACAAACAGAAATTTTAATATAAAACAGAACTTTTCAGAAGCGTAAAATCCTCTATTTCTGCACGCGCGCGACGCATCCTAAGCTACAGGATCGCGATGTGGCAGCAGGCAGCCCCCTGCTAAGCATAACCTGTCACACCCAGAGTTACTTCCATTGGAGGTGCTCCGACAGCAAGTACACCCATCGGAGGTACATAGATGAGAGGTACTCACAATGTAGGGCTACTCATCGGAAGTGCACCCGTCGCAGGTACAGGCATCGAATGTACACCCATATGAGGTAGACCAATTGGCCGTAGACCCATCCTTGATACACCTATGGGAAGTACTGCCATCAGAGGTACACGGATGGCAGGTACACCCATCGGGGATCCACCTGTCGGAAGTCCACCCATCGGAGGTACTGCAGTCGAACGCACACCCGTCGATGGTACACGCAGCGGAGGTGCACCCATGGAACGTTCACAGATCAAATGTACTCCCATCAGAGGCACACCCATTCGAGGTACACCGGGGGTACATACACCGGGGGTACGTACACCCATCAGAGGTACACCGACCGGATGTACTCACATTGTAGGTACGTCCATGAAAGGTACACTGGGGGTGCTTCGGAGGTACACTCATCAAGGTCCACCATTCTCGGAGGTACACAGATTGGACGTATACTCATCGAAGGTACACAAATCGGAGACACACCCATTGGGGGTATACGGATCGAGGCAACGTGGGCCGTGTGACCAGTGTCCGAAATGTTGGCGGTCTGAGCCTTGTGCGCTTTGTGGGTAGTCTGTGCGGTGTAGACGATGTGCGCAAACGGGGATGGTGTGAGCGTTGTGAGCACTGCGAGCGGCGTGCACAATGTGGGCTCTGTAGGCAAGGCGTGCAAAATGTCGACGGTATGGTCCGTGCGGGCGGTGTGTGCAATGTGGTCTGTATGAATCATGTCTCTAATGTGGGCTATGTACCATCTCTGAGCGGTGTAAGTAGTGTGCACAATGTGCACCGTGTTGATAGTTTGAGGGCTATGTGGGCTGTTTGAGCGGTGTGCACAATGTGGGCAGTGTGGGCCACATATTTAATGTGGGCAGCGCAGGCAGTGTAAGTGATGTATGCACTGCGGGCAATGTGGGCTGTGCGGGCAGTGTGATTGGTGTGTCCATTGCGCAGGATGCGGACAATGTAGACAGTGTGGGCAGTGTGCGTAATAATATAGGTAATATGCGTCGTGTAGACTGTTTGGCTTGCTCAGTAAAAGCCAACCACGACTTGTGGCTCCACAGCGTTGCGATAAGCTAGCACAGGGTTGAGAGAGGGTCGAGAGATGGTGGGAAGAAGGTGAGAGAGGGTTGGCACAGAGTGGGAGAGGGGTGGAATAGGGTTGCAGGAGGGTAAGGAGAAGATTGCAGAAAGCACGAGCAAGCCCATCATCAATGAATGGTGTTCCCCTAAACCACCCATGGCCATGCAGCATGGCTTAGGGTACATTTCAATTGTTGGATTGTATTTGGTATGAGCAGGGCAGCCATCAGGTATTAGCAGGGCAAGTATGTACCGAAAGAAAACAGCACCCAGAATGTGTATCCATCCAGCTGTGCATACCGGTATGTACCGAGATAAAATAGACGCTCAGAAAGTTGTAACAGGGCCAGAGCCCTAGCCCCTTGGGTTCTCCTGGTCTTGGTGTTTGGCGACCATTTCCGTTGATCCCCGCCTGCTGTTTTGGAAAAACCTTGCTGATTTTATCCAAAAATCCGGCAAGCAACCCCTGAACCCCGTCAGTGGCATGCACGCTCAACACGTTTCATGTCGTCTTTTGCATCCTTCTGCCGGAGGTTCATCCATACCCATTGTACGAAAGATTCATAGACCCTTGCCGGGCCTCACCACTGGCGCATACCTGCAGACACGTAACATACAAAGAACAGGGCATGCACCTGGCCCTTTCGTGAACGATCTACTCTACAACATTCGAGAATCGTCTTTATAAATGCGGGTATTCGCAAAAATTATAACTACAGCGTTCAATAGGCTTTTTATACTATAAATCCGTGATTTTCCTAAACTCTGTAGTCAATGCTGATGGTCACATCGCTGATCTGGCGACCGCGTCTCGCTCTTTGTAGCGCGCTCTGTCTCCAAGCGCTCCAGCGCGCTCTGTCGCAAACAATAATAAAATACAAAATATGCAAAAGCATATATAAAAAGTAGACAGAAAAAATAGAAATATTAAACACAGCGCTGACCATTACGAGGTCTGTGCCGAAGACGGTCGTGGGGCAGCCGGACCGGCTTCATCCCCCTTCTGAGAAGTGAACTGACGGTTTTGGAACCGGCCGTTCACGCACATCCACTCCATCTCCTCTTGTCCGCACCGTGCCTTCGAGTGCAACTGCCACTGACGACTCTCGCGGCATGCAACTCTAGCACGGATGGTCACGGATGGTGTAGGCCGCTCATACGTCGCTTCTACGTCGCTTCGGCAGGCGGCACGCGTGGACGCCCCTTCCTCACGTCGGAGTACTCGCTCCCCAGGTTTGACGAAATCCCTGTGGCGTGGGACGTTGTGCTTGGTCTGTGTGGCTTCCGAAGACTTTGCTGGCGACGGCTGTCTTCTACCAACGCTTCCTCAACGGACACTTTGTTGGCTGGGACATGGGCAGGCACATGTGGTACAGATCCGGACCACATATTTTGCAGTGACCCGCTGCATCACGAGTGTGCCGCTGGTCCTCTGGGATCTCAGGCATTTGAACAATAGGTCCCCACAGCGGCACCGTCATGGATAGTCGCTGCATGGCGTCTGCTGCATCCTCAACGGACTCTGAGCTCGTTGATCCTGCTTCACTCGCCGCGCGAAACTCCATGGACTCCCTTGGACTGGTTTCGAAGAGCTCCTGCAGCGTTGCTTCATCCAAATCCGTCCACCAGGGATCTCCCTTGGCTGCGCTGTCACCGGACTGGTGTTCGTACTCCACAAGGCTTCGATTGCCGTTGCTCCGCGCCTCCTCGATGGCTGCAGCGCTGCGTGACTCCCACTCGGAACGCGATGATGGACTCGTTGCACGCGAATCTGAGCTGGGCAGTGGAGAATGAAAGTAACCGTCGTCGTCTGACATGCGGTGTGGCCTGGGCAAGGTGGGTGCAGGACTTGCCTCCATGACGAGGTCGGTCGGTCGGTGGGTCGGTCTCTTGGTCGATTGGTCGGTCAGTCGGTCCGTCGGCGCATCGGTCAATCGGTCTGTGGGCGTCGGTCCGTCTGGCCCCGTCTGTCTCTCCGTCCGTCCGTCCGTCCGTCCGTCCGTCCGTCTGTCCGTCCCTCCGTCCGCCCGTAATCCATCTGTCAGTCGGGCCGTCCTGCAAAACCATTTATGAATCTTTCCGTAACAGGGCCAGAGCCCTAGCCCCTTGGGTTCTCCTGGTCTTGGTGTTTGGCGACCATTTCCGTTGATCCCCGCCTGCTGTTTTGGAAAAACCTTGCTGATTTTATCCAAAAATCCTGCAAGCAACACCTGAACCCCGTCAGTGGCATGCACGCTCAACACGTTTCATGTCGTCTTTTGCATCCTTCTGCCGGAGGTTCATCCATACCCATTGTACGAAAGATTCATAGACCCTTGCCGGGCCTCACCACTGGCGCATACCTGCAGACACGTAACATACAAAGAACAGGGCATGCACCTGGCCCTTTCGTGAACGATCTACTCTACAACATTCGAGAATCGTCCTTATAAATGCGGGTATTCGCAATAATTATAACTACAGCGTTCAATAGGCTTTTTATACTATAAATCCGTGATTTTCCTAAACTCTGTAGTCAATGCTGATGGTCACATCGCTGATCTGGCGACCGCGTCTCGCGCTTTGTAGCGCGCTCTGTCTCCAAGCGCTCCAGCGCACTCTGTCGCAAACAATAATAAAATACAAAATATGCAAAAGCATATATAAAAAGTAGACAGAAAAAATAGAAATATTAAACACGGCGCTGACCATTACGAGGTCTGTGCCGAAGACGGTCGTGGGGCAGCCGGACCGGCTTCAAAGTGTATCCATCCAGCTATGGATGAATGTATGTACCGAGATAAAACACACACTCAAAAGGTGTAGTAGGTTGAGGTATTACACGTCAACATACATGACATTGGAGTACGCATAGGCATTGTCTGCATTGCAGATGAAAACCCCACCCGATCTATGCCAGTCTACATTTTCTGCGGATAACATTTGCCTCAACTTTTGCCACGCGTAGCGCAGGCAAGGTGCGGTGATTTGCCCGTGCAGTGATTTGCGCTACCTGGCGGCTGCGACCAGCCGCCTGGCATCTGCCATGTAAGGCATTAAAATTTAGTAAAATAAAATAGGTAGTGGGCATCTGAGTCTATTAGTACTTAAGTACTCGTAGGTCGGTTACGGCGACAGAACAGCGACATTTGGTGCCGCGGCACCAAAAACAGCAACAGCTACATGTTTGCACAGGGAGAAACATTTTACCATTTTCCAGGAAACTTTGTAGCGCATCATTGAGCATTTGGTCCCATGTTGAAATAGAATGCAATCAGTGACCGTTGGGTGCAGTATGGTACTTCGGTCAGTTTATTGGCCGGATTCCCAACGAGCTGTAGATTCAGCCACGGGCGGTACGCGGGCGTCTCCTCTATACTATATCTAATTGTCTTGTGTATTGTTGTTCGTCGTCGTCCTGTTCGGAGTGGCCCGTGCCGTGATTTGCGGCTGCGACCAGCGGCCTGGCATTCGCCATGTCAGGCATGAGAATTCAGTAAAAAAGACTAAGTAGTGCGCATCCGAGGCTATCAGTACTTCAACTCGAAGGTCAGTAACGGCGACAGACCAGCAACATTTGGTGAAGCGGCACCAAACACAGCAGAAGCTACCTGTTTGCACAGGAAGAAAACATTATCTGTTTTCACCGAGACTTTCTAGCGCATCATCGAGCATTTGGACCCATGTTGAAGTAGAATGCACTCAGTGACGGTTGGGTGCAATATGGTAATTAGTTTAGTTTGGTGGCCCGATTCCGAAGAAGCTGTAGATTCAGCCACGGTCGGTATGCCCGCGTTTACGCGGCCATCTCGTCTAGCCTGGCATCTGCCATGTAAGGCACTTTTAACCGCCATCAAGCCATGCAAAGAAATGAAGCAACATTAAAACATGAATCTTGACATCCACACGCCGTTGAACGAGTTGAGCGCAAAAATGTTTTTTTCAACAAAAAAACATTAAAAGTATATTTGAAATATATTTGTTTTAAGCATTCAAAGTCTCGTAACGTAGTGTGGCAGAACGCAAACCTTCTGCGACGTTCGTGGTCTTCGTGCTCCGTGGTCCCCCTTCTCACTCACAGAAACACACAACTTTCCAACCTTTTCTTAGACTCAACTCAACAAAACAATGCCAAGCCAACGCGTGGCGAAGAGGAGGTGGAGCTTCTGGCGTACGGACTGGTGCGAGCCATTGCACGCGGAAAGGCGTTGGTATGGCCCGTTCTCCTTTGCGTTGACTTTCCGCTACCTTTGTTCTACTTTGAAGGCGCTTTGCGCTCGAGCTGTTCTGCGCACTCCGCCGCCTATCACGGTGTGCGAAACGAAAAACTGCATATCATATTGAAGTTTCAGCACTAAAAACGCAAAGAACAAAAGGTTTCTTTCCAACAGGCCTTCTGGCGCTGCGTGTAGGTTACAGGGGTCACACGCACTCGGCGCTGAAGCGACAGGTGCCTGTGTGCACGTGACAGTCATCTGTGGGCCAGCAGACAGTCTGTTGAATATTTTTGGGGGTTTTTTAGGGTTAGGGCTGGTTAGGGTTGGGCTTTGGTTTGGGGTTAGGGATATACACTTCATCATGTTCAAGGTTTCTTGAAGTACATCAAATCCAGGGGAACCGCGAAAAGGGTTTTGTTTTTAGGTTTGCTTACATACATTTGGAGACAGCTTTGGAAACGTTGGCTTTTTTCTGACAAAATAAGATTTCCAACGTCAATTAACGAAACATTTGCTTTTGTACATTCAACCACGGTCGGTATGCCCGCGTTGACGCGGGCTTCAGTACTAGGCATTTAATTGTGTATTGTTGTTCGTTGTCGTTCTGTTCGCAGTCGCCCGTGCGGTGATTTGCGGTGCCTGGCGCTGCCACCTGCTGCCTGGCATCTGCCATGTAAGGCATTAGAATTGAGTAAAATAACCTAAGTACTGCGCGTAGGAGGCTATTAGTACTTCAGTACTCGTAGGTCAGTAACGGCGAACGAACAGCAACATTTGGTGTAGAGGCACCAAACACAGCAGAAGCTACCTGTTTGCACAGTAAGAACACATTTTCTGCTTTCAACTAGAGTTTGTAACGCATCATTTGGCATTTGGTCCCATGTTGAAGTAGATTGCACTCACTGAAGGTTGGGTGCAATATGGTGCTTAGTTAAGTTTGTCTGCCGGGTTCCTAGGAAGCTGTAGATTCAGCCACAGTCGGTATGCCTGCGTTCACGCGGGCATCTCCTCTATACTATGTTTAATTGTCTTGTGTTGTTGTGGTCGTGGTCGTTTCAAACGCGGTCGCCTGTGCGGCTCTGTGTTCATAGTCGTCTTTCTGTTCACAGTCGCCCGTGCGGTGATTTGCGCTACCTGGCGGCTGCAACCAGCCACCTGGCATCTGCCATGTAAGCAATTAAGATTTGGTAAAATAAGCTAAATAGTGCGCGTCTGAGGCTTTCAGTAATTGAAAACTCTTAGGTCAGTAACAGGGAGAGAACAGCGACATTTGGTGCAGCAGCACCAAAAACAGCAGAAGCTACATGTTTGCACGGTAAGAAATTATTTTCTGTTTTCAACTAGACTTTGTAGCGCATCATTGAGCAATTGGTCCCATGTTGAAGTAGAATGCACTCAATGACGGTTGCGTGCAATATGGTACTTAGTTCAGTTTGTTGGCCGGATTCCGAAGACGCTGTAGCCGTGAGATTCAGCCACGGTCGGTATGCCTGCGTTTACGCGGGCATCAGTCTACTATATTTAATTGTGTATTGTATTGTTGTTCGTCGTCGTCCTGTTCGCAAGCGCCCGTTCGCTGATTTGCGCTGCCTGGCGGCTGGCACCTGCTGCCTGGCATCTCCCATGTAAGGCATTAAAATTTAGTAAAATAACCCAAGTAGTGCGCGTATGAGCCTATTGGTACTTCAGTACTCGTAGGTCAGTAACGGCGAACGAACAGCGACATTTGGTGCAGCGGCACCAAACACAGCAGAAGCTGCTTGTCTGCACAGTACGAACAGATTTTCTGCTTTCAACTAGACCTTGTAGCGCATCATTGGGCATTCGGTCCCATGTTGAAGTAGAATGCCGTCAATGACGGTTCGGTGCAATATGGTGCTTAGTTAAGTTTGTTGGCCTGATTCCTAGGAAGCTGTAGATTCTGCCACGGTCGGTATGCCCGCGTTTACGCGGGCATATCCTCTATACCATTTTTGATTCTCTTGTGTCGTCGTGGTTGTCGTCGTTCCAAACGCGGTTGCCGGGGCAGCTCTGTGTTCATAGTCGTCATCCTGTTCGCAGTCGCCCGTGCGGTGATTTGCGCTACCTGGCGGCTGCAACCAGCTGCCTGGCTTCTGCCATGTAAGCCATTAAAATTTGGTAAAATAAGCTGAGTGGTGCGCGTCTGAGGCTTTTAGTAATCCCAAACTCGTAGGTCTGTAACGGCGACAGAACAGCGACATTTGGTGCAGCAGCACCAAACACAGCACAGGCTACGTGTTTGCACGGTAAGAAAACATTTTCTGTTTTCAACTAGACTTTGTAGCGCATCATTGAGCAATTGGTCCCATGTTGAAGTAGAATGCACTCAATGACGGTTGGGTGCAATATGGTACTTAGTTCAGTTTGTTGGCCGGATTCCGAAGACGCTGTTGCTGTGAGATTCGGTATCCCCGCGGGCATCAGCACTAGTTGATATATTTAACTGTGGTATGGACGTTCGTTGTCGTCGCTCACCGTGGCTTCTTTGCTTGCAGCTGTGCTCATGTTTATGTGCTCTGTACCATTTGCAAACCATTTTATCCGCATAACGTATTCCAACAAAACAGCAAACAAGTTTTCTATCTACCCAAATCGTGATGTTCGATGTCCCCTCAAATGCAACATGCAGATAAACTCTGAAAAAGGCTTTCATTGTACAGCCTTGCCTGCATACATGTTGGACATAGCAATGTAAACACACCACTGTTAACGTTAAAGGTTACTTTTAGGGTTACGGCTGGGGTTAGGCATAGGATTAGGGTTGAGGTTAGGGTGAGGGCTACGGTTAGGGTTAGCGTTAGGGTTAGGGTTAGGTTTGCTGTTGAGGTTACACACGGCATGATGTTGGATGTTCCTTCAAGTACATAAAATCCACATAGACTGCGAAAAAAGTTTCGTTTTATAGCTTTGCCGGGATACATTTGGACATTAAGGCTAGGGTTGGTTAGGATTGGGCCTGACGTTGGGATTAGGTTACACACTTCATCGTGTTCAAGGTTCTCTGAATTACATCCGTGAAAACCGTGAAAAGGTTTTCGTTTTTAGCTTCGCCTACGTACATTTCGACACAACATTCGAAACGCTCCCTTTTTTCTGTGAAAATAAGATTCCTGACGTTAAGTAGGGAAAATTTTGCTTTTGTACATTCAAGCCACGGTCGATATGCCCGTGTTTACGCGGGGTTCAGCACTAGTACTATATTTAATTGTCTTGTGTATTGTTGGTCGTCGTCGTCCTGTTCACAGTCGCGCGTGCTGTGATTTGCGCTACCTGGCGGCTGCAACCAGCCGCCTGGCATCTGCCATGTAAGGCATTAAAATTTAGTAGAACAAAATAGATAGTGGGCATCTGAGTCTATTAGTACTTAAGTACTCGCAGGTCAGTTACGGCGACAGAACAGCAACATTTGGTGCAGCGGCACCAAACACAGCAAAAGCTACATGTTTGCACAGTAAGAAAATGTTTTTTGTTTTCCAACAGACTTTGTAGCCCATCATGGAGCATTTGGTCCCATGTTGAAGTAGAATGCCATCAGTGACGGTTCAGTGCAATATGGTACTTTGTTCAGTTTGTTGGCCGGATTTCCAATGAGCTGTAGATTCAGCCACGGGCGGTACGCCCGCGTTTACGCTGGAATCCTCTAGTACTATATTCAGGTGTGTATGGTCGTCGTCCTGTTTGCAGTCGCGCGTTCGGTGATTTGCGCTACCAGGCGGCTGCAACCAGGCGCCGGGCATCTGCCAAGTAAGGCATTAATTTTTAGTAAAATAAAATGGGTAGTGGGCATCTGAGTCTGTTAGTACTTAAGTACTCGCAGGTCGGTTACGGCGACAGAACAGCGACATTTGGTGCAGCGGCACCAAACACAGCAACGACTGGCACAATAAGAAACATTTTACTGTTTCCACGAGACCTTGTAGCGCATCATTAGGCATTTGGTCCCATGTTGAAGTAGAATGCAATCAGTGACAGTTGGGTGCAATATGGTACTTCGTTCAGTTTGTTGGCCGGATTCCCAACGAGCTGTAGATTCAGGCGAGGTCGGTATGCCCGCGTTTACGCGGGCGTCTCCTCTAGCACTCTTTTTAATTGTTTATTGTATTCATGGTCGTTGTCGTTCCAAACGCTGTCGCCTGTGCGGCTCTGTGGGCTGGGCGCCAGCTGGCGATTTGCCCTGGCAGGCAGGCCGTCAACCTTCAGCATTAGTTCAAGAAAAAAAAAAGGATGAAAGCAGCCGACACCAAAAACAATATACGAGTATATGCGAATTGAATTCTACAGAAGCTGCGTGTTTGCACAATGAGAAAATTTTTTCCGTTCTAAACTAGACTTTGTAGCGCTCCATTGAGCAGTTGGTTCCATGTTGAAGTAGAATGCACTCCATGACGGGTGCAATATTGTACTTAGTTCAGTTTGTTGGCCGGATTCCGAAGAAGCTGTAGATTAAGCCACGGTCGGTATGCCCGCGTTTACGCGGGCATCTCCTCTAGCCTGGCATCTGCCATGTAAGGCATTTTTAAGCGCCATTAGGCCATGCAAAGCGATGAAGCAACAATGAAAAATGAATGTTGACACCCACACGCCGTTGCACGAGTTGAGCGCAAAATTGTTTTTCAACAAAAATATATTCAAAATGTATTTGAAATATATTTTTTTTAAACATTCAAAGTCTCATAACGTAGTGTGGCAGAACGCAAACTTTCTGCGATGTTCGTGGTCTTCGTGCTCCGTGGTCTTCCTTCTCACTCACATTAACACACAATTTTCCAACCTTTTCTTAGACTCAACTGAACAAAACAATGCCAAGCCAACGCGTGGCCACGGTGGAGGAGGTGGAGCTTCTGGCATACGGACTGGCGCAAGCCATTGCACGCGGAGAGGCGTTGGTATGGCCCGTTCTCCTTTATGTTGACTTTCCGCAACCTTTGTTCAACTTTGAAGGCGCTTTGCGCTTGAGCTGTTCTGCGCACTGCGCTGCATATCACGGTGTGCACAACGAAGACCTGCATATAATATCCAAGTTTCAGCACCACAAACGCAAAGAACAGAAGGTCTGTTTCCAACAGGCCTTCTGAAGCTGCACTCGGCGCTAAAGCGACAGGCGCCTGTGTGCGCGTGACAGTCATCTGCGGACCAGCAGACAGTTCGTGGTATTTTTTTCGTGTTTTATTCGGGTTAGGGTCGGTTGGAGTTAGGCCTAGGTTTCGGGCTAGGGTCACACACTTCATCATGTTCAAGCTTCCCTGAAGTAGATAAATCCATAGATACATTACATTACATACATTTGGAGACAGGCTTGGAAACGTTCCCTTTTTTTTGTCAAAATAAGATTTCCAACGTCAAATAACGAAAAATTTGCTTTTGTACATTCAACCACGGTCGGTATGCCCGCGTTTACGCGGGCTTCAATACTAGTACACTCTCAAAATGTCAGTGGTCGTCGTCCTCCGGCAGGTCGCGCCGGGCGGGACCGTTGTGTAAACGTCCAACAGACCACCAGTGAACATCAAGTTTTTGAACTGGCCTAACCTGTTGGCGGCGACCTGTGGCCAGCAGCGCCTGCCGCCACCAATCATATCCTTGAGTGCGATCGTGTTGTATGGGTGATCAAGCAAGCAGCTGCACACCTGAGGCTGACCACACAGGCGGCTGCATAAAGGAGGTATGGTGCACTTCTTGCGGGGTATGTTCTCTGCACATGTTAGCACTTCTCCTTAGGCTCTAGGTTAAGCCTACATTACCCTGACCCTACTCGGGTGGGGGATTCCTGGAGAGAGGTTAGTCCGATTAGACGTTTGGTGCACTTCTTACAGGGTTTGTTCTGGGCTCAGGTAGACACTTCTCCTCACGCTCTCGGTTAAGCCTACCCCCCCCTGACCCTACTCGGGTGGAGACCCCCGGCGGGCGGTTGGGCCCCAGCCGGCCCCTAACCGTACTTGGTAGGGGACCCCCGGAGAGAGGGTGGGCCCAAGGAGGGAGGGCGCAAAACCAGCTCGCAAGAGCGCGCGCTCTGGGGTTGGTGACGGGTCCCCACGCCCGCACCCCCAGCACCGACAGCCAGTGGGTACTGGGCCCCAGCCGCACGCCTGAAAGAACGAGGGGTCGGGGGTGGGAGAGCGCCCGACCCCGGACGCCCCACACCCAGGCAAGAGGCGCCCCCCCCGGGCACCCTCATGTCGCCCCCACAGCACGCAAGAGCGCGCGCTGTGGGGTTGGTGACGGGTCCTCACGCCCGCACCCCCTGCAACCACAGCCAGTGGGTAGTCGTCCCCGGCCGGACGCGCAAACGGACGAGAGGTCAGGGGTGGGAGAGCGCCCGTCCCCGGACGCCCCACACCCAGGCAAAAGGCGCCCCCCCCGGGCACCCCATGCCGCCCCCACAGCGCGCAAAGCAAGCTCGCAAGAGCGCGCGCTGTGGGGTTGGTGACGGGTCCCCGGATCCGCACCCCCCGCACCCACAGCCAGTGGGTAGTGGGCCCCGGCCGCACGCCCGAATGGACGAGAGGTGTGGGGGGGGGAGAGCGCCCGACCCAGGACGCCCCACACCCAGGCAAGAGGCGCCCCCCCCGGGCACCCTCATGCCGCTCCCACAGCGCGCAAAGCCAGCTCGCAAGAGCGCGCGCTGTGGGGTTGGTGACGGGTCCCCATGCCCGCACACCCCGCACCCACAGCCAGTGGGTAGTGGGCCCCGGCCGCACGCCCGAGCGGACGAGAGGTCGGGGGCGGAGGAGCGCCCGTCCCCGGACGCCCCACACCCAGGCAAGAGGTGCCCCATCCCAGGTGCCGTCGTGCTGCCCCCACAGCGCGCAAAGCCAGCTCGCAAGAGCGCGCGCTGTGAGGTTGGTGACGGGTCCCCATGCCGGCATCCCCCGCACCCATAGCCAGTGGGTAGTGGGCCCCGGCCGCACGCCTGAACGGACCAGAGGTCGGGGTTGGGAGAGCGCCCGTCCCCGGACGCCCCACACCCAGGCAAGAGGCGCCCCCCCCCGGGCGCCCTCATGCCGCCCCCACAGCGGGCAAAGCCAGCTCGCAAGAGCGCGCGCTGTGGGGTTGTCGACGGGTCCCCACGCCCGCAGCCCCCGCACCCACAGCCAGTGGGTAGTGGGCCCCGGCCGCACGCCCGGACGGAAGAGAGGTCGGTGGTGGGAGAGCGCCCGTCCACGGACGCCCCACACCCAGGCAAGAGGCGCCCCCCCCGGGCACCCTCATGTCGCCCCCACAGCGCGCAAAGCCAGCTTGCAAGAGCGCGCGCTGTGGGGTTGGTGACGGGTCCCCGTGCACGCAACCCCCGCACCCACAGCCAGTGGGTAGTGGGACCCTGCCGCACGCCCGAACGGACGAGTGGTCGGGGGTGGGAGAGCGCCCGACCCCGGACACCCCACACCCAGGCAGGAGGCCCCCCCCCCCGGGCACCCTCATGCAGCCGCCAGAGCGCGGAAAGCCAGCTCGCAAAAGCACGCGCTGTGGGGTTGTTGACTGGTCACCATGCCCGCACCTCCCGCACCCACAGCAAGTGGGTAGTGGGCCCCGGCCGCACGCCCGAAGAGACGAGTGGTCGGGGGTGGGAGAGCGCCCGACCCCGGATACCCCACATCCAGGCAGGAGGCGCCCCCCCCGGGCACCGTCATGCCGCCCCCACAGCGCGCAAAGCCAGCTCCCAAGAGCGCGCGCTGTGGGGTTGGTGACGGGTCCCCACGCCCGCACCCCCCGCAACCACAGCCAGTGGGTAGTGGGCCCCGGCCGCAAGCCCAAAAGGACGAGTTATCGGGGCTGGGAGAGCACCCGACCCCGGACGCCCCACACCCAGGCAAGAGGCGCCCCCCCCGGGCACCCTCATGCCGCCCCCACAGCACGCAAGAGCCCGCGCTGTGGGGTTGGTGACGGGTCCCCACGCCCGCACCCCCCGCACCCACAGCCAGTGGGTAGGGGGCCCCGGCCGCACGCCGGAACGGACGAGAGGTCGGGGGTGGGAGAGCGCTCGTCCCCGGACGCCCCACACCCAGGCAAGAGGCGCCCACCCCGGGCACCCTCATGCCCCCCCTCTTAGCGCGCAAAGCCGGCTCCCAAAAGCGCGCGCTGTGGGGTTGGTGACGGGTCCCCACGCCCGCAACCCCCGCACCCACAGCCAGTGGGTAGTGGACCCCGGCCGCACGCCCGAAAGGACGAGAGGCCGGGGTCTGGAGAGCGCCCGTCCCCAGACGCCCCACACCCAGGCAAGAGGCGCCCCCCCCCCCGGGCACCCTCGTGCCGCCCCCACAGCGCGCAAAGCCAGCTTGCAAGAGCGCGCGCTGTGGGGTTGGTGAGTGGTCCCCGTGCCCGCACCCCCCGCACCCACAGCCAGTGGGTAGTGGGCCTCGGCCGCACGCTCGAAAGGACGAGTGGTCGGGGGTGGGAGAGCGCCCGACCCCGGGTGCCCCACACCCAGGCAGGAGGCCCGCCCCCTGGGCACCCTCATGCCGCCCCCACAGCGCGCAAAGCCAGCTCGCAAGAGCGCGCGCGGTGGGGCTGGTGACGGGTCCCCACGCCCGCACCCCCCGCACCGACAGCCACAGGGTAGTGGGCCCCGGCCGCACGCCCGAAAGGACGAGTGGTCGAGGGTGGGAGAGCACCCAACCCCGGACGCCCCACACCCATGCAAGAGGCGCCCCCCCCGGGCACCTTCATGCCGCCCCCACAGCGCGCAAAGCCAGCTCGCAAGAGCGCGCGCTGTGGAATTGGTGACCGATCTCCGCGCCCGCACCCCCCGCACCCACAGCCAGTGGGTAGTGGGCCCCGGCCGCACGCCTGAAAGGACGAGTGGTCGGGGGCGGGAGAGCGCCCGACCCCGGGCGCCCCGCACCCAGGCAAGAGGCGCCCCCCTCGGGCGCCCTCGTGCCGCCCCTACAGCGCGCCGAGCCAGCACGGGAGGCCAGCTCGCAAGAGTGCGCGCGGTGGGGTTCGTGACGGGTCCCCACGCCCGCACCCACCCCACGGGGAGCGCGCAGCCCCAGGCCGGGTAAGGGGAAACGGGACCGGGCCGCCTCCCCCCAAGCAAGCCAAACAGAGCACGGGACCAAGGTTGGACACGCAGAGGGGCACGGACCGAGTGGAACGGCCCTACCAGCGCCCTGCACCAGGACCGCGCGAGGTGCGCGCGCCACACCAACCCAGGGAGGGGGGGGGGTGCGGATGCCGCGAGATCGCGAGCGCACACACACACAAAGGACACGCGGAGAAAACCGGAAGGGCAACCGGACCGAGCCCTCGGAACGCACAGACCGCATGGAATGGCGTACCAGCGAGCGAGGATAAGGGACACCCAGACAGGACGACCCGCCACACACAGCGCAGGAAACGCGGGGCGGGCAGGGGGAAACAGGGAAGACACAAGCCCGGCACCGGCCCCAACCCCCCCGAACTGGCCGCGAGCGCCGCGCACACACGACCAGGGCACTGCACCTGCCAAGGCAGTAGTGGCGCAGAGCGCCTCGCACCAGCATCAGGGCTAGGCAGCCTCCGCGCCAGCCCAGAGGGGTCCCACTGGCGACAAGCCAGTAGCACGGGCCCGGCAGCGCCGGCGCCCCGGGCGACCACGCATTAGGGGGGCGACGCGGTGGGTAAGCGCCCGCAGCCACGGCTGCGAATGGACGCACTGACCGGGGAGTGACGAAAAGGGGAAGCCGGGGAGGGACGGGGCTCCGAGCCCTGTGAACCCGGGGGACCCGGCCACCAGGCAGGAGGTGTGTCTTGGAGGGCCCCTGACTAGGACCCGGTGAGGAGGATATCACCTGGCCCGACCAGGTGGCCCGCCAGGGATGAAAGGCGTCTAGTACCCGCAAAATCAAACCTCAAACCTCAAACCCCAAGGAGGGAGGGCCCGGTCCCTGACCCTGACCCTACTCGGAAGGCAGACCCCCCGGGGGCGGGTGGAAGACCCCCAGAGGGTGGGTGGGCCCCCTGGGCCCCTGGCAGCCCCTGACCCTACTCGGCTGGGCGACCCCCGGAGGGAGGGTGGGCCCCTGCCGGTCCCTGACCCTGACCCTACTCGGGTGCGCGACCGCCAGAGGGCGGTGGGGCCCCCGCCGGCTCCTGAACCTACTCGGGTGGAAGACCCCCTGTCCTGCTCCTTTGCACTAGGCTTTCACCAGACCCAATGGCCGACCACATATTGACCAAGTCCACCAAGCCCAAGATTTCTGACCATCCTGACCATCCTGACCATCCTGACCATGCCTGCGCCCCTGATCATGCTGGCCATCTTGACCCAGTTCAAGGTCCAGCCCCAACTGCCGCACGCCACTTGCCAACGTTGCGCCGACGCCCGTGGATGCCCCCACCACCGCTGTCGCCCCCACCACCAGAAGATCTGTCCCGCCTCCTCTGGAGGAGCACCCAGAGTGGCCTTGGGTGACGGAGGATTCTATACGGGGCCTGCTCTGGGAGCTTTAGGATTATCCGGACAGGGGAGGCGGTCCGACGCGAGGTGCGCGTCGGGGCACACCGGCGGGTCCTGCAGCGGGCCCTGGGCAGCCGATGGCATCATTTGGTGTCCCCTGTACCGAAAAAAAATAGACACCATGGACGTGTATACCCATTAGTTGCATCGACCTGCACCGGACGTCATGTTGAGATGGGCGCGTGTTCCTTGCTCATCAGAAAACCCATCCCGCACTTGTTGCTCCTCAAGCTGGGAAGAGGCAGGGAAAGGGTTGCCGGACGACAGCAGAGCGTTCAGAGAGGTCAGGAGGATTGGGAGAGGCCCGGCAGAGAGTTGTGAGAGGATTAGGCAGGCGTTGGGAGAAGGAGGGAGATGGTTGGGAGAGGGTTCGGAGACAGTCCGGGGAGTGTTGGGACAGGGTTGAGGGAAGAATTGGGAGCGGGTTTCGATTTTCGGTGGTCCACCCTCCATGATTCTCGTGAGTTCCTGGGGGGGTTGTATTCTCATTTTGTTGCCTACAGCTACTCATGTCTAAATTAAGCTTGCGTTCGTCTCTGCCGCCGTGTCAATCTGTGCAGAGATCGCCGTCACTGGGTTGAGCTCGGTGGACTTCGGGGGTCGTCTCTGCGAGGTCGACGACGGACGATGTCAATCTGTGTTGAGATCATCCCCATCATTGGGGTTGATGTCCGTGGACTCTGTGGATCTTGTGTGCGAGGTTAAGGACGGACCAGGGCGGTGCATGGTAGGAACACCGCCGCTATGTGTGGACGTGGTGCCAACACTGCCATTGAGGTCACCATCCCCGCAGCGTCCATCCCTGCCCAGATCGCCTTCCGCGGCACCATGCTTGGTAGACCTTCTTCGGGGAGTTGACCTGGCAGCATGCTCGGTGGATCATTCCTCGGCATCATGCTCGGTGGATCTTCTTGAACCAGTACCATGCCAGGTGGATCTTTTTTGGGAAGTAGAGGACGGATCAACAACAACGTCACCACCATGTGTGGACATGGCTGGGGCGTTGCCACGGAGGTCACCACCCCCACCATCGTCGTTGACAGCAATGGCATGTTCGTGTGTGATTTCCGTGCCTGAGGGGGTCGGATGCTGCCATCCCACCGTGGAGAATGAGGTGGAGGTCATCCGGTGGATGGACACGTACAATGCTACGTTGGTAAACGAGTGGCTATGCGACCAAACCAGCCAACCTCCTGCCAAGGCCCAACTACGGTGCATGGGCGCGCTGCTGGGGTGGCGCAGCATTGCCGATGAGGTTACCAAGGCCCTCTGCACCCTTCGAGGAAAAACCAACGCCGATCTGGCCCGTCATTGTTGCTGCTTTGCAAAGCTACAAGCGGGTGTCAACCTGTTTCAGCAAGGCAAGCGCCCTGCCCCAGAGGGCAACCATCGCATGACGGAGTACGTCGCAAGGACCCGGAAAACCCAGAAGACGTGATGAGTGTGCATGTGAGACGCTTCCGTGTACGAGTAGGCCATCAAGGATCGGGAGGAGGAGGCGAGTGATGGGGAAGAAGACGAGGTAGGTAGGTAGGTAGGTGCACTGGGTCGTGAAGAGGCGCCCCATGTTTCCCCCTGGCGTCGCCCCTGCGACGAACAGGAAGAGGCTCCGCGCATGAAGAGGGGAGGCGGCTTACATCCCGCTAGACCTGACTGGTGGCCCCGAACAAAGCGGCCCCGAGCAACACCCGGAGTGCTGATCGCCGCCAGCGTGACATGCTTGTCTCGCCGGGAGGGTGTGCCCCCGTGTTTGCGCAAGTCCCCTCCTTTGGGCGGAAACCTAGGGGTTCACCGGACTTCCTGGCGTATCCCCTTTCCGAGGCATGCATGCATGTTCCTGGTACTGGGGTTCCGAGGCGTTTGGGTGTTGCACGCTCCGCCTCGAGTCCCAAAGCAGCGCTGGCCTTAGGATGCAGCCTCACCCCCGGTCTTCGGATCACATTTGGCCGGGTCACCTGCATGGCACGGGCTGCCTGAGTGCCAGGGCTATGGGCACTGGGTTTCCTTTTTTTGTGTGGCGCTTGTGTATGAGTCCGGGTTGTGCTCGGGTTTGGGTGCCGGTAAGCCCGTCAGCCTTGGCTGGGGTCTTGGTTGGGTGTGTTTGGGTACTGGTTGAGGTTGCGCCCTTCTTTTTCCGGTTGGGGTTTGCGGTGTTTGCGGTTGGGCTTTGGTTTTGGCCTGCATCCCACCTTTCCTGGTTGAGGTGCTGGGGCGTGCGTTTCTGTGTGCGTGCTCCGCCTGTACTACGCCGTTCCCGTGTGGGGGTGTGTGCTTGCCCCCCCCCCCCTCCCCTTTGGTGTTTTTCTTTGGCGTCGTGGCGTGTCGTGACGTGGCTTTGTGGTGTTGGTTGCTGGCTGTCCCGGTCCTGGGTCTCGTGGTGTCCGTCCCCCCTTCCCCTCTCGTTTGGGCTGCGCCTTGGTGTGATTTTGTTTTCTTTTTCGCCCCAGCGTGGTGTGTGTCGGCGTGTTCAGGGTTTCCCTTAATCCAGTGGGCCGCTGCCCCCGGTTTGATGTTGCCGCTGTTTGGCTGGGTGGTCCTCCGCCGCCCTGGGGTTCCCGTACTCGGTGTCGTCTGGCTTGGGGGTTATGCCGCCTTCTGTGGCGTGGGTGGGCGGTTTTGTGGCTGTTGGCCTTTCTCGTGTCCCCCCCCCTGCTTTTCTTTGGCGGGGGGGTTTGCCTGTTCCTCTGTCTGCCTTCCCTGGGCTGGTGCAGGCACTGGTTGGCATTCGGGTTGCTGTTGGTGTGTGGGTTTTGCCACGTCTTGCCCCGGCCCCATGGGTTGGGTGGGCTATGTACACGTTGCGCTCGGCGGCCTTTCCTGGTGGGTTAGGTTCTGGCTCTGCCGGCTGGGCAGTTGCGCCAGGCGGCCCCGTGAGTCTCTGGGTTAGGGGGTTTGGGGCTTTCTGTGTCCCTTCGCCCCCGCGGTGCCGGCTTTAACTTTCTGGCGGCGGTGTGTGTGGGCGGACTGCTACCGTTGTTGCCGGGCGCGCGATGGCCCTTTGTTGCCGTCTGGCGGGCTGGTGCGGCGCCTTCCGGGGGTGTGCGGTGGCTTGTTTTGGTTACACCCTCAGTCAGCCTCCCTTGCTTGGGTGTTGTGGTGTGCTGTCGTGCGCCGTGCTGCGTTGTGCCGTGTTTTGCTGTGCTGCGTCGTGCGGGTCCTTGCTGTGTTGCGGTGCGCCCTGCTGGGCCGTGTCGTGTGGCGCTGTGTCATGCCGTGGTGCGCCGCTCTGTGCCGTGTCGCGTCGCGTCGTGCTGTGGCGTGCTGTGCCTTGGCGCTTCTTGTCGTGGTGCGTTGCACCGTGGTTGCGCTGCGGTGTGGTGTGCCGTGCTGCCCCATGGTGTGCCGTGGTGGGTTGGTGGAGGTCAGTCCGGCCCGTGTCGTGGTGCGGAGTGCGGGTCGGAGTGTGGCTGGCCGGTGGCCAGGGGGTGCGTTTAGGTGCGGGGTGGCTCGGCGGGTCTGTGCTTTGGGGGTCCCGGCGCGCCGCTCGGGCTGGTGGGTCGGTTAGGTGTCTGTGGGGTTGCCCTCCTTGCGGGCCCGTGCTGTGATCCTGTGTTCTCTGGGGGTCCTGGCCTCTAGCCCTGGGTGCTGTGCCACTCTTCTTCCTCTTCCGGTGTCTGTGAGGTGGCCCTTGCTGTGGCCGGGGTCGTCGCCTGGCGATGAGTGCCTGGTGGTGGGCTGCGTGGTGGTGTTCTCGGCGGCTTCCCCTGTGGGTGTAGCTCTTTCTGACCGTGCAGGTGTGCCCTCCTTCCCCTGTGTGGCTTCTGGTGGCTGGTGCCTGTGAGCCGGTGTTGTCCGTACGGCGTCCGATTGGGTCATGACGCGCGTGCCTTCTCCTGTGGCTATATGTTTTGGCGCTATTTGTTGATTTGTCTAGTTTTTGGGCCTGCCGGATTGATTTTTGTTTGTTTTCAGCTGATGAGGGCTTAATTTAAGCCGAAACGCGTACTGTTGGGGACGCCGCTTATCCAGGATTCTGTGATCGCATTGCATTGCTTCTTGTGGGCTTGTATTGCTACCTGTGGGTGTGAATTGAGGTCTTGAGGCTTCTTCCTGAACCATAGAGGGTATTTCAGCCAAAGGCATTTATTTTTCAAAAGTTCATGTTTCGGTGGCGCGTGTTCGGGGCGTGCACCTCCGGGGGTTGTGCGGTGCCCGCTGGGGGTGGGGCGGTGTTGATCCCCCCATCGTGGCGTGCCCCTCCTGCGTGCCGGCCCTGGTGCTCGTCGTTGTGTCCTCTTTCTCTGCGCCTCGGTCTCTGTTCCTTCTCCTTCCGGGCCCATGGGTGGTGTTCTGTTCCCATGTTGTGTAGCTCCAAGTGCCCTGTCTGCGTGGGCGCCTGCCCGTCACTTTGGGCCCTTTCTTGCCCCCTTGCCCGAGTGTCCTTTTCTGTCCCTTGCCCTCCCCCTGCCCCTGCCCTTTCCCTTCCCGGTGTTGCGCCCTGGTGGGGTGGGGGGGGGGGCGTGGGGCGCCGATGCCCCAGGCCTGTGGGTGGGTGGCCTGGAGCCACTGGCGGACGGTTTGGGGGTTGTTGGGGGGGCAGAGGGCCTGGACTGCGTCGCGGAGGAGGGCCTCCCATGCCACCTGCGGCGTGGTGGCGTCTGGGGCGGCTTCGTTGGGGTTATGGGGGGTGCGGGCGCGGATCTCCTTGAAGGTGTGCACCATGTGCACCCCTTCGCGCCCTCCCGCTCCCCCGGCCCACCTCACCCAGCGGCGGAGCTCCTGCAAGCCGGGGGCAGACCACCAGGCGAGATGGGCGGGGGCCTGGGGGGGGAAGGGGTCTGAGCTTGAGGCCCTGGAGTGGCGGGAGGAGGACGTTGACATACGAGGGTGGCGGGCGTGGTGGCGCCTGGGGGAGCGGGAGCGGCGGTGGCAGGGGCTGGGGGTGGAGTACAGGTACGGGTGGCGGGGGGGACGGGAAGCCCTGTTGGGCTCGTGCAGGGAGGGGGAGGTGGACATGGGGCGGCTGTGGCGTGCGTGGCGGCGCCCGGGGTAGAGGGAGCGGCGGTGGTGAGGGCTGGGGGTGGAGGACATGTCTAACGCGGCGGGGGGGAACGAGAAGCCCTGTGGGGCATGCCGGGGGAGGGGGAGGTGGACATGGGGCGGCGGTGGCGGGGCCTTGGAGGGTCTTGGCGGCGGCTTGGGGAGCAAGAGCGGGGCCAGTGAGCGACTGGGGCGTGTTTGCCGTGTGGGGGGCGTGAGCGCCGGGGGTGGGTGCGCCGTGCGGGGGGGGAGCAGATGCGCCGCCGTTGGCAGGACCGGGCCTCGTCGTGGGACGAGTCGGGCCAGTCAGGAGGTGTCGGCAGGTCTTGAGGGGCCTCGCGTGGTTCCGCCTGGTACTTGGGTCAAGGCCTCATCTAGACTTCCGGGACCATGGACGTCGCCCTTCCCTGCGCGTCACTACTGGTCCGGCAGGTGCTCGGTTGTCCGGTCGCAAGGCCTGCCGGACTGATGACCGCCCCCGTACCCCGCGGTGGCACACACGGGAGGGAGATGCTGCCGTGCCTGTGTGTATGGGGCGCTCGCGCTGCCTGTGCATGTGGGGCGGGAGCGGGTGGGGCTGCGAGGCACGTCGGGTCACACGGCAGTGCCGGGCCTGGCCCGGCCCCGGTTCTGTGTGTCACGCTGGGGGGGGGTTCTGGTCTGGACGCAGTCCTCTGTGCCGGGCCCTGGGGGGGGGGGGCTCGGTCCTACCTCTGCCTGCCCTACACTGGCACAACGCGGGGTCGTCTCAGCTTGTCTACTGTTACTGAGTTGCTGCTGCAGGAGCAAGGGCCCATCGAGGGGACACACCTGCTGTGGTGTACACCCACGGCGCACCGCAGGCGTACTGTGTCATGGGCTGGGGCAGCGCCAGAGAGCTGTCCCCCGGGGGCACAGCCGTGAGCAAGGCTACGCCAGCCCACAGGGGAGGTACACCTGCTTGCGCAAGCTGGGAAAGGGCCCAAAAATAAGTCGCCGGCGGCGAGACAACGAGGAGTACAGGGTCACCCAGGTGCCACTGGGGCTCTACAGGCAGGGACACATTCAGCTGTGCTGCACAGCGCACATGCCAAGACGTCAGGCCCCGCACCAGGTAAGCTGTCACCAGGGAGTAGTCCCATGGCACGTAGCTGTGGTGACCCAACCCGGAGACCGTGGGAGGCTGAGGCGGGGGCTGGGCCGGCTTGCTGAGGGGAAAAGGAAGTGCAGCCCAGAGGGCCAGTAGGTCAGGGAGGGTCAGGGCTGGCTGGGACAAGGTACTTACTACGTCTTTCGTCGCACCGCGACGAGCGGCTGCAGTGAGGTGGGCCCCACCCCGGTCGGGGGAGGTGTACCACAGGCCCGACAGCGTGAGAATGTCGCCCATGTCCGCGGCCTCCGACGTGTAGTGAGAGTCCCAGGTACAGCCCAGTACCGGTTGTCCTTGACCGTCTAGTAGGACGCCGTCTCCCGTGACGGTGGCGGCTGGAGAGGGGACTGCGGCTCGGAGGAGGAGGGACTGGGCATGGCGTAAGTGGAGGAAGGTCGCGGGGCATTGGCTGCGGACGTGGCGCCAGAGTTGGTGCTCGGTGGTGCCGCAGAAATGGCAGTCCATGGGGATGTTCGGCTCTGGGGGCGGCTGCCATTCGAGCACCCGGTACGCGAAGGCTTCAAGCATCTCTTGGAATATCGTGCCGTCTGGGCGGAGGAGATGAGCTCGATGGACAGAGAAGTAGGCGGCGGCAGTTGCGGCGTCGTAGGCTGCGTCGAGGCCCAATTGCGGTTCGACGAGTAAGCCACCGCGGTAGTGCAGGACTAGGGGTGCAGGGAGGAGGTGGGGCAGGGGTACTGCCCAGGGGGTGGGGCTAGTGGCCCCCCGGGCAGCCAACTAATGGCATTCTCTGTTGGGGATGGCCAGGAGGTGGGTGGCGTGGCTGTCATGCTGCGCTTGGACCCACAGCTCCGTATGGGAGTGAAGACGGAGGAGAGTGGGGGCGAGGCGGCGCCACAGAAGCTCCAGGATGGTGAGTTTCGAGGAGAAGCGCGTGTGGGCGTGCAGCAGGGTAGGGGTGCTGTCTATGGCGGTAGTCAAGTGGCCTGACGGGGCTGTCGGGGAGGAAGAAGGGCTCCCCTCCGGCTGTTCAAGAGTCGGGGGTGATGGTGTAGTGGGAGTGGGGATCAACGTAGGTGGGAGTGGGGGCACTGGCGAAAAGGAGCCGGAACTGCTCGTTGGGAATGAAGGCGAAGTGTGAGCCGTCGCGGAGGGCCTGAGCGGGGATGGCTATCGGTGCACCGATGTGGTGGGTGAGGGCGCTGGAAGCCTGTGTGGCATCAGGCACGTGCCGGAGGCCGCGGAGGCGACGGATCTGAGGTGTGTCCACGAGAGAGGGGGGTAGCAACCCTGTGGAGACTGTGGGGGGGGCAGTGGGGGGGAGGGCGGAGGGCGAACAGGGGAAGGCGCTCGACAGGAGAGCCACGGGGGGGAGGGGAGTTGGGGTGCTCGTTGGAGGCAAAGGCGGGAAGGGTCCGGAGGTGCGGCGCTCAAACCAGGCGCACGCCGCCGCGCGGCCTGACGTGGGCTGCAGGGCGGTCCGGACCTCTGACACCAGTTGGGCTGGCTGTTGCGGTCGGATGGTGCCCTGGACTGCTACCGAGACTGCTACACGGAGCGAGATGGAATCCCGGACAGCCAGTAGCAGGTCCGTCGCTTGCGGGGGCACCACCGGGGGGCGGACGGCGAGGAGGGTTGCCGCTGCGGACAACCACACCAGGCCGGGGTGCGTGGCAGCCAGGTCCACGAAGGGGTCAAGGGGTTGAAGGGCTGGGAGGCGGTGGGACTCAATGGCGGAGGCACCATGGATGTCCACCACTCTGGCGATCAGGTCGAGAGGGTTGGCCTGCAGGGTGGGGCGGAGGCTCGCTGGACAGCCATACCAGACCGTCTTGACGGCAGAGGCCAGTGATCGCCCGCTCTTCACTGAGCGGAGCGTGGTAAGGGCGCTGTTGGTGATGGCCGTGTCGGTGCAGAGGACCGGATGGACTGGGCCACATGCTCCGCGTGACCGTCGGGGATGGAGGCCAGCTGCTCGATCTCTGTCGTGAAGTCAGTGGCGGAGGCCAGGGTGGTGGGCTGCGTGAGCATCCTCTTCCAGAGTGGTTCAGAGCTCGGGGGTCCAGAGAGTTCGGCTTTCTTGAGGGCTAAGCGGGACAGGACCCCAGGGTACTGCAGGATCGGTTTATGGCGGGAGATCTCTGCATTCCATTGCTGGAGTGATAGCAGACAGGGGGCCGGCAGGCGGGTTTCTGCCTGGGGTAGAATTTGGCAGCGTAGGGCTTTTTTCCGCTGGGCCGTGTGCCAAGTCAACAGCCAGTGTACGAGCGGTACACGGTCGAGGGGTCGCTTGGGGGACTCGTCGCCAGCGAGGAGCATGAGGAATTGGTCTGGGGATGAGGTCCGAAGGGTGTCGCCAAATGGGGATACATGCGCGGCCGCCGCTTGCTGTAGTTGGTGGAGCGCATCAGAGGAAGCCGCAGCGAGGTACACAAGGAGGTCGGTCATGGCCGCCTGATACGTGCCCCAGTGGAAGTTGACGTCACGCTGCTGAAGTGTGCCGATATCCAGGGGCGGCAGAATCTCCACTGCGACGGCCCGGAAGAGGCACAGGGCACCCATCATTTTGTCGTCCGGGTGAAAGGCTCCCACCGGTGTGTTCAACTCGTGGTGGACCACGCTGAGCTGCAGCTTGCTGGCGGCCTCGTTCCAGCCCATGGATGGTTGTGAATAAATTTGGACACATTCTGTGCATATTCATTGTTTGACAGCTGATGAGGCGGTAATTTACAGCGAAACGCGTCAGGATTTGGGATTCACTCAAGGTTATTGTGCCCGAGTACAGCTGCCGTGTTACATTGAGGACTGCCAATTGGGAAGTGTCTTTTGAAAACGTGGCAAGGATTGATTTTACTTGGTTTAGCTATTGTGAAAACACAGCGTATGTATCCTAAGGACTTGCCATTTGCATTTGAGGCGTTGGGTAGTGCGAGAGGGGTCACATTTTTGGATGTAAGATTCATCAGCGTTGAACCGTTGAGAACTTCGGTGTTTTGAAAGAGCACACACGCGTGTGGATATATGCCATGGACCACGAATGTCCCAAGACATATTCGCGAGTCCTGGATACACGCCGAGTTTGTACGATACCTACGGATTTGTTCGGATGAGAAGTACTATATTATTTGTCCAAACAGGTTGGTGGATGCCCTTGTATGGTTGCAATACCCACAGCGTGTAATTAGGGAGAAACTCATTCCCTGGAGTAAACGGCATAAGTTCTTGGGGGTGGGGGCACGGAAGAGTAAGAACACACGACTCATTGAGCCTAACCACAATGGAGCTTCATTGTCACAGGCAGAAAACGGTGTGGTTGATACTCATGGTGTCAGGGGAGGGGGGAGGGAGTCTCTTTATAAGACAACACATGTTTTACATGCAGAACACCAACTGGGCGTGGCGATGTCGTGGGCGCGCGCTTGTTATGTGGTAAAAAGGCGCCTGCAGTTTATGAATCATATGAATTTGTTCGCTATCCTCAAACCACTTAAAAACCTGAAGGCTTTGTTCCGCAAGAGCGCGCGCACCACTCTTCAAGGGTCGCGAAATCATGCTTGAGGAATGAGGAGTAGGGAATGTGAAGTTGTGGAATTTGTTATATGATTTGTAGAATCGTTGCTCATTCGAATGAATGGATGGTTGTGAATAAATTTGGACACATTCTGTGCATATTCATTGTTTGACAGCTGATGAGGCTGTAATTTACAGCGAAACGCGTCCGGATTTGGGATTCACTCAAGGTTATTGTGCCCGAGTACAGCTGCCGTGTTACATTGAGGACTGCCAATTGGGAAGTGTCTTTTGAAAATGTGGCAAGGATTGATTTTACTTGGTTTAGCTATTGTCAAAACACAACAGCCCACGGCAGTGGCTGGCCACGCTTCGCCCGGGGGAATATCGGCAGCGCGCTGGGCAGGGGACTTTGCGGCAAAGGCGTGCTTAGGGGCCATGGTGGATCAGGTCCTGACAGAGGCGTGAGTAGGGGGGAAGTGGCAGGGGGCGGAGCAGGGCTCCACAGGACCTGGGTACAAGGTACCAGGCAAGCGGGCGACGTGCGCGACGGGGGCAGGCAGGTCGTTTGTTCGGGCCTTATGGGCAACATCGGGTACTCGCTAGCTGTCGGGTGGTGAACTATGGGCGACCGTGGGCGGGCAGGCGGCCATAGGGGCCTGGCTGGGGCGAGGTCACAGGCTGAAGTAAGGGCTGAGGGGCACAGGGGTCAGGGAGTAGGGGCAGGCGCTAGGGCAGGGGCAGGCGCAGGGCAGGGGGGAGGAGGCATATGGAATGTCGCAGGTATCGATGCCCGAGGTGTGCGCTACGGCGATGCGACCGTCGTCTGCAGCCTTCCTTGTCGCTGAGGGGCTGGTGCTTGGCGGCCGCACGTTCTAGTGATCCTGCTCCATGGTGGTCAGGTGGTGTGCGGCGCCAAGAGGAGGATGGTCTGGTGTACTGACGCACGGGATACCGTGCTGGGCTCCGCTAGTGCGGGGTGTGTCCCGCGTGTCGTCGGAGACCAACCCGGGCACGATACCAGCGTGCCCCGGTCGCTGTGTGTGTGGTGGCGTGCGTGGGGGGCTGTACGCTCGCGTGGGGTAGTGTGTCGTCTGGTGCTCCAGGCCCTGGCGGGGAGGCTGGGGGAGCCTGACGCTGAGCTCACCGGGGGAGTTGCTGGTCTGGACACGCCACCTCCAGGTCTACAGACATGCTGCTGGTCGCCCACTACTGCCAACGGCAGGGGGGGGCCAAGCTCCTCACACGACTGGGGGCCTTCCGCACTCCCTGATTGCACTGGCACGGGTGGTGCTGCTCTAGACTGGACCTGCCTCCCACGGCGACGGGGCGGGCGGGTGGAGGGGCCCCAGGGCGCGCTGAGCGCTTCCCTGCCCTGGGGTCTCCTGGACCTGAGGCCCGGGTGGCGGTGCAACTGTCCACGTAAACGGGGGGGGGCGGAGGGCACACCACCCGAGTGACCGCTCCCTTGGTACTGGGGGGGGAAGGAGGGAAGTCCCCCGCCCTCCATGGATCCGCCGCGTAGGGGTGCGGCGGCAGCGGCGGCTGGTGGTACGGGTCGTGTGACTGTCCCTGGTGGGGTTGGGCCCGGGGGGCCCCTTCAGCATGGACGTGGTGGCCCGGGAGATACGGTTCCTGGTACGGGGGTGGTGGCCCCTTGTGCCAGGCGAGGTATCGGGGTGGAGCGCCTGGTTGCTGCCATCCCATACGCTGGTGCTGCTCGTACACGGGGGGTCGTGGCCCGCTGGGGTAGGGTGGTGGGCAGTGGTAGTGGTGCGGGCACGTGTTGGTTCTGGTGGTGTTTGTGGTGGTGGGGCCGTTGGTGGTGGTGGCGCTGGTGGTGGTGGGGATGATGCTGCGGGTATGGCCCTAGGACTCCTTGTGGATATTCTGGTCCCCCTGGTGGGGGTGGGGGTCGGGCATCGTGCGCAATCCCTGGGGCTGTACTTTTTTGGTGTGTAGCGGGGGCGGGTCGGGGGCTGGGCTTACCGGTGACTGAGATCGAGGGGTCCCACGTCCCTGGGTTGGTCTGGCTGGCGGCAGTGGTGGTTTGTGGGGGGTGGATGACGTGGCGCGTGCAGATGGGGATGATGACGAGGGTCTGGACGAGGTCTTGTTGGGTGGCCGCCTCTGTGGTGGCGGCGGCCGGTGGGGGGAGGGGGGCTCCGGTTGTGGCGGGTGGGGGGTCCTAGTTTGGGTTAGGGTTTGGGTTAGGGCGGTGTTGCTTGGGTTGCCCTCTTTGCGGTTGTGGCGTTGGGGGCTGCGTGGGGTGGTGTTGGTGGTGGTGCTGTTGCTGGTGGTGTGATTGTTTGGGCGCCAGTTTGGGTTTGGGATCTGGTTTTGGGTTGGGGTCAGGTTTGAGGTTGAGGATGACGTCGGTCCGGAGGTGTGAGGGTGCCGGCGTTGCGTGGGGGGGCTTCCCGGTGTGCTGCCGGGGTGCCTGGGTCGCCTGCCTGGGGGCCGGAGGGCCCCTCGTTGCCTTGCCTGCGGCCGCTGCTTTGGCTTTGGCCCTGCCCTTGTGGATGAGGTCTGCAGGGAGGGGGTGGTCGCAGGATGAGGCGGAGGACGTCGATGTGGATGAGGACGAGGTGTAAGTGGTGGTTTTGGGGGATGCGGGTTGTGCTCTGATGCGGGTGGTTGCGGGTCTTTGGGCGGCGGCTTCTGCTGCGGCCACGGCGGGAAGGATGGAGGGCATGTCCTCGGGGTGCAGGTTGGGGGTGGCTGGCTGGGGAGGCCCGGCTGTGACCTGGCAGCCCGGCAGGCCGGTCTGGTCGGCAGCTGCGGGGGAGGGAGGCGCAGGGCTGCGGTCTTCGCCTTCTGGGTATGGCTTGGCCGGGGTGCTGCGATGTGTGGGGTTGTGTGGGTTGGCGTCCGCGGGGGGTAACAGTTCGCGTGGGCTGCATTCGGGGGCCTGGTTTTTCTGGGGTGTGTGCAGGGGGCGTGTGCGGGCAACTGGGCGGGCTGGGCGTGCTGTGGGGCGCGGGGCTCCCCGCGGTGGGTGTGTGCGGGTTGTCGTGTGGGGGGGGTGGTGAGGGGTGTCCGGCGGGTGGGTCTGTGGCGGGCGTGTGCTGTTGTTTGGGCAGGTTGGTGGGCGGGGGTCCGCGCGTTGGTGGGCGTTTGTGGGCTGCCGGGTGGGAAGCGGCTGGGAAGGGGCACGGGCGGGGATTGCGCGAAGGGTGTGTTGTGTCGGTGTATGGGTCCCCTTGCAGCGGCGCGCTTGTGACGTTAGTTGTAGGCCGGGCGGTTTGGAGGAGAAGTTTGCCGTCTTCCGCGGCCGCGGCAAGGATTTCACAGAGGAGCATGCGTATTTGGTGCACCTCTTGGCCAGTGGTGGGAAGAGGGTACGCTAGCTCCGGGCTAAGGCCCACGCGGCGGGGGATCGTGTGGATGGCGTGGTACCCGCAGGTGAGGGAGTGCTGTGGCCTGGGGCGGGGGTCCCTCCTCGTGTCTGGGCCTGCCTCGATTTGTGTCTGGGCGTTGGTGATGGCCCAAATCCAGGGCACGGTCCCTGTGGATGGCCAGCGGCACTGGATCCATTCGGCCAGGCAGAGCACGTTCGTGTTGTGAATTCCGTGCCTGTGGGGGTTGGATGCTGCCATCCCACCGTGGAGAATGAGGTGGAGGTCATCCGGTGGATGGACACGTACAATGCTACATTGGTCAACGATTGGCTATGCGAACAAACCAGCGGACCTCCTGCCAAGGCCCAACTACGGCGCATTGCCGCGCTGCTGGGGTGGCGCCGCATTGCCGATGAGGTTACCAAGGCCCTCCGCACCCTTCGAAGAAAAACCAACGCCAATCTGGCCCCTCAACGTTGCTGTTTTGCAAAGCTACAAGCGGGTGTCAACCTGTTTTGGCAAGGCAAGCGCCGTGCCCCGGAGGGCAGCCATCGCATGACGGAGCACGTCGCAACGACCTGGAAAACCCGGAAGACGTGATCAGCGTGCATCGGGGACGCTTCCGTGTACCAGTAGGCCATCGAGGATGGGGAGGAGGAGGCGAGTGACGGGGAAGAAGATGATCACATGGAGGACGACGAAGATTAGGAGAGGGACGGTGGTGGAGGGCGGGCGAGGTGCAATCGTGGACTTCATAGCCGCCAAGCCTCTGCTATCCCTACCCATGGGGCCAGTATGAACCCTGTTGGACAACCGCGTAGGCTGGAAACCCAAACTGTGAGGACGCGTCCCCGCAAAAGTGCGCGCATGTGCAATAGTGTAATGGGATTGCCACTGGCAGTGCTGGCGTGCACGCGCTGAACATTGCGAGATCAAATTACAGATCACGCATCGCGCGCACAGCGCATTTTGAAATGTTTGAATAATCATGTGTGTATCGATTTTATTATCTTGTCAATATTTCATTTTTATTTGTGCGGAGGAACTGCCAATTATATCATGTAGTGATACCCGTATCAAGGATTGACAATATCAAGGTCTTCTTCAGTTTCTGTGCACGTCCGGATTTCAGCATAAGGTGTGGTTCCTGGTTACAAAGCGGGGGAAGATCGACAGAAACACAACAGTGTTATTACAAGCTGGCCAGTCAATTTCAGTGGTGACCAAGGAGCATGCCATGCTCAGCGTGTGAAGACTGCCGCTGCCAAGGAGCTGCAAGGCTTCGTTGAGAGCGACCACGAGAAGTCACGCGAAGCCCAAAGACTCTGTGGGACGGAGATGACAAGCGACAAGCAGTACAGGAGCTGCAAAAGACCGTGGCACGGCTACGAAGTGAACGAGATGCCGCAGCGGCCGAGTTACAAAGGCTGAAGGAGCTCATCAGTCAGGGCAGGGCACCACGCCAAGAAGAAGGACCGCGCAAACCTCGCAGAGGAGTTCGTGCAGTGAAGGCGCACAACGGCTGAGCTGTTCAACAAGGGTACGTGCTTGTAGATCAGAGAGTGCATTCAGCGATCAAGAACGCTGAAGGCGTGAAGATCAAGGAGCGCACGTAGCGCTCAGTGGAGCTGGACAAGTGCAAGCGGTTCGTGGGAGATCAACGAGCGCACGAAGCACTCAGTGGAGAGCAAGGATCGCGGGAAGCGCTCGATAACGAATAAGACGCGCGCGCAGCGCTTGGTGTGAGCAAGGAGCGCACGTAGCTCGCAGCAGAGCGCAAGGAGATGGCTATATACGTCTTTGTTTGTCTGTAGGCGCTTCTTGGCGCGTCTGCAGGCTTAGCAGCTGTGAAGTTCCTTTTTGGAACCGATATGAATTGTTTATATTATTAAACTGTAAGGGTGAACGGAGTGCGAAGCACGCCTCCGTGTTTGTTTCCCCCTTGCCAGCAGCGTGTTGAGTGCGTCTGTGCGACAGAGCAAGCGTGTGCGAGTATGAGCGTGAGCCTACAGTGTTAGTGCGACAAGCGTGTGTGCGAACAAAGCGAGCGGTTGCCTGCGACCGTGCGCGTGCAGCACCCTGCTGCAGTGGCAAGTGTGTGCGCTGGCGCCTTGTGCATGCGCGCTGCTGTTTGGTTCGGCCTGCGTGTTGTGGCCTTGGCATGTGTGCGCGTCCGCCAGCCCCCCTGCACTGGCTGCAGTGAAGGTGCTTAAATGAAAAGATTTACAAGACCTTTGTATGTTTATTATGTTTGTTAGTATGCAACAGCTGTGTAGATCTGCAGGCAGCAGATGTTCATTCAAATTAGCAGATGACAAAATTCGGCAGGACAGCCAACCCTTTTTGGGGCTCTGCAACACTATTGAAGGTGCTGCATAGCCGTATGGAAGTATGGGCTTGGGTTGGTTTGCCTTTTTGAGGCAAAGTGTTGGCTCTGTGATGAGCAGTCTTTTTTTGGCTATTTGACGTGTACAGCTCACAGTCTTTTGCATCAGCACGTACACTGGTGTACATTGTTGTGCACGGCACAAACGCAGCCTTGCTGTGCACGTGCGAACTGAGGTGAACAAACGACACAGTTTGTTTTTGTGTCTTGTTGTTGTCCACTCAGTGTTCGACTGCATTCTTGTGTGTGTCCGAAACTGCCGGTTTTGAGAAACATGCAGGATTTTCCCCTAGGTTGGGAAACTTTCGCAGGTTTTTCGAAATGGTGGCAGTTTTTCACACAAAAGCAGCATGGTTTCCCATTATATTGTCAGACAAGTTCAAGAGGAAATGATGTTTTTTTATATAGTGTGAACCAGCTTACCAGGGGAGTGTGCACCACACCCCCTGATATGGAATGGGGTTTTGGAGCTTTAGGCATTTCAGGCTTTCCCCAACCCAACATAAAAAGCACAATGATTAGTATAGGCACACTTTCTGAATGTCTTTTTTGTAGGCATTTTACAAAAAAAAGCCAATGACAACCCCACTATTGGGTTATCAGTCCCGCCCTGCCTCTGACTCCCAGAGATATGGCTGAAGTTAGCAGGGGAGTGTAATGGGATTGCCACTGGCAGTGCTGGCTTGCACGCACTAAACATCGCGAGATCAGATTACAGATCAGGCATCGCGCGCACAGCGCATTTTGAAAATTTTGAATAATGAAATGTGTGTGGATTTTATTATCTTGTCAATATTGTATTATTATTTGTGCACAGGAACTGCCAGCTTATCATGTAGTGATACCGCTATCAAGGATCGACAATATCAAGGTCTTCTGCAGTTCCTGTGCACGTCCGGACTTCAGCATAAGGTGTGGTTCTTGGTTACAAAGCGGGGAAAGATAGACGGAAACACAACGGTGTTATTACAAATAGTGACGTGCTTGGCGTATTACGCGTTCTGCGCGTGCTGGTAGTCTGCTACTAAGTCCGCCTCTAGAACGCCGTGTTGCGCGTTTTCGACATGCCACGCGTTATGCGTGTGTTGTTTGCGTTGTGCGCGTGCTGCGTGTAATGAAGCAACACACGCAGCACGTATTGTGCCACGCGGAGCGCTTCCGGACAGAAACGTCCCCTCTGTAGACAATGTAATATACGAAACCGGTGTTTTCCAGCACCACTGTCCGCTGCGGGATCGTCGCGTCCGGCCATTGAGTCTGCCTGTTGTGTGGTTGCACGAATCCTGTTTTGGAACACGCATAGGTCATGTGTGTTTACCTGTCGTCCATGCACACCACACCACATTACCCATGCTGCTTGCGCTCACTGTCGTTCAGCAACCTATCTATTGTGAGCAATGGCATCTGCTCCACGTTCAACTTTGAGGAGGGCGCGCGCGGTTCACAAGTAGACGCCGAAGCTGGAGGACCTCCTCAAGGAAAAGCCGTCGACCAGTGAAACTGTTGGCCAATGTGGTGTGTGCCGGCAGGCCATAACTGTCCGCACTTCTCACAAGTTGAACTACAGCTGAGGGCGTTTGTATGCCGGTCGTGGCAGTATGGAGCACGGGAAGTTCACGTGGTTGGAACCGGCGTCCCACTCACCCGTTCGTTGGGAGAAATGCAAGTGTTGGCAAGCCATGGATTGCACATTCGCGGACAGCCATGTCGTGTTCCGCTGCTGGAAAGAAATCACAGGCTGTCAACAAATGAAACAGGTGAACTACGCTGCTATTGTGAACCACGCCGAGTGTGTGCTTCGCGGCATCCGACTTCCAGCGCAAGAGCAGCTGGAGCCTGAGGAGGAGGCCATCGAGCTGTACAATGTCTCGCAAGGCAGCACTGCAATTTCGGCAGTTTACTCTGAGCCGTCGCGCGCTGGCTTACCGATCAGCTTGACGCATGGTCTTCAGATGGCACGACTGCGAGAAGCAGATGCACGTTTTTGTGGGTCATGCTTCTACATGGCAATTCACGATTGTCGGTGTTGCAACATCATCCTTGTACGTCCTGTAACGGTTTGCGTTTCCTCGGCAGGTGCGCAGGGATACTACCTCGTGCTGAGGTCTCGGACCCGGATGCAAGCAACCACAACATCACTGACCCTGTGCAACGTGAACTGTGTAGACATGGACGGGAAAGGCACCACATTGGAGGACCTGTTGGGGCTGACCGGTAGTCACACCAAGACAGTTGCTCTGCACTTTGCCGTGAACCTTCAAGGCATCGTAAAAAGCACGTTAATGGCTGGGTTTACCGAACATCGACGCCTTTTTCTGACCAGGCGGTCATGTATTTGTGAGCGTCCCTCACAATGGCTGTTACAGTGTGCACAGACCATGTTATAGCAGCCCATGCAGACGCATGGCTATTTGTCCGTGGCTCGTTGTCGATACATTGTATATATTGAGAAATATGTTGATCGCGAGCCTGTCAATGCTTACCTGTCAGTGGGGCCCGTCCTTTGAGCGCTGGCCGCCTTATTACGCCGCTCCGTTGACGTCAGAAAGGTGTAAGGTTACACGGTGGCGGCCTTCGTCAAGCACAGCATCGCTGGAAAGAACGCAGATTGGTCGTTGATGTGTCCATTCCCGTATTTGTGTGCCTGCTAGGGTCCGAGGAGGGTTAGGGCTAGGGGATGTGGGAAAAGCACACCACGGGTCCCAAGTCCGTGGCACTCCGACAGAAGTGAGCGTTGAGGGACACTCCATTGGCCATGCAGATCGGTGCTTTTTAGCACCACTGATCGGCGCACGCGCAGTGCTTGACATTGAATTCAGGCTCTCCTCGAATGTCAATCATGCCACTTGCGGATTGTTCTTACACATATCAGAGCGACTATACACGCTACGGAATAGTGCACGTGTGCCGTGCGAGTTGCTGCCAACATTGCGTCAGTCGGGACATAGGGATGTAGACAGGGATGTGAAATGACCGTCGTGGACTAGGGTGAAAGGGGTAGGGGTTGGTTTGCACTCTTGCTTGCTTTGCTTTAGGGTGGTTTTATCACATACTATGCAGTGTCCCTTTTATCGTGAGCTGCAAGTCAACAACGAATGTGGGCGTCATGCTTGCAATTGCTTGCTGGGCGGGCCGTATTTAACGCATGATGACATGGAAGATCTTCACATCCGGATGGTCGTTGCTCAGCCGGCCGGAGTTCCATTTATGACAACTAATGGAGATTATGGCGTTCAGTTGTTGCAATTCGTGTTGTGCTATGTGACCAATGGTGCTGCCCAGTATCCACTGCAGCTATTACAGAAGTGTTGATGCTAACGATATTCATTTTGGCTATAACCACCGTAAACATTGACAACATACGCAACAGCTCCTGTATCCGTTCTACATAGGTCAACGGTGGGGGCGTATCTTCAAAGCAATTTGCATCCATGTGCGTTGCTACTGAACGAGCAGCGCCCGCGTGCAGACTGGCTGGCTTTGCGGTATGATGCAAGCCATGGAATGTGGTGGAATCTGGACTCCATGCTGCCACCAGCACAGGGTACACTGGTGACAGGCAAGCAAGACGCCCTGTGCATTGCGACCTCTATGTTGGATGCGACGTTCTTTGACGCCACTATGGTTGTACAAAGCATTGGACACGGTATACGTTACGTGCCTCCGTGAAACGGTACATGTTGTTGTTGTCAATAAGGACAAACTCGTGCATATGATGTACACGTTCTTGGCGTGTGCCACAACCGGTCCGTCTACAGCAGTCAAATCACATCACATCCCTGGGTTTATGAGGTTATGCATGTGTTTCTGTAGGTCCACTTCGGCAACACATGCAATGTTTCCCTGTACCGTTTGCACCACCGAACGCTCGAGGAGTGTGTGATCATCACGTGCAGGTTTCTTGAACTGTTCAACCTTGTCGCTGCTGTGAGCTGTATGCACGCCGTGATATCACTATCTGTATTGCCACACGCCGTGCTGAGCACATGCGACACAGACAGGACGATACCGCTCAACGGCGACAAATGCGACGCACGGTGCTTGAGCACCGCCAACAAGCCGGCAATTGTATGTTCCGCTCTCTTCCCGGAGAGGACCTCTCGCATGTACAACCGTGTGACATTGGACCCATGAATAGTGTGTGTGTTTACTGCTCGGCCTTGCTTTGGCGAAAAGAGGTAGACAGCATGTGTTGTTCGGAGGGTCCTGTACGTCTCCCTCTTTTGGATGCCCCACCAGAACCACTACGTGGACTGCTTCTTGGTACTTCTACCAATGCGAAAATGTTTCGCCAACACTTGCGTCGATACAACTCCGCTCTCACCTTGTGCTCCATGTGGGTCAAAGTAGACGACACCCTTGAGCGCGGCGTGTCCCAGTTCCGCAATTCTGGTGCCGTCTATCACTGACTTGGTCAACCGTTGCCAGCTGTCGGACAACAACCACAGTTTGCGCAGGTTCACATATTTCATGCCGACGAACAAGCCGCAGGGTGAAGAAGGCTACCGTTGGCCCAGAGCCTTGACCACTCCTTGCTGATGCAACTCGCAGACATGCTCATACGTACAAATTGTACGACCAACGGCAACATTGGATGCACCTGACCTACAGCTCGTCCTGCATTGTTGTGCAACAAACGACGGCGTCGGTACAATCTGCCCCGCGCTTCCGAGGTTGCGGCGTTTGTCCCGGCCGGTTCAAACACAGCGAGTGCACGCAAAGTGCGTGTCAACCTGCGTGGTGGCTGCCTGAAGATCATCAGCAAGTACAACCCAGCATACGATCCGTTACATTACGTCCTCCTGTTTCCGCGCGGGGAGCAGGGCTGGGAACTCGGTATCCCCCTTGGCGATGTCGTACAGCGTCCGCAGAGGCGGCCGCTCATCAACCCGGATACCGGCATGCCGCTCCAGGTGCAAGCGCGCACCTGTGTCACGCCACGCCAGTATGCAGCATTCTACCTCATGGTACGTCACGGCTACGCAACCTATTTGCAGCGGTGCCAGCGCCTTTACGAAGCCTACATCGTGGACCAATACTGCAAGGTCTATCAGCAGAGTTTCCCTTGGTGTCGTTTTAATCAACTCCTTCTGCGCACTCATGTGTACTGCGGTATCCAAGACGCCACCGAAGAGGGCGATTGGTCAGCATGGAGCATCGGTCGACGCATCATCCTACTGAGCTCCTTGGGGGGCGGCCCACGACATATGCACCGCTTGTATCAGGATGCCATGGCCATTGTCGGAAAGAAAGGTAAGGCTGATTTGTTTATCACCATAACAGCCGACCCCAAATGGAATGAGATACAAGAAGCATTGTTACCCGGGCAGATCGCTGCGTCAGATCGACCAGATGTGGTAGCAGGAGTCTTTCGACTTCGTTCGCGAGAGTTTATGGACGACCTTCCGAAAAGGAACGTACTCGGCTGCACGTTGGCCCACATGTGAGTTCCAGAAGCGAGGCTTGCCTAACGCCTACTTGCCCCTGGTTTTCGCGGACTCCGATAAGCTGCACACGCCAGACAATTATGATGATGTGGTATGCGCAGAAATACCGGACCGCACGACATAGCGGGACCTGTATGACATCATTGCCACCCACCAGATGCATAGCCTGTGCGGCCTGCTGGATCTCAACTGCCCTTGTATGTGCAACGGCGTTTGCAAGAACCGGTACCCGAAAGATTTCAATGACAACACCCTGGACAAGGACGACAGCTATCCAATGTACCGGCGGCGCGACAACCGTCGTACGGTACGTACCCCGAGTGGCATTGTGCCTCGACAAAAGGTGGGTGGTTCCTTCCACCCATGCCCTCAGTCTACGCTGGAAATGTCACCTAAACGTTGAATACTGTGCGTCCATTTAGAGCGTCAAATGCCTGCACAAGTACATCTGGAAAGGGCCCGACCGTGCAGAGGCTGCTGTGATACAGGACACAAATAACGCGAACGAGGCAAACAAGACAGCATTGCAAGTAAAACCGCCGCGTAATGAGATCAAGGGAGGCCACGTGCCGCATTCTACAGTTTCCTTTGCATGCCAAGGGACCGCATGTCCTACGGTTACCAGTGCATCTTCCGCAGGGCCAAAGCGTCTGCTTCAGCGAGGACAGGGATCCCTACCGGATCCCTACCAGGACCGGCCCCTGCTGTACCCCTTCCACCACCACCCGTCACTCCTAGGGTCTTGCTCCTCACCAGAGTCTGCATGCTCTTGCCCTATCCTGCACACCTTCCCACAAAACATACAAAGATAGGCTCGTTCACACAAAACCCTTGCAATACCCAACTCCCAAGTACAATCCAAATCCAATCCACACTGTTGGCTTCCTTTCAGTACGCCGGTCGTCTCGTGGTGCACACGGAGACACGGGCGTTGGGCATGTACAAGAATTGCACCAAAAAGGAAGCCCTGAAATTGGCATATGAACACATGACAGGCAAAGTTGGGGAAAGATGGAGCCATACACAATCACAGCCATAGACCCCTCATTCCCTGGACTCAGGACCTTCCCTTGACTTGCCAAAATGATGCCCTGAACCAAGTCAAATAAGATGGCTAAATGCCATGTGTCAAAAGTCCCTACACAAACCCAAAAAATGGGTTCCCTCCCAAGCCTCTAAATCCTAGCCCAATAGGGGAGGTGGCGTGTCATGGCCTAGACTGGCACTCAGGACCATGCCCTACCCTGACCTAACCTTTATTGGACCCGGAGTTCATTGAACTTCGAGAGGTGCCCCATGAAGATGACCTCACAACATGGCAAAATCCGGCAAATCACACCATTATGCCCAAAAATCAATTATGTACTCAAAAATGCATACGGCAAATATTCAAATACTCCATGCATGTGTCAAACCGGGGAGTAGTATACAAGGGTGATATAGACCAAAGATTAATGCCCAAGTATATCCCATCATTGGCCCCGAAACCCCTCCGGTTATGTACATGACATGCTTCACAAGTCAACTCATGAATTTCAGACCTAATTTTGTGAGGCCCCGTGTGCCACGCCAAAGTGACCACGTGATCCGGCATATGGTGAGGTGCAACACCGAAGTATATGCCAACATATAACTAACATACCATAGTTCACGTATCTCTAGGCACGTTCCTGTTAGCCGACCAGTTGAGCACATAAAATACAACAATGAGCATAAAATGAGGTCAAAAACATGCCAATACCGCCAAATTCAAGATAATTACAATAGTATATAACTTCGCTCACCAATGGTATCAAGATATGATTCAAAACACGATTGCTTGGGACCATTTGCAAACAATCCCCCCCACTTGGATCCCCACATGGACGCATAGGGACACCTTCGAACCTCCTCCCAATATGCACGCTGAAAATGGGAAAATTGATAGTGGCGCTTGTGGGTCGCTCTGTAAGCCCTCCCACAAGCACTATATGAGCGGTAGACTTGGTCTGGCGCTATGGAGCTCACCATTGGGACAGATGCAAAGCCCTTGCCACGTATGACTCCATATATCTTCCTACAAACGGAGATATATAACATGGGTGTGAGCAATTCGAAGCACATACCATGCATATAACACATACCCTCAAAACATGGCCCCCACCATGATATGCCATGCCCCTCCATGGACAACATTTCACGTTAAAAATACGTAGGAACCGAAAGAAAAGTTTCTATGCAACACCAACACTCATGCGGTACACTTGAAAGTCGCATTAAAATATTCGGTTGCACGGTCCAAGAGTTATATAACACTTTCTACCCTCCTGACCATTATCCCTTGCTACACCGGTCATGTGTATACACCAAAGGCGTTTGATGCTTTCCGAAATAAGTTGAGACCAAGGCAGCTTCAACCCAATTCTCAAAATTGATATTCCCCGCCGTGTGCCGGAGATATGATTCTTCAAAGTGGCCTCACGAATCACTTTTGTTTCGACTATATCTCCAAGAAAAATGAAGGAGATAACAAAAGGAATGTTGATTCGTGATCAGAGAAAAAGGAAGGACCACTCGAGATTCATCATATCAAGTGCGGCGATGTCGAAGTCGAAAATTTGATTCTGAAAGTCTAAGAAAATCGGATTAATTTTGCGAGTGTATAACATGAAAATTGCGGAAGCAACGAACCCTTTACGGATGAAATCTGACCCTTCATCGGGGTTTCTGCCAAAATATCTGCAAATAACAGTTAACCAATCGGTTACCGCAAAATCGCGAGCCAACTGACAGTCGCCGATACATTGACAATCAGAACAGAAGGCTGAAAAATTACGGAAACATTATGATAAAAAACCCTGTTGATTTCTGATATTCTGATATATAAATCTCAGCCGGCGGCGCCTCGGTATTGAATATGGCTGCTCATAGCTGGAATGGCCAAACCTATCACACTATCACATCAGGTTAGGTGAGGTGGATGAGCGAGTATGATATCAGCCAATGGCGGCTTGCCGGCACATAGATACACGGCCCAAGTGACCCAAAGATGGTCACGGGGGTCCGAACTGGCTTCACCCCCCTTCTCAGAGCGTTTTATCCGCTCGGAAGTCATTGAAGAGAGGACAGGAGGACCGCAATGGGCTCCACAGCCCCCCTCCCATGTCCCAAGGACACATGGAGGCCCCACACACGCCGTAGGCGTCCCCCATGCCCCAAGGGAGGGGTGAGGACACTCATAATCGCTTTTCTATGCCATATCCGGTCTCCCCTTGATCTACAACATGGACCAAGGGGATCAAAGATAGAGAAACGTCGTCGGTCGACCTAAATAAGTATACCACAATGAAACATATATGTGGAGATCGAGTGAAGGGGGTATATGGCCAATCAAGGCCCCAAAGTACCCAGATGAACGACCTGACCCGTCTCCCAATCACATAGACAAACATAAATGCCAGAGGGGATCCATTACGGTGCTACTGCAGCCACCAAATGGACCAACACGTCCTTGACATCCAAAGAGATGTTTTTCCTCTTTAGATACTCCATCCAGACCGTTGTATACCTCGGCACAAAGCTGCTCGGAGGCTCCCAAGAATCCCTGGATGCGGCGAATCCCTTCCAACGGACTTCAAATAGCCTCCCCCCAGGCGTCCTCGGGTCCGGCTTGTCCAGTAGGATCTTCTCGGCGGTGAAGTCGTCGTCCTCACCCTCGTCGTCCGAGTCCACATCGCCGGCCGTGAACTCGAAGGTGACGGGACGTCCGCTGGGGTCTGGTGCTCGGGGACGAAGCTGGGTATGGTCGCGGTCCAGGATCTTGTTATCCCCGACTCGAACCGCATACACATCCTGCCCGACCTTCCGCATGATTACCCCCGGCACATACCAAGACCCCTGCCGATGCCTGGACAGGACATCCTTGTGCTGCCGCTCTACCCATACCGTGTCTTGGAGAGCATATTTGTGGACTTTTCCCTGCTTGAAGTACTTGGCCCTCTTCTCATGCTCGTCCTGAAGTGCTTTGCACACCTTGACCGCCGTATCGTCTGCCTCAGCCATCATAGCGTTCGCATCCCGGGTCACTTTGCCATGGTTCAACAATGGGAGAGTGCGTGACACTCGATCCTGTAGGAACAGGATGCGATGGGGCGACAGTCCAGTGGGCCCCCGAAGGTCGTGGTACGCCTGGAGTTATCTCCACAGCAAAGTATACCAGTTCCGGCCCGGTTCGTCAATGTGCAGCTCGCGGAACCTCTCGAACATCTGCCGCCCGGCCACCTCAGCCCGGCCATTCGACCGGCTGTGGTACGCCACGGTAATGGCATGCCGAATCCGCATGTGCTTACACATTGTCTTGAACCACGGTTCCACAAATTGACTGCTCCGATCGCTGCAGATGACAGCTGGAACATCCAAAATCGTCAGCCAATGCCTGATCATGGCGTTAGCGACGGTCTTGGCCTGCAGCCCCACTCCATGCTTGTCCTTCTTGTCCTTCTTCTTGGACTTCTTGCCCGGGACTGCCACGATATACCTGCTGTGCCTGTCCACCGCCAGGATGACACAATCATAGGTCTCTCCTTCCACGGTGACCTCAGGCATGGCGAACACATCCATGGCCACTGACCGCATAGGGGCTTCTGGTATGGCCGTGTACACCGGGTTGCCCGCCGTGGAGTGGTTCGGGCTCTTCGTGGCCCGACACACTGCACAGTCGCTGCAGTACTTGTCCAGGATGGCGTAGTACCCCGGTGGGAACTTGAAGCCCACTCAAGGTCCTGCTGCATCTTGTCCTGACCAGGATTTATGAGCTGGGCGTTATGCAAGTGGTCAATGAGCTCCTCCATTCGGTTCTCAGGGACCAATAGCTGGTCCTTGAGGAATAGTTTATCCCCATCCTCTGTCAAGCCCTCGGGCCATTGGTCGTCTGACGGGGCGCTCACGGCATTCCAGTACTTGGTCCAGTGCTCGGATGACGCATAATCATCCGACCAGTCCTCTGTGAGCACCGACCTGACTAGCTCTACGGGGGCCACCATCCATTGCTCGAGAGTTTCCTCTCGAAAAGCTTGGACTCGGGCGCCCCGGAACTTGGCCAGGTCCGTACGGTTTGCGATCACCACAAAGCACTTGACCCCCTCTTGCTCCATGGCCTTCTCCATCTCGATGATGCGTTTGGCCTCCTCCGTCTCCTCGGCGTCCCCGTGGCTGGATATGTCCATCCATGCCTTGCCCGCGGGGTAGGCCCATCGACTGAGGCAATCCGCCACAGTGTTGTCCTTCCCCGGGACGTCCACGACGGTGAGGTCGAACTTGGCGAACGTCTCATGCCATCGGGCCCTCCTTGCCGCCGGTCTCGAGGGGTCGTCAACGTGCTCCTTGTGCCAGCTCTGCAAGGACTGACAGTCCGTACAAACCACCACCGGTTGCAATCCGATGTGGCCAGACCACTTCCTGAGCGCACAAACAATGGCGTACGTCTCCTTCTCCCTCGCGTTCCAGGTTCGGTGTTGGCCCTCGGCCAGGATCCGGCTCCAAAACGCCACAGGTACATGTGACCCGTCGTCCCGGATCTGCTCGAGGACTGCCCCTACAGCATAGTCCGAGGCATCCGTCCGTAGCACGAATCCCTTGTCCGGGTCCACCAGCAATAGCCCCAGCTGCCCCCGGAGTCGCTCCTTCAGGCAGCTGAACGCATCTTCGGCCTCAGGGGTCCAGGCAAGCTTCTTCTTGCTCCCCTTCCGGCCATCGAACTTGCCCACCTGCAGCATCTTGTGCAGCGGCCCCGATAGTCCTGCATACATCCGGACATAGCCCGAATAGTAGTTGCAGAACCCTGTAAAGGATCGGAGTTCGCTGATGGTCTGGGGCTTCTCCCAGTGGTACAGGGACGCCAGCTTCCCAGGCATGGGACGGCGTTGCCCGTGACCAACCACGTGACCCGCGAACTCCCCTTCCTTCACAAAGAGTGAGGCTTTGGTGGGCTTGCACACCATGTTGTGCTTGTCCAGCTCGCTGAGCACTCGGCGCAGATCCTTATCATGCGCTTCGATGAGCTCGTCCTCAGTCATGTCCTCTGTGCCGAACCCGATGATGATGTCATCCACAAAGGGGTCGGCACATTCCCGGACAGGACCGAGTAGGTCCTCCATCATGCGCTGGATAGCGGCGTTGCCATTCTTGGCGCCCATAGGCACCACGTTCCACTGCATGGGCCCCAGCGGCGTCGACATCGCTGTGCAGGGCCCTGAGTCCGGGTGTAGCAGCATCTGGTGATAGCCGTGTTTCAGGTCCAACACCGTGAAGATCCGCTTTTTCTGTTGTTTTTGGAGGATGGTGTCGATCAGGGGAAGCGAGTACGAGTCGTGCTCGGTTTGCTCGTTCAAGCCCCTGTAATCCACCACCAACCTCCACTCGCCCTTCTCTTTCTTGGGTACGATAACGGCTGGGCTGGCCCACTCACTGTCGTAGGGTTCGATCCAGCCCCGCTCAATAAACTCGGCCAACAACTTCTTCATGGCCTCAGCCCGATCGCCCTGAAGTTGGTACTCCCGATGACGATAGATCTTGGGGTTCGGCTTCAGCTTGATCCTCGCCCCGCCAAACCTCCCACGATCTGGAGGGTTCTTGTTGGCGACGCCGCTGAATAGCCGCAAATAGGCATTGATCAGCCTCTCCTTCAGCTCGGCGACATTCGCGTTCTCCTGGGCCTCTTCAGCCGCTTACTTCGGTATCGATACAACTGACCGCACTGCGGTATAGGCCTCTTCCGGGTCCGAGTCCGACTTCTCCTTGTCCGATATGCTGTCTTCATCGTCGTTTGGCGCGCTTCCCACCGATAATCTTCCGAAGTCTGCGGCATCGGCCTGGTTCTTGTCGCTATTGGCCCCCATTCTTGGGAAAACCCACGTCGGCGGGTCCGACCCAACCGGACCATCATATTGGTCCGCGGTGTCATCCATGACCCTCGCCACGAACTCATCCTTCTCGTACTTGCCGGTGACCAACAACTTGTCATCCCACCAATGCGGAGATGTGACCATGGCCCGCCCCTTCTCGGCTGCCACACGGTCGTGCATCGCCATCCGCATGTAGTTGACAACGTGGTCGATCTCAGAGTAGGACAGGATGTCAATGCCATCAATTGGCTGACCCGTCCCCTCCTTGGGCTCAAACATGACCCGCATGGGCACCGCCTCCACTCTACGGATGAATGCTTCATCACCCGTGGGCTGGGCTTGGGCCCCATCCACCAGGAAAGCCTTGGTACCCCACGCTTGACCCTGGGAGTGCATTGATACACCCTTTGCGTCGATGAACAGCTCCTCCTCTGGCCCGAATGACATCTCGTTCAGGGTGATGGAGTCCAGCGTCGACTTGAGACCTTCCAGCGGACATCCGGTGGATCCTAAGCCGGTTATGACCAGGATCCCCTTCGCCCTATCCGCGACGATCTTCTCCACCATACGTCTGGTATTGTCCAGGGAGCCATGCCAATATATGGGCCCCCACTCCTTCAAACCCGAATGCCTGTGCCAGGCTGAGTCTCCTCGATGCCAATGCCTCCTACACTTCCGCAAAAGTGGGGCATCCCGGGAGACGAAGACGTCCGTCTCGGGCTCTTCGGCTCCCAGCGTCTGGATCATCCTGTCATACACCTGCGACGCCATTCCATACTCCGTGAGCTGAACTCCGCGGTCTCCTCTGGACTTGGCACCCACAGCTTGCACCGCTCGGACGATCCGATCCTCTTCCTCAGCATTCCATTGGGATGATCCGCATGCATAGTCCGTGGACAGCCATGTAAGGCATTCATCATCCTCCCGGACCAGCGTTGCACAATGGGGAAGGGCTCCAATGGCGTTTCCCACCATGAAGGAATACCCCATGATCATATCCCAATCTGTAATGTCGGCCACATAGAAGTTCCCGAATAGAGTGCTTCTCTTCGCCAAATAAGGGCGGTTCAAGCGCTCATGCTCCCAGAATTCCATACTGATAGTGGCCTCATGGGTGCCACCACCCATAATCTCTCCATTGGCCACCTTCAGGCGTACCGGTCTACGGCTGGGCTGCAGGGATTCCTCCTTGAACACCCCTCTCGGGACCAGGCTCACCTGGGCACCCGTATCCACCAAAACATCCACCACCAACTCCTCTCGTCCGCACCGTACACGCACCTTCAAGTGCAACTGCCGCTCGTCACCATGCTGTGTATGGACGACTCTCACAGCATGCAACTATAGCACATCCGGGTGCATCAGGACTTCGAGGATATGGTCAGGGATGGTCTAGATCTTGGGCTGGTCTTGCCCGTCCACGGGGCTCTCCGTGGTCGCTCCTTCTTTCTTGCCACGTCCCTTGCCCACATAATTGTCCCTTGGCAGGGCGCTCCAGGGGTTGGGACTCTAGACATGGCCTGCTGCAGCTCCCTCCTGCTGCGATCCGCTCAGACTTTGTCCACCACGTTGCTGGGCTTTGAGTTCCTCCAACGTCCTCAACATGTCCTCAGCAACCTCCTCGATCGACCTCACGCGTCGGTCTGGGCCGGATCCTCCACCATAGCCTTTTCCTCCGCCTTCCCCTTGGCCCTTTCCTTGGCCTTTTCCACCGTCTCCGCCCTTTGCCTTCCAATCGGCAATTCGTTGCTCCTTGGGCTTCTTGTCGTGATGGGCGGCGAAGTATGTCTTCTTGTCCTCCTCATATACCTTGCAATGCCGGTGGTCATGTGCATGGTTGTTCCCCTTGCCGTAGCAGACCCAGCAACCGGTATGCTGTGATCTGTACTCGCGGAACAAGAGCAGCGGGTTCCCGATCCTCCGCGGTTCTCTGCAGTTCTTGGTCCTGGGGTCCAGGCAGTTCCACCTGGACCTGTCCTGCCCATTCTCCTTCATATTGTGCGCTACGAACGCGAAGAAGTGGGCTTCCTCATGATCCTCCTGGGTGGTCGCGTTCCAGAGATCTTGGCCGCTTCCACTCCCTTCCTCCGCGGTGCCCACCGTGTCCCCCTTGACTTCTCGGTGGTGGCGATCCTCTCGATGACCTCGATGTCCTTGGCCTTGTCGATCCTGCACGTGGGCCTAGTTTTTGGCATTGAGCTTCAGCTCCACTGTGATGTACTTCACGCTCTTGTCCAGGCTCATGCGGGCGAAGATGACCTGCATCCTCAGCGGTTCTCCCCGCCTCCACTCCACGTTGTTGAGGCGCATCAGCCTCTGCCCCATGGTGTCGCCGAATACCTCCACGTAGACGGCGTTCTTCAACCCCAATATTCGGCTGGGCTCGCTTCTCGTCCTCCAGTCACTGGAGGCAGGCCTGCTCCGTCTGGATCACTCCCTCACGGATCTGATCCCTGAGCTCCTCTGTCAGGTCTTGCGCCAGCCTGTGTGGGAATGTCCGACATACCCACTTGTCCCTTGGCGCTCCCCTCATCTCGCCGACGACCTCCTCGACGAAGTCCTCCCAATCCAGGATGAAGTCATCCAGCTTGGAGGGGTTGCCTTCATAGTAGGGGATTTTGATTCCCCTGAGGTCGTCAATCCTGATGGCGTCTCCGACGTCCGCAGCCACCACTCCACGAGGACGGATACCACCTGTGGCCGGGGGCTGTGAGTACACTCCCCGTACATCCCTCTCCTCCATGGAGTGCGGTCCAGTTGGGCCTGAACCCATGGGGTTTGGAATGCGGGAAGGACTTGCTCCACGGGCTGTCCATATCCCCGTATTGGGGTCCTTCACCCACAGGTATCGGCCTGGGTGGCCTTAACCATGTCTGTCGGCGCTTCCCATGGTTTGCCCCTGCATGGTCTGGCTCTGGATCTCCTCTTCCGCATAAACTGCATGGGCAGTCGTAGTGGTCGGTGGATCCTGGGCGGCATGGGACATCTGCACCGTCAGGCTCCTCAGGTCCGTGGTTGCGCGCCCTTCCCGCATGGACCCAGCCGGTGCCGTTTGCTCCCCGAGCATTGTGGATTCGCTGAACATGGGAACAAACGGCAGCGCACCCGGGTGAACACGCGCAGGCGCGTAAGGTGCCTCTGCAGGGCCGCCCATGGGTTTCTCCATGGCGCTCCTGAGGGTCTTAACCCGCTCCACCAGCTCTGCCGCTGCCGGCTTTGCCGGGAGCTCCGGACCCGAGGCGAGGGGTTGTAACTCCTCTAGCCTTTTCAGGCGTCCCGACATGTCCTCCACCAGGTGGAGGAGGCTGTCCACCACTCGCTGCTGCTTCTGCAGGGCCAGCTCCAGGTTCTCCCGGTACTGGTCCTGTTCCGCTCGCAGCTCCGTCATGTCTCTCTCCCCTGCCGACTGGTCATCCAGGATCCACGCGACGTCCTCCTCTAGGCCGTCCATCGCGTTGTCCAGGCGGTCGGAGTGCTGCACGATGGCGTCCGTCCCCATCTTTGGGTACTTGCAGATGAGGAAGGACACGTGCTTGCAGTGGCACTCAACGTGCTTTCGACCTGATCCGGCGCATCCCACGGTTCCCGGCGCCTCGGACTCCTTCGCCGTGGGTGTGTCGCCCTTGCTATCCCGCGTTGGCTCCGTGTGCCGGGCCACAGGCGCCGTTCTGGCTCTGGCAGGCCTCTCCAAAGCCTCGGCGTCATGCTCCAGGCTGAGTTCGGGGGTCGTGTTCGCCCTTGTTGGCGGTCTGGCCATCTCCTCCGACTCCGAAGCGTAAGCTGTCCGATAGCGCTCGGAGTGCTTCTCGGAATCTGCAGCTGACGACAGCCTGACCGGGCTGGGATCCGTCTCAATCGCCATGGCTTCCGCCGCGGGTGTTGGGGACCCGCGCTTCCGGTAACGCCGGGCCCTGTGGTTGCTGCCAGTCTCCTGGGGCTCCTCCGCATCAGAGCGGAGATTGCAAGCCTTGCGGCATTGCCTTTCACACATGGAGGCCAGGTCCTCCATGTCTTGCCCATGTCTTGCAAGGGCTCTACGTTCTGAGCATCTTCGCTCTTCTCAGGCTTCCCAGTCCGGCGTCGACTCGACGAACTCCACGATCTGCACCCGGGGCGTCCTTGGGCAGGGCTCATGAGGGCCCAAGTCTCCGATGCGGCGGTAGGGGGCAGGTACTCCTCTGCTACCATAAAGGAGGTCCCTACCAGAACCGGCCCCTGCTGTACCCCTTCCACCATAACCCGTCACTCCTAGGGTCTTGTTCCTCACCAGGGTCTGCATCCTCTTGCCCTATCCTGCACGATTTCCCACAAAAAATAGAAAGATAGGCTCCTTCACACAAAACCCTTGCAATACTCAACTCCCAAGTACAATCCAAATCCAATCCACACTGTTGGCTTCCTTTCAGTACGCCGGTCGTCTCGCGGTGCACACGGAGACACGGGCGTTGGGCATGTACAAGAATTGCACCAAAGAGGAAAGCCCTGAAATTGGCATATGAACACAAATAAAGCAAGGTTGGGGAAAGATGGAAACATACACAGTCACAGCCAGAGACCCCTCATTCCCCGGACTCAGGACCCTCCCTTGACTCGCCAATATGATGCCCTGAACCAAGTCAAATAAGATGGCTAAATGCCATGTGTCAAAAGTCACTACGCAAACCCCAAAAATGTGTTCTCTCCGAAGCCTCTCAATCCTAGCGCAATAGGGGAGGTGGCGTGTCATGGCCTAGAGTAGCACTCAGGACCATGCCCTACCCTGACATAACCTTGGTTGGACCTGGAGTCGATTGGGCTTGCAGAACTGCCCCATGAAGATGACCTCACAACATGGCAAAATCAGGCAACTCACACCATTATGCCCAAAAATCAATTATATACTCAAAAATGCACACGGCAAATGTTCATATGCTCCATGCATGTGTCAAACCGGATAGTAATATACAAAGGTGATATATTCCAAATGTCCATGCCCAAGAATATCCCATCATTGGCTCCGAAACCCCTCCAGTTATTTACATGACATGCTTCACAAGTCAACTCATGAATTTGGGACCTATTTTTGAGAGGCCTCGTTTGCCACGCCAGAGTGAGCACGTGATCTGGCATATGGTGAGGTGCAACACCGAAGTATATGCCAACATATGAGCAACATACCATAGTTCACAGATCTCTAGGCACTTTAGTGTTAGCCGACCAGTTGAGCACATAAAATACAAAAATGAGCAGAAAATGAGGTCAAGAACATGCAAATAATGCAAAATTCAAGATAGTTACAATAGTATATAACTTCGCTCACCCATGGTATCAACATATGATTCAAAACACGATTGCTTGGGACCATTTGCAAAGAAAACCCCCCACTTGGATCCCCACATGGACGCATAGGGACACCTTCAAACCTCCTCCCAACATGCAGCATGAAAATGGGAAAATTGATAGTGGCGCTTGTGGGTCGCTCCGTAAGCCCTCCCACATGCACTATATGAGCGGTTGACTTAGTCTAGCGCTATGGAGCTCATCATTTGGACATCGGCGAAGCCCTTGCCACTTGACACTACATATATCGTCCTACAAACGGAGATATATAACATGGGCGTGAGCATATCGAAGCACATACCATGCATATAACACATACCCTCAAAACGTGGCTCCCACCATGATATGCCATGCCCCTCCATGGACATAACTTCACGTTAAAAATACGTAGGAACCCAAGGAAAGTATCTATGCAACCCCTACACTCATGCGGTACATTCAAAAGTTGCATTAAAATATTCGGTTGCACGGTCCAAGAGTTATATATCACAATTTCCTCACTGGATCATTATCACTTGCTACACCGAGTATGTGTACACATCAAAGGCGTTTGATGCTTCCAAAATTGAGTTGAGACCAAGCCTGTCCCAACCCGAGTCTCAAAATTGATATTCCCCGCTATGAGCCGGAGATATGATTCTTCAAAGTGGCCTCACGAATCACTTTTTTTTCGACCATATCTCCAAGAAAAATGAAGGAGATAACAAGAAGAATGTTGATTCGTGATCGGGGAAAAATTTAGGACCACTCGAGATTCAGCATATCGAGTGCGGTGATCTCGAAGTCGAAAATGCAATTCTGAAAGTCTAAAAAAATCGGATTAATTTGGCGAGTGTATAACATAAAAAATGCGGAAGCAACGAACCCTTTACTGATGAAATCTGACCCTTCATCGGGGTTTCCGCCAAAATATCTGCAAATAACAGTTAACCAATCGGTTACCGAAAAAACGTGAGCCAACTGACAGACGCCGATACATTGACAATCAGAACGGAAGGCTGAAAAATTACGGAAACATTATGATAAAAACACCCTGTTGATTCCTGATATTCTGATATATAAATCTCAGCCGGCGGCGCCTCAGTATTGAATATGGCCGCTCATAGCCCGAATGGCCAAACCTATCACACCATCACATCAGGTTAGGTCAGGTGGATGGGAGAGTATGATTTCAGCCAATGGCGGCTTGCCGGCACATAGATACACACCCCAACTGACCCAAAGATGGTCACGGGGGTCCCAACCGGCTCCAGTTCGAACTTGTAGAGTCTGGCTGTCCGACGGATCTAACCGCCTGGTTTGAGTCCAATGCAAAACACGAGGCTGGCTGCCATCTCCTCTACGCAGATTACATCGACCTTTTTTTATGGCCTCCTCAACTACACGGTTGGATGCCGCGCCAGCGAGGCCACGGCCAGACCATCGGACGCATGTACTGCATGTCTCCATCGGCCGGCGAGAAGTACTTTTTGCGGGTCCTTTTAACACATGTGGCCGGGGCGATGAGCTTCGAGGACCCCCGCATGTACAACGGCATAACATACGAAAGGACTCAAGAAGCCTGCCACCAACGAGGACTGTTAGACGATGACCAACAGTGGGACAATTGCCTAACAGAAGCGGCGATATACCAATCCACGGCTACGCTACGGCAATTGTTCATCACCATCCTCGAATTCAATCAACCCGAGGACCCTTGGGGTCTCTGGGCGCAACACAAAGACGATTTGCTTGACGACATAGTTCACGAGCTGCACCGATCCCATACCATCAACACGATGCCCCCTGCAGAAGAGATCGGTAACATGGGATTGTTGCGTGTTGAAGAGTTGTTGCAAGCACAAGGCAAATCCCTCCGGAATTTTCCAAGCATGCATATGCTCGCCACGTCCCACCAGCACTGCGCAACGAAATTGCGGCAGGTGGAACTGAATTACGACCGCGAACAGTTACAAATCAAATCAGAAGCGGACGAACTCTGTGTCACGGCCGAGCAGTCTCTTTCCTACGTGGCAATTTGCGAGGCTCTAGAATTTGATGCCCAATGGATCACAAAGACTCCTACCGCGTACTGGATCTGTTTCTCCAAGATATATTAGCTACGGTCGACCCGTCTTTGCATGGTGTTCCTTTTGGTGGCAAAGTTGTGGTCATGGCAGGCAATTGGCGGCAAAATTTGCTGGCAGTACTGCGCGGCACGCGCAGTCAAGTTGTTGGTGCCAGGCTGAAGAGCTCGTACTTGTGGCCGTCCTTCAAGATCTTTGAAATACGGAAAAACTTGAGAGTGCCCCTTGCAAGTCAAAATGCGTCCAGTGTGGTCGGTGCCAACTTCGCTGAGTGGTTGTTGAACGTTGGAAAGGTCAATAAGCCAAATCCGTTGCCTATTCCTCCTTCTATGGTTGTTCCTGGTAGCGATGTCCTAGACTTGGTGAAGACGTTGTATCCCCCAAACGTGTGTCACGCCCTCGAGAACTGATGTATTCTAATCGTTCGGATCAACTTCACTGATGACATCAATGACGAGGTATTGCAGCAAGTTACGGGTGAAGAGCACACGTACGAGAGTGCTGACTACTTTGGGCAGGACGCGGGTGAGGAAGCCAACATCAACCGAGCTTTTGAACACCTTACAACCAAATGGCATGCCGCGTCACACCATAAAGTTAAATGTTGGAGTGCCAATCATCCTACTGAGAAACGTAAGTCGCTCCGCAGGCCTAATGAACAGCACCCAGTTGGTGGTTACCGCGTGCTTACGATACAGTGTGCAAGCGACAATCTTGACAGGTACCCGCAAAGGAAGCTCAGGGTACATCCCCCGCATCAATTTGACGCCAGCACAAGATGCTGAGTTAGGGTTGCACTTCATTCGACACCAGCTGCCCATTAAGCTAGCCTACTGCATCACGGTCAACAAAAGCCAAGGCCAGACTTTAAAGGTCGTCGTACTCCTTCTCAAAGTTCCCGTGTTCTTTCATGGCCAGGCATATGTGGCACTGTCTCGGGTCGGCCAACCAGATGCAGTCTACGTTATGGTTCTACCATCGGCAGGACCGGATCCACTAGAAGATGGTTTCATGGACGACGTTGTATGGAAGGAAGTGTTGAAATGATCCTCGCTCGGGACCCGCGGTAAGAGAAAAACCGAGCGGTGGTGATGACGGCAGTGCGGCATGCGACAATGTCTGTGGGACATTGGCGGGAAAACCACACCACGGTTCCCAAGTCCGTGGCACTTCCGGCCGGAAGTGAGGGTTCAGGGTCGCCGACGTGGAATGAAGATGTCGATCGCCGACGTGAAATTAAGATAAACCTCGCCAGCGCCGCAGAAATGTAGAAATCAAAAAACAGCAAAAATACCGCTTACTTCAATTTTTAACACTACACATCTCAGTTTTATAACAGAAATGATTTTTCACGGGATCAAATTCCACATGAAACGAAACATTCAAATCAGCGCATCCAGCAGTCGCCGGAAATCTTAAACAACGTCGCAATTTCGAATCACCAAATAACAACTGCAATAACAGTTATCATCCTCACCTTTACCGGAGCCCCTCTGTTGACACAACCCGTCTCTGAAGAGCTCAAAAACCACCCGTCAACACAAAAAGCAGGCCCAGCCTACAAACTCTACCTCCAGACACCGCCGCCAACCTATGAGTTACCCGAAGCCAAAAATGTATTATCTCCAGCTACCTCAAACCCAACTGCTTCGTCACGTTCAGCCAAACATGCCGAGTCCCTGCTGCGGGAAGACAACATGTGGAGAACATCAGGGTCGCCCGCAGATGAGGCACACAACGCGCTACGTGCAGAGTCACCCATGCTAAAGGCAGACAATGATGAACCGACAGTGGTACCTCCTTTCTTCTCCCCACAATATCCTGTGCCACGATCCGACAACTTGAAGACAGGCCACACGCACCCGTGCTCACCAAGAACGCCTCCTTCCCAAAGAAACAACACGATTCCTTCCAGTGAACTGCCCAGCAGCGCAGAATTACCCGCCATGCAACCCAGGAAATGACAAGGTTGACAACAAGTCTTTCGTAAATTCCGATAACTCCGATGATCAACTCCCAGAATTACTTGAAGATAGCAGAGATGTCAATATACTTTCAGAACGGCCTCACCCGCCGCTTGCGTCAACGCTGAAAGATTCCGCAGCGTCGCCGAAGGAGAGCAAGACACAACTCCATACAGCAGAAAGGTACCTGGCGCTTTCTGCGCTGGAATCGCCGATGCTGACGGCCTCGGGCGACCACCACGCACCAGGGAAAATACCAGGAATAAGCCCACTCCCTCCAGCAAAACCGAAGATCACGGAGCCTCACAACCTGCTGACAGAGGACATCTCCTTCATGACACTGGCTAAGACGGCAGAAGGCAGCAACAAACATCGTTTGCGTAAGCGAGAAGAGAGACAGCCGGTCGAAGCCTCCAGATGCAGGAACTAGCTGATGATGTGCTCCTGGAAGAAACCTAAGCGAGAAATACCATCACGAAGGAGTACCAAGCAGCGGAATAATCTCTCACCCTTCACAACCCTTCGTTGATACACAAACAACACATTGTATCCCTGGTGGAAGTCTCTGCCCTGGGAGGAGCTCGAATGTGCGAAAGGCCTACGAAAACAAGCACTCCATTCGTCCCACCTGCAGGAGCGCGAGCAACTTGAACGTGAGTCAGTCCTAAAAACAGTTGAAGGTTTTCATATTCGTGCCCACGCCCAAACACTTCTTTGTCACCACAAAGAGGTACTGCAAAAATCACTCACAGCGTACAGTAAATTGATCCTAATGCAGTTCGAGAGCTATGAAGAGATTTGCAGGAAGCATCTTCGGTCAGACCACACGAACTCTTCACACAAGGCTTTCGGATCGGATAATTTGCCTCCAAACAGACGAGTCCTTGGATATACCATTAAATCTAACCAAAGCCATTCAGCACCATTCAGCGCGGCGTGGCGAAGGATGACCTTGCTAAACACCAAACGCCAAGCCCTGTACGACCCTTTCCAACACACCGAGGCAACTCAAAGCAATTTCCTGCGCACACAAGGACTGTTGCCTGGGCCCTCGATCACGCACTACCCTACAAACACTGGAGCAGGAAACCGATCCTGGTTTGACATTGTTGAGAAGGAACCATCAGAGGCCGACTTCGTTAACCCTCCTCCAGTGAAGGCAGCTCCGGCCACGCCTTGTTTTCACCTCCCAACCATTAACCTCCACACCCCATGGACGCCAGACATTGCCCTCACTGAGTCTCTCAGGGCTTGGACAGCAACCCTGGGGTGGGAGCGTAAGAAGAAATGCGTGTGAGCTGCAACAAATGATTGAAATTGCGGATCTGCTCGCGGAGGCCCGCGATAAGCAATTTTACTTGCAACCGAGTAATATATTGGACCTATTCATGGAGTATGATGTCCAGAAATGGCATACTATAGTTTCATTCCAGCCAGAGGCCACATGTCTATGCTACAGATGCTCTGCCAGCCAAGACCTTTGTAAACAGTGCAAACATCAACCAATCAAGCTCTCATCTCACCCCTTTTTCCAGCTTCTCAAGCTTCTTTGTATTGTACCGGGTGCTCCTGAAGCGCCACAACTACGTTGGCCATGTTTTATCTGCTCTGATACCCCAGACCTCGGATGATTTCAAGCACATTTTGCTTTGTACCTTCCTCATCAATGGTATATTCCAGCAATTTTCCCTGTGTCCGCCTTGCTGTCAGAGGGTCAGCAGACAAGGAGACAAGCAAACCTGAGTCCCGAAACCACCAACAAGGTGACACCGCGACGACGTGAGCGAGTCCTGAGTCCTAGAAACTCCGCACAAAGCTTTATGGCAACATCCTTGATCAGTGCTTGATAGCCAACTAATCAAATCAATCAAACAAAATTCATCCTTCAACTTCAGACTTACACTGTTTTTGGAAAACGTCAAGGCATTCAAGATCACCTTCACTTACAAGTACGGCACTGCTCAAGCTGGATCGATTTTCTCGAGGCCAGTTCCGGTAAATTTCCATACATATGTTTTTCTGGTGCATGGGGGTTGCCCCTCGGCGAGCATAACACAAAAGCGGCCTAACCACGGGCAAGTGAGCGTTCATGGCGAGCCGAAGTTCATCGAAGGACAGCAGCCATATGTACAATAACATACATATGTTTGTGATTATACACTCAGTTCTTACTAATTTCCGTGACAAACACACACTTACGTCAGGGTATTGGGTGCTGCCCCCCCTCGATTCTATTTCCTCTGGACAAGCTGAACTTCAGTCACATCAGTCTTAGACCCAATCATTCTTAGAACTGCTTTATCTCCCTTTGTTCATACAACAAAGGGTCGGCATTGCTTAGTTTTCTGAGCGGTACGCCTCACCAACACCAACCGTAGACTATTGACCTCATTCGATGAGGAACAGCCCGCTGTGAAAGCTTACACAGCCCCTAGCACCCCGGGGATTGAGGGGATGCACACTGCAAAAAACGTGAAATCAGTATGCCGATGGGAAATGAGACTGGGCCCCAATCACCGGACAATCCATCACAGGAGCTTCCCTTTTTCCATCTTCTCGGCTTCCTTTTTTGTTTTCTGGCAGGTATCTGTGTCAGCGCAGGTTGGCAAAAGAGTTGGGAGAGGGGTGGGGGAGGGTTCGGGGAGGGCTAGGACCGACAAGGTTGGAGGAAGCACAGGCGAGGCCGCCATCAAGCAGGTTGCACAGGTGTGTCCATCAAGCAGGTGGCACAGGTGTGTAGCAATCAAGCAGGTGGCAAGGGTGTGTCCATCAAGCAGGTGGCACAGGTGTGTACGGGTTGTGTACCAAAAAAAAAGGCACTCAAGGTGGGACAGGTATGTATGGGGTGTGTACCACGATAAAATAGACACTCAGAAAGTGTATCCTGTCAGCACCTAGCAGCTGAGGTAGGTAGGTAGGTATCTTCGGGAGCTCGGGATGCGTCCTTTGACATTGCAGGAAGAAGGTCTTACCAAGGGGGGTCCTGTCCCTCCCACTGCCCTATGTCAGGTGCCTCTTGAGCCGCTCCCGCATGTGCTTGGGAAGGCATTGTCGCGGCCACCCGGTCCATGTGTCCCAGGTGGGAGGGTGTCCCCACATGTGTCCATGGGTAGGGCCACATGCCCCCTCCTCTGGGCGGCAGCTCTGGGGGGCTGCCCAGCCGTGTGGAGTATCTCTCACCACAAGGGGTATTGCTCCCGCTTGTCTACGGTACGACCGCCTCACCCTTGTGGCTTGAGTTGCGGGGCCACTCTGCTTGGCAGGTGACCCCCTCCTGGACTGTGTACCGGCTCACCTGTCACCGGTTGCTTCCATGGCTCCGGGTGACGTTTGCCATGGTCCCCGATGCAGCCTGGCCGGGCTCGGACCAGTGGCCTTGGAGTACCGCTCCTGCCACTGGCCCGGTGGGTCGGCCGGGTCGCCCCAGTGCGTCCGATCCATGGGGTATTGGTTCTTTCCTGTCCCTTGGCCGCCCTACGTGTGTGCAGTGTCCTGGGCCGTTGGGCTCCTGTTCACCGGTGTGCCCGCGCGGTTTGCTGTGGTGCGTCTGCGGTGTCCTGGGCCAGCTGGCTCCTGTTAACCGGTGTGCTCGCTCGGTGTGTTGTGTTGCATGTGCGGTGTCCTGGGCCACTGGGCTCCTGTTCACCGCTGTGCGTGCTGTGTGCGGTGCGCGTGTGCCATGGGTGGTTGTGTCCCTCTTCCTCCCCCCCTAATTTTCGTTGTTTTTTTTGTTCGTTTTTTTTTTTTACTTGTGTTTTTTTTTACCCCTTTTTTTTTATTTTTTTTTTTTAAAAAAACGAAGAGAAAAAACAAAAAAGAGGAAAACAGGGGCGCGCGTACACTGCAGGCATAGGCATGGGCAGCTGGTGCGGCGGTGCTATAGCGTTGTGTCCTCTGGCGTGTGTCGTCGGTGCTGTGGCGGCGGTCGCGCCCCAGGGGTGCGGCTCGCGTGTCCTGATGTACACGGGTATGGGTCAGGGTGGGTTTGGTTAGGTGTCTCTTTGCTTCTGGTGCTGGCTGGTTAGGCGGCTCTGTGGCCTGTGGCTGTGGGCTGTGTCTACGTATTTCCCTCAGCAGGCCTGGTTAGGAGTCAAGGGTTAGCGGTTTCGGGGTGTGGCTCGGGTTTGATTTGTGCTTGAGTTCTGGCTCGGTTATGCGGTTGCGCGGGGCCGGGCGTGTGGGTAGCGGCGTCCACGGGGTCGTGCGCCCGAGGCGAGTGCGGGGTGGTGCGTGCGGGCCGGCCGTTGGCCAGTGGCCTCACTAAGAGTCCCACACGGAGGGGTCGACGGGCGTGCCGGGGGCGTACGCAGCGTGCAGGTTGGGCAGCAGCAGGCGCACGTGCCGGGCGTCGGCGTGCCCGATGGGGACCTCACTGAGGACCGAGGGGTTGGCGGCAAGCAGTATGCGATGCCCGGGAGGGGTGGCGGCGAGGAGCGGGAGGATGTCCGCGGCCCGCGACGTGGGGGCGTACACGACGTGGGCCAGGTGCGGCCCCGGGAGCGGTTCTGGGGGGAGCGGGACCACAGGACGGCGGTCTACTGTGAGGTGCCAAGTGGCGCGATGGTGGAGGAGCCGGACTAGGGCGATGCTGTGGCGCAGTGTGTGGGGCTGGGTGCTGGGCGGCGTGGGGACGTGCGGCGGGAGGGGGGGGGGGCGGGGCGGTGGCGTGGGAGGGGGCACGGCGGAGGAGTGACGTCAGTGACGTGTGTGTCGTGCTGAGGGTGGAGAGGAGCCCACGGTATCGGGCCCGGGTTCGGCGCCTTTGGGCGTAGTGGTGCTCGTTGTCGTGTGCGTTGGCTTCCTTCGGCGTCCGGTTCGTTTGGTGACTTCTGAGCGGGGCCTGGCGTGGCGCCCCGTGGTGGTGGTGTGCTGGGTAACGGGGTTAGATGGCGGCGCCGCTGGTCGGGGGGTCAGGCGCGTCGTGTTGTGTGGCGCGCAGGTGACATAGCAGCTGACATATGTGCAGTCCGGGTGTATACCGAAATGAAATACACACTCAGAAGGTATATCCTCTCAATGCAGTCCGGGTGTATACTGAAATAAAATAGACACTCAGAAAGCGTATTCCTTAAGCAGCGGACAGCTGTGTACTCCGGGTGTATACCGAAAAAAAATAGACACCCAGAAAGTCTTTCCTTTTAGCTGCTTACTGCTGCAGTATGGGTGTATACCGAAAAAAAAAAGACACTCAGAAAGTGTAACCCTTCGGCTGCTGACCGCCGAATCGGGGGTGTATACCAACACAAAATAGGCACTCAGAAGGTGTATCCTTTCGCCGAAATAGAATAGGCACTCAGAAGGTGTATCCTTTCGCCAGACATGTCTGTACTCCAGGTGCATGATCAGATAAATTATGCCGTTTACGCCCGTCTACATTTTCTGGAAATACCTCAAGGCTTGGCTCAAGTTTTGCTGCGCAAAGAGCGGGCAAGGAATCTAATAGGTCAGAAATGGACTTTCAGGGGGGGGCCGCGTATTGGAGCACGCATGCTGCAAAGCGAGGGTCTCGGCACCATGGATCTCCGGGGTGCGAGAGGAACGCGTAGCAACTTTTAAGGGGCTGTTTTGAGCTGTTAAGCCAAAGTTAAGGGGGGAATCATTTGAGTCCACTAATAGCAGTGTTTCCAGCCTGCCCAGGGCCATCTTGCACAAGCTGAGAGGATTGGAGAAGAATACAAGCACACAAAGAAAGTCTTCGTCTATAGCATACTCCAAAAAGCTGGAAATAGGTGATAGGGGCACTGCATGATGCGCATCCGGGATCTGCACGGGTCAGCAAAGGTCAGACTGGTCAGAAATTTGGGATGACTGCCACCTTTGTGAAAACCGGTATATCTGAGCCGTAGATACTGGTATAGTTTGGCATGGTTGGCACTCAAGTGGAGTATTGGGGCTAAAAAATATGCTCTAGTGAAGAGCTACAGAGAAGACATTCTTCTCTTTAAACCGGGTGTATAACCTGGGACTCGGACCGAGTTCGGGATATATAACCCGGAACTCGGTCGGAGTTCCGGGTTACCGAGCTGGGTTTACCCTGTCGAGGTTTTATACCAGCTTTTAGGGTCCAAGGCTAGGCAACAGGTTTTGGCAGCAACAGCAGCAGCAAGCAGCAAGCAGCAGCAGGCAGTTCAAAAGTCCTTGCGACCAGACCAGAGCTCACAACTGGCATTTAAGTGGCTCAAAACAACAGCTGGGCAGAGACGCATCACCACAAACAGGTGTTGTGCCGTTCCGAGCCGTGTAGCTTGTTCTATGGCCGATTTAGTGTCCAAAAATGGCCGTTATTAAGCTGTCTTCAGCTGTCCTCAGGATGATTGTCCTGAAAGTTCAGGATGATCGCCGCTACACCAAGCAGGTGTTCCCGATGAGGTCCGTCGTTTTTTCATGGCGATTGGGCTATCAAGGTATGGCAAATGGGTGTTCAATAATGCGTGTACCACACCCTGGTGCCACGCGGTGTTCCAACTTCAGGTGAAAATGAGCTGTTTTCCAGCTGTTTCTCAGGTTTCTCACCGTAACCATGCCGCACATCTCTAAAGCAAGCGGTCTCTCTTCTGCGGTGATTTCCCATGCGTTACGCAAGGGTAGGACCCAGCTCGGTCCTAGTTCGAGTCTTGATTATGGAGACCCGGGAACTTAGACCCAATAGTCCGGGTTATGTATCCACGGAGAGCTTGTTATTGTTTCCGATTCTTGCGCCCCTGCCCGTCCCTTGTTGTCTCCACCTTGACACCCTCGGGATGGGCCTTTGGATCCCGCCCATGTGCCATAGCAACGCAACAGTAGCAAATCATGTGCCCCTGGTAGTAAGATACGTTCCATGCTTTGGTGCCACTCTCTTTTACACTAGCAAACAAACTATGGTATCGGTCTCTTTCAGCCGGAAACAAATAAATAGTGAAGAATCCAGGCAATCGCCAAAGAATGTTACAACAGATAGGGCCAACATGGCCCTCTTGCGTCCATCACATGCCCACGACCCAAAACCGCGGTGGATGAGTCAGACCAGTACACCCCAAGTGGAAGATGGCGGGGCAACAATCACATTTCCCCGCCTGCCGATTACGACTTGCATCCCTTGCCCGCACCTCATGATCGCAACGGAAACATTTCGGATCCACTTTTTATTTGGGCGCCTTCTCCTTGGCACCACTTCCCTCCCATTGAACTGCATTAGAAGGAGAAGGAACAAATCCGAACATGTCTGCCACTTGCTTGCCGTACATTTTTGAAAGAACACCGTATCAAAGCACGAAGCAAGAAGTTTCATATTTGTGTAATTTCAATTACACATTGCTTTTCCATTTATCCCGTACCCCTGTAGCCCGTAACGTACCCCCGAGTCCAGGTTATATAACCCACAACTTCCGACACCCGAGTGCCGGGCTATATTCCGTTATCTACCTGGGGAACGGGGTCATTTTGGGGGTAACGGGTCATTCTTTGAAAGTAGGGGTATATAGAGGTTTTTTGAGGTGGCGGACGTGGGTAACATAGTGGTTTGTATTGTATCGTTTACTAGTAATGTACACTAGCACATTTGTCACTTTTCATGCCCTATGTTTCCCCCACTTGTTACCCAGCTTTGTGCCCTTGCCGTGCACCCTAGGGCTTTGAGGGGTAACAAGTACATCGGGTACCACCCCCGTGGTTACACACTGGGGAACACATTAGTAAACTCCAGTTGCCAGAAACTTCCACTTGTGGCTCAGAAAGTAAATGATTTCAAGAAAGTTGCAGGCGCACGAGTTTTGCGCCTGCTCAGCGCATGCCCACCGCTTGCCTGTGGATTTTTTCGTCTTGTTTTGACGTTGCGAACCCCCCTTGGACTCCATTCACCACTTATTAGTGCATACTTAGATAACTGGTGCCCGGGGTACAGATGCTCCGGGGAACACATCAACAGTAACATCCGCGGTAACACCACCTGTGTTGTATGGCCACACTATGCCCGTTCCGCATGTCAAAAAGAAGGTTGCTACCTCAGTTCGCAGTGGGTCGTACCTCTTCACCGTTCGTTCGGGAGATATAGGCCATAAAGGGCCCGCCGCGGTCATTCAGGCTGTTATTGCCTTGTCTACTGTTGGTGAGGTCCGAGGTAACATATACTGTAGCGCTACCCGTTACAGTCCGGGTAACACATTGCATGCATGTTGCATCTCAGGGAACACCGTGGGGCTACTGGTTACAGCTCAGGTAACGTGTGGCATTCCTGCCCCCTTGTGCCACAGTCGAAACGAAATAAAGGTCCCACCTACATCTTTGGGTGGCTTTCGAAGGGAAACGCCTCCTCCCTCACCATGCAGCAGCCGCTGGGCTCTGAGGTGGACACTGGGGAATGCCTGGACATTGCCGGGATGGGGTCCACCACCATCGGGGTGGACCAAGTAGCAAACCAATGGGCTTATTACACAGGTGGTGAGGGCAGCAGCAGCAGCAGCAGCAAAAGCAAAAGGCAGGCAGCCGCAGCCCCCACGTCGCAGCAGCAACAGCTCATACAGCAGCAAAAGGACCAAGAGACAGCAGCCGGCCACAGAAGGGACCACAGGAGGGAAACAAAACCGCCACTACACACCACAGATAGCAGCAGCGGCTTCAGCAGCAAGGCAAAGAGAGCATGAGAGTATGGATGTGGATGCGGAATGCACCGACGATGATCTGTTTGAGGATGGGGCGGATGCAATGGACGAGGACGACCCAGGACAGAGCAGGAAAGGAAGGGATGAGGACCCTGCGGTTGATGACGACGATGATGGCGACGAAAATCCGACCACAGTGCCCAAGTTCAAGGCCAGAACGAAGGTAACCAACGTGGGACACAAGGACAAAGCGAAACACCCCAGTTTCCTGATTGAGGGCCCTGCATCAGGCGGTAGCACAAGCTTCATCCTTTGTCTACCATCCGTACGTTTCTGGCTGGAGGCGCGCTTTTGTGGCCAACGGTGTTGCACGTAAGGTTTTGAAGACGCGTAGAGCGCGCACAACGTGCACAACACGCACAGACCAAGTAACACACACAGAACGCCGAGCATGCTGCAAACCTGCCTCCAGAGGCACCTGCAGAATTGAAATACTCGAACGCGCAGAACGCGCCGAACGCGCAGCATGTCGGTTTGCGAACACGGGCGCACATCGAGGAGGTGCCGCGTCCTCACAGTTAGGTATCCAGCCTACGCGGTTGTCACACAAGGTTCGCACTGGTCCCATGGGTAGGGATGGCAGAGGCCTCCGTCTCCATGACTGTCTCGTTCAAGCCCCCGACTCCACCACACCACTCCTCATTTTCCTCATCCTCCTCATCCTCCTCATCCTCGTCATCCTCCTCATCCGCCTCGTCCTCCCCAGCCTCCTTGTCTTCCTCATCGTCCCCGACCTCCTCACCATCCACACCATCCTCGTCCTCCTCGTCCTTGTTGTCCTCTTCATCCTCCCTGTCCTCTTCGTCCTCCTCATGGTCATCCTCCCACATCTCTTCGACCTCCTCGTCCTCCTCCATGTACCGTGAGCCTTCCCCACCTCCTTAGCCATGTCCCGGCGCAAAACACAACACGTGGAACGCCTTTCCACAACCGGTACATTCATAACCGGTTTTTACCCTCTTGCAAAGCTGGCACACACGCCGCTGTTGTGTCGTCACCTCTTGTCGCAGGGGCTGGGCAAAGTACCGCAGGCGCAACACTTGCCATTGCCACTTCCACATACTAGTGGTCTCCTTGCAAACTCACAGTTGCCGGCAAGTTGCGAACGCATTCACAACCGCGTACCGGAGCATGAACGCACGCACGGCGTGGGCCCATGTCATCTGGTGGCCAACCTGCCTCATCTGCAGGGCCATCTGGTTCACACCATTGACACCGCACGACAGTGTGCCGTACGCCGCCACCACTGGGTGCACCTCGCGATTGCTTCGCCGGCGAGGTGGCTGTCTTTGGGCAAACCAAACATTCATCAGCATCGGCACAACGCGGGGGGGTTTGTGCCCGACCCTCGGATTCTTGTACACGCACAAACTGTATTTTAAATCCGCAACAGTGCACACTGCCGTCTCTCCTTCCTGCACCTGCTCCCCGGTCCATGTCACGGCATGCGTAGACCTCTTTGTCATCATGAGGAATGCCCGCTTGTTGGCGGCCAATTCCTTTGCGAGGCCTTGGGACCCGAAGAAGCAGCCGGCACATCGCACCGTCCCCTCGGGTAGCAATGATGCCCACAACTTCATGATGTTTTTGGCATCAAAGTTTCCCGCCGCGGTGCTCTAGCAGCGTAGCCTGCCCTGTGCACCGGTGTACAAGTACATGTCCACCACATACCCCCACGATGTGCCCGCGAGGCAGTACAACTTTATCCCGGTTGGGTGCGGTTTCCGAGCCTAAACATTTTCAAGGGGCCCGCTAGCAGCCCCTTGTGGGGTACCACCGACTCATTGCCGCAGGCCCCACCCCCTATGCACCACGCCCCCGCCGATTGGCGGTTGCAGTCTTCTAGTAGCGAGACGACATCGGTACGTAGCAACCGTTGCTTCAAGTAATGTTCGCGAAGTGTCAGCATGTCTGCCATATAGGGATTGTATAATAGGCCCTTGCGGTCCCAAACGCGTCAACCTGCATGGGTCGCACCATCCCCAATAGGATTAGAAATGCATTGTACCTAGGTACTAGAGCTACCAGGTCTGGCCTCCGGTGATCCCGTAGGGCTTGGCATTGTAGATTCTCTATGGGGGCCATGGTATGGTCCCACACCTGGTCCTCACTATAGCCGATGAGCCAGGACTCCCCTGGCCGGATACCGTACTGGATATCCGCCGCACAGTCCTCCCGTGCCAGCCTATGGTCGTACAGCAAGGCTGAAACTTTGGTGGCATCACAAAAGAGGATTGTTGCTAAATGAGACTCTGTAGAACACGCAACACACCAGTGGCAGTTCCGGAGGCAACAGCAGAGGCAGCATGGGTCGAAGGCACGCAGAACGCATAACAGGACCTCCAGAAGCAGCAGCAGAAGTGGACACATAGAGCGCGTACAACACGAAGAACACACACCACACGTTGCGGTGGGGTAACAGAACATGGGCTGGGCAAAGGGCCGCGGGGATGGATCAATGGGGTCGGCAGCACGAACAACTTGCTTGTTGCTTTTTTGAACCAATGTTCGTACACCTTGCATGGTCCACGCAGGGCAGCGGTCGCAGCCGCCACCATTCATCCGAACTTCGAAAAAGTAGTCACAATGCAATAAACAAAGGCGTCCAAAAAAACCGTGTTCAGCAGTGACCCACTGGCAGCGCCACCTGCCGATGCCACCAATGTGAGGTTTCATTGGCTGCTAGTGTGGTTGCTGGGCCAACGTTAGGGTGTAGGCCATGACGCCAGCCATGCAGAACGTGCGCGACTGTTTCTCCTGTTAAGACCACACAAAGCGCGTGCAACACGGGAAGGCATCCCTGGAGGCAACGAAGAGGCGCAACATCGGGAACACGTAACACGCGCAGAACGCGGAAAACGGGCGGCACACTGGACAGGAGGCGTTAGAGAGGCAACACGCAACACAGGTAGTACACCTGCAAAGCCTCAGTGGGCATGTCAACAATGTCCTCCGCGCCGAACGCACTCAATTGGTCCACGCTGCGCCATGCTCGGTATCCTGCTGAAGGGGGCTCCCCTTTCAATTTGGCCAACGCCAGGCCTGCAGCTGCGGGGTCACCAAAGTCCGTAGGGCAGTCCGGGGCCCCCACACAGTTCATGCACACAAACAGGCCCTTGAATAACCAGATTGCGGCCTGGCGGCCTCCGCTGCGGCGGCATCGCTCCCCAAACAGTTCTCTGGCAGCGGCCGTGTTTCGTGCATTCTTTGTGCCACGTCGGAGGACCATCTGGACACTGTATGCCCGCACGTCAGTCAGCAGAAGCAGCGCCAGGCACAATTCTCGGCGGGCTTGTGTTTTCTTGGCCAAACACACTTTGTAGTGTTGGCATACTCGTCTGAGTGACACATCATATTCCGATTCCAAGGTGCGCTGCATGACCTGCACATCATTGTCGTAGGCGGCCGCGGCTTTGTACTTATCCCCTCGGGTTGCACCTGTGGAAATCTTCCGGTTTGGTTCGCCTTCAACTGTGTAATGCACATGCTCCGGTTTCTGCTTTAATTTCTGCCTGCCCTTGCTCTTCTTCTTGGGTGGACTCTTTCCCTGTGCCTTTTCTTCCTTCTTCTTTGACAGTTCATCGGGCTCTGGCTTCGGCCTTGGCTTCGCCCTGGCAGGTGCTTTCGGCCTCGGGTTCACGCCTGCTCTCACCCCCGGTGCCGGCTGTATGGAAAAAACGTCTCATTTTCTCTAATTACTGTCAGCCCCTGAGGGCGATCAGGATAGGTGGAAAAACACGCTGCTCCTTGCAAGGTCCGCATGGCCAGGCGTATGCTTGCCGATATTCCGGATGAAATACAGTTTCAGACACTACACGTTGCTGCTAATGCTGGAGAGGCACGCAAGTATGTGATGAATCATATTGAAGAACAGGCCACCCTACATGGCCTGCAACGGTACTCGTCCTCCGGCAAACGCACCGGCCCCCCGACAGTGCGCGATTTGCCGAGAAAGAAACTTGATGAACTGCAGGGTTGGAAGGTAGCCCCACAGCGGTTCTGCCTTGACAACATCTGCTATGAAATTTGGCCTCTCCTCAGTTACCCCGTGGCCCTCTGGTCATTGGGGGTCAGCAACACACATATGATGCGCTGGGCACACCGTAGTTTTGTAATGAATATACGCCTCGAGCCTTGGCATTCCCTACACGATTTGTTTCGCCGATTGTTTGCCAGGCCGCACCCCAGGTATGTCCCCGGGCCCCCCCCGCGACCCCCCGGGATGCCATCACACTGGGCCTAGGGTTCACGCCTGCTCTCCCCTCCGGTGCTGGCTTCATGGAAAACACGTCTCATTTTCTCTCATTACTGTCACCTCCTGAGGGTGCGAGGGCGAATCATCAGTCGCTGCCTACAGCTCCGCATTGGAGAGGCCATGCGTGTCCTAGGCACGCTAGAAACGGCCCATTGCAAGGACCTGCTTTCGGTAGTACGGGAATGGAACACTCGCCGCTCTGCCTTGTGGCACAGAGGTGATCTATGGGGACCTATGCAACTGTTTGAATTAGACATAAAGGCAATGTTTCCTTCGCTAAATCGCAAAGATGTCTGGGACGCCTTCAATACCATCACTGATTGTGTCGTGGCAGCTCCCCGCCCCACAGGACGTTCACGCCGCGGCGCTCTTCGTTTTGCTATGAGTAAAACTGATAGGAAGCTAGACCGAGTAGACAGAGGTCACTGTGAACTGTTCCACAATGTACATATGCCTTTGGCTACCACGCGTAGAACACATATCAGGAAATCTTCTCACGTTTTTGCTTTTATCATCATTTTGTGCTTCCGGGGGGTTTTCGAGGGTGCCCGACGCGATGGAAGTATCCGCTTAGCTGAATTGGACCATTTTCGAGGAATGAAGCACAAATGCCTCCTGCGTCTACCTCTGTCTTGGTACTACGCATACTGTGTGTGTTGCGCGTCTTGCGCGTTTCGGTCCGGTGCCTCTGAGTCTGCCTCTGGAAGTCATCCTACGCGTTCTACGCGTTCTGCAGGGGCTAATTGCCTCACACCTATCATCCAGCCCCTGATTTTTGTTTTTTGGATTTTTTCTTGGCATCCTTGCACCCGTGTACTCTGCCACACACTCGCACTGGTTCCCAATGGAACTCAAACGTGCGTATTCGAATGACAATAGCCTCCTGCCTACGAGTATGTGTGTGTGTTTTCGTTTTCGTCTCGCTTCTCGCCTTGCATCGTTGTCCTCCTCACCCCCTTATGTCGCAGCCGGGTGGCATGCCAGATCTGTCAATGGGAAGAAGAAAGGGGCCAAGGGCCGGCAGGACAAAAATTTTTGGTTGACGAACCTCAGAACGTATCAGGTGTACCACGTTCACGGGTTTGCGGTCAGTTATTTCTTGCGAGCACTATTTTGCGCTGCTTTTTGTCCTCCACCAATTACCCCTGCACCCCCTTACAGGTGAAGGCCCCGAAAAGCAAGCCACATGCGGCACATGTGGCGCAGGACGTTCGGAACAAGAAGGATAGCTTTCTGAAATACCAAAAGGTGTTCTGTGCGTTCCGCCCGTTCTATTCGTTCCCTTTTTCGTTGCCTCTGGAGCTGCCTTTGGTTGTGTGCTACACGTTTTTCGGGCGTTTTGCGCGTTTCGTACAGTTGTCTCAGTTGTTGCCTCTGTGGTTCGCTCCATGTATCTTAGATGCTTCGCGTGTTCTACAGATTCCGCGCGACCGGCTGTGGATGTGCATCCAAAATGACGCGACCACGGAGTGTTCAAATGAGGAGGATTCCGATTGCTGGCCGCATGGCCTACACTCTAACGGAGGACAGAGGTGTCGACCTGCCCGACACAGGGGCATGGACACTCGTGAGGACGAAGGATGCAAAGAGGCAGCGGGTGTGCATTCCTGTGCTGGGCGTTGTGGCGAGGGTGTTTCCACTTGCCCCTGGAGTTGCCTCCTGTCTGCTTTGCGCGTCCTGCACGTTATACGCGGTCTACACGTTCGATTCTGTTACTGGATTCCTGTCTCCGGTTACTGGATGGTGACTCGATTCTGGATTTGCCTTCCCATGTTTTAGCTGTTTTGCGTGCTCTACATGTTCTGCAGACAAGCTGGGAGGAGTGGCCGCAGCAGTACGGGGGTCGGTATGAGCCGCGGTACAAGTATGAGCCGCGTTCCGAGTAACAGCCAATGATGACGGATCCGGAAATGCCTTCGAGCTCCGGGAGCCTCTCGTATAGGTCCAACCCGTACAAGTACCAGCCCCCCCGCGTACCCGGGGCCACCCACGTATCCTCCACCGCAACCCACGCTGCCGCCACCGCCCCCGCCACTACTCCCACCAGCACACCAGTCCCACCAGCGCCACTACAACGGGGGCCTCAGCCACCACCATCACCGACGTCAGAGTCCGGGGAGCAGCAAGGCAGGCCGGAGTTGGGGCCGGAGATGGGACCCCCGCACACGGAAGGTGCACAGGTGCGCGTTGCACATTAGAACTATGCGTTCCATCGGATTTGCACGTAGCCTCCGGTTGTGCCTCTGGATGTAGGCCCCGTGTTCTCCGCGTTCTGAGGAGGAGGAGGAGGATGAGGAAGATGAGGAGGATGAGGAACATGAGGAGTAGTGTGGTGGAATGGGGGGCTTCAAGGAGACGTTCATGGAGGCAGAGCCTCTGCTATCCCCACCCATGGGACCAGTGTGAACCCTGGGGGACAGCTGCGTGGCCTGGATACCCAACTGTGAAGACGCGGCCCCTCCTTGATGTGCTGGGCGTTCTGCGCGTTCAGGTTTTTCAATTCTGCACGTGTCTCTGGAGGGGTGTGTTCAGCGTGCTACGCGTTCTGTGCGTGTTACTTGATCTGTGCGTGTTGTGCGCGTTGTGCGCGCTCCACGCGTTTTCAAAACCTTACGTGCAACACCATTGGCAACAAAAGGGTGCCTCCAGCGAGAAACGTACAGATGGTAGACAAAGGAATATTGACGATGTCAAACGGTACGTATATATTTTGATGTATTCTGTAACGATGCATTTGTTTTTACGAACTTAGTCCTAAGGCAAACTAAAGGTCTGGCAATCAGTCGCCCCTGCTCTTCCAAGTTGGCTAGCATCAAATGCATGTCAGGTGAACACCACTTTTACCCGTCCTGTCCCCCATTTGCACTCCAGGGTCAGCCCCCCATACACCCCTGCAACCCCCCTGTGCCGCCCCGTCGCTTCAGAAATATCATTAACGGCATAAAATATGCACAGATGCCCCTGGACCTCCTCCAGCAATCTTTTGAATCTGTATATTATCTGGATTTACAGCAAGAAGGCCATGGTAAGAGATAGATTACTCTCCAAGGGGACATGGCAATTTCACAGAGTGACCTGGGGCCCAAACCGCCACAGGTTCTATTTCAATTAGCAGACAAGAGCCTGGAGTTCACACAGGAACACCAGTTTCTGATGCGCTACCCAGACCCGCACGTGCCGAAAGTAAAAAGTACCCTTTGCTCTCTGGTCCCAGCCTTGGCTAAAAATGCAGGCTATTACCGCACCACGCGCCTCCATGCGGCTGATAATGTTAACCTGGTTACTCAGGATCTCAAGGTGAAAGGTTATCCAAACGGGTGGTTGAAACCCGTGCTGCACCGGTGTCTCGACAAGTGAAGACTGAATCCCCATCAGCTTCTCCGACAGATGCCCTGATGCCATGCGCCTTACTTTTGCCTGTTTGTAACTAGGACACATTGCACTGTGAGTGACAGGTGCAAGCACTAAGGTGATACCGTTGCAACGGTCATCCTGAGTTGACTGATTTTGTTTTCCTCCTCCCAAGGACATGTGCTGCCCCACTCCCTGGGGTCGCTGGTCGCCAGGATAGGCTCTTGGACTGAAAGTTCAGTATTCCGAGCACTGTACGTACTATTCTGTATGCCTGTGTTTGCTTTTTGCAGTAGTCTGTGCCAGCACAGGCTGGCTGCACCTGTGGCTCTGTGTGCTTGCACATGCCGACTGCACCTTGTATCAGGGATCCCCTAGGGGCGCAAGTCAAATTTGTTCATTTGTCGTTGCGTCCCTGCTTGCATGACCCAGACCCTCTGAAGAGTGTCCGGAGCTGAAAGGAAAATCAAGACGCCAATAGGATCTGTACACCAAGTACTAGTGCTGTCCACAAACATCCACTACTAAGCCTACGAGAGTACTTCTTGGAGCATTGAACGGAAAATGTCGAATAATGTGGAAGAGAGAACCCGGACGGCGCCATACCCGGGAGCGAAATGGTTTGCCACGCACAGATGGTGTGAACATTCCACCGAGCAGTGCAAAGGCATCAAGCGAAGGAGTGGCCAGGATGGCGATCAACACAGGAGTAACGATGGGCGCAGAAAAAACCGCTGTTTTTGGTGTGGCGAAAATAGCCACCGTGTGTTCGAATGCCCGCAGTACAGAGATAAAATCAAGAGGAAGCCTGGCAGAAAACCGGTGCGCTGTTGTCTCTGTGGCGGTGACCACTTTGTCGCTGAGTGCTTGACAAAAGCAGAGCCAGACTTTGATATCAACCAGGTCATTGACAAATCAGCGTACTATCAAAACAAGGAGAAGAAAAATAACTCACACCTTGAAGCAGCGAAAGCCAAGGATATCGAACATCAAGCTCGGAAGTGAAAACTCAAAGTGGAATCAAGTGCGCGTGATAACATTGCTGAGGCGGACATCAATCTCTTGCTGGACATCATTGAGGATGATGACTGGGTACTGCAGTGGCCAGAGGACCACCTGAAGGAGTGCAACATCGGCAGACTGGCATCTGATGCGGAGATGCAGTCTCTGGGTACACGCATCCGACGCAAGTTACCGAAGGTGAAAGTGGAGAGCCTTGGACTCATGCCCTCGTATGCTGCCGCCCCAACTTACTCGTCACCCACGCAGATTGTGACCGAAATGCCCGAGGCGGACTTCAGCGAGCTGAAGGACCAAAATGCTGCCATTAGTGTGCGCATGGACAAAATGGATGGATCCCTCACACAGCTACACGGGGAAGGACAGAGGGATAGCCAGGTGCTTCTCTGGATCGCAAAGAAGCTGGACAAAAATAATACGTTTGATGAACCCAGTGCTGAGGAACATGACCCTGAAGGCGAAGCAGTCTCTCGACCGTCACACAGCCCACGGGGGACAGTGTTCGCGACGCCTACACCGCTGGTACAGCGACCGAGCCGTGCAGCACAGGACCACACAGAAGTCATGGACACCGACGGCGTCCCGGAAACTCAGGCAAGCCCAGACCCCTCGCGGCTGCTCTCGCTATCTGATGCAGCGACACCTGCAGCTGGGAGAAATGCGAACTCAAGAGATAATAGAAGGGCTACACTCTCCCGTGGAATAAAAACTGGCCTGAGTGGATATATGCATGTGGCCCGGAAGACTAATGTCAACGAGACCAACGAATGGATAGTGGTGAGAATTATCCTGCTGTGCAACATTGATGAAAGAAAATGGTGGGGCAAACTGGTGGACTATTCACTATCTACACCACCGATCCTGGTTCAGAGTGCCTACTGGTATGCCGACGAGGAGGACTCTACAGCTGCCCTTGCGTCCCGAATGGCTGCCAAACGCACCCGAAAGCAGACGTTGTCACCCTGATCTACCCGACCCCCTTCTATTGCAGGCACTTTGAGACAATCTCGGTGTCTGCTACATGCTGCTCACACTTAGCATCCCTCTGTTACAGTGATACTTAATCTGTTCAGTGTTCTTCGACGCTACCACTATGCAAATTGCTGAAGTTCAATCCCTGTTCAAACATTTTTTGACTCATCACCGCACATTCCCCGCTGATGACTTATTCATGCACTCTGTCAGCAGACTACTGCATGCCACTGCACGTTCCCGGTCCTGGTCCCACTACGTGCTTGCTCAGCCTGACAATCCACCGCTGGAGGCACCGCTCCTAGGGTTGGAACAACATGCAAGAAATGCTGCGGATACTCGCTGAACGCCACGTGGTGGAGCAACTGCAGTTCGATAGATTACACCATACTACCGCCCGTCACCGCAAAATCATTCGCCGGAAATTCTATGGTACGCCATCCATCAACCTGGAGTACTTTGACTTCTACTCCACGCTGTCAACCCTCCTTCCCCAACGAAGGAAGCTTCAATTGTTCCAGCAACACATCACACAGGCGCCCACAGTGAAGTCACTCTGGCACAGGTATACTGAACTAGAATCAGTTCAGTGCTGGAAACAGGTGGCTGCTCGCGACGTCTATGATTTTGCTGGCCTAGAACTGGGTGTCCACCTACGGTACAATGATACCCGGTTTTTCATCCCGGAAAGCAATTGAAACGTACCGCGGACATGGCAACACATGTGGCGGACCACCTTCCAGCTAGACACTGTGATGGGCATAGCCCCATGCAACACAGACACCAGATGAGTAACGGCAACAGTGCCTGTTGAAACCCTCCTGGGCTGTGTTCCTGAGAACCTCTGGGTCTTCACCTCCCCTGAACCCTTAGGCTTGTTCAGCCGGGTGACCACATACGCCTCCTACAACAACTACAGCATAGAGTGCATCTTTGCCAGGACCACAACACCAGTGTCGTTACTGCCTGCACTAACATGCACCCAATTGCTGTTGCACTAGAGCAATGGCATGCCGCTGATACCAGGTGATGCACCCTGCTCACTGTAGGCAGCATTGCCACTCAACACTTCCTATGGGCACACGGGGAACACAGGTAAGCATACACTCAGCTGAGGTGACATGTGTACCGGATCACTGGCCGCAACGAACGAAATGTTTCCCTCGATGACAAGGTTGCTAATGTTGGCATGCATGCCCGCAGCGCCGGCCTGCAATTCCATGTACCCCCCCAGGAAACATGTGCCGCACATCCCAAACAGACACTCCGTCAATATTTGTGGGAAAGGTGGGAAGCCCTCATCTGCGAGGCAAGAAACACACAGCGCTGGTCACAGACCCAATGGATCCGACATCTAAATGAAAAAACGACATGCTGCGCTTTGCCCCCCAAATATGGCTCCGTAGACTACATGCCTTTGCCCACAAACCACTCCTCCCTTTAAATGAATGTGGCACGTGGTTTTACGCTGTTTGGTCCACTCGCACACGCCGCATATATATTTGACAGACAGGAGGTATCCGCTCCCTGAAACGGGTGATCACAACATTTTTGCAACACTACCGTTCAGCCCGCACCTGGAACCAGCTATTTGGGCGCAAAGGTGTCAGGGGCAAGGGACTGCTTTACCCTACGATGTTCCGTTTGGGGCCGGAACGTTTTGGCATTGTTCCCATTGAACGCTGCTGACAGTCAGCCGCAGACGTGCGCGGACAGTTCTGGATTAGACAATGGCCCATACGCTCAATGTACGTGGAGTGTATGCGTCTACCTGCCCGTGGCAACTGCTGCTCCATGGTGGGCTGGTAACCCCGCACTACTCCAAGGCACAGCTTGCACAACTGGTCCACCGCATTTCTGATTCTATGCACTGTGATGTACCTCTGCACACACAACTGAAAATCCTGACTTGGGCAAAAAAGCATTTTGCTGGACCACTACAGAAGGGCTGTTTTCAGAAAGTGGCGTACAGAGTACAGCAGCACACAGGGCTTTCTCTGCCCCACCACGTACCTGTGCACGTGCCCACGATGACACACCTAGATGCCTTCACCCTGCGTGACACTTGCAAGCGTTTACTGCGCTTCCTACCTCTGCCCGTGCACCTGCCCAACTACCTTGTCCAAGTGACTCGCATTGTCCCAGTCAGAGACCCCACTGTTGCAGACCTGCTGCGCGATGACAGCAAGTATGATACTATCCAAGAGCTGCGCGACCAGGCAGAACCCCCCCCTGTGACTGTGCCCGACACCTGGGTGTCCCCCTGGTGGACAGCCACCTGTTCATCCGCCACCCTGGCTGCGAAAAATATTGGGAGCACAAGAGAATTTGCTGCTGCAACACGGTAACAATGAGGTTTGTCCCACCCGGTCCACTGTCCGTCGCACCGTCGTGAAGTCGCTACGCACACTACTACTGAAGGTCCTGCGGGAAAAGGTGGACTCCACAGAAGTACAGTGCCTACCCTGGGACCTTGTGATAACCAGAGCTGTGTTAAATTCAATGCAACTCGGACCTCGTCCACATTGTAGCCCTTGAATTTCGAAATGTCATAGCCAAAAACCACTTCCCAGTTTGGTGGAGAGCTGCCTTCCATGCGCATCGGCACGTAGTATTTCACCAAATCTTTCAACTCCACTTCAGGTCGCTCCTTTGCTGGGCTAAATCGAAACTATAAATTCAGTTGGATTGAATTTAACACAGCTCTACTTATGACAGGGTCCTAGGGTATACACTGCCATCCTACACATTGCCAAACGTTGCTGGAAGGGACCGCACATCACTGCCCCCTGGTATGCCCCGGGACAAAGTGCACGAGAGTTCCGTAAAATGCACTCCCAGGAAATGGATTTTTGAAGGATGTGATAAGAACATGGGAAAACCTGCTGCTATCTGCAAGGTTGGCATGGCCAGGCGTATGTTCGCCGACATTCTGGATGAAAAAAAGTTTGGGACACTACATGTTGCTGTAATGCTGGAAAGGCACGCAAGTATGCGATGGACCATATCAAACAACAGGCGAGCCTACATGGCCCGCAACGGTACTGGTCCTCCGGCAAACGCACAGGCCCCATCACAGTGCGCAACGTGTCGAAAAATAAACCTGATAAACTGCAAGGTTCGAAGGTAGCCCCACAGCGGTTCTGCCTTGACCACATTCCCCTGTCTGCTTGGCGCTATGTAATTTGGCCCTTCCTCAATGACCCCGTGGCCCTCTGGTCACTCGGGGTCAGCAATACACATATGATGCGCTTGGCACACGGTATTTGTGTCATGACTATACGCTTTGAGCCTTGGCATTCCCTATACGACGGCGACTGTTTGCCAGGCTGCACACCAGGGACGTCCCTGGGACCCCCCACCGACCCCCCAGGGTGCCATCACACTGCGCCTCGGGTTCACGCCTGCTGTCCCGCCCCGTCCCGGCTTCACGGAAAACACGTCTCATTTTCTCTCATTACCGTCACCTCCTGAGGGCTCGAGGGCGAATCATCAGTCACTGCCTACAGCTCCTCATTGGAGAGGCGATGTGTGTCCTGGGCACGCTAGAACTGGTTCATTGCAAGGACCTGCTGTCGGTAGTACGGGAATGGAACACTCGTCTCTCTGCCTTGTGGCACACAGGTGATTTATGGGGACCTATACAACTGTTTGAATTAGACATAAAGGCAATGTTTCCTTCGCTAAATGGCAAAGATGTCTGGGACACCTTCAATACCATCACTGATTGTGTCGTGGCAGCTCCCCGCCCCACGGGACGCCAACGGCGTGGCGCTCCCCGTCCTGCTATCAATAAAATTGATAGGAAGCTAGACCGAGTAGGCACAGGTCACTGTGAACTGTTCCACAATGTACATATTGATGATGTGAAACGGTACGTATATTTTGATGTATTCTGTAATGATGCATTTGTTTTTACGAACTTGGTCCTAAGGCAAACTAAAGGTCTGGCCATCGGTGATGCCTGCTCTTCCCAATTGGCTCAGATCAAATGCATGTCAGGTGAACACCACATTTACCCGTCCTGTCCCCCATTTGCACTCCAGGGTCAGCCCCCCATACACCCCTGCAACCCCCCTGTGCCGCCCCGTCACTTCAGAAATAACATTAACGGCATAAAATATGCACAGATGTGCCTGGATCCCCTCCAGCAATCTTTTGAATCAGTATATTCCTTTGGCTACCAGGCGTAGAACGCAAAGGACAAAATTTCCTCGCGTTTTTGCTCTTATCATTTTTTTGTGCCTCCCGGGAGTTTTTGAGGATGCCCAACGCGATGGAACTATCTGTTTAGCTCAACTCAACTATTTTTGAGGAATGAAGCACAATTGCCTACTGCCTCTGCCTCTGTCTTCGTGCTACGCATGCTGCGTGTGTTGCGCGTCCTGCGCATTTCGGTCCGATGCCTCTAAGTCTGCATCTGGAAGTCTTCCTACACGTTTTATGCATTCTGCAGGGGCTAATTGCTTCACACCTATCATCCAGCACCTGCTTTGTGTTTTTTCGTGTTTTTGTACAATGCTTGCACCCGTGTACTCTGCTACACACTTGCACTGGTTCCCAATGGAACTCGAACGTGGGTATTCGAATAACAATTGCCTCCTGGCTATGCCTCCGCCTCCGTGCTACGCTGCCCACGTGTGTTGGGTGTTTTGCGTGTTGTCATTTTCCGCTTTTGACGCTGCCTCCAAAGCTGTTGTAGGCGTGCTACGTGCTCTGCAGCACGTTTTTGCCACACTATTGTTAGGTCGCTCTGCTTTTATGGTGCACGAGCCATGCCTGCACCCTTGTACCCCGCCACACATTCTCAATGGTTGCAGAAGGGTCGGAAACCGGGAGGGTGGAAACATCCAGAGAAACGGAAGCACGACGCCTTCATTGTCTTTCAAATTAAACACGCCACGAATATTTGTCTGTGTCTCCGTTTTTTTCTTGCTTTTAGCCTTGCACCGCTGCCCTCCTCACCGCCTTATGTCGCAGCCGCCGGCATGCCCGATGGGTCAATCAGAGGAAAAGGACCAAGGACCGGCAGGACAAGGAATTTTGGTTGACGAACTTCACAACGTATCAGCTGTGCCAGGTTCATGGGTTTGCGGTTAGTTATTTCGTGTGAGCACTATTTTGCGCTGCTTTTTGTCCTCCACCAAAAGCCCTTGTACCCGTTTACAGGTTAAGGCCCCGGAGGGCAAGCCACACGCGCCACATGTGGTGCATGACGTTCGGAACAAGAAGGTTGGCTTCCTGAAATACCAAAAGGTCTTCTGTGCGTTCCGCACGTTTTATTCGTTCCCTTTTTCGTTGCCAGTGGAGCTGCCTCTGGTTGTGTGCTACGCGTTTTGCGCGTTCCGGGCGTTCTGCGCGTTTCGTACAGTTGCCTGAGTTGTTGCCTCTGGGGTTGCCTCCATGTGTCTTACATGTTCTGCATGTTCCCGAGATTCCTCGTGACGGGCTGGGGACGTGGATCCAAGATGACACGACCAAGGAGAGTTCGAATGAGGAGGAGTCGGAAGAGAAGTCGGAAGCGGAGGCAGCCAAGGAAGAGGAGGACGAGGGGGACGAAGAAGGCAGAGGTGCTGCGAGTGTGAAGGCGGAGGACGAGCCCTCCCTGGCCCAAAGCACTCCCCGCAGCACCAACTTGAAGGGTGCCTGCATGGCCGCACAAGCACAACCAAAGAAGACCCCTGTCAAGGCGAAGCCAGAGGGAAAGCCAGAGCCGGAAGAGCTGTCCAAGAAGAAGAAAGAAAAGGCGAAGAGGGCACTCAAGAAGAAGAGCAAGGGCAAGGGAAAAGTGGGGGAGAAACCCAAGCATGTGTATTACGCGGTGGAAGGCGAACTGCACAGGAAGCTGCCCACAGGTGCAACCTGAGGGGAGAAGTACCAAGCCGGGGCCGCCTACGACAATGATGTGCAGGTCACGCAGCGCACCATGGAGTCCAAATACGAAGTGTCACTCGGACGAGTATGCCAACACTACAAAGTGTGTTTGGCCGAGGAGACACAAGCCCGCCACAAATTGCGCCTGGCGCTGCTTCTGGTGACTGACGTGCGGGCGTACAGTGTGCAGATGGTCCTCCGATGTGGCACAAAGAATGCACAAAGCACGGGTGCCGCCAGAAAACTGTTTGAGGAGCGATACCGCAGCAGCTCACCCCGCCAAGTCGCAACCAAGTTGCTCAAAGGGGTGTCCGTGTGCACAAACTGTGTGGGAGCCCAGGACTGGCCTATGGACTGTGGTGACCCCGCAGCTGCAGGCCTGCTGTTGGCAAAATTGAAGGGGGAGCCCCCTTCAGCAGGATACCGACCATGGCGCAGCATGGACCAATTGCGTGCGTTTGGTGCGGAGGACATTGTCGACATGCCCACTGACGCTTTGCAGGTGTACTGCATGTGTTGCGTGTTCCCTCTCTAACGCCTCCTGTCCAGCGTGCCGCGCGTTTTCCGCATTCTGTGCGTGTTACGTGTTCCCATCGTTGCGCCTCTTCATTGCCTTTGGGGGTGCCCTCCTTTGTTGCACGCGCTTTGTGTGGTCCGTACAGGAGAAACTGTCGCGCACAGTCCGCATGGCTGGCCTCATGGCCTACACCCTAACGGAGGACAGAGGTGTCGACCTGCCCGACACAGGGGCATGGACACTCGTGAGGACCAAAGATGCAAAGAGGCAGGGGTCGTGCATTCCTGTGCTGGGCGTTGTGGCGTGTCTTTCCACTTGCCTCTGGAGCTGCTTCCAGGCTGCTTTGCGCGTCCTACGCGTTCTACGCGGTCTGTACATTCGATTCTGTTACTGCCTGTCGATTTGCGCTCCCATGTTTTAGCTGTTTTGCGCGCTCTACCTGTTCTGCAGACAAGCTGGGAGGAGTGGCCGCAGCAGTACGGGTATTGGTACGAGGCGCGGTATGAGTATGAGCCGCGGTACGAGTACCAGCCGATAAAGACGGATCTAGAAATGCCGTCGAGCTCCAGGGGGTCCCCATATGGGTCAAAACGGTAAAAGTACCAGCCCCCAGCGTACTGGCTGCTACCCACGTATCCTCCACCGCAAGCCATGCTGCCGTCAGGGCCAACGCCACTACTCCCACCAGCGCCACTACCGCGGGGACCTCAGGGGCGGCAACCTCCACCACAACCGTCAGAGTCCGGGGAGCAGCGAGGCAGGCCGGAAATGGGGCCGGAGATGGGACCCCCGCACACGGAAGGTGCACAGGTGCTCGTTGCACATTAGTACTATGCGTTCCAGGGGATTTGCACGTAGCCTCCGGTTGTGCCTCTGGATGTGGGCCCTGTGTTCTCCGCGTTAACCGCTTTCCACACGTGCTCGTTTTGCTGCCTCTCAGCTTGCCTCTTGAGGTGGGTTGCATGTATCACGCGTTCTTCGTGTTTTGCAGCACCCAATCAGAACAGAGCTGGAGGAGGAGTCAACCCCGCCAGTGGACCCACCGCAGGTGCAGAAGGGAGCCGAGAAAGAGAGCGCTGGGGCGGCAGAGAGCGATGCGGTGATGGGAGAGCAGCTCCCGGAGGAAGCCGCAGCGGCGGCAGGGGAGATGGAGAAAGGCGTGATCGTGCAGATTCAGTCAATCGGTCCGACCTAAGTTGCAGCAGCCCAGGCAGCATATTTTCAAACACACAGTTTTCGGATGGGGATGGGGTTGTTGATGCGCATGGAGATGAGTGGTCAGACCCCCAATGAGGTACGCGGCAGACAAAGCTCACAACCCCTCTTCTTTTCAAGGTCATTGTCATTTTCCCAGCAAGCACACTCACAGCCAATTAGACTCCACAGTGGTGGCACCGGCAGGCGGCACTTCCATTGGGGCACCGCTGAACAGGGTTTTCTTCGACGCCCTTTTTATATTGGGTTGTGAATACGTTTTCAACGTTCGGATTGATGCTGGCGGCTGCGACCGCTGCCTTGCGTGGACCATGGAAGGTGCACGAACATTGTCTCAAGAGGAGCAACAATCCAATGGTGCCGCCCCCATTGACCCATCCCCACAGCCCTTGCCCCGGCCCATGTTTTCGCAACGTGTCATGTGTGTGCTTCGTGTTGTACGCGCTCTACGTGTCCAACTCTGCTCCTGCCCCTCCAGGTCGTGATACACTTTCCTCACGTGCTGCGCGTTCCTGCCCGATCCGCCCATGCTGCCTCTGCTGTTGCCTCTGGAACTGCCACTGGTGTGTTGCGTGTTGTTCAGAATCTCATTTCTCAACACTCTTTTTTCTGATGCCACCAAAATTTCAGCCACTGCTGTACGACCATAGGCTTTCACGAGAGGACTGTCCGGCGAATGCAGTACGGTATCGGGCCAGGGGAGTCCTGGCTCATCAGCTATAGTGAGGACAAGGTGTGGGACCATATCATGCTCCCCATAGAGAATCTGCAATGCCAAGCCCTACGGGACAACAGAAGGCCAGACCTGGTACCTCTAGTACCTAGGTACAATGCATTTCTAATTCTTTTGGGGATGGTGCGGCAGATGCAAGTGGACGGGGTTTGGGACCACAAGGGCCTATTATACAATCCCTATATGGCAAACATGCTGACGCGTCGCCAATATTACTTGCTGCAACGGTTGCTACATACAGATGTGGTCTCGCTACTAGAAGACTGCAATGGCCAATAGGCGGGAGCGTGCCGCATGGGGGTTGGGGCCTGCGGCGATGAGTCCGTGATGCCCCACAATGGGGTTGCTAGGGGCCCCTCTGAAAATGTTTATTGCCCGGAAACCGCACCCAACCGGAATAACGTTGCACTGCCTGGCGGACGCAACATGGGGGTATGTGCTGGACATGTAGTTGTACACTGGTGCACGGGGCGAGCTACGCCGCTACGGCACAGCGGCGGGAAACCTTGAAGCCAAAGACATCATGAAGTTGTGGGCATCATTGCTACCTGTGGTGCCGGTGCCGGTGCTATATGCCGTCCTCGCAAGAAAATTTGCCGCCAACAAGCGGGCATTCCTCCTGATGACGGAGAGGTCCACGTACGACGTGACATGGGCTGGGGAGCAGGTGCGGGAGGGGCAGACGGCGGTGTGCACTGGTGCTGATTCGAAGTACAATTTGTGCGTGTACAAGAATCCGAAGGTCGGGAACAAACCACCCTGCATTGTTCCGATGCTGACGAATGTGTGGTTTGCTCGAAAGGGGCCACCACACCGGCGAAGCGGGGGCAAAGTGCATCCCGTGGTGGCGGCGTACAGCACACTGTCGTGCGGTGTTGATGGTGTGAACCAGATGGCCCTGTAGATGAGGCAGGTTGGCGGCCAGATGCCATGGGCCCAAGCGGTGCGTGCGTTCGTGCTCCGGTACGCGGTTGTGAATGAGTTCGCAACTTGCCGGCAATTAGGAGTTTGCAGGGAGACCACTAGTATGTGGGAATGGCAATGGCAAGTGTTGCGGCAGCGGTACTTTGCCCACCCCCTCAAACAAGAGGTGCACGTGCCGGTGGCGACACAACGGCGGCGTGTGTGCCACTTTTGCAAGAGGGGAAGAACCGGCTACAAATGTACCGGTTGTGGTAAGGCGTTCGGCGTGTTTTGCTTTGCACGAGGACACGGCTATTGAGGTGTGCAAGGGCCAAGGGACATGGAGGTGGAGGAGGAGGTCTGAGAGGTGTGCGAGGAGGAGCATGAGGAGGACGAAGAGGACGAGGAGGACGAGGAAGACGAGGAGGACGAGGAGGACGAGGAGGACGAGGAGGACGAGGAGGGTGAAGAGGATGAGGAGGATGAGGAGGACAAGGAGGATCAGGAGGATGAGGAGGATGAGGAAGATGAGTAGGATGAGCTGGATGAGGAGGATCAGGAGTAGTGTGGTGGAGTGGGGAGCTTAAACGAGACGGTCATGGAGGCGGAGCCTCTGCTATCCCCACACATGGGACCAGTGCGAGCCCCGGGGGACAACCGCGTAGGCTGGATACCCAACTGTGAAGACGCGGCCCCACCTGGATGTGCGCCAGTGTGCAAACCGACGTGCTGCGCGTTCTGCGCGTTCTGCGCGTTCCGGTATTTCAATTCTGCACGTGCCTCTAGAGGCTTGTGTTCGGCGTGCTACGCGTTCTGTGCGTGTTACTTGGTTTCTGTGTGTTGTGCGTTTTCAAAACCTCACGTGCAACACCGTTGGCCACAAAAGCGCGCCTCCGGCCAGAAACCTACGGATGGTAGACAAAAGAATATAAACTGGACTTACAGCAAGAAGGCCATGGTCAGAGATGGATTGTTCTCCGAGGGGGCATTTCAAATTTTACAGAGTGACCTGGGGCAGGAACCGCCACTGGTTTTGTTACGATGAGCAGACAAGAGCCTGAAGTTCACACAGGAGCACCAGTTTCTGTTGCGCTACCCAGACTCGCACGCGCCAAAGGCAAAACTTACCCTTTGCTCTCTGGTCCCCACCCTGGTTAACAATGCAGGCTACTACCGTGCCACGTGCCCCCATACGGCTGAGAATGTTAACCTGATGACCCAGGATCTCAAGGTGAAAGGTTATCCACACGGGTGGTGGAAACCTGTGCTGCACCGGTGTCTCGACAAGTGGGAACTGAGTCCACATCAGCTGCTCCCACAGATGCCCTGATGCCATGCGCCTTACCTTTGCCTGTTTGTAACTAGGACACATTGCACTGTGAGTGACGGGTGCAAGCACTAAGGTGACACCATTGCAACGGTCATCCTCAGTTGACTGATTTTGTCTTCCTTATCCCAAGGACGTGTGCTTCTGCACTCCCTGGGGTTGCTGGTCGCCAGGATAGGCTCTTGGACTGAAAGTTGAGTATCCCGAACACAGTACGTAATATCCTGTATGCCGGTGTTTGCGTTTTGCAGTAGTTTGTGCCAGCACAGGCTGGCTGCACCTGTGGCTCTGTGTGCTTGCACATGCCGACTGCACCTTCCATCAGGGATCTCCTATGGGCGCAAGCCAAATTTGTTGATTTGTTGTTGCGTCCCTGCTTGCATGAGCCAGACCAACCGAACAGTGTCCAGAGCTGAAAGGAAAATCAATACGGGAATAGGATCAGGTGTCTGCTTTGTTTGTGCTTGTGCGGCCATGCGAGCTACCTCTAAGTGATAGCTGCGGGGGGGCCCGATGGGCCAGGGAGGGCTCGTCCTCCTCTGCCTTGACCGCACTCCCAGTATCACTGCCTTCTTTGACCTCCTCCTCCTCCTCCCCCTCGGCTGCCTCCTCTTCTTCGTCTGATGACTCATCCCCCTCCCCCGAACTCTCCGTGGTCTTGTCATTTTGGATCCACATCCACAGCCGGTCGCAGGGGATCTGTAGAACATGCAGAACATGTAAGACAAATAGAGGCAACTCCAGAGGTAAAACCGGAGGCAACTGAACGAAACGCGCAAAACGCCTGAAACGCGCAAAACGCGTAGCACACAACCAAAGGCGACTCCAGAGACAATGAAGAAGGGAAGGAATAAAATGCGCGGAACACATAGAACACCTTTTTGTATTTCAAGAAGCCTTCCTTCTGGTTCCAAACGTCTTGCGTTTCGGGGCCTTCACCTGTAAGAGGGTGCAAGGGAATTGGGTGGAGGACAAAAGGCAGCGCGAAATAGTGCTCACAAAAAATACCTAACCGCAAACCCTTGAACGTGGTACACTTAATACGTTCTGAGGTTCTCCAACCAAAATTCTTTGAGCTTCCGGTCGTTGGCCCCTTTCTCCGTCCGATTGACCCATCTGGCATGCCAACCTGCTGCGACATAAGGGGCGCTGGAGGACAACGGTGCAAGGCTAGAAGCGACACGTAAACAAAGACACTCACACATACTCGTGGCTTGTTTAATTTGAAAGACAATGAAGGCGTCGTGCTTCGGTTTCTCCGGATGTTTCGACTCTCCAAGCTTCCCATCCTTCTGCAACCATTGAGAATGGGTGGCGGGGTGCAATGGTGCAGGCATGGCTCCTGCACCATAAAAGCAAAGCGGCCTAACAATGGTGTGGCAAAAACATGCTGCAGCTAGCACGCGTACAACACTTCCGGAGGCAGCGTCAAAAGCGGAAATCGACAACACGCAAAACACCTAACACACGTGGGCAGCGTAGCACCACGGCAAAGGCATAGGCAGGAGGCAATTATCATTCGAATACGCACGTTTGGGTTCCATCGGGAACCAGTGCAAGTGTTTGGCAGAGTACACGGGTGCAAGGCACCCTCGAAAACCCCCGGGAAGCACAAAATAAAGCAAAAACGGGAGAAAATTTGGTGACATGTGTTCTACGCGTGGTAGCCAAAGGATTAGGTAACGTGTGGCACTCGTGTGCCCCTGCCACAGACGAAACGAAAGAAAGGCCCCACCTACATCTGTGGGTGGAGTTCGAAGGGCAACGCCTCCTCTCTCACCATGCAGCAGTCGCTGCGCTATGAGGTGGACACTGGGGAATGGCTGGACATTGCCACGATGGGGTCCACTACCATCAAGGCGGACCAAGTAGCCAACCAATGGGCTTATTACACAGGTGAAGAGGGCAGAGTGAAAAGCAGGCAGCCGCAGCCCCCACGTCGCAGCAGCAACTGCTCCTCCAGCAGCAACAGCCCATAAGACAGCAGCCGACCATAGGAGGGAGCACAGGAGGGAAAGAAACACGCCACTACACACCACAGATATCAGCAGGACCTTCAGTAGCAAGGCAGAGAGAGCATGCCAGTATGGATGTGGATGAGTAACGCACCGACGATGATCTGTTTGAGGATGAGGGGGATGCAATGCAAGAGTACGACCCAGGACAGAGCAGGAAAGGAGGGGATGGGGACCCTGCGGATGATGACGACGATGATGGCGACAAAAATTTCACCAAGGCCAAGGCCTGAACCAAGGTAACCAACGTAGCACACAAAGGCAAAGCCAAAAACCCCAGTCTCCCGATTGAGGGGAGCACAAGCTTCAGCGCCACACCCACGCGCAAGGAAAAGACTCTGGCATCAGCTAGCTCTCGGATGCACTGGGACGGGGCTAGGGACCAAAGTGATGCTCCCCGGTGTGTTACCGTTGCACTGTTACCCGAAAAAGTGTTACCCGAAGTCAAAAACAGACAAAAATGATGTTCCCTGGTGTGTTACCGTTGGGTTGTTACCCGAAAATGTGTTACCCGGAGTGAAAAAACAGCCAAAGTAATGTTTCCCCCTGTGTTGCCGCCCCACCAATGTTGCTTCTCTCTGCCTACAGTGAGTCACATCCAGGCCACCATGGCTTTTGAGGGCTGCCGGCACCTGCGCGACGTGGAGGATGAACCAGGGACAGAGCCGTTCGCCAAGAGTCACAGTGTTGCAGTTCCACAAGCCGCGATACCCAAGGCGGATAGCGCACACAGCGCACATAGGAGGGAGCACAGGAGGGAAAAACACGCCACTACACACCACAGATAGCAGCAGGAGCTTCAGCAGCGAGGCAGAGAGAGCATGCCAGTATGGATGTGGATGAGGAATGCACCGACCATGATCTGTTTGAGGATGAGGCGGATGCATTGCACGAGTACGACCCAGGACAGAGCAGGAAAGGAGGGGACCCTGCGGATGATGACGACGATGATGGCGACAAAAGTCCCACCACAGTGCCCAAGCCCAAGGCCAGAACGAAGGTAACCAACGTAGGACACAAAGGCAAAGCCAAACACCCCAGTCTCCTGATTGAGGGTAGCACAAGCTTCAGCGCCAGACCCACGCGCAAGGAAAACACTCTGGCATCAGCTAGCTTTCAGATGCACTGGGACAGGGCTAGGGACCAAGGTGATGTTCCCCGGTGTGTTACCGTTGGACTGTTACCCGAAAAAGTGTTACCCGAAGTCAAAAACAGCCAAAAATGATGTTCCCCGGTGTGTTATCGTTGGGTTGTTACCCGAAAATGTGTTACCCGGAGTCAAAAAAAAGCCAAAGTGATGTTTCCCCCTGTGTTGCCGCCCCACCAGTGTTGCTTTCCTCTGCCTACAGTGAGTCACATCCAGGCCACCATGGCTTGTGAGGGCTGCCGGCACGTGCGCAACGTGGAGGATGAACCAGGGACAGAGCCGATCGCCAAAAGTCACAGTGTTGTGGTTCCGCAAGCCGCGATACTCAAGGCGGATAGAGCACACAGCGCACATGGCGTGGGGAGAAGTGAAGAGGACTTGTACTCTGGCCTCTCAGCCTTGGAGGCCCCCCCAGCGACGTGAAGTTGCTGATCCTGCAGAACTTCCGCCCAAAGAGCTGGACCAGAGGATCACCCTCACGTGGCGTCACGTGGGGATGATGTTGTACCTGCGCTCCAGGCACCCTGGCATTTTCCCACTGGAGCTCCCTGGGCAGTGGCGCCCCTCTACTGTGCATCATTTGCAGGAAACGGGGGAGCGGTTGCGAAAATACAGAAGAAAGTACAACAAGCTGCGTGGGGTGGTGCCGGAGTGTCCCACTATCAGCAGCTCAGACTCTGAGGAGTGCCTCCATGCAAAGGAGAGGCGCAAGCAGAGGAAAAGGATGAAAAGGGCAACACGGCAGGCACAACAGGCGGGGGAAAAGAAGCAGTGGGAGGAGCAGCAGCAAGATTTGCTGAGGCAGATTGCCCAGTTGCAAGCACAGGCAGCGCAGCCAGCAGAACCCCCGGTCCAGCCACCTGCACCAGTTGCGCCACCACAAGCTCGGCCACCCAAGATCAGCGACCAGCCAGAAGTACAAGCTGGGCCAGCCGAGATCGTGAACCAGCCGGAAGCACAAGCCGAGCCACCACAGAGCGCCCACCAGCCAGGAGCACGGGCACAGGAACAGGGACCGGCAACGCAGCCACCAACTGAGGAGAGCCAGGCGTCCGGCCAGCTCTGGAAAGACCCCAAGGTAAAAGGTGCGCCGGTTACACGCCAGGTAACATCACAAACAGTGCTGATGGACTCTGGGTAACAGATTCCTGGGAACCCGCCCGTGGTCACACACCGGGTAACACGACAAACAGTCCTGGTGCACTCTGGGTAACAGAATTCTGGGGAACACGGCCGCGGTTACACACCGGATAACACAATGTGACACTGTACTGTTGTCTTCTGCAGAATTTGAACCCCTTGCTGATGAACCCCGTGTTGAGGGCGCAGGACTTGCTGATTACCCCGCCGAAAGCAGATGAGAGCAGCAGCAGCACCAAGGACAACACCAGTGTCGAGCGGCAGCCTCCCCCTTTCAGTGCGGATTCTGGAGCCCGTGCTTCTTTTTCTGGCGTGGACAGCGACGACCCGGAATAAGTGGCGATGGCGGCGACGGCGCTGTTGGGCCATGTCATTCTGTCTATTTTTCCAACGCGGATTATTATGTACTATTAGTGTAAATTCCACCCGTTTGTCAGGGTATTGTTAGGGTATTGCCAAGGAAACACACCACAAAACACCCGTTCGAGTCTGGGTAACAGGATCCCGGGTAACACGCCCGCGGTTACACACTGGGCTCCAACTGCGAAGCATTTCAAGCACTCCACCGGAACCAAGGCGGGGTTACTGATTAGCCCCAAGAGTGTAATCGAACCTGTCCGGACCTTGGATTTTATTGGAAAGCAGTTTTCTGCCGCTGCTATGACTGTGGAGAATAAGCAAGGGATTATTGGTGGCGTTGTGGCTCTCTGGCCTTTGGGCATTGTCCAGAACAGGCTGAGCGCGCGGATGGATGGGCGGCTAATAGGCAAGCTTGAGTGGGCTGTGAGGCCCAATGCTGGGCTGGCCCCTTTTGTTGTAGGGGGTCACTGTTGGAAGTTGAGCGATTTTTGTGATTTTTGTAAAGGCATGCGTAAGGCACTGATGACTGCCATTGCCTTTGCCCTGACCCCGCAGTGCTTTGCCCCTTGGCCCCGGTTGCCTAATATTCCAGCGGCACAGTGTGTCTTTTTCACTGACGCCGCATAGCGATGTAAGACGGGCAGGTACAGGATTGAGATTGCCAGGGAGGGCTGGCGATGGCTCAGCCGTAAGGTGCCTAAGTGGATCGGTACTTTACAGCAGGTAGAACTGTATGCAGCAGTTTTTGCGCTGCGCTTTGGTTGCTATATGCGCTTGCCTTATGTTGTGATTGCCACTAACAGCGACGTTGGTAGGGCACAGATTTTAGGCATGCGCGGGGGTATTTTTTAGTGTAGCCAGCAGCGACTTCTTCGACAGTTGTTCTGGCTCACGAGCTGGAATGATCGCCCTATGGGTGTCTTCAGGGTAAGCACAGGTTTGAATCCTGCCGACCCGCCTAGTAGGCTAGGATCCTTTCGCACGCACAGTGATGTTACTGACAGTGTTAAGCGCCGGCAGGCGGCCTGGAAAGGTGAGCCGAATCGTTTTACTTGTCTTGAATTTCTCCCGAGGTTTGCTCGGCCTGCGTTGATCCTCGCATTCGCTCGTATAAGGGTTGGCAGCTTGGTATGCATGTGGAATCCAATGCCTGTTCGTCCTGTGCTTGCTTTTGTTGCTGCATTTGTCTGCCCTGCGAACGACAACCGGTTTGAACCCCTGTACGCTGTATTGAAGTTCTGATGGAGGCTGTCGGTTGCAGGGACAGCAGCATTGTCTGCCTTGACCATAGTCATGAACTGCAGGTTGTGCCCTTTGCACTGTGCAGTCTGTTTTTCATTTTTACATGAGCAGACAGGGCCGCCCACCCACCCGGAGATTTTGTCTTTTTCGTTTGACACTGGCGCGGAGCGTCGCACTGGGGCAGTCTGGGGTAATTGACGTTGGCAGCTTGGTCTGCATGTGGAATGCAATGCCTGTTCGTCTTGCGCTTGCTTTTGTTGCTGCATTTGTCTGCCATGCGAACGACAGCTGGTTTGAACTGCTCAATTCCATGCGCACTAACCCAGTGGGGAAGCCTAAGGACGCCCACGTCCAGGTGTACCCCAACACTAACCTTGTGCGAAGTCAAAAAAAGACGAAAATGATGTTCCCCGGTGTGTTATCGTTGGGTTGTTACCCGAAAATGTGTTACCCGGAGTCAAAAAAAAGCCAAAGTGATGTTTCCCCTCGTGTTGCCGCCCCACCAGTGTCGCTTCTCTCTGCCTACAGTGAGTCACATCCAGGCCACCATGGCTTGTAAGGGCTGCCGGCACGTGCGCGACGTGGAGGCTGAACCAGGGACAGAGCCGATCGCCAAAAGTCACAGTGTTGTGGTTCCGCAAGCCGCGATACCCAAGGCGGATAGCGCACACAGCGCACATGGCGTGGGGAGAAGTGAGGAGGACTGGTAGTCTGGCCTCTCAGCCTTGGAGGCCCCCGCAGTGGCGCCGGCGGCCGCCGTCGACCCCCCAGCGACGTGAAGTCGCTGATCCTGAGGACGCAGGATCTTGCAGAACTTCCGCCCGAAGAGCTGGACCAGAGGATCACCCTCATGTGGCGTCACGTGGGGATGATGTTGCACCTGCGCTCCAGGCACCCTGGCAATTTCCCCCGGGAGCTCCCGGGGCAGTGGCACCCCTCTACTGTACAACATTTGCAGGAAACGGGGGAGCGGTTGCGAAAATACAAAAGAAAGTACAACAAGCTGCGTGGGGTGGTGCCGGAGTGTCCCACCATCAGCAGCTCAGACTCGGAGGAGTGCCTCCATGCAAAGAAGAGGCGCAAGCAGAGTAAAAGGATGAAAAGGGCAAGACAGCAGGCACAACAGGCGGCGGAAAAGAAGCAGTGGGAGGAGCAGCAGCAAGATTTGCTGAGGCAGATTGCCCAGTTGCAAGCACAGGCAGCGCAGCCATCAGAACCCCCTGTCCAGCCACCTGCACCAGTTGCGCCACCACAAGCTGGGCCACCCAAGATGGGCGACCAGCCAGAAGTACAAGCTCGGCCACCCGAGATCGTGAACCAGCCAGAGGCACAAGCCGAGCCACCACAGATCGCCCACCAGCCAGGAGCACAGGCAGAAGAACAGGGACCGGCATTGCAGCCACCAACTGAGAAGAGCCAGGCGTCCGGCCACCTCTGGAAAGACCCCAGGGAATGTTATGGTGATGCAGTGCAGTGCCGAGAAAATAAAAAGGTGCGCCGGTCACACGCCAGGTAACACCACAATCAGTGCTGATGGACTCTGGGTAACAGATTCCTGGGAACACGCCCGTGGTCACACACCGGGTAACAAGACAACCAGTCCTGGTGCACTCTGGGTAACAGAATTCTGGGGAACACGGCCGCGGCTACACACTGGACAACACGATGTGACACTGTACTGTTGTGTTCTGCAGAATTTGAACCCCTTGCTGATGAACCTCATGTTGAGGTTGCAGCACTTGTTGAGTACCCCGCCGAAAGCTGATGAGAGCAGCAGCAGCACCAAGGACAACACCAGTGCCGAGCGGCAGCCTCCCCATTTCAGTGCGGAATCTGGAGCCCGTGCTTCTTCTTCTGGCGTGGACACGGACGACCCGGAATAAGTGGCGATGGCGGCGACGGCGCTGTTGGGCAATGTCATTCTGTATCTTCTTGTGACACGGATTATTATGTATTATTAGTGTAAATGCCACCCGTTTGTTAGGGTATTGTTAGGGTATTGCCAAGGAAACACACCACAAAAGACCTGTTTGAGTCTGGGTAACAGGATCCCGGGTAACACGCCTGCGGTTACACACTGGGCTCCAGTTGCGAACCATTTCAAGCACTACACCGAAACGACATTGCACCAGAGCTGGAAGTGAGCAAGCAAGCACGGGACATACCGACAACCTGACAGAATTGTGCTCAATCTGCCAGCTTGAGGGAGAGCTCAGGGCAGGGATCATTCGAGCATGGCTATAGTCGCCCTGGTGAGAGCTTTCAAGTCAGAGACCTGGATCGTTGTCTTGTGGCTGCGGACATACTCTATGAAAGGGGTGTTAATTTGCAGTACGAAGGAAGTGACGGGTTCCCAGGTGTCATGGGAGGGCGCATAGCCTCTCCAGCGCACCTTGAACTCCACTCCTCCAGGCGCCCAGGGCCAGGATCTTCTCGACAGTATAGTTCTTAGGCGGCCGAAAAAGGTACACATTTGTACCGGGGTTGTTAGAAAAATGAACAGAAAAATATGGTGGGTAAATTCTACCGAAAAACCCAACTTTTTTTGTCAATGATTTTACGAAGGAGGAATGCGTCTCAAAAAAGTCAGTTTTTCGACAAGGCTCTACGAAAGAAGTTCCTTTTCACACTTCCTCATCAGGGACCAGGAGTCCTTGGAATCCAAAAATCCTTGTCGCGGGAAAATGGAGCACTTTACCCGCATTTTGCATTGCGAGACCTCGCAATACACTCAATTGGAAAGTGGAAAAGGACTCCGTTTCACCAATATATGGTTGCTGTTAAGTGCAATTATCATTGTAAATAGGTGTATTTCTAAATATGCATTTTGAAAATTGGGCGGAAAGTAACCAAATTACCCTGTTTGGAATGCGAGGCCCCGCATTGCAATTCAGAATGTGGGTTATTCAAGAGATTTACCTACATTTTCAATTGGGATTGCGAGGCCTCGCGATACAAATTGAAAATGCCATCATTTACCTAAAATCCTCAGTCAGTGAGCATGAAAAGGCTAAAAGAAACATCATGACAAATTGTTCTGAGGTATAAAGGTAAAAAGGTGGGGTACATAACTCAAAATAGCCCGGATTTTGAGCCTCTACCAGAAAAATATAGGTAATTTTCCAAATCCAGCATATGCTTTTTTGGGCAGAGAACATGCATTTTCGGGGTAATTGGTCCAAAAGGCTGACTGCTTAAGTTTTCCCTCGGCACAAATTAGGTAAATGAGGCAAATTACCTAGTCAAAATTAGCAGACACCCCGGTACAAAAGTGTACCTGTTTATGCCGCCTCAGTCGTTTTCCTGCTCACCATAGTCGTTGTTTGAGTTGGCCTCATGGGCGGTGTAGTCCAGGGACACATGTTTTCCACAGACGTCAGGCTCACGGGCGCGGAGTTGACGGTCATGTCGCTCCCTGAACTGTCCGGGGCCCAGCTTGATGCAGGTGTCCTCACCAATCCTGCGGACCAGCTCCCCGACTGTGAACCAGGTTTCGGTGCGGTGAGTGCCGATAGGCCGGGGTCTCAGTACCCACACCGGGTCTCCCACCCTGAACTTATGTGCTGCACATTTCGGGGCGATCTTGGTTCGCACGCCGTGCTGCTTCCCAAGCGCCGTAGTCTCTTGCCGCGCGAAGAACTCCTTTGCATCCATTGCCATGCCATCACCTGACAAGGGGAGTCCCCGACCCAGGGGCTCCCTGGGGAAGAGATTCTGGTGAGGGGACAAAAGCCCGATGTGGGGGTGTCATAATGGGCTTTGAGAGCCGACCACATCCCCCCAAACAAGGTGCGGCGCTTGTTGGTGTGGTGAATCTTGCGCAGCCTCTCAAACAGATGCCGTCCAGCCACCTCAGCTCGGCCATTGGACTGGCTGAGATAGGCAATGAGATAGGCAACGCCATGAGGGAACACATGGCCTTGAACCAGCTGCCAGTGATTTGGGGTCCACGGTCGCTGCAAATGGTGCGGAGGAGGCCGAAGATGGTCAGCCAATAACAAATCATCATGACTGCAACTTCCTTGGCTAGCGACCCCATTTTGCGCGCCGGGGCGGACACAATGTAGCCACTGTGTCCGTCCAAACAGAGGCGCACACAATCAAATAATTATATTCCGATATGTACTTCGGGCATGGAGAAGATATCCATGGCCACACTGCCCCTGGGGCTGGTCAGGAATGGGCGTCTATTGGGCTTCCCCCTGGACATTCCTATTGTCAGGTGTGCAGGCCTGAGAGACCGAACAACCCTTCTTGACCTGCTTGATGGCATTGTTGAGACGGGTCTCATCGATCTCGAACCGGCGCTGCCTGTCCAGGGCTTGCTTCTTAAACCCCGGGTGCATCATGTGGTGGTGCCAACCCTCGCAGAGCTCAGGCACCCGGGTCTCCAGTACCAGCAGCTTAGCATTCCCGTAAAGCTTGCCATCTTCCTCGGTAGGCGCCTTCTGCCACCTCTGCCCCTCGTCAGGCTCTGTAAGAGCCCGGTACTTGGACTCAAAAGCCTCAGACCTGGCATAGTCGTCTGTCGAGTCATCCTGGAGACACAACTCAGGGAAGAGGTGCTTGTTTGACTCAGCACCCTCTGGGGCGCGTACTCGGATCGCTCTGCTCAAACCTACTTCCATAGGGATCATCTACGGCCGTGACGACGAAGCATTTCACACCCTCCTTCTCCATCATGCGCTCCATATCAATGATGTTCTTGGCCTCAGCTGTCTCAGCCTCCTCGCTATGGGCAGAAACGTCTGTCATGCCCTTGCTGGCAGGATAGGCATACCTGCTGAGACAGTCGGCCACAGTGTTGTCCTTTCGTGGAATGTAGACCACCATGACATCGAACTTAGCCAAGGTCTTGTGCCATCTCGCTCTACGAAAAGCTTGTCCTGAGGGGGTGTCCAGTGGCTCCTTGTGCAACGACTGCAGACTCTGATGGTCTGTGCAGACGGTGTACCCGGCCCACTTCCTGAGAGCCATGACAATGGCATACGCCTCCTTCTCACGGGACGTCCATGTCCGTCTCTGGCCTTCAGCCAGGACTCCGCCAGGACTCATCATGCTGCGTCTGAGCATTCAAGCCGCGGTAGTTGACCGCAAGCCGCCAATCCCCAACCACCTTTTTTGGGACGACGAAGCAGGGGGAGGCCCACTCGGAGTGAAAGGGCTCCAACCAGCCTCTGTCAATGAACTACCTGAGAACCTTCTCCATGGCCTCTTTCTCCTCCCCCTTGGGGGCAAACTCCCGGTGCTGGTACACACGACGGTCTGGCCTGAGTTGTATCTTGGCCTCACCATACGGTCCACGAACCGGTGGTGGGGGCACAGGCTTTCCACTGAAGAAGGTATGCCCGTACTTCTGTTTCAGCCTGGCCCTCGATGCCTGGATGTTTGGGCAGTCATTGGAATCCGCTTTGGCTTTGCTGGGCACCTGGATCACTGAGCCTACTTAAGGGGTAGCGTCGCCACTCGTTTTGGGCTCTGGTGGTCTCCCCAAATGGCTCATCAGCCCATCTTGGGCCTTGCCGCAGAACAGATCACCACAGGTCGGTGGGTTCTCGCCGATGGGCTCATCCTGGCTGGACATGTGGTCCAGTGCCCTCCTTACGAAGGTATTCCCATCATAGGAACCAGAGACTATGGCGTCCACTTCCCACCAGGCTTTGTCCCGGCCCTTTTCCTCTCACTGCGTTAGCCAGTCGTGAAAGGCTCGATCCGTGAACCCCTGAACCTGATCCAGCTCCTCATCAGATAGGAGGTCCTCCGCTTCACCAATGTCAACGGGGGAAACCGCGAAGCATTGCCGCCAGGGCTCCGCAATCACGCGGTTGACACCCACGAAGTCCGTGGCGTCGGCCTATTCCAGGCCCCCATCCACATCCTGCAATTACGTTGGCCATCTCTGGGGTGGCATGGGCTGTCCCTTAGCGTCCTGATACAAACTCCTTCCAGCCGGTAGGACGACCTTGTTCAAGGTTACTTTGTCCAGCAAGGCTGGCGAATCTCGGGTACTTCTCTCCTGGGTACAACCCATAGGGACGACAAACACTGCCTTGGAGCGGTGCTTGCTGATCTTTGCAACTGCCCTTGGGATGTCCACCCTGGGACAATGGATCCACATCAGACCTTGATGCGGACCCCAGTTCTTTCTCCTTTCAGAGTCCTGGGCGCTCCAGTACTTCTCACACACCCGAAGATGGGCAGAGGTTCCTGAGGAGAACACATCCAGGGCCAGATCCGAAGCTCCCAGATCGGCAGCCACTTGGTTCGCCACCTCCGGCTTGACGGCGTACTCCTTGTACGTTGGCCCTACGGGCTCTGTCCCCAGTGCCGCTACTTCGAGCTGATGGCGCTCGGGCTGGATCGGCTGGTACTGCATGTTGTGTTCCGGTTGGAATAGCCATGAGAGTTGGTCGTCCTGGTACAGGGTCATGGAGGCCGGGAAGACGCCAGAGTCTGTCGCCATCATGAAGTCGTACCCAACAATCATGTCCCAGCCCATCTGGGCCTTGTAGAACTTTCCCTTGAGGAGAATTTTCTTGACCAGGACCGGACGACTCAGTTGACAATGGTTCACGAATTGCAGCGCCTGAAAACCTCAGACTTTGCATAGTCGTCCGTCCAGTCATCTTTGAGGCACGACTCAGGGAAGAGGTGCCTATGAAACTCAGCACCCTCTGGGGTGAGTACTCGGACCGCTCTGCTCACCCTTCTTCGAAAGGCAGCATCTGCGGCCATGACAACACAGCATTTGACACCATCCTCCTCCGTCATGCGCTCCATATCAATGATCTTCTGGGCCTCCGCGGTCTCCTCGCCATGGGCAGAGATGTCTGTCATGCCCTTGCTGGCAGGATAGGCCCATGTGCTGAGACAGTCCGCCACGGTGTTGTCATTTCCGGCAACGTAGGCCACCGTGATGTTGAACTTTGCCAAGGTCTCGTGCCATCTGGCTCTTTGGGAGGCTGGTCCTGACGGGGTGTCCACGTGCTCCTTGTACCACGACTGCAGACTCTGATGGTCTCTGCAGACCTTGACGGCATGCAGGGCTATGTACCGGGACCACTTCCTGAGAGCAATGACAATGGCATACGCCTCCTTCCCATGGGACGTCGAAGTCCGTCTCTGGCCTTCCGCCAGGACTCGGCTCGAGAAGGCCACAGGCACGTGCTTGCAATCGTCCAGCAGTGGCCCCAGCACCGTGCCTATTGTCTTGTCGGAGCCGTCTGTGCGCAGGATGAACCCCCTGTCCGGATGCACGAGGTGCAAACCGACTGCGGATAGCAGCGCCTGCTTCATTCCCTCAAAGGCACGGTCGGACTCATCATACCAGACGAGAGGCTTCTTGGACCCCTTCTTGGTCTCTTCCCGGTTGTTCCTGAGCATGGCTGCTATGGGGGCTGCATACTCGGCATACATCTTGATATACCCCTTGTAGTCATTACAGAACCCAAGGTATGCCCGCAAGTTGGACACCGCCTTGTGCATGTCCTAGTGCTCACTTGCTGCTACCTTTCCAGGTATGGCCTTCCGCTGCCCATTGTGAACTACGTGGCCGGCAAATAGCACTTCGCTTTCCCCATGCTGGCCTTGGCACTGCTGCCTGTAAGTTTGTGCCGAACCAGCAGGTCCAGCATTCTAGTGACGTCCTTCTAATGTGCCTCCAACAGCTCATTGTAGCTCATGCTGGGGTCCCCTGACGCAATGATCACGCCGTCGACAAAGGGGCCCGCACAGTCACGCACCGGCTCTAGCAGGTTCTCCGGCATCCTCTGGAAAGCCGCATTGCTGTTGGTAACGCCCATGGGCATCACCTCCCACTGGGGGGGTCCAAGTGGGGTGCTCATGGCTCTGCGGCACGAGACTCATTGGCGAGAGGCATCTGGTGATGGACATGTTTCAGGTCGATCACCGTGAAGATCTTCCGCCAGAATTGCTTTTGCAGCATGTCTTCAATGAGCGGCAGCCCGTAGCTGTCATGCTGCGTTTGGGCGTTTAAGCCGCGGTAGTTGACCACGCACCCGCAATTCCCCGGCCTCCTTCTTTGGGACGACGAGGCAAGAGGAGCTTTGGTTGGAGTGACGGGGCTCCAGCCAACCCCGGTCGATGAACTCCCTGGGAGTCTTCTTCGTGGCCTCTTTCCTCTCGCCCCTGAGGGTGAACTGCGGGTGCTGGTACACACAGGGATCTGGCTTCAGTCATATCTTGGCCTCGCCGTATGCTGCACGCACAGGCGGTGGAAACACAGGCTTTCCACTGAAGAAGGTGTCCCCATACTTGGGCTTCAGCCTGACCCTCAATGCCTGGATCTTGAGTCATTCATCGGACTCCGCCTTGGCTTTGCCGGGCACCTGGATCACTGAGCTTACTTGAGGGGCAGAATCGCCACTGAATTTCTTCTCTGGGGGTCTCCCCACGTGGCCCATTGACCCATCTCCGGACTTGCCGCGGAACAGATCACCATGGGTTGGTTTGTTCCCGCCAATTGGCGTGTCCTGGCTGGACATGTGATCAGGCACTCTCCTCACGAAGATATTCCCATCATAGGAACCAGAGATGATGGCGTCCACTTCCCACCAGGCTTTGTCCTGGCCTTCCTCCTCTCGCTGGCTCACCCAGTCATGGAATGGTCGATCCATACACCCTTGAACAAAATCTAGCTCCTCATCAGAGAGGAGGTCCTCGGGTTCTCCAATGTCAACGGGGGAAACCGCGAAGCATTGCTGCCAGGGCTCCGCAATCACGCGGTTGACACACACGAAGTCCGTGGCGTCGGCCTGTTTCAGGCCCCCATCCACGAAGTAGAATTATGTTGGCCATCTCTGGGGTGGCATGGCCTGTCCTTTAGCGTCGTGATAGACACTCTCTCCAGCAGGTAGGGCGACCTTGTTCAAGGTCATGCTGGTCAGCGATGCCACCCAGCCTCGGGTACTTTCCTCCTCGGTACAACCCATGGGGACAACAAACACTGCCTTGGAGCAGTCGTTGCGGATCTTTGCAACCGCCCTTGAGATGTCCACTCTGGGACAATGGATCGACATCAGACCTTATTGCGGACCCCAGTTCTTTCTCCTTTCAGAGTCCTGGGCGCCCCAGTACTTCTCAGACGCCCGAAGATGGGCAGAGGTTCCTGAGGAGAACGCATCCAGGGCCAGATCCAATGCTCCCAGATCACCAGCCACTCGGTTCGCCACTTCCGGCTTAACCCTGTACTCTTGGTCCGTCGGCCCTGTGAGCTCGGTCCCCAGTGCGGCTACTTTAAGCTGATGGTGCTCGGGCTGAATCCATTGGCACTCCACGTGATGCTCAGGTGACAATAGCCAGGAGAGTTGGTCGTCTTGGTACAGGGTCATGGAGACCGGAGCTGGGACGCCAGAGTCCGTCAACATTATGAGGTCCTACCCGACGATCATATCCAAGTCCATCTGGGCCTCGTAGAACTTTCAACTAAAATGTTGGATATCCTTTCCACTTCCCCGCATAGGGCAGGGATCTTCAAGTGAAGCTGCGGCTCGCGGCCAACCCGGCGCACAGTGTGCAAGCTGAGAATCTCCAGCCTCTCCAGAACCTGAATCAGCAATTGGTGCAGGTCGTGGATGATGGGCTTGGACAGCCCATCTGCAGCTTCCAGCTGCGCTCCGGGTGATCCTCCGATACTCTGGAAAAGATTTTGTACTACGTCCAATACATTCTTAGTCGCGGAGGATGACTGGGTGCAAGTGTTGGTGCCTTCACTGGGGACCTCAGTTGGACCCTTGGGTCCGTCTAGGGCGGTTATCCCTCCGGCATTTGCCCTCTGCCAGCCATTGGGACTGTTTCTCCTCTCTGGTTCTGTTCCCGGCATTCCGCTGGGTGTATTTCGGGGGGAATTGACAATTCCTGACATGGATGGCACGGCACTTATCGCGGCACCACCCTGGGACCGCACTAGCTGGGGCCCCTGGCTGCAGGGGCTCCGCTAAGGGGCGTCAGTGGTCGGAGTGTGCTACTCCGGAGTGTCCTTTCTTCCTCCACGGGTCCTTACCCTTCAGGTGCTTGTCCTTGTCCTTGTCCTTGTCCGGCTCAGGTTTCCAAGCTCTCTTGATCTCCTGAATCTCCTTCGCGAGTTCGGCCCCGACCATCATCAGCTTGGAGAGCTCGTCCTTGGACACTTCAACCTTGTGTTTCCGGATGTTGGCCGACGTACGCTTCGTGGTGGCGTGTGCCTTCTTGTACGCCTCAGTATTGGCCTTGTGCATCAGAATTGTCCGGTGATCATGTTGGAGGGGGAAGTTTCGCCTGTAGCAGACGAAGCAGCCCTGAGGGTGAGCTCGGATGAAATCCCCAAAGGACAGCGGCAGATCGTCACCCCGGCAGGGCTCCTTCCTCTCCCACTTCTTCGAATCCTGCTGAAGGGGGTCCAGCCTCCCCGGTTGGTTCCCTTGTGCAGGTTGTTGGCCACAAAGGCACGGGCGGCGTGGTCAGCTGGCTCCTCCTCGTGGTCATCATCATCGAGACCTTTGCCGCCGTCGGCTCCCGTAGGGCTCAGGACAGCTTCCCCGTCAGACCCTGCGCCCACCTGGTGGACGCTGCGGTCACCTCCCTGCCGCCCGCGGTTTTTGGGGAGGTTCTTGTACTCCTTGAGTACTTCCTCTCGGATCCGCTCCAGCACGTCGTCACAGCTCACACAGCTCGGGATGGCCTCAGACAGATCGTCTGGCCGCCCACCTCACAATCGTCCAGGCGCCAGATTGCTGCCTTCTGGCGATCCCCTGAGACGCTGATGAGGAGGGCGTTCCGCAGTTTCGCTACTTGAAGTCTCGGGCCACCTTGGCTTTTGTCCAGTTTGCCAGCCTCTTGTGGCGCCCCCTGTTGAGCATCATCTTGACGGTGTGTTTGCTCTTGGCCCTTCTCGCTTCCTCCTTCGTGACCCGCTTCAGACCAGGCGTCTCGGAGGAGACTGAGCAGGCGGGACTGCTGATCACCCTGGTACGAGTCCCCCATGTTCCAGCAGAAGAGGACGTATTGTCCTCATGCCATCATGCTGAAGCTTGATGGATCTCCACCTCTTGTCAGCGACCTGCTGCGTGTCCACCCCCTCCTGCTCGTTGAGCCACTTCTTGGCCTCCTTGAGGGTCGTGATCTTCTCCTCCTAGGCTGCTACCATATACAGATCTTGGAGCACCTCCGGCAGGCGCCATCAGAACCGTTGGAGGACATATTTCACCCCCGCGGCGGGATCCATGTCCTCAGTGACGTTCGTCCTCGAATTGTCCCGCTTCTTGAGGAGCGGTGAAGGTTGAGGGGATTCCCCTCGTACATGGGGGGCCTGATGTCCTTCAGATCTTCCCACACAGCGGGGTCCGCGGCCTTGGGGACCATGAACGCCGGCTGCAAGGTCGACCGAGGTTCCTAGCATCGTCCCCCATGGGTTCCAACCGCTGCCACGTTCATCTCCTTCTCGATGTCCAAGGGGCTGCGCCGCGGCTCCTCCGCGTACGCTCCTCCAAGGACTCCTGGGTGTACGCCTTCCATGTACTCCTCCTCCTCCGGTTGCTGGCGGCTCCGGCTGGCAGATCCCCGGGGTGGGCTGATCCTGGAGTCCTCCATGGGGTCTCCATCGGGACCCTCGATGTTTCACTCCATGTCCTCCTCAGAGAACTCCCCCGCAGCACTCCGTATCGGCCATACACAGGTGGGGCTGGCTCTGGGGCGTGCCTTGGGCGCTTTGGTTGAACGGGGGTGCAGAGGGGGTCACGGCATCTGCGGTGGTCTGCAATCAGCCATTCGTGCCGCTCTCTATCCCCGCTGCGCCGTAAGGGCATAGGGTCGCTCCGTTGGGCGCTGCCACCCATTGAGGGGACGTGATCACTCTGAGGGTCTTCGATGCGGCCACAGGGCCCGCCTGCACTATGTTCAGGGTCTCCAGCTGTCGTCAGATCGCGACTCCCGAGGGGGCAGACGGTTGTGCCGTTGCTCCTCAGGTCCTCCAACCTGTCTAGCGTCCTCTGCAGCTCGCTGACCACGCCGCTCACATTCCGATGTTCAAACTTGGCGATGTCCAGCTCCTTCTTGGCTTTGGTGGCGAGGGCAGCACTCTTGCCGATCTCGATCTTGTTGGTCTGCGCCTCCCGCTCCATATTCGGGATCTTCCTCTCGCCAGATGCTCTGGGGGATGTCCACTTCCGGCGGTTCACCGGGGAGGTCTCCGCCTGCTGGGCCGCCATTGGGTCCTCTGCCTGGGGTTCCCCGGCCTGGTGGACCTCCAGGTGGTCCTCCTCCTGGCGCCCCTCCAGGTGGTCCTCCGCCTGGAGGCCCTCCGGGCGTTCCGCCATCCAGGGGTCCTCCATCCGGGGGGCCATGCCCGCTGGCGGAGGGGGCGACGCCTGGGCCGAATCGCACGTCATGGTCGGTATCCATGTCTCTCCATGGGCATCCGGTATTCGGCAGGGGCTGGCCGGGGTGCTCTCCCTGCTGCGGTACGGAGGTGGAGGACCCTGTTCCCCCAAGCTTTGAGGGGTATCGTTGTCTCCACCGCCACCGGCTCGAGGTACCCTCACCTTGCACCTTGTGGGCTATCAGGGAGGCCCGCGGTCTTGTCCATCCCCATCGTGCAGGTGACGAAGGCGTCAGAGTTGTGGGGGTGCTTCTCCGTGGCCCCCGTGCCCTTTTGGGGGTCTTCCCCTTGCCCTTGCAGTGGGGACGGATGTTGCGGCCGCTGCGCCCGCTGCTCCGAGAGTCCTCCGCGTCCAGGTCGATCTTCATCCTGGAGACGGAGTCCCCTTCCAAGAGCCTTCCAAGGGTGTCCACGCGGGACCCTCCAGGGGGCGTCTCGCGCTGGATCTTCCTCTCAGCCTCCTCCAAAGCCGTGTGGGTCGCCTCCGCGGCACCCCTCTCGACTTCCTCGTGGGCACGAGCGGAGTCCTGCGCACGCTTCTGCTGCAGCTGGGCCTCCTCTGCTTCCTGGGCCCTGATCTCCGCCTCGGTATTGGCTTTCTCCTCAGCAACCTTCATTCGCGCGGTTTTGATGGCCTCTCGTCTCGCGGTATCCGCTTAGGCCCTCATTTCCGCCCCCTTCTGCGCCCTCTCTCAAACTAGGGCTTGCCCCAATGCCTTCCCCTCCGCCTCTTGCTTCGCGATGGCCTCCTGGGCGGCACGGGCTTCGCGAGCAGCCCCCGCCTCCCGCGCAACTGCCTCTGCCTCCTGCCTCTCACGGGCACCTGCCGCTTCCCGCCCGGCTGTGTCGATCGCCATGCTGTGCTCAAAGTGGGTGGCCTCCTCCCCGGCGATCAGGACGGCTCCGTCCACAGCAGCGTTCTGCTGCTTGGCGTGATCTGGGGCAACCCTGGAGGTTGCAGGGCACACAACAGACATGCTCACGCGCGCGGGCCACTTTGCTCCGCTGAGGGGCGGCAAAGACGTGGATCACACTGCTGCTGCCGCTGGCGGATGGTCCGGGCCGGGATGGCCCTCCCCTGTGGGCCGACTCCACTTTGCCGCTTTTGCCCTGAGCGCTTCAGGTGCAGCGGACGGGGGGGCTTGGCCTTGGATCTTTGCGCGACTGCCAGGAGGTTGCCCAGGATGGGGGCTTCCGGGTGGCGGCCGCCGTTGCCCGGGCTGGGGTCGCTCGGATCTTCAGCCGGCTGGTCCTCTTTATGGAGGTCACGGCTGAAGTAGGCGATGTATCGGCTATCACCCCAGACAAGCCACCACTTCCGCTGCCACGCGTGCTCGTAGCTCACGGCCTTGAAGACACTTCGATCTCGCGATGATGCTTCACATCCTCGCGGATCTCCACGTGCCTGGGAGCGGCATCCACCTGGGCCTGAGAGTGGCGGTACTCCCAGTCCCACTCCAGCCCTCTCATGCGGCTACGGATGATGGCCAGCGCTGGGCTCCCGAGCCTTGTTCTTGGGGCTGGCCATGGGGCTTGGCTGTGGCTGTGGGTGTCATTGTTGATGCGGAAGCTGCAAGGACTCGTTGATGTCGGAGTGCTCCTACTGTTAATGCGGATTGCTGCGCGGACTCGTGGATGTCAGAGTCCCCCTCGGCACTCCGCGATGGACTTTCCGTTCTCGAGGTTGAGGTACAGTAAGAGAACGTCACTGCCATGTCTTTCTTGGGCGACTTGGGGGCAGGCTGATCCAGGCTGAGCCCGCCCTCAAATGCCTCTTGTTGATGTTAAGACTAACTTAATCATTTTCGTCTTTCTTTTGAAGTTTGAAGTACACTTTCTCAAAGTAACTAGGGTTATAACCCTAGCCCCCCATGAAATTCACCCCTACCACTCAACTTAGCGGAGATAGCTTCCTTCATGGAGGTTATACCGAAATAAAGTGGGCATTTCATGCCTAAGGCCTTGGAGGCTAAGCCTAGTTGTTCCCCACTTCAAGACCCCTATACTCAATTGATTCTACCACTTATTCTGGTTCTACTTTGTAACTGTCTCTGAATTCAGTTACATGGCCAAGCCATATCCTGTGTCTGGCCTAACTCCTATGCCTCAGATTCCTAACCAACGCCATTTCATCCAAAAGAGTGCACATGAAGTGCTTGGTGCTATCCTGGAGGCCTGAATCATGCCAGGTTCCAAAGAAAATCATCTATTTCGTTTAAAAACCATTGGAGCTTTGTATTTAGATCTGCATTTGTCCGTCTGCAGCCCCTCTTTGTTACACATGTTTTGATTGTGGAAGGACTTATCCTGATTTGATTGATCCGGTGCCTGGACGTCCCCTACATTACCTCTGTGTGGAGTTGATTTTGAGTTCTGGAAAATCAGCAAGGTTTTCCAAAAGCATATACAAGAAACAAACACAAGTGAGAGCAAAACAGAAACCTTTTCCGGTAGCAGAGGAAGGCCCTAGAAGACTAAAGCAGAACACGAAGAACACGAATAAAAAATTGTATCCTGAATCGTGAAGATGTCTGTCATTCTCAGTGCCAAAACAGTGCCGATCACAAGCATCATCAGACTGATGTTGTGAGAGTATGGCCTTCATCTACAAGTGGTGTACCCGTTGACACTGGTCCTCTAGGAGAACTTGCAGTAACAAGAGGGGCGGAAGAAATCCCAGAGATACATACAGAAGGAGTGCAAGCGCTGAGGCTCCCGGCTTAACGCAGGCGAACCTCAGGCGTCTCAAAGGCAAGTACCCTGTGGCAGCAGCCTTTGCTTCCGTCGTGTCCTCGATGCCCCCGTCCGAATCCTCCCCTACCCCAGGGATTGAAGTGGCAAATGCCAAGGTCAAGGCCTGGAGAAGAGCGGCAAGGAGAAGAGAGGGGAAGGAGGCCTTGGGAACGATGTTCAGAGCTACGTGGGCCGAGGAGACGCTCGAGATACCTCACGCCGAAATGGACTGGTCATCGTCGGCCCAATTATCTGAGTGGAGACCGACTGGGTGTCTGGAGAACCTACGCCTCCAGAGAGACCGAAAGAGCATGAGTGCGTGAAGCCTGGGCCCAGTCCCAAGACAGTGGTACCGGAACCTTTGAGTGTGGATCGAGATTTGCCCCGACGAATGGCGGCCCCTAAGCTGGGCCTCGATGAGACCATGGGGTTGCTATCCCGGGTTCTTGGTGCAGGCGATTAAGATCCAGATTTGAGTGCGTTGTCAGCAGCACTCAAGACGAATTTGGGGCTCTCCGATCTGAAGAAGCCCCCACCTACCATGTCCCTAGGTGTTGAACTGCTAACCAGGGATGTGAAGAGCTGCAGAGGCATCCGCAGCTCCCCAATGGACACCTGTCCTAGCCCTTTCCACTCTCGTGTGAGGACTATACCTGTCTGCAGTGTAGGTGACACCACAGAGGCTGGGATGATAGGCTATGGTCTGTCTGCCCTGGCCGCATTAACCGAAGTGCATCCCTCACTCCTCTCAGGTGGTACAGGTGACACAGGCGTCCGAGGAAGGAGAACAAAGGCCATCGCCACGGCGAACCCTCAGATCGGACTCCCTGAGTTCGATCCCAAAAACCTGCCTGAATGAGCTGAGGAGTTTCTGAGTTTTTGCTTCCCACGGGTCAGCAACATGCTGATGTCCGTACTAAATGCACGCTCATCAAAAAGTCGTGCAAAAAGAAATTCCTTCAGCAGCAGGTTAAAACCGCTATTTGAAAGAGCTCCCACTGGGGCGACTTCCTGGAAAGACTGGAGCAAATGTATCCAGTCTATGAAACGGACCTGAGTGTCCGCACGGAGATTGAGGAGCAGCCCTCTCTCCGCAAATTTCCCACTGCTGCGCGCATCCCCGTCTTCGTGGCGCAGTTGAAAGAGCTCATGGGGCGCATGAACCAGTGAACCCCTCGTCCTATGGGTTGACTGAGCCACATCTGTGGCTAGTGGGGAAGATTTCTATGAGAACATGGGATGACTGCAGAGAGACGTCCGCAAGGGAAAGCTGGGACGCACTGTTACGATGACCCGGTCGATCTGTTGATCGAGTTGGCTATGAAGAGGGAGAATGACTCCCACATGGACAAGTATCTGCGCAAAAATCTGCGGAGGGAGACCCCTGCTGAGAAGTCCCCTGGAGGGAGGTCGCCTCAACCCCACTCCATCCCTAGGAAGGGCCGTGGGGGGCAGTTGAAGCACATGACTGAGACCCCCTCCTCCAAAGGTAAAGGGACCCCCAATCTTTTCTACTGTCGTCCTACGGACGATAAGGGTGCACCCTGCCACGCGCCCGACTGTGATGGGCGAAGTGCGTGCATGCTCAAGCTGAAGCGCACACAGCACACTAAAGATGGTCAGGAGGTAAAGCACCAAGCCCATGTGCCCAGGTCTCAGCAAGAACAGGTACTTATACTATTTGTGTACATACATTCTCTTGCTTTGGACTTCGGCTCGCCTTGAACGCTCTTGCCCGTGGTTAGGCCGCTTTGAGTAATGCTCGCCGGGGGGAAGCCCCCATGCATCAAAGAAGCCCCAAGCCCATTTCCGCTGCACGATAGCGTGCGGATTTTGCGGCAAGAGGAGGCATTATGAAGATGAATGCCACACCAAACGCCGCGAATCCGAAAAACTTACGAAAGCGGAAGAGGAACGGCGTAAGACCGCCGGTGAGGGCGGAGGAGCCGAAGAGGGGGGGGGTAACGCTGGAGGTTCTATGGGTAAGGGTAACCCTGGAGGACGAAGGTGCTCAGCCCCCCCCACCGTAGGAAGAGGAGCACCCAACCCCACACCTAAGGGTGAGCCGTTGGGTGAGAAATGGCCAGCCCCCTCCGACCCCAGCGCTGGTGGCGCCGACAAGGGCAGCGAGAACGCCAAGAAGCGCCGCCTAAATTGGCACTCTAAGTGCCTGCAGGCCGCTGGGGTTGAGGTCAAGTTCCCTGAAGAGGGATAGGGGGGCGGCTCCGAGGATGAGGATTGGGTTTTCTGGATCATTGTGAAAATTAGTTAACAGGTGTACAAGTCTGTCTTACACACGGGCGCTACGCTTTCTATCCTGGCCCACAGACTGCTGAAACAGGCCAAGATCCGGAAAAACAAAACCGTGGCCATAAGGGTTGGGGATGGTCGGACCATGTAATAGCTTTGACCTACACGGGTTCCGTGTCTACTTTATTTCCCGCCACCGATTCGATCTTCTATTGTTGTGGTACTCTGGTACTCAACACAGCAAAGGCAAAATACTTGAATCCGAAATCTTGGTCTTCATCATGTAAGTCAAGGCCATTATTTAATAAGCTTGTTGTACCTGCAAGGACAGTAAGGAAGCATAACATCCAAGTAATGTTTTCTAAGTAACAAAACTTTAAATGCGCTGTACGCGCGTCGCTGATCTGCCATTTGGATCTCGCAAATATCAGCACGTGCGCTGCCAGTGGCAATCCCATTACACTCCCCTGCTAAGTTCAGCCATACCTCTGAAAATCAAAGGTATGGTTGGACTGATGACCCATTAGTGGGGTTGTCACTGGCTTATTTTCTTGAATGCCTACAAAATAGACATTCAGATAGTGTGCCTAACCTTTGGGGTGGGGGAAACGCGTGCTCTACCTTTGGCTATAAAAAGCCCCATTCCCATTCAGGGGGTGTGGTGAACACTCCCCTGCTAAACTGGTTCACACCACATAAAAAAACAACAATTCCCCTTGAAGTTTTTTAATTATATAATAAAATGTATGCTGCCCTGGTTTCAAAACTACAACCATTTTGAAAAACCTGCGAAAGTTTCTCAGTCTAGGGGAAAACCCTGCAATGTTCCTCAAAACCCTGCAGTTTCCAAAACAACAGGCCACACTGCACACACACATAGGATTTTACGATGTCGCCAGATCCCAAAATTCAGTTGCCGCACTATCGCAGAAACCGCCGCGGTCGCGATTTTCCCGCCGTCGCAATCATTTTTGGCTCATTTTGCGAGATTTGTGCCAATTCTGTGCGCAGTAAAGCCGATTCAAGCAGCGCAATCCGCCAATCACAATCAGATCCTGCTCCTGTAAGCAAATGACGGTCATCCCATCAACCTTTAGGGAGATATTCCGAAAATACCGCCTTTCGGGGCCTTCTTTGGCACTTTTTCACGAAGAGAGTGGCATAAGTGGATTTCGGGGAGGTCTCGTGAGATTTCAAGTTGGTCAGGGTTCTTCCGAAAGTTAGTTTGGCTTTAAGAAACCCCCATATCTGACCCTAAATGGTGGTGCATCAAGATAATTGAGTGGCGTGTGCCAAAATTGCCCCAGAACAGCCATATTTGCCCGATTTAACTTGTAATTCTCGCATAAGTAGATTTAGGGAAGGTATCATGAGATTTCAAATTGCTCACACTTGTTGCTAAGGTTAGTTTGGCCCTGGCAAAACACAATATGTGACCCTCCATGCTCTCGCATCAAGATATATGAACGCTGGGTGCCAAAATTGCCTCAGAACAGCCATATTTGCCCTTGTTGACGTCTAATTCTAGTATAAGTAGATTTAGTGGAAGTGTCATGAGATTTCAAAGTACTCAACCTTGTTCCGAAGTTTAGTTGGGCCTTGGCAAACCACCATTTGTGACCCTAAATGCTCTTGGCTCAAGAAAAATGAATGGTGGGAGCCAAAATTGCCTCAAAACAGCCATACCTGCAGTATGTAACGTGTAATTCTCGTATAAGTAGATTTAGGGGAGGTATCATGAGATTTCAAATTGCTCAACCTCATTCCTTAGTTCGGCCTTGGCAAACCACCATATGTGACCCTAATTGCTCTTGGCTCATGACGACCCCGTGGACGCCGCTACCCACACGCCCAGCCCCGCGTAACCGCCTAATCGAGCCAGAACCCAAGCACAAGTCAAACCCGAGCCACACCCCGAAACCGCTAACCCTTGACTCCTAACCAAGCTCGCCGAGGGAACAACGTAACCACAGCCCACACCCACAGCCCACACAGCCGCCTAACCAGCCAGCTCCAGAAGCAAAGAGACACCTCACCAAACCCACCCTGACCCAAGCCCGTGTACATCAGGACGCGCGAGCCGCACCCCTGGGGCGCGACCGCCGCCACAGCACCGACGACACACGCCAGAGGACACAACGCTATTGCACCGCCGCACCAGCTGCCCGTGCCTGTGCCTGCAGTGTACGCGCGCCCCTGTTTTTCTCTTTTTTGTTTTTTCTTTTTTTTTCCCCACAAAAAAAAAAAAAAAACAAGTAAAACAAAAACGGAAATCAGGGGGGGAGGAAGATGGACACAACCACCCATGGCACACACGCACCGCACACAGCAAGCACACCGGTGAACAGGAGCCCAGTGGCCCAGGACACCGCACATGCAACACAACACACCGAGCGAGCACACCGGTGAACAGGAGCCAGCTGGCCCAGGACAACGCAGACGCACCACAGCAAACCGCGCGGGCACACCGGTGAACAGGAGCCCAGCGGCCAAGGACACTGCACACACGTAGGGCGACTGAGGGACAGGAAAGAACCAATACCCCATGGGTCGCACGCACTGGGGCGACCCAGCCGACCCACCGGGCCAATGGCAGGAGCGGTACTCCAAGGCCACTGGTCCGAGCCCGGCCAGGCTGCATCGGGGACCATGGCAAACGTCACCCGGAGCCATGGAAGCAACCGGTGACAGGCGAGCCGGTACACAGTCCAGGAGGGGGTCACCTGCCAAGCAGAGTGGCCCCGCAACTCAAGCCACAAGGGTGAGGCGGTCGTACCGTAGACAAGCTGGAGCAATGCCCCTTGTGGTGAGAGATACTCCACACGGCTGGGCAGCCCCCCAGAGCTGCCGCCCAAAGGAGGGGGCATGTGGCCCTACCCATGGACACATGTGGGGACACCCTCCCACCTGGGACACATGGACCGGGTGGCCGCGACAATGCCTTCCCAAGCACATGCGGGAGCGGCTCAAGAGGCACCTGACATAGGGCAGTGGGAGGGACAGGACCTCCCCTTGGTAAGACCTTCTTCCTGCAATGTCAAAGGAGGCATCCCGAGCTCCCGAAGATACCTACCTACCTACCTCTAGTATAAGTAGATTTAGGGGAAGTGTCATGAGATTTCAAAGTACTCAACCTTGTTCCCAAGTTTAGTTGGGCCTTGGCAAACCACCTTTTGTGACCCTAAATGCTCTTGGCTCAAGATAAATGAATAGTGGGAGCCAAAATTGCCTCAAAACAGCCATACCTGCAGTATGTAACGTGTAATTCTCATATAAGTAGATTTAGGGGAGGTATCATGAGATTTCAAATTGCTCAACCTCATTCCTGAGGTTAGTTCGGCCTTGGTAAACCACCATATGTGACCCCAAATGCTCTCGGCTCATGATCAACGAACGGTGGGTGCCAAAATTGCCTCCAAACAGCCATATTTGCCCTTTTTAACGCGTAATTCTAGTATAGGTAGATTTAGAGGAGATGTCATGAGAGGAGTTGTTCAACCTCATCCCTAAGGTTGGTTCGAACCACAGATTATGACCCCAAAAGCCCTTTGCTCAAGACAAATGATCAGAGGGTGCTAAACCTGCCTCAAACCAGCCACATTTCCAACCCATAAAAATTGACACAATTGAGGCAGTTTGAGAACATTGCTTGGCTTTGTGTTTGCGCTGCCATTGCTTCATTGCCCAAACCGCACCCATGTCATGTTGATATCTCATGCGGTTTCAAATCGGATTGTTGCCAATGTCATGTGTCTCGTTATGGGAAGATGAAATATATTGCAAACAACACACGACACACACCACACGTACTCAGTGGAATGGGCCGACCTCCTGTTCCATGGCACAAGCTATCGGAGAAATCAAAGAAGAACTTGCAAAGCAAAAACCGTGCATTGCAGCGCGCGTTGGATGGCAACCCAAAGAGCTGGCTTAGGCAATGTCCTAGGAAACCATTGATCGCACGCCTAAGGGCACCTCGGGATCCTGACCCTGAGAGCATTATTGAGAACCTCATTTCAATGGTGCGGACAAAGGTCACATGGGCAACGTTCATAGACATTTGTCGTTAAAAAAGGGTTGGTGCCTACCGTAGTAGAGTGACAGACTTGAAGGTGGCATTGCTTAGGAATGTTGGGGGTGTTCATGTATCAAGACGGATGGCCCGCCTTGATGTATGGCGTGCTGTAACACTGTTTCTGCAATTGGCCAGCCGCGACAGTTTGCACTTGCCGGGTGATTACCCCCGTCATCTTGGGGTTTTCATTGATGGTGCAAACGTTGATGCGTATGTCCCCCACGGTTGTGTTAGTATCCGCTTGACACTACCCACAACCCGACGACCACATCAGCTAGATTCCATTCTTCGTGTTGGTCAGTACATTGACAAGGAGAACCCCAATCAGCTACGGATGCCTATTGACCGACTGGGACTAATTGAGGTTCTCATAGAAGCACGAGATGGGCACCTAGATGGCCATCACTATTGCTTGGTCCACTACCCTGACTGGGGTTGCCTGGGATCCGTGCTTGCAGCTGAAGCACCGGGTCACCAAAATGCATGTATTGCGTGTCCGGTGTCCCGAGATGATTGGAAGCAATATGGCTTCGATACACAAGCGGAGCGATCCTTAGGGTACTATGACACCCCGCTACGATCCTTCTTAGATCTCTTCGAAAGCCCACTAGACGTCTGGTATGATGTCTGGGTCATGGGTAACGTGGGCAACATGGGTCTGGGTATGGGGCGGGGACAACGTATGGGGCTGCAGCAGGGTATGCCGCCGGGGCGGGGTATGGGCATGGGTATGAGCATGGTGCCCGGCATTGGCATCGGCATGGAAATGGATCCAGGAATGGGTCCTGGAATGGGGAACATGGGGGAATGGGTCCAGGAATGGGTCCTGGAATGGGGAACAGATGGTGCTGACGTGATGGGGAGTAGTTGCTAAGTGGGGCCCTGTGTTCAAACGCAGAGTGATCCGGCCACATTTTCTCTGCTCATTTCTTTTGCAGTGCATTGTGGTTCCCAGCTGCAGCATCCCAACACATCTGTTCCTGCATTGTATGCTCATTTTCTGCAGCTTTGGCAGTCTGTCCAGTCAATCCAAAATTTCAGTTTCCGTGACGAGTGGTTTTGCCTGGAAGAATATATGTAGTGCATCGTGCCACCCACCGGCCCGTGCATTGCTGCAGTGTTTGACAGCCAATGTGATCACGCCAGTTTTTTCTGCTCCTTTCTTTCGCAGTGCATTGCGGTTCCCAGCTGCAGCATCCAAACACATCTGTTCCTGCATTGTATTCTCATTTTCTGCAGCTTTGGCAGTCTGACCAGTCAGTCCCAAATTTCAATTTCCTTGACGAGTGGTTTTGCCTGGCAGAATATATGTAGTGCATCGTCCCACCTGCCCGTGCATCGCTGCACTGTTTGACAGCCAAAGTGATCATGCCAGTCTTTTCTGCTCATTTCTTCGGCAGTGCACATCCGTTCCTGCATTGTACCTGCATTGTATTCCAGAAGCATTCCTCCCTCAGACCTTGTTCAGAAGCATTACTCAGTGCAGACAGTGCAGACAGACAAGTGGATTGCCTGGGTGAGGTTGTTCTCAGGCACTACTCAGAGGATGCACAATTTGCTCTTTGGGCATCCCAAATGTCTGCCGATGCTTGGTCAACATGGGCGGACCAGGGTGCCCAGTCAGTCTCAAATTTAAGATTCATTGCTCAGACTTTGTTCGCAAGCATTTTTCGGTGCACAAAGACCAGTGGTTTAGCCTGGGGGAGGTCTTCTCAAGCACTGCTCAGTGAGTGCACAATTTGGCCCAGAATTTCATGGTCAAGTGGTTGCTCTTTCTAAATGTTGTCAAATGATCAGTCAACATGTGCGGACCAGAGTGCACACAGGGATGGATGCTGGTTCTGTATTTCTCAAGGTGGTCCCCTTCTCCACAAGGAAGACGTCTGCGTATGCACCAAAATTTGCCATTTTTCATGAAAAATCGGCCAAAAATGGCCTTTTTTTGGTCAAAAATTTAAATTTTTGGCTTCAGACAAGCAAGTTGAAACCCCCCCCCCCCATTTTGAGGGTTCTGGATGCGAGAGAGCAGGTTGTAGAGGCATATAGATAACGACAATAACATTTTCAGCATCCGTATGCACGAACATTTGCCATTCTTCATGTAAAAATCGGCAAATATGGCTGTTTTTTTGTCAAAAATTGAGTTTTTTGGCTTCAGAAAAACAGTTGAAGCCCCCCCCCCTATGTTGAGGGTGCTGGATGCGGGAAAGCAGGTTTTGGAGGCATACAGATCACGAAAACACAGTTTGCAGCATGCGTATGCACCAAAATGTGCCATTTTTCATGGAAAAAATGCCCAAAAATGCCCGCTTTTTGGTTACAAAATGAGGTTTTCGGCCTCAGATAAGCAGTTGAAGACCCCCTATTTTGAGGGTGCTAGATGCAAAGAAGTATGTTATCTGGAGACACAGAGCCTTCAAACACAATTTACAATATGCTGAACTACTTAAAAGGGTGGTTTTCTTGATGCTGCAGGTTTTGGGATTTTTGGACGTCATAAAATCCTATGTGAACTGAGGACAAAAGAACGTGTGTTGTTTGGCTGAACTCAGGTCGCCCATGCACAGCAAAGCCATGGAGTGCCGTGCTACGGTACTGTACAACTGTGCAGTTGTGCGTGTGCCTGCTTGGCCTGCAGTAACAAGGTTCCATGTAGAAGAAAAAATGAGCTAAACGAAGAAAACTGAGACAAACCCATACATATATCTGCAACAACAGGGCCTTTTACAGCCCTCGCAGAGCATAAAAACACACCAGCGCTGGAGTCAATTTGGACATTCCAGATCGTCTCATCAGATTCAGGCAGCAGCAAGCCTGCCTAGGGATTCATAAGGTTAAAACACATTAAGAAGACATACAGTTGTGACAATATTCAATAATAACAAACCTCATGGCTGCATACCCTGCAGTCGTGCTGGCAATCGCTCATACCTACAGGGCAACCTCCAGCGCGCCACCATACAAGGGCAGATCATTTAGCAACGCACACACACCACTGGCGTCACACGCACACACTTGAAAAACAGCAGGCTGACAAGACGCACTGCAAGTGCAGGCTGTCCACTGCACACACGCACACCTGTGTGTGGCGCCTTCACGCCCTCACGCCCAGACAAACCCTGGCTCCTGCACTGACTGCCGGCGCAGAAACACAAACACTGGGGCTGCATCACACACGCACAGAGTCCAGCGCTGACAGCGTTCTCACAAAAATGAAACTCAAAAAGAGACTTAGCAAGTTCAGTAGAAAATGGGTTATATCCCTCTTAACAAGCAACTGGCTTTAAGCCAAGCACACAGCGCTGCGCGTAGCACTGTTCAAGGCGCCCTCTTTCGGCGTTCACCACAGTGTTGTTGGCAGCAGCGTTGCGCTGACTCCTCAGCGCCCTCGCACGGCACTGCTGTCACTGAACTCTTCGTGCATTCGCCATATCCTCAGGAGCGCCAGCTGTTTAGGGCTCTCAGCCGGCACAGCGCTCCCATTCTGCGCGTGGGCTCCTCAGTAGCTCACTCCTGAGCGCTGTTGTTATTCCCGGGTGTTCGGGACTGCGCGGACTCACGCATTTGCTGGCACCTTGGCTGCTCTCTTCCCACGATGGGTTTTCCTTGGCGTGTCTCTTTGGGAGGGCGGTTTACCTTTCGGAATAAGGTCTCGGAGGCGGCGGAGCTCAGCCACTGCTGTATCACGTTCAGAACGAAGACGCCGCGCAGTTTCTGTCTCCTCATCCAAGTCCTGTTGCAGCTGATTCCGCTCTCCCCGAAGCTGTTCGCTGGTCTTCTGGTGTTCGTCGCGTTCCCTTCGCAGACGTGCTGCACCTTGACAACTGAAGCGCTCACAATCCCCACAGGGCATTGTTCAGTTGAAGACCGAATCGTTCGGTCCGCACGGTACGAGCAAGCTTGTATTAGCTTTGACCTACACGGGTTCCGTGTCTACTTTCTCTCCCGCCACAGATTCGATCTTCTACTGTTGTGGTACTCTGGTACTCAACACAGCAAAGGCAAAATACATGAATCCGAAATCTTGATCTTCATCATGTAAGTCAAGGCCATTATTTAATAAGCTTGTTGTACCTGCAAGGACAACAAGCAAGCATAACATCCAAGAAATGTTTTCTAAGTAACAAAACTTTAAATGCGCTGTGCGCGCGTCGCTGATCAGCCATTTTGATCTCGCTAATATCAGCACGTGCGCTGCCAGTGGCAATCCCATTACAACCATCCATTTCCTGGGGGGGGTCGATGCGACCGTGTGTCTGGCTGACGAGCAGGTGACTGAGCACTGCAAAGTGCTGGACACCGACGCCTTTTACATTGTTAAAGGCACAGATTTTCTGCGCTGTAACTGCCAGGTAAAATTGTTGTCTTTGCAACATTTTATGCCCTTCACTGCGACTTTGGCAGTGGCCTTTTCTCTGTCCCTCTGGAGCTGTCAGGACCAAAAGAATCTGGTCTGCGCTACGTGAACCGGTCTTATCGAACTGAAAACTATCAATTGGTGCGGCCCGTGTTGGAAAATGGACTGGCCGGCCTGCTGGTAGACCTGAATGAAGTACAGGTGGAACTGTTCGCGAGTAAAGAGCAGCACATGATGCAACCCTATTGCTCACGGAATCTGAATAACGCCTGCCGCTTCTATTGGAAATCGATCGGGTTGTGCTATGCTTATCCCCCATTCTCTCAACTCGCTAAGGTGCCTACAAGGAGCGAGTGTGGTCCTCTGTACCCCCGACTGGGGTACCACAGGGGAACACGCCTATTGGAGACGACTAATGGACCGTATGACTGTGGGAAGAACTGAAGTCCCCAATGGTCCAATCTACGTCCCTCAGGACTCTCAAGAAACCATGCCCGCCCCTGAATGGGGCAGTTTCCTGTCCATCGTAGATGGCTCTCTCAACTCCGCACCTGTGAGTGACCTCGACCAGGTGGTACTCAAGGAGTTGATGGCCGAAAACAGAGGCCTTACTAAAGAAGGTCCCTACCAGGACCGGCCCCCGCTGTGCCCCTTCCGCCTGTAATCCCTGCTGACTTGCTCCGGATCAGCGCTTGCATTTCTCAAAATCCAGGGTCCAAAATCCAAAAAATATAGAAAATACAATCCTCCTTCAACCCTGAACAGCAACCAGATCCCACAAGTATAGCAACAACCCAATCCACAATCCAATCCACACTGCGGGCTTCCGTTCAGCACACCGGTCGTCTCACGGTGGCGGGCATGTACAAGAATTGCACCAAAGAGGAAACCCCTGAAATTGGCATATGAACACAAATAAAGCAAAGTTGGGGAAAGATGTAAACATACACATTCACAGCCATAAACCCCTCATTCCCTGGACTCAAGACCCTCCCTTAACTCACCAACATATTGCCCTGAACCAGGTCAATTGAGATGGCTAAATACCATGTGTCAAAAGTCACTACATAAACCCCAAAAATGTCTTCACTCCCAAGCCTCTAAACCCTAGCCCAAAGGGGGGGGTAGCGTGTCATGGCCTAGGGTGGCACTCGGGACCATGCCCTACCCCGATATAAACTTGGTTGGACTTGGAATTGAATGGGCTCAGAGATATGCCCCATGAGTTTGAACTCATAACATGCCAAAAAACTGCCAATTCACACCATATTGGCCATATATCAAATATATGCTCAAAATTGAAGTTACCACTTATCCGAAGGCTCAAAGTGTGCATGAATCGAAGTCTAGTATTCATGAAGGATATAGACCAAAGGTCAATGCCGGTGTACATCCCCACTTTACCTTCGAAACCCCTTCGGATATGGGCGCCACACACACCCCAAGTCAGCTCATGATCTTGAGACCAAATCTTGTAATCATCTGTGCCCCAAGCCAAATGGAGTACGAAATCCGGCATATGGTGGTGTTCAACCCCAAAGCATCTGCCAACATATGAACAACATACCATGGTTCGACTCTCCATAGGCTTCTTGCTGTATGCCGACCAGGTGAGTACACAAAACGCAAAAATGAGCAAAAATTGAGGTCAAAAACATGAAAATAGGTCGAAATACAAAGTTGTCATGATAGTATATCTCTATGCTCACCCATGATATCTGCTCATGGTTCAATACACAAATGATTGGAACCATTTGCGGACAATTCCCCCACTTGGATGCCTAATCGGGCGCATGGAGATACCTTCGCCACTCATATCTACATGCCCCAAGAAAATGGGAGTGCACTCATGGATCTCTTTGCCAAACATACCATGAGCAATACATACGCGGTAGACTTAGTCTAGCGCTTTGAATTCCACAATTGGGACATGGGCAAAGCCCTTGTCACGTGTGGCTCCCCATCTCCCCGGCCACACGAAGATATATAACATGGGCGTGAGCATATCGAAGCACATACCATGCATATAACACATACCCTCAAATAGTGGCTCCCACCATGGTATGCCATGCCCATCCATGGACATAACTTCACGTTAAAAATACGTGCGAACCCAAGGAAAGTATCTATGCCACCCCTACACTCATGCGGTACACTCAAAAGTCGCAAAGAAATATTCGGTTGCACGATCCAAGAGTTATATATCACTTTCTACCCTCTTGATCATTATCCCTTGCTACACCTGGCATGTGTACACACCAAAGGCGTTTGACGCTCCCCAAATTAAGTTGAGACCAAGGCTGTTCCAACCCGATTCTCGAAATTGATATTCCTTGCCGTGCGCCGGAGATATTACCTTTCAAAGTGGTCTCACGCATCACTTTTGTTTCGACTATATCTCCAAGAAAAATGAGGGATATAACAAGAGGAAGGCTGATTCGTGATCAAGGAAAAATGTCGGACCACTCGAGATTCATCATATCAAGTGCGGCGATGTCGAGGTCGAAGATCCGATTCTGAAAGTCTGAAAAAATTGGATTAAGTTTGCGAGTGTATAATATGAAAATTGCGGAAGCAACGAACCCTTTACTGATGAAATCTGACCCTTCATCGGGGGTTCCGCCAAAATATCTGTAAATAACAGTTAACCATTCGGTTACCGCAAAATCGCGGGCCAACTGACAGTCGCCGATACATTGACCATCAGAACAGAAGGCTGAAAAATTACGGAAACATTATGATAAAAAAACAGTGTTGATTCCTGATATTCCGAAATATAAATCTCCGCTGGCGGTGCCTCGGTACTGAATATGGCTGCTCATAGCCGGAATGGCCAAACCTATCACACTATCACATCGGGTTAGGTCAGGTGGATGGGAGAGTATGATATCAGCCAATGGCGGCTTGCCGGCACGTAGATACACACCCCAAGTGACCCCAAGATGGCCAGGGAGGTCCGAACCGGCTTCACCCCCCTTCTCAGAGCGTTGTTACCGCTCGGAAGTCATTGAAGAGAGGACAGGAGGACCCCAATGGGCTCCAACCCCCCTCCCATATCCCAAGGACACATGGAGGCCCCACACACGTCGTAGGCGTCCCCCATGCCCCAAGGGAGGGGTGAGGACACTGATAATCAGTGCCCTACGCCATATCCGCTCTCCTCTTGATCTAGAACATGGACCAAGGGGATCAAAAATAGAGAAACGTCGTCGGTCGACCTAAATAAGTATCCCACAATGAAATATTTATGTGGGGATCGAGTGAAGGGGGTAGATGGCCAATCAAGTCCCAAAAATCCCCGGATGAACGCCCTCAGCCGTCTCCCAAGCACAAAAACAAACAAAAATGCCAGCGGGTATCCATTACGGTGCTACAGCAGCAACCAAATGGACCAACACGTCCTTGACATCCAAAGAAATATTCTTTTTCTTCAGATAGTCCATCCAGACCGTGGTATACCTCGGCACGAAGCTGCTCGGAGGCTCTCACGAATCCCTGGATGCGGCGAATCCCTTCCAGCGGACTTTATAAAGCCTCCCCCCAGGCGTCCTCGGGTCCGGCTTGTCCGCCAGGATCTTCTCAGCGGTGAAGTCGTCGTCCTCACCCTCGTTATCCGAGTCCACATCGCCGGCCGAGAACTTGAAGGTGACAGGACGTCCGCTGGGGTCTGGTGCTCGGGGACGAAGCTGGGTATGGTCGCGGTCCAGGATCTTGTTATCCCCAACACGAACCGCATACACATTCTGCCCGACCTTCTGCACGATGACCCCCGGCACATACCAAGATGCCTGCCGATGCCTGGACAGGACATCCTTGTGGTGCCGCTCCACCCACACGGTGTCTTGGAGAGCATACTTCTGGACCTTTCCCTGCTTGAAGTATTTGGCCCTCTTGTCATGCTCGTCCTAAAGAGCCTTGCACACCTTGGCCGCCGTGTCGTCCGCCTCAGCCATCATAGCGTTCGCATCCCGGGCAACTTTGCCATGGTCCAAACACGGGGGAGTGCGTGACACTCGATCCCGTAGGAACAGGATACGATCGGGCGACTGTAACGGCAGCAGGGACAGCACTCAGATTATACCCCAATGTGATCAGAATTTCAATGATTCTCAGATGTACATTAGTGCAGTAAATTTTCCGCTTGTTTTCATGTTTTCCGTTCGCCGCCAGATGTCGCCTGTGAGCGCGCGTCGAGTCGCATTTGTTTTTCGTGATTTCCCAATCTGATTTATTTAGATTATTTCGAATGATTTCACCTTGTGTCATTATGTGCGATGAATGCGCATTGAGATTCTATGCCTGCTCCATTTTTGTAGACCGGGTTTTCGTACTCTTCATATTCAACCATGGAGTTCAAGTGACTTAAAAGTGCTTCGCATATGTCGCTCCCAGAGGCTGGATATGGGTCTGAAGAGGGTTATGTGGGTTCGGAGATATCAGGGGCAGTGTCGGGCCTTACGACCCCTGGGGCATCAAGGCTACAGGCTTCGCAGTTACAACAAAGATCAACCACTATGCAGCGGTTACATGGTAGCAGAGGAAATCATGACTCTGCTCCCTAGGACCCTGTCATAGGTAGAGCTGTGTTAAATTCAATCCAACTGAATTTATAGTTTCGATTTAGCCCAGCCAAGGAGCGACCTGAAGTGGAGTTGAAAGATTTGGTGAAATACTACGTGCCGATGCGCATGGAAGGCAGCTCTCCACCAAACTGGGAAGTGGTTTTTGGCTATGACATTTCGAAATTCAAGGGCTACAATGTGGACGAGGTCCGAGTTGCATTGAATTTAAGGCAGCTCTGGTTATCACAAGGTCCCAGGGTTCTGGAATCTCCACAGACACTCTGAGATCATCGGACTTTAGCGGGGCTATAACTCGTAGAGAGTCACTGCCTGTTCCCCCTGAGGTTACCTTCGTGGCATCTCCCCAGCAAACCGAGGATCATCCTTCAGAGTGCCCTTACTGTGGCCATAGGCATTGGCCTGGAGTGCATAATTGTGCTGATTGTTGTGTGAACGCCCCACCCAACCTTAAACCCGGTCGAGAATCTCCCTCCTCGAGTGAATCTGGTTCCTCCTCTCACGCTCTACCTGATCTTGAAGACAGCAGCAGCGAAGGAGAGCAGTCTGGTACTGGAATTAGTGGTGATCACTGGGAAAACCACTTCCAGCAGATCTGGAATGAGGAATTCCTGCACCGCCAGAATTGGCTGTTGGCGGAGGCGGGCTATCGTGGCCGCCTGATGAACTGGTTCCGGGCGTCGTGCCAGTTCATCAGGGACAGCGGCCGGTTGCGATTCGACGCCCAACTGCAGGAACAAGAGGATTGGAAAGAGCTGCTGGACCAGTTCGACCACCAGGCAGCCGTGATGGTGCAGATGGCCATCATCGCTGAGGAGAGACGCCAGAATGTGCGTCAGCACGCTGGTCCGTCAGGTGCCTGGGGTCCGAACGACGGAGAGGTCGACGAGATGAGGTGTGATTCGACACATTCTCACCTCTCCAGGGAGCAACTGTCCAAACTCCCCAGCTCTGCCTCCAGTATTGACACTTGGGTCGACGAGGTAAGAAGCAAGGGAAAAGGGGCAAGATGCCCGTCCTGTGGTGAATGCGCCAAGGACTGCTCCTGTCGACACCAGATTTCGTCGCTGGAAGACAGGGTGAAGGAGCTGAAGAAGGCCGCCAAGGAGAAAAAGAGGGATGACGACAGCAAGTGGAAGGAGATGGAGCAGAAGCTGGAGAAGCTTACAAATCTGGTACAAAATCTGAGCACTACTGGGCTCACTGGACCAGCGCCTACAATGGCAAGCCACCCAGCACCTACCTCCTCAGCTGCACCTACATCCACGCCTTACGGCGTGCCACATTCTCCGGCACCCCCAGCTTTTACTGGTTCACATCCAGCTTTTACTGGAATTTCTGGTATCCCCCCTACTGGATTTGGAAGTCCTATTGGGTTCAATCTGGGTACTGAAGGAGGAGAATCTTCGTCGGAGAGGTCTGTACTGTCTGTTGGTACTGTCAGAGATATTGATGGAGGAGCAAGGACCACCGTGAAGGAGCGATCAATGGCCTTGAAGAAGAACGACCGGCAGCAGAAAGAAAACGAAGCAAAAATCAAAGAAAAGCAGAAGAAATTGAAGGAGATGAGGCTGCGTCAAGCTCAACCAACGCCGTTCGTGCACCCTACTGTGGACCAGGCGTTGCTGGCGGCCGCAATTGCGCAGGCACAGGCAATGGGAGGCGCAGCAGTGAACCCAGTCTTCGTCAATCTGGTTGGCAGAGCCACAAATTTCAACCTGAACCACCTGCTAAATCCGTTGCACATGAGGCTGAGAGGATCAGTAATGAAGCAGTCGAAGTTCTCAGGGCACCCAAATTACTGGGCGTCCTTGGAGAGGCAGTTCATGGTGTGGCTGCAGACGGAGAAACTGGACAAGGAACTCTGGATCCTTGGGTTGATGGACTGTTTGACTGGCAAACTCAGGGAGAGTACATATAATCTTTATGTGGAAAGGCAGAATCAAGGAGATCCTCTGACTTATGAAGAGCTGTATCGAAGTCTCAAGAAGAAAGGCTCTCGACTTCCTGAAGATCATTACGGGAACCGTTTGGAGAACTTCAGGGCGATCAAGAAATTGTTTCTGGAAGAAATTCAAATTGCAAGGCAAGATTGGGAGTTTTTGGTGCAAGAGGCGGAGAACTCTGGAGAAGGCCTTTCGGAGGGCGAGATGAAGAAGATCCTCCTGAGAAAGCTCACGCCGGAGACCAAGCAGAAGATCAGGGACTCTCAAGCGGACCAAAAAGTCCTGGGCAACTGGGTTGAAGTCCGAGGATTGCCGGAGACTATGGGAAAAATGGCAGTTCGTGAGTTGCTACACTCTATCAGTGCTACTGGATTGAAGGATATCACTATTCGTGAGGGCAGATGGAGAGTTGGTTTCCACGATTCTGAACAGTCGGAGTTTTTCTGCAGCATGGTGGATGGAAAAGTGAAGTATAAGGGAACAGTTTTGAGAGTGCGACCGTGAATCTTCTCGTATGGAGTCGAGCAGATCTGGGACCAACTTGAAAAGTATGCAAACTTAGAACGCCAGAAGTCCCAGGATGCACATGGCTTCAGAGGCAAGGTCAACGCTGTTGGTGAGAAGGGATGCTCTGTGTGCATTGCCCTTGGATAGGAAGGTCGAGCGGCGACTCACACGACCGCAGATCACAGATGGACGCCCTCAGATCTCAAAACAATTCAGTCCAAAATGGATGGAAAGGGAAATTCTCCCAAAAATCCCCAGCAGGATGGAGCACGAGATGCTGACCAGGATGGAAGGGGAAAGGGTAAAGGGCAGGCCAAAGGAAAGAACAGAGACTGGACACCAAAAGATTACTCGCAGCAAGGCGGAGATCCAAGTGGCTCAAGATGGACCGATGCTGGTGGAAAATCTGGTGGAAAATCTGGTGAAAAAGGTGGCAAAGTCCAAGGAAAGTCCGGGAATCAAGATGATTCCAAGGTGAATGGCAACCCCCTGTACGCGGAGACGCCAGCGAACAAGACCTTCGGCAACAACAAGGATACTGGAGGTCGAGGAAAGGGCAGATCCAACGAATCCAACCCCAATTCGAACACCTCCAACAACAAAGGCCAAGGAGGTAAGAAGGGTGGTGGAGGAAAGTCATTTGGTGGTCGTGGACGTGGAAAAGGAGTGAATGCCGTCGGAGCAGGAGAAGAATGGGTTGACGAAGGACAAGTACAGGACGTACAGCCGAACGAAGAAGAAGAATGGCAACAGGGAAGCCAACTTGACCCAAATCCCAACACTGGGGTGGAGTGGCAGGAAACAAAACCCATCGGGGTAGTTGGGGCTGTGGATGGACGCTGCTCGGACCGGCTAGCGCGCTCCTCCGGCCTCCTGTACCCTGCCTGGGTCCTCAGCGCTGTCCGGCGAGGCAAGCAGCGCCAGTGTGTCTGCTGGATCCAGGTCAGGACAACAGATGGTAAGGTTAAACTTGCCAAATGTCTGATTGACAATGGTTCAGAGGTCAATCTGGTAAGAAAAGGCTTTCTGCAGGAGGAAGAGGCGAAGATGTCCTCGACACCTGTCCAGCTGGAGGGAGTCAGCGGACATCGCCTTGACGGTGGCGACAGAGAGGCAGAATTGGCGGTCAGATTGGTGAAACAATCTGTGTGGAGCGTGGAAGAGATGGTCACGGAGGAGTGGTTTGCTGGAAAGTTCTATGAAGCCAGCATAAAGTATGATTTGTTCTTGGGTCAACCCTGGCTTCACGCTCACCGTGTGTCGCCCATGGGACACAGGACGTGCTTCCTCCAAGATCCGTCGACCAGCGACCCGTCTGACCTGTATTATCTGCACCCATATACCAAGAGTATCCACCAATTCAAGGAGCGAAAGAAGCTGCATATTCAGCAAGATGGGCAGGAATGGACAGGGAATCAAGAAGAATTCGACGAGTGAAAAGTGCAATCATTGAACTGCAAGAAGTGGAAGTCAGTTTGCTATCGTGTTGTCGACAAATGGCGGGACATTCTGGTGGATTATTTCGAAAGGAACCACAATTTTCGTCCTCAAGTTGATGCCTTTGCAAACAAGAAGAATGAAAGATTTCCGAAGTTCTACGACGATGCCTGGAGTGAGGACTGGTCTGAACCTCTATGGATCAATCCGCCCTTCGACGTTTTCCCTCGAGTGGTGCAGAAGCTGAAGCAATCCGGCGCAAAGGCGATTTTAATTGTCCCCAATTGGCCAAGACAAGAGTGGTTCAAGGACATTATGGACATTTCAATCGACATTGTCGAGCTACCTCACAAGGGAGTGAAGCTGTATTGCGAAGACAATGGCAAGCCTTTGCCGCAGCGTTTGTGGAGCACGTTGGCGTGCTTAGTTGACGGGAATCTGGGAGATTATTGGCAGGATGACAGTGAAATGGGAACAGAAGAGGTCATCTCAAATTCCTCAAGAATCGACGAAATTGAGGTGGATGAAGGCGATCGAGAGCGGAATCCTGACGTATCGTCGCGGAAGGAGGGAAGGACAATCGGCGTCCCTCAAGAGAACGCCTCCATCCATTACAATTCGTCCCCATCAGACAAGAATCAAGCCAAAAATGTCAAAATTTCAAGCAAGAATGATGACAAATCTCCAACAATCTCGCCTGATCTGACAGGATTGAAGCTGAATTCGTCCGACCATCCCTTCAAGACATTCGTGGACCCCTTTCATTGGTGGGATCCCAGGGAGGAGCGAGCTCAGGTGAGCTTCATCCGCCAACAATGCGACGAAGAAGTTTGGAATGAAGTGGCCAAGAACATGAGACCACGACCAACAATTCGCGAATTGGTGGACATAATGTCGGTGATTAAATGTGGGAATCAGGTCGACGGAGACAAGATATCTGCAAGAAGGGACGCAGTGTTCTAAGATTATCAGAATGACGTGCTGAGTGGGAAGTTGTGGAAAAAGCCCCCAATTCGATGTGAAAATGGGGAAGCCAAGATTGACATAATCGAAGGCTCAAAGGTGTACAAACAACGTCCATTCTATCTACACGGCACTAAAGCAGATGCCTTGCGAAAGATTATTGAGCGTAATCTCTATGAGTTCGGTTGGTTGGAGGCCTGCATGAGTTCTGAGTGGTGTTCAGCACCATTTACTGTGCCTAAACCCCCACCTGCTGACCAATCCAGCATAGATGCTTGGCGTCTAGTGGTGGATTACAGACCCCTGAATGCCGCCACGGTACCAGACGCACATCCTCTTCCTTTAATCGAGAAGGAGATCGCCGCGAGAGCCAAAGGCAAGCTCTTTACTGTGTTGGACTTGCGCCATGGCTTTCATCAGATGCCCCTCCGAAAGTAGGGTAGGCATTTGACGGCAATGTGCACGCCCCGTGGCACTGTCCAGTGGACTGTACTGCCGATGGGTCTGAAGAATGCGCCGTCGATGTTCCAGAAGATGATGGAGACTATGTTTTTTCAGAAGCACAAGTCTCTGGATTTACAAGAATTCTGCAGCATCTACATTGACGACCTTCTGATTGCGACGCCGTTGGGAAAAAACTTTGATGAGTGCCTGAAGTTGCACGAAGAACAAGTTCGAAAAGATCTCGAAGTCCTGCGACAAGAGAAGCTCGTGTGTGGACCCAAGAAGGGCAAAATGTTCCTCCAGAGTGTGGAATTTTGTGGCTCTGTCTTGGAAGATGGGACAAGAAGACCAGCCCCAGCAAAAGTGGCTGCCCTGCAGCTATGGGAAAGGCCTAAAACCATCACGCAGCTTCGTGCCTTTTTAGGCTGCCGCAATTACTACCACGAGTTCCTTCCTCTCTACGCCAAGTTCTCTGGTCCATTGACAGAGTTACTCAAGGTTGGTAAAATAGAAGGAAAGAAGGGATCCCAAGTCAAGCTCAAGTGGACGCCAGAATGTGAAGAGGCTTTTGCTGGTCTCAAGGAAGCACTGGCAAATGTGGTTACATTAAAGACTCCGTGGTTAGATGGAAAACCTTTTTATATTCGTACAGACGCCAGTCGTTACGCCATTCGTGCTACGATCGAACAAGTCGACGACGAAGGTCACCTTCATCCTCTGGCTTTCTGGTCTCGCAAGCTTACAACAAGACAGCGAAATAGGAGTCCAAGGGAACAAGAAGCCTACGCCATCCTTTGTGCCTTACGGCGTTATGAAGGTTGGATCTTGGGCCATCGCGTTGAGGTACTGACTGACCACAAATCACTGGAGAGCTGGAAGACAGAACATGTGGATACCCCTGGTGGACCAGCTGGGAGAAGAGGCCGTTTGCAGGAAACTCTCAGCAGATTTGACCTCCATGTGACTTACATTCCGGGTCGCTACAATACAGTGGCGGACGCCCTGAGTTGCTGGGCCTACCAAGCCTCAGAGGCTTCCTCTGAAGTGAGTTTTCATGGGACAGCGACGGATAAAGCTGAGGTCATCTAATTCGACTAGGAGGAACAAGCACTGATCAAGAAACATTGTCTTCAATGTTCGATGGAAAACCGGATGAAGGTGGATTTGGTCAGATGCAAGAAGATTACCAAGGCAGATCAGACTGCAGGAGTTAACTCTGACTCTGAGTCGTCGCTGCCACTCCTGAATGTGTTTCCTACGACGAGATCCAAAGCGAAATCCACGCTCCCTCCACAACAAAAGGACAAGGAAACTTCCTTCCTCTATGTGGATTGGACGAAGATGTACAAGGAGGACAAGTTCTTTGGGTCTGTATACCACAAGTTGAAATGGGACAAGCCTTACGACTCTGAAGAGACGTCTGATTTCAAAATCCAAGGCGACAAGTTCTTTTGGCAAGGACGGATTTGTGTTCCTGATTGTCTGATTGACCAATATGTCAAACATTGGCATCGGAATGAGACAGCCCACACACATTCTCGTGTTCTAGAGCAGGAGCTACGACACAGAGTGTACACACGGGACCTCAAGAGTGCCTGTGAGCGAGTTGCCAAAGGATGCAAGCAATGTCAGGCGACCATCCCCAAGAATCAAAAGGCAGAAGGACTACTGAAGGGATTACCAATTCCTGAGAGGCTGTTCGACAAGGTGACGGCGGATGTCTTCGAGTTGGGGCAGATCCAAGAGGAATGTCTCTACACGAGGAAGCCCATCGATGGGGTTTTGTTAATTCAAGACCGCCACAGTGGCTACATCCAGGTCCTCCCTTGCAACACGAAGCATCTCACCTCTGAATTGGCTGCCAAGTGGACTGCAAGTCAGTGGATGGGTAACTGGGATGTTCCCAGTGAAATTCTGACGGACAGTGGGAAGGAGTTCATTGGGACTTGGTGGGAGAACATGTGTGCTCTATTGGGAGTTCATCATCTTCGTGCCCGAGTCTACGACCATCGAGGTCTCCCTGCTGAACGCGCTGGAAGAATTCTTATTAGCATTCTGAGAAAATTCCTGGCGACTGAAAAAGACTACAATTGGTTGGAGACAATTTACTGTGTCTTGAGAAGATACCATCGCACCAAGAATTACACTGGATTAAGTCCGAATGAGCTTGTTTTTGGTCGTGAGAAGATGGGTCCAGGACCAGTGATGTATCATCCAAGGCAGTGCTACGACGCCTCGCAATGGTTTGAGAGGATCAAATATTTAGAATCGAAGTGGATCCAAGCCAAAGTGGAGAGTCAAGCAGATTGGTTGAATTTCAAAAATAAATCGAGAACGCAAGGAAAACCCTTCGAGAAAGGCCAGCAAGTTTGGCTTCGTAAGTCAGACGGGACCCTGAAGGACGACAACAAATTGTTACCTTTGTGGGATGGCCCATTCCAAGTCAGTGGTCAACTAAGTGAGACTACATTCAACATTGAAATGGAGCCAGGCAGGCATCAAGAAGTACATCGAGACCGTTTGAAGGCCGAAGTATCCTGCCCCAAGGAAAGGTTCAAGCCTCTCTATTGGACTTCGAAGTACCTGAGCGACAGGAAGATGGTCACCAGCAGTTTCGAGTTAAAGAAGATCCTTGATTACAAGAAAAATGCTCGAAACAAGTGGTACTTTCTGTGCAGATTGAAAGGATTCGGTCCAGAAGAAGACAAATGGGAGCCAGCTTCAAGTTTTATCCATGGGTATACGGACACTTTCATTAAGTTCCTAAAGAAACACCCTGAGATTGACAAGGAGCTCTCGCCGATCAAGGATTGTGTCACCAAGGAAGACTTACAAGCACAAGAAGAAGCTCCAATTGTGGCATCATCCATTCCAGACAAGATTTGATCAGAATTTGAATCCCCGAAACTCTCCAGAAGGTTTACGGTTTCCACATACCCTTGGCATGGGGACAAAACAGTCCTGACGCATCGTCTATGTGGTTCGATGAACAGATGATGGGACATTCTGGGGTCATCCTGGTCATTCCATCCATCATTCCCATCAAGGTCATCATGTGAATCATGTGCTTCATTGTAGATGATTCCAATCCGAAGATCCGAAAGGCCATTATCCTCAACCACGACGACACTCTCGTGTTTAGCTGTCGACTGGACCCCTCTACTCGCCTTGGGAAGGACTCGTTCGAGTTCGTGCTCATTAAAGGGATTCTGGCACATGACTGAGTCTGATACATTTCATATGTTTGACGGATCTGCTCAGAATGTCATTTCCATCAGCTCTTACATTGAGACTGTTGGTTTGTTCTTCAATCGACCACTGTCAAAGGGCTTATATAGACCAAGTGACAACGATGGTGTTCTTGCTTGTGTCGACTCGCTGTTCATCTGTGGATTGTGTTGGAATCCCGGTCAGAATCAGCTCAATTTGGGCAAATTCCCAGTACCAAGCATTGGATGCTTATACATTCTGGGACTATAACGAGTCAATTACCCATTCTGGCTCATACTGGATTAAACATGAAGCCCCGGGAACAATACTGACAGTGTGGTGATCACTCACTGGGTTTTCTTGGCTATCATTACTTTAAATGATTGGATTTCCATCATGGAGATCATCATCATCATGAGGATTTGACCTGGATTGGCTATGAATGAGAACTGGATTTCCGTTCACCACTACACACAGAGTCTATCGACAAGGAATTAGACCTATATTGGCCTACTGCAGACTTCGCCACCCTCAATCCGTGTGCGATTCGCTGATTTCGGTCCCAATTCTAGCACATTTTGTACCATAATCTGGCATCTGGTCTCATGGCTACAAATGACACCAGCCAGTTTCACATATCTTGGACTCCATGAAGGGATACCCTATTTTTTGACGCTCGACGACATGGCGACACTCGTTTTCTGTTTTCTGGCAGTGGGATGTCAGATCCTGATTTCATCATGAATCATGGATCATGGATCATCATGTACATTCTTCACTCAGACTTTCAATTTTCAAATTTTCGAGCTTGAACGAAGCTTTTTCTGTGTGCCCTGAGGTACCTATGCGTTTCATTCAAGTCGATGGGCATCGCGAAGCACAGATCTCAGCACAATTTTGCTCATTTCAGCTCAATTTTGCACATTTTGCCTTAGATTAGTCGGTTTTTGGTCACTTTAGCCGTTTCTTTCACTTCACTTGACCCAGCGTGACATACTGACGTATGTTTTCAGAGGAGGAGTGTAACGGCAGCAGTGACAGCACTCAGATTATACATCAATGTGATCAGAATTTCAATGATTCTCAGATGTACATTAGTGCAGTAAATTTTCCGCTTGTTTTCATGTTTTCCGTTCGCCGCCAGATGTCGCCTGTGAGCGCGTGTCGAGTCGCATTTGTCTTTCGTGATTTGCCAATCGGATTTATTTACATTATTTCGAATGATTTCACGTTGTGTCATTATGTGCGATGAATGCGCATTGAGATTCTATGTCTGCTCCATTTTTGTAGACCGGGTTTTCGTACTCTTCATATTCCACCATGGAGTTCAAAGGACTTACAAGTGCTTCGCATATGTCGCTCCCAGAGGCTGGATATGGGTCTGAAGAGGGTTATGTGGGTTCGGAGATATCAGGGGCAGTGTCGGGCGTTACGACTCCTGGGGCATCAAGGCTACAGGCTTCGCAGTTACAACAAAGATCAACCACTATGCAGCGGTTACACGACAGTCCAGTGGGCCCCGGAAGGTCGTGATACGCTTGGAGTACCCTCCACAGCGAATTGTACCAATTCCGGCCCGGTTCGTCGATGTGCAGCTGGCGAAACTTCTCGAACATCTGCCGCCCGGCCACCTCAGCTCGGCCATTCGACTGGCTGTGGTACGCCACGGTCTTGGCCTGCCGAATACCCATGTGCTTGCACATCGTCTTGAACCACGTCCCCACAAACTGACTGCCCCGATCGCTGCAGATGACAGCCGGGACATCAAAGATCGTCAGCCAATGCCTGATCATGGCATTAGCGACGGTCTTGGCCTGCAGCCCCACTCCATGCTTATCCTTCTTGTCCTTCTCCTTGGACTTCTTGCCAGGGACCGCCACGATATACCCACTGTGCCTATCCACCGCCAGGATGACACAGTCACAGGTCTCTCCTTCCACGGTGACCTCAGGCATGGCGAATACATCCATGGCCACAGACCGCATAGGGGCCTCAGGTATAGCCGTGTACACCAGGGTTACCCGCTGTGGAGTGGTTGGGGCTCTTCGTGGCCCGACACACGGCGCAGTCGCTGCAGTACTTGTCCAGGATGGCGTAGTACCCCAGTGGGAACTTGAAGCGCCACTCCAGGTCCTGCTGCATCTTGTTCCGACCAGGATGCATGAGCTCGGCGTTGTGCCAATGGTCAATGAGCTCCTCCACTCAGTTCTCAGGGACCAGCAGCTTGTCCTTGAGGAACAGTTTGTCCCCATCCTCGGTCAAGCCCTGAGGCCACTCGTCGTCCGACGGGGCGCTCACGGCATTCCAGTACTTGCTCCAGTGCTCGGATGCCGCGTAGTCATCCGACCAGTCCTCTGTGAGCACCGACCTGACTAGCTCTACAGGGGCCACCATCCATTGCTCGAGGGTTTCATCTCGAATAGCTTGGACTCGGGCACCCCGGAACTTGGCCATGTCCGTACGGTTTGCCATCACCACAAAGCACTTGACCCCCTCTTGCTCCATGGCCTTCTCCATCTCGATGATGCGCTTGGCCTCATCGGTCTCCTCGGCGTCCCCATGGCTCGATATGTCCATCCAGGCCTTGCCTGCGGGGTAGGCCCATCGACTGAGGCAATCTGCCACAGTGTTGTCCTTCCCCGGGACGTACACGACGCTCAGGTCGAACCTTGCGAACGTCTCATGCCATCGGGCCCTCCTTGCCGCCGGTCCCGAGGGGGTCTCGACGTGCTCCTTGTGCCAGCTCTGCAAGGACTGATGGTCCGTGCCAACCACCACCGGTTGCAATCCGATGTGGCCAGACCACTTCCTGAGCGCACAAACAATGGCGTACGTCTCCTTCTCCCTCGCGGTCCAGGTGCGACGTTGGTCCTCGGCCAGGATCCGACTCCAAAACGCCACGGGTACGTGTGACCCGTCGTCCCGGATCTGCTCGAGGACTGCCCCTACAGCATAGTCCGAGGCGTCCGTCCGTAGCACGAATCCCTTGTCCGGGTCCACTAAGAATAGCCCCAACTGCCCCAGGAGTCGCTCCTTCAGGCGGTTGAACGCATCCTCAGCCTCAGGGGTCCAGGCAAGCTTCTACTTGCTCCCCTTCCGGCCATCAAACTTGCCCACTTGCAGCATCTTGTGCAGCGGCCCCGACAATTCTGCATACATCCGGACATAGCCCGAATAGTAGTTGCAGAACCCCATGAAGGACCGGAGTTCGCTGATGGTCTGGGGCTTCTCCCAGTGGTGCAGGGACGCCAGCTTCCCAGGCATGGGACGGCGTTGCCCGTGACCAACCACGTGACCCGCGAACTCCACTTCCTTCACGAAGAGTGAGGCTTTGGTGGGCTTGCACATCGGATTTACCCGAATAGGTGAGGAGGAAAGAAGAGATGGCGAAGCAATAGCACTACACAAGACGACAAGAGTTGGCCCATATATATGGGGATTGTGTAGTGCTAGCTGAGCCAGCCCATGTTGTGCTTGTCCAACTCGCTGAGCACTCGGCGTAGATCCTTCTCATGCGCTTCGATGAGCTCGTCCTCAGTCATGTCCTCCGTGCCGGACCCGATGATGATGTCATCCACAAAGGGGTCGGCACAATCCCGGACTGGACCGAGTAGGTCCTCCATCATGCGCTGGAAAGCGGCGTTGCCATTCTTGGCGCCCATGGGCACGACTTTCCACTGCATGGGCCCCAGCGTCTTCGACATCGCTGTGCAGGGCCTGGAGTCCGGGTGTAGCGGCATCTGGTGGTAACCGTGTTTCAGGTAGAACACCGTGAAAATTCGCTTTTTCTGTTGTTTTTGGAGGATGGAGTCGATCAGGGGAAGCGAGTACGAGTCGTGCTCGGTCTGCTCGGTCAAACCTCTGTAATCAACCACCAACCTCCACTCGCCCTTCTCCTTCCTGGGCACGATGAAGGCTGGGCTGGCCCACTCACTGTCGGAGGGTTCGATCCATCCCCGCTCAATGAATTTGGCCAACAGCTTCTTCATGGCCTCGGCACGATCGCCCTGAAGTTGGCACTCCCGATGACGATAGATCTTGGGGTTCGGCTTCAGCTTGATCCTCGCTGTGCCAAACCTCCCACGATCTGGAGGGTACTTGTTGGCGACGCCACTGAATAGCCGCGGATAGGCTTTGATCAGCCTCTCCTTCAGCTCGGCGACCTTCGGGTTCTCCTGGGTCTCTTCAGCCGCTTGCTTCGGTATCGATACAACCGAACGCACTGCGGTATAGGCCTCTTCCGGGTCCGAATCCGACTTCTCCTCGTCCGATATGCCGTCTTCATCGTCGTGGGGTGCACTTCCCACCGATAATCTTCGAAAATTTGCGGCGTCGGGCTGGTTACTGTCGCTATCGGCCCCCATTCTTGGAAAATCCCACGTCGGCGGGTCCGACCCAACCAGACCATCGTATTGGTCCGCGATGTGATCCATGACCCTTGCCACGAACTCATCCTTCTCGTACTTGCCGGTGACCAACATCTTGTCATCCCACCAATGCGGAGATGTGACCATGGCCCGCCTCTTCTTGGCTGCCACACGGTCGTGCATCCCCATCCGCATGTAGTTGACGACGTCATCGATCTCGGCGTGGGACAGGACGTCAATGCCATCAATTGGCTGATCTGTCCCCTCCTTGGGCTCAAACATGACCTTCATGGGCACCGCCTCCACTCTACGGACGAATGCTTCATCACCCGTGGGCTGGGCTTGCGCCCCATCCACCAGGAAAGCCTTGGTACCCCACGCTTGACCCAGGGAGGGCATTGATACACCCTTGGCGTCGATGAACAGCTCCTCCTCTGGCCCGAATGACATCTCGTTCAGGGTGATGGAATCCAGCGTCGACTTGAGACCTTCCAGCGGACATGGGGTGGATCCTATGCCGGTTATGACCAGGATCCCCTTCGCCCTATCCGCGACGATCTTCTCCACCGTACATCTGGTATTGTCCAGGAGCCATGCCAATACATGGGCCCCCACTCCTTCAAACCCCAATGCCTATGCAAGGCTGAGTCTCCTCGATGCCAATGCCTCCTACACTTCCGCAGAAGTGGGGCATCCCGGGAAACGGAGACGTCCGTCTCGGACGCTTCGGCTCCCAGCGTCTGGATCATCCTGTCATACACCTGCGGCGCCATTCCATACTCCGTGAGCTGAACTCCGCGGTCTCTTCTGGACTTGGCACCCACAGCTTGCACCGCTCGGACGATCCGATCTGCTTCCTCAGCATTCCATTGGGATGAACCGCATGCATAGTCTGTGGACAGCCATGTGAGGCATTCATCATTTTTCCGGACCAGCGTTGCACGATGGGGAAGGGCTCCAATGGCGTTTGCGGCCATGAAGTCATACCCCATGATCATATCCCATAGAAGTTCCCGGATAGAGTGCTTCTCTTCGCCAGATCAGGGCGTTTCAAGCGCTCATGTTCCCAGAATTCCATACTGATAGTGGCCTCATGGGCCCCCCCACCCATGATCTCTCCGTTGGCGACCTTCAGGCGGACCGGTCTCCGGCTGGGCTGCAGGAGTTCCTCCTTGAACAACCCTCTCCGGACCAGGCTCACCTGGGCACCCGTATCCACCAACACATCCACCACCTTCTCCTCTCGTCCGCACCGTACTCGCACTTTCAAGTGCAACTGCCGCTCGTCGCCATGAGGTGTATGGACGACTCTCACGGCATGCAACTCTACCACGTCTGGGTGCATCAGGACTTCAGGGGTATGGTCACGGATGGTGTAGATCTTGGGTTGGTCCTGCCCGTCCACGGGGCTCTCCGTGGTCGCTCCTTCCTTCTTGACATGTCCCGTACCCAGATGTACTTCCCTTGGCAGGCCGCTCCAGGGGTTGGGAGTGGCAAAACTCAGTGGCTTTGGCTCTTCCAGAGCCTTCTTCGGCACCCGATGTGCCTCTGATTCCTCAGGGATTCCACTGATTTTCGGAGGAGAGACCTCCGAGGTCCCACTCTCGTGGGGGCTGCTCTAGACTTGACTTCCCGCAGCCCCTTCCGGCTGCGATCTGCCAGGACTTTGTCCACCACTTTGCTGGGCTTTGAGTTCCTCCAATGTCCTCAACATGTCCTCAACAACCTCCCCGATCGACCTCACTCGTCGGTCTTGGCCAGGTCCACCACCATAGCCTCTTCCTCCGCCTTTTCCTTGGCCTTTGCCTTGGCCTTTTCCCCCGTCTCCGCCCTTCGCCTTCCAATCGGAAATCCGCTGCTCCTTTGGCTTCTTCTCGGGGTTGACGGCGAAGTAGGCCTTCTTGTCCGCCTCATACACCTTGCACTGACGGTGGTCGTGTGCATGATTGTTTCCCTTGCCATAACAGACCCAGCACCCGTCGTGCTGAGACCTGTACTCCCGGAACAAGAGCGGTGGGTTCCTGATCCTCCTTGGCTCTCTGTTCTTCTTGGGTCCCACCCGGTTCCATCTGGACCGATCCTGCCCCTGTTTCCTCACGTTGTGCGCCACAAACGTGAAGAAAGGGGCCTCCTCGTGATCCTCCTAGGACCAGTGGTCTTGGCCACTTCCACTACCATCCTCCGCGGAGTTGGCCGTGTCCTCCTGGATCTCCCGATGATGGGGGTCTTCTCGGTGGCCTCGTTGTCCATGACCATGTCGATCCTGCATGTGGGCCTCGTTCTTCGCATTGAGCTTGAACTCCACCGTGATGTACATCACGATCTCGTCCAGGCTCATGCAGGCGAAGATGACCTGCATCCTCAGCGGCTCCCCGCGCCTCCATCCCACGTTGTTGAGGCGCAGCAACCTTTGCCCCATCGAGTCTTCAAATACCTCCACGTACACGGCGTTCTTCAGTCCCAACATCCGGTTGGGCTCGCCCAGGTTCCTCCTGAAGAACTGCATGATACCCGCATGGGTATCCTCCGGCGCCATGATCCTCACCGCCACCCGCTTCTTGGCTCGCTTCTTCTCCTCGTCCTCCACTCGCCTCTTCCAGTTGCCGGGGAGGACGTCCTTCAGCAGGTGGCGGATCTCGCTGGCCTCATTCCAGTCCTCCACCAGCTTGAGGCATCTTCGGTACTTTCGCAGGTACCGGTTCCACTCCCGGACCCGCAACTCACCGCGGTCCAGCGGCAGCGGGATGGACCACAAGTCCCCCAGCTTCTGGTTCGGAGCGTCCACCCGCTCCTCATCCTCCAACCACTGGAGGCAGGCCTGCTCCGTAGGGATCAATGCTTCCCGGATCTGATCCCGCAGCTCCTCCTTCAGGTCCTGCGCCAGCCGGTGTGGGAATGTCCGGCATACCCACTTGTCCCGCGGCGCTCCCTGCATCTCACCGACGACCTCCTCGGCAAAGTCCTCCCAATCCAGGATAAAGTCATCCAGGTTGGAGGGGTTGCCATCGTAGTAGGTGATTTTGATTCCCCTGAGGTCGTCAATCCTGATGGCGTCTCCGACATCCCCAGCCACCACTCCACCGAGACGGATACCACCTGTGGCCAGGGGGTGTGAGTACACTCCCCGTACATCCCTCTCCTCCATGGAGTGCTGTCCAGTTGGACCTGAACCCATAGGGTTTGGAATGCGGGAAGGACTTGCTCCATCGGCTGTCCATATCCCCGTAGTCGGGTCCTTCGCCCACAGATTTCCGCCTGGGTGGCCTCGACCATGTCTGTCGGCGCTTCCCATGGTTCGCCGGTGCATGGCCTGGCTCTGGATCTCCTCTTCCGCATAAATTGCATGGGTATTCGTAGTTGGCGGTAGATCCTGGGCGGCGTGGGACATCTGTACCGTCAGGCTCCTCGGGTCCGTGGTTACGTGCCCTTCCCGCATGGACCCAGCCGATGCCGTGTGTTCCCCGAGCATTGTGGATTCGCTGAACATGGGAACAAACGGCAGCGCACCCGGGTCAACACGCGGAGGCGCGTAGGGTGCCTCTGCCGGACCGCCCATGGGTGTATCCATGGCGCTCCGGAGGGTCCTAACCCGCTTTACCAGCTCTGCCGCTGCCGGCTTTGCCGCGAGCTCCGGACCCGAGGCGAGGGGCTGTAGCTCCTCTAGCCTTTTCAGGCGTCCCGCCATGTCGTCCACCAGGTGGAGGAGGCTGTCCACCACTCGCTGCTGCTTCTCCAGGGCCAGCTCCAGATTCTCCCGGTACCGGTCCCGCTCCGCTCGCAGCTCCTCCATGTCTTTCTCCGCGGCCGACTGGTCATCCAGGATCCCGGCGACGTCCTCCTCTAGGCCGTCCTTCGCGTTGTCCAGGCTGTCGAGGCGGTGCACGATGGCGTCCATCCCCATCTTTGGGTACTTGCCCATGAGGAAGGAGACGTGCTCGCGGTGGCACTCAGCTTGCTTTCCGCCTGATCCGGCGCATCCCGCGGTTCCCGGCGCCTCGGACTCATCGCCCATGGGCGTATCGCCCACGACGTCCATCTCCGGTCCCGTGTGCCGGGGCGCAGGTGCCGTCCTGGCCCTGGCTGGCCTCTCCAAGCCCTCGGCGTCGTGCTTCAAGGCGGGCTCGGGGGCCGTATGCGCCCTGGCGGTCGGCGCGGACATCACCTCGTACTCCGAGGGGGAGCAGGTCCGATAGCCATCGGAGTGCCCGTCGGATTCCCACAGCCTGACCGGGCTGGGGTCCGTGTCCATAGCCCCGGCGTCCCTTGCCGCGGACTTCGGTGACCCGCGCTTCCGGTAGCGCCGGGCCCGTCCTCCACTGCTGCCTGAATGGCACCCCTCCTCAGAGTCTTCCGCGGCGGAGCGGAGGTTGCATGCCTTTCTGCAGCGACGCTCACACATGGAGACCAGATCCTCCATGTCAAGTCCACCTCTTCCCGAATGTCGTACTTCTCTTCGGGCTTCAACTTCCGGAGGTCGCCATGCCCTTGAACGTCTCGGCTCTTCTATGGCTCCAATCTCCGGCGTGGTCCCCACCGAGTCCACAATACGCACCCGGGGCGTACTTGGGCAGGGCTCATAGGGGCCCAACTCCCCGGGTCGGCGGTAGGTAGGGGCAGCAGGTACGCCTCTGCTACCATAAAGAAGGTTCCTACCAGGACTGCTGTGCCCCTTCCGCCTGTAATCCCTGCTGACTTGCTCCGGATCAGCGCTTGCATTTCTCAAAATCCAGGGTCCAAAATCCAAAAAATATAGAAAATACAATCCTCCTTCAACCCTGAACAGCAACCAGATCCCACAAGTATAGCAATAACCCAATCCACAATCCAATCCACACTGCGGGCTTCCGTTCAGCACACCGGTCGTCTCACGGTGGCGGGCATGTACAAGAATTGCACCAAAGAGGAAAGCCCTGAAATTGGCATATGAACACAAATAAAGCAAAGTTGGGGAAAGAGGTAAACATACACATTCACAGCCATAAATCCCTCATTCCCTGGACTCAAGACCTTCCCTTAACTCACCAACATATTGCCCTGAACCAGGTCAATTGAGATGGGGAAATGCCACGTGTCAAAAGTCACTACATAAACCCCAAAAATGTGTTCACTCCCAAGCCTCTAAATCCTAGCCCAAAGGGGGAAGTGGCGTGTCATGGCCTAGGGTGGCACTCAGGACCATGCGCTACCCTGACATACCCTTGGTTGGACTTGGGGTTGAATGGGCTTAGAGAGATGCCCCATGAGTCGGAACTCATAACATGCCAAATAACTGCCAATTCACACCATATTGGCCATATATCAAATATATGCTCAAAATTGAAGTTACCACTTATCCGAAGGCTCAAAGTGTGCATGGAATCAAAGTCTAGTATTCATGCAGGGTATAGACCAAAGATCAATGCCCATGTACATCCCCACTTCACCCTCGAAACCCCTTCGGATATGGGCGCCACGCACTGCCCAAGTCAGCACATGATCTTGAGACCAAATCCTGTAATCCTTCGTGCGCCAAGCCAAATGGAGTACGCGATCCGGCATATGGTGGTGTTCAACTCCAAAGCATCTGCCAACATATGAACAACATACCATGGTTAGACTCTCCAAAGGCTTCTTGCTGTATGCCGACCAGGTAAGTACACAAAACGCAAAAATGAGCAAAAATTGAGGTCAAAAACATGAAAATATGTCCAAATACAAAGTTGTCATGCTAGTATATCTCTATGCTCACCCATGATATCTGCTCATGGTTCAATACACAAATGATTGGAACCATTTGCGAACAATTCCCCCACTTAGATCCCCAATCGGGCGCATGGAGATACCTTCGCCACTCATAGCCACATGCCCCATGAAAATGGGAGTGCACTCATGGATCTCTTTGCCAAACATACCATGAGCAATACATACGCGGTAGACTTAGTCTAGCGCTTTGAATTCCACAATTGTGACATGGGCAATGCCCTTGTCACGTGTGGCTCCCCATCTCCCCGACCACACGAAGATATATAACATGGGCGTGAGCATATCGAAGCACATACCATGCATATAACACATACCCTCAAATAGTGGCTCCCACCATGGTATGCCATGCCTCTCCATTGACATAACTTCGCGTTAAAAATACTTCGGAACCCAAAGAAGATATCTATGCAACCCCAACACTCATGCGGTACACTCAAAAGTCGCAATAAAATATTCGGTTGCACGGTCCAAGAGTTATATATCACTTTCTACCCTCTTGACCATTATCCCTTGCTACACCGGGCATGTGTACACATGAAAGACGTTTGACGCTTCCTAAACCCAATTCAGGAAATTGATATTCCTCGCCGTGCGCCGGAGATATTATCTTTCAAAGTGGTCTCATGCATCACTTTTGTTTCGACTATATCTCCAAGAGGAATGAGGGATATAACAAGAGGAAGGCTGATTCGTGATCGGGAAAAAATGTCGGACCACTCGAGATTCATCATATCAAGTGCGGCGATGTCAAAGTCGAAAATCCGATTCTGAAAGTCTGAAAAAATCCGATTAAGTTTGCGAGTGTATAATATGAAAATTGCGGAAGCAACGAACCCTCTACTGATCAAATCTGACCCTTCATCGGGGTTTCCGCCAAAATATCTGTAAATAACAGTTAACAATTCGGTTACCGCAAAATCGCGAGCCAACTGACAGTCGCCGATACATTGACCATCAGAACAGAAGGCTGGAAAATTACGGAAACATTATGATAAGAAAACCCCGTTGATTCCTGATATTCCGATATATAAATCTCCGCTGGCGGTGCCTCTGTAATGAATATGGCCGCTCATAGCCGGAATGGCCAAACCTATCACACTATTACATCGGGTTAGGTCAGGTGGATGGGAGAGTATGATATCAGCCCATGGCGGCTTGTCGGCACATAGATACACACCCCAAGTGACCCAAAGATGGCCACAGGGGTCCGAACCGGCTTCATTACCCTCCTTGATCTCAAGAAAAGATCCGAGTACTCTTCGGTCACTACCAGGAGTGGTGAGTGATCCGATGAGCTGGAGACGCCAGCCATCTCCACCCCCTTGGCTGATCCTGACGACCGCCTAAGCGATATCGCCAGTGCTATACCCCCGGTTGATCCGGAAGTGGTGACACTGAACCACAGCGCTTTCCTAGCGCATCTGCTTATGGATGAGGTGGACCTTGGTGAGTCCACTCATGGCGGGTCCCATGACCACCCTGTATTCTCCATGCAGTCCACAGAACGCCCTACAGGTCAGGTACCTGGCGCTAAACCCTCACCCAACGATATGCCCATCTCCTGGTACGATGTACAGGACGTCCAACAGGTTCTATGGGCTAAAGCTGAGGGTATCAAGCGACGTACCCGCCTGAACCTCCTCAAGAGGACCTCGAAAACCTCTATATGGTCCGAAGGGGATGATGAAGACATGACTCTTCCCGATCCTGAGGTACCTCTGGTATACTCCCTTCATTATGCCCAGCAGGGTCGCCAGGACTGGGAGGATGAACTACCCCATGAAGCCATGGGGTGTATGAAGTAACAAGAAAAAGGGAAGAGCAACCTCCATGCTGAGGAGGATTTTGTTGAGGAACTGGAGAGCATGAACCTAGACCCCCGCCTCAGTAAGCTCATCCAGAAATATCAGGAGTTTTTTGGAGCGTTGCCCCCACACCTGTCTTGCAAAAAACTGGTCCAGATGGACCTCAAATTAAACCAGAGTTTGGAGGGTCTGTGGTGAGACGGCGTCCATACCCCGCCCCACAAGACGAGATCAACAAGATCGAACGCCAGATCCAGGAATGTATAGATGCTGGCCTCGTGGAGGAATATAAACACGGGGACTACCCCCGCCATTGTAGCCCTTGTTTTACAGTGGCTAAATCCGGCTGCACTGCCATGCGCTTGGTCGTTGACTACGGTGAGGTCAACAAGAAGACCCAGAACCACTCAGGGAGTATCCCCGACATGGGGAATACCCTGGAGAGAATCGCTAAGTGTCAATTCGAAACTAAGATGGACAAGCGCAGTCGCTTCTGGCAGGTAGACCTAACCCGAGCAGCCCAGGAACTGCTCGCCTTTGTAACCCCTAAGGGCCGTGTCTTCCGCTGCAAGGTCATGCCCCTGCTCTCTTTCAGGAGCTGATGAATAAAATCCTATATATCCTGAGACGGAGACCCCGTGTACAGGAACTGGTTTCCCGCAGGGCTGAGATGGAGGCGCACATCGCCAAAGTGAGCCTGGGTACTAATACCCAGGAGGATCGTATCCTCCTCCTACAAGAGTTTTTCGCTGTTGTCACTGTCTCCATTCGTTTCACATACCTCTCATGTTCGCTCTGACCTGTGCAGAGCAAGGGAAGTGAACGCCCAAGCCCCCAACGAACGCAACAGTGACAAGCCTAGCGCTTTAGCGAAACTACCAACACGAACGCAATGCATGTGTGTGACATGACACTAACATACCTGAGGGGTGGATTGTCCGGCTGCTCTGTGGTGTGGGTTTCTGCTCAATAGTTTTTCGTAAAGTTTATCAATTTTCTGATGCAACTGTGCAACATTTTCTTTTAAAAACTTTAAAAACTACGGCTCATACTTTCTTTCTCCAGATCCGTTTACGCTTGCCCAACTCTTCTTGGGAGTTTGCTTCCGTTGCGCTTGTCTGCGACTATAGGTTTTGGCCTAAGATTGACGATTTCTGACTTTCTTTCGTCACCTTTTAGCTTTTTAACTTCTTAAATTGCTAACCCTTTCGCTAAACCACAGGATTCACTCCCTGTTGGTTCCATTTTCTATTTTTCTCAGCTGCTGAAGATTTCTGCCCTCCATTGGGAGTATTGCTCCGCCCTGGCCTTTGATCGGGACGTTTACTAAAACGCTGTTTATACAGCGATCGCCGTCCGCATTAGACCGTTCGACTGTACCCTAGTGGGCAAGCATGCGTGCTCTAGGGAGGGAGTCTAGAGTTCAAACCCCACTACACCCAAATTTTTACCAAAAGCTTCGGCGCACGCTGGCGACTTTTGAGGAATGCCCCATCGAAGGGACGTCATTCACTGTACATCACACTGTTCTTCAAGGGGACCTACAGTGTGATAGGCTTCTATGAACTGATGAGAGTGTCTTTGGCTGGTTTAGGGCATTTTCTGAGGTAATTTTGGGGAAATTTGAGCCTTTTTCCTTGGTCCTAGTAGCTTGATCACCTAGTACTCCAGGGGGGAGTAGGATAACGTCACTGCCATGTCTTGCTTAGGGGACTTGGTCCAGGCTGAGCCCCCCCTTAAAAACCTTTTGTTGATGTTAAGACTAACTAAATTCTTTTTTTCTTTCTTTTTAAGTTTGAAGTACACATTCTCAAAGTAACTAGGGTTATAACCCTAGCCCCCCATGAAGTTCACCCCCACCACTCAACTGAGCGGAGGTATGTTCCTTCATGGGGGTTATACCGAAATAAAGTAGGCATTTCATGCCTAAGGCCTTGGAGGCTAAGCCTAGTGGTTCCCCACCACAAGACCCCTATACTCGATTGATTCTACCACTTATTGTGGTTCTACGTTGTAACTGTTTCTGAATTCAGTTACATGGCCAAGCCATATCCTATGTCTGGCCTAACTCCTATGCCTCAGATTCCTAACCAACTCCGTTTCATCCAAAAGAGTGCACATGAAGTACTTGGTGCTATCTTTTGCAGCCTGAGTCATGCCAGTTTTCACATAAAATCATCTATTTTGTTTGTAAACCATTGAAGCTTTGTACTTAGATCCACATTTGTCCATCCGCAGCCCCTCTTTGTTACACATGTTTTGATTGTGGAAGGACTTATCCTGATTTGATTGATCCGGTGCCTGGACTTGCTTTACATTACCTCTGTGTGGACTTGATTTTGCGTTATGGAAAATCAGCAAGTTTTTCAAAAGCATATACAAGGAGGTAGGTAGGTAGGTGCACTCGGTCGTGGAGAGGCACCCCTTCGTTCCCCCTGGCGTCGCCACTGTGACGGACTGTGACGGACTGTGAGAGGCTCCGCGCTTGAAGACGGGAGGCGACTTACTTCCCGCTAGACCTGACTGGTGGCCCCCAACAAAGCGGCCCCGGGCAACACCGGGAGGGCTAATCGCCGTCAACGTGACATACTTCTCTCCGTCTGTACGCTGCCACTCCTGGTTGGGGTGTGCGGTGTTTGTGTCTCTGTTTGGGCTCGGGTCCTGGCTAGGCCCTGCCACTCCTGGCTGGGGTGTTGGGGTGTGTGTGTGTCTGTTCGCGCACTCCCCTTGTACCCCGCCACTCCTGGCCGGGGTGTGCGGTGTGGGTGTGTGTGCTTGGGCTCGGGTTTCGGCTGCGCCCCGCCAGTCCTGGCTAGGGGGTTTGGGTGTGTGTGTGCTTGTGTGTGCACTTCGCCTGTACACCGTGACTCCTGGTTCGGGTGTGCGGTGTGGGTGTGTGTGCTTGGGCTCTGGTTTCGGCTGCGCCCCGCCACTCCTGGTTGGGGTGTCCGGGTGTGTGTGTGTTTTTGTGCGCCCTGTGCCTGGTCCCCTGCCCTTCTTGGCTGGAGGTGCGGTGCGGGGGTGCGTGCTAGGGCTATAGTTTGAGCTGCGCCCCGGCACTCCTGGCCGGGGTGATGGGGTGTGTGTTTGTTTGTGTGCGCGCTCCGCTTGTACCCCGCCACTCCTGGCTGGGGTGTGCGCTTTGGGTGTGTGTGCTTGGGCTCGGGTATCTGCTGCTTGGGGTGTTCGGGTGTGTGTGTGTTTGTGTGTGGGTTTGGGTTTTGCCTGCACTCCGTCTTTTGCTGCCTTGGGTGTCTGGGCGCGTGGCCTCTTGCGTGCGCCGCGTCCGTTTCCTGGTACCTTCTGGTGGGGCTGCCTTTCAGGTGGGGGTGTGCGGGAGTTGCCGTGGGTGGGGTTTGTCCCCCCCCCTCCGCTTTTTTTTTTTTTTTCGGGCTGCGGGGGTTGTGTGTGGTTTTCGACCAGGTCGTGTTGTGGCTTCGTGGTGTCTGCCGCTGCCTTTCCCGGTCTTTGGTCTCTTGGTCTCCGTCCCCCCTTCCCCTCTCGTTTGGATTTGAGGTTTGAGGTTTGATTTTACGGGTACTAGACGCATTTTGGCCCCGGGGGGCCACCTGGTTGGGCCAGGTGATATCCTCCCCACCGGGTCCTAGTGGGGGGCCCTCCAAGACGCACCTCCTGCCTGGTGGCGGAGTCCCCCGGGTTTACAGGGCTCGGAGCCCCGTCCCTCCCTGGCTTCCCTGTTTCGCCACTCCCCGGTCAGTGCATCAATTCGCAGCCGTGGCTGCGGGCGCTTACCCACCGCGTCGCCCCCCTAATGCGTGGTCACCCGGGGCGCCGGCGCCGCCGGGCCCGTGCTACTGGCTTGTCGCCAGTGGGACCCCCTTGGGCTGGCGCGGAGGCTGCCTTGCCCAGGGGTTGGGGTGTGGCGCAGTGCGCCATCACTGCCTTGGCGGGTGCAGTGCCCCGTCCGTGTGTGCGCGGCGCTCGCGGCCGGTTCGGGGGGCTCGGGCCGGTACCTGGTGTTGTGTCTCTCCCATTCTCCCCTTCCCGCCCCGCCCGTCTCGCGCTGCGTGTGGCGGGCCGTCCGGTCCGGGTGTCCCTTACCCTCGCTCGCTGGTACTCCATTCCACGCGGTCTGTGCGTTCGGCGAGCTCTGTCTGGTTGCCCTTCTGGTAGTCCCCGCCTGCCCTTTGCGTGTGTGTGCGCTCGCGCTCCCGCGGCGTCCGCCCCCGCCCCCCCCCGGAAGGTGTGGCGTGCGCACCTCGCGCGGTCCCGGCACTGGGCACTGGTAGGGCCGTTCGACGTGGTCCGTGTCCCTCCGTGTGTCCTGCTCCGGTCCCTTGCTCTGTCTGGCGTGCTTGGGGGGGGGCGGTCCGGTCCCGGTTCCTCCCTACGTGGCTTGGCCTGCTCGCCCTGTGGGGGCTGCGTGCCGCGGGGGTGGTGGGGGACCGTCCTCGGGGGGGGGGGGGGTGGCCTGCCACCGTTGTGAGGGGCGTCTGGTGTCAGGCGCTGTCCCTCCCCCGGCCGCCCGCCCTCTGGGCCGGGCAGCCGGGGTTCCGCGACCTGTGGGTCCCGGGTGCGGTCGGTGCGGGCGTGGGACCCAGCACCGGCCCCACAGCGTGCGCCCTTGCGGGCCGGCGTTGCTCGCTGTGGGGGCCAAGGAAGGGCGTTCCCGCGGGGGTGCCTTCGACCGTTGTGGGGGCGTCTGTGGTCAGGCGCTCCCCCTCCCCGAACTGCCCGCCAACTGGGCAGGCTGTCGGGGTCCGCCACCAACATGCTGTGGTCGCGGGTGTGTGGGTGTGGGGGCCCAGCACTGTCCCCTTGGCCTGCACGCCCTGTGGAAGCTGCGTGCCGCGGGGGTGGTGGGGGGCCGTCCCCGGGGGGGGTGGCCTGCCACTGTTGTGAGGGGTGTCTGGTGTCAGGCGCTGTCCCTCCCCCGGCCGCCTGTCCTCTGGAGCGGGCAGCCGGGGTTCCGCGACCCGTGTGTCCCGGGTGCGGTCGGTGCGGGTGTGGGAACCCAGCATCAGCCCCACAGCGTGCGCCTTTGCCGGCCGGTGTTGCTTGCTGTGGGGGTGGCAGAAGGGCATTCCCGGGGGGGCTGCCTTCCACCATTGTGGGGGGCGTCTGAGGTCAGGTGCTGTCCCTCCCCCGACTGCCCGCCCACTGGGCGGGCTGTTGGGGTCCGCCACCCACGTGCTGTAGGCGCGGATGTGTGTATGTGGGGGCCCAACACTGTCCCCTTGGCTTGCATGCCCTTTGGGGGCTGCGTGCCGCGGGGGTGGTGGGGGGGCGTCCCCGGGGGGGGTGGCCTGCCACTGTTGTGAGGGGCGTCTGGTGTCAGGCGCTGTCCCTCCCCCGGCCGCCCGTCCTCTGGAGCGGGCAGCCAGGGTTCCGCGACCCGTGTGTCCCGGGTGCGGTCGATGCGGGCCAGGGGACCCAGCACCGGTCCCACAGCGTGCGCCCTTTCGGGCCGGCGTTGCTCGCTGTGGGGGTTCCGGAAGGGCGTCCCCGGGGGGAGTGCCTTCCACCATTCTAAGGGGCGTCTGAGGTCAGGCGCTGTCCCTCCCCCGATTGCCCGCCCACTGGGCGGGCTGTTGGGGTCCGCCACCCACGTGCTGTGGGCGCGCGTGTGTGGGTGTGGGGGCCCAACACTGTCCCCTTGGCCTGCATGCCCTGTGGCGGCTGCGTGCCGCGGGGGTGGGGGGGGGCTGTCCCTGGGGGGGGTGGCCTGCCACCGTTGTGGGTTGCGTCTGGTGTCAGGCGCTGTCCCTCCCCCGGCCGCCCGTCCTCTGGAGCGGCCAGCTAGGGATCCGCGACCCGTGTGTCCTGGGTGCGGTCGCTGCGGGCGTGGGGACCCAACACCGGCCCCACAGCGTGCGCCCTTGCGGGCCGGCGTTGCTCGCTGTGGGGGTTGCGGAAGGGCGTCCCCGGGGGGAGTGCCTTCCACCATTCTGAGGGGCGTCTGAGGTCAGGCGCTGTCCCTCCCCCGATTGCCCGCCCACTGGGCGGGCTGTTGGGGTCCGCCACCCACGTGCTGTGGGCGCGCGTGTGTGGGTGTGGGGGCCCAACACTGTCCCCTTGGCCTGCATGCCCTGTGGCGGCTGCGTGCCGCGGGGTTGGGGGGGGGGCCGTCCCCGGGGGGGGTTGCCTGCCACTATTGTGAGGGGTGTCTGGTGTCAGGCGCTGTCCCTCCCCCGGCCACCCGTCCTCTGGAGAGGGCAGCCGGGGTTCCGCGACCCGTGTGTCCCGGGTGCGGTCGGTGCGGGTGTGGGAACGCAGCATCAGCCCCACAGCGTGCGCCCTTGCGGGCCGGTGTTGCTTGCTGTGGGGGTGGCGGAATGGCATTCCCGGGGGGGCTGCCTTCCACCATTGTGGGGGGCGTCTGAGGTCAGGTGCTGTCCCTCTCCCGACTGCCCGCCCACTGGGCGGGCTGTTGGGGTCCGCCACCCACCTGCTGTAGGCGCGGATGTGTGGGTGTGGGGGCCCAACACTGTCCCCTTGGCTTGCATGCCCTTTGGGGGCTGCGTGCCGCGGGGGTGGTGGGGGGGCGTCCCCGGGGGGGGTGGCCTGCCACTGTTGTGAAGGGCGTCTGGTGTCAGGCGCTGTCCCTCCCCCGGCCGCCCGTCCTCTGGAGGGGGCAGCCAGGGTTCCGCGACCCGTTTGTCCCGGGTGCGGTCGATGCAGGCCTCGGGACCCAGCACTGGTCCCACAGTGTGCGCCCTGCGGGCCGGCGTTGCTCGCTGTGGGGATGGCCGAAGGGCGTCCCCGGGGGGAGTGCCTTCCACCATTCTGAGGGGCGTCTGAGGTCAGGCGCTGTCCCTCCCCCGATTGCCCGCCCACTGGGTGGGCTGTTGGGGTCCGCCACCCACGTGCTGTGGGCGCGAGTGTGTGGGTGTGGGGGCCCAACACTGTCCCCTTGGCCTGCATGCCCTGTGGCGGCTGCGTGCCGCGGGGGTGGGGGGGGGCTGTCCCTGGGGGGGGTGGCCTGCCACCGTTGTGAGGTGCGTCTGGTGTCAGGCGCTGTCCCTCCCCCGGCCGCCCGTCCTCTGGAGCTGGCAGCCAGGGTTCCGCCACCCGTGTGTCCTGGGTGCGGTCGCTGCGGGCGTGGGGACCCAGCACCGGCCCCAGAGCGTGCGCCCTTGCCGGCCGGTGTTGCTCGCTGTGGGGGTGGCGGAAGGCCATTCCCGGGGGGGGTGCCTTCCACCATTGTGAGGGGCGTCTGAGGTCAGGTGCTGTCCCTCCCCCGACTGCCCGCCCACTGGGAGGGCTGTTGGGGTCCGCCACCCACGTGCTGTGGGCGCGGGTGTGTGGGTGTGGGGGCCCAACACTGTCCCCTTGGCCTGCATGCCCTGTGGGGGCTGCGTGCCGCGGGGGTGGTTGGGGGCTGTCCCTGGGGGGGATGGCCTGCCACCGTTTTGAGGGGCGTCTGGTGTCCGGCGCTGTCCCTCCCCCGGCCGCCTGTCCTCTGGAGCGGGCAGCCAGGGTTCCGCGACCCGTGTGTCCCGGGTGCGGTCAGTGCGGGCGTGGGGACCCAGCACCAGCCCCACAGCTTGCGCCCTTGTGGGCCGGCGTTGCTCCCTGTGGGGGTGGCGGAGAGGCGTCCCCGGGGGGGGTGCCTTCCACCATTGTGAGGGGCGTCTGAGGTCAGGTGCTGTCTCTCTCTTGACTGCCCACCCACTGGGCGGGCTGTTGGGGTCTGCCACCCAGGTGCTGTGGGCCCAGGTGTGTGGGTGTGGAGTGCCCAACACTGTCTCCTTGGCCTGCATGCCCTGTTGGGGCTGCGTGCCGCAGGGGTGGTGGGGGGGCGTCTCCAGGGGGGGTGGCCTGCCACCGTTGTGAGGGGCGTCTGGTGTCAGGCGCTGTCCCTCCTCAGGCCGCCCATCCTCTGGAGCGGGCAGCGAGGGTGCCGCGACCCGTGTGTCCCGGGTGCGGTCCCTGCGAGCGTAGGGACCCAGCACCAGCCCAACAGCGTGCGCCCTTGCGGGCCGGCGTTGCTCGCTTTGGGGGTGGCGGAAGGGCGTCCCCAAGAGGGGTGCCTTCCACCATTGTGAGGGGCGTCTGAGGTCAGGCGCTGTCCCTCCCCCGACTGCGGGCCCACTGGGCGGGCTGTTGGGGTCCGCCACCCACGTGCTGTGGGCGCCCGGGTGTGGGGGTGTGGGGGCCCAACACTGTCCCCTTGGCTTGTATGTCCTGTGGGGGCTGCGTGCCGCGGGGTTGGTGGGTGGCCGTCCCCGGGGGGAGTGGCCTGCCACCGTTGTGAGGGGCGTCTGGTGTCAGGCGCTGTCCCTCCCCCGGCCGCCCGTCCTCTGGAGCGGGCAGCCGGGGTTCCGCGACCCGTGTGTCCCGGGTGCGGTCGGTGCGGGCGTGGGGACCCAGCACCAGCCCCACAGCGTGCTTCCTTGCGGGCCGGTGTTGCTCGCTGTGGGGGGGGCGGAAGCGCGTCCCCGGGTGGAGTGCCTTCCACTATTGTGAGGGGCGTCTGAGGTCAGGCGCTGACCCTCCCCTGACTGCCCGCCCACTGGGCGGGCTGTTGGGGTCCGCCACCCACGTGCTGTGCGCCCGGGTGTGGGGGTGTGGGGGCCCAACACTGTCCCCTTGGCTTGTATGTCCTGTGGGGGCTGTGTGCCGCGGGGTTGGTGGGGGGCCGTCCCCGGGGGAAGTGGCCTGCCACCATTGTGAGGGGTGTCTGGTGTCAGGCGCTGTCCCTCCCCCAGCCGCCCGTCCTCTGGAGCGGGCAGCCGGGGTTCCGCGACCCGTGTGTCCCGGGTGCGGTCGGTGCGTGCGTGGGGACCCAGCCCCGGCCCCACAGCGTGCGCCCTTGCGCGCTGGCGTTGCTCGCTGTGGGTGGCGGACGGGCGTCCCCAGGGGGGGGTGCCTTCCGCCGTTGTGAGGGACGTCTGTGGTCAGGCGCTCCCCCTCCCCCGACTGCCCGCCCTCTGGGCGTGCTGTTGGGGTCCGTCACCCACATGCCGTGGGCGCGGGTGTGTGGGTGTGGGGGCCCAGCACTGTCCTCTTGGCCTGCATGCCCTGTGGGGGTTGCGTGCCTCGGAGGTGGATAGGGGCCGTCCCCGGGGGGGGGTGGCCTGCCACCGCTGTGAGGGGCGTCTGGTGTCAGGCGCTGTCCCTCCCCTGGCCGCCCGTCCTCCCGGGCGGGCGGCCAGGGTTCCGCGACCCGTGTGTCCCGGGTGCGGTTGGTGTGGGCGTGGGGACCCAGCACCGGCCTGACAGCGCGCGCCCTTGCGGGCCAGCATTGCGCGCCGTGGGGGTTGCGGAAGGGCGTCCCCGGGGGGGGTGCTTTCCACCATTGTGAGGAGCGTCTGGGGTCAGGCGCTCCCACTCCCCCGGCTGCCCGCCCTCTGGGCGGGTGTCGGGGTCCGCTACCCACGTGCTGTGGGCGCGGGTGTGCGGGTACGGGGGCCCTGCATCGGCCCCGTGGCCTGCACGCCCAGTGGGGGGCTGCGCGCAACGGGGGTGGCGGGGGGCGTTTGGGTTCAGGTGCCCTCTCTTCCCTGCTGCCCGCCCCCTGGGCGGGCTTCCGGGGCCCGCTGGCCGCGTGCCGTGGGTGCAGGTGTGGGTGTGTGCGGTGTGTGTGGTGCCTGTGCGGTGCGTGCCATGGTGCTGGGTGTTGCCCTTCGCCTGTCCCTCTGGTATGCCCCTCTCTGGTGCTTTGTTGCGGTGTTGCGCTCCCCGTGTTCTTGCGGTGCCCCCTTCCCTGCGCACGTCCCTTGCTCTTCTGCTGGCTACCTCCCGTTTCCTTTGTGGCTTTGTCGTTCTTTACCCTTTCCTCTGCCCTCTGTTGGCTCGCCCTCCTCCCTGGCATGCACGTTTTCCCTGCCTCCACCCTGGTGTGTGTCTCGGTCTTTCCCCTTGCCTACTTCCTTGGCCCCGGTCTTCGGGCCCTCTTCTTTCTCTCCTGTTGGGTTCTGTGAGGGAGGATTGGGGCGTGAGGGCCTACTAGGTAACTAGGCTACTAGGTAACATACTTGCGCTTGTCTCTTTATCCATGTTGGCGCCATTATTGTTGCGTTCTCTGTCGCGTGGCACATAACATACCTGCGTTTGCATTTGTGTTCATACCATGGTGCTTGTTTGTCGCGGTGGCGGTCGTGTGGCTCGTGCGGGCAGGCCTGCTTGTTGTGTTATGCTTCCCTCCGCGTTGATGGCCTACAGAGAGAGGGAGGAGGGTGGGTTTCTTGGCGGTTTTCCGGTCGGCGGGTGCGCTGGCGTGGCGGCGTTGTTTACGTCGTTCTCTTTGTCCATCCTGGGTCCTTCTATCCCTGTTGTGTTCGCGGCGGCGGGTTCGGGCTCGCGCTCCCTCGCCATACCTTGCTCGTGCATGCTTGCGTGTGTGGGCATACCACTTGCTCTTTTTGTGCCCTCGGGCTTGTGGTTTGTGTGTTTGGTGGCGGTGGCGTCCTCTCTGGTGGCGTGTGGCTTCGATCCCTCGGTTTTGCGGGGGTGGGCGCCCTTCATACCATCGCTTCTTCCCGTTAGGTATTCCCTCATACCACTCATGTTCCGTTCCTCGGTGTTGGCGGCTTCTTGTTCTTCGTGTGTTCTTTGGCGGCGTCCACATTTTGTCCGGCGTTGGCGGCTTCCTCCCGCGTTGAGGGCCTATGGAGAGAGGCCTGGGGGGTGGTTTTCATGGCATTTCCTCAGTCGGCGTTGTGTACTTTGTGCTCGTAGTCCGTCCTTGGTCTTTCTTTCCCCGTGGTGATTGCTGCGGCGGGCTCGGGCTCGTGCTCCTTTGCCATACCTTGTTTGTGTGTGCTTGCGCGCGTGGGCATACCACTCTTGCTCTTTTTGTGCCCTCGGGTCTGCGGTTTGTGTGTTTGGTGGCGATGGTGTGCTCTGCGGCGGCGTGTGGCTCTCTTTTCTTGGTTTTGCGGGGGTTCCCTTCATACCATCACTTCTTTCCGCGTGGGCTGCCCACTAGGTATGCCCTCATACCATCCTTATTCCGTTCTGCGGTGTTGGTGGCCTCTTGTTCTTTGTGTATTCTTTGGCGGTGTCCACATTTTCTTCGGCGGTGGCGGCCTATGGGGTGTGCATGTTCGGGGAGGGAGAAAGGGTGGCGGTTTTTTTGGTTGCTGGGCGCGTTGGCGTTGCATATGTCTCCATCCGCGGTGGCCCTTGTTGTGTACATCCATACCTTTTGTTGTTTGCGGCGGCATATATGTGCGCGGGCATACCTCCTGCTCCTCTTGTGCCCCTCAGTGCTCGTGGTACGTGTGTTTTGTGGCGGTGGTGCGCCCTCCGGTGGTGTGTGGTTCCCTCTTTTTTGTTACATACGGGTTTTGCTCATACCATGCTTCTTTCCTCTGTGCGATCGGCCTAGAGTGTAGAGAGCATAGAATGCGTAAGTGAGTGGTTGGGCGGCGGCGTGGTGCTCGTGGCAGTGGTCTGTTAGGTGGTGGGTACGTCTCCTTGTTTATACCTTGTCGTGCATGCGGCGACTCCAACGGCGTGTGCGTGCATGGACATACCTCATGGCTTGGCGTCCGCGGGCACCTTTGCATGTGTTTCATGGTGTGGTGTGCCTTCGTATTTTTTTCCGTGGTGCGCTTTGCGCTGCGGTGGTCTTTTCCCCTTGTCACTCACACACACCTTGCTTGTCCCATGGCTTCCTTGTCCTATGCGTGCGGGAAATAGTAGCGGGTGTGCTCCTTTGTTGGTGGTGGCGTGGCGGTTGTGCCCTTTTCCTCGTGCGTTGACCTCGGCTCCCCTTCGTCGTGTGGCTGCGTGGTGTATCGTGTAACATACTCCGTTTGGCGGCCGGCGTGTTCTCGTGGCGTCTACCCTATGTTGTCTTGTTGTTTTGCTTTGCTTGTTGGTGTTGGGGCGCGCACAAGTCCCCTACTCCTATTGTATGTACTTTGCTAAGTGATCTGGGGCACGCAACACGCAACGTTCCGCTTTCCCGTCTTTGCGGCTCTTTTGTGCTACAAAAAGGGGAGGTTCGTGTGTAAGAGCGGTTGTCACGGTTGCCCTGCATTGCATCACAGGACAGGACCGTTAGCCCCCCATGACAACCGCTCCCTGGTCGAAGGCCACCGTTTTTGCCCTAATCTCACCTCTAATCATCTTCTTTGTTGTTGGAGCGCGCACAAGTCCCTAGCGCCTAGGACACGCACTTAGCTAGGTGTTTTGGGGCAAGCAACGCTCAACCTTGTCGCCGTCGCGACCCTGTTGTTCTTCTTTTTCTGTGAGTGTCCTAAATTTTGCGACCTCGCCAAACAGCGGCGTAAAATATTTTTGGGGGTTTCTGAGGTCGGAAAAATTTATTTTGGGCTTTTTTTTTCTGGTTGTGTATCTTTTTCTTGGTTTTTTTTCTTCTGCTACGATCGCGCGACGCTCCATTTTCCTGTCTACGAGGCGGTCATTTTTCGTCCGTTTCCCGGTACTTTCTGGTGGGGCTGCCGTGGGGGGGGTTTGTCCCCCCCCCTCCCTTTTTGGTCTTTTCCTGTTTTGGGCTGCGGGGGGTGTGTGTGGTTTTCGACCAGGTCGTGTCGTGCCTTCGTGGTGTCCGCCGCTGCCTTTCCCGGTCTTGGGTCTCTTGGTCTCCGTCCGCCTTTCCCCTCTCGTTTGGGCTGCGCCTATGTTTGCCCGCCACTGCTCCAGTGGGGTGTGTGTCGGCGTGTCCGGGATGTCTTTTCCTCTGGTGGGCCGCTGCTCTCGGCTCGGTGTCGCCGATTTTGGCAGGGCGGTACCGTCGGTACTGTCTGGCTGGGGGGTTTGCCTGCTTCTCGTGGAGTGGGTGCGCGGCTTTGCGGCTGTGTGTCTGTCTCTTGCCCCCCCCCCTTTTCTGTGCTGTTTGTTTGTTTTCCCCCCTTTATCCTAAATCCTAGCCCAATAGGGGAGGTGGCGTGTCATGGCCTAGAGTGGCACTCAGGACCATGCCCTACCCTGACATAACCTTGGTTGGACTTGGAGTTGAATGGGCTAGGATGATTGCCCCATGCAGATGACCTCACAACATAGCAAAATCAGGCAAATCACACCATAGTGCCCAAAAATTCAATTACGTACTCAAAAATGCATACGGCAAGTATTCAAATGCTCCATGCATGTGTCAAACCGGAGGTGAAAATACAAGGGTGATATAGACCAAATATTCATGCTCAAGAATATCCCAACATTGGCTCCCAAACCCCTCCGGATATATACATGCCATGCTTCACAAGTCAACTCACGATTTTGAGACCTAATCGTGTGAGGCCTCGCGTGCCACGCGAAAGTGACCACATGATCTGGCATATGGAGAGGTGCTACACCAAAGCATATGCCAACATATAAGCAACATACCATAGTTCACAGATCTCTAGGCACGTTAATGTTAGCCGACCAGTTGAGCACAAAAAATACAAAAATGAGCATAAAATGAGGTCAAAAACATGCAAATGTAGCTAAATTCATAGTAATCACAATAGTATATAACTTCGCTCGCCCGTGGTATCAACATATGGTTCAAGACACAATAGCTTAAGACCATTTGCAAACAATTCCCCCACTTGGATCCCCACATGGACGCAGAGGATACCTTCGAACCTCCTCACGATACGCACCATGAAAATGGGAAAATTGATAATGGCGCTTGTGGGTCGCTTAGTAAGCGATCCCACATGCACTATATGTGCGGTAGACTTGGTCTAGCGCTATGGAGCTCACCATTCAGACATGGGCGAAGCCCTTGCCACGCATGACTCCACATATCTTCCTACAAACGGAGATATATAACATGGGCGCGAGCATGACGAAGCACATGACATCCCTATAACGCATACCCTTAAAGAGTGGCTCCCACAATGGTATGCCATGCCCCTCCATGGACATAACTTCACGTTGAAAATACGTGAGAACCCAAGAAAAGTTTCTATGCAACACCAACACTCATGCGGTACACTCGAAAGTCGCATAGAAATATTCAGTTGCTTGGTCCAAGAGTTATAATCACTTCCTGCCCTCTTGACCATCATCTCTTGCTACATCAGGCATGTGTACACATGAAAGACGTTTGACGCTCCCTAAATTAGGTTGAGACCGATGCGATACCAGCCCATATCTCAAAATTAGAATTCCTCGCGATGAACTGGAGATATGATTCTTCAAAGTGGCCCCACAAATCAATTTTGATTCCACTATATCTCCAAGAAAAATGAAGGAGACAACAAGAGGAAGGTCGATTTGTGATCGGGGAAAAATGTAGGACCACTCGAGATTCATCATATCCCGTGCGGCGACCTCGAAGTCGAAAATCTGATTCTGAATGTCTGAAAAAATCAGATTAATTTTGCGAGTGTATAACATGAAAATTGCGGAAGCAACGAACCCTTTTCTGATGAAATTTAACCCTTCATCGGGGTTTCCGCTTAAATGCCTGGAAAAAACAGTTACCCAATCGGTTACCGCAAAATCGCGAGCCAACTGACAGTCGCCGATCTATTGACAATCAGAACTGATAGCTGAAAAATTACGGAAACATTATGATAAAAAAACCCTGTTGATTCCTGATATTTTGATCTATAAATCCCAGCCGGCGGCGCCTCGGTAATGAATATGGCCGCTCATAGCTGGAATGGCCCAGCCTATCACACTATCACATCAGGTTAGGTCAGGTGGATGGGAGAGTATGATATCAGCCAATGGCGGCTTGCCGGGGCATAGATACACATGCCAAGTGACCCAAAGATGGCTACGGGGGTCCAAACTGGCTTCACCCCCCTTCTCAGACGGTGCTATCTTGAGGTATCCCCGGCTTAGGCCTCTTGGCCCGCCGGGCCGGCGCCCCCGTCCCCTCAGGTCTTGGTCGTAGTTTGGGTCGGACCGCTTCTGGTGCTGGATGGGGGGCTTGTTTCAGGGCGTTGTGACATTAGAGGTTGCTGTACGCCAGTTCGGACCTTTTCTGGGCCGGTGCATGCCCCGAATCTTGTTGGCGTGGGTTTGCAGGCTGGCGGATCAGAGCTTGAGAGTCTGTTGCGTGTCCGTGGACCATGACATTCAGCGTTGTGTATGTATCATCCCATGTCTGCGTACGCAAGCTGCCGCATGGCGGGCCAGTGTGAGCCACGTGGTGGGGAGTGTGGTGTCGGTGGCTGGGGCATCCACTGTCCAGTGCATAGCCGTTTTGAGTGCCAGCCAGTGTACCAGGGGGTAATTGGTGTGGTCGGCAGAGTGTCAGAAACGGTCTCCCAGTACCAGCGGGGTGGCTGTCCGTGTCTCTGGTGTGTACGTCTGTACCCTGGTCGCAGTGCCCTTCCCATCCCATTTTGCAACCCACCAGGTGTGTTTGTGGCACATCAGGGTTCCCGTAGGAGTGTCCAGGGGCCCGGTCGAGGACCGTCTAGTCCATGACCTTCAGCACAATTCTGTGTACGTATTGCTCCGGTGAGCTGTTGAGGTGTACCAGGTGGTCCATAAGCTCCGGTGCCAGGGTGTCTTTCTCCTCCTGGATTCTGTCTTTGCGTTCCGTCGGGTGCCCTGCGGCGTCATCGCGTGTGTCCATGACTGCTGCCAAGGTGTTGGCTGCTAGGGTGATGACGTCGTCTTCGAGACCTTCTACAATGAAGTGCTGTTCTCCTTCCAGGTTTGGCGGGAGCTGGGCCGTGGGTTTCCTGGTGAGGTGCAGCAGCGCCCTGTCGGGGCCCGGGGCGTTGGGGTCCTTGGGTCGGGGGTCCCGCGCCCAACGTCCTGCTATTGGGTGTCGTGGCTTTTTTGTGTCGGGTAGTTGTGGCCCCATCACCATGTGCTGGATCTGGTGCAGGGGGATGGCTTGGCTGAGGGTGTCCCCCGCCATCAGTTACAGTCCTTTGGCACCCGGTACCGTGTTAAAGTAGATACCTGGGAGTGGGGCAGTGGTTAGAACAAAGCATGGAGGCATGGGTGTCGGCATGGGGGGTCCCACGTCCGGTGTCCTCGACAGGGGCCATCCATGGCGTGTGGTACAGGGTACAGAATGTAGGGTCCCGCCACCCTGCGGAGCTGCTTGGGGCTTAAGCTGTCGAGCCACCCGCCCGCTCGGATATTAACCGAGCCCGGATCGAGCCAGCTGGCTTGGTGGCGGTCGATGTCATGGCACACGGCCCGTCTGATTGTACCCCACGTTCTGCGGGGACTGGTGTCGTGGGGGGCTGGGTACCCCGTGTGGATGAGGGGAATACTGGCATTCGAGAGGGCCGAGTTTATGATGTTTGTGGGCGTGATTCCACCACCCTGAGTGGTGTTTCCCGTGGGCTTGGCTCCGTCTTGTCTGGGTATTTGTTTCTGTGAAGAGGCTGGTGCCACGTTGGGTTTTAATGCCATGTCGGGCCGGGTAGATCGTTGTATTGTGCACAGGTGTATATGGTGTAGGCTGTGCCCTCGACGTTCGGGCGTAGCCGGTATGTCGACTTCTTGTTATCGAAATTGACTTCTGTCCCCTTATACTCAATTCCAAATCCCTCAAAATGCACTGGAGTACGACACCAAGTCCAAATCAACCTGATACTTTTCGAGAATGTCTAAGATGCTTGTACTCCATAAAAATATCCTCTATCAAACAATGCGATGCACAAAATCTCCTGCACTTCCCTTTGTCTCTCTGTCCTGTACAACTCACCTATGATTTTAAATCTACTTTCGTCACATAACTCAGTATCTGGGCATTTTCCCAAAAGTTATGGAAATCTATACATGACTGCAAGGTCGATTTTTGAAAATTCGAATCTTTTGGAGAATCCATTTCTGATCTGGCATCGCACTCACTAAGGATTTCCCGTAATCGCAGATTCATTCGCGATTTAGCGGCAGCGACGCGAGCGTAAATAGTTAGTTTGGTCGATTTAGGGCGTACCTTTCACGGCACACAGGAACTGAGCATATGAGGTTGCGTAACTGAGCATACTCCACATCCTGAGCACATTTCTGGTCCCCTGTCCCCCCCTGCCGTAAGGTTATAGGCAATTTTGATCCTTTCCCCCCCCTTTTGGCACCAAAACGGCTAAAAACGACCTTTGTGCGCTCCAACGAACCACAGCACCGGCACAAGGGCAATGCCCTATTGTTAGATGGCCCATAAAGAGGCATTGTATCCAAAGGAAATGCTTGTAGCCCTCGTAGCCGCCAAGTTAAAACATGAATGTGGGTATGTAGAGAAGAGACCTGTTCGGAAGGTGACAATGTTATTTAGGAAGCATAGGGGGTAGTATGAACAAAACAAACAATCAAAGGGCGATGCATAGTGATAGCACCATGACGGAACACACATTGTACCATGTTGAAAGCCTCTATGTCGCATTGCCGTGAGGATATGTATCTTTTGTGCGTGCATTTTGCTCGTATGCATGGACATTCTTGGTGACTTTTCACACTAAAAACGTCTACAAATGGCCTTGGTGCGCTACATAGAACCACGGCACCCATACAGGGGCAATGATCTATTGCCAGATGGCATTCAAAGAGGCATTGCATCCAAATAAAATGCTTGTAGCCCTTGTAGCCGTGAAATTATAACTGAATATGGTTATATAGAGAAAGTACTTGTTCGGAAGGTAAAAATGCCATTTAGGAAGCATAAGGAGTACTATGAACAAAACAAACAATCAAACAGCGACATATAGTGATAGCACCATGATGGAACACACCTTGTACCACGTTGAAAGCCTCTATGTTGCATTGCCATGAGGATATGTATCTTTTGTGCGTGCATTTTGCTCGTATGCATGGACATTCTTGGTGACTTTTGACACCAAAAGCGGCTACAAACGGCCTTGGTGCGCTACATAGAACCACGGCACCCATACAAGGGCAATGCCCTATTGCTGGATGGCCTTCAAAGAGGCATTGCCTCCAAATAAAATGCTTGTAGCCCTTGTAGCCATGAAATTATAACATGAATGTATGCAGGTAGTTAGTGCCACGTCTTGTGAAATCTGGTAAACTCCCCCCCCCGGGGGCCATTTGTTTGGAACAAATGGGTAAATGAGGGTTTTGAAAATGTTTTCATGAGGACCCCACCTATTATGGGGGCCCTGAATCCAAAACACATGCCGTTTGAGTCCAAAGATTTGCTCTCTGGGTACTTTTTGAGTAAAGGTGTATGCAGGTAGTTAGTGCCACGTCTGGTGAAATCTGGTAAACCCCCCCCTCCCGGGGGCCATTCTTTGGAAAAAAATGGGTAAATGAGGGTTTTGAAAATGTTTTCCAGTGGACCCTCCCTATTTTGGGGCCGCTGAGTTCACAAAACATGCCAGTAGAGTCCAAAGATTTGCTCTTTGGGTACTTTTTGAGTAAAGGTGTATGCAGGTAGTTAGTGCCACATCTGGTGAAATCTGGTAAAACCCCCCCCCCGGGAGGCCACCTTTGAGAAAAATGGGTAAATGAGGGTTTTGAACAGGTTTTAATGAAGCCCCCCCCTGTTTTGGGGGCGTTAAATCCAAAGAACATGCCGTTGGAGTCCAAAGATTTGCTCTTTGGGTACTTTTTGAGCAAAGGTGTATGCAGGTAGTTAGTGCCACGTCTGGTGAAATCTGGTAAAACCCCCCCCCCGGGGGCCATTTTTGAAAACAATGGGTAAATGAGGGTTTTGAAAATGGTTTCATGCAGACTTCCCCCATTTTGGGGGCGATGAATTGAAGAAACATGCCATGAGAGTCCAAAGATTTGCTCTTTGGGTACCTTTTGGGTAAAGGTGTATGCAGGTAGTTAGTGCCACGTCTGGTGAACCCCCCCCCCCGGGGGGGGGCATTTTTGTGGGAAAAAATGAGTAAATGAGGGTTTTGGAAATGTCTTCGTGAGGACCCCCCCCATTTTTGGGGGCGCTAAATCCAAAGAACATCCCATATAAGTGTAAAAAATTGCTTCTTGGGTACTTTCTGAGCAAAGTGACGTTTTGGTCCGTAAAATCATTGGTGTATGTATTTAATACCGTGATCGCATGCGCGCTCTTTCTGGCCGCGGGCAGCCCCAAATGGGCATGAACCAGTCACACCCCCCGCCAAGCCCTTGCCGCAGCCACTAGGCCACATGCAAGGGCTGACACACACCAGGGGGCATGCACAGCAACAATGTACATGTAATGTAAAAAAGTAATGTAAAAAGGTTAGCACTCAAAACAGAAATGCCAAACTGTGCTGAAAAAGAGAAACAGACTGAGATGCACTGAAATTGACACGGACAATTGTATACTGTACATTGTCCCACCCCCAAGACCTGAAGTCCTAACTCAAGGTCCCTCTACTTTTTCCAGGGTATCCCTACACACTGTCCTGAGTGGCAGGGTTTCACTGCCACCTAAAAAGCCCAGCTGACTATGGGAAAAATTCCCGGGAAACCACTAAACGTTTTCAAACAGAAAATCTACCTAAGCAAAAATTCTGACCTAAACTTCTGGCCTAAAACTCAGAGGGGCAGTTTTCCAAAAATGGAATCCAAAACAGTTTCACTCATTCTACTTACTGCCCAAGCCGTCTGGTCTAAAATATTTTTCTGCACCAAAAAACCCTGCTCAGAAGTTTTAAAAAAAAATCAGCAAACACACAAGCAGCACAAACAGGGCAAGCAGCACACAAAGAAATCTGTGAGTCTGTTCTGAACCGACCCACCGTGCTGACAACCCTTAAACTAATGTACAGATTGGTGCTGTATTTGCTTCATTGAGGTAAATTACTTCTGAGCTTCATGATGGTTCGTCAGTACTCCGGCTCTGCGATCCTGAAAGATAGCAGAAGACAAAAGCAGGAGTCCTAACACGTGAGGGGGGGGGGGTGGTGCAGAACCGACGAATGAAAACAGACCTGGCTCACTGGGCGTCGAAAAACCGTTTGGTTCCTGAATTCTGAATTGACCTCATCTGAGTGTACCTGGAAACAGAGCAGGAAGGGAAAAAATGGATAAGGGTTCAGAAAATCAACGGGTCAGGGCAAACAGACTTGCGTAGATACAATGCAACAAACACATGCGCAAGTGTGCACACGTGCATACATTAGTAAAACAAATTCCTGAGCGGCCCCAGAAGAAAAATGCAAGTAGTCAGTACACGGACCTGCAGCACATATAGTGCTGAGACCACTCCCCCCTCCCACTGTGCGGCGCTACCCTCAGGCAAAAACTGCACCCCAAATTTCTCTTGTAAAAAATTAACAACGAAGAATTTCCCCGTACACTCTGGCCTAGAGTGTATGTGACCACGGGTGCACTTTCGCCCACGGTGGTTGAGACAAAGAATCACTGCAGTAGCAGTGGCTCCGCAATGGACATGACTCTGCAGTGGCAGAGCCAGTGAAGTATCAAAAGGGGACAGGGGGTGGGGAGGGTACAAAAATATGATAAATTTACCCATAGATTAAATGTGGAAGTGGAGCACCGGCAGATGCACAGACGTGCCCTAGCTCCCAAACAGGAACAAAGAGTTAAAAAACAGAAAAGCCACACTGTGACTCTGAAAGAATTGGGAAGTCTGTTGAAAAATATTCCTCTTGTCAACAAAACAAGCCCAAACTGGGTTGACATCTCATGAGCGAAATGCTCAAAATCAGGCCAGCGTAAAACTGGGCCTGAAGCCTCAGATTCAAAAGACTGAAGCAAGGCTGCACATCAGTGTGAGCAACTGAGCACAAAAACAGTGCTTTTTGAGCGCCGGAGGCGCTTGGTGTCGGACCCGTTTTTTCGATCAAGCTCATTTGGGCTAGATTCAGCCATAAAAACGTGAAACACTGAAAAATTACCCAGAGACAAAGTAAACGCACAAAGCGCCTTACTGCCCAAGCACAAGGCTCAGGGTAGGCGCGCGTTTCTCAGAGCTGCTCAGCGCTGCCTCTCGAAGCTGCTCAGCGCTGCCTCTCAGAGCTGCTCAGCGCTGCGATGATGCGACACGGACTGTGGTAGAGGATCTGACACGAAGCGAAGACGAGCTGAGTCTGAAACCAGGTTGTACAGTGGAAAACTGCCATGCCCGTGGCTGTTCAGTGCTGCAAGCGTCCACGAACACACACTCACAAATGCAGGAACGAGCGCTGCCATGGTCCCACAAGTGACTGTAGTAGAGAATCTGACAGGCAGCCAAAATTAGCTGAGTTTGAAAGCAGTTTATGCAGTGGCAAACTGCCACCACTGTGGCTCTCCACTGCGCAAGCGCTCAGGAACGCACGCAACACACACTGGAAACCTTTGAAACAAAACCTCAATTGTTAGCGCCCTGGTCAGCGCTCATGTCAGCCTTGCTGTTGTCGAATCGCGGCGATGCGTCGCTGGATGTCTTCGCCGACGCTGCGGCGAACAAACTCCTGCTAGCCGAAACTCCCTCTCGTGCGTTGACATTCAGAGCGCTCGGCAAAAGTCACCTCGCTGGAGCAGCACTGTCCCAGAGCACTCTCATGCCCTCATACCGCACACGTGAATTTGTTGCACGGACTACCCAAGCTCCCGACAAAGGGCATGACTGATGTCGAGCTCGAACGCGACGCCTTGCACAGCCAGCAGACAGAAACAAACACCGCCGTTATCGCAGATTCACAACCAGTGAACTCAACACTGAACTCACGGCCTCGTCAGTAAATCTGGTACCTCAAGCTCAAGCTCTCCGAAGCCATGAAAATTTTGCTTGGGGACTGAACTGCTGATGCTGTACACAAAGAAATGGACATTCTTGTTATCGAAATCCCAATCCCTCAAAATGCACTGGAGTACGACACCAAGTCCAAATCAATCTGATACTTATCCAGAATGTCTAAGATCCACGTACTCCATAAAAATACCCTCTATCAAACAATGCGATGCACAGAATCTCCTGCACTTCCCTTTGTCTTTCTGTCTTCTACAACTATGTATTTAATACCGTGATCGCACGCGCGCTCTTTCTGGCTGCGGGCAGCCCCAACTGGGCATGAACCCGTCACACCCCCCGCCAAGCCCTTGCCGCAGCCACTAGGCCACATGCAAGGGCTGACACACACCAGGGGGCATGCACAGCCACAATGTACATGTAATGTAAAATAGTAATGTAAAAAGGTTAGCACTCACAACAGAAATGCCAAACTGTGCTGAAAAACAGAACCGGACTGAGATGCACTGAAATTGACACAGACAATTGTATACTGTACATCGTCCCACCCCCAAGACCTGAAGTCCTAACCTAAGGTCCTTCTACTTTTTCCTGGTTATCCCTACACACTGTCCTGAGTGGGGGGGTTTCACTGCCACCTAAAAAGCCCAGCTGACTATGGGAAAAATTCCTGAGAAAGCACTAGAAGTTTTCAAACAAAGAACCTACCTAAGCAACTATTCTGACCTAAACTTCTGGCCTAAAACTCAGAGGGGCAGGTTTCCAAAAATGGAATCCGAAACAGTTTCACTCATTCTACTTACTGCCCAAGCCGTCTGGTCCAAAATAATTTTCTGCACCAAAAAACTCTGCTCAGAAGTTTGGAAAAAAATCAGCAAACACACAATCAGCACAAACAGGGCAAGCAGCAGGTGCGTTTGCGTCAGGTTGTGGCTGAGTTGTACTTCCGTGCCTTTCCGGTTTGCGCTGTGGTAAGTGTACCATCCACGGGCTATGGGGTTGAAGATTGCCGTCTCTGGCCCACAGCGGCGGGTGTCTGTTGCGCCTTGTTGGTGTTGTGGTGGAAGCCTTGTTCCAACAGGGTGTTGAGTGTCCATTCCAGTGGGGCCCCTTCCCTGCGTGCCATGGCCTGGACCGCCTTGGCGAGTGCCGTGGCGGTGGGTGGTAAGGCGGGCTTGGCCACTTGGGGCACCATGCCGGCGGCCGTTGGGAAACTCCAGTATGTGGTGAATGCCCCTGGTTGGTGGGCATTGTGGGTGTCTGGGAGATCTAGGGAGAGCGCCTCCTTGATTTGGGACACCGCTTCTGGGTGTATGGTGATCGGGTAGTGCCAGACTGTATGTTTGGTGGTGCTGTGGTATGTTTGGGTGGCTCGTTTCTTGGGTTCCACTGTTTGGGGGCTGAGTGTGTTGTCCACGGTGACGCCGCTCAGGCGGTCCATGGCTGTGGTCCATCGTGTCTGCCAGTCGTTTGTCTTGGGGTCGCCGTCAGTACCTTCCACGGTATAGTGGATCGCCGCCCATTCCGAGTCTTGGTCAATGGCAATGTTGGTGTCTCTGGTTGTTGTCACCCAGACGGCTTGTCTGGGTCTTGCTTGGGGCATTTGGTCGTCTTCTCCAAGGGTGGCGTATTTGAAAGTGGCCGTGCCTTGGATGGTGATGAAGAGATGCTCAGCTGGCGGCAGTTTTATCTGTTTAATTGTGATGAGGTGGATGGCGTCCACCGTTATTACTCCAGGCAACATCTCTTTCCAGTCTATGGTGCCTGTTGGTAGCTTCCATGTTGGTGCTGTGCGGCGGGTGTGGATTTCCTCACGGGGCAGCTGGTAGTTGCCTGGAACGTGGTGCATGGTGAGGGGTTTGGCCATGTATTTGACTGTGGTGGTAGGTTCGGCGCTGCTGTGGGCTGGTTGGTCGTGATCCGTCAGCGGCAGGTCGTCCTCTGCTGGGGAGCGGGGTCGTGGTGGGCTTGGGGGGTATGAACGGCTCCGATATCGGATGCGGTGTTACTGGTCGGAGGTCCGTGATCACATGCGCCGCGGTGGCTGGATCTTTGTTGAAGTACACCCTTGGCACGGGGGGCCCGATGAGGTGCCACTCGCGGGGGTCGTCAGATGCTGAATGGAGGTGGAGACGTTGTTGGGTGGTCCAGTTGTGGTAGGCCAGGATTACGCTCACGATGGCCGGGATGTAGCTGTCTGCAAACGTGTGTCTTGGCGCCGTGTTCTGGATAAGTTTTGCCAGCGCGCTGATGTCTATGTTTGGTAAGAGGTCGTCCCATGTCGTGCGGTCAGTGGTATCTGGTGGTCTTGTGTGCCCCTGCAGCACTCCCGTCTCGTACTTCGGCCAGTCCTGCAACGTACGCTCCACGTACGTGATGTCCGTGTCCGGTTGGATGCTATTTTCCGGTAGGGTGCGGGCATGGGCCAGGAGTCTGTACAATGTCCACTGCTGGGCTGCTGGTCTAGCAGGTAGGGTCACGGTTTGGTCCGGGTCCTCCGCCTCTGTCGCTGCGTTTCCCTAATACACCGTGTTTACCACGGTGTATTCATCGTTGTCCCTTCCGGGCGTCCAGTCCAAGTGGACCTCAGATGCGGATGTCGTGGTGGGGCTGCATGTTGCATTGCATGGGTGGGCCTGTTTTGTCATGGAGGTTAATGGTGTGGTTCCAGGCCCACGTATGCAGCGTCCGGATGAGTATGAGTGGTGCTTCTTTAAATGCTGTTGGCGGCGGTTCATCCAACTCCTTGATGTGGTCCGAGGCCTCTTGTGCGTGTCGTGCTTCTGTGAGTTCCATTCAGCTCCGGGCCTGGAGACTCGTCCTTATGTTAGCACTCCTGTTGGTGGTTTTTGGCGGGCCTCTTGCATGCATCGCTGTATTCCTTGGGTGTACGCATGTTGGTCAGGTCTCCTGTCTGCTGCTGCGCCTGCCATCATCTACCTGTGTGCTGCATCGAGCGCTCTATACAGGCTCCACGTGTGTTGCTGGAGCGCTAAGGCTCCCGTCGCTGACTGCAGGACGCGTTGTATGCTGTCCTGCACCGGGTTGTCGTCCAACTCCATGGTTCCATTGTTGATGTCCAGGCCGCTGGGCAGTGACGGCGGGGCCGGTTGTCGCGCGGGTGGGTCGCTGGTGGCGTCAACGTCCCTGATGCTGCTGTGGGTTGACGTCTGGGATTGCGCTGCTGGTCCATCTGACTGTGTGTCTGATGTGTTGGTAGAGTCGATTAGCTGTTGTTCGTCATGTGCGTGGTCGTCCCGTGACTGCACCACCTCTATGGTCAGTCCTGTCACTTTCTGTTGTTGTTGTGGGTCGCCTGCATCGTCCCAACGCTGTATCGGTGGTAGCGCCTTGATGCTGTAGACTGTTTTTTCGATGCTGTACTCGGTGCGGTCCGGGGTTGGCGCGTATCTACGCGGTGCGCCGTTGGTGCTGTACTCAGTTCCGTGGTCACTATAGTCTGTCTGCTGGGACAGATTCTGGGTTGGTTCCGGGTCTGACTTCTGCCGGTCTGGCATGGCTGGTATTGGGCGGTGGCGGTGGGTCCGCTCGTGTGCATGCTGCACTCCGCGCGCGTTGGGGCCGTGGTTAGTGCACCATATAGCCAGTTTTGACCGTACCTTACATTTACATCCAGTTCTGGTGTGCCTTGGTCTTCTGGACTGGATTGCCGGGCCTTGGTCTGTGTTGGCGTGCTCGGCTCAGGCGACGTGGCCCCCTGTTGGGCAAGGTTGCTGTTGGCTTGATTCTGCTCCATCGCACCCTGTGTTCGTGTGGTGTGTTCCATGCGTGTGGGTCCCCCTGTGCCTTGCGCGTCTTAGACTGTGTGTGCATTATGCGCTTTGCAGTGTTACGTGTGTGCGGGCCTTGCATGCGCGGGTGGCATACCTTTTTGTTGTGTTGCCACTTTGCTCGTTTATGCCGCTTAGGCGCTTAGGCTGGGCCTGGGCCCCTGTTCATGTATGCCAAGCCAGCTGCTCTGCCGTGCGGTAGCCGCCCTACAGCGCGGCGCCGCCTTGTGCCATGTGGAAGAGCTGTGACATGCGAGGCATGTTGGCGTTCCTGCAGGTGTTGTGGCGTTCGTTGCTGTGTCATGCTGCGTACCGTTGTGCGCTGTTGCGCGCGCTGTCAGGGTGGGTTGCGTATTTTGGTGTCACGTTGTGTCGTGTTGGTGTTCTGGCATGTAGCGTGGCGTTGTGTGGTTTTCCGTCATGTTTTGTTGTGCCTCGTCGTCTCGCGGCGTGTGGTGTTGTCTTGTTTTGTGTTGTCTTGTTTTGCGTTTTAATGTGTGTTTCCTTTTGTTGTGTTGCGGTATTGCCGCATCGTGTCGTGTGGCGCGGCGCTGTGTTGTGTTGTGTGGCGTTTCGTTGTGTTGTGGTTGCGCCTCTCCGGGTTGCTTTGTGTAGGATGTTTTTGTCTTGCGGTTGGAGTGCCGTGGAGTTCCCATTGTGTCTTGTGGTGTTGTGTTGTGTTGTGCCATGTTGTGTCGTGTTGTGTTGTGTTGCGTTGCGTTGTGTCGAGTTGCCTTCCGGTGCATTGTGTCGGGTAGCATTATGTTGTGTCGTGTTGCGTTCTGTTGTGTTGCAGTGCGTAGCGTGGTGTCGTTTTTTGTTGTGTTGCGTTGTGTTGCGTTCAGTTGTGGTTTGTTGCGTCGTGTTGTGTGGTGTTGTGTTGCAATGTGCGGTGTGGCACCTTGTTGTGTTGCGATGCGTTGCCTGGTGTCGTGTTGTGTCGTGCTGTGTTGCATTGTGTTTTGTTGTGTGGTTGTTCGTTGTGTTGTGTTGTGTTGTGTGGTGTCGTGTCGTGTTGTGGTTTCCCGTGTTGTGGTGTGCTACGTGGTGTTTTGTTTTGTTGTGTTACGATGTGGTGTGTCGCAATGTGGTGTGGTGTGTTGTGTTGTGGTGTGTTGTATTGCGTTGTGTCGTGTTTTGGTGTGTTGCGTTGTGTTGTGTTGTGTTGTGTCATGTTTTGTTGTGCTGTGTTGTGTCCTGTCGTGCCGCGTCGTGTCAAGTCACAATTGTGTTGTGTTGTGTTATGTTGTGTTCTTTTGTGGTGCTTTGTGTTGTGTCGTCTTGTGTTGTGTCGCGTTGTGTTGTATACAGTTGTGTCGTGTTGTGTCATGTTGCGTTGTGTTGTGTCGTGTTGAGGTAGGTTGTGTCGTGCCGCGTTATGTTGTGTCCTGTCCCGCCGTGTAGTGTTACGTGGTGTTGTGTTGTGTTGTGTTATGTTGCGTTATGTTGTGACGTGTTTTGTTGTGCCGAAGGCGCTGTTACCAAAGGGAAAAAGGCCGGGATGTCTACCCACGGGTAAAGGTAAACGGGCTGGGCTGTGTGTGTTGTGTGCGCGCCGTGCGTAAGTGTGTCGGCCTCAGCAGGGGAAGGGGGAGTCGGGGAGACCTGGTGAGTTCGCCTCCGGCGACCGCGCTTATTCCAGGAGCTCCCGCTGCACCCCTTCCCTTTCTGCTTGCTGGTGCAGGCGCAGCTCCTGCAATGCCCACGCCATCGTGCTGCCCGGGCCCAGGCGGGCCTTCAGCAGTGTGGCACGCGCCTTGGCGTTGGCGTACCAGATCCGTATGGACTCCTCCACGACGTGGCGGAGGAAACTCCGTGCCCTGCGAGTGGGGCCCCGTACACTCCAGGTGGGCCAGCTGCATGGAGGGGGTCCGCAGGGCTGCCGCCCACTGCTCCAGCACAGTCGGTTCCCACAGCTGGTGACGCACTGGGGCCGCCCGTGGCCCCGCCTTCTGGTCAAGCCACGCTGCGAGGCGCCGGCGGGCTGGCCCCCACTCGTGCGATTGAGCCGAGCAGGCCCACAGGTGGGGCGCCGTCTCGGGCTGTGTCCCGCACAGGAGACACGTTGTATCCAGCACCGTGCCCCGGTGGGAGGAACGGTGGGCCAGGACGGTCATGGTCGGGACGTTGTCTATGCGATGCGCCGTGATGTGGCGCTGCTGGTCGTGGTCCAACCAGTCCAGGGGGAGGCCCCCCCCTGGCATGAAATTTACCCCCCAGCGGGCCTCGTAGATGGCCTGCGCCGGTATGGAGGCCCGGCTCTGCAACCAGTCACTCAGCGCCGTCGGGGAGAGCTGGCACTGGTCGCGGAAGGGCACTGGGGGGATACATGAGTAGGGGCGCCTGAGGAGCCACGTGAGGTCTATCTCTGGCGGCTCTCGCGTCGCTGCGTCCACACGGACGTTGAGGTCCGTGATCCAGTGCGACGGTGTGGTCACCACATTGATGGCTGACCTCGGGGAGAGGCGCTGCCCCCCCAGGACAGTGGCGTAGAGGTGGTGGATGCCATCTCTGCAGTGCCCTCCTTCCTGGTACGTGCGGAGGGCCCCCACTGCTGCCTCGGAGTCCGGCACCAGCCAGTAAACCCCCTGCTGTGTCGCCAGCTGGCGGGCATACGAGAGGAGGGCCATCGCCTCCCCCTCCTGGGAGGTGCCCACTCCTGAGGCCACCTGGGCCTGGTACTCCCCAGGCCCGCTCTGGACGACCCCGGCCATGGCCATACCCGCCTGCGTGGCCCCTGCATCCACCGCCACGACACTGCCTCGGAGGGTCGCCAGCGCAGGCAGGTCATGGAACCAGACGCCTGGGCGAGTCTCAGGGGCCAACACTCGCGGGGAGTCGGTCTGGTTTCGTTATGTTGTGACGTGTTTTGTTGTGTTGTGTTGTGTCGCATGATGGTGTTTTATGTGGTGTTGTGTGGTGTGGTGTGTGGTGTGGCGCCGCGCTGTGCTGCGCAGTGTTGTGTTGTATTTTGTTTCATTGTGTTGGGTTGAGTTGTGTGGTGTAGCGTCTTGTCGTGTGGCGTTTTGCTTGGTTGTGATGTCTTGTGTTGGTGTGTTGTGTTGTGTTTGGGTTGTGGTGTGTTGTGTTGTGTTGTGTTGTGTTGTGTTGTGTTGTGATGTGCTGTGTTGGGTCGCGTTGTTCCATGTTGCGTCATGTTTTTGCGCGTCGCGGCGGCGCCCTAATGGTCACTGGCGTGGTTGTTGACTTGGTGTCCGCGGTTGCCGCCGTGCTCCCTCCGTTTGCGGTGGTAATCATTGTGCTTGTGGACAATGTACAAAGTGTCGATGCACGCATTTCGGCTCCTTAGCTTCTTGTGGCGTATTGTTCCGCGACTTCTTACCCGTACTCTTTGGTTTTGGCGGCGCGGAAGAGCAAGCGCTTTTTACACGTTTTGCTCGCGGGCCTTACCGCTGTTTAGTTGTGTGGTTGTTCCCTGTTGTTACTCTTTGGTGTTATCGGCGCCCATTATGCTTGGAGTGCTGCTTTCCGTGTGCATTGTTTCTCTCTTTGTTTGCTAGGTACCTGTGTGTCTTGAGATTCCTGTGATGGTCTGGTAGTTGTACGTCGTCGTGCTTGTGCCTGTTTGAGCGCGTTGTGCTCCTGCCGGGTTCATACCTTGCCGCGTCGTAACGTACTTGGTTTCAATCCATCTTCCTCTTTTTCTTGGTGTTTGTCGTCCCACGTTGACCTATTGCTACGGCATGCACTTTGCCAGGTGTTTTGGGGCACGCACGGGTTTCACTCTGTCTTGTTTGGGGCCATCGTGGTTCCTCTCGTGGGCTGTATGGCTGGATTTCTCTGCTGACCTCGCCAAACAGCGGCGCAAAAATTTATGGGGGGATTTTGAAGTCAGAAGAAATGATTTCTGCTTTTAGTTTTCGTTTTTCCGCGTCTTTTTCTTCATTCTTTCCACGCTGTTCAGCGATACACGCGACAGAGGCCCAAATAGCAGAAGCTTAACCCCACTGAGTTGTCTCACTGCCGCTATCATACTTCAGGTTTGAACCGCATTGGCACGCTGAAATTTGACTACCCTGCCAATGAATGACGCCTTCTGCCCTTTGGTGCACTGGAACTGGAAGTGGAATCAAGGACGATCCAAGTACAGTACTTCCGACCAACGACTCCTGGCTGGGATGCTCCACCTCTCTTCGCAGCCCCGCCTACTTGGTATTAACCCTATTGTGTGGCTCTATGACCGGGAGACTATGAAAACATTTCAGAAGGGTCCCCTCCTCAACAGGCGAAACTAAAATGATGGTGGACCTATCTCAGTCAGCTCAGATTGACTGTCCACCATATTCAGAGTATACAAAATGAACTGGCTGAATATATGTTGCGTAATAACTTTGATGCCCTCTTAGGTGAGGGCTTGGAGTTGTTGGCCAAAGATATTGAGCTGCGCCTGTCTATGCGTACTTCAGGTGTCCTGGAGGGATGAGGTCTGAGGGACAACCCAGAGCAGTAACAATGTCGACTCCAATGCCTCAGTGATGGCCTAGAGGCACGCCTGATAGACGTCGACCGCTGGTGGAAAGATAGTCAGTACCTCTATTATGAGGACCACATGGTTGTTGCTGAGGCAGGACCCGACAGCTGCCTGCAGTGGGCCAAACTCAGCTCAGGGCACACCTCAGCTCAGGGCACACTGGCTGTAACCGCTCTGTTGAGTTTCCTGGGGACTGTTTCTACTCCCGGCTTGTCCGGACTACGGTCGGCAATGCAGTCCATAGTGGACTCCTGTGCCTGTCATGCTAGCAAACAGAGCCACTCTGGTGACCGGGAAGTGATCTCCAGTCTACCCATCCCCTACTGTGCTAAACCTTCGTTGTGTGTGGATTACATCGATGGTCTGCCTGGGTTTGGCAGCTACGGCAGTTGTCTTGTTGTTACCTGTGGTTGGGGTCCTTTCACCCGTGCGTTCCCCTGCAGCAAAAGATCTCAGGGATAAAGATTGTCAAACCATTGGTTCAACAACGGTTTGGACACTATGGAGCACCTAAGACGGTGCACTCTGATGAAGATGTATGCATACGCACTGATACAGGGGGGTACAAGCGAGTGTTGGACGCCCTGAATGTCAGGTAACCACAGGTGTGCTCTACGCTCACACTTCTAACCCTCTGTGTGAGAGACACCGTCGCCTGGTGGAGCAGAACCTGAGGATACTGATGAAACAAGAATTTATGAACCATTGGGTACGCTTGTTACCCTCGGTTGTCTTAACCATGAACTGTCAACAGATGTTCCTCAAAATGGCTATACCCCCCACTAGTTGTTCCATGGGGGGCGACCTGCGTGGGTTGTCGAAACCCCTTCCTTGAGGACAGCAAGAGCCCCATATGGGATTGGCTGGAACACAAGCAGGACGTGGTCAACTTGGCCAGATCTAACGTGAAGCACGTTTCTGAACCTGAATTGACTAGCGGTAACCGCACGAGGCGTCCTGTCCGTCTCAGGGTAGGAGACGTGGTGCTTGCACACCCCTCGAGATGGACGCCATGGCCCCAAGACTGTTTGCAAGACCTTTTCTTTGGGTGCTACCGCATTATCAAAATAGATCGATCATGGATCCATCTGAGATGCAGTCCCCGCCCAGGTGAAGAGCTGCTGCATGCACGTAAACAGCTGAGACACCACCACTCTCCTGACAACTTGGCCTGCGATGAGTGGCGTCTCACTTACACGTAGTTTGAAGGTATCGACCTGCAGAACGCTGCCAGCCCTCAGGAGGCAGACAAACTCGAAGACGTGACTGCCCATGAAATTGCAGTCGATAACTACTACGTGGGTGCAGGTCTTGCTCGGCACAAGTAGAAACAGGGTTGGAAAAACCTTATCCTGCATGCCGGTAGGGAGGTGGTGTCAAGTGTGCTGGCGCCTGGCGCCAGGAAGAAATAAAAAGATATGTCGCATCTTGTCAGGATGTGACCGCATTTGCATGGCCTACATGGAATGGGAGCTCAACCGCGTCAGCTCCGTTCCAATTTTGTGGGCGAGGGGATTACCGAGATTTCCACCCTCACCAACACAACCCCTCCGTTACGACCTTTACTGGCTACTTGGTCACAGCATGCTGGATGCCCTCCTTGACCAAAACACAAACCCCACAAACCAAGTGAAACAGAAACTGAATGCTGTTGTGGGGAGCAGCACATATATGGATGCAGACAGACAGGAACCAGCAACGCGCAATGTGCGCCAACAAGTGCGGTAACTGACACCCGCAGTGCGCGAGGCCTCGTGCACTAAAGTACACTAGAAACAGGTCTCTAATGCGGTGTGAGTGCGCGAGGCCTCGCGCACTGCATAGGTCGCTAACTCCCGTGGAATTGGTCGCAGCAAACACGGTTGTGTAACAGATTTGCTAAAACAAGTGGCAAAATGGCGTTTCGACTGAATTCAGAGCCCAAATGAACGTGTTTTGTGTCATGCCATCTGCCCTCTTTACGTCTTTTTTGGCACCAAGAGACAACCAGGGTCGCCAGAACAGACGCCACCAGACGCAGAGGGCGTGGGGTCATCACCAGGGACCGACCAAGGGGACACATAGAAGAAAGGGCGGCAGAGGAAGGGGGGGAAAAAGGCGAATACCGGTGATGAAGCTCACAGTTGACATTCAACAGTGCCTGCGGAAGGAGAATGGAAAAGCAGTGACGATACCGTTAACTGACTTGAAGATTGACAAGACCAAGGAGCGAGGACAGATCTGAGCACTCAACCACGGCAAGGTTGTCAAAAAAGTGGCGGGATACCAAGCGTTGCCGCCACCGGGACCATTGCGCGTAACCGCATGGCAGGACAGTGGTATGACTTGCTTTGTATTTTTGCATAAGGTCGACAACATTTCTTCTCCCTGCTGTTTTGTGGTACATGATGTGTGTTGCAGATGGCTCGCTGTACGTTCTGAATGGGCAACACGGGACAGAGACATGCAGGGCAATTTAGAACATGCGGCTAGCCGAGGGCAAAGAACTGGAGGACGGGCAAGAAACTTGCTATGTTGACAATCTCAAGTACAAAACGCGTTGAGGGACCGGGCTAAGGTTGCAGAATTACAGCAAGCTGGCAGCCAGTCTGTGACGTGGATTCCGCTGTCCGATGCGCTAGACAACATGCTGTTGTACCTTGAGGACCAGAAGCGGGAAAAAGAACCACATGATTTCGAACAGTCCAAAACTGCTGTTGTCCAGGCTGCCATCAACTCTGCGTTTCCTGCCCTTCAGCAGTTGGAAAAACCAGGGCACACGGTATGTGTTGGTGCGTCACACAGTCGCAGTGCGCGTTGCAAGTTTTCCGTTCGTAGGAGGCATCATCCAAGCACTGGAGGGACGTCTTTTCCCTTGCATACTACTGCGGCAACGACTCAGTGACCGGTATGAGGAACCTCAAGGGTAAGAGCAGGAAGGAAGACGTCACAAGGAATGCCTTCCAGATGCTGGAGGGGCTGCATCTGCCAAGAGTATTGCAGAAGGTCTGTGCGGATATGAACCTGAAAGATGCGACCATACGCAGCACCAAATCCCAGATTGACGCGTTGCTTACGGAACAATGGGTTAGTTTCCACCTTGACAATCCGGACGATAAGGTATGCGTCAATTTCACAGCTTCAGTGCGCGAGGACTCGCGCACTCACCCGCCATTTCTTCACATCTACACAGCTGCCGATGCGGAGATTCGAGCAGAAGTCGCAGCACTGGGCACGTTGCAACTGAAGATGGGCCTCGGAAACTGGAGTTATTGGGAAGACTTCAAAATTTTTAAGTACCGGTCGCTGTGGTTAAAGTGGAAACCGTTGACCCGTGCACCTCTGTGGCGGACTGCTAACAAGAGAGCACCTCCATCACCGCAGACCCTGTCTGTGCGGAAACAACTGCAAACAAAGGCTGAGGCACCAGCATCGGCGCCGACAACACAGACACAGTTGAGCACTAGCCAAGTGATAAATATTTCCAAGCAGAACAACCAAGAGACAAAGTGCAGTTTGACAACATGCTGTATTGGGGAAATCAAGAAAACACCAGCTGCCCGTTCCCAGGACGTGCAGCACCGGTTGTGGGTTGTCAACGCTGACCTCCTCGCGGAATACGACTCTGCACGATTTGTTCCGAGGTGGTCGTTGGATGTGATGATTTTGGGTATGGATGTGATTTTCTATAACGACACTGATGTGGTGTACCGGATCGGCCGAGACATGCAGAGGCTGGGGCGTATCGAGAAGGAGAAGGATTCAACTACAGTGCCTTTCTATCATGCCCGGTTGCCGGTATACACTCGGAGGTCGGGTTCCGTCACAACCAACATGTATCAACTTGACCAGCACATCATGTCGATTGAAACAACAAGCCGCTGAGATAAGCAGGTATATCTGCCGCTTTCGCTGTTTTTGACGCAATTGAGAGTGAGAGGCCTCGCGGACTGCTGTCACAATTCGTCGTCCTTATTCATCGCATTTGCAGTTGCCAAAAAAACTGACGTACTCCACTGGACGTTTCGAAGAGATGCACAAGAAGAACCTCAGTGGTTTCATGCCTCTGATTCACGTGCTGTGGTACCTTGAAATCTATCTGGTTGATTGTGGGAATACTGATGCACTGGTTGTTGTGGATGAGACGCCGGCCATGGCCGCAAAGATTGCGATGTCGGACGGGAGGACTAAAAGGGCATTTCTGACTGCGGCAGCGATCAAGCAAAAGGACCTTAGCAATGCCGTTGGAGGTGCTCTGCAGCATGTCATCGTCATGCGGTACATGTTGGAAGACGATCAGGTGGAGCAGAAAGTGACAGGTGCGCATCGGGATACTCAAGAACACTAGCTTTTGCGTGGCATTCCACTCTGGGCTTGACATAGCGACCAAGTTCGCGAAGGGCACCAGAAGGTGCATGCTGCAGGAGCCGCCCAAGAACAGATTGTGTCTGAGGCCCCCGTTGACAGCAGTGAGTCTACTGCGCCTCAGCCTGCATCTACCCTGCCCAAGCTGCAGAAAACCGCCCCAGTTGTACCACTCGGGGTACTGCAGCAGAAGAAGGAACCCCCTCAAGTAGCAAGAAGCAGGCAAAACCAAAAGGAAAGGAACCGGACAAGGCGGAAGAATCAGACGATGAGAGTGGCGACGAGGAGGAGGAAGAGGAGGATCTGGATCAAGTACTGGAGACCCAGCAGAAGCAGAAGCGGGCGCCCCCCTCTCAATTTGATGCAAGTCCCGATGAGTCGGGTAAGGACCAGCCAAAGAAGAAAGGGAAGACTGCTGCAAGTGCAAGTGCAGACTTCAAGCCGCCACCGCGTTCTGCTGCTGAGCCATCCTGTGGTACCATTGCCTCCCCGAGTGAGGCAGGTTCGGTGGCAGGAAGCCTGAATTCCAGGTTGTCTAAGCTCGAAGGACCCAAGAAGAAGTAAGTCGCAATTAACCCAGGTGTTTTTTCTCTTTTTGCAGTCATGTGTACGCAAGGTCTTGCGCACTCGCCTTCGACGCGAATGCATTTATATGCCCTTATGGGCTTGTACATTTTTGCCGAGCTTGTATTTCAGTGTTTGCATGCTGTGCATTTTGTGTCGTGTTTTTCGTGCCTTCTGTACACAATCTTTTCCACGATCTGGAGTCTGCGAGGTCTCGCGCACTGAGGGACAGAAACAAGGAATTTTCTTCGCAGGACAAGCTTTGGTACAACTGGTGTTCCACAGAATAACATTTTTGAAATTGAGCTTTTGAAAAGGCAGGTGCTTGTGGGATTTTGAAGTACAAAAACAACAACATTGGCAATACTGACCCTTCAAACCAATCAAAAAAATAATTCATTTTTGTGAACCAAATCTTTAGAAAAGCAGCAAATTGCATCAAAAAACCATTTTTTTGGTGATGTCTGATTCATAGGTGTTGTAAGTGTCGAAAGAAATCGTATTTTTGGTTGCCAGTTTTTGCCTCCTCCCTTTCCAAAAGGAGGTGCAGTTTGCGTGGCCCAGGTTAATATACACTGTTTCTCAAGCACTACCCCACGCATTTGTGACATACCACAGGGGGGGGCGGGGCTGCGCCTAAGACAAAAGTGAGGGATTTTCTGTGCAAACGCCCAGCCGTATCGTGCACACATTGGTTTGAAATTTTATAACAGGTTGGAAAGGACCCAAACATACGAACAAAGCTTAAAAATGTCCTGCACCCAGAGCAAACACAAGCGGAGCATGCCACAGAGCGAAGCCACAAGGAGGAGCAGGTACTCTGACATTCTGATTCTGAAAACACAACGAGTCAGCCGAAAACACAGTTAGTATGTACAAACTTCTTAATACCTTAAAATTACTGTATTCTTTGCCAGATTAACTGACATATTGTCTGCTCGCGCTCCGTGGCTTGCTCTCGGGCTCCACTCTTGTGATCTCCTGAGGCTGGATCTGCAGACAAATGAGGATAAATAGGTTGCGACAAGGTCAGGTTTGTTTCCAACACAGCTGTGTGAACACGTGTGAGCCCACGCAACAACAGTGGCCTAACAAAAATGAAACAGAGAATCCACCAAGATCTGAAGGTGCAAGCAGCACTCCTGAGCTGGTCAGCTACAGCAAACCACAACCACTACTGTGCTTACCACCATATGGAGCTCAAAAGCTCACCAGCCAGCCAACACATACATTTTAAACCCTTTCGCTCAGGGGGATGCCCTGGTAGACTAGTCATTCTAGCCCTGACAGCTAAAGTGGCTACAGGAAGGACACCGAAACAATAGGATAGGGGGGTTGGCTTACACTTCAGACACCAGGCTTTGCGATCAACAGGCACCTGCATACCTGTAAGGGGGGGCAGTGGCCTGACGCCTATGCCTACAAGGGGGGATCACTTCCCAGATTTCGAAAAAAATGAGATCTGGTCAGCACTACACATGTAAGGGGGAAGAAGGCTCCAGCCTTGGCTTACTAAGCGCTAAACAAAAAGCTACACCAACAACCTGCACAACAAACAGAGGCCAGTGTTGAAGTGAAACAAGGTAGAAGTGGGCCTCAAAAAAACACAACCCAGTGAAACATTAAAACAACTTGAACCTCTGACCCCCAAACTCGACAAATCCACATTTCCAAATGGCAGTGTGCACAACAGCACTGCCCCAAACGAATACAAGGCTAAGAATTTGTATTCTTTTTCAGCAACGAAACCAGTGTACTTGGCGGCATATGGCGCGTGTTGGCAGACTCAACTTTTCACATTCAAATCAGATTGAAATCCAGACTGACAGACAGTACCTGATGCTTTGTCTTGAGGCAGCGCCCCCCAACAGCACTCGACTCGGATCTCTGTGCTGACGTCACATGCTAAGCCTTCTGGAACCCCTCCTCCTCCTCTCTGATGGTTCGTGCACCGCGAGGGGCTGCTACTCTCACGCACCGAACCCTTTTTCGTGCACAGGGCACGAAACACGTTTGATCAACAGGTGGCATACCGTTGCCAACCTGTTTCAATTCCACCATGAAGCTTTGAACGCCCTCCTTCAGGTCTATGATGAGCAACCCACGCTCAGCCGCGCGCTGCCGGAGCAACTGCAGTCGCACCTGTTGTTCCAGTGCACGCGCCTGGGACTCCTCAGCGCTGGCTTTGCGAGTTGACTCAGATGGCTGCAAACGCGCCTCCAGCTTACGGATCTTCCTGTGCAAGGACTTACACACCTTTTCAGCAGCGCGGCGCTCATTTGCCAACCGCTCGGCATGACTCTGCTACGTAGCACTTAGCAATTGTTCTTTAAGCTCCTTCGCAGGAATCCGACTCCACAGCTTCCGAAACAGTGTCCAGGTCTTCAACATCACGTTTACGCAAACTGCCATTACTGGTGCACTCTTGCTTGCCTCACCAAGCCCCACGAGAACACTTAAACCTCTTAGTGCTTAAAAGGCAACTGGAAGTCTTAGTGTCTCTGCCAGTGAAACTTGTGGAGGGTGAAGGGCGCCCAGAACTCCCTGACTGTTGTTCACATTCTCGCGTACGGCGACCAGAACTCCTGCTCCTGCCAGATTCTCCGGTCCGGCAACTCCTGTCATCAGCATGAAAATGACTCATCTTCCTTCGACCATAGCAAGCTGGTCTGATCCGTCGCACGAAATCCAAGCCACGGACGTCTATTGGGATCTCCAAAGGCCTCTCACAAACAGCAAAACTACGCAGTAAGTACGTAGTAAGTAAGTAAGGGCGGCCGCGTCTGCAGCCTCATCTGACATCTCCTTGGTTGTGTTACATGGTGGTCGCCTCTGTTGGGAAGGGGAGCGCTCCACCATCAGTTCCCCTGGCGTCTCACCTCGCGGCCGAGAAATTGTACCAGGCTCCCTTGGGGCTTGACCAGTGGCAGGTTTTCTTCAATCGCTGCCCTCATGGGTGCTCCTTCCGGTCCCCTGTCACAGCAAAAGTAAAATCTTGTAATCCGAGTCCCTTTTAAACTCTTGATCTCCTCCTCGATCCAAAACATAGCGCAACTTCATCAGACATTGTCAGATGTTAGTAGGTCTGTGAAAGACACGCAAAACAGTAATCTTTTAAGTGAATCAATCATAAATAACCGTGGACAAGGGATATCACAACACATGTAATCGCACACGCTCGCATCCTACCGCAAGTGCCGTAGAATTTTTTTGAATGTTCTTAACCGCATCAACTTGTTCTGGGGCTGATGTCCCCCAAAGAAAGTATTTACAACAACATATTAAGATATGTACACGGTTGCTCTGATGGTTAGGCTAGATGAACGCTGATTTACCCTGTGGGGGAGGGGGGGGGTTCAGGAGGGGGCAGAGGGCTGAAGGGGTCGAGAGGAGGAGACAGAAGGTCGCCTGATGGGCGGGAAAATTTTCGGATGTCCCGGGAGGCGTTGGAGTGGAGGGGGGCAGGGGCAGACGGACCTGGGCACCTAGTAGCGGTGGGCCTAGAGGGGAGAGGTAGGCGTGTTTGACGGTAGCGTGCCTTGGAGCGTTAGGGTGGGAGGGGGGGGGCGATCTTGGCGCGCTTTGGGGGCGCCCAGACGATTGTGGTCTGATGGGTTTGTTGTGATCGATGGCGTTTTTGTGGTGGCCGTGGGCGTGAGTGCTGAGGAGGGCGGGGAATGGCTGAGGGGGGGGGGGGGCAGTGGTGCGGATGCGCGGCTGGACGGGCGTTTGGAGTTTTCTGGCGCGCGGAGAGTGGCCGGTTGTGTTTTGGCTGACGCTGGCTTGGACGGTTTTTTTAAGGCGTGTTTGGGGAGAGGTCGGGGGTGCTGGTATACGGGGCGGGTCCGAGGGGGCATGTGGACGGAGGTACTGAACGCACCGTGCGAAACCGAGAAGGGGTTGAGAGGGTCGGAGGTGTGCGCCCAAAGTATTGGGTCCAAAGGGAGAGGACTCGAACACAGCCAGTCATGTGCTTGGTAGACAGCCTTGTCCAGGTGCTTTACGCGTTCCTCCAGGGCCAGGCCAAGCATGGCCCTGTGCTCGGCGCGAGTGGAGCCCGGGATTGGGTGGGGAAGGCAGGACCATAGGGACTTAGGTACCAGAGTTCTCATGAAGTTCCTGCGGTCAGCCTTTGTTGGTCCAGAGAGCCACCGGTGCACGACAATCGCGCTGAAAAGGGGTCCACAGGAAGAGACGTATGCCTGGACGTGCTGGTCCAACGCTTTGCAGAAGGCCAGGCAGGATAGAGGGTCGAAAGGATGGTGCTGTCCGCACCTGCAACAGTGGTAGTCGTGAAGCATATTGCTCCACTGGTACCCGTGCACATTATAGCACCCGGACGCCAGTTTGAGAAACAGGGACGAAAACCAGGAAGCTTTCTTGTACAGACTGAAGCTGGGGCCGATCGCTATATTGTTATGGGAATGCTGCGGCAATAGGTGGCGGAATTGCTGCACCTTAAACTTGTGGAGGACAGGCAGGTGGTGTACCACCACTGAACCCAGTGGGGGGGGGGGAGGAGGTGTGGGGTAAACATCAGGCTGTGAGCTGCCCATTTAGAGAAATGGTCGCAGATTTCGTTGCCAATAAAATTGGCGTGACCTTTAATCCACATGATGAGGAGGGGGTTGGAGATGAGAAGTAGGGCGCTGTGTACGGCGACGGTCCATGTGTCGTCTTGGAACGGGCTGGGCCTATAGACTTGGCATTTCTGGAGGGTGGACACCACCTGTTCGTTGTCAATCAACAAACATACTTCATATTCGGAGAGTTCCCTGTGGATCCAGCGAATGGCTGCTACCGCCCCCCAGAACTCCGAATCCAGAGAAGAGGGATGCGGTGAGGATAGGCACAGGACTCTGGTTGTACCGTCAGGTAGAAAGGCCGTGACGGCGGCCGCATGGCCTGACTCGCCGAAGGAGCCATCGGAATATAACTACACCCGCTGTAGGCCGGGTGTTGGCAGCCTGGTTAGTGCCTCGTCGAGAGACTTCTTCTCTAGGTAGTGTTGTGCCTGCAGAGCGAAGAGATGGCCGTGTTGGCTGATTCCCAGTGCGTACGCGTTGTGCTGTGGCGCTGGGGGCTCGGGGATAGCCCCTTGAGGGCGCAAAAATTCAGGGACTAGATGGAAGTGAGAGGGGCGGGAGTAATCCATTACAGCGTGGCATGGCATGTGCATGGTGTAGGATGTGTGGGTATCCACCGAGTAGACCCCGTCGTGGAACGAGACGTTGGCCCATTTGGAGGTGGCCTCGGTCACTCTACCTGTGGCCTGTCCTGATTTGAACCTAACGGTTAGCTTGCGTTAGATCCCGAATAGCACTAGGTCTCCACGGGCCCATGCTGTGGAAGAATATGCCTAGGGCATGGATGAAGTCCATAAAAGAGTTTTACACCGGGTCCGAGGCCCTCTGGTTCGAGCTGAGTAAAGACTGGGCGTACAGGGGGCCAACTGACTTTGGGGCAAGGCCGCAAAGGGCCCGTAATCCATAGTTCACGGTGGCAACGTGGACGCTGTGCAGTAGAAATTTGATTCCCAACCCTCCCTTTGGGCGAGCCGCGAAACGGTCTTCCGGGGAGACTAGACCTGTCATGCTTCGAGACGCAACTCCCGCCCAGATGAGTGACTGAAGCTTTTCGAGCTGGTTTGGGGAAAGAGAGTGGGTAATTAAGCGGTAGGCGAATGCTGGAACCAGCTGAGAGTTCGTCAGGCGGACCTTCTCACTAAGTGTAAGAGGCAGGGGAGAGAGCCGGGCAAAATATCTCTGGATCTCCGCCTTGAGCATGTGAAACAGGCCCTTTGCTTGGTGGCAAGTAAAAAGATAAACCCCCAGGTATTTATAGCCCGCTTTTTTGTTGTACGTGAGGACCCCCGAGCCCCTGGGTGTCAGAAACTCTTATTGGGGGGCTGTGCCATTGGCGTGGACTTCGGTCTTAGACATATTCATGTCCAGACCCCAATCCCTGGCTGGCCCATTCAAGTAGTTGAGACTGTTTTGGATGTGGATGACGTCCTCACTTCTGATCAGGATGTCGTCTATGTAGACGTGGTGGCTAGTGCGGGCATGTGCCCGGGGGGGGGGCACAGTGGCAAAAAAATGGTGGAAGAGGGAGTTGAGATAGAGAATGAAGAGTAGGGGGGAGAGGGGACATCCTTGTCGAAGGCCCCTGGTTTGGAGGTAAGCGTGGGGAGTGCGGCAATTGATGATGGGGCTGTCTTGAGGGAAGGAGTATAGTTGCTTTATTAGAGAAATTGTGGAAGTAGAAAAATTTGCCCGTTTGAGGACGGTCCAGAGTGTGCCATGAGGCACTAAATCAAAGGCTTTATTGAAATCGTTGAACAGCGAGTAGCTCTTCTTCGATTTTGCATAAAGGGCTTTGGGATGATACAGATGATCAGCGCATTGGTCGCCGGGAAGGCCACCGTACTGGATTTCTGAAGGGATGTCATGTGCAAAAGCCTGAGCGCGCATGTGTTTGCAGGCAAAAGTGGCCATGAATTTGTAAATACAGTTAAGTAGGTCAAAAAGACGGTAGTTTGAGGGGGAGAAAGGGTCTCCTTTTTTATAAAGTAAACATATTTTTCGCGCATAGCCAGTGCGGCGGCAGCGGTGAATGGAGGAAGCGGTTTGAAATGGAGTGCAAAAAACGTTGAATGGGTTCCGGACAGAGGGCCAGGATGTAGTTGTTTGTTTTGTCTGGTCCCCCGGCTTTTGATGGCTTACTGTGTTTTAAGTGGTTCTGGAACTCCTGCCAGGTCACAGGAGGTATATGGTCGTTCTTCGCAGAAGCGGGGCATGTGGGCGAGTGGGACAGGACCTCTTCGACGAAGTCCTGCGGGGGGGCGTAATCTGGATGCCCTCCAAGATGAAGCAGGGTGTCCCCAAAAACTTTAGCTACATCTGCCGGGTCACTCAGGAGCTCTTTGGTAGCTGGATCTCTGACTACGAGAGGCTCCAGGTCTTTAGGGCAGAGGGTGCGAGCAACAGTGCTTTTCATCTCTACCCTCCGGACCAGACTACTGTGAAGCTTTCTCTTCGCTTTGGTCCGAGGACCGTAAGGTGTTTACCACGGACTGAACTTCTGCAATGTGCTCGGGAAATGCCGGGGAAGAAGGAGGCGGGGGTGAGCGTAATAATTTCCTGAGCCTGCCGTAGCCCTCTTGGTCCTTGCGCTGCGGTTTCGGACGCGTGATTTTGTGGTACGCAGACCCAACCTGCATAAGGAGAGAATCTGTGGCGGCGATGATCTCACCCAATGGGGCCCTGGCAGGGGCGTCCTGGAGGTCCCGGCACCAGTCGGAGATAAGCCGTACGCTGTTGGAGAATTGTTGCTTTTCGTCAGTAGAAAGCTTCCGAAAAATGCAAGGGGGGAGTGGGGGCTGAGACAGAAGGATCGGGGAGGGGCACTGGAAAACCGCAACCACTGGGTGGTGGTCAGAGATGGTGTAGTCTGTGAGGACCGACGCATCCAGAAGGGGAAAGTCTGACACAACGCGAGGGGACGTAAAGATGTAATCCAGCCTTGCTTCGCTGTCCCAGCGGTCGCTTGCGTAGCGGGTATACTGCCTCAGGGAGGGGTTCTCTGACCTGAAAGTGTCCACCAACCTAGATGGGAGGTATTGCACCTCTCCCGTGAACCAGTGCCACTCATGTAGATCGACCAAGCTGTGCTGGTCAAGTTCAGGATCCAGAACGCAGTTGAAAGCACCCCCCATGATGTGATTGGGATGATCGTTGAAATAAGAAGCAAGAACTCGCTGTATGGTGTCACGGTACGGAGCTGGGGCCCCCGTGCGCACCGGGGGGGAGTAAACTGAGAAGACGTTCAGGGGAGTTGCTCTCGGAAGGGATATTTTGGCACCAGAGATAGAGCCGTCGCTGTCTCTGGGCGGGACACAGCTGGTATATCTCGCGATGCGCAAGCCTGCAATGAGCCACACCCCGTGTTTGTGGCCGCAGACATTTGAGAAGACTTTAGCGCGGTCATTGCCGAAGGCGTACCGCTAAGGGAGGAGAGGGGGAGAGTTTAGCTCTTGAAGGAGTATAATGTCATATCCCTCGTTTAGGAAATGCAACATTCCCGCGGGCGTGTTCTGGCTCTTTGCCGTGTTGAAGGACACGACATGGATGGCCGGGACGGAGGGAAAAGAAGGGGGGGGCGACAGAAGCGTTTAGGCTTGAAGGGCTTGTGCACTTGGGGGGGAGGGCGGAAAAAGGGTGTCCGAATGGAGGAATAGCGGGCATCCAGTGGGGTGTCCGGTGTCAGAAGCGTTGGTATGTGGGCAGGGTCCTCATTCTGTATTGAGGGGTCGGGGTCGCACTGTTCTAGTGCAGAAATCCGTGAGTGAAGTGCTTTTGCGTATGCTTTGGGCGAGTGGTGTAGGGCCGTGTCACAGGCAGTGCGAAGAGAGGGGTGTATAGGCAGGTCTGTAGAGATACTTGTGTCTGGGACCAATATTCTCGGGTTGATGTGTGCTTGCTCCACAGGGAGAATCTCCGCGATGCGAGAGACGGTGGCGGTGAGGGAGCCACCGTGCACGCCCACGCGGGCGAGGACCCCTTGACACCGTCTCATCTTACTTCTCGAGCGGTGGCACTGATGGGTGGGAGGGGGGCAGAAAGAATTTGGGGACGGGTAGTATTCGGTAGACTCATCAGAGCTTCCCACAAGCAGAACCACAGGACCTTGTGGTCTGGTACACAGTGAGCGCAGATCAGCCCGGTCATGGCATACCTGGCGGTCACAGGGGTTAAGGAATTCATGTTACGCACAGGGGGAGTGGTAGAGCGATGGCCTTGCCATGCCTGAGAACATGCAATAATGGTGTTGGAGGGTATTCGGGGTCTTAAAGCGAAGACCACGTCTCCTGTGCACAGAAGGGTGACGCCGAGTGTAGGTTCATTAATTCGTCTCATGTTGCCCTGGGTCAGGGGGCTCTGAGGATGTTGTATGGAGGTCCGCTCCATTTCCATTTCCGCACCTGACCCAAAGGAGCCATCCAGGACATAAGGGCCTAGCTGAGGGACGTCTACGTGGCTCATCAGGCCACTGCCAGGCTCGTATCGAGCCAATGACCACATATTGGGGCATAAGAGAGAGGAAGGCAGGACCTGGGCGCAGGCTAAGAATGCCCGTAGCCCAATCCTTTGAATAACCTCAGGAGGGGTTGGTTCAAAAGGTTCAACTTCTTTCGTTTCTGGATTGTACCTGAATCCGAAATGAAGCATTGTGCGGTGCCCCTCGGACAGCCACTGGTGATCTTCATCTGCACTGAAGGACATCACCAGGGCTTCTCCTTCTTCTGAGAAAAATTCATTGGAAATGAAGGCTCCTGTTATTTCCGGGATGGGGTCAATAATTTTCTTCGTTTGGAGGTGGAGCTGTGCGATCTTTTCTGTGAGGGAGAGGGGCTTGCTTGTGGACAAGTAATGGTCCCTCGCGAGACTTAGTGGTTCCGCGCTGCCGTAGGCAGTCGCCGCCTCGATGACACGTGATAAGAAATCCTGGGCTTCCGAAACTAGGGGGTTGGCGGAAGCCAAAAGGTTGTCACGCGCCGCCGTGTCGGGGCATTCGGGGTGAAAGATGAGTTGGGACACAGTGAAGCCTTCTGCAAGGAGCGCGGATTCGTGATGAACATATTTCACTCGGTAGACTTTCACCTTAGCCATGGGGGCGCTGAACAAGGAAATGTGCCGAATTTTCCCAGGCAGGGAGACCCCAAACATTACATCAACGTCCGGCGTGGATGACGGGGCGTGAACTTCTACCACTTCTGGATCAGGAGGTTCGGGGAGGGGGTTGAAGCAAGCCTTCACTGAGGAGGGTGGGGGAGGGGCATCTTTGTGCACATTTCAGGGGGAGAGGGAGAGGTCCATTTTGTGTCCCGGGTGTTTGAAGCGCCAAGAGGAGTATCCTCCGCAAGAGATCATGGCTCCCGTAGTGCCCCGATACGTGACCAGGTTATTCTCTTCGAAGGGCATGTAACTCATGGAAGTGAGGGAGTCTCGTTGGGGGAGCAAGGAAATGTTGTGATAGTTCATGCACACGTAAAACTCATTTTTGTTTTGGGAATGGCCCCTAGGATACCGCACCGTCGCACGGCTTCCCTAGTAAGGAGGGATTTCCAGACGTCAATTCGTTTGAAGTCCGGCGTGGCCTGTTTGTATGCTTTCGAAGGGAAAACTTTGAAAGTTTTGTCCTTCCCTAGATCGGAACCACGGATGCAAAAGACCTTGCCCAGCGTCCACAATGGGTTTTGTAAGATGGTGGAGAGATGCTTCTCGGCGAGGGGGGTTGGAATGGTGTAGTCCAAGCGGAACATATGATCGGAGGATGATTGTAGAGGCTGTATGCGCTCCTCGGGGAAGAAAGCATTTTTGGAGTTGACCGAGATGTGGTCGTTTTCAAAATGAAAAAGGCGGTAACGAGGACAGAAAAGTCCCGGGCGTTACCACGGCGACGCCTATACGCTCCTCGTTCCCGCTTGGATTTTTTGGAAAGCTTTTTTGGAGAAGAGATGGTGAAGTTCGGGAGCAAATGCCGTGCAACTTCTAATCGTAGCGTTGTGCGCACCGCGGCCACCTGGACGGTGCCGTCTACCTTATTTAGAGCCCATTGTAGGGAACTGTGAGGATGCATGATGTCGCGGTAGCGGATGTGTGCGTGGTGCTTGTGACCGGTGGAGAGGCGAGGGTGAAAATATCAGTATTGAGGAGAGTCAAGCAAGTTCAGCCGCACGGAGCCATCGGGATTAGGTGAGGGGTTGTACGTATTGGCATCTGAAAGCCGGTCAACTCCACATACCCAAGGGGCAAGGTAGATCATGCCGGGGTTCAAGGGGTTCATGTAGAGGGTCTCTGCCGAAAGGTTGTCTTCCATTCCCGGGAGAATGAAGGAGCCTTCGTACACAACACCGGAATCAAAGGCTTCTTGCAAGGCTTCGTTGATGACATTGTATTTGGAGTTGTAGTAATCTTGTGGGTGTGGAAAAATGTAGAATTTGGGGTGGTGATGAAGGATGTCTTTGAGATACCTAAAACTGTCATGTCGAATTGTGGAGTAGGCATTGTTGCCGGAGCAATCAATGTTATGGAAAAAGGTGCACTCGTCGCTCGCGCAAAGGTCTATTGTTGGATGTACTTGATCATAGATGATTTGCTTGTGGTGTGTCTCCAACACGAGTTGATTGGTATCAATTCCTAAGATGTCATGGGTATGCGTTATTCCCAATAGTGCTTGTTGATCGTGTGTGTTGATCTCACCTTTATGTTTAACCAGGAATTTTGGAAAGACACCATTCGGGGAAAGGGAAGGGTTGAAGAAGGGTTTCCCGAAATTACCATCCGCTTCATCGGGAGTAGAGTCTTTTCGTGTGTTCCTTCGGGAGACGGAATAGCGCTTGGCGTAGATTGCTCCTCACGTGGCGTTAAGAGGGAGTTGTTGGGCTCAACCTCATTGGTTCTCCTTGCGTTGTCGTTGAGAACGGCGTTGTTGTTCATTGCCGAACCTCCACACGGGTCTTCGCGACTTTCTTCTTGTTGTTTCAACTCTTCGGCATCACGTGTTCTCGTGTGTGCCTTTGGGCACGGAGTCTTGCACCTTCTCGGAGTTGGCTGGCGCTGCAGGCGCTTGGACCTTATGTTGTGGTTCTTTCCTTTGGCGGTGGGCGCCGTTGTCTCGGCTGGTGGGAAGAGTTCTTTTGCGACATCTTCGGGTTGTTCATCGTCTGAAATGACATTGGATGGCGTGCCTTCTTCACGTGACGGGGAAAGGTCGAGTGAAGGGTGAAATGGGTCGTTCTCGCGCTTGGTGGGCGAGGGCGTAGGGAGAAGCGGACTTTGAGTCAGTTTGGCGTCCACTTTAGCCTGAGTTCGAGCAATGAAATTTTTCACGGACTTCAGCTGTTTGCTTTCGGTCTTGTCCTTTGCGGAAGGTTCCTTGGGCCCAACTTGCGACATTGCCAAGAAAACGGCGTTGCGAAGCTAAGCAAAGGACGGCGCTCACGATTGCGGCTTTGCGCTAGGCAAAACAAATTGACGGCAAGGTAGTTGCGCTTTCCTCGGCTCCAAATTGCGGCTTTGGGACTTTTGATGGTAATCCACGGCTTCATGGGATCAGCCCAGAAATTGAACAGCCCAGGATTCTCGTTAATCACCGAGCAGCCTGGACTGCTGGTGGATCCATTAATAAATCTCGAAACAAAATAGACATTCAGAAAGTGTCTGCAAGTGCTGTAGAATGCTTGATTTCATTACAACCTCCCAACGGTGAAGACATTTATGTACCCGCCTTGGAATCCATCTCCTTAGCTGTGAATTCCACTCCCATCAAGCGCTGCTAGGCGAAAGAGCCGGCCGCTCACTTATAAATACGCTCCGTAACGGAATTCGCCATTGAGAAGGACTTCTATCGGCTTGAGATTCTCTTTGACTTGCTTCGCCGTTACGTCAACACGCCTCTGCACCATGGCCTTTTACCAAATGAAATCGTCTTTGGACAGAAGAAATGTTGGTGGAACATGCCATTGAATAATCCTCGCACCTGCAAAGATGCTTCGCTGTTTATAGACGAAATTCAAAGGACAGAGAAAACGGTGTCTGAATCAATTGATAACCATCAGCGTGACTGGCTGTGGGTCCAGAATGAGGGCCGAAAAAACGCCCAAAATTTTCAGGTCGATGATCGAGTTTGGCTACAAAAATATGAAACTACTCTGGACAGGGATGATACGCTGCTACCCTTGTAGGAGGGGCACTTTGCTGTTACAGCCCGTCTAGGAGAGAACGGGTCGAAGATCTCTGTGGGTGTCAACAGGGAAATCGAAGTTTCTGGCAATCGCCGCAAGAGAGAAATCCGATCCCCCAAAGGGAGAGTTATACCTCTTTATTGGACCTCGAAATTCTTATCAGATCGGGTCATCGAAGCAGGGAAGTACAAACTCAAGATGATTCTCAAGGCACAAAGTGACCAAAAAGGCGAGTGGAAGTTTTTGTGTGCGTGGAGGGGCTTTGATTCGGGACACAACAACTGGGAACCAGCCCATTTTTGCGTTCATTGATACACGAAGGGCTTCATTGACATCGTCAAGAAGCATCCTGAAATTGGTGTACTTCTGATGGATTGTCTTTCAAAACCAGACCAACAGGTGGGAAAGGCGACAAAAGACCTGTGGTGAATCGGCATCCAGGCGTGGATGGTCCTCATCCGTCACATTGCAGGGTTGATCTGCCAGTCACCCTTCCTGCGGTCAGGCCTGCCAAGGAGCAGAATGAGGACTGAGCTTCGCGTTCTGCTGCTGATTTACAGCGCCCAAGCCGTACGTGTGGCCAACCAGACAGCTTGGTGGTCACATGCATTCGTGCCTGGCCGAATAAAGGAAGGCACTTCAAGGCTTGAGTTCCCAGCACCCTGATTTGGCTAACAGTCGTATAGTCCAGTGGGCGTCATGGCACTCGTCGCTCGGGCTCAAGGGTGTACGTTCGGAGCTCTTGCATGTCCAACTCCTTCCGAAGCTCCAATCTCACCTCGTTGACCACTTATTACAATGTGAGTGTTCTGACGTCTTGGAGAAAGTGCATTGTGCTTCATCCACTGTTCATTCTTGCTGATTACAACTTGATGTGGAGAGGTGACAATGTTTGATATTCCCACATCAATTTAGTTTTTATTTGGTTTTCGTTTGGCAGACAAGGCGTAGAAACACAGCCGGAGCCCACAGAATGAGCTGCCGTGTCCAGAAAAAACCAAACTCAGGCTTCATTTTGGCAGATCTGGGGTAAATTGGCCTCTGTTGGTCTGTGCAACCTGGGAAATTTGGCTACTTGTGCAGATGAAAGCAATTGTACATACAAAAAGGCTGCGCAGCAACTTTCACCCCTACAGGTACCCCCTGTAGTTTAGGTTGCACCAGTTGCATCGCCAGGAACTCAGATCTTACCTTCATCTGTCTTGATGCTGAAGCCAAAGTCCAGATTCAGGCACAGGATCCTTGACTTTACGTTGAATTCCTCGGGTTTGTCCTTCACTCTGCCATTGTTGCAAGAAGCCCTGACGTCAATTGTTCAGACCACCCTCAGACAGAGGCTCTAGGGAGTTCTAACAGCAACCTCTGAGGTCCGTATGCTTCGGTGTAGTTTTGGCAGACGCCAATTTGAGCTGAATCCCTCAGTTGCAGGTCAAAAATGGTGTCTTGTGTCCTGTGGGAGTTCAGTGGAAAGATTGGCGTTGTCCAAGTCGATTGACACCCCCACCACTGTAAATACAGGACTGATTGGTGTCTTTCAGTTATATACTGTCAGTACAGCGCCTGTTGCTATCGTTCGGGGCGCTACATGCCAAGGACTAAGGGCATCATGTTCCTTCATGAGGAATCATCATCAGGCGAGCATTTTCTTGCATTGTGTTGCCTGCTTGGGAAGAAACTTGCCGGAAATGACAATTGGACTGAACGAACGATATTACGTAGTGACCTAAGTATAAACGAAGGCCGTAGCTGATTTTGTTCCAGACATTCTGCCTCATTTCACCTTGATCCGTGGAAATTTGTTTCTTCTAGGACAATTTAGGTTAATTTACGTGTCATCTCCTCTCATTCCTCCAAGATTTGTTTATGGCTTAGACTAACCTTGTTGACTCTGATGTTTTTCTATTCACCCAGGACCCATAGACTACGTTTGTCCTTGTATCCCCTCTCTGCAAATGCTTCATTCCTTCCATCTCAGTCCAACTTGAGACTCAACCTTGTTGATTCTTGTGAAAATCCGCCAGATGTGTCAAATCCATATCACATGCTGTACTTTTCAGAACGAGAAAAGCGGGACCAACAGGATGTAGCGTACGTGGAGGACACCGCAGCGTGTCCAGGAGAGCAAAGATCATTTTGATGATCCCACCAATGAATCTTCCAATAATGTACCTCATTCTCAACCAATGCATTGTTTGGCGACGCTTACAGATACCTTTAGGTGCTTCCTACCCCTTAATCCTATGTTTTCCTGTCGGTTGCACTGTTCATCACACCTCATTCTCCTTGCTTCAAGGTCCATCCATCCCAATTTGGTGCCAAATCAGCCCAAATCAGATCAAATTGAGCAGAGTTTGGTTCATTGCCACTATGTTTCCTTTTTTTTGCTGGGACTTACCCGCAGTACGTTCTTCAATGACGTAGGGACAAAGCCCAGTGTGTTTTTGGAGGGGGAGGGTAAGTGCAGCTAACCCCCATGTGCTCAGATGTTCAGCAATCAGCCCCAGATTGGCTACCCTTTGGTCATTTTACATACATTGGCGCTACCGCTGACACGCAGACCAAGCCCAGGGACTGGACTATATAATTCTGATGTGCCAGATTCCGCGCCTTTGTCCATCCATTGCAAATCCGCCTCGTTCGGAAGATTTACCGGAGATCACCATTTGCTGCGGGTGCGCGGGCGCGACCCCAATCCGCCATACTTTCTTTCCAAATCGGATTTATATAAATATTTTATGATAGATTCAGACACTCAGATGTATTTATGTGAATCCTCATTAAGTTTCCTAATAGACTGGAATTTTCCTCTTGGTCACATGAGCATGGACTTGTGTAGTGTGCTCACTGCCCTCTTCTCCCATGGGGTCCCCTTTGTCACAGGAAGCAACATCCAGGTGGCATCTCCGCAAGGCTGCACCCCGGGTCCAGCCGGCCCTGAGCGCTCCGTCACCTTCATTCACCCAGGACAGCACGTACATCACCTTGTGCTGACTACTTGTGAGCTGGCGCATTGGTCCGCCCGCGTGGCATGTGAGGCGCGGTGACCAATATGCACAATCAACATGTCATGTATGGTCGATTGGTTCGTGTACCCGGCGTGCACAAAGTTGCCGTAAATTGTGCATTTGGGGTGAAAAATATGAAGAATGGCCAAAAATAGCCGAAAGTGCCTACACTCATGGTTGGAGCATGGTTGGACCGGATTATGTCCCAAATTTGGACTCACGTCCTATGTGTGCAACACACCTTCTAGGCGTCGACCTACCCGCACTGAATTTTGGAATGGGTCCACAAGTGAGCCGAAGATTTGGAATTAACCGAACTTGCTCACAAGAAGGCCTTGGTTCCCCCCGCGCAAGTGGAATTATTGGTTGGGCCTGAGATATGTCGGGCCCCGAAGTATATACGTTCATAACATGGTTGCGTTCTCATATCATTTGACATATCATGGAGAGATAGGGTCATCACTTGACGTTATGACGGCCAGAGAAAAGAAAACTGATGAAGAAATATGAAACATTGACCTAAAAAGCCACCAAATATAGTTGAATATCGCCATCTTAAACTGAGTAATTGGACAATTCATGTTGCACACTACCTCTTGATATCCAAGAGCCTCGATTCCAATTTTGAGGCCACTTGGGGCGCTTGGGAAGGTTGCATACATCGATCTCCAAAAGGGCACATTAAAAAATGAAACATTGGAACCAGAGCACATTGGTTGCACCGCATCGCTTCGGCACCCATGCCTTGTTGGGCAGTGGTTAGGCTATAAATGAGTGATGTACATTGAGAACAAGGACTCCAATTCATTTGGGGGTCGATTGGCGGGTTCATCTTGGAAGGGTGCACCCGCCAAATGGGTACATGAAGTGGCACCAGATATGGCCTACAAACCTGGGCAAGCCTTCTCTGCCGAACCTACTGCCCTAGGACGAACGTTTTCCTATATTCCAACGTAACGGTGGTTTTTGAACTCGCATGCATGTGCTTGGGTCAGGAATCACCCTCATTTTGTATGCCCCAATCATGGTGTGCATGCACAAAATGTGGCCAAGTGTGTGGCATAGGCCTTATATGCATGCTTTGGGCATGTCATGTAATATGCCCTGTGTGTGTGCGCATGCAAAGAGGGAACGTATACCAACACAACGTATGTTTCCATGTACTTGGAGGCAAACTCCCATCAACGGTGCCTATGAGGCACTTTAGGTCGCCCATGGGAGCTTGCGCATGCGAGTCCCCTGTTATAAGACTTGGGGGGTGAAAGCGTGCTCTTGAGATTTATCTTACAGGGAAAAATCGGCGACTGCAGGGGTTCGATTGAGAAAAAAATGGTGCAGCACTCGATGTGTGTCGAGTTGTTAATTTCAGAGAAAATCGTTTTATAATTTTGGCTTCGCAGAGCTACCGCACAGGCGACGCCGTCATTTGCAACCAGAACGACTGACGCCTATGATAAAACAATGGACAAAAATCCCGGTCGTGCAGGCTGATTCGCATGCATTGATCACTTGCCGTCGCAAATCGGTACCAACTGAATGGGTGTGGCCCGATGCGTACCTGGTTCTGCGTCCTTGGGACCATAAGAAATGTGCACACCTCGTCCGGATTACACGTCAGGCGGTTCACCTTTGACCCGCGAACCATGGGTTCGCAATCTCTTTAACGAATGAGAGAAAGTCGTCCGATGCGCCCTCATTTCACTTACCTCACGTTGCAAAGGGGCAATTGAAGTCTGGTACGAACACGACAAATTACAATCATGCCTAGCATGCAATGATATTTGAAGGCTCACGACTTCCCATCAAAATGACTGAGATTTACTTAGCGCACGCCAACTGCACCCCCTTTCTTTCACCTAAGCACCTAGATTTTGTCAACGAAAAAAATAGTTGTTTTTGCCATCTTGAAAATAGTTTTTTTCAACCCATCCCAAAAAATGCTTTTTTCATCAGTTTTGCCCATTTTTGGCTGTTTTTAGGGGGCTCAAATAACCATTCTTTACTCCAAAATCAGAGCGGTTACCGGTCATTTTTCTCAAAAAGCATTTTGTTGGCTAATTTGAAGAAAACCAATTTTTGGATCGTCTGGAAAACTATTGAAGATGGGCGCTGTTGACACATCCTGTACATCTCCACATGAAGAAATACTTATTATGGGAGGCTGAGTGCTCGAGGCCTCGCACACTCCGCCAGCTGGAGTCAGATTTTCATGCTTCTTTGAGATCACTTTTTGACATCCGAAGTGGCATGAAGCAAGGATGGAGCAAAAGGAAAACTGCAAGATTCAATATGGATTAAAAACTTGCACAGCGGAACACTCAGTGCGCGAGGGCTTGCGCACTCAACATGCTGGAAGCATGGGTTTTTGAATACCCCTGACTACTTGCATTCTGCCGATAGCCTCCGAAAGGCTTTTTGAGATTCCTCCCTTTTGGAATCCTGTGAAAACACTGAGCTCAGGAGTAGCGATTAGACTATCCTCCTCCAGAGCACTTGCTTCATAGGTCCTGTGACCTAGCACTTCTGACAAACTCTTGTACAGCCCCAAAAGATGGGAGGCTGGGCACCTCATTTGTAGGTAAACTAACTGAAAATCGTGTGTTTAGCAAGGACTGAGGGCAACCCGCCTTCTTACATCTATTACACCTTACATAGTGCATGGCGTGTACAAAACGTCCATTGATTGACCACTCTTGCTGCTGAAATGACCCGAACGATGCACCATGAGGCACCGATGAAGACATCAGAGCCTCATTTGGCATGGAATACTGTTTATTCAGGACCATTGGGAAATACACATTAGATTTCGGAATCCTGTGAAAACACTGAGCTCAAGAGTAGCGATTAGACTATCTTCCTCCAGAGCACTTGCTTCATAGGTCCTGTGACCTAGCACTTCTGACAAACTCTTGTACAGCCCCAAAAGATGGGAGGCTGGGCACCTCATTTGTAGGTAAACTGACTGAAAATCGTGTGTTTAGGAAGGACTGAGGGCAACCCGCCTTTTTGGATCTATTACACCTTACATAGTGCATGGCGTGTACAAAAAGTCCATTGATTGACCACCCTTGCTGCTGAAATGACCCGAACGATACACCATGAGGCACCGATGAAGACATCAGAGCCTCATTTGGCATGGAGTACTGTTTATTCAGGACCATTGCGAAAAACACATTCTGCATAATTGAATGCGCGAGGCCTGGCGCACTCAACATGCCAAAAAATACGTTTTTTTCATACCTCTGACTACTTGCATTCCGCTGATAGCCGAAAAAAATATATTTGACATTCCTCCGTTTTTTAATTCTCAGTTTTCAGATAAAAACGCGCGGAAGCTGCGCGCCTTCTTTTTGCACACAAATGCCGCCCTTGAGGTGAAAAACAGGGTGCAGTTTGCGTGGGCTAAGATTTAAGAACCACGGAGGAAGTTTTGCAAGCGCACTTTCAGCGCTACGCGCCAAGGCCTCGACACTCTCATAGCTTTCAACAGAATCATACACCGGGAAATCGACATGTGTACAAAGCGTGTGAACTCGTCACGAAGAGGATTCCATGGTGATCCTTGTTACATTCCAACTACTCCCAAGCCTAGAAAACCTTAACTCTGGTTGTTGAAGTAACAAATTCACCTTGCTTTGAAAACCTTGAAAGGCATTTTCATCATTTTGACGTGGCACCAACTCCATGTGTTGTTGCAATGGGGTTTCATATTTTCGTGAGACACGCTCTTCCATTTCTTGCATCATGAGAGTTACCGTGTGTGCCGTGAGAGGGGGTCTTTGTTTCATTTCTTGACTCAACGAAGCGTTCTCTCCTCCCAAATATTCTATCTTCTCACTCAACGTTTAGACTTGTATGCAAATTAGCTACATTGCGATCAACAGCCACAAGGGCAGGTAGTAGCGGCTCCAATGGCATCAAATCTTGGACATGTTGACTCACATTCTTACTTTCACGCCAATCCCTCTCAATATGAGAGACACGATCCCCATTCTCTGGTCCACCGTGCACACAAACTTCAAGTGGGCCGACCGACTCAAAATTTTGATCGACAGACTCGATTAGTGTCGCCAAAGAACCCTAACGTTGCTGCCATTGATGTACTGTCCGACCATAATATCCATGGAGTGCCAATTTTTGATTGATGGTCTTGATGGCCTTCTCCGTTCACACTAATGGCAGATGGAAGAGATTACCAAGACTTTCCCTCAAGCATTTCCCGGTCACTGCTTCTAAATTGCTGTGCAACCAATGCATTCGCTTGACATGTGTGTCAATACACCTGCCATGTGTGATGAGGTCTTCATTCACTCACCACAAGTCATCATCATTGTAAATGAACGTAGGCAGGAAGTTTGAACGACAACCATGCATGTGACCATTCGGCGACGCGTGGGGGTTGTGTAAGCCCCATATAGTTGGCGATCTGGAACGTTGCATTCATCAAAACCATGGGTTATCGGAGACATATGGTTAAAGGCGGTGTCCATTGTGGAACGCATGTGGTCATGAACTTGTGCATGTTGCAACACTGAATGATTTACCTCATTGGTAAGACCCAACAGTTCACCAATGGTATAAGCCAACATTTTTCCACGGGACACCTCCATGATTTGCTCCATTTGCTGTGAGCCAATCCGATATGCTAAAAAAGTGAAAAAGATCATGAGGATTGCCACTACTGTTATCTCACAATCGAGGCGCCTCGGGAAACATTGAAGAGTTGGTGACAAATTTTTGACCACGTTCCATCATCATAATCATCATGAATTGTTACCTCTCCCGGTAAAGCAGAGGTTTCCAAAAGAAGACAGAACAAGCAAACACCACCAGCAAAGCAAAAAGGACAGCAGGACACCACAGCACATCACCGCACGGAAACACGGCACCACTGGACACAGCACAGGGAAGCAGGGCACCACGACAAACCACAGCACACAACAGGGCAGCAGGCCACGCGGCAAGACAGGGACACCAGCAACGAAACACGCCAGCAGAAGACAACAACGGACAACCAGACACAGACAGAAATAGCCCGGACGAACACACAACGGCACGGAGCAGCACCGATGAAAACAACATTACACACAACAACGGGAGACAGCACGAGACAACACCACGGCACAACAGGAGAGGCCTCAGCAGCGCACTGCACAGCAGAACGCAACAACGCCGCCCCGGTGCGACAGGGCACCACACACAACGCAGAGCAACAAGGAGAACCACCACACCAAACAGCATGGCACTCAGGGCACCCCACAGAGCCGAACAAAACAGCGCAGCATACAACAGTACAGGACAACAAGCATCGAAACCACCAACACAATAGACCATCGCACCCAACCGCCAGATACAAAGCAAACCCGCACGGCACAACACAGCAGCACGCACACCACAAAACAGACCACACCACAGACCCTGGCACGACACAACAAAAGACAGGGCAACAAACAACAACAAGGGGCGCAGCACAACCACACTACACAAAAACCAAACAGCCGGGCGCATCCGCGCCGCGCTGAGGGACGGCGACAAGGAAAACAACACAACACGCACCAACACACCGCCGAAGAGGAAACACCAAGTGGACGCCGCAAGGCGGCGCGGCACGAAGCCACCAGCAGCATGCACACAAGCAGGACGCAAGACGGCGACACACACAGGGGAACAACGGGCAAGCCGCGACACAAGGCGACGAAGAACACAACAAAACACCGAGGGCGACAGCCAGCGGGGGACAGGACCAGCACACAACACCACACGGTGCACCACAACCAGCAAGCAGGCACAACATAACACAAACGCGGAGCAGTAGCACACCACCAAGCAGGCACAACCGCGCAGCGAAACATCAACCTGCACACACGGCACAACAACAAAGGAGGACAATGGCGACCGCACAAGACCACCACCAGCAGCCGGAGCCAAGGGAGGCCGGGGCACCACACGGCGCACCACAGCAGAAGGGCACAGCACAAGATGCAGCAAACCACAGCCAGAAGACAAGGCACACCACACACGGGGCGCAGCAACATGGCAGGAAGCTGGAAGCAGCAGCTGGAAGCACAAGGGGGGGGGACCGCAAACAAGGCCCACCCAAAAAGAAAATGAAACAAAGCAAAAAACCGAGAGCAGGAGAAAACAGCGCCGAAAGACCAAAGGGCGGGGGCGAGGGAGGGGGGTACGAGAAGGAAGCCTGGAAATGGAACAGAAACGAAAAAGGAAAGAAGCACAAAACAAAGCAGGGCAACAGAACCAAGGATGAAAGCACAAACAGCACAAGGAGCACAAATGAAAAAGGAAGAGGCCAACCACAAAGCGCCGAGGCCAAGGGCACCGGGAGCAGGAAACAACGAAAAGGCAGAGACAAGGGGGCGCGCGCAAAAACAGAGAAAGAGCAACAACCGGGGCAGACGCAGCCCGGAGGGGGCCAAAGACAAAACCACAACGGCCAAAGAAAAGGTGAATTGCACCAGAACGCCCGCAGGAGGCCGGCCGAGTGAACAGCTCAACACCGCACAACACCACAGCAGCGCACGCAGCCCAAGACCGACGCTGGGGAAACCCACAAGGGACAACCCCACAGCAGGGCCCCGAAAGGGTACGACGCGGAGCAAGCCCAGCGTCCCTGCCGCGGCAGGGGCGAGCGGCAGGCACCATGAGCCCGATTCTCGGGCAGCCTCCACGTGCACTGCACAACCGCCCAGTAAGTCCAAGGGCGCGAGCCCCTGGTGAGGAAGGCACCACAGCGAAGGGACAGCTGCCCGCCGCACCGACAGCAACCGGACTGTTAGAGGCACGGCGGACGACCTGAGGCGACGAGGCACGCCAGAGTGGCACGCCGCTGGCCACAAACAAGGCACGGAGCCAGGTGCCAAACATCCACGACCAGCCTGATGAACACACAGCACACAGCAAAAACGCGTAGGGCGCAGGAGCACACCAGAAGCACTGAGGAACCACGGCGGACACAAGAAAGCGCAAAACGCCGCAACAGCCACACAACGCACAAGCCGCGCACAAACAAGAGCCAAGTAGCTGAGGACAAAAAAGCAACACAGCGGGCACGCACATTCGTTAACAAGCGCCGAGGGGCCAGAGACACCAGGCACGGGCGCGCACAGCCTTGAACAGGCAGCTGGGGGCCACGGACACCACAGACACAACACGCTGGGCGCGCACACCGTTGAACAAGCGCCAAGAGGCCATGGACACCGCGCACAGGCGCGCACACCAGTGAACAAGAGGCAAGGGGCCGAGGACGGCCCACACACAACACGCCGCTGACGAGGTTTGAGGTTTGAGGTTTGATTTTGCGGGTACTAGACGCCTTTCCGCCCCGGGGGGCCACCTGGTCGGGCCAGGTGATATCCTCCCCACTGGGTCCTAGTGGGGGGCCCTTGATGACACACCTCCTGCCTGGTGGTGGAGTCCCCCGGGTTCACGGGGCTCGGAGCCCTGTCCCTCCCCGGCTTCCCCATTTCGCCACTCCTAGGTCATTGCATCACTTAGCAGCCGTAGCTGCAGGCGCTTGACCACCGCGTCGCCCCCCTAATGTGTGGTCGCCCGGGGTGCCCGCACCGCCGGGCCTGTGCGACTGACTTGTCGCCAGTGGGACCCTCGTGGTCTGGCGCGGAGGCTGCCTAGCCGTGGGGCTGGTGGGGGGCGCGGTGTGCCACTACTGCCTTGGCGGGTGCAGTGCCCCCGTCTTGTGTGCGTGGCGCTCGCGGCCGGTTTGGGGGGGTTGGGGCCGGTGCCGGGTGTTGTGTCTTCCCCGTTTCCCCCTTCGCGCCCCGCGTTTCCTGCGCTGTGTGTGGCGGGCCGTCCCGTCCAGGGGTCCCTTACCCTCGCTCGCTGGTACGCCATTCCATGCGGTCTGTGCGTTCCGCGGGCTCGGTCCGGTTGCTCTTCTGGTTTTCCCCGCGTGTCCTTTGTGTGTACGTGCGCTCCCGCTCTCGCGGCCTCTGCGCCCCCCCCCCCTCCCCGGGTTGGTGTGACGCGCGCACCTCGCGTGGTTCCGGTGCTGGGCGCTGGTAGGGCCGTTCTACGCGGCCCGTGCCCCCCTGCGTGTCTTGCCTCGGTCCCGTGCTCCGCTTGGCTTGTGTGGGGGGGGCTGGCCCGGTCCAATTTTCCCTCCTACCTGGCTTGGGGCTGTGCGTTTGGGTGTGGGGCGTCCGGGGTCGGGCACTTTCCCACCCCCGACAGCCCTTCCTTTGGGGCGTGCAGCCGGGCCCCCTACCAACTGGCTGTCGGTGCGGGGGGGCGCGGGCGTGGGGACCCATCACAACTCCAAAGCAGGCGCTCTTGCAAGCTGGCTTTGCGCGCTGTGGGGGCGGCACGAGGGCGCCCGGGGGCAGGCGCCCCTTGCCTGGGTGTGGCACGTCTCGGGTCGGGCGCTCTCCCACCCCCGACCGCCCGTCCTTTGGGGCGTGCGGCCGGGGCCCACTACCCACTGGCTGTGGGTCCGGGGGGTGTGGGCGTGGGCTTCCGTCACCACCCCACAGCGCACGCTCTTGCAAGCTGGCTTTGCGCGCTGTGCGGGCGGCACGAGTGCGTTCGGAGGGGGCGCCTCTTGCCTGGGTGTGGGGCGTTCGGGGTCGGGCGCTCTCCCAGCCCGGACTGCCCGTCCTTTTGGGTGTGCGGCCGGGGCCCATGATCCACTGGCTGTGTGTGCGGGGGTTGCGGGCGTGGGGACCCGTCATTAACCCCACAGCGCGCGCTCTTGCGTGCTGGCTGTGCGCGCTGTGGGGGCGGCACGAGGGCGCCCGGGGCTGCTTCTTGCCTGGGTGTGGGGCGTCCGGGGTCGGGCGCTCTCCCACCCCCGACCGCCCGTCTTTTCGGGCGTGGGGCCGGGGCCACCACCCACTGGCTGTAGGTGCGGGGGGTGCGGGCGTGGAAACCCGTCACGAACCCCAAAGCGCGCGCTCTTGCGCGCTGGCTTTGCGCGATTTTGGGGCGGCACCAGAGCGCCCGGGGGGGCGCCTCTTGCCTGGGTATGGGGTGTCCGGGGTCGGGCGCTTTCCCACCCCTGACCGCCTGTCCTTTGGGGCGTGTGGCCGGGGCCCAATATCCACTGGCTGTGGGTGCGGGGGCTGCGGGCGTGGGGACTCGTCACCACCCCACAGCGCGCGCTCTTGCGAGCTGGCTTTTTGCGCTGGGGGGGGCAGCACGAGGGCGCCCGGGGGGGGCGCCTCTTGCCTGGGTGTGGCATGTCTGGGGTCGGGCACTCTCCCACCCCCAACCGCCTGTCCTTTCCGGCGGGTGGCCGGGGCCCACTACCCACGGGCTGTGGGTGCGGGAGGTGCGGGCGTGCAGACTCGTCACCACCCCGCAGCGCGCGCTCTTGCAGGCTAGCTTTTTGCGCTGGGGGTGCAGCACGACGGCGCCCGGGGGGGGCGCCTCTTGCCTGGGTGTGGCACGTCTCGGGTCGGGCACTCTCCCACCCCCGACCGCCTGTCCTTTCGGGCAGGCGGCCGGGGCCCACTACCCACTGGCTGTGGTAGCCGGAGGTGCGGGCGTGGGGACACGTCACCACCCCACAGCACGCGCTCTTGCAAGCTGGCTTTGCGCGCTGTGGGGGCAGCACGAGGGCGCCCGGGGGGGGCGCCTCTTGCTTCGGTGTGGGGCGTTTGGGGTCGGGCGCTCTCCCATCCCGGACCGCCCGTCCTTTCAGGCGTGCGGCCGGGGCCCACTACCCACTGCCTGTGAATGCGGGGGCTGTGGGTGTGGGGACCCGTCACCACGCCCACAGCGCGCGCTCTTGCGAGCTGGCTTTGCGCGCTGTGGGGGCGGCACGAGGGCGCCCGGGGGGGGCGCCTCTTGCCTGGGTGTGGGGCGTCCGGGGTCGGGCGCTCTCTCTTCCCCGACCGCCCGTCCTTTCAAGCATGCGGACGGGGCCCCCACTACCCACTGGCTGTGGGTGCGGGGCGTGCGGGCATTGGGACACGTCACCACCCCACAGCGCGCGCTCTTGCGAGCTGGCTTTGCGCAATGTAGGGTCGACAGGAGGGCGCCCGGGGGGGGCGCTCTCCCAACTCCGACGGCCCGTCCTTTCAGGTGTGCGGCCGGGGCCCACTACCCACTGCCTGTGGGTGCGGGGGGTGTGGGCATGGGGACCCGTCACCAACCCCACAGCGCGCGCTCTTGCGAACTGGCTTTGCGCGCTGTGGGGGCGGCACGAGGGCGCCCAGGGGGGGCGCCTCTTGCCTGGGTTTGGGGCGTCCGGGGTCGGGCGCTCTCCCACCCCCGACTGCCCGTCCTTTCGGGCGTGCGGCCGGGGCCCACTACCCACTGGCTGTGGGTGCGGGGGGTGTGGGTGTGGGGGACCGTCACCAACCCCACAGCGCGCGCTCTTGCAAGCTGGCTTTGCGGGCTGTGGAGGCAGCACGAGGGTGCCCAGAGGGGGGCGCCTCTTCCCTGGGTGTGGAGCGTCTGGGGTCGGGCGCTCTCCCAGGCCCCGACCGCCTGTCCTTTGGGGCGTGCGGCCGGGGCCCACTACCCACTGGCTGTGGGTGCGGGGGATGCAGGCGTGGGGACTTGTCACCACCCCACAGCGCACGCTCTTGCCAGCTGGCTTTGCGCGCTGTGGGGGCAGCACGAGGGCCCCCAGGGGGGGCGCCTCTTGCCTGGGTGTGGGGCGTCCGGGGTCGGGCGCTCTCCCACCCCCGACCGCCCGTCCTTTGGGGAGTGCGGCCGGGGCCCACTACCCAGTGGCTGTGGGTGCGGGGGGTGCCGGCGTGGTGACCCGTCACGAACGCCAAAGCCCGCACTCTTGCGCGCTGGCTTTGCGCGCTGTGGGGGCGGCACAAGGGCGCCTGGGGGGGGCCACCCTTGCCTGGGTATGGGGTGTCCGGGGTCGGGCGCTATCGCACCCCCCTCTGCCTGTCCTTTGGGGCGTGTGGCCGGGGCCGAATACCCACTGGCTGTGGGTGTGGGGGATGCGGGCGTGGGGACTCGTAACAACCCCACAGCGCCCGCTCTTGCGAGCTGGCTTTGCGTGCTGAGAGGGTGCACGAGGGCGCCCGTGGGGCGCGCCTAGTGCCTGGGTGTGGCACGTCTGGGGTCGGGCAGTCTCCCACCCCCGACCGCCTGTCCTTTCGGGCGTGCGGCCGGGACCCACTACCCACTGGCTGTGGGTGCGGGAGGTGCGGGCGTGGGGACCCGTCACCACCCCACAGCGCGCGCCCTTGCAAGCTGGCTTTGCGCGCTGTGGGGACGGCACGATAGCGCCCGGGGAAGGCGTCTCTTGCCTGGGTATGGGGTGTCCGGGGTCGCGCGCTCTCCCATCCCCGACCGCCCGTCCTTTCGCGCGTGCGGCCGGGGCCAACTACCCACTGCCTGTGGGTGCGGGGGGTATGGGCGTGGGGACCCGTCACCAACCCCACAGCTGGCGCTCTTGCGAGCTGGCTTTGGGCGCTGTGGGGGCGACAAGAGGGTGCCCGGGGGGGGCGCCTCTTGCCTGGGTGTGGGGCGTCCGGGGTCGGGCGCTCTCCCACCCCCGACCGCCCGTCGTTTGGGGAGTGCGGCCGGGGCCCACTACCCACTGGCTGTGGGTGCGGGGGGTGCGGGCGTGGGGACCCGTCACGAACGCCAAAGCGCGCGCTCTTGCGCCCTGGCTTTGCGCGCTGCGGGGGCGCCACGAGAGCGCCTGGGGGGGGCGCCCCTTGCCTGGGTATGGAGCGTCCGGGGTCGGGCGCTCTCCCACTCCCCACCGCCTGTCCTCTGGGGCGTGCGCCGGGGCCCAATACCCACTGGCTGTGGGTGTGGGGGGGCGCGGGCGTGGGGACCCGTCACCACCCCGCAGCGCGTGCTCTTGCGAGCTGGCTTTGCGTGCTGGGGGGTTGCACGAGGGCGCCCGGTGGGGGCGCCTCTTGCCTCGGTGTGGCACGTCTTGGGTCGGGCACTCTCCCACCCCCGACCGCCTGTCCTTTCGGGCGTGCGGCCGGGGCCCACTACCACTGGCTGTGGGTGCGGGAGGTACAGGCCTGGGGACTCGTCACCACCCCACAGCGCGCGCTCTTGCAAGCTGGCTTTGCGCGCTGTGGGGGCGGCACGATGGCGCCTGGGGGGGCGTCTCTTGCCTGGGTATCGGGCGTCCGGGGTCGGGCGCTCTCCCATCCCTGACCGCCCGTCCTTTCAAGCGTGCGGCCGGGGCCCACTACCCACTGCCTGTGGGCGCGGGGGATGTGGGCTTGGGGACCCGTCACCAACCCCACAGCGCGCGCTCTTGCGAGCTGGCTTTGGGCGCTGTGGGGGCGGCACGAGGGCGCCGGGGGGGGGGCGCCTCTTGCCTGGGTGTGGGGTGTCTGGAATCGGGCGCTCTCCCACCCCCGACCGCCCGTCCTTTCGGGCGTGCGGCCGGGGCCAACTACCCACTGGCTGTGGGTGCGGGGGGTGTGGGCGTGGGGATCTGTCACCACCCCACAGCGCGTGCTCCGGCGAGCTGGCTTTGCGCACTGTAGGGGCGCCACGAGGGCGCCCGGGGGCGGCGCCTCTTGCCTGAGTCTGGGACGTCCGGGGTCGGGCGCTCTCCCACCCCCGAACGCCCGTCCTTTCGGGTGTGTGGCCGGGGCCCACTACCCACTTGCTGTGGGTGCGGGGGCTGTGGGCCTGGGGACCCGTCATCAACCCCACAGCGCCCGCTCTTGCGAGCTGGCTTTGCGCGCTGTGGGGGCAGCACGAGGGCCCCCTGGGGGGGACGCCTCTTGCCTGGGTGTGGGGCGTCCGGAATCGGGCGCTCACCCACCCCCGACCGCCCGTCCCTTCGAACGTGCGGCCGGGGCCCACTACCCACTGGCTGTGGGTGCAGGGGCTGTGGGTGTGGGGACCAGTCACCAACCCCACAGCGCGCGCTCTTGCGAGCTGGCTTTGCCCGCTGTGGTGGCGTCACCAGGGCGCCCGGGGGGGGCGCCTCTTGCCTGGGTGTGGGGCGTTCGGGGTCGGGCGCTCTCCCGACCCCGTCATTCCGTCCTTTGGGGCGTGCGGCCGGGGCCCACTACCCACTGGCTGTGGGTGCGGGGGGTGCGGGGGTGGGGACCCGTCACCAACCCCAGAGTGCGCTTTTTGCGAGCTGGCTTTGCGCGCTGTGGGGGCAGCACGAGAGCGCCCGGGAGGGGCGCCTCTTGCCTGGGTATGGGGCGTCCGGGGTCGGGCGCTCTTCCACCCCCAACCGCCTGTCCTCTCAGGCGCGCGAGCGGGGCCCGCTACCCACTGGCTGTGAGTGCGGTGTGCGGGCGTGGGGGCCCGGCTGTCCTTGGCACCTGTTCCTGTGCCGCGGTTCGTCGTGTGTTGTGCGCGCTTGCCGGGTCTGCGGCACCCGGTGGCCGTTCGGGCTTGGCACCTGTCCTCATGTTGTGGTTGTGGCCGGCTGCGTGCCTCTCTGGCTTGCTTAGTGGCCCCGCGTTGGTGCGCGGCACCTCGTCGGGTCCGGTTGCTCTCGGTGCTCTGGTCGGCTTTCCCGTCGCCTTGGTGCCTTCTTTCACCACGGGGGGTGTCGCCCCCGGCTTTACTGGGTGGCTGCGCGGCACACGTGGAGGCAGGCTGAGAACCTGGCTCTTTGTGCCTGCCGCCGGCCCCTGCCGTGGACGAACACACCGCGGACAAGCACCTTGAAAAAGCGCCAAGTGTCCAAGGACTCCCCAAACGCAGCGGTCCATGCGCACATAGAGAAAAGTTTATAGTGTTCTCAGCACTGTGTTTTTGCTTCTCCTGCTGCTTGCTGTTGCTGTAGGGTTTCCTGCTGCTTGTTTTGAATGAAGAAAACCTTTTGTTTGCAGAAATAGAGTCAATAGAGTCAGTCCAGGATAACCCAAGCCAGAAGTATGCAAGGAGAAGAGGATTCAGGATCAGAGCATGAAGGGCTGCAGTGTAAACAGTGAAAGATGATTGGATATCCACAGAAACTGCAACTCAGGTCACAAATGAATGCATATTCACAAAGATAGCTGAAATGCTTTGGGAAAAGAGTTAGAAAACTGCCCCATGGTCACTCTCTCTCCATAGTGCCATCTCAGGAGATGTGCACTCTTTGTTTTGGGTCCCATATGTGCTGAGGTGGCATGGTATGTGGCGATGAGGTCACTGCCATGTCACATGGGATCTTCCTACTTAGCTAGGCTGACCAGGAATTGAACCCAGGACCTCTCAAAAAGAGGTGCCTAGCCCCCTAGGGTGTATACCACTAGGGCAGATAAGTATTCATGGAAAAACATAGATAAATTCATAGGCTCTACCTTAGGTATGTCAGTGCTCAGTCAACTCAGGCAAAGATGAATAGCTTCACATTGAAAGGGGATTAAGGGGTCCACTCCATATCCTGATTGGGTGTTTGGTTCCATAGGTCAAAATGTGTTATCACCACTTTTGGTGGGACCAATACTAAGATAAAAATGCATGGATGCTCAGTGCATCTCTGATACAATTAGAGTATGCCTGAAAGCAATGGAAAAGCACTTTTTCTTACTCCCCCCTTGTGCTGTGGTGGCCACCACTGTCGCATTTTAGGAAAGAGGGAATTTTTCTTGGCCTTTCCTTGGTTTCCACATCTACTTTAAAATACCTACAGTTTCCCTCACACTGAAAAATGGGCGCTCACCTTGGCTGGTGTCCTTTTGCTGCTCTGATTGTATCATTTGCTACAGAAGACTCAGCGCTCATGGCGCTGCCGGGGCTCCTGTGGCTTGGTTGGGTTAGTATGGGAGCATGCCAAACATGTGCATATGCATCCCTCCCTCCAAGACGCAGCGTCGACACAAACCCAACGCAAAACACAATATACACACTCGCATGGGTTCTCGTAAACCTGCTGGCGACCTGTGACCTGTCTTAGGGCGAAGGGAGTCGAGAGGAAATTAAATTTGCCCCTTGATGGGGTCTTGGTTCTGCTCAGTCTCTCCAGGCACCTGCGTTTCGGCCCGAACACGGCCTACTCAGCGAGGCTGCGCGTGGGTATCTGCAGAGGCAGGAATGGGAGAATTATGGACGAATCCACGCAAAAACGAAGCGACGACACCAAAATCCGTCAAATGACGGCCTAGAATTTTTCTGAAACGACACACCTGAGCAGAATCCAATTGTGCATCAGAAGCACATTTTTATAGAAATTATAGTCATCTCTGGATTTTTTAAATCCAGAAATTCATACGCATAAAATGGCGGCGCGCAGGAGCGGCTCCTAGCGAAGCGCCGGAAAATGGAGAAATAATGGAATTATAAACGTATGTATCACGTAGTCTTGAAAATGACGAGACAAACATTAATAAACAAACATACAGATTCCACCCACACTATTAGAAGAATCAAAAATTCAAGAATTCGAGAATAAATCGAAAACACTTCAACGAATCAGGTATAAACTACAGGTATGCTCGTCTCGCATGCCGCATACACATTGCTCGTCTCGTGTCTCCGTGAACGAGCCTTGTAGCAGCGCTAACAACGATAGGACGCGATAGAGGGATTGATTAGAAAGATTGCAGATGATTAGCGGTCAGATCAGGGTGATTAGACATACACACAAGTGCATTACAACGTTCTTCGCGTGCTCCCCTCACTTGCTCTCTCTCCCAGCGGTAGGTAAGGTTACTAAGCCCAGGTGGGGCCACCCCCTGGTGGAGTTGTGATTGCGAAAAAGAAGGGCAGGTTTGCCCCACACGATCGTGCATACTCGCGCATGCACACACGCATTAAAGGGTAGGCCACGCGAAGTGCGCACGGTAAACCTTGTTTAGGCTACCCAGGGGCTCCTCGGTACGTTCTTTAAGAGAACCTGAGGAGTCCCTTAACGCTTGCTTGCTTGACAAGGGTAGCTGCTCTTGCAGCGTGTTTGCGGACAGCGTATTATAGGTCACACTGAGAAGGGTATAATACCTGGAGTGTGGCTTGGTTCCTCCGCTGCAAACGCCCTTTCATTTGCCTTTGTTTTACAGGTGGGCAGGTAGGGTGTCTGGTGCAGCAGCATTTTTCTTATGCCCTGCTAAACAAGGGCGCAGATCACACAAACAAGTAACTCCGCCTCTGCCTGTGGCAGAGCAGGGAGTCCGACTTCATCGACATTTGCGCCGTGCACGCAAGATCACCTCTTCCCTCCAAGCCCTAGCAGGGGAAACGCGTTGTGGCGTCCCCTGTTAGGCCACAGTTGCTTAGCAGCGCTGTGTTCTCTTGTCATTTCACATGAGGGTCGCTAGGACCCACGACACCTTTGTCATCGCAACGCCCAGTAGAGTGTGCGTGTAGGAGTGGCAGTCCTGTGTGGGGGCTAGAGCCCGTTGCCCAGTGCTCGCCCACCAGGATGGTGCCACTGTAGGGTGTGTAGGACCTGTAGTGCGTGTGTCACTGTCCCACCCGTTTCCTGCAATTTTAGCAGGGTTGGTGGGCTGTGGCAGTGGTTAGGTCAGTGTGTTGGCCACATAGCAAAACGGCGTTTTCATGCCTTCATAGCTTCTGGCCACCCCTCCCTGTAGTAGACAGATAGGTAGGGAAAACAATACCTGGATTAGTACGCTGGGTATTCCCCAAAGGTTTTGCACCAGCACAGAAATTGGGCGCATAGGGGAGGGGAGACCCGGGGCGTACCCCGTGGCATCAATAAGCCAACCCTCCAGGTTTAGCAAGGGCGCAGACTTGGGTATAATTAGGACACCACTTCTGCGGCTTGCTCTCAGGACCTTAGGAATAGCACACTCACACATATGCTTTGGCAGGTAAGGGTAAGGTTCAGTCCCTATCTTTAGTCTTGGAGGCAAGCGTCTCAGCGAGCCTCAGCAACTCACCAAGGTTGTTCTGGGACAAGTAGTCAACCAGAACTGAGTTTAGGCGTCCCTCAGGTAGAACAAATGCAGAGAAGGGCTCCCAGGTGGCCTCTTTGACTCCAAACCCTTCCCAGAGGGTGAGGAAGCGCCAACCCTGGCGATAGCGGTGGCGTAGGACAGACTTCACCAGGTAGAAGCCCTCCTTAGCCATCTCCTCGGCGTTCATGTCGGGGAGTTCACCTTCAACTTCCACAGGGCTGGCAGCCCCTTGTAGGTCCAGAGCGGCGATTTCCTCGTCGTTCAGCTCCCACTCCTCCCCACAGAGGTCTTCAGGATCATAGTAGCGCTTCAGGTGTTGAGCAGCGCACACCAGGGTCCCCTCTAGACGGGGAGAACACCGCACGGTGATACGGTGTCCATCCACTGACAGGATCTTGTACCGCCCGAAGTAGGGGTCATCGCTGGTGGAGCGAGGCCAGGCGGGTAGTCGACTGTGGTGCAACAGAACCCAGTCCCCATCTTGGTAGGTGGCCGGCACACGGTGCTTGTTCTTCTTGTTCCACTGACGCTCCCTCACTCTCTGGAGCATACCCTTGGCCTTGTCCACCTTCGCTTGTTGCTCTTGAACCCATTCACCCACAGAAGAATGGGTGTCCTCTGGATAGGGGGCATGTAGGAACCATGCCGGGCGCCCGAGGAATAGCTCATGGGGCGAGTAGCCAGTAGCAGAACTCTCTTGGGAGTTCATCATCAAGGATATGATGGGGAGTAGTCTCACCCAGTCTCTGGTGCGTTCAGTTTTGCACCATATCCTGACGTTCTCTTTCAGGACACGAATCTGTCGCTCACATAGGGGGTTGCTCGTGTGAGAGTAGGGAATCCCCGTAGACACCTGGACATTGAGGGATCTCAGGACCCTCTTGTACCAGCCAGTATCTGAGCGTACTCGTACGTCCTCATCGGAGTTGATCTCCTTGGGTGCCCCATAGACACAAAACCACTCTTCCGGGAGTATCTTGATAGTCTCCTCCCCGGTAATGTGCTTGGTACATGGGAACACCCTGGTAAACCTGGTCAACCCACAGGTTACCACGAGGGCAAAGTCATAGCCCCCGAACTTCGGCATCTCCGTGTAGTCCACGTATAGAACACTGTTGGCACAGTGTGGGATGGGCAGGGTCGAGTAGAGACCTCTTTCCCTGATATCCCCTGGTTTACAGGACCTGCACGGGCACTTGTCCACGATAGGCTGGAGGGTTTTCCGCAGTTGGTCGTCAGTCCACGTGGTGTGGAACCACTGCTTGAACAGCCTCAGGGTACAGTCAGCACCCACATGACCACTGGACTCATGGGTCCACTTCAGCAACGCTGGGACTCGGTCACTAGGCACCACGATGCGGTCCTCATGCCAGAGGTAGCTCTTGTCCCTCTTCCACTGGTCTTGGTTGACCAGGAGGGGTTCAAGGCGTTTCTCCAGGCGCTTGTAGATATCCCCAAACTCCTTCAGGTACTCCGATTGTTGGAGTCCATCCAGGGGGCGTATCATGGTCATGTTCAGGTCCAGGTGTACGTCCATACGTCTGAACGCCTCCTTAGCCAGCGCTTCAGACCGGGCACCAATCAGGGCGTCGAAGTTGTTACGGCTGATGTAGTCGGCACACTCGTTCTTCACTCCCTGGATATGGTGTACCGTCAGCCGTAGTTGACTGAGGTGGGTCCACCGGCGTCCTAGCTTGGCCTTCTCAGGTGGGGGACCGTTCTGGAAACTGCGGACCGGTTCTTGGTCGCACAGCCAGAACACAGGGTTACTCTTCAACAGTCGTGCTTGTGAGGATAGCACCAGCATACCCGCGAGCAATTCCTGCTCATAGGTGGAGTAGTTCCCCCTGGCCTGGTTCCACTTCCAGTTCCAGTGGCCCAGAGGTACTAGGACCCACTTGTCGTCAGGGTAGCTGTGCTTGAGGGTTTCATCTCGGTTGAGACCTTCCGTCCCCCATTGGGAAATGGCCGAGTCGAACTCCTCCTTCTCTAGTGCTTGCCATTGGAACAACGTTCCACCACCGCCCACATTGCTGGCATCGGTCACCAGGATAATCTCCCCTTGTGCTCTAGGCACGCCCAAGCACTTAGCGTTGGCTACCTTGTCTTTGAGCTCGTCAAACGCTTGTTGCTCTTGTGGGCCCCAGCGCCAAGTAGTACTCTTCTTGATCAAGTCCGTTGGAACGGCGCTGGTATAGGTGAAGTTCTTGATGTGGCGGCGATAGAAGTTGCACGCCCCAATGAAACTGCGTACATCATGAAGTCCTTTCTTGGGGTCTTCGTGTCGTACCTTGGCATCCATCAGGGGTTTGGCCTTAGAGGCCGCTGGGGTCCACCACCCATAGCCAACGTCAAACCCAGGTACTGCATGGTCTCCTGCAAGAACTCACACATCTCCAGCTTGAGTCGTGTGTGGTTCTCCTGGCAGACCGCAAAGAACTCACCCAAGAGGATTAGGTGATCCTCCTGGGTATTGGTCCCGAGGCATACATCGTCGATGTGAGCCTCCATCTGGGCACCACGGGATATGAGCTCCTGCACCTTAGGTCTCCTTCGTAGGATGGACAAGATCTTGTTCATCAGCTCTTGGAGCTCTTAGCCACGCCAAACGGCATGACCTTCCACTTGAACACCCTCCCCTGAGGGGTGATGAAGGCCAGTAGTTCCTGTGCGTTGGGCGTCAGGTCCACTTGCCAGAATCCGCTTCGCTTGTCCATCTTGGTCTTGTAGCGACAGGAGGCTATCTTCTCCAGGGTAGACTCCATATTGGGAATGGACCCTGAGTGGTTCAGCGTCTTCTTGTTCCGCTCTCCATAGTCCACTACCAGCCGTTTGGCTGTAGACCCAGGTTTAGCCACCAGGAAACAGGGGCTGCAGTGAAGGGGGTAGTCCCCGTCCTTGTACTCCAGGACTAGGCCAGCGTCGATACATTCTTGTATCCGTCGCTCAATCTCGTCGGCCTACTCTTTAGGAGTGGGATAGTGTCTCTTCCGGATCTTGTGACCCACGAACTCGGGTTTCAGCTTGAGGTCCATCTGTACCAGCTTGTCACATGAGGCTGGAGGGGGTAGTTCTCCGAACACCTCCAGATAGGTCCTTATAAGCTTCTGTACCCGCGGGTCCAATACCTTGATCTTGTCCTCCATGTCCTCGTCGGAGTGTAAGTTGCTTGCCCCTTGTATAGACGTCGGGAGGTGGTCCTCCACCGACTCTTCGCCCGTGGTAGTATCCTTCAGCCCTTGGTAGGCATATAGAAGGTCTTGTTCAACCATCTCCAATGGACGATGGCAGCATAGGCACGCTCGAGGGGGTTCACATACACATTCCGCCGAGAGGTCGTCCTCCTCTGGGGTCCTCACATGGGCGCCCCAAACGCTCTTCATGAGCTTGAGATCTACCTCCCTTTGCCAGGTGGTGATCTTCTGTTCGAGGTCCTCCTTCAATTGGGATAGGTCTCCCATACGTCCCTGCTTCAGTGGCCACGAGCTGCGGGTAGGCTTCGCGTAGCACAGCTTTTTCGCCACCAACTTCCGCTTGGAATCCACATACTCCCTGAGCCTGGATCGAGGGTCCAGCTCCTCGTCCACGGGGTCTTCCACCCTCATGGAGAGTAGGGGTTTCAGTGGGGCGACGTACTCGGCGTTCTCCACTTCCTCCAGACAGGTCTGCACGAAGAAGGCGTCGTGCTCAGTTTCGTCGTCTGAGTGGATAGAGCTAGGTAGCTCAGATAGTCCACACTCAGAGACTCCATCAGTAACAGGTACATGACAGGGAGAGTTGGGGGCGTTGGTGTCAGTCACAACGTACTCATCTCTTCCGGGTGTAGTCTCAACAGCATCTTGAGGTTGTAGGCGATCCTTCAAGTCACCCAAGGCGAGTCCATCGCTTTCTCGTTGTATACCCTGGACCAGTGTCGGGTCCAGGTCCTCCCAGGGAATGGTGGTAAGCCTTCTGTCCACCACGCTGAGCATACTCCCCCATCCGGGCTTCCCAATAGGCGTCTTGCGTCCCAGAGGCACGTAGATGGCCTCATCAGGTAACCGCACAGAGCTGATAGTCAGCTTGTCAGAAAGGGTTCGCCAGTACTCGTTGCCCCCATGGGCTCCCCAATCGGGGGAACACAGGACCATACGGGAACGTTCGAAGGCCACCTTGGTCAGCACCTTCCCCAGTTCACTGAATCTGGGGTTCCCGTAGGCCATCCCGAAAGAGGGCCAGTAAAATTTGTAGCTGCAGTTCTTCCCCTTGCTGCAGTATAGGTCCAGTACATGCTGCTTTTCGCTGGCGAACAGCTCCACACTTAGGTCTTCTCGAGAGTAACCCAACTCCTTCAGACCTTGGTCTAGGACTTCCCCCAATAGTTGATAGTCCTCAGTTTTGGAGGCCGTCATCATGTTCGAGGGCTCCTCCTTCGATAGTCTCAGGTAACTCGAGGTATGTTCCGACTGCTCCAGTGGCACAGACTCTCTGCCATTGTCGTGGTCCACGTAGAGGAGGTAGGGCGCTTGCAGCGTCAGGGATTGTATCTGGGAGTGCTGCACGAAGAAGTCAGTCCCCAGTACAAAGTCGAAGGCATCAGTGTCCATCACATAGAACCGATGGGCGATAGTCCTGGAGCCCATAGGTACCTCCACTTCACAGTCCCCGCAGCTGTGCACCACATGTCCATCCCCCATGCGTATAGCGGCGGTGGTCATGGTGTTCTTCAGGCTCCCACAAGGCAAAATTTTCTTGGCCACTATCGATATTGTGGCGCCAGTATCCAGTACCCCCAGGTATTCACGTCCCCCTAGTCGGATACGTACCCAAAACACCAGGTCTTGGGTGCCCCCAGAGCGTCCCCGTCAGAACTCCGCGGGACAGGTCACCTCGAACCCCTTGTTCCGCAATTTGCGGGCCATCCTCATGAAACGGCTCCTCTTCTTAGCGTTGCCGTCATCACCACCTTCATGCTCACGCTTGGCTCCTTGTTCTTGCTGGGCCTGCGTTTGTGAGCGTGTGGTAGGTCCAGACTGCCCTCCAGAGGGCTCGGAGTTCCCCCCTGGATTAGGGTTGGGGTTGCCTCCGTTCTTGTCCTTGTTCTTGTTGTCGGTCTGGCGGTTAGCGCCTCCTCCTCGTCCACCTTGACCCTTGTCTTCACCACCTTGACCACGTCCTTTCGACTTGCCCTTGCCGGAGTCGTTGCCTTTGGCCTTGCCTCCACCTTTGCCTGAGCCTTTGCCAGGATCCTCCCCCTTAAGCTTCGCCGATAGGTGTTGCTTATGGTAGCACTCATCCTCGTAGTGCTTCCGCTTACCGCAGAATGCACACGTGATGGTGCAGCGGTAATGATCCGGCAGGTTCGCTTTGGCGCCGGTGTTCTCCTCCTGCTGCTTCCCCTGGACGACGAAGCAGTCTCGCTGCTCGCAGCCAGAGGCGTGCTGCAGGTGGCCCTGCTCATCTCTGGCATCACACCAGAATAGCTCCTTCACGTTCTCCATTAGACGGGTGTGGGCGTGTTTGGGGGTAGTCCCCTGCCCAGGTCGGGACCCTTGGTACCCTTTGCCTCCAGAACCTCCACCACCAGGACGGTAGTTGTTCAAGTGCTGGTCGCTCTCCTTCTCCAGCGCCATCTCCAGGAGCAGCACGCATTGATCCTCGTAGCAGAGGGATCTAGCCTTGCGCTCAGCCGTCAAACGGCACTCGTCCCATAGCTCTCGGGGGAGCTTGGCGCACAACCAGAACAGCAGGTCGTCGCTGCTGTAGGAACCGGGCGTCAGTTGTCCAGCCCAGTGATCCAGGTCAGCCAACAGCTCGGAGACCCTGCCAGGTTTGGGGTTGTTGGGCAGCACGGGCAGGTTCTGGATCTCGGCCCTGATGGAGAGGTCGGTCTCGTAGGTCGGGTACTGCCTCTCCAGGGCAGCCAACGCATCGGCAAAGGTGGCGGAGTTAGTCACGATCTGCCTGACCTGCTTCTCCAGGTACTTGGTCTTGCAGCACTGCAGGAGCAGATCGCACTTCACTCGCCCACTCGCGTGGGTTTGGCCGGTCAGTCGTAGGAACCTGCCAAAGTTCTCAGCGAACTCGCTGAGGTCCTTGCCTGTGAACTCAGGCAGGTTGACCACTATCTTGGAGGTGGCAATAGCCTTCGCCTCCTGAGCTCGGTGTCCTTCAGGGCGTCGGGTCTTCTTCTTCTTCTTCTTCTTCTTCTTCTTCTTACCCTTGGGGTCCTCGGGGTCCTCAGGGTCATCTTCATCTGAGGGCGAAGAAGAATCCATCGACGGCGGCTCGTCATCGGAGGGGTCTCCGCCAAGAACACTAGAGCCATAAGGCTCTACGTCCACCATAGCCCTTAAGGCTGTCAGCCCCAGCTGGTCCAGCTCGGCCCTCGTCGAGTTCGTCACGTGGCTGTAGGGCGGCTGGGCCGTTCTCGGGACGAATGGACTTCTCGGTATTGCTGCAGGAGTCGGCATCGGTCGGCTCCTCAGGCTCCTCAGGGTATTTGTCAACCCTGCCGCCAGGTGGTTAGCCTGTACTCGGTGGGGTGACATTCCCACTGTCGTAGGTGACGCATGGGACGGGATCATCAGGGGCTCCAGTTTCTCCCTGATCTCTTGCGTGAGGTCGCCCACGATTTTTGAAGTGGCTCCTCGGAGCACCTCGTTGATCTCCGACCGCGTCAGGGACCTGTTGGAGGATCTTCCCGATCCTCTACTCCTGCCTCCAAGAGACTCTGGTCCTCTCCTCAACCCACTCAAGGGTGCATACCCAGGTGCATACCCAAGAGCATACCGGGGGACATCCATATAGGTTCCCGTAGCGTGTAGTAGATGGGGATAGTCAGCCGCATACCATCGCGGCGCAGAGCTGGAAGCCACCGGCTCACTGGCAGTAGTTGCCTCATGGAGCGCAGTGGTAGGTGGGCCCATACCATAGGCGGGGTAGGGAGGCATGCCAGTAAAGCCTGTGCCCTCTGCCATAGGCGGGTGGGTTGTGGAAGTGGATGTTGCAGCGGCTTTGAGTGTGGTGGTTAAAGCAGAGGGTGATGCGTGGAGGCCAGAAGCGCTTGGTGCGCCTTCGAAGGTAGGGTAATGCGTCGGGTCTTGCCCTTGTTCCTCTCCTTCGTCTGCTCCTTCTCCAGCATCCTTCTCGCTCTCGTTCTCTCTCTTCCTCTTCACAGGCTGAGGCTGAGTGACCACTTCTTCCACGGACAGGGCCCCGAAGGCCGCCTGGAGTCCATCCAGGGAGTCCTCAGCCGTATCCACTGGCCCATGTCAGGGCTCCGCCGAAGGTACAGCGCCAGGTGCCGGCCTTGCCGGTGCCTCAGGCGCTGGCGCCGTCTCCACGTCGGCGTCCTCCTTTCCTGGATCCATTTTCTTTCACCCTTCAGCTTATATTTGCCCGTACTCGGCGCACTGGATGTACGGCACGGGGTTGCTGCCGGTGCGCAGAGACAGGCTGCCTCTTGCTACCAGAAAAGTTTATAGTGTTTTCAGCACTGTGTTTTTGCTTCTCCTGCTGCTTGCTGTTGCTGTAGGGTTTTCATGCTGCTTGTTGTGGATGAAGAAAACCTTTTGTTTGCAGAAATAGAGTCAATAGAATCAATCCAGGATAACCCAAGCCAGAAGTATGCAAGGAGAAGAGGATTCAGGATCAAAGCATGAAGGGCTGCAGTCTAAACAGTGAAAGATGATTGGATATTCACAGAAACTGCAACTCAGGTCAAAAATGAATGCATATTCACAAAGATAGCTGAAATGTTTTGGGAAAAGAGTTAGAAAACTGCCCCATGGTCACTCTCTCTCCATAGTGCCATCTCAGGAGATGTGCACTCTTTGTTTTGGGTCCCATATGTGCTGAGGTGGCATGGTATGTGGCGATGAGGTCACTGCCATGTCACATGGGATCTTCCTACTTAGCTAGGCTGACCAGGAATTGAACCCAGGACCTCTCGAAAAGAGGTGCCTAGCCCCCTAGGGTGTATACCACTAGGGCAGATAAGTATTCATGGAAAAACATAGATAAATTCATAGGCTCTACTATAGGTATGTCAGTGCTCAGTCAACTGAGGCAAAGATGAATAGCTTCACATTGAAAGGGGATTAAGAGGTCCACTCCATATCCTGATTGGGTGTTTGGTTTCATAGGTCAAAATGTGTTATCACCACTTTTGGTGGGACCAATACTAAGATAAAAATGCATGGATGCTCAGTGCATCTCTGATACAATTAGAGTATGCCTCAAAGCAATGGAAAAGCACTTTTTCTTACTCATAGCGCTGAACAAGCGCCAACACGCCACAGACAGCGCGGACAGAACACGACAGGCGCGCACAACAGTGAACAAGCGCCAAGGGGCCAAGGACACCACACACGCAAAACACCTCACGTGCGCACCGGTGAACAAGCGCCAAGTGGTAACGGACACGGCCAACAGAACAAGCCAGCCGGTGAACCAGCACCAAGAGGGCATGGACACCGCCCACGGGCGCGCACAACGGTGAACAGGCGGCAGAGAGCCACAGACATCGCACACAGAACACACCGGGCGCGCACATCTTTGAATAAGCGCCAAGAGGCCATGGACAGCGCGCACGGGCGCGCAAAGCTGTGAACAACCGGCAAGAGGCTGGGGACACCGCACAAACAACACGGCGGTGACGCACACCGGTGGACAAGTGCCGAGTGGCCAGAGACAGCACACACAGAACATAGCAGGCACGCACACCGGTGAACAAGCGCCAAGTGTCCAAGGACACCAGATACGCAGCGGTCCATGCGCGCCAACTGGTGAACAAGCGCTAAGAGGCCACGAAGACCGCGGAAAGAACACAACGGGCGGCCAGACCAGTGAAGAAGCGCCAAGGGTCCAAGGACACCACACACGCAAAACACCTGGCGTGCACACCGGTGAACACGCGTCAAGTGGCCAATGATACGGCACACATACAACACCATGCCGGCACACTGTGAAACAAGCGCCAAGTGGCCATAAACACCGCACACACAAAATACCAGGCGCATGCACTGATGAACAAGCGCCAAGTGGCCATAAACACCGCATGCAGAACACGCCTGGCACAGACAGCCTTCCGCAAGGGGCAAGTGGCCACGTACAAGGGACATAGAATGCGCCGCGCACGCACGGCGGTAAACAACGCCAAGTGGCCACGGACACCGCGCATTGAACACGCCAAGCGCGCACACCGGTGAACAAGCGCCAAGTGGCCACTGACACTGCACACACAAGACACCGGGCGCGCACACCGGTGAACGAGGGCCCAGGGGCTGCGGACACCGCACACAGAACAGAACGGGCGCGCCCACCAGTGAACAAGCACGAAGTGCCAGCGCACAGCGCACACAGCGCCCGCCAGGCGCGCAGACAAGTGAAAAAGCGCCAAGTGGCAGTTGACACCGCACAGAAAAAACACCGTGTGCGCACAGCGGTGAATTAGCGCCAAGTGGCCACGGACACCGCTCACTGAACATTCCCGGCATGCGCACTGGTCAGCCAGCCCCACGTGGCCAGGGACAACGTACACAGCATACGCCGGGTGCGCACAGCGGTGAACAACCGCCAGTGGCCACAGACACCGCACACAGAACACGCTGGGCGCGCACACCAGTGAACAAGCGCCAAGTGGGCGCGGACGCTGCACGCACAAACCTCGAGCATGCAGACCAGTGCATAAGCGCCAAGTGGCCACAGACACCACACAAACAACACACCGGGGGCGCACACCGTTGAACAAATAGCCATGGACACCGCACACATCGCGCGCTGGGCAGTAACGCCGGTGAAGAAGCGCCAAGTGACCATTGACACTGCACAGAAAAAACACACACGTGAACAAGCGCCAAGTGGCCATGGACACCACAAACGCAACACACCGGGCGCGCGCACCAGGGAACAAGCGCCAATTGGCCATGGACACCGCACACAGAACAGATCAGGCATGCGCAGCGGTGAACAACCGCCAAGTAGACACGGACACCATACGCAGCATACGGCGCGCGAGCACACCTGTGAACATGCGCCAAGCGGCCACGGACACCGCACATAGAACACACCGAGCGCGCCCACCGGTGAACAAGCGCCAATTGGCCACGGACACCTCGCACAAGAACTTGCTGGGCGCGCACACCGGTGAACAAGCACCAAGAGGCCACGGACACCCCAGACACAACATGACGGGCCCGCATACCGTTGGAAAAGGGCCAAGAGACCATGGACACTGCACACGGGCGCGAACACCGGTGAAGAAGCGGCAAGGGGCCACGGACAGCCGAAACACAACACACTGGACGCGCACACCAGTGAACATGCACCAAGAGGTCATCGACACCGCGCGGGGGTGCGCACACCGGTGAACAAGCAACAAGGGGCCACGGATACCGCACACACATCTCACCGGGCGTGCACAACGGTGAACAAGCGCCAAGTGGCCATGGACACCACACAAAGAACACACCAGGCACGCACACCGGTGCACAAGCGCCAAGTGGCCAAGGACACTGCACACACAAACCTCTGAGCGCGCACATTGGTGAACGAGCGTCAAGTGGCCACGGACACCGCACACAAGAACACGCTGGGCGCGCACACCAGTGAACAAGCGTCAAGAGGTCATCGACACCTCGCACGTGCGCGAATACCGGTGAACAGGCAGCAAGGGGCCACAGACACCGCGCACACAACACACCGGACGCGCACAGTGAACAAGTGCCCAGTGGCCATGGACATCGCACAGAGCGCGCGCTGGGCACGCACACCAGTGAAGAAGCGCCACGTGACGATGGACACTGCACAGAAAAAACACCGGACGCGCACACCCATGAACAAGCGCCAAGTGGCCATGGACGGGACAGACACAACGCACCGGGCGCACGCACCGGGGAACAAGCGCCAAGTGGCCACGGACAGCGCACACAGAACGTACCAGGCATGCGCACCGGTTAACAACGGCCAAGTGGACACCGACACCGTACACAGCATACGCCGGGCGCGCACACCGGTGAACATGCGCCAAGTGGTCACGGACACCGCACATAGAACACACGAAGCGCGCACGGCGGCAAACAAGCGCCAAGTGGCCACGGACACCGCATACAAGAACGCGCTGGGCGGGCACACCGGTGAACAAGCACCAAGGGGCCACAGACACCCCAGACACAACATGACGGGCGCGCATACCGTTGGAAACGGGCCAAGAGAGAATGGACACCGACCACGGGCGCGTACACAGGTGAACAAGCGGCAAGGGGCCACGGACTGCCGACACACAACACACTGGGCGCGCACACTGGTGAACAAGCACCAAGAGGTCATCGACACCGCAGACACCGCACACACAACACACCGGGCATGCACACCGGTGAACAACCGCTATGTGGCCATGGACACCAAACACAGAGCACAGCAGGCACGCACACTGGTGCACAAGCGCTAAGTGGCCAAGGACACCGCACACGCAGCGCACCATGCACGCACACCGCTGAACAAGCACCAAGGGGCCACGGACACCGCGGACAGAACACGACAGGTGCGCACACCGGTGATCAAGCGCCAAGGGGCCAAGGACACCGCACACAGAACAGACCAAGCTCGCAACCGGTGAACAAGCGCCAAGTGGCGAATGACACCGCACACACACAACACCATGCGCGCACACCGGTGAACAAGCGCCAAATAGCCCTGAACACCGCAGACACAAAACACCGCGTGTGCGCACCGGTGAAGTAGCGCACGAAAGATAAAATGGGGATCGACTCCTTTAGATATGTGCTTCTATTCATCCTAAAATCCCCAAGATGATTATGTTTCAACCAATCAAAGAAGAGTACAACTAAATGAAAACTATCACTACGATATCTTAAAACAAAGTTTGGAAAGCGGGCTCATAAAACTACGGAATTTTTGGGAGGGTTGCACACGAGCAAAAATTTATCTAAATCTATATCTCAATTGGCTGTTTGATAAAACACTTTCAATACAAAATATTCCTAATCCAATCCCCAACCAACATAGCAACAACAAACAAGAGCATAGGCAAAGCAAGGAAGATACGAAGAAAATCACCATGTCCGCATCCGAGTCATTGTTGACAGTCCGGGGCCGCCGTGCCGCTGCCAAGGCCCCACCATTTCTGTTTCTTCACGGCGGCGGGTCGTGGTGGCCAAGGCATTAAGGATCCATACGGCTCTACCCCCACTTAGGCACCCAAGAATGGGGCCGGGCTCTCCACGGCTACATGCTAAACAAAGCATAGCAGATGTGTGACACCAAATCTAACTCTCATACATGCATTACCTTTATCCTTGCTCGTAACTAAAAAATAACAAGCCTTGCAATGGAAACCACTACGTGCAACAACCCAGCTCCAAGCAACAATAAACAAACAATATGTGCTTGAATGTAATGAATGCATAACAATGCAATGAATGTAATGAAAGCATATGAATGCAAAACATGAAATGCGAGAAAGCAAAATAGTGGTGCACCCTCGAGAAACTAGAATTCCCAACTGGAAAGTGAACTAATCCATTGAAGAGGATAAACATTCAATCAGACCCAGACCTAATGAATCCTTATATTCGCATATTCGGGCGATTGCAGCGCAGGCTGCAACACGGTCTGAAATAACCAATCACGATCTTTAACCAGCAATAATATGATTGCGTGACAGCAAAGAATAGAATAATGCACCTGTCAGTACTGATTGCGGCCCGCAAGCGACAGGATCTGTCCTACTGTAATCTACGATCTGTCTGGCAGTGTACAGTCTAAATCTGCAACACAATCATCTGAACCGTAGCGACCTTGAAAGAAATCAATTTTTTGGAGCTCCCCCCGAGACTCTACACTCAAAGTGGGGATGTCTACAGGGACGCTAAATCATAGAGTTTGACAGACTACCCTGACAACACAAACAGCTCGACATCTGGATACGCGACAGAGGAAAAACTAACACTCAACACCATTGAAAAACTGAAGTATGTCAAATGGTTCAGGATCACTGACAATAGCAAGCAGTCCTGAATTGGGATACCTCGAATCCTGCTACCTGGGATCACAGGCACACTGGGACACCTGGGTACAATGAATTCCGCCATCTGGGATCATAGGCACACTGGGACACCTGGGTACCCTGAATTCTGCCATCTGGGACACATGCATATTTGAACACTGGGGTACTGACATCAGGGCAGTCGGGAAGCAGCAACCAGCAGCCCCGGCCAACACGGGCCGCTGATACAGAGCGCGTCTGCATTATCTGCAACGTCTGCGTACGACTGCACTTTCTGCACTGTCGGTAACATCTGTAATGTCTGAGCACGTTTGCACTGCACTGCCCATAACGCCTGCAATGTCTGTAATACCTGCAATTTCTGCAATCTCAAGTAACCAGACCCTGCAGACTCTCCAGTACGCTGACAGGGCCTTCAGACCCTCCAGACTCTCTAGTACGCTGACGGGGCCTCCAGACCCTCCAGACTCTCTAGTACGCTGACAGGGCCTACAGTCACTACCAGCTGTCAGTACCACAAAACCAGAAATTCAGGACGCCTCAGCTAACAAGATTTGGAACAGGACAAACATCTGTCATGCATGTACCCCCACCAAGGGATTGTACACATACTGAAAGGCCATAGACTGAAAAAAGGAAACAAGACTTCCCCATATTACACAGACTGTCACATAGTCCACGAAACTTTCTTCGACCCGAGATCAAACTCCCTGTACCAATAAAGGCAGTACTGGGTCTACCACTAGGGAGTGCACTGTCATACTTGCCCAAACTGGATGTCTGCACCAAGGTCGAACTTACCGACCGCGCACTGGCACATAGGCTCATTGACTTCAGTGTCAGTCTTAGCCGAATACCAGAAAAAAACTGGAAGCATCACTACCACCTGTGACCCATTCGGAGTCCTTGGGATCAGGAGAAACCTGAGCTGGCGCCGAACATCAACAAGTCGGGTTATGCAAGGCAAAAAGGTGAGGTACTTACAGCGACCCCTTATAGCGAGGATGTCGCTCATGGCTTCGCACTCCGAAAAGAGGGCCAACCCGCTCATGGTTGGTACCAAAAAGAGATAAGATAAAAGAATAGTAGCGGAAGGCATGGCGCTCCCCAGACCCGTGGTCTGAAAATATTACACTGTTCTCAACCCAATGGTTATTGTCATTGATACAACAAAACAGAAGTCGGCAAAAACCGATCGTCAGTGTACAAACCAACACTGCTGTACTCCGACGGCACACGGAACGTTAACCTACAGTAGGCCACTGCAGACTACCGGTAGATGGTTGGCGTAGGGGCAGGGGTTATACTACAAGTCCGGGTGACCAAGGGCAGGATACATGACCAGAACCTCATACCCCCCCTGTTGCTGAATTAGCTACTCCCAGCAGAATGAGGGAAAAGGGGTTGTTTTCTCCCTGAGGGTCTCCCGCGTAAGTACCTCACACCCTAACTTAGATACGACTAGCTTATCCCAATCTTTCTTCGCATTTGAAAGCTGGTCTATACATGAGTGCAGAACAAAGCAGGAACTCAGATCAGAGGCCACTGGTGTGCGGCGAACTTACCTCTATGCTGGCAAATACACAATACAGCTAGCTCCACCACGCACTTGCCCTCAATCAGGCTGTTACTCAGTCATCCTCACACAGCACGTCTACCAGACTGCCTGCAGTAGACTGTCCTGCAGTCCTAAGGGCTTATTTGTCTGGTGGACTAAGGCTGAGCCATAGCGAAACAGGTCAGTCATGTATGCTCGCCAGAGTCCAGAGGTTACTCACCTAAAGGCGGTTTTTGTGACACCCAGGATTCCTCACACTTCATCCCTAAGAATATTCAGTACAGCACCACCGGATACAGCGTTACGCGGCAATGCACAGTGGTTACCTGTACTGGCTTTACAGCCACCGCAGTTGCCATCACAGGTAAAAAAGAGCTCAGGCACACAGAAATAAGTGAGCTGCATTCACTCACCCAGACGTTGGAACACACTCAGGTGGCATCTTGGGTGGTGCTCAGGAGGTCACACACAAAGGCACTTCATACCTTCCCGTCAGTAGCACTTGTACATCCTGGGTCTCAGAGACGCATTACAGAGGCATTCAGTGCATCAGCTGAAAGCTGACAAATAATTACAGACGCGACATCGCAGATAAAATGAGCGACAGCGTTCCACACAGGACTCTTTGTTTACTCAGACACAACCTTCTTTGACCTTCAAGCTGGCCTTCAGGGGTGTTAAAATCTGCCCCTAAGGATAGAACAGTTAGCGCGTATCATTCAGTACAGCGCCATGCACATCCTGGTACTGCCAGATCCTGTCTCACTGGGGCATTATACCCATTATTGACCGTAATCCCTACACGTACTAAAGAAAGAAGTTTGTGCCACAGCAGAGAAGGTCATCTGAGGGCGGAAACTGTGCAGTTTCCTAAACAGCTGCCTCAGTAGGCACAGTATGCGGACTTATGCACTTCAGACCTGTTATACCATCCTACTGTCCATCGTACCGACAGTACCAAAAGGTGTCTTAACAGAGGAAAAATGAAGAATTCAAAAACTGCCATCATATGCAGTAAGCCACATAGGCGCAGGCCCTGGCTGACACGCCACAGAAATACAAGTCAGGATACACAAACACCAAAGCGGATGGCCAAGCACCCAAGCAATCATGCAGCCAATATCCTGCAAGACATTACAGGAACAACAAAGGCAGTTCCAACGCATCAGTAGCTTACAACACAAACAACCCCTCTAAGGAGAGATGTAGCAACTCACTGAAAAACCAGACAGTGTAACTGGGTCGAATCCCCCTGGACCTTCAGGCGTCTGTAAAGTACATACCCAAACTCAGAATAAGTAAGGTTCCTGGAATGAAACCTAACGTTCTTCACTGGGGGAAAACCAGAACAAACACGTTGTTACCTGCAAGCTATTACTGAACATGGGACATCCACCAGAAAACATCCTGAGACCAATTAAAACAGACTAGGCGATGCAGAACTATCCTCTTATTGGACGAAGGGTGCTGAGGTAAACATATGGCTACTTACGGACCGTGCTAAGGGGGAGGGTTGTCAGACCTCCAGCCCCTGCCAGGGACTGTCATACCCCGGAAGCACGACCATCAGGGTGATCCTGAAAAAGGAACTCACGTACTCTCTCACCTTGTACGCAAACACGGGAGGGGTAACCAAGGGGTTAAGTAAGCGAGGACAACAAAGCTGAAACCCCAACTAGGGAGGAAATCCCATGAACGAGTTTAGCTGATATGACATCCCAATCACAAACAAGGAAGAAAAAGTAATGTACACACGGTAATGACGGTGTGACATGGACCATGGGACAATGATGATGACGTTATGGGTGGCGGCCAACGCCGTGGGAAAAAAAAACAAGGAAGAAAAAGGGGGTACAGTGTCAACACAAGGGTCACTCGCTTACTCGAAACAGCATAATGGATTTCGTCTCTCTTTTCTTTTTTTCTTTCTCCCCCCCACAGGAGAAGCAACCTTCGGGGGGGGGGTGTCTGGCACCACACAAAACACAGAGTCCCTGAGACTGACTCATACCCTGGCATAAATTCAGACAATACCCTCAGAGGGGCTGGCAGCCAAACGCACTGCCAAAGGCACACAAAGGAAGTAACTCAGGATAAATATCATGGGGGTTCACCCGAGCATCAGACAAGGTTAGGCTCAGGTCTCCGCTCCATAATGCGTCTGGCGATGTGCACTGCGCTTTCCCAGACCTGCATTAAGCAGGGCCAGGGGCCATGCGTCAGGTGGCGGTACACTCAGAGAACGAGTAAATGTAAAGTGTATACCTCACAGAGCGTACCTGTCAGAGCTACATACAGACCTAAATCTCAGCACGCAACTTCGTGCGCGTAGTCTCTCAGTAAAATTCAGTATGCCTCCGTCAACATACGTTACAACACAAAGAGGGTATACAGGGAGAGCTTCATCTCATGGATGAATTCTGCCATCTTCTTTCAGTATAATCTCTAGGTAAACGTAAGACTAATACACTGTAGCAGAGCTTACTGAGTCATCAGCGAATCCCTCCTAATTTGTCATACATGAAGTTCCGTGCTGCTGCAGCAAATCAGGTAATACTCATAGCTCAGGTTACGCTCAGGGGTAACACACAATTCAAAGTTATGGGGCGAACTCGGATCATCGCCGGAATGCTCGGGCTGCCCTGGGTTTACACACAAACGAAGCAGAACACCACACAGAGCGACAGGATACTGAGGTGGTATCCAGGGAGTATATCACAAGGTAACAAACATTTATCTGAGCGCCAAAGTGGCAATCTGGCAACGTCCAGGCAAGTCAATTACTCCCTACTGAGCTATATTGCCATGCCTGAGTACGCTCCCACAGAGTGGTACGTAACTGTACCCTCAGTCACACAGGCTGGTCTTCACCTAAGAAAACCCAAGAAAACACAGACACTCCATAAGACAGACTTTGGTCACACTGGCGAATCTCTATTCTGTCCTTATGACTGGAGTTCACCCAAGCAGATCTTCAGGAAGTCAGGTCAACGACTACACAAAAATAGTGCTTGGCTCTAAAGGCCTGCAAAGCTTTCAGTATTCTTACGTACAGTCTGTCTGGCAATACAGGACACCATCTACACTGTGAGGCTAGAGAACCTCAGTGTAATGTACCAACAGTTCATTGTACAAGGGACGGAGATACAGTACCAAGGGTACCCACAGCACACTCCTGACACACCCCTGGAGGTAAAAACCCTCAACGCAGGGAAATTCTACAGGGCATGGCTAGAGGGATAACCGAGGGACCACTATACTATGTACCACCTGAATGACCCGTACTGGACCGAACCCCGTGACTCAGTAGCCCTTGTTACTGAAAAATGGGGAAGCAAACCCCCAATGTACCTCAGCACTGACCCCAGCACATTACCACAATTTGTCATTAGGTCCATGCAGTAGTTTCTGCCAAGCCTGTGCACACTGTCCCCTCACTGTCACTGTCACCGTCACTGATGAAAGTGTGGCTTCATTGGAGAGAGGACTGTCATGACTAACAGATCGGAGCGCCAGGCATCTCCTTGGCACCAGCCATTGAAGGGGGCCAAATACTTAGGCGCTGCAACCAAGCTTCTCTGACGGCAGAAGCTGACGGCTGAAATAGTCCCTTGAACATACCACAGTCCTGAACCAGAGCAGACTCCACAGAAACAACAGTACCAAGCCAGCCCACTGCGGTACAATACAGTCAGTGAAAAACTCAGCAACGCAATACTGTACAGTGCAGCATGGTACGGTAGTGTACCTAAACAACAACGGCTCTTCATTTTTGCGGGTGTCACGCGCTGAGTGTGATCTGCACCCAGTTTGGTCCTGGCGTAGGGTCCTCAACCTGACCATGGCACTGATGGTGGTTGTTGAGGCGGGTGACGCGGTCCACTCTCTCTACAGGGCTGGGACCAAGACGCCCAATGGTGGTTGTTGAGGCAGGTGACGCGGTCCACTCTCTCTACAGGGCCGGGACCAAGACACCCGAGGGTGGTGAGGCAGAGGCTGGCAGGTTCTCAGGACGGTGCTTCTCTGAAATCTTACTAAGCAGGCAAAGAGCTGGCCGGTTCTAAGGACGGTGCCTTCAGGAATTTAACTAAATAAACACACAGGACAACCTACCAAATGACTTTGGCACGGAGCGCCACATCGTCCTGGAGGGGCAAGCCCACCACATCATCACCGCATCCCTATACACCCTCGCTGCCGACGAACGCCACTGGGACCCCACAACCATCCCAGCGATGCCCCCGCCACCGCAGGGCCCCAAAGATCCCGTCACCCCCTTCCACATCGATCAGATCCTAAGCCGCAGGGCCACCCCACACCTCCACCCGTCCAGGATAGAACTAGCCATCGCATCGTGGGACACCCTGGACATGCCCCCCCAACAACCCGCCATCCACATCCTCAAAGCGGACGCCCAATGGTGGGTCCCCGACTGGGCACACGGAGTCCTCATGGCTGCCTAGGCCTCTACACCAGAAATAGACCCTGAAGACCCCCCACGGGGCTGGCAGCGACTCCTCCAGGCCACCACCCTCACGGGCCGCGAACGCGCCCCCTGGGAAGCCCTGCACACAGCACTCTACTGGGCTCAAGGCTCCCCCAATGGCCCAGACACACCGGAACCCACGGATGCCTTGGTCATGCAGGCCAAGGCCATGAGGAACTACCACCTTCACCACCCCTTCGACGACAGCTGGGCCGCACTGCCATGGCCATCCGATCCCCCGGAGACCGTGTGCAAGCTCGCCGACCTCATGCGCAGCCACGCGAAAGCGAACATGCAAACGCCGGCAGAACCCCCACTGAGGGGTCCGGGCCAGCAATCAACGCACCCCTTCTTCGAACCCCACGCCCCCCCAGCCCCGCTACCTCCAGTCCCACCCAAACAAGCAAGACGAAAGAGGGGCGCACCCGCCCCCAACCAAGCCGGAAAAGCAGCGGCCTCCCGACCCCCCGCACCCCACACAACCCACCCGGCGAACCCAGACCAAGCATCCTCGTCATCCTCCCTCCCATCATTACCATCCCCCCACCCGGACCAAGCATCCTCATCATCCTCCCTCCCGCCACCAGCACCGCCCCCGCCGGAGGCGTACCCAAGATTCCAAAAGGGCGCGAAGGTCCAGCAGCCCTTCCGCAACGACAACAAAGGCGACTGGATCTGGTGTGAGGGCACGCTCCAGTACCGCCTCCGCGACCCGGGGGACAACAAGGGGCCACAGATCCGGGTGGTCTGGCACGGCCAAAAGGAGCTAAACCCAGGCAGCAGCGCCCCAGACAAGCAAGAAGGCCACACCCTGGAGCTCACCAGCGCCCACCCCATCCGACTCCGCACCGAAGAGAACAAGGCCCAAAGAGGCACCAAATACACTGGGGAGCTCCCCCCGGAGTGGAGCCAAGGCCTCCCCCCGCCGCGCCTGCCAAAGCGCCAACCAACCGGCAAAAAGTCCCCGAGCCCCAGTCCCCCTCCCTGACGGGGCAAGGGCCGAGGGCACAAGCCACCACAGCCCCGGCCTGCCCCCACCGAGGCCACCGTCAACCTCCTCAACCTCAACCACCCGGCCGTCACATACTTGAAGGACGCCACAACCGCCCTCCAGGAGCTCCCGATGGCACAGGGGCCGGGGTGGGTTCCCCATCTCCTCGCCTTCCAGGAACAAGGCCTACAACGCAACGACCCCCCAGAAACCACCCCCATATATACCCCGGACCAGAAAGCGTACAAATGCTACTGGCACAAGGGGACCCCCCTATACGCCCGAACCGGCATCCACGTCCACCTCGTCCACCACCTCAGCGTCCGTGGGAGGCTAGGTGTCTATGAGGTCGTCGGGGACGGATGGCAACTCAACGTCATCAACGCCCACGTCCCCTTCGGCAACGCCACGGAACCCTTCCTCCAAGCCCTGGCGGAAGCATACCGCCAGATGGCCATGCTCGCCCCCACAATCATCATCGGCGACAAGAACGCCGCCCCCACCCCGGCGGACCCAGGGGGACAGGCCACACCCCAGGACCATGCAGTCCGCGACACCATCGAAATGCTGGGGCTCGTGGACCTGACGGCCAACCTCGAAGGCCAACCATCCCACTTCCCCCACCAAACAGATGCCGGCCCATCCCGCATCGACGTATGCTATGGCGACCCCACCACCATCATCCGGGCAGAGGCCCGATATGGACCCCTCCCGCTGGGACGTACAGGCCATAGCCCCCTGCACATCCGCCTCACCATCCCCAACCTTCCCCCCAGCCCCCCAGAGGATGCAGACCAAGGCCTACCACCCCCCCTGAAGATGCCCCCACTGCATGACAAGCATGCCTGGTCCCAATATCACAGGACCATAGACCGCGCCCGGCGCATCCAACGGGACCCCACTGACCTTTTCACAGCCATGCGCACGGCCGCCATCGCCTGCGGCTTCCAGCAACACCCCAACACAGACGACGACCAACCACCCACGGCCCTAGGGGACATGCTCCATGACCTCTGGCATGCAAAGCAACAACTGGCAACCCTCCTCCACACCGACACCCCCCAAACCCGCCGCCAGATACACCACTGCAGGACGCAGATAGCCCACATCAGGGCAGACCTGCAGCGGTGGAACATCCACAGGCAACAGCGCATCGCCCAGGGACACGAACGGTATGCGCAACATGAACTCCCCTACAAGGCCATGCGCCACCTCAACGACGCCATGCCCGACACCGGCCACCGCACCAGCACCACGGTCCGGCAGGAGGACAGCTTCCTCACCAACGACCCAGCCACAGTGCTCCAAAACCACCCAAGACAGCTTCCTCCGGCAACACACGCCCACCCAAGACACACTGGACCCAGACACCCAGGCCAAAATCGACCGCCTCCCTCGGGTCTTCAACCACGCCCAGAGGAGGCAACTGGAAAAGCGCCCTACCACCATCCACGAAGTCCGGAAGGCCATCCACAGTCTCCGGCAACACAAAACCCCAGGCTATGACGGCCTCCCTGCGGAGGCATACTACCAACTCCCCGCCCACCTCCTCCGCATCCTCGCCAACCGCCTCTGGGACATCGTCACGGGGCAGACCCCCCTGCCACCAGACTAGGCAAACGCTGTTCGCCCCCTCAACAAAAAAGGGGACTGGGCAAACCCGGACAACTGGCGCCCCATAGTCTGTGCGGTCACGGAGGTCAAAATCGTCTGGACCATCCTCCTACGCCGCATCCGCCCCCACCTGGACCCCCACATACTAGCCAGCCTCTGGGGGGCCATCCCAGGCCGGTCCCCACAGGAGGCCATCATCCTCCAGGACACCATCGCCGACATGGACCCGGTGAAACTCATCATCGCCTCCCTCAACGTCAAAGGAGCCTTCCCGAACACCCCCTGGCTCCTTCTAGAAGCGGTGTGGAAATGCCTGGGCCTCCCCTTCTACAACTTCGCCTCCGGCTACATCCGCACCCGCAAATACACGGTCCGCACTGGAGCGGGCCTCATCCCCTTCCTGGAGCCAGGCAGCGGGGTCCCTCAAAGAGGAGCAGAGGGCCCCTTCCTGTACCTTCTAGTGACGCTCCCCCTGGCCCTCGCAATCAAGCAGGATTACCCGGCCTACGCACCCTACCCCCTCTCCTCCCCCCTGGTGGGCTTCGCGGACGACACCAACCTCACGGTCGCGCACACCCCACACGAAACCCATGCCCCGGACCCTGGGCCAACGGTCACCCAACAGGCCAATGACTTACTGGACGTGACCGTCTCCTACCTCTCCCAAAACAACCTCATCGTCCAGCCCACAAGGTCAGTGGCCATGATCAAGGGGTCTGCCACACCCCCCCCCCTAGGGCCACAAGGGCCCCCCATGCAAGTCGTGACAACCACCACCCACCTGGGGGTAATCCAGGCCGCCAACCCTGAGGACACCACCCTCCCTCCCAAGTTGCAATCACGCGTCGCACATCTCCCCAGATATGCGTCCCCGACCACCAAGGCCCTCTCCCTGTCCCACCAGAGCCTGGTGTACTACCTCACCGGGGTCTTGAACGCCTCCATAGGCTTCCAAGCACTCCACCTGACACACCCTACCACCGCCCTCCAGCCAGCCACACGCGCCGTGACCAAGGCATGGGCAGCACACGGGGGCTGGCCCACCTCCATACCCACCCGCGCCATCCGAGCGGCATGGCCCCACTATGAAGACGCCATAGGGGACGAGGTGAAAGCGGCCTACACCAGACACACCGCCCTCCTCCTTCACCGCATGACCGACAACCACTCACCGGAGGTCCGCGAGGTCACCATAATCCGCCTCCAAGCCGCACAGCGGGCCTGCAACACATGCCCGCGCTGGGTACTCCACCAGACGGGCATGCCCACCAACATGAACACGCGCCTGTGGTACCACCTGCAGCTTCTCCTCCAATCCCCACACCACGCCATACTCACCAACCACATGTGCCCAGACTAAGGGCCTCTAGCGGTCCTCTGCGGGGACCTCCACCATCACCCCAAGGGCACCATCCACACCATACACCTTGTCGGTGCCTCCATCACCGTAGTATACGTCACCCTCCCCCACATGCGGGTCCTACACCACAGCGGGGCACACCACATTCCCCCTTTCTACAGCTTCCCGAATGGCCTCAATACGGCCTCCTCCACCAGTACCTCACGCAGACGGCACGAGCAGCAGGACACACTCTGCCGGTAAGCAAAGACATGCAAACAGCCTACCGAGAGTTCACAAAGGAACACCCCCGAAGCATCCCAGTGACACCGCCCTACGCACCCACCGGCTCAGAACACGAACCCGTCTCCCCGGTGACGGGCCCAGTCCCACCACTAACCCTACTACTGGCCCTGAATGAAGCCCAACCCACGCAGACCACCGTCATCCACCACGGGGCAAAATGGCGCATACCGAAACACCACATGACCGCCCAAGACCTACCACGGGTCCCCAATGACTCCCAGAGCATGCCACGCACATGTTGGACCTGTGACCCCGAGGCACCAACCACACCATGGCCCGTGCTACACCTCATAGCACGCCACCACACCCACCCCACAACTCACCTACCACCACAGGCCTACGCATGGGTAGCCCCATGGTTCCACCGCACCGACACTAACCCCACGGTAGCATGGAACCCCGACCACGCGCCCAAATGGCTCTTCACCACTACACCCACATGGCCCCGCCCCGACCCGGCAGGGGTCGCCATCCGTTACAGCATGTACAAGCCAGGCAGAACAGGCAGGCACGAGCACCCCTACTATCCGCTCCACCACTCCTGCAACACACCAGAGCACCGAACACAAACCCTCACATGCCACGACCTAAACCCAGACACAGCCTACATCCTCCACTACATCTACTCCTACCTCAGACAAGGACAGCCGGAGCAGGGACTCATAGCCCTGTCCCCCGAAGCGAAACACATCATCTCCGAAGGAATAGGGGTGTACGCCACCCCCATCCTGCAGGCAACAACCCCAGTAGCCCACCTCGCCACGGGCCTTGCCATATGCGCCTACCTGCCCATGAACCCATGCCGCCTCCCACAACCATCACCGGCGGACCGGCTCTTCTTCACCGACGCCTCAGGCGAATCCGCCCTTACGCCCGTCACCGGGCGGGCCACCCTGCAGCTAACCCACACCGGGGGACACTACCACATGGACCACCACACGGGCCACACCACCTATGGGGCCTCCCCCCACGGGGAGCTAGGGGCCATAGCCAACGCCATCACCGAGATTGCTGCCCACCTACCCGCCCACCTCCTGCACATCGTCCAGGTCTGGTTCGTGGTAGACGCCACTGTCGACACACACCTGCTCCTCCGCATAGCAGGGCAACCACTTCACAAAGCCACCGCGACGAGCATCGGCACCCAGGCACTGCTGCTCTGGAAAGCCCTTTGCAGCCCCCCCCCCTACGTCCAACTCCACATCATGAAACAAGAGTCCCACAGACACCAATACGGAAATGGTAAGGTCGACAACCAGGCAGTACACCAGCGCGCAACGCACCTACCAGCCCTCCAGATCCCTGACCTCGGCCGAAACCACACACACCTCCAACACATACCCCCCGTACCCGAGCCCCATCAGACCCCGGACTGGGTACCAGAGGAGGCCCCCTATTCCTCCCACGACAGAGCATACCACTACCCCAACCCCATCCAACATCTCGCCCGCGTACTCGGCGATGCAGACAGGCGGGCGCACATCCAGGAGCTCTAGGACAGACTACAAATCCCCCTCCACCACTCAGCGCCTCGCCCAGCAAACGTCCCAGCCCACCTCCAGAAACAACGCATCCAGCTCCTCAGGGAGCAACTACCATTCCTCACCAGGGTCGCCAGATGGCTCGCCTGCAAACACATCCAAGTCCCCGAAGAACACACCTGTTGCCCGTGCGACCACACCAGCCCGGATGACTGGGAACACTTCAAGAAATGCCCCCTCGATACAGGCAGGGACACGCTAGTGGGCTGGTCCCCGGCGGAAACCGTACGACAACAAGAAGGATGGCCAACCGACAGCCACGCACACCAGGCCACCGAACATCTCTTCCGGGATCCCCTGGTCAAAGAAGCCACCATGAGGGGGGCGGTGACACAGGCCCTGCACCGACACCTCACCAAACACACGGAAAGCCCCATGGAGGCAGCAGCGCACCTCCAGCTAGAGGCAGTCCGCAGAGCAGCGGCCCAAATGGTACACCGCAAACACCTCCTGTTAACACACGCGGAGCAACTCACCGACCCCACCGCCAGGGAATACATGCAGCGTCTCATCCATTACCATGCCGTGCATGACCCAGACGTCCACTAACCCACTCCGCACCCCGCACGCACCCCCCTATCCCCATCCACAGGCCTCCAAGACACCATCACAGCGCCTCGAGGCCCATCTCTCACCCAAGAAGCCACCCGGCACCGCCCAGCCGGGCCGAGCCCGACCAGGGCCAACCATACGTCGACGTAGACGCGCAGGACCCCAGCAACCCGTCAAGCCCACCCCCCCCGGACCCCAGGCACCCCCCCCCACACTGGCCACCATCCGCGACCCCGACCTCCTCCGAGCAACCCTCCAAGGCAGGGCCCCGACCACCCCCCTGGGCTGGTACCGCCTACAAGAGGACTGGACCAAGCTCACCGTCAAAGCCCGCCGGAACCTGACCACCCCAGGCAACGGCCTCCACGAGACTATCCTAGACCTCGTACTCTGGCGAGCCCGCAAACACACCCAGGGCCAGCACGTCTGGATCCCCCCCATCGAGTGGGGCCAGGCCCTGACACACGACACCGACATCAACGTCACGCGTCGAGGGACCGTACGCCTACGACGGGCCCCAGCGGAGAAGGACCACCCAGCGGACCCGAACCGCCCGAGCAGTGGGAACAGGCCACCGCACCAACCCGCGACACCGCCCTCCGCGCCGCCGGCCTCCGCACCTCAGACGCCGACCCCCCCCCCCCACCTACAGACAGTGACCACCCGCCGCCGGAGGTCTGGGTTACAGTCCTCGAGCGCGGGCACTACTACGTGATAGCCGCTACGGCTACGTCCCCCGGCCCGCAATGGCTCGTCAAAGGGACAAACACCATGCTCGCCCCAGGGACCGCCCCGCCAGGGGCAGTAGGGGACCCCACCACCCAGCACAGGGTCCTCAGGGGAGTCCTCCAGCCAGGGGACAAGCCGCCAGCCCGCGCCCTGGCCCAAATCACCTCAGGGAAGGCGGGCTACCACCTGGGATTGGCCATGCCCTGCCTGACCCACTGGACACGCGGCCAAACCCCCCCCCGAGACCGCAGCAATCCCTCACCTGCGGGTACCACGCCATCCACAGGGTCCCCAGCCGCTCGGGTCTTAGCCCAAAGCTAGCATACCCCCTTCCCACCAGTGACCAAGAGGTCCACCAGATACGCAAGCTCGTCTGCAAAATCCTTGCCGCGGCAGCAGAAGACGACAAGCTTTTCCTCCAAACCGCCCGGCCTACAACTGGCCACGCAAGCGCGCCGCGGCGAGCGGACACATACACGGACACAACGCACCCCACCGCACAATCCCTGCCCAAGCCCCTCCCCTCTCGCTGCTCATTCGGAGACCCACACACGCCCACCATCGCGCGCATCCCCGGGCCCCGCGACACGGGCCTCCCCCAGCCGCCTGAACACCAGCACACGCCCGCCACACACCCACCCGCCGGACACCCCTCACCAACCCCCACACTCGACAACCCACACACACCCGCCGAGAGGAGCCCCGCGCCCCGCGGCACGCCCACCCCACCCAGTGGCCCGCCCACGCCCCCCGCACACACCCAACAGGACCCAGGCCCATCCCCCCCGGCCCCTGAATGCAGCCCACGCGAACTGTTCCCCCCCGCGGACGCCAAGCCACACAACCTCACACATTGCAGGACCCCGGCCCAGCCAAGCCCAGAAGGAGAAGGCCACAGCCTCGCGCCTCCCTCCCCCGCCGGTGCCGACCAGATCGGCCCGCCGGGCCGCCAGGTCACGACCGGGCCCCTCCAGCCGCCCGCCCCGAACCTACAGCCCGAGGACATGTCCTCCATCCTCCCCGCCGGGGCCGCAGCAGAAGCCGCCGCCCGCAAGGCCTCCCGCATCACAGCCCAACCCGCGTCTACCACCTCCTCCTCATCCTCAGCCTCATCCACCTCCTCCACCTCATCCTTCGACCCCCCCCTCCCCGCCGCCCTCATCCTCAAGGCCACGGCAAAAGCCAAAGCCGCGGCCGCACGCACCGACCCCCCGACCCCCACACAGGCGACTCGGGCACCCCGGCAACGCACCGGGAAGACCCCCGACCCGACATCGGCGCCCTCACACCTCCAGACAGAGGTCCTCCTCAACCTGGAACCGGACCCCAACCCCAAACCCGACCCCAGACCCAAGCCGGCGCCCACGCGAGCACACACAACACCACAAACGCAACGACACAAACCCAACCGACACCGCCCCAACCCGGACCCTCACCCAAGCCAGGACCCCCCACCCACCACAACCCACGCCCCCCTCCCACCGGCAGCCACCCCCACCGCAGAGGCGGCCACCCAACACGACCCCGTCCAAACCCTCGTCCACATCCCCGTCACCAAGCGCCCCGTCATCCATCCCCGACAAACCACAACCACCGCAGGCCGAACCGACCCAAGGACGTGGGACCCCTCGACCACCGTCACCGTCAAGCCCGGCCCCCGACCCGCCCCCCCTGCCCACCACATAGTGCAGCCCCAGGGGCTGCCCACGATGCCCAACCCCCCACCCCCACATGCAAGGGGGACCGGAAAACCCACAAGGGGTCGAAGGGCCATACCCGCAACACCAACCCCACCACTACTAACACCACCACCACCAGCGGCCCCACCACCACCACTACCAACACCAACCCCACCACTACCACTGCCCACCACCCTACCCCACCGGGCCACAACGCCCCGTGCACGAACAGCACCAGCGAATAGGATGGCAGCCACCGAGCGCTCCACCCGCATACCCCACCTACCACCAGGAGCCACCCCCGCCGTACCAACCACCCCCCCCGTACCAGGAAATGTATCCCCCCGGCCACCACGTCCACGCCGAAGGGGCCCCCCGGGCCTAACCCCGTCAAAGACAGTCACTCAGCCCATACCACCAGCCGCTGCCACCACCACACCCCTACGTGGCGGATCCATGGACGACGGGGGACCTCCCCCCCCCCCCCAGTACCAGGCGGCACCAAGCGAAGCCCCCCAGGACCCGCTGACGCGTCCTGACTGGCCCGACTGGAGCGATGAGGCCCGGTCCCGCAAACGGCGGCGCTCCCGCTCCCCCCCCGCACGGCACACTCGCCCCTGGCGCCCACACTCCCCACACCGCCGCCGCGCCTCAACCACCCATTCGCGCTGCCCCGCTCCCCCAGGTGCCACCACGACCCCCCGGGACCCCGCTCCCGCCGCTCCTGCTCCCCCGGGCGCCACCACGAGCGCCACTGCCGCCCCATGTCCACCTCCCCCTCCCCCCTCCGACCATACAAGACCCCCATACCCGCCGCCGCCGCCACCGCTCCCGCTCCCCCGAAAGCCGCCAAGCACGCCACCCCCGCCCCAAGTCCACCTCCCCCTCCCCCCACAGGCTCCGCCGGGCTCCCCGTTCCCCCCGCTGCCCATACCCATCCACCATCCCCAGCCCCCGCCACCACCATTCCCGCTCCCCCGGACGCCACCAAGCGCGCCACCGCCGCCCCATGTCCACCTCCCCCTCCCGTTCCCCCCTCCGCCCGTACCCGTCCTCCACCCCCAGCCCCCGCCACCGCCGCTCCCGCTCCCCCAGGCACTGCCACCCCCACCACCACCACAGGTCCAAGTCCTCCCCCCGCCGCTCCAGGACCCCAGGCACGGACCCCTCCCCCCCCCAGGGCCCCCGCCCACCTCGCCTGGTGGTCTGCCCCCGCTTCGCAGGAGCTCCGCTGCTGGGTGAAGTGGGCCGGGGGAGCGGGGAGGCACGATGGGGTGCACATGGTGCATACCTTCAAGGAGATACGCACCCGCACCCCCGCCAACCCCTACGAGGCCGCCCTGGAGGCCATCATGCCACAAGCAGCATGGGAGGCCCTCCTGCGCGATGCGGCCCAGGGCTTCCGCCCCCCCTACACCCCCCAAGCCCTCCGCCAATGGCTCCAGGCCACCCATCCCGAGGCCTGGGCCGTCGGCGCCCCCTCCCGACCCCGCCCCTCCCGCCACCACCACACCAGGAAGGGGAAGGACAAGGGCAAGGGGAGGGCAAGGGACATCGAGGGGCACTCAGGCAAGAGGGCACAGAGGGGCCCCAAGTGAGGGCAGGCACCCATAGGGACAGGGCGCCGGAAGAGACACCACATGGGGGCAGGAAACCACCGAAGAACCAGGAAGGGGCAGGAGCAGGGACCAAGGCGCGGAGGAAAAGGGCACCACGGCAAACGCCACGACCCAAGACCAAGGAAGGGCATACCACGACGGGGGGACCAGCGCCGCCCCACCCCCACCAGACGCCCCACGACTCCCGGGGGCGCACCCCCGAACACGCGCCGCTGAAGCAAGGATCAGACGCCGTACGGATCACACCAGCGCACACCCACCAGCCACGGGAAACCACACGGGGAATGGAGGGCACACCTACAAGGGGAGAACGGGCCACACCCACAGAGGAAGCTGCAGGCAAAGCCGCCACACGGCGCACCACCACGCCCTCACCGCCAGGCGACGACCCCGGCCGCCACAAGGACCACCTCACAGGCACCGGAAGAGGACGAAGGCACGGCCACAGCGACCAGGGCTAGGGACCGAAACCCCCAGAGGACACGGGACCAAGGCACAGGCCCCCAGGGAGGGCAACCCCACGGACGCCTACCGGACCCACCAGCCCGAGCGGCACGCCCAGGCCCCCACAGCACGGACCCAGCGAGACACCCACACCCAACCACACCCCCCAGCCACCAGCCAGCCACACTCCGGCCCGCACTCCGCACCACGACACAGGCCAGGCTGACCTCCACTGACCCACCGCGGCACAACGCGAGACCATGGCACACCGCACCACAGCGCGCCACAGTGCAACGCGACACAGCACAACACGGCACGACTGAGCCTAACCTGAAGGACTAACCGAAGCAAGCAACCGCACACCCCGGAATGCGCCGCACCAGCACGCCACACACCGGCACCACAGGCCACACACGGGGCCACTGCGCGCCCGGCAACAATGGTGGCGGACCACCCAGAAGGTCAAAACCGGCACCGCAGAGGGGAAAGGACACGAACAACCCCAGCCCCCTAACCCAGAGCCACACGCAGCCGCCTGGCGCAGCCGCCCAACTGGCAGAGCCAGGACCTAACCCGGCAAGAAGGGGCGCCGAGCCCAACGTGTACATAGCCCACCCGACCCATGGGGCCGGAACACGGCCAAACAGAATGCAACCGCCAACAGCAGCCCGGAAGACAACACTGAATGCGAGCCAGTGCGTGCGCCAGCCCAGGGAAGGCAGAGGGAGGAACAGGCAGCCCCCCCCCCCCCCAAAAAAAAAACATCAGAGGGGGGAGGGGGGGGGGCGCGAAAACAGCCCACAGCCACAAAACCGCCCGCCAACACCACCAGAGGCGGCCAAACCCCCCCCCAGAAGGCACCGAAGACAGGACCCCCAAGGAGGGACAGGGGGACCACCCAAGCAAAACCGGCAACACCAAGCCAGTAACAGCGGCCCACCGGGAAAAGGGACACCGAAACAGGCAGACACACACCACGAAAAAAAAAAGAGCCAGCAGCCGGGCCCGAAAGAAAGGGGATGGGGGGACAGGGACCACAAGGCCCGGTACAGGGACACCCAGCAACCGACACCAAAAAAAGAAAAAAAAAGGCGCAAAAAACACACCCCGACAAGGCAGCCAAGAAGGGCGGGGCACAGCCGAGACCCGGGCCCAGCATGTACGCCTACACCGCACACTGGACCCAGAAACGGCGGGGGGCAAGCGGAGTGCGTACGAAACCACACACGTCCCATAAGCAGGCCAAAACCGAAGCCCTACCACGAACACCACAAACAGGCGGCACTAGAGGGACAACACCGCAAACCGTGCCCAAACACACCGTCCCAAGACCCCAGCCAGGCGGGGTTAACAAAACCCACACCCAACTGGAAACCGGACCCAAACACAAACGCCGCACAACAATAGGAAACCCAGTGCCCACAGCCCGGGCACTGAGGCAGCCCCTGCCATGCAGGTGACCCGGCCAAACAAGATCCGGAGACCGGGGGTAAGGCTGCATCCTAAGGCCTGCGCTGCTTTGGGACTCGAGGCGGAGCGTGCGACACCCAAGCGCCTCGGAACCCTAGTACCAAGAACGTGCATGCATGCCTTGGGAACAGGATACACCAGGAAGTCCGGTGAAACAGGCGAAAGGGGGCGCTGAGAAAGGCACAGACAGAATACACAGGAAGGGTTAAGAGTATGCTGGATTTTTGGATGGCGCAAGCTAGCGCAGACTGCAAATAAACGACGCTATACCAGTCTGACAAACAAAAGAAACAGTCAACGACCCGGACCAGGACAAACGTAACATTTGTGCCACAGACAGAGAAAGCGCATTCACTGCAGACTGTCTGACACGGAACAACGAACCAGAAACAGACGACAGAGACAGACAGAGATCGGATCCACCAGACTAAGGTTAGCAAATACACTCTTGCTATTTTATCGGCGCCCAAGCGAAGCGCCAACGCAAGCATTGTGTGTAAGGGGGGGGGGGTGCTTGCCACTGTGCAGAGAAAATGAATGCAGGTGCAAGGCAAAATTTCTAATCTTCCCCACCCCTTTGCCTGGTGTTTTCTATCCTGCGGGAAAGAAAACTCCCTTTCACAGGCGAACCGAATTTGGCCGCCTTGGAATGGGGGAACAAAGTATCCCCAAAATGTTTCTAGCCACAAAAAGGGCAAGGTATTGGCCGGAAAGCCTGGGACAACCCGCATGAGTGCTCGGGTGACGCCCGATCTCCCGGGGTTCTCGGCGGAGTCAATCTTGTCCTCTTGGGGCCGCATCCCAGCAAGGGAATATGCAGGTACCTTAAAGACCCTGGTCTCAACACTTAGGTCCTAAAGGTTCCCGGTAAAGGACAAAGACCGTGACTGCATACATAACGACAGTTATCGCACACAGACAAAGAGTCAACGGAACCTCTACATTACAATGTAGACAGAAACAAGCCAAAAGATGAAAATTGGTACGGAGCTTGTACACAAAGACAACGTCTTCAACGACCGTCCTTCCACTGGACAGGTAACCCGAGTTGCTCTGTTGTAGTCCAGAGACATCCTACAACCAAAGAACATAATGAATGAATGAATGAATGAATGAATGGACAACCAAAGAACGGTCCTACATTCTCAAACAAGTGGACATGGCCGTGTAGTGCCATCTCGGCTTATCTGGTTGTATTCCACCTACAGCTCTAGGTATACGCTAGTAGGTTGAACTACTTGCGTACACGCACACACGAGGCTGCTCTACATTCGCTTACACATACTCACGCAAGGATACATAAATGTCACGCTTGCCCTCACTCTCGCATGCTCTCTCGCATGCTTGCTCACGCTCTCGCATGCCCTCTCGCATGCTTGCTCCCGCTCTCGCATGCTCTCTCGCATGCTTGCTCTCGCTCTCTCATGCTCTCTCGCATGTTTGCTCTCACTCTCGCATGCTCTCTCCCATGTATGCTCTCCTGCACATACAGACAGGAAAGAACACCAAGCGTCAATCGCTCATAGCGCAAATACACCTACACGTACACATGAAGGCAAGCACTCACAACCGGCAAATGCATCAAACCTACCCTTTTCAACGTCATCAAACACCGTCCTTCCACTGGACACGTAACCCGAGTTGCTCTACTGTAGTCCAAAGACATCCTACAACCAAAGAACATAATGAATGAATGAATGAATGAATAGATGGCCACTGGTCTGAGCCCGGCCAGGCTGCATCGGGGACCATGGCAAACGTCACCTGGAGCCATGGAAGCAACCGGTGACAGGCGAGTGGTACACAGTCCAGGAGGGGGTCCCCTGCCAAGCAGAGTGGCCCCGCAACTCAAGCCACAAGAGTGAGGCGGTCGTACCATAGACTAGCGGGAGCAATACCCCTTGTGGTGAGAGATACTCCACACGGCTGGGCAGCACCCAGAGCTGCCGCCCAAAGGAGGGGGCATGTGGCCCTACCCATGGACACATGTGGGGACACCCTCCCACCCGGGACACATGGACCGTCTGGCCGCGACAATGCCTTCCCAAGCACATGCGGGAGCGGCTCTAGAGGCACCTGACGGAGGGCAGTGGGAGGGACAAGACGTCCCCTTGGTAAGACTTTCTTCCTGCAATGTCAAAGGAGGCATCCCGAGCTCCCGAAGATACCTACCGACCTACCTGCATCAGACCTACCCTTTTCAACGTCATCAACGACCGTCCTTTCACTGGACACGTAACCCCAGTTGCTCTACTGTAGTCCAAAGACATCCTACAACCAAAGAACATAATGAATGAATGAATGAATGAATAGATGGACAATAAAAGAACAGTCCCACATTCTCAAACAGGTGGACATGGCCGTGTAGTGCAATCTCGGCTTATCTGGTTGTATGTGACCTACAGCTCTAGGTATACGCTAGTAAGTTGACCTACTTGCGTACAAGCACACACGAGCGTGCTCTACATGCGCTTACACATACTCACGCACACACAAATAAGTGTCACCCTTGCTCTCACTCTCACATGCTCTCTCGCATGCCTGCTCACGCTCTCGCATGCTCTCTAGCATGCTTGCTCTTGCTCTCGCATGCTCTCTCGCATGCTTGCTCTCGGTCTCTAATGCTTCCTCGCATGTTTGCTCTCACTCTTGCATGCTCTCTCCCACTCTCGTACACATGCAGACAGGAAAGAACACCAAGCGTCAATCGCTCATAGCGCAAATATACCTACACGTACGCATCAAGGCAAGCACTCACAACCGGCAAATGCATCAAACCTACCCTTTTCGCGCTTGAAGACGGCGGTAGCTTAGCCATACATCGGCAATGGCCACGGCTCACATGAGAAGATGACGCAAGAGAGGGGGTAAATTCATGAACCCAAGCACGGGGCAAATTTTGGTGCACATCCGTGCCTCCTACTCTCGGAGTAAGCAAAATGCTGAGCCGAATCACGCACACACCTAAGAAGAATCTTCACACGCACAACAAAGCGCAACCACTACTGCTGCAAAGGCAATGCCCTAACAAAGGGATGCAACACACAAAATTGAGCAACAGAACGAAGAGTGCAAACCCAGACACAACAATTAACTACAACGACTTGACGAGACCATCAAACGGACACCAGGGTGGTTTCCCACCAAGGAAATTGCTTGGGCCCACCAAGAATATCTTTAAAATTTACAAAGACCATAAAATATTCCTAATCGAAAAAAAGGTCATTCTCGTAACTTCTCCCTTTGGCCACATGGCCCGAAGAGGCATCATACCCAGCAGCAAGGCAAGGGCGATGGCGCGGTGAGGATGAGCCATCGTTCATATCGGCGTTCTCGTCGGTCTTCGTGAAGGTATTTGCAATCAAGTCGACGACGCCCACATCAAGAGTGGAAACATGGGGAGCGATACCGTTCAACTCGCCCCTCGACTAGGGCAGCATGAGAAAGAAGCCTTCGGTGACTCTAATGAAGTTGGGCACGATGTTCATAGCTCCGACTTTGTCTGGGAGTAGATCAGAGTGACGGCCGTCCAAGATCATCTTGTCCCCATTGTCGGAGTGGATGGGGCTCATGGTACCGTACTCAATGCCGACGTTCTCATCCAAAGCTTGCAAACACCATACATACCGTTGGTGACGCATGAAGCGTTGGAGATAGTGGTGTCGTTCCCCATGTCATCTACTTCCTTGTTCACGAGATAATTGAAAACAAGACCACACAAAAGAAAACAAGACAAGCAAGAAAATAACGGAACGAATTTTAAGGGATAAAATTTCCCAAAATTGTTTAACTCCCTAGGGGCAACCAAAACGCAAACACACCAAAACACTTGGGGCATGAGGACCCCACTTGTCGATGGAGAAGGCGAAGGTGACGGAGAGTATCCTCGATTTTTTCTTGTGCCCAAGAGAAAGCTCATCTTGGATATTTCTTGTGCCCAAGAGGAGGCAAATCTTTGATATTTCTTGTGCCCAAGAGGAGGAAAATCTTGGAACTTGGAAAGCGCCCAAGAGAAAGCGCGACATTGGTACTTCCTAGGCGCCCAAGCAGAAGCGCCGGGAGTGAGGATGTAAAACAAGAAACACCAGGTTAGGGTTAGGGTTAGGGTTAGAAACACGAACTCCCAAAGTAACAAAAAGGTCCCTTACTCGAAAATTGAGCATTTCAGGAGTCGGCACAAGAAAGTCCTAAATTTTGACGGCTTGCCCTAAAATTAGGCAAAACTCTGCTACCAGAAAGGTAAAATGGGGTTCACCCCTCTTAGATATGTGCTTCCATTCATCCTAAATTCTCCAAGATGATTATGTTTCAACTAATCAAAGAAATGTAACACTAAATGGAAACTATCACTAAGATATCGTAAAACAAAGTTTGAAAAATGGGCTCATAAAACTATAGATTTTTTGGGAGGGTTGCAAACGAGCAAAAATTTATCTAAATCAATATCTCAATTGGCTGTTTGATGAAACACTTTCAATACAAAATATTCCTAGTCCAATCCCCAACCAACATAGCAACAACGAACAAGAGCAAAGGCAAAGCAAGGAAGATATGAAGAAAGTCACCATGTCCGTATCCGAGTCATTGTTGACGGTGTGGGGCCGCCGTGCCGCTGCCAAGGCCCCACCATTTCTGTTTCTCCACGGCGGCGGGTCGTGGTGGCCAAGGCATTAAGGATCCATACAGCTCTACTGCCACTTAGGCACCCAAGAATGGGGCCAGGCTCTCCACGGCTACATGCTAAACAAAGCATAGGAGACATGTGGCACCAAATCAAAATCTCATACATGCATTACCTTTATCCTTGCTCGTAACTAAACAATAACAAAGCATGCAATGGAAATCACTACGTGCAACAACCAAAATCGAAGCAACAATAAACAAAAAATATGTGCTTGAATGAAATGAATGCATAACAATGCAATGAATGTAATGAAGGCATATGAATGCAACACAGGGAATGCGACAAAGCAAAATAGTGGTGCACCATCGAGAAACTACAATTCCCACCTCGAAGGCGAACTAATCAATTGAGGAGAACCAGACCTAATGAATCCTTATATTCCCATATTTGGGCGATCGCAGCGCAGGCTGCAACACGGTCTAAACTAACCAATCACGATCTTTAATCAGCAATAATCTGATTGCGTGCCAGTAAATAATTGTATGATGCACCTGTCAGTACTGATCACGGCCCGCAAGCGACCCGATCTGTCATACTGTAATCTACGATCTGTCTGGCACCGTACAGTCTAAACCTGCAACACAACCACCTGAACTGTAGCAACCTTGAGAGAAATCAATTTTTTCCAACTGCGCACAGTGGCCACGATCACCGCACAGCGACAACACCCCCTGCACCCGCCGGTGAACAAGCGCCAAGTCGCCATGAACACCGCACGCCGAACGCACCTGGCACAGACACCCCTGAACAAGGGCCAAGTGGTGACAGATAAGGCACAAAGAACGCGTCGCAAAAACACAGCGGTAGACAAAGCCGAGTGGCCACGGACACCGCGCATTGAACACGCCGAGCGCACACACCGGTGGACAAGCGCCAAGTGGCCACGGACACTGCACACACAGGGCACTGGGCGCACACACCGATGAACAAGCGCCAAGTGGCCGAGGAAACCGCACACAGAAGACACCGAGCACGCATACCGCACGCGTGAACAAGCGGCAAGGGGCCGTGGACACCGCACATAGAACGGACCCGGCACGCGCACGAGTGATCAAGCACCAAGTGGCCACGGACATCGTACACAGCATACGCTGGGTGAGCGCACCGGTGAACAAGCGCCAAGTGGCCATGGACACCGCACACACAAAATTTGGAGCGCGCACACCGGTGAGCAAGCGCCAGGTGGCCAGGAATACCGTACACCGGAACATGCTGAGCGCGCACACTGGTGAGCAAGCGCCAAGAAGCCGTGGACACCACACACACGTGTGCCCCTAGGGCAGCCGAGCAACAGGTAAAAACAAACCACACCCCATGGGTCGGACGCAGGGGCGCTACCCTAAGGCTGCTGGTCCGAGCCCGGCTATGCTGCATCGGCGACCGTGGCAAACGTCACCCAGCGCCATGGAAGCAAGTTGTGACAGGCCGGCCGGTACACAGTCCAGGAGGGGGTAACCTGCCAAGCAGCTGGACCCCGTAACTCAAGCCACACACATGAGGGGAATGTACCGTAGTCTCGCGGGAGCAATACCTCCTGTCGTGAGAGATACTCCAAACGGCTGAGCAGCCCCCCAGAGCTGCCACCCAAAGGAGGGGACATGTGGCCCAACCCATCGACACATCTGGCGACACCCTCCCACCCGGGACACCTGGACCGGTTGGTCGCCACACTGCCTTCCCAAACACCTGGAGCGGTACCCAGGACCCCATGGCTCATAGGGCAAATGTCTGTCCTTCTCCGTCACCCACAAGTATTCCCTGTCCTGCTTCTGGGGAAATATTTTCTCCAGTCCAATGAGAACCAGCATGGGACCGATCCCGTCTTTAACCTTCCCAATCCCTTCAATCGATTTGGAATTTTTGAAATTTTAATTTAATGATCTAATCTGGCGGGAAATTGAGTCCCGAGTCTTGTTTCAACTTTTTACCCTGTACCTTTGAGGTTTGACAGGAAGTTAAGTGCTGGATCTGTAGGGTTTCTCATGCACTTTCATCTGGTGTCTCCACGAGAACTTTTTGCTGTTGCGTCTGGGAGAAAATCGCCGCGCAACCTTTCAATCGAGCGACCGAACTCATGGTTCTCTTAGACCATGAGTTCGTAGGGAACTCTACATCTCCCCCTTTGCATTCCTTTCATGCGGCTCTCACACCGGCATATCGCGGCTAAGAGGGGTTTTTCGGGACACACATGGCTGGGAAACACCCCAGTTAGAATCAAAGGCAAATGCTACCATTGTGTACTTGTGAGCATGATTCTGAATAACTTAACGTAATTCTACCAAGACCAAATCCCCGGGGCCATTTTTGATATTGGACCTAACTCAACGATGGCTCCACGCAGTTCAATGTGTACCAAACCATGGTCCTTTGAACAGACGACTTTTCCTCTCAAAATTGGGAAAAATGGTCGCGCCGCCAAGGCCCGTTCTCCAAGCCAAGGCCGAGATGAGCATCCAATCAAGGCAATATGGAAAGTAGAGAGCACGAAGCAAATCGTGCGTAGCTTGTTTGATTGTTCCAAGCAGATCTACTATTTTACATAATATTGCCTTCTCAGCACGCGCGCCAATTCTGCCTTCTGCACACGTGCCCATATGCATGCATGATTGACTTGGGATCCAAGGGAGGACTTGACCCATAGTAAGTATGTTTGTAAACACTTACTACTGGTCCTTCAATTTGCGTATATGCCATATTATATGAGCTTTGGTGTCCCATGGGTATTTTTTTCCCAATAACGGCATTTTGGCCATTTTCACCTACTTTTCCCTGTGCTCCAAGGGCCGAAGGGACAAAAATGGTTGTCTTGCGCTTCGGAACCGAACCAATATTGATAGAGAGACTGCAGGCCTTGGGTTGCGTCCATGCAAAAGCCCAAAGTCCATGTCCCTTGGAGACCCGAGATACAACTTTCGGAGTAAACATGTTTGGGACAACCCACCCTCCTTTTGGCCATAATGGCAGCAAACTCCATCTCTCCTTAATTTTCTCCCCGGGGGCTGTGTGCGCCCGCTATCCAAGCTTAAGGGCCATTTGGAAAGCAGACATGAACTCGCCTTGAGTACAGTATGTCCCCATGTATCGTCACCTTGGGATGGGAGAACCATGGGTGGCCCAATATGGGGTATGTTGCCGTTTGCAATTTTTGTGTACCATTGTTCTGCTAAGGCGAAAAATGGCTAGAGGCGACCTCGAGGGTTGACATGGGGCATATCTTGGGACCTAAGTCCCATGTGTCTTTAGCAACCTTGGACCGTGAAGAAAGTACGAATCTTGTAGCATATGACCAAGGGTCAATTATTCTAGGTTTTTGTATTTGCTTCTCCGATCCCGCCGGAGTTATGCAACTTACGGTGCCTGCCACCTTGCCAAATTCTGCCTTTCTTGCTGTTTTCTGCCCCGCCGCGTGACCATTCCCTCGGGGAAAGCAGGCAACGTTACAGCAAGCAGGAGCAGGGGATGTCAATGGCTTGGCTCGGCTTGGCTTGACAACATCGAGACCAAAGCCAACCCTGCCCGGCTGCCCAAGATGGCCCATTTTGCCAACATTGGCATTTCCACCCCACGTGACGACCCCGTGGCGCCAGGATGCCAGGGTATCTGGGGGAACCAAGCTGCATAGGGCCTTTACAGAGTTTGTAATCGAAGGGCACATGATTGGTGGCTTCGCCCCTGCCCTAATATGGCCTGGCCGAGGGGTCGATTTTGCACATTTTTTAAGCCAAAGTCGGGATCGGCTGAAACAGCTCATTTTCAGCCCCCAAGTCCTAAGAGATGATGGGGGGGCCATATCTCCGGTACAGAGGGGAGTTCAGACCTGCCATCAGAGGAGCATGGGGAGCGATACGTTGATCAGCCCCTGAGCTAATTGATTATTGGGAAGTCGCCTGTGGCTGGTCAGAACACTGCTCCCTTGACAGGGACCTAGGGTCCAGTATAGTCAGGTCCGTGGGTTGTGTTTGAAGCACCGTTCCTGCATGCCACTGAAGAGGTAGGACCTATGGAAGGGTTATGGTTGGGGACTGTATGTCTATCACCCTGAGGGACCCTTACCTCATTTCATGGCTCACCCAACCTATGTACATACCCTGATTTTTGTACATAGTTTTGTTTTGTTACGGAGTGGCAAGGATCCCAGAACGCTTTGTCCTATGAGGATGCCCCTGTGAGCGCAGTGCCCCCCTGCGTGCTTGCTTGCGTATAGGCCGCAGCGTCCCGTGGCAAGGCCCCACCACGGGAAGGCGTCAAAAGCGATACACCGCCGCTGAAGTACCTAATCCCAGCGTGCCACTCGGGGCTGTCGAGGGGACCAACGAGTACCAGAAAAGGTTTCTGGTTTGCTCTCACTTTTGTTTGTTCCTTGTGTATGCTTTTGAAAACCTTGCTGATTTTCAACAACTCAGAATCAAGTCCACACAGAGGTAATGTAGAGCAAGTCCAAGCACCAGATCAATCCAAACAGGATACGTCCTTCCACAATCAAAACATATGTAACAAAGAGGGGCTGGAGATAGACAAATGTAGATCTAAATACAAAGCTGTAATGGTTTATAAACAAAATAGATGATTTTATGTGAAAGCTGGCACGAGTCAGGCCTTCAAGATAGCACAACGCACTTCATGTGCACTCTCTTGGATGAAATGCAGTTGGTTAAGAATCTGAGGCATAGGAGTTAGGCCAGACACAGGATATGGCTTGGCCATGTAACTGAATTCAGAAACAGTTACACCGTAGAACCACAATAAGTGGTAGAATCAATTGAGTATAGGGATCTTGAAGTGGGGAACCACTAGGCTTAACCTCCAAGGCCTTAGGCATGAAATGCCTACTTTAATTCGGTATAACCTCCATGAAGGAAGATACATCCGCTTAGTTGACTGGTAGGGGTGAACTTCATGGGGGGTTAGGGTTATAACCCTAGTTACTTTGAGTAAGTGTACTTCAAACTTCAAAAGAAAGACAAAAATGATTAAGTTGGTCTTAAGATCAACACCGGCGGACCTACTCTTCTTCACCGACGCCTCAGGCGAATCCGCCCTCACGCCCATCACCCGAGGGGCCACACTGCAACTGACCCACACCGGGGGACACTACCACATGGACCACCACTCGGGCCAAGCCACCTACGGGGCCTCCTCCAATGAGGAACGGGTGGCCATGGCCGACGCCATCGCCAGAATCGCGGCCCACCTGCCCGCCAACCTCCCGCACATCGTCCGGGTCTGGTTCGTAGTGGACGCCACTGTCGACACACACCTACTCCTCCGCATAGCAAGACAACCACTCCACAAAGCCACCGCGTCAAGCCTCGGCACCCAAGCACTGCTGCTCTGGAAATCCATCTGCAGCTTTCCCCCCTACGTCAAACTTCACATCTTGAAACAAGAGTCCCACAGGCACCAACACGAAAATGGTAAGGTCGACATCCAGTCACTACCCCAGCGCACTACGCACCTGCCAACACTCCAGGTGCCCGACGTCGACCGAAACCACACACACCTCCAACACATACCCCCCAGACCGGAGCTCCATCGGACTCCAGACTTGGTACCGGATGACGCCCCCTATATCTCACACGACAGAGCATACCATTACCCCAACCCCGTCCAACATCTTGTCCGCATGCTCCCCGACACAGACAGCCGAGCGCACATCCAAGATCTCCAGTAGAAACTGACAGTACCCCTCTACCACTCGGCGCTACGACCAGCGTGCATACCAGCCCACCTCCAGAAACGACGCATGCAGCTCCTCAGGGAGCAACTACCACTCGTCACCAGGGTCACCAGATGGCTCGCCGGCAAGCACATCCACGGTCCTGGAGAAACTCCCCCGCTGCCCGTGCGACCATACCACCCCGCACGACTGGGAACACTTCAAGATGTGCCCCCTCCATACGGGCAAGGACACACTAGTGGGCTGGTCCCCGGCAGAAGCCCTACAGCAACACGAAGGCTGGCCAACCCGCAGCCACAAACACCAGGCCACAGAACACCTCTTCAGGGATCCCCTGGTCAAGTAAGCCTCTGTGAGAGGGGCGGTGACACAGGCCCTACACCGACACCGCACCAAACACGCGGAGAACCCGATGGAGGCAGCAGCACACCTCCAGTTAGAAGCAGTCCGCAGAGCTGTGGCCCAAATGGTACACCGCAAACGCCTTCTGTTGACACAGACAGAGCAACTCACCGACCCAACTGCGAGGGAACACATGCTGCGTCACATCAATTGCCATGCCGTGCATGACCCAGAAGAGCACTAACCTACTCCGCGCCCCACACACGCCCCCCATCTCCGTCCGCAGGCCTCCAAGACACCACCAGAGCACCCCAGAAGACGACCCACCACAAGGCCTCCCGCCACAAGCATCGACGGCACCCCAGGGCCCACCTCTCACCCACGGGGCCTCCCAAGAGAGCTGGACCAAGCTCACTGTTAAGGCCCTCCGGGACCTAGCCAACCCAGGCAATGGCCTCCACGAGGCCGTTGTAGACCTCGTCCTCTGGCGAGCCCGCCAACACGCCCGAGGCCAGCGCGTCTGGATTTCCCCCATCGAGTGGGGCCAGGCCCTGACACACGACAGCAACACCAACGTCACACGTCGAGGGACCACACGCCTACGATCAGCCCCAGCGGAGAGGGACCACCCAGCAGACCCGAACCACCCTGAACAATGGGAGGACGCCACCGCACCAACCCGCGACACCGCCCTCCGCGCCGCCGGCCTCCGCAACCCCTGACAAAGACGCCCCCCCCCCCCCCCGCCTACAGACAGCGACCACCCCCCGCCGGAGCTCTGGTGTACAGTCCTCGAGCGCAGGCACTACTACGTAGTGGCCGCTACAGCAACATCCCCCGGCCCACAATGGCTCCTCAAAGGGACCGGCACAATGCTCGCCTGACAGGCCTCCCCACCAGGGGCAGTAGGGGACCCCACCGGCCGGCACAAAGTTCTCAGGGGCGTCCTCCAGCCGGGGGACAAACCCCCGGCCCGCGCCCTGGCCCAAATCACCTCAGGGCGGGCGCGCTACCACCTGGGACTGGCCATGCTCTGCCTGACCCAGTGGATCAAGCGCCGCTGGCCGTCCACGGGGACTGTGTCCTGGATCTGGGCCATCCCCACCGCAGGCCCAGACACGCGGAAGGACCCCCCCTCCAGGGCACAGCATTCCCTCACCTGCGGGTACCACGCCATCCACAGGGTCCTCTGCCGCGTGGACCTTAGCCCAGTTCTAAAATACCGTCTTCCCACCACTGACCAAGAGGCGCACCAAATACACACGCTCCTCTGCAAAATCCTTGCCGCAGCCGCAGAAGACGGCAAGCTTCTCTTGGCCTACAAATGACCATCCAGGCGCGCCGCTGCAAACGGACACACACACCGACACAACCCCCCCCCCCACGCGACCCCCGCCCCCGCCCCTCCGCCCCCACTCCAGGCCCGGCAGCCCACACACGCCCACCAGCACGCGCAGCCCCGGGCCCAGCAACACGGCCCTCCCCCACCGGCCCAAACAACCATACAGCCCTCACCGGCCCCCACACCCGGCAACGCGCACACACCCACCGCAAGTAGCCCCACGCCCCAAGGCACACCCGACCCGCCCAGTGACCCGCACACGCCCCCCACACACCCCCCTGAAACCCCAAGCCCAACCCCCCCGGCCCCCGAATGCAGCCCACGCCAACTGTCTGTCCCCGCGGACACGAACCCACACACCCTCACGCATTGCAGGAGCCCAGCCCAGCCAAGCCCAGAAGGCGGAGACCGCAGCCCCGCGCCTCCCCCGCTTCCCCCGGGCCTCCCACCGCTGCCGACCGCATCCGCCCGCCAGGCCGCCAGGTCACGGCCGGGCCCCCCCAGCCACTCCCCCCAAACCCGCGGCCCGGGGACATGCCCTCCATCCTCCCTGCGGTGGCCGCGGCGGAGGCTGCCGCGGCCCACAAACCCGCACCCGCCCGCATGACTGGGAAACCCGCATCCCCCAAAACCACCACTTCCTTCTCGTCCTCATCCTCATCGACGTCCTCCACCTCCTCCTCCGACCCCCCCTCCCCGCAGACCTCATCCACAAAGCCACCGTCAAAGCCAAAACTGCAGTCGCACGCCAGGGTGCCGGAGGCCCCCGGACCCCCACACAGCCAACCCAGGCACCCCCGCAGCACACCGGAACTCCCCCACCCAGCACCAGTCCCCTCGCACGTCCGGGACGAGGTACTCCTCAACCTCGAACCGGACCCCAACCAAAAACCCGACCCCAAACCAAAACTGGAACCCTAACGACAACACCACCCGCAGCAGCACCACCACCAGCACCACCACCAACAACAACACCCACGCCACCCCACACAGCCCCCAAAACCACAAAAAGTACGACGACAGCACAAGCGACTCCACTCTTGCCCAAACTTCAACCCAAACCCAAGCCTGGACCCACCACCCACCAAATCCGGACCCCCCCTCCCCCCAGTAAGAGCCGCCACCACAGAGGCGGCCACCCAACACTACCCCGTCCAAACCCTCGTCAACATCCCGATCTCCAAGCGCTTCATCATCCACTCCAGCAAAAAACCACCGCCGCCGGCCAGACCGACCCGGGGACGTGGGACCCCTCGACCTCGGTTGCCTTTAAGCCTGGCCCCGAAACGCGCCCCCCCTACCCACCAAGCCGTACAGTCCCAGGGGCTGCAAACGATGCCCAACCCCCAAGCCTCACCGGGACACCAAGGGTTCCTCGGGGCATACCCGCAGCATAATCACCACCACTACCAATGCCACCACCACCAGCGCCCCCACGATCACCAAGGTAACAGGCAGGCCCCACAGGGACAGGGCACCGCGGGCGACCCAACACGGGGGCAAGAGTAAGAAAAAGTAACTGCCATGTCTTTCATGGAGGGCTTGATCCAGGCCAAGCCCCCCCTCAAAACCCTTTTGTTGATGCTAACACTAACTTAAGTATTTTTATCTCTATTTGGAAGCCTAAAGTACACTTTCTCACTTCCCCGGGCCCAGCAACAAGGGCCACCCCCACCAGCCCAAACAACCACACAGCCCTCACCGGCCCCCACACCCGGCAACCCGCACACACCCACCCCAAGGAACCCCGCGCCCCAAGGCACACTCAGCCCGCCGAGTGACCCGCACACGCCCCCCGCAAACACCCCTGAAACCCCAGGCCCAACCCCCCCGGCCCCAAATTGCAGCCCACGCCAACTGTCTCTCCCCGCGGACACCAACCCACACACCCTCACGCATTGCAGGAGCCCAGCCTAGCCAAGCCCAGAAGCCGAAGACCGCAGCCCCGCGCCTCCCTCGCGTCCCCCGCGCCTCCCACCGCTGCCGACCGCATCGGCCCGCCAGGCCGCCAGGTCACGGCCGGGCCCCCCCAGCCACCCCCCCCCAACCCGCGGCCCGGGGACATGCCCTCCATCCTCACTGCTGTGGCCGCGGCGGAGGCTGCCGCGGCCCACCAACCCGCACCTGCCCGCATGACCGGGAAACCGGCATCCCTCAAAACCACCACTTCCTACTCGTCCTCATCCTCATCAACGTCCTCCACCTCCTCCTCCAGCCCCCCCGTCCCCGCAGACCTCATCCACAAAGCCACCGTCAAAGCCAAAACTGAAGCCGCAGGGCAGGCTGCCGGAGGCCCCCCGACCCCCACACAGCCAACCCAGGCACCCCCGCAGCACACCGCAACCCCCCCACCAAGCACCGGTCCCCTCGCACGTCCAAGACGAGGTACTCCTCAACCTCAAACCGGACCCCAACCCAAAACCTGACCCCAAACCAAAACCGGAACCCTAACGACAACACGACCCACAGCAGCAGCACCACCAGCACCACCACCAACAACAACACCCCCGCCACCCCACACAGCCCGAGAAATCACAAAACGTAAGACGGCAGCACAAGCGACCCCGCCCTAGCCCAAACTCTAACCCAAACCCAAGCCAGGACCCCCCACCTACCACATCCCGAGCCCCCCTCCCCCAAGCGAGAGCCGCCACCAGAGAGGCGGCCACCCAACACGACCCCGTCCAAACCCTCGTCAACATCCCGATCGCCAAGCGCTTCATCATCCACCCCCAGCAGCCAGACCGACCCGGGGAGGTGGGACCCCTCGACGTCGGTTGCCGTTAAGCCTGGCCCCCAACCCGCCCCCCCTACCCACCAAGCCGTACGGTCCCAGGGGCTGCAAACGATGCCCGACCCCCAAGCCTCACCGGGACACCAAGGGATCCTCGGGGCATACCCGCAGCACAATCACCACCACTACCAATGCCACCACCACCAGCGCCCCTACCATCACCAAGGTAACAGGCAGGCACCCACAGGGACAGGGCACCTGGGGCGACGCAACACGGGGGCAAGAGTAAGAAAAAGTCACTGCCATGTCTTTCTTGGAGGGCTTGATCCATACCAAACCCCCCCTTAAAACCCTTTTTTTGATGCTAAGACTAACTTAAGTATTTTTATCTCTCTTTGGAAGCCTAAAGTACACTTTCTCAACGTAACTAGGGTTGTAACCCTAGTCCCCCCATGAAGTTCACCCCTACCACTCAACTGAGCGGAGGTACCTTCCTTCGTCGAGGATATACCGAAATAAAACAGGCATTTCATGCTTTAGGCCTTGGAGGTTAAGCCTAGTGGTCTCCCACCCCAAGACACCTATACTCAATTGTTTCTACCACTTATTGTGGTTCTACTTTTTAACTGTTTCTGAAATCAGTTGCATGGCCAAGTCACTTTCTGTGTTGGCCTGGCATCTATGCCCCACATTCCTAACCAGCACCATTTCACCCAAAAGAGTGCACATGAAGTGCCTGATGCTATCATGGAGGCCAGAGTCAGGCCAGGTTTCATATAAAATCTTTTGTATTATCCGCTTCTGATTCAATCTTTGTGTCTATACCTGCATTGTCTATCTGCAGCCTTTCTGTGTTACACTGGATTCCAAAATCATTCATTGCTTCAATCCACATCCTGTTCTTGCTCTACTTGCTGCTTTGGTTTGGGTTTTCAACTTCAAAACCTACAGGATTTCATCAAAATATCTAGGGCATTAATCAAGGACATCTTTCCCGTAGCAGAGACAGTCCCTTGTGACCTTTTGAACCGACCCTGAGAAGAAGTGCAGCACACAAAGCTCAACAACAAGTTCATCATGTCCACGCCAAGCGTCAGGACCTGGCCCAAAAGAATTGTCCAAGTACAAATGGGCAGCATGGCCCACCCTATGAGTGAACCACCTTACCGAGCGCCACAACATGTCAGGGGCACATCTGGGTCCCAAGGAGATCCAGATCGCAGAAGGGCGGAAGAAAATAAAATCCTTATCACCGAGGCCTCAGCGGCCCACGGTGGAGACAGCCTGCATCATCTCCACAGGCGTGTAGCAGCCTCAGTCTCCCGATCTGCCTGTCCGGCTTCATCCTCAACAGCGATTGGAGGCCCTGAGGAATACAAGGAGCTGAGGAAGAAAATGGATGAATACATCCTCCATGAGGAGTACTACAAAACCATTTGTGGAGAAGATGGGGAGGAGCCATTGACAGTACACGGATCCAGACCACGTACAGACCCAGGGTCCTACACGCACTCTGGCCCGCCGTCCGACAGAGCCGAGACAGCATCCCTGCCAAGACGACCGAGACCCGAATATCCAAGAGCATGTTGTCCAACCCCAAGGGCTCTGGAAAGTCGGCCCGACTCGAGTTGAGGAACAACATCATCCAAGGCCAGCCTACGGTGCCCTGGATCATACGGCCGAACTGCTGGCCAAACTTCTGTCTGGATCAGAAGATCAAGATGTAACGGCCCTATCGGAGGCCATTAAGGCGAAACTGGGTATTGCAGAACCCTTACCCAAGCCAGAGTTGTCCTCCCCCTCTCCCAGACTGAGTTCCCTGGCCGAACATCTTAAGAGATCAAGGGTTTCAAGGCTGTTACCTAAGGTCACCTGCCCCGGCCTCTTTCACCCCCGTGCCAGGACAGTGCCCATGGCTGAACTACAGGACGTGCCTGTGACAAAGACTGAGAAAAGAGGGCTGTCAGCCCTGGCACCTCTCGCCAGTGTATTGCCATCTGGCCTAACTCCGGGGGGTGGGAAGACGGGCAGACCAATTGCCCAGGCGAACATCCAGCTGGAACTGCCGGAGTTCGAAACATAAAATCTGCCCAAATGGGCAGAAGAATTTGCTGAGTTTCTTTTGCTGACTGGCCAGTCCCATGTGGATGTGGCCACCAAATGCTCACTGCTGAAACGCTCATGCAAAAAGAAAGTTTTGCACAAACAGGTGAAACAGATTGTGAAAACCTGTTCCACCTGGGCAGAGGTACTCCAGAGGTTGGAGAAAACGTTCCCAGTCTATGAGACTGACATCAGTGTGCGCACACAGATAGAGGAGCTACCTATGCTCCCTGAGTTTCCTTCCGCTGCGCGAATCTCTGAATACGTGTGCGACTTGGTGTATCTGTTTACGCGGATGAATGTGGGCTCCTACGGAGCCACTGAGCCGCACCTGTGGCTAATGAGTAAGATCCCCCAACGTACGTGGGATGATTGCCGCTCTATTTCTGAGAGGAAGAGTCGGACCCACTCGTACGATGAACTGGTGGACCTCCTGATTGAGCTAGCTCTTGAGAGAGAGAATGACTCCCACATGGAGAAATTCCTCAAGAAGCATTTGGGTCGAGGTGGTACCCCTACCCCCAAACGTGGCGAAAGGAAAGGGCCTAAAAGTACCACTAACACCAACCAGGGAGGTGGTAAGGGGGGGGGTAACCTACGTGCCATGAATGAGGTTAAACCTGATGCAGGTACACCCCCTCTGTTCTACTGCCAACCTGTCAGTGACAAGGGGGGGCCTTGCCATGCCTCTGACTGCGATCACAACAGTAGCTGTATGCTGCAGATGAAACGACAGCAGCATACCAAAGATGGGAAAACCTGTGACCCATCAGGATCAGTTCACGTGTACCATCACCTGTGGGTATTGTGGCAAACCTCGTCACTACGAAGACGAATGTCACATAAAGAGACGCGAGAGTGATAAACTCAAGCGTCAGGAGCCCGAACGCCAGAAGACCCAAACACCCACCAAAATCCCCCAGAATGGGGATAACGATGGTAAAGGAGGTGGCAAGGGAGGTGGCAAAAATGGACCCCCTAACCCCCAGAGGCGCTCATCAGCGCGTGTTGCTACACCCACTCCTGCTGCTACACCCGCTCCTGCCGCAGGTGATCCCAAGAAGCGCCCCCGAGGGGATAACGCTACCCCTGAGGGGAATAACTCCAAGAAGAGGCGCTTGGCCTGGATGGCCAGGTCCCTCATTGCTGCAAGGGGGGATGTCAAGTTCCCTGATGAGGAGTAGGGGGGCGGCTCCGAAGAAGAGGACTTGGTTTTCTGGATCCTCGTGAAAATCAGGGATCAAGTTTTTCGAGCGGTGCTTGACACCGGTGCAACACTTTCCATAGTGGCCTGGCGCCTGCTAAGGACCTTCAAGAAAACTAAGACCGTGGCCATAAGAGTAGGGGATGGGCGTACCATCAATTTATTGGGGAGGGGTCGATGTGACTATATGCCTGAGCGACGAAACCGTGACCCAACACTGCAGAGTGCTGGACACCGACGCCTTTGACATCGTCATTGGTACAGACTTCCTACGAAGAAACCCCCAGGTAAAAATGCTGTCTCTCCAGCACCCCTATTCTTTGCACTGCGACTTTGGCAGTGGGCTATTCTCCGTACCTTTAGAGCTGTCAGGACGAAAAGAGTCCGGGCTGCGCTACGCATCCAAGACTAACTATCGTACTGAAAACTACCAATTGGCCCGTCACGTTCTTGAAAATGGACTGGCGGCCCTTCAGGTAAACCTGGATGAGATCCAGATGGAATCGTTTGCGAGCCAACAACAGCACATGATGCAGTTGTACTGCTCGAAACAATTGAACAATGCTTTCTGTCTCTTCTGGAAAGCAATGGGCCTAGCGTATGCTAACCCTCCCTTCTCCCTGCTCGCGAAGGTTCTAACAAAAAATCGCTTATGAGGGAGGAAAGGTTGTCTTTTCCCCCCCTGACTGGGGCTGCTCTGGTGAACATGCTTACTGGCGCTGTATGCTAGATCGAATGACCGTGGGAAGAGAGCAACTCCCTGACGGCCCCATCTATGTGCCTGAGGAGTCAGACACAGCTATACAGGCCCCTGAGTGGGCCAGTTTCCTGTCCATCGTCGATGGATCTCTCAATCCTGTACCCCTGTGTGACCTGGACCAGGTGCTACTGAAAGAGGCCATGGCCGAAAATTGTGGTCTGACCCGTTTTGATCTCAAAAGATGATCTCCTGAGCACCTATCTGCCACACTTATAGGGTGTGAGTCTCCCGATGACTATCTGGAACCTGCAGCTTTAAATGAGGATGCTGACGACCAGCTGTCTGAAATCGCCAGCACTATCCCCCCTGTTGATCCCAGCTGTGTTGACCTAAAACACAGTGCCTTTCTTGCCCAGCCGTTGCTAGAGGAGGTAGATCTAGAGTCAACCCCTGAGCCCGCTTCCCCTGTTGGGAAGCCTGTGCTACACATGCAGCCTGCGCACACAGGTGAACCCGTGGCCCGGAGTGCTGATGCTCTGGCGTGGCCTGCTGCTAATAACATGACATTGTCTGAGCATGACACTCAGGAACTCCGGCGGCTGTTGTACCTGACGGCCGAAGGTATTGAGCACCAAGAGCGGCTGCAATACCTCAGACAGACCTGGAAATCCTCCATCTGGTCTGAGGAGGACGATGATTCCTATACGCTGCCTGATCCTGAGATACCGCTAGTGTATTCTCTGCACTATGGGCAGCAATGTCCCCCTGAGTGGGACGATGGTTCTGTGCCTGCCGAAACTGCTGATCGGCAGAAAAAGAAAGAACATGGAAAGAGCAACCTCCATGCTGAGGAGGATTTCCTGCAGAAACTCGAGAGTCTTAACCTTGACCCCCGCCTGAAGAAACTGCTGATAACCTATGAGGAGGTGTTCGGCGCCTTGCCGCCTACCCTCTCTTGTAAAAAACTGGTCCAGATGGACCTGAAACTGGAACCTGAATTTGAAAAGACGCGAGTGAGGGGTTGTCCCTATACCGCTCCACAGGAACAGGTTGAAGAAATCGAGCGCCAGATCCAGGAATGTATTGATGCTGGCCTCGTTGAAGAATATGAGCAGGAAGACTACCCCCATCATCAGGGGGGAATGACAAGCAAGGTGTTATGAGGCAAGGTGTGTCTTCCCTCCTTGGGGACAAGCGAGCCTACAGTTAGGACCCCTGACTGGTGCAGACCCATGGGGTTCTACCCTTCCTTACTGGGTTTACCATACCCCTATGTGTGCTACGTATGTCTGTGTGTGTCTCACTTCTCTCCCCGGCGTGGCTCCCGGAGACCGGGCTTCGCTGACGTCGGACCGAAGGTCCTAATCAGGTACTATTACCACTCCTATGGCGCCCAATTTCTGTGCTGGCGCCTATCCTTGGGGGAAGACGGCAAAGGCCCTACCTACTAGAGGGGAGGGGTGGCCAAGTGTGCTAAGGGCATACAAAACGATGACCCTAGGAAGGGTCTACACGACGTGAGGAGTTTTGTGGGCGCCTGTATTTTCTATCCGCGCCACATCCACAATTTTACTTACTCCTCTGCCCCCCTCAGTGACCTAATCAAGAAAACTACTCCCTGGAGGTGGACCGCCAGAGAGAAAGAGTGTTTCCAAGAGTTGAAGAAGAAGATTGCCTCCTCGAACTGCCTGGGAGTACCCTGCCCTGAGGGCGGGATAGTCCTGATCACTGATGCCAGTGATGTTGGGGGGGGGGGTACGATCTACCAATGGCAGGAGCTTAACCCCGCTGAACTAACCCACTGCCATTATCGTACTAGTGGACTGAACCGTGATGGTTCGTTGAAACATGACTATCCTACCAGTGAGTGGCGACTGGTGCCACTGGGACACTGGAATTGGAAATGGAACCAAGCGCGTTCCAATTACAGCACCTATGACCAGGAACTCCTGGCCGGTATGTTGGTGTCTTCGTCACGATGCCGACTCCTGGGATCCAACCCTATTGTCTGGCTGTGTGACCAGGAGCATGTGAAGTTTTTTCAGAAGGGCCCACCACCAGAGAAAGCAAAGCTGAAATGGTGGTGGACTTACCGGAGCCAGTTCAGCCTGACAGTGCATCATATCCCCGGGATAAAGAATGAACTGTCCGACTATATATCGCGCAGAAACTTCGATGCGCTTATTGGTGAGAGCTCTGAGGCTCTCGCCAGAGAGGCTTTCGAGGGTATGGATGTCCAGCTTGACCCGTCCATGCGCACTGCTGGAATCCTTGAGGGTTGGAGTCTAACCGACTATCAGTCACAGTATGAAGAAATTCTCCAAACCCTCAGCACTGGTTTCGAACCCCGTGTCATTGACGGGCACCACTGGTATAAGAACAATCAGTACCTCTTCTACGAGGACCGAATTGTGGTGCCTGAGGCACGACTGGATGGGTGCCTACAGTGGTCCCATCCCGGTTCTGGTCATACTGGCGCTAATCGCTCAGTGGACTTTTTCCGTGAGTGTTTCTACTCTAGTCTAACCCTGACTGAACTGAGGTCGCGTATGCAGACCATTGTGGATGCTTGTGGCTGTCATGCCAGCAAGCAGAGCGACAGTAGGGATAGGGGCCTGATCTCCAGCTTACCCATACCCTATTGTGCTAACTCTCTTCTCTACGTGGATTTCATCCACCGCCTACCACGCTTCGGCGGCTATGATAGCTGCCTAGTGGTCACCTGTGGCCTATCTCGCTTCACTCGTGTGTTCCCTTGCAATACGAAAATCACAGGTGACCAGACTGTGATAATGTTGGTCGAACAATGGTTCGAACCCTATGGAGCACCTAAGCAGGTGCACTCTGATGAGGATGTACGCATCCGCAGTGACACTGGGTGGTACAAACGAGTGCTAAATGCCCAAAACGTGGAGGTAACCACAAGTGTGCCCTATACCCACACGTCTAATCCTCCCTTTGAGAGGCAGAACCGTGTGGTGGAGCAAAACTTAAGAATCCTGATGAAACAGGAGCGTACCAAGGACTGGGTACGCCTGGTGCCCTGGGCACTGCTGACCATGAAATCACAGCGGAGCTCCTCTACGGGTTTCACCCCCCACGAACTGTTCCATGGAGGACGCCTTGCTTGGTGCTTCAAAACCCCCATTCCTGAGGACTTCAAGAGCCCTGTGGGTGATTGACTGGAACACAAGCAGTCTCTGGCTAACCAGGCTGGGACTAACCTGAGACACAGTCGTGACCGTGAACTGAGCCGACGGAACCGCCTACGGCGACCTGCCAGCTTCAAGGTTGGTGACCTTGTTTTGGTACACCATTCACGCCTACCCTCCTGGCCACGTAACTGCCTACAGGACCCTTATTTTGGACCCTATCGTATCATCAGGATAGATGGATCGAGGATCCATGTCAGGTGCAGTCCACGTCTAGGTGGTGAACTGCTGTGTGCACCTAAACAGTTGAGGCGCTATCACTCCCCTGACAATTTGTCCTTGGATGAGTGGCGCCTCAGCGACAGTGAGGTCGAGCGTATACACCTAGAAGAACGCTGCCAGTCCAGAGGAGGCAGACAAACTCGAAGAGATGACTGCCGATGAGATGGCAGTCGATGGTTACTACGTGGTTGCAGGTATTGCTCGCCACGAGTATAAACAGGGCTGGAATATCCTAACCCTGTGGGATGGCTATGGGTTATCTGAGGCGACCTGGGAACCCATGTCAGCCTTCATACTACCAGACGGGAGTATCAACCCCATTCTCCGCACCTACCTCGTTGAGAACAACAAGGGGCAGCTCCTAACCCGTGCTGAGACTATGTCCCAGCGTAAAAAGCGAAACTAATTTCCCTGTGTCAGTCTACTGACAGGTGCACTGAGCACTGCACTGACCCTGTCTGTGCCCTGCAGACCCATGCCTATGGTTTCCAGCGTGGGCCAGGTGGCCGCTTATCAGGATTCCAGCCACCCAGCGAGTGGATGCCTTGTTGACCATGTGTTGCATGGGGACTGCCCTGATGTAATGACCTTGGGGAGCCAACGAAGAACGGTGGCTTACTACACCAGGGGAGAATGACAAGCAAGGTGTTATGAGGCAAGGTGTGTCTTCCCTCCTTGGGGACAAGCGAGCCCACAGTTAGGACCCCTGACTGGTGCAGACCCATGGGGTTCTACCCTTCCTTACTGGGTTTACCATACCCCTATGTGTGCTACGTATGTCTGTGTGTGTCTCACTTCTCTCCCCGGCGTGGCTCCCGGAGACCGGGCTTCGCTGACGTCGGACCGAAGGTCCTAATCAGGTACTATTACCACTCCTATGGCGCCCAATTTCTGTGCTGGCGCCTATCCTTGGGGGAAGACGGCAAAGGCCCCACCTACTAGCGGGGAGGGGTTGCCAAGTGTGCTAAGGGCATAGAAAACGATGACCCTAAGAAGGGTCTACACGACGTGAGGAGTTTTGTGGGCGCCTGTATTTTCTATCCGCGCCACATCCACAATTTTACTTACTCCTCTGCCCCCCTCAGTGACCTAATCAAGAAAACTACTCCCTGGAGGTGAACCGCCAGAGAGAAAGAGTGTTTCCAAGAGTTGAAGAAGAAGATTGCCTCCTCGAACTGCCTAGGAGTACCCTGCCCTGAGGGCGGGATAGTCCTGATCACTGATGCCAGTGATGTTGGGGGGGTTGGTACGATCTACCAATGGCAGGAGCTTAACCCCGCTGAACTAACCCACTGCCATTATCGTACTAGTGGACTGAACCGTGATGGTTCGTTGAAACATGACTATCCTACCAGTGAGTGGCGACTGGTGCCACTGGGACACTGGAATTGGAAATGGAACCAAGCGCGTTCAAATTACAGCACCTATGACCAGGAACTCCTGGCCGGTATGTTGGTGTCTTCGTCACGATGCTGCAGCAAGGACCACCACACTGGCAACAGAAGAGGATGAGGAGACGGCTGCGACACCCAGGACTAGGGGCAAGGACCCCCAGAGGACACAGGACCAAGGCACAGGCCCCCAGGGAGGGCAACCCTGCGGACACCCGCCTGACCCGACAAACCCGAGCGGCACACCCGGACCCCCGCAGCACAGATCCAACAAGCCACGCCACACCTAACCGCGCCCCACAGCCACCAGCCAGCCACATTACCTTGGCCCGCGTCCGCACCACGAAACGGGCCAATCTAGCCAGCGCCGTCCGCACCCCACGCCAGAACGGCAGTGAAAAGGGGCAACCACACACCAGGGCACAGCAATACACGGCACAACACGAGGCAACACGGCACACCGCACCGCAGCGCACTGCCGTGCAACGCACCACGACAAGGCACCCCACAACGCGACACACCACAATACGGCAGAGGAGCAGCGCATTGCAAAAGTCCCACTGCCCACTGCCCCCAGGCAGTGAGGCAGTGCGTTGCAGGAGGTCCACTGCCCACTGCCCCTAGGCCGTGGCGCAGTGTGTCGCAGGAGTACCACTGCCCACTGCCCCAGCAGGGCGGCAGTGTATTGCAGGAGATGCCCGGCCAACTGCCCCAAGAGAGGGAGGCAGTGAGCGGCGGGAGTACCACTCCCCACTGCCCTCAGGCAATGCGGCAGTGCGATGCACGATTTCCACTGCCCACAGCCCCCAGGCTGCCTGGCAGTGCGTTACACTGCCCACTGCCCCCTGCCCACAACAACAGTGCAGCAGGGTACACACAGTGCAGTGTGGTGCAGAGGACCAAGCAGTGCGGCACCACACAGAAGGCACTGGTGGTGCAGCGCGGCACGCAGGGTGCAGTGGGCAAATGAGACCCTGTGTGATTGCGCGCAGGCGTCGGCAAGGTAGTGTCGGCCAAGTGCGAGAGTGCACTGGTCCGGCTATGCCACAACACACTTACACACAGCGCGCACACAACACACACAGCCCAGCCCATTTACCTGTACCTGTGGGTAGACATCCTGGCCTTTTGCCTTTAGGTAACAGGGCCTTCGGCGCCACACGACACGGCGCTACGCGGCAAAGCACGGCGCACCACAGCAAGACACGGCGCGAAACAGCACGACAGAGCAGAGCGCACCACAACACAGCACAGACCAGCACAGCGCAGCACAGCAAAACAGGGCACGTCACACCAAAGCACACCACAATACCAGAGCAAGGGACGCTAACCGTGGGTCTAACCCGAGCAGGCCGCCGCACACCCTCGAAGGGGAGGAAACGCGCCCACAACCGTGGGACGACGCCACACCAGCCTGCCGCACACCGGCTACGGGCCACCGCACACCCGGCGACGACAGCAGCAGCCCGCCCACACAAACCGCCAGCAGAAAGTTAAAGACGGCACCACAAAGGCGGAGGGACACAAAAAATCCCACCCCCCCTAAGCCAGGGCCTCGCGAAACCGCCTGGCACAACCGCCAGGCTGGCAGAGCCAGAACGTAACCAGACAGGAAAGGCCACCAGGCCAAGCTTGTACATAACCCAGCTGACCCATGGGGCCGCGGCACGGCCCAGCAAACCGCAAGCACCAACAGCAACCCGGTTAACCACACCGAATTCCAACCAGTGCGTGCACCAGCCCAGTGAAAGGCAGAGGGAGGAACAGGCTGAAGCCGGTTCGGACCCCCGTGGCCATCCTTGGGTCACTTGGGGTGTGTTTCTATGTGCCGGCAAGCTGCCATTGGCTGATATCATACTCTCCCATCCACCTGACCTAACCTGTTGTGATAGTGTGATAGGCTTGGCCATTCCAGCTATGAGCGGCCATATTCAATACCGAGGCGCTGCCGGCTGAGATTTATATATCAAAATATCAGGGAATGAACAGGGTTTTTTTATCATAATGTTTCTGTAATTTTTCAGCTATCAGTTCTGATTGTCAATGTATCGGCGACTGTCAGTTGGCTCGCGATTTTGCGGTAACCGATTGGGTAACTGTCATTTCCAGATATTTTAGCAGAAACCCCGATGAAGGGTTAAATTTCATCAGAATTCGTTGCTTCCGCAATTTTCATGTTATACACTCGCAAAACTAATCCGATTTTTTCAGACATTCAGAATCGGATTTTCGACTTCGAGGTCGCCGCACAGGATATGATGAATTTCGAGTGGTCCTACACTTTCCCCCGATCACAAATCAACCTTCCTTTTGTTGTCTCCTTCATTTTTCTTGGAGATATAGTCGAAACCAAACTGATTTGGGAGGCCACTTTGAAGAATCATATCTCTGGCTCATTGCGAGAAATTTCAATTTTGAGATATGGGCTGGTATCGCCATGTTCTCAACTTCATTTGCAGAGCATCAAACGCCTTTGATGTGTACACAGGCCTGGTGTAGCAAGGGATAATGGTCAAGAGGGTGGAAAGTGATTCATAACTCTTGGACCATGCAACCGAATATTTTTATGCGACTTTCGAGTGTACCGCATGAGTGTTTGTGTTGCAGAGACAATTTTTTTTGGGTTCCCACGTATTTTTAACGTGAAGTTATGTCCATGGAGGGGCATGGCATACCATGGTTTGAGCCACTTTTTAAGGGTATGCGTTATATGGATGGTATGTGCTTCGTTATGCTGACGCCCATGTTATATATCTCCGTTTGTAGGAAGATATGTGGAGTCATACGTGGCAAGGGCCTTGCCCATGTCCCAATTGTGAGCTCCATAGCGCTAGACTAAGTCTACCGCACATATAGTGCATGTGGGAAGGCTTACAAGGCGACCCACAAGCGCCATTATCCATCTTCCCATTTTCATGGTGCATATCGTGAGGAGGTTCGATGGTGTCCCTATGAGTCCATGTGGGGATCCAAGTGGGGGGACTGTTTGCAAACGGTCCGAAGCGGTTGTGTCTTGAACCATATGTTGATACCATGGGCGAGCGAAGTTATATACTATTGTGATTACTATGGACTTAGCTACATTTGCATGTTTTTGACCTCATTTTATGCTCATTTTTGTATTTTATGTGCTCAACTGGTCGGCTAACGATAAAGTGCCCAGAGATCCGTGAACTATGGTATGTTGCTTATATGTTGGCACCTGCTTTGGTGTTGCACCTCACCATATGCCAGATCATGTGGTCACTTTCGCGTGGCACACAAGGCCTCGCAATATTAGGTCTCAAAATCGTGAGTTGACTTGTGAAGCATGGCATGTATATATCCGGAGGGGTTTGGGAGCCAATGTTGGGATATTCTTGGGCATGAGTATATGGTCTATATCACCCATGTATTTTAACTTCCGGTTTGACACATGCATGGAGCATTTGAATACTTGCCGTATGCATTTTTGAGTATAAAATTGAATTTACGGCACTATGGTGTGATTCGCCTGATTTTGCTATGTTGTGAGGTCATCTGCATGGGGCAATCCTCCAAGCCCAATCAACTCCAAGTCCAACCAAGGTTATGTCAGGGTAGGGCATGGTCCTGAGTGCCACTCTAGGCCATTACCAGACACCTCCCCCTTTGGGCTAGGATTTAGAGGCTTGGGAGTGAACACATTTTTGGGGTTTGTGTAGTGACTTTTGACAGATGGCATTTAGCCATCTCATTTGACTTGGTTCAGGGCATCATGTTGGCGAGTCAAGGGAAGGTCCTGAGTCCAGGGAATGAGGGGTCTATGGCTGTGATTGTGTATGTTCCCATCTTTCCCCAATGTTGCTTGATTTGTGTTCATATGCCCATTTCAGGGCTTCTCTTTCCATTATTGTATTGCCGCAATTTTATGTACATGCCCAACGCCCGTGTCTCCGTGTGCACCGTGAGACGACCGGCGTGTTGGAAGGAGCTGTTGAGTGTCAACGCGGGACCTCAAACACCTTTGAAAGCCCTCAGTCTGGATTATCTGGATTCGGCTATTGTACCTGGGATTGGTTATTGCAAGGGATCAGGATTTGTGTGAAGGAGCCATATTTTACTATTTTTTGTGGGAAATTGTGCAGGATTGGGCAAGTTCATGCAGAACCTGGTGAGAAGCAAGACCATAGGAGTGACAGGAAATGGTGGAAGGGGTACAGCAGGGGCCGGTCCTGGTAGGGACCTTCTTTATGGTAGCAGAGGAGTACCTGCCCCCTACCGCCACACCGGGGACTTGGGCCCTCATGAGCCCTGCCCTAGGACGCCCCGTGTGCAGATCTTTGAGTCCGTGGAGTCGACGCCGGACTTGGAAGCCTGAGAAGAGCGAAGATGCTCAGGACAGAGAGCCCTTGTAGGACATGGGCTAGACATGGAGGACCTGGCCTCCATGTGTGAAAGGCAATGCCGCAAGGCTTGCAATCTCCGCTCCGCTGCAGAGGAGTTGGAGGAGACTGGCAGCAACAGCAGGGCCCGGCGTTACCGGAAGCGCGGGTCCTCAAAACCCGCGGCGGAAGCCAGGGCGATGGAGACGGATCCCAACCCGGTCAGGCTGTGGTCAGCTGCAGATTCCGAGGGGCATTCCGATGGCTATCCGACCGCTTTCCTTTCGGAGTCGGAGGAGATGGCCATACCGCCCACAAGGGCGCACATGGCCCCGGAGCCCAGCCTGGAGCATGACGCCGAGGCGTTGGAGAGGCCTACCAGAGCCAGAACGGCTCCTGTGGCCCGGCACACGGAGCCAAAGCGGGATGACATGGGCGACACACCCATGGCGGAGTAGTCCGAGGCGCCGGGAACCGTGGGATGCGCCGGATCGGGTGAGAAGCACGTTGAGTGCCATTGCGAGCACGTATCCTTCCTCATCAGCAAGTACCCAAAGATGGGGATGGACGCCATCGTGCAGCACCTCGACCGCCTGGACAACCAGAAGGACGACCTAGAGGAGGACATCGCGGGGATCCCCGATGACCAGTCGGAAGCGGACAGAGACATGGCGGAGCTGCGAGCGGAGCAGGACCGGTACCAGGAGAAGCTGGAGATGGCCCTGCAGAAGCAGCAGCGAGTGGTCAACAGCCTCCTCCACTTGGTGGAGGACATGTCGGGACGCCTGAAAAGACTAGAGGAGTTACAAACCCCCGCCTCGGGTCCGGAGCTCCCAGCAAGGCCGGCAACGGCAGAGCTGGTGGAGCGGGTTAAGACCCTCAGGAGCGCCATGGATAGACCCATGGGCGGCCCTGAAGAGGCACCATACGCGCCTCCGCGTGTTGACCCGGGTGCGCTGCCGTTTGTTCCCATGTTCAGCGAATCCATAATGCTCGGGGAGCATACGGCACCGGCTGGGTCCATGCGGGAAGAGCACGCAACCACGGGCCTGAGGAGCCTGACGGTACAGATGTCCCATGCTGCCCAGGATCAAACGATCGTTACGACTGCCCATGCAGTTTATGCGGAAGAGGAGATCCAGACCATGCAGGGGCGAACCATGGGAAGGGCTGACGGACATGGTCGAGGCCATCCAGGCGGAAACCTGTGGGTGAAGGACCCCACTACGGGGATATGGACAGCCGGTGGAGCAAGTCCTTCCCGCATCCCAAACCCCATGGGTTCAGGCCCAAATGGACCGCACTCCATGGAGCAGAGGGATGTACGGGGAGTATACTCACATTCCCCGGCCACAGGTGGTATCCGTCTCGGTGGAGTGGTGGCTGCGAACGTCGGAGGCGCCATCAGGATTGACGACCTCAGGGGAATCCAAATCCCCAATTACGATGGCAACCCCTCCAACCTGAATGACTTCATCCTGGATTGGGAGCACTTCGCCGAGGAGGTCGTCGGCGAGATGAAGGGAGCGCCCAGGGACAAGTGGGTATGTCGGACATTCCCACACAGACTGGCGCAGGACCTGAAGGAGGAGCTCAGGGATCAGATCCGCGAGGGGTTGATCCAGACGGAGCAGGCCTGCCTCCAGTGGCTGGAGGCAGAGGAGCAAGTGGACGCCCCTAACCAGAAGTTGGAGGATTTGTGGTCCATTTCGCTGCCGCTGGAGTGCGCTGAGCTGCGGGTCCGGGAATGGAATCGGTACATCTGCAAGTACCGAAGAAGCCTCAAGCTGGTGGAGGACTGGAATGAGGCAAGCAAGATCTGACACCTGCTGAAGGACGTCCTCCCCGGCCACTGGAAGAGGAGAGTGGAGGACGAGGATAAGAAGAGAGCAAAGAAGCGCGTGGCCGTACGGATCATGGCATCGGAGGATACCCACGCCGGAAAAATTGAGTTTCTCTGGCGAAACCTCGGCGAGCCCAGCCGAATGTTGGGGTTGAAGAACGCCGTCTACGTGGAGGTATTCGGCGACACCATGGGGCAAAGGCTGATGCGCCTCAACAACGCCGAGTGGAGGCGCGGAGAGCCGCTGAGGATGCAGGTCATCTTCGCCCGCATGAGCCTGGACGAGATCGTGAAGTACATCACGGTGGGGCTGAAGCTCAACGCCAAGAACGAGGCCCAGGTGCAGGATCGACAGGGCCAAGGACATCGAGGTCATCGGAAGGATCGCCAACACCGAGAGGTCAAGGATGACACGGTCAGCACCGCGGAGGAAGGGAGTGGAAGCGGCCAAGATATCTGGACCGCGACCACCCGAGAGGATCATGAAGAAGCCCACTTCTTCACGTTCGTAGCGCACAATATGAAGGAGCATGGGCAGGACAGGTCCAGGTGGAACCGCCTGGGCCCAAGGGTCAACCAGAACCGCAAGGAACTGCGGAGGATCGGGAACCCGCCGCTCTCGTTCCGCGAGTACAGATCGCAGCACGACGGTTGCTGGGTCTGCTACGGCAAGGGGAACAACCATGCACATGACCACCGGCATTGCAAGGTATATGAGGAGGACAGTAAGACCTACGTCGCGGCCCATCCCGACAAGAAGCCCAAGGAGCAACGAATTGCCGATTCGAAGGCAAAGGGCGGAGACGTTGGAAAAGGCCAAGGAAAGGGCCAAGGGAAAGGCGGAGGAAAAGGCTATGGTGGAGGACCCGGCCCAGACCGACGCGTGAGGTTGATGGAGGAGGTTGCTGAGGACATGTTGAGGACGTTGGAGGAACTTAAAGCCCAGGAACGTGGTGAACAAAGTCCGAGCGGATCGCAGCAGGAGAGAGCTGCGGCAGGCCACGTCTAGGAGAGCCGCCACGGGAGTGGGACCCCAGAAGTCTCTCCCCCGAAAATGAGTGGAATCCTCGAGAGAATGAAGGCACATCGGGTGCCCCAGAAGGCTCCAGAAGAGCCAAAACCACTGAGTTTCGCCAATTCCAACCCCTGGAGCGCCCTGCTGAGGGAATTGTATGTGGGCAAGGGACGTGGCAAGAAAGAAGGAGCGACCACGGAGAGCCTCGTCGACGGGCAGGCACCCGGATGTGCTAGAGTTGCATGCCGTGAGAGTCGTCCATACACCGCAGGGTGACGAGCGGCAGTTGCACTTGAAGGTGCGTGTACGGTGCGGACAAGAGGAGTTGGTGGTGGATGGTTTGATGGATACGGGTGCCCAGGTGAGCCTGGTCTGGAGAGGGTTGTTCAAGGAGGAATCCCTGCAGCCCAGCCGTAGACCGTTGCGCCTGAAGGTGGCCAATGTTGAGATTATGGGTGGTGGCACGCATGAGGCCACTATCAGTATGGAATTCTGGGAGCATGAGCGTTTGAACCGCCCCGATTTGGCGAAGAGAAGCACTCTATCTGGGAACTTCTTTGTGGCCGACATTACAGATTCAGATATGATCATGGGGTATGACTTCATGGTGGGAAACGCCATTGGAGCCCTTCCCCATCGCGCAACGCTGGTCCCGGAGGATAATGAATGCCTTCCATGACTGTCCACGGACTGTGCATGCAGATCATCCCAATGGAATGCTGACGAAGAGGATCGGATCGTCCAAGCGGTCGGATTTACCCGAATAGGTGAGGAGGAAAGGAGAGATGGCGAAGCAATAGCAGTTGGCCCATATATGGGGATTGTGTAGTGCTAGCTGAGCCAGCTGCAAGCTGTGGGTGCCAAGTCCAGAGGAGACCACGGAGTTCAGCTTACGGAGTATGGAATGGCGCCGCAGGTGTATGCTAGGATGATTCCGACGCTGGGAGCCGAAGCGCCCGGGAAGGACGTCTTCGCTTCCCGGAATGTCCCACTTTTGAGGAAGTGTAGGAGGCATTGGCATCGAGGAGACTCAGCCTGGCACAGGCATTGGGGTTTGAAGGAGTGGGGGCCCATGTATTGGCATGGCTCCCTGGAAAATACCACAGGTACGGTGGAGAAGATCGTCGCGGATAGGGCGAAGGGGATCCTGGTCATAACCGGCATAGGATCCACCCCATGTCCGCTGGAAGGTCTGAAGTCGACGCTGGATTCCATCACCCTGAACGAGATGTCATTCGGGCCAGAGGAGGAGTTGTTCATCGACGCCAAGGGTTTATCAATGCCCTTCTTGGGTCAAGCGTGGGGTACCAAGGCTTTCCTGGTGGATCGGGCGCATACCCAGCCCACAGGTGATGAAGCATTCATCCGTAGGTTTCAGGCGGTGCCCATGCGGGTCATGTTTGAGCCCAAGGAGGGGACGGATCAGCCAATGTATGGCATTGACGTCCTGTCCAACGCCGAGATCGACCACCTCGTCAACTACATGCGGATGGGGATGCACGGCCATGTGGCAGCCAAGAAGAGGCGAGACATGGTCACATCTCTGCATTGCTGGGATGACAAGATGTTGGTCACCGGCAAGTACGAGAAGAATGAGTTCGTGGCGAGGGTCATGGATCACATCGCGGACCAATATGATGGTCTGGTTGGGTCGGACCCGCCGACATGGGATTTTCCAAGAATGGGGGCCTGTAGCGACAAGAACCAGGCTGATGCCGCAAATTTCTGAAGATTATCGGGCGGAAGCGCGCCCCACGTTGATCAAGACGGCATATTGGACGAGGAGAAGTCGGAATCGGACCCGGAAGAGGCCTATACCGCAGTGCGGACGGTTGTATCGATACCTAAGCAAGCGGCTGAAGAGGCCTAGGAGAACCGGAAGGTCGCCGAGCTGAAGGACAGGCTGATAAATGCCTAACCGCGGCTATTCAGTGGCGTCGCCAACAAGAACCCTCCAGATCGTGGGAGGTTTGGCACAGCGAGGATCAAGCTGAAGCCAAACCCCAAGATCTATCGTCATCGAGAGTACCAACTTCGGGGCGATCGGGCCGAGGCCATGAAGAAGTTGTTGGCTGAGTTTATTGAGCGGGGCGGGATCGAACCCTCAGACAGTGAGTGGGCCAGCCCAGCCTTTATCGTGCCCAAGAAAGGGAAGGGCGAGTGGAGGTTGGTGGTAGATAACGGGGGTTTGAAAGAGCAAACCGAGCACGACTCGTACTCGCTTTCTCTGATCGACACCATCCTCCAAAAACAACAAAAAAAGCAGATCTTCACCTTGTTAGACCTGCAACACGGCTATCACCAGATGCCGCTACACCCGGACTCCAGGCCCAGCACAGCGATGTCGACAACGCTGGGGCCCATGCAGTGGAAAGTGGTGCCTATGGGCGCCAAGAATGGCAACGCCGCTTTCGTGCGCATGATAGAGGACCTACTCGGTCCTGTCCGGGACTGTGCCGACCCCTTTGTGGATGACATCATCATCGGGTCCGGCACGGAAGACATGACTGAGGACGAGCTCATTGAAGCGCATGAGAAGGATGTGCGCCAAGGGCTCAGCAAGCTTGACAAGCACAACATGGTGTGCAAGCCCACCAAAGCCTCACTCTTCGTGAGGGAAGTGGAGTTCGCGGCTGACGTGGTTGGTCACGGGCAACGCCGTCCCATGCCTGGCGTCCCTGCACCACTGGGAGAAGCCCCAGACCATCAGCGAACTCCGATCCTTCATGGGGTTCTGCAATTACTATTCGGGCTATGTCCGGATGTATGCGGAACTGTCGGGGCCGCTCCACAAGATGTTGCAGGTGGGCAAGTTCGATGGCCAGAAGGGAAGCAAGAAGAAGCTTGCCTTGACCCCTGAGGCCAAAGATGCGTTCAACCGCCTGAAAGAGCGACTCCTGGGGCAGCTGGGGCTATTCCTGGTGGACCCAGACAAGGGATTCGTGCTACGGACGGACGCCTCGGACTATGCTGTAGGGGCAGTCCTCGAGCAGGTCCGGGACGACAGGTCGCACGTACCCGTGGCGTTTTGGAGCCGGATCCTGGCCGAGGGCCAACGTCGAACCTGGACCGCAAGGGAGAAGGAGACGTATGCCATTGTTTGTGCGCTGGGGAAGTGGTCTGGCCACATTTGATTACAACCGGTGGTGGTTTGTACGGACCATCAGTCCTTACAGAGCTGGCTCAAGGAGCGGGTCGACACCCCCTTGGGACCAGCCGCAAGGAGGGCCCGATGGCATTAGACGTTCGCCAAGTTCGACTTCAGCGTCGTATACGTCCCGGGGAAGGACAACACTGTGGGGGATTGCCTCAGTCGATGGGCCTACCCTGCGGGCAAGGCATGGATGGACATTTCCAGCCATGGGGACGCCGAGGAGACCAAGGAGGCCAAACACATCATCGAGGTGGAGAAGGCCATGGAGCAATAGGGGGTCCAGTGCTTTGTGTCGCTGGCAAACCGTACAGACCTGGCCAAGTTCCAGGGCGCCCGAGTCCAAGCTATTCGAGAGAAAACCCTCGAGCAATGGATGGAGGCCCCTGTAGAGCTCGTCAGGTCGGTGCTTACAGAAAACTGGCCGGATGACTATGTGGCATCCGAGCACTGGAGCAGGTACTGGAATGCCGTGAGCGCCCCGTCGGATGACGAATGGCCTGCAGCCTTGACCGAGGATGGGGATAAGCTATTCCTCAAGGACAAGCTATTGGTCCCTAAGAACCGTATGGAGGAGCTCATTGACCACTGGCATAACGCCAAGCTCATGCATCCTAGTCGAGACAAGATGCAGCAGGACATGGAATGGCGCTTCAAGTTTCCACCAGGGTACTACGCCATCCTGGACAAGTACTGCAGCGACTGCGCCGTGTGTCGGGCCACGAAAAGCCCCAACCATTCCACAGCGGGCAACCCGGTGTATACAGCTATACCGGAGGCCCCTATGCGGTCCGTGGCCATGGATGTGTTCGCCATGCCGGAGGTCACGGTGGAAGGAGAGACCTACGACTGTGTCATCCTGGCGGTGGATAGGCACAGCGGGTATATCGTGGCGGTCCCTGGCAAGAAGTCCAAGAAGAAGGACAAGAAGGACAAGCATGGAGTGGGGCTGCAGGCCAAGACCGTCGCTAATGCCATGATCAGGCATTGGCTGACGATTTTTGATGTCCAAGCTGTCATCTGCAGCGTTCAGGGCAGTCAGTTTGTGGGGAAGTGGTTCAGGACGAAGTACAAGCACATGGAGATTCAGCACGCCAAGACCGTGGCATACCACAGCCGGTCAAATGGCCAGGCTGAGGTGGCCGGCCAGCAGATGTTGGAGAAGTTCTGCCAGTTGCACATTGACGAACCGGGCCAGAATTGGTTTAATTCGCTGTGGAGAGTTCTCCAGGCGTACCACGACCTTCCAGGGGCCCACTGGACTGTCGCCCTATCGTATCCTGTTCATACGGGATCGAGTGTCACGCACTCTCCCGTGGTTGAACCATGGCGGAGTGGCCCGGGATGCGAGTGCTATGATGGCTGAGGCAGACGACACGGCGGCCAAGGTGTGCAAAGCACTTCAGAACGAGCATGAGAAGAGGGCCAAGTACTTCAAGCAGGGAAAGTCCAGAAATACGCTCTCAGAGACACCGTATGGGTGGAGCGGCACCACAAGGATGTCCTGTCCAGGCATCGGCAGGCGTCTTGGTATGTGCCGGGAGTAATCGTTCTGAAGGTCGGGCAGGATGTGTATGCGGTTCGTGTGGGGGATAACAAGATCCTTGACCGCGACCATGGCCAGCTTCGTCCCCGAGAACCAGACCCCAGCGGACGTCCCGTCACCTTCGAGTTCACAGCCGGAGATGTGGACTCTGATGACGAGGGGGAGGACGACGACTTGACCGCCGAGAGGATCCTGACGGACAGGCCAGACCCGGGGACGCCTGGCGGGCGGCTTTCTAAAGTCCGTTGGAAGGGATTTGCCGCATCCAGAGATTCGTCGGAGCCTCCGAGCAGTTTTGTGCCGAGGTATACCACGGTCTGGATGGATTATCTAAGGAAAGAGAACATTTCCATGGATGTCAAGGACGTGTTGGTCCATTTGGTGGCTGCAGCAGCACCGTAATGAATCCCTCTTGGCAGTTTCGTTTGTTCTCGTGCTTGGGTAACCGGGTGAGGGCTTCAATTCGGGATTTTTTGGGCCTTAATTGGCCATAAATCCTCTTCACTCGGTCTCCACATATATATTTCATTGTGGTATACGTATTTAGGTTAACCGACGACGTTTCTCTATCTTTGATCCCCTTGGTCCATGTTGTAGATCAAGAGGAGACGGGATATGGCGGAGGGCACCGATTATGAAGTGTCCTCACCCCTCCTTTGGGGCATGGGGGACGCCTACGCCGTATGTGGGGCCTCCATGTGTCCTTGGGACATGGGGGGGGGGGTTGGAGCCCATTGGGGTCCTCCAGTCCTCTCTTCAATGACTTCCGAGCGGATACAACGCTCCCCGCCCGAGCTCAAGCCAAAGGGCCAGATCTGCCCATTCTTCCCACCGGAGAAACGCAAGGCCATGCACCCCAAATACCCTGATGGAGCGGAAGTACAAGGGGTCTATGTTCGTTCGCTGAAAGGGCAGCCCAAGCAATGAGTCTGGTTCCGAGGCACGGTGAAGTGCAGGCTGGCCACCCCAAGCAAACACAGCCACCTACAGCTCAAAAGTGGACAGCAACCCTTGCAAAGAAGGGGCGAGAAAGCCACCACATCCAACTTTGAGCTGTGGAACCACAGACCTTTCCCGGAATGCCCGCTGCCGTTCCGCCCACCAAAGAACCAGGTAACACCGAGAACGGTCTGGACAGGGGACATGCCGGAGGCCTGGCTGGAGGAACCGGACATCCCCGAGTAACAACAGCCGGCGACAGCCCTCGCCCACAAACTGCACCTGGGACAATCCCTCCCGGCCCTCAGACGCAACGGGAGAAAACCACTGCCAAAAGACACGTCGACAAGGCCAGAGCCGCACTTGTCACCCTGATGTCCCTCAACGAACCAGGAGTCATGTACCACGCGGCGTAGGACTCGGACCTTCAGGACATGCCTATCATGGCGGAATGTGATCCCGACGCCATGCTATGGCATGAACCGGCGCTCAAAACCCGCACGGACACCCAGAACGTCACCCCCGTCCTCACCAGAACGGGGTACCGAAACCATACCACCTGGGTGAAAGGCGTACCTATATCTCACAAACGCGAGGTCCAAGTCCATGTCCACCGACACCTAGGCATTGAGGGTTATCTGGCGGCGTATGAACTGTGTGGGACCAACCTGGCAACTGAATGTCATTAACGTGCACCTCCTATTTGGCGACGCCGCGGACACATTTCTCGAGCACCTCATGTAGACCTGGCGGCAGCTGGCCGTGAGGGGGCTCACAGTCATCATAGGAGGCTTCAATGCTGCACATACAAAGGACAACCGCGGAGGACGCCCTACACCGGAGGATACAGCCGTGAAAATGGCCATGCAGCACCTGGACCTGCGGGACGTCACAGCCTCCCCACGGGGCCGGGCCTCACACGGACCCCCGCAACCGGGCTCGACGGATTCACGCATCGACCTGTGCTATGCAGACCCGGCACACGTGGAGGTGACAAAGACGCAGTACCACGACCTGCCATCCAAGACCACCGGACACCACCCACGAGAGATGAAGCTCAAGGTGCTGCAGGTTTGCCCAACCCCCTTGGACGACGGGGACCAGATGAACAACCCCCCATCAGCCATCTGATGAACACGACACACCCAGATGAATGGCGTACTACCGCACGGTGAACCGCATCCTCGGCCACCAGACCCGGACCTCAACCTTGCCATGAAGAAAGCAGCGGCGGCATGCGGCCTGCGCGAGAGAATCCACCACGAGCAGGAGACCGCAACCCCGCACCGGGACCTACGCTCTATGGACGGTGCCATATGGTGTGAGAAACGGGACCTACATACGGCAGTCCACTCCCACGACCCACACACCCAACGAAACGCCCTAAGGCATTGGGGCGCGGCCAGAAGCGACACGACGACAACTCAGGGAGTGGCACGAGCGTTTAGCAAAAGACCTAGCGCAGAAGCAACAAAGATACCTCCGAAACCCCAAAACATACAAGTCCTTGAAGCACATCGACAAGGTCTTGGGAGAGGCGGGCCACTGAGGCATCAGAGCGGTACGCCTTCAGGGGGGCACGGTGGCCAACGACCCCAGGGTGGTCATCAGGGAGGTGTTGAAGAGCTTCAAGCTCCAACACAACACAGAAGACAGAGAATTATGCGACTACACCAAGAACCTGATATCACACCTACTAAAACTGTACAACCGGATGCAACGACGCAACATACACCGCACCTCTTTCACCATGCGGGAACTGGATGAGGTGTTGCACAAACGGAAGCATAGGGAAAACCCCAGGAGTGGACAGCCTGCCTGCCGAACTCTACCGTAGGCTTCCACTGAACCTGAAGGGACACCTTACGGCACGCCTCTGGGACATAGCCACGGGGAGGAAGGACATACCACCCAACTGGGCAAACCTGGTGCACCCACTGTACAAAAAAAGCCGACTGGGCGAACCTGGACAATTGGAGATTCATGGTGTGTGCCACCACAGAGGCGAAGCTCATCTGGATGGTCATCCTGAAACATGTGGCCCCAGTGGTGTACCGGACCATCCCAACCGCGATGTTGAGAGCAATACCAGGACGCTCACCGCCTGAAATCATCTTTATGCAGGATGCTGTGGTTGATATGGAGCCCATAAGCCTCATCATCACGTCCCTGGACGTCAAAGGGGCCTTCCCGAACACCCCACATCGCCTTCTGCGCGCCATCTGGGAGCACATGGGAGTCCTCTCTCATGGTCTCTTGCAATCGTACCTCGCCACCCGCCTGTACGTGGTGCACACCGATGTGGGCACAGCCCCTTGGACAAACCCCATTAGCCAGGTCCCACAGGGAGGCGCAGAGAGCCCGTGTCTGTTCCTGCTCGTCAGCCTCCTGTTGGCCTTCTACATAAGGCGCACCTACCTCGACGTGGCACCATACCCCCTAACGACCAGGCTACTGGCGTTCGCAGATGACGTGGCGGTGGCTACTGCCACCGCCCTACAACCGCTGCCTGACGCCCTGGACGACCCCAGGGCCAACCAAGTGCTTCACCACGTTACCAGCTACCCGGAAAATAACCGACTCCTGGTGAACGAAATCAAGTCAGCCACCATGGTGCACGATGCGCCACCCCAGCCTCTCCCCCCCGGTGACCCGCCCATGACCCCGGTGGGCACTGCCACCTATCTGGGGATTCAAAAAGCGGCCACATCAGAAGGGGTCACCATGTCACCCAACCTGGAACGCCAATTAACGAGCACCCTCGTCAATCGCAAGCATAGCCTCACCTTCAACCCAGGCCCTGGCATACTTCCTACAAGTCGTGCTCAATGCTGCCATCGGGTTCCAGGCCCTGCACCTAACACACCCCAGGCACATGCCAAAGGGGGCTGTCACCACGGTGCGACGTGCGTTGGCCATCCACGGCCACGGGCCCCAATCCGTCCTCGCCGAGATACGTGCAGCGTCGGCGCCGTATTAACGGGGACGGCACCCAACACCTGGTGCACAGTGCATACACTGCGCACAACGCGGCCCACTTACACCGCCTCATGCACAACCAAGAGAAGGAAGTGCGGGAAGTCTACATGCTAAGACTAGAGGAAACTAAGCACCAACGCAACACGTGTCCCCAGTACATACGCCATCAACCGGGCCTCCCCACCGCAGTGGGAACACGAATATGGAACCATCTGCAACTCCTGCTGCCGCCCCACAAACAAGTCATTCAAATGAACCACAGGTGCAAGGAGGCGGGGCCAATAGCCAACCTGCACACGGATGTTGGCGGGTGAACCAACAGGGGAAGCCACCTTCCTCGACCAAGTGGCCACCACTCTACACCTCGTAAGAGTAACGCGCAACCGAATGCGAGTTCTCCAGCAGGGGGGGACCCATCACGTCCCCTTCCTGCAACACCCCGATTGGCCCAACAAATCCGTTCTGGAAAACCACCTAGGTACGGCTTCCACCGCAGCCGGCCGCTGACAACCAACGGATGGAGAGATCCGTGAAGCATTCAATCTGTTCTGGACCACTCACAAGCAACCCATACAATAGAGCCCCCTGAACAGAAACCAGGCCCACCACCGACCGCCGGAACAGGTGGGGTACGTTCCGGAGGCCACGGTACCGGCAGTCCTCCTACTGGCGCCGAACAGCCTCAAAGTCACCCTGCGACCCGGCAAGACGCAAACAACTTCTGGATGCTACACCTGCCCACGGCACGCAAGTTCAACCCGCCACGTTTGCCACAGGATCAACTGACAAGCATACCCACAACGTGCTGGCGATGCGGACCCAAGGCACTGGCGACACCATGGCTCAGCCTCGAACTGTTTGCACGGCATCACCACACACCGACGCCCAACATTACCCCAGAACAACATCAGTGGTGGCACATGCACTTCGAGCCGGCCCCGGACAATGCGCTAGCCACGGTGACATGGATGCCTGATACCACGGCAGGGGGGTGTATCCAGCGAGCGACATTCCACACCAAGCACCCCGCCCCCACCTACCCGGTGCTGGCAAAGCACGACTCCACAACGCCAGACGCTCCTTTTTTTTTTTTTTTTGAAATACAAAGTCCTTTGCATCGCGCCACTTGTCCACGGGAAGGCTAGCCCATCATACAAATGGTGACCCTCATCCCCGGGTCATCGGTTAGATGGGGCAGCAGTCGGGAACAGCGGGCGAGGGACAATGATTGATTGAAGTAAATAAAACAGAGGTGGCTTGGCGCTGTGATCGCCCTGAGCTGCATGCCCAGGGGCAGTGCCGGCTGGATAGGGGCACGACGCGTGCGGGCAGGCGCCAGAGGAAAGACCCTACATGGTGACAGGGGGAGAACGGAGGGGGGCAGGATGTCCACATGCAAATGGTCGGCGTGGGAGTGTGTGTCATGTGCACGGGCCAGCGTTCCACGGCTGGGGAAAAAATAGCAAGGCAGGGTTGCAAGGCGCAAAGGTGATCACGTGAGCAGAGGAACATGACTCAGAAAGAAAACGAACATGTGCTGGATCCTGGTCACCGACAGTCTGAGGGCCTGCTGTATGTAGAGAGCCCTGATGGCAGAGGTGGACTTAGTTTAAGTAGGCTTCACCCTCGGAGGATCTTGGACGTCCTGTGACGGGCGGAGGGCGAGTTGGGGCTCAGGGGGGGCCGAGGTCGGAGGATTGCGGGTGCGGAACATACAGGACAACACGTGTGTCGTCGAGGGTCGATGCAAAGACAATAGGCGTCGTGAGCCTGAGAGAAGAAAGAAAGAAAAAAAAAAGGAAGAGGGACTCAGAAGAGGGGAAGTGGCGAGTGCCAGTCCTGCTGGCTGAAAACCGACGGTCTGCGTGAGGAGGGGGGGATGGCTGAGGCGAGGGCGGCAGTTACCCTGTCAAGCACGCGGTCCTGATACTTGGAGACCACCTGTCGTGCAGCTCTGGAGCCGCCCCGGTGGGAGCGGAGCAATCTGTAAAGTGAAATTCAGACGCCCGGGTGTCCCACGACTCGTAGGTCTTGTCTGTGCGCTGTTGAGCGCCAGCTGGATACTAGAGCAGGGCACGGCCAGGATGAAACCCAGGCGGCAACCAGCGGATGGTCGTGGGAGCATTGGGCGAGCGTACCGTGCACACTGGAGTTGTGCCAAGTGGCACACACGGAACAGTCGTGGGGGGATGGGCGGTCCGCCGAAAAAGAGGCATAGTGGGCGTACCCAATCCGGGACTGGAGGCCGAAGAGTCACTTGTGCCACGCTAGGCGCCTGAACTTCAGTGGTCTCCAGGAAAGGGGGTGAAAATGGTCATGGGAGTGGGAGGGGATGTGATCAAACGTCCATGTTTTGTGGGGGGGCAGGACCAACTCACCGTGCCGAATGACATCCCACTTGGAGGTGGGGCGGGCTCGAGGGGGTTTGGGGAGGGTGGTTCCTCGCTTGGCAAAGTCATCTGATACTTCGTTGAATTGGTGGCCAGCGTGGCCCTCAACCCATTCTAGCTGTTGCCCCCTCTCCTGGAAAGATTTTTTGACCCTCGGCACCCATGCTGCTTGCCTCACGGGGCGTTTGGTGCCCTCGGCGGAGGCTATGGCGCCTTTGCAGTCGAGGTGGATTTTCCGACCGACGGCAGAGAAGTGTGAGCCCAGGAGGACGCCTACTAGCTCAGCCCTGTATGAGTTCGGGATACCCGGGACCCTGCACACAGCGATGTCACCACTGGGGAGCAGAGCTGCGGCACCAGACGCTGGGGGGGACCCTAGCTTACTACCATCGGTGAACGTGTCATCCGGTCTGTGGGGTGAGGGTACAATGTACACTGTGAGTCCTGCAATGGTGAGCACCGACGAGGCCTGGCGGGTCAGGGTAGCGCTCTTCCAGGCGACATCAAGTGGTGTCGTGGTGGAGGAGGGGGCTGGACCGAATTTAGACACAGCGTCAAGGAAAAGCCCGTGGGGCGACAGAGGGCTACAAGACGCCGTGCTGAAGGAGTGGAGGTGTGGGTTGCGGTGCAGGGTATCCAAAGGCCTGGTGGGGTGTAGGGTGGGGAAGTGTCCCGGGCCCAGTCCATGGGAGCGATGGGTGTACAGTGTTTTGGTCGCTACGACTAGAGGCAGACCCAGGACTCCAAACACAAAGTGTTCCATTTTTTTGGCACGCCGTCTGGGTCTTAGAGAGCGGTAGGCATTCAGACCGATAGAGGAGCCGCGGTATGACCATGGTATTGAGCAATAGCACTCTGTCGATGACCTGAATTGGCTGCTGATGCAGTTCATTCAGCTTGGAGCGGAGCTCTGCCTGTAGAACCTTTACTGCGGTGGGTACGTGGAGTCGCGCGGGTATGGGGTGGCCAAGGTGCATGAGGCAGGTGGTGCGTGCGAAAGTGCAAGTCACCTGTTCGCTCCACGGCGGTGGCTCCGGGGCGGCAGTGAACTCGGATATCGTGGATCCATCGGCCTGCACGGGGTGCGGCAGGTGGTAGTACTTGGGCAGGGTGGGGGGTGGGGGGGGGCGGACGGATAGGGGGAGGGATTCCCTCTTGACGGCATTCACCTGGCAGCCGATCAGGCTCAGGGCGTGCTGGACTAAGGAGGCAAGTGATTGGCTACCGTGTGTTGGGGCGGGGGACGAGATGTCATCAACGTAGGCGGACAGGGTGACCCTGTTCCGGCAGAGGACGCGCAGGGGGATATCAAAGACTATCACGAATAGGAAGCAGGAGAGGGGGCACCCCTGTCTCACATCGTGTGTGGTGGTGAACACCACATCCTCCGCCCCTTGCAGGAATGTCGCACCGCGCGCAAGCACCAGAGAAATTAGGAGCAGTAGCTTGGCGGGTGTGCCCATCTTGAGGAGGGTATGGTGAATGAGGTATTTTGGGGGGGCTGTCGAACGCATGGTATACATCGAAGGCCAATACGGCCTCTCTGTCGGCCATGTGTCCGAGTTCCTGTAGGAAGGCCTGGGTAGCGTGGGCGGTAGACGAGCCTTGGCGGCCGCCGAACTGTTTGGGGTGTAGCTGGGGGGCGATCAGGGGGTAGAGGGTGTGGTAGACCCATCTCATGAGACTTTCTGCATTTTCAAAGGCAAAGGTCAATGGCAGGACCCCGATAGGTGGCGACCCATCGCCATGAGCAACTCTATCAACGCCAGACGCTCCTGCATCCCCCGTAAAACACTGTTGCTCAGACGGGGTTCCGGAGACACAGACCATTGAATGTACCACACACCACCAAAAAGGGGCGTACCTAATCCTGTACGTGTACAAATATCTCCTGCAAGGACACGAAAGGAACCGCCAGTATGGACAAATGAATGCGGCATCAACGGAGATCATCCGCCAGGAAATAGGGGTTTAGGCCACCCCCAAAAAGACAAGCCAGCAACCACCACACCGTGGGCCACTACAACAACGAGGAGCGTGTGTCCAGGCATATCAGACGACATCCCCATGCCGCCTGCCCCGGCCAGACGACCAGAACAGCATCATTTTTGCGGACGCCCCCAGCACGATGGGCCTCACGGCGGCAGCCGGAGGGGCAGCTCTGGAACTACGGCCGGGCGCAACAGGCCAAATGCGGCAGCACCACCTGACAGGAACCACCAATACTTGGGGCCTTCTCGCACTTCGAGCGGAAGAGGCTAGCAATCATTGTGGTCGCCAATAACACCGTCTCCGGGGCACCGCAAGGTCAACCACAGCACGTATGGGTCGTAGTCAACGCAGCAGTGGACTTCCAGATCATCCGGCGCCTCGCCAGGCAGCCACTGCACAGGGCAACCGACTCCAGCCTGGGCACGCAGGCACTGCACCTGTGGGCGGCACTACGGAACCTGCTGGGGCATATCGTCCTGCACATAGTCAAACAGGAATCCCATCCCTACAACTTAGGCCACGGACACATAGACCTACATGCCCACAGCCAGCTGGCGGAGCACGTACCAAACCTGGACGAACCTCCACTGCACGGCCTCATGCACACACACCTCCAGCACCTACCCCCAGCCCCGCACCCCGGAGACCCGCCACCCTGGGTGCGCGACAATATGATCTACGATGACACGGGGTGGGCATACCACTACCCTCAATCTCTAAGAACCATGGCCCACATCCAGGACAGCCACGCCGACCACACCCTCATCGCCCGCCTCCAGCAGGAACTACAAACGACGCTGTACTACTCAGCCCTCGACCCGTCCCTGCTACCAGTACAGCTACAAAAACGGCGGGCTCAGCTCCTGCTTGAGCAGCTGCCCCTACTCGACAGAGTGGCACTATGGTACAGCGGGAAGGGCATTGACATACCACCCTAGTACACTGTATGCCCGTGCTACCTGCATCAACCGGAAGCATGGGACCACTTCACGCGATGCCCAATAGGCAAGGACTAAGTCCACCTGGCCAGGTGGAAACCGGAGGACATGATCACACAACACGCTGGATGGGGCCCGGCAACTCCGCCAGCCAACGAGGTACGGCGCCTGATGCAGAAACCGGAGATCAAGGGAGCAGTGTTTCGAGGTACGGTACCCTTGGAGCTGTACCAAGTCATCGCTGACAATGCACCTGATACAGAGGCCAGAGTTAGCCACATGCAGCTCACGGCCATCAATCCAGCAACCGCACAGCTGCAACATCGCGTCCAACTGTACGCACAAGAGGCACAGCACGCCCCGAGCGACCAACATACCTACTATCACCTGCTCATACATTACCAATCGATTCAGCCGACAAATTACCACATTGCCCTAGAGCCCCGACGGGGCCGTAGCAACAGTACAAAACGCGCCACACCACACACCGCATTACAAGGGGCTTGCGGCATGCGCACCCCTGGACCCACTGGCCCCTATCCAGTGTTCACACCTTCCTCAGGATGCCCGCGGGCGAGGCTCCCCATCCAGACGGACCGGGAGAGCCATGCAACATGTGCTAAGAGCGCGGGCTTCTCGGGCACGACCTTGTTCGTGGCGGCATCGAGACGCGACACTGGTTCTGCAGCCGATGCGTCGTGAAACGACACCAGTGTCCCGTTTGCAGGCAGCGGCACCCTCTGTGCACCGGCCCGCCCCCCAGAGAGACCCAGGACGAGGATCTCTCGATGGCCACGATCAGGATGCTGGCCACCCAGAATGTCTGGGCCCCCGATGACCACATCGGCGGCGGGGACAGCCCAGATGTAGAGTGGCTGGAGACGCTGCAGAGCCCAACGCCACCACCGGACCGCCCTCCCTGGCGCCCGGCGTTCTGGCAGGTGCTAGCAGGGGACAGCTCCACAAACTGGGCCCCTGACCACAAGCCCTACAATACGGTGCCAAGGGGTAGCCTACCCCTACCTGGCGAGCTACCGAGTACCTGGGACCCGAATCCCATGATCATTAAAAACTATAGGGCCGTCACCGTCACCATCTCCGCCCGCCTCCCTTTCCCCTTCAGGTGGCTGGTAGGGGATGCTGAGTTGACCATTGGGCTTGTCTGAGGCGCTAACCGCCAGGACTGGGGAGACCTCTTCTTCCGCAGTGGGAGCCTTTGCCCTGGGGACACCATCTACAGACTCATGGCGGCTTCGATGAGGTGGAGGCAGATCCCCGTCCCCGGGTTGCTGCGACCAATGGTCAAAAGGGCCCATAAGCCACCCGTCCCCCCACATCAGCCAGGCGCCTACGGGAACGCAGCACCCAGGCGGCCCAGGTCGGGGCTCCAGCTCACTACTTGTCCAGCTCCGAGACACCCTGCCGGCCAGGTGACTTGGACCCCAGCACACTCCCTTGGCGGGAAGGGTACCCCCGGTACCCCAGCTTGTGCAACGCGTCCATCTGGACCAAACCGCGGCCAAGAGACACAGCTGGGACCACGGGGGCTCCGGTACAATCACAGGCCTACCCACCGGGCCCCCGACAGGAACGTGCGTCCAAGCGGGCGGTGCGACATTATCCACCAACACCACAGCATTGCCCGGGCCCCACCAGCGCACCACCACAGGGCGCACTGACCGTGGACCATGGCGGTCCCATGCTTTCCATCAACACGGGGAGCGCTCAACACCGCACGATGACGGCGACGCAGCCCGATGCTGGCGCACGGCCCGAGGAACCCCTCGGCACCACGCACGCGCAGCCAGCGGCCATCCCAAACCCTCTTGACGCACCAAGCTGCTTGAAACCAGAAATCTGCCCGGCATCAGTCCCCTGACCCGAAGGCGGGCCGACCCGGAAGCTGCCTGCGCCGGGGCTCACCATTGCAGCCAGCGGCACCAATGCCACCTATCAGGCCGCAGACGCCGGGCCCAACCTCGGCCCCTGGCACCGGCGCGCGCCGCCAGCCAAAACGCTGATGCACCAACAGGAACTCCGCGCCATGGGCCCTAGCCCAAGGTGCCAAAACTCCAGGGACCAACACTGGCCCATACCCTGGCCGGGGCACGCCGCCAGGCGGCCACGGCTCGGTCGACTGGCGTTCTGGCCACAGACAGGAAGCGAGCAACGACCGACACCACGGGTCGTGCACTGCCGGGACCACGTGTCCCAGAGACCCGCCAGGAGGCACGGACCACGGGCGACACAGGCACGCTACCCAAAACATCAGCCAGCCCGCGACGGGGACATTCCACGGGGGACGCCGGGGCCGGACCCCAGAAGGAGGCGGAAAGCGACAATCGCGAAGGGCCGCACTCACAGCGCGCCGAGCAAATAGCAGCCGTGGCCGCGGAGGAGGCAATCAACCTGGCGGCACACCTCGCCGCCCACGTACCACCCGTGACCCTCCGAACACCGACCTGCACCACCCGCCCGCAGGCCGCCCACCACTCAGGGAAAGAACCATGTGCGGACTGTGCAACACCGGGGACTGAAGGGCCCGGCACAGATGAGGAGGGGCCCAGAGACCCCCTGGCGCCAAGCCTCGGAGCACAAGTCAAGGGACCTGCTGGCTACGCTGAACCACCACTGCCCACAGCCGTGGGTGACCGCGCCCACCACAGCGATGCCGCGGACTCAAGCCTCAACACCCGGACAACGCCTGTGGCCTTCCCAGAAACGGCGGACACCGAGGGCGGGACGCCCTGTTCACAGGCCGGCCGCCAGCCGAAGGCGGAGATGTGTGCCAGCCGGAGAACAGGGGACGCCGGACACACGGAGGCTGGAGGACGAGGGACCACACAAACAGATGACGGTCCCCCGGTCGTGGTACATGGAGAATGGACTGAGGGGGCTGCCGGCAACACTAGTCCGCATCTGCCCACAACCACGCACAAGCGTGCCCACCCCGGTGCTACCACAAGCCCAACACAAGAAGGGATGCACGGTGATCAACCACGCGGAGCCCCGCAGACAGAGGACAATCTGGTATCCACCTTCGACGAGGCCGCGCTGACGACAGGCCAGGGACTGCCATCAGACCGGCATCTTCAAGAGGATGAGTCCTTGGACGCCCTCATGGCGTCCTGCCGGGACGGGACCCTGCCACAGGCCCAACAACCATATCCACGCCGCGACATACGGCGCAACGCAGGGAGCTCACTGCCCCTGCGAGGGACCATACCTCCGCATCCCAACAGGCGCATCCTCGCCGCAAATATGCCGCCTTGGGACCGATGGCAGCCACCCACACAGCCACTGCAGGGGACAATCGTGCAGGGAGTCAACCTATGGAGGCAACGGATCAACTGCTGCGCACACAGGGGGCGCCGACCCGTGGGGCGCAGACACCGGCAGCTGCGGACACCACCAAAGGGCCGACAGAGCGGCTGCCCCCACTGCTGTCCCCGCGCTGGGGACAGGAGAGCCTGGACTACACACGACCCGAGGAGGACGCTCAGCGCCCCAGCGCGGGAGCAGAACGCGCGGTAACCCTTGACCTGGATCTATGGCTCCCCTGGACCTCCGACATGGTGAAGCTCACCCTGTAGGTCCGGACCCGATGGCTTCTCCAGGAGATACACCACATCCTGAACGGCACCCGCACCATGGCAGACGTCATCGTTGACCGCCGCGGGGGGAGACCTTACCCACCCCCCACCACGGAGCAGTCCAGCCAGTGGCGATATGTAGCCACTCACCTTATGGCGCACATCGGGGCCTATACCCCAGGCGGCCTAGACTGGCTACATTGACGGTGGCACCACAGGGCGGCCCTCTGCATCCGAGAGGCCCTGATCCAACACAGCATCTGGATGAGCCGGACCCCCCGTCCCCGGTGGGCACCCGCCCCGGGCAGGGCCACGAGACACGGTCACCAACGGTCCCCGACGACCAAGGGACCCCGGAGGCAGGTGGCACGCACCATCAACTGTCAGAGCCTGCCAGGGCAGCGCCCCGCCAGGGCGCCCCCATACAGTCCACAGCAGAGACCCCTCCAACCGTTCGCCCAGCCGCGGCCAGACGAAGACGGTCAGCATGCCCCAGAAACAGAAACTGGCCAACCACCCCCTTGGACACCGAAACCACAACTGGGGTCCAGGGGACTGGCGGGCGCCCGGAGCCACAGTCGCACACCGGCCTCAGCAGCAAGACGGATGATCTTCGAAGATGACACAGATGGCAGCTGAGACAGACCCGGCGGGAGGCAACACTGACACATGTCACCCACGACCGAGCCCCAGCGACAACCCAAAAGGCCCCAGACGGAGGGAATACACATCCCCGCCATTCACCCACCCACTGAGTAGGCGCGCCTAGCGGCGCTCGGCGTGAGCAGTGAAACGGAAGATTCCGCTACATCCAGCTCATCCATTGCCCTTTCTACGCACGGACGGGTGACACTGCACCAAGGCCACGACATCCCTCGGGGACCTCACAGGGGAGCCCAGAGGCGGTCCTGGTTTCAGCACAATCAGTGCACATCTCACGTTGCAGGGGCTCCGCCTCGACCCCACAATATGGACAGAGGCGCCCACACGTGCCACCACACACACTGGCAATTTGTTCATATACCACCTCTATACCACCTCTTACAGCCCTGTAAGGCCCTCTACATGGCCTCCATAGACCCTAAAACCATGAAAAAAAGTGGCTTTTGGCTGGAAAAGTGTGAATTTCTCAAAATCTGTGCCTGCCAATCTGCATCTTTCTACGTCAGCAGCAAGGTATTGATCTCGTCGACACGCTCATGCCTTTACTTTGCTTCAACTGCGAAAAATGTAGACTTTTTGGCGATTTTCTATTGCGCACAGCGGTCAGGAATCTGGAACTCGCGTACGCAGCAGTTGTTGACAGTTTATCTGCGGCTCCAGCTTCAGCGACAGCATAATTTTGTTAAAATTTTGAGAAAACATAAAACCAACAGTACCACTGTGTACATCTTGATATTGCGGTTCAGATAATGCATGATTTTGAATTTCGGGATAAAACAGCTACTAAAATCATAGGTGCAACCCTGGTCCACCACGGGAGACATGCACACGGAACCAGACAACAACGCATCAGGGGAAACTTCCTCGCCCGGCACCCTTGCGGCCCGGGAAACGGAAATAATCCCCCCCGCACACCACAGGCCGCCACAATCCGGGGACCCGCTCCTCCTGCAGGAGCTACAGATGGCATACGACATCTACCACGGCACGCCCTCGCACGAACTGGTAGGCGCACTCCGGGCACACGTCCACGACGTCACTCCGCCAAGCGCTTCGCGGTGGCCCTCCTTCAACACAGGGCTACAAACATCTGCGTACGGCAACTCCAGGCGCTCTTCACCCCAGGACAACCCACCCGGATGACCTCATCAACGTGTGGATCCGGTGGTTCAACCACCAGCTGCCAGACCAGGGCCGGATATGGGTCTGGGACCTTGCCTGGGCACAGACGCTCGTCGCCCCGCCGACCGAACCCCGACCTGCACCGAGCCTCGGGGGGCGGAGCGCGAACCGCGCCGCAACTGAACGTCAACGCCCTCAACATCCCACTGTACAATGGCCTCGCGTACTGGGAAAGCAGGACAGCCCCAGAGAGGGGGCACCACCTCCGGGCAATGATGGAGCGCTACGCGCAAACAGTGGGGCCGGAGCCACACGCAGAGCCTCCGGGTCGAGGCACCCCCACCACCGTCACCATGGTGGTATTGGGGAATGGCCACTATTACCAGGTGGGGATCACGCCACGACGGCCGGAACGCCGCTCGGACCTGGAGGCTGTTGACTCCATGCTCCCGAGGGACATTAACCTGCCGGATGGCCCCATCCCCCTGGTCTCGGGCCAGCCTCCAGGACCCCTGACGGCCATCATTTCCGGCAGGGCCGGCAGCTGGCACCCAGGACACGCCCTCTACTGCCTCTGGCAGTGGGCCCCATGGAGGTGGCAGCACACCAAAGAGTGGTCAGCGACATGGAGGTTCCAGCTGGATGACCAGCAACACGCAAAGCTCATCGCGTCGCACGACTGGGCAAACCCGCCGACCACGGACAGCTTGTACCCCGTCTTTGCGATCCTTCATATCCAGGCATTTGGGCCGGGACAGGTGTAACCCGCCATCCACACGGAGGAGGAAGCACGAGCAGCGCATGCGGCCCTCATCAGCGAGATCTTCGCCGCCCTCCGCACCGCCCTCGTCCGGCATCTGGGTAACCCCGTGATGCCTTGACCGACGACGGGCCACAGCCCAGACCCCCCAGGATACGCGGATCACCAAGACTGCTACCATACAATACCGGCCACCATACAGCCACACGGCCCGACCGGTGAGACCAGCGCCCGGCCTGCCCACCAGGGTGGGGCACTAATGTGGCCCAATCGGGACCACCCCAACACAACCCCACTCGATGCGCACCGGGGCGTCGGACTTTTGGCTTTGACGCATGCCTGTGAGATACCAGTGGCGACCGGTCCCACATGGTGTGCACCACGAGGTCCCGAAGGGATCCGAGACGCATCAAGCGCACCCGTCACGTACGCCGGTCAGGCAGATTGCGGCCCGGGGACGCCAAGAATGCTATAGGGGACTGCAGCGCCACACAGTACGCCCTAGACTCGCTAACCCCGCCACCGCGTTACCAGGTACCAGACAGTGCAAGGGACGCGCTAACCGCAGAACAATTCCCTCCAGCGTGTTTTTCTGATGGATCACTCCCGTGAGCGGCCCGAATATTAACGCCACTGCGAGTCGAAACCGAGCACACCAATAGGCTCCCGTACGCTGTACCGCGGAGGCCACCGCGGGAGTACGCCCCGGGACACCGCCAAGAGGGACCAGAGCATTGCACCGCGAGGCGTGCGGACCCCACAGCCCAGCTGCAAGGCCCTCCCCTCTCTCCCGGACGAGGTTGGACGTGGAGTCCATATCGGGGGACGCCAGGGGCCCAGCAAGCCACCCACCTACTAGTCCGCCAGCCCTGCCGGCGACGCTCAGGAAAGCTTCATCAGACGAACGTCCACACGTGTAACCTTCAGGAAGGTTATCCACTGGGACTCAGTAAAGAAGAGCGAGTGAGCCAGGGAAATGAGGTCCACAAGCTCCACAGGGCCACTGACCAGAGCAATACCGGCCCAACATGCCCTAAGGCCCTAAGACCATAAATCACCGGCATGACCAAGCCAGAGCTTCACGACTCACACGCACGGTCACCAGGGGAGCACAAAGTGGTGCGCGGAGGCAAAGCTTCCAGCACTCCAGGGGGGGGACGGGAGGAGCACGCCAGGGGGCACAAACCACCACGCACACCAGGTGCCCTGAGACTCCCCTGGGGAGCGTGGGGGGACGCCGACCGGAGGGGCATTGCCATCGACGGTATTGTACGTAGACTACGGAAGCACGGAAGCACGGGAGCGAGGATGCCAAGAGAGACAGACTGAAGCGGGGTATGGAGTTGTGCATGCGGCAAGGGCACCAGGGCAGGAGCAAGCAGACCGGTGCTTTCTTTGGAGGCGTCCGCCAAAGCATAATGCACCCCGGTCACCATACACGGACCGCCATGCACGACAGGACAATAACAACAACACTCCGGACCGGCCGACACAGCCACGTGGACAAGCAGCAGCTGCACCCTGGCGGGCCCAACAGCGAACACGACAATGGCCAGGCGTCCAATACAACCATACACCAACTACACCGCTACAGGAACCCCACCACTAAGAGACCACACACAAACTAACTACCAACATCAATGACTCCCAGAGACACACCACACACGCGCGGACCCTCAAACGAAGAGCCCAACTCTGAACACATTGTCTGCGCCACGGCCAAGGACGCGCCGGCGCCAGCGGCAGCACAGCACACCCAACAGCGCAAAAGCCGACCATAAGGCAGCTAACACGACCATGCGCCTACCCAACCACTACAGCGAAAACGACCAGACCATCAAAAGACCACCCGCAAGCCAGCATCCAATGGGTTAAGAACACTATGGAGTGCCACACCTGCCAAAGACCCTACCCACGGACACAACAGCGCAGCGCAACTCTATCATTGTACCAGCGACCAGCCAACGACGACGAACCACTTTGAACCCCCCGGCCCCCCGGGAGAGTGCAAGCTCGACCGAGTCAGGAGGCGTGAGCACACGTCAGGGCATGCGAGTCCCGTGACGAGTGCTTCTTCAAGTTGTCTCACGCCTACTGAAAACCAATCCAGGTGGGGGTGCCTGCAGGAAACGGCTTCAGGCCCGGCCCCTGGCCCCGGGGCCCCAGAATCTGGAGGTTGATGAGGAGAAGCGATGGGACCCACCCCCACGTATCATCCGCCCAAAGGACAGGGATGTGAGACATTGGTCGGACATTGGTTACCTCTCTGGAAAGGGCCAAATGGGGGGTACTGCTCGCGGCGATCGAACCTTTCCCTCACATGGAGGAGCCGCTTTGTGGGGGCACATGACGTAAAGCCGTGGGCAGGTGCGCCAAAGCCCCTTGGTAAGACGCCTTCGGGGGCAACTTCGGTCCCGATATGACCTACCTACCTACCTCCTGCTATTGGTATAGGGTACTCTCCCCCCCTACATCACAGACATTCGTGATGAGTATGATCTCGCCCTTAGGGTGGGGTACCCCCAGGCAGGTGATGGAGGAGATTTTGTTCTTCTCCTGGAAGCAGGCCTTCTCCTTGTCGGTTCACCACCAAAGGTTGGTCTTCTTTATAAGGTCAGTCAGGGGGGCTGATGAATAGATGAAATTGTGAATATGGCGCCGGTACAACTGAAGAGCGCCAACAAAGCTGCGCAAGTCATGTAGACCCTTCTAGGGATTGTCTGGTAACTGCATGTCTTGCAGGGGCTGCATTCTCGTTCCGGCTGGTTTCCACAAGCCATAGCCAACATTGAAAACCTAGGTATTCCGTCTTCTCAAGCATGAACTCACATTTCTTGAGTTTGATGCGGAGATGGGTTTCCTGACAGTTGGTGAAAAAGTCTTGCAAGAGGAGGATATGGTCCTCCTATGTATTACTACCCAGGCTAATGTCGTTGATATGTGCCTCCATTTCAGCCTCGCGGAAAACCAATTCCTATACAAGGGGTCTGCGTCTCAGGATATAGAGGATTTTGTTCATCAGCTCCTGAAAGAGTGGTGGGGCCTTCCCGACACCGAAGGGCATGACCTTTCAGCGGACGACACCGCCCCTTAGGGGTGACAAAGGCGAGCAGTTCCTGGCCTGCTCACGTTAGGTCTACCTCCCAGAAGCGAATGCGTCTATCCATCTTGGTCATGAATGGACTTTTAGCCATTCTCTCCAGGGTGTTCTCCATGTTTGGGATACTCCCTGAGTGGTTCTCGGTCTTTTTGCTGACCGAACCATAGTCAACGACGAAGTGCATAGCAGTGGAGCCGGGTTTAGCCACAAGCAAGCAAGCACTACAATGGCAGCGGTACTCCCCGAGCATATACTCTTTGACGAGGCCAGTATCTATGCATTCTTGGATCTGGCGTTCGATCTCCTCGATTCGGTCTTGAGGGGCGGGGTATGTACGCCGTTTTACCACACACTCAAACTCCGGTTTCAATTTGACGTCCATCTGGACCAGTTCTTGGCAAGACAGGGGTGGGAGCGACGCTCCTAAAACCTCCTGGTATTTCTGGCGTAGCTTACCGTGATGAGGGTCAAGGTTCATGCTCTCCAGTTTTGCAGCAAAATGCTCCTCGTCGTGGAGGTTGCTCTTTCCCTTTTCTGCTTTTTCCATGTGCGCCATAGTTTCAGGGGGCAGCTCATCCTCACAGTCCTGGCAACCTTGCTGCACAAAGTGAAGGGAGTATACCACGGGTGTCTCAAAATCGGAGAGAGTCATCTCCTCATCATCCCCCTCGCACCATATAGATGATTTCCCCGTCCTCTTGAGGAGGTCTAGGTGGGTCTGTCGCTCGATACCCTCAGCCTTAGCCCATAGGACCTGTTGAATTTCCCTGCACGTCATACCAAGAGACAGGCATCGTGTTGGGTGAGGGTTTAGCACCAGGTACCTGACCTGTGGGGCCATCTGTGGCCAGGATTGAAAACACAGCCTGGTCATCTGACCCACCAGGGGTGGACTAACCAAGATCCACCTCTTCCATAAGCAGCCGCGCTAGGAAGGCGCTGTGCTTCAGTGTCACAACCTCCGGCCTAGCAGCATTAATGAGCTGGCAATCTCAGTTAGGTGGTCATCGGCATCTGCTACAGGAGTAGGGACTGGTGGAGCCTCCTGCTGATGGTAGCACTCACCACTCGTAGTGGTGACCGAAGAATACGCGGATCCCCTCTGGAGATCCAGGAGGGTAAGCGCTCAATTTGCGGCCATCAACTGCTTCAGCTCTTCCTGGTCAAGGTCACACACTGGTACAGAGTTTAGAAAGCCATCAACGATGCACAAGATTCTGCTCCTTTCAGGGGCCGGCATGTTCTCCTGAGAATCTTAAGGCCGTAGATTGGGCTGGTGGGGGGTTCCGTTCTTCCCACGGGCATGCGGTAAGATAAACGTCTCCAAAAGGCGTGTTCCCAAGTGGTACTCCAGTCGGGGGTGCACAGCACAACTCTCGCTCCTTCAAGGGCCAGAGGGCTATTTTGCTCAACACCTTTGCGAGTTGAAAGAATGGCAGGTTGGCATAGCACAACCCCTGTCGATCTCCAGTAAAGGTGATACGTGTTATTCAGACATCGCGACCAGTAGAGCTGCATCATATGCTGCGCCCGAATCGCAAACAACGACACATGAACTTCATTTAGGTCTACCTGCAGGGCGGCCACTCCAACTTCGAAGACGGGTTGTACCCACCGACAGTTTCCACTTCGATGGGACCAGTTCACGTAGCGTAAACCGGATTCTTTTCGTCCTGACAGCTCTAGAGGGACAGAAAAAAGGCCCCTGCTAAAGTCGCAGTGCAGGGCATGGGGACGGTGCAGGGAGAACAATTTTACCTGGTGCTTACGGCACAGGAAATATGTGCCAATGACGATTTCAAAGGCGTTGGTGTCAGAACGTTTGCAGTGCTGAGTGACACACGGTCACATCGACACCTCCAAGGGAATGGATGGTTCTACCATCCGCAACCCTTATGCGCATTGTTTTAGTTTCCCGGATCTTGGCCTGTTTTGGTAATCAGCGGGCCACAATTGAGAGCGTGGCGCCCGAGTCCAAGACAGCCTTGTAAACCAGGGCAGCTATTTTAACGATGATCCGGAAAAAAAAACCTCTTCCTCAGAGCCGCCCCTGTATCCCTCTTCAGGGAACATCACTTCTACTCCAGCAGCGTGCAGGGACTTAGAGTGCCAGTTCAGCTTGCGCTTCTTAGCATTCGGCGCCACCAATCTGGGGAAGGAGGGTACAGTGGGTTTATTCCCCTAGTGCTCACCCTTGGGGGCAGAACTAGGGGCTCCTCTTCTGGTCGGGGAGGCAGACGACATTTGTCCTCCGCCAGAGCTACCCTTACCAAGGGATCTCCCCGGGTTATGGCCTCCCCCCTCAGGGTTACCCTTGCTGTCTTGACGCCGTTTCTCTTCTTCCGCTTACTTGTGATTTTCGGATTCACGGCGTTTTATGTGACCTTCATTTCTGTAATGCCAACGCGTGCCGCAATATCGTAACGTTGTCGTGCAGCGGAAGTGGTCTTGGTGATTTACCTCTTGACCACCCTTGGTTCTCTGCTTTCGCTGCAGTTGGAGCATACAAGCACTTCGCCCATCAGAGTCTGGCGCGTGACAAGGGCCATCTTTGTCATCCGTGGGACGACAATAGAACCGATTAGGGACCCGTTTGCCTTTGGAGGGGAGGGCCCCCCTCATGTGTTTCAACTGCCCACCTCGGCCCTTACCAGGGTTAGAATGGGCTTGAAGCGACCTCCCTCTAGGACTCTTGGCAGCAGGGGTCTCCCTTGACAGATGTTTGCGCAGGTACTTGTCCATGTGAGAGTTGCTTTCCTGCTGCATGGCCGCTTCAATCAGAAGATCGATCAAATCATCGTAGAAGTGCGTCCGAGCTTACCTCTCGGACGTCTCCCTGCAGTTCTCCCAAGTCTTGAGAGCAATGTTCCCTACTAGCCAAAGGTGAGGCTCAAGAGGACCATAGAAGGTCAGGTTCATAAGCTCCAGAAGCTCCTCCAGCTGCGCCAGAAGCTTAGAGATACGGGCAGCTGATTGAACTTTGGGAAGTGAAGGCAATGCCTCGTTTTCCCTACGGACACTGAAACCCGTCTCGTAGACTGGATACATCTGCTCCACTCTCTTCGGGAGGTTGCCCCAGTAGAGCTCTTCCTGATAGCAGTTCTTACCTGCCGCTGGAGAAATTTGATTTCGCACGACTTCTGGATAAGCGTGCATTTTGTCTTGACGTCATCATGCTGCTGACCAGTGAGGAATAAAAGTTCCGAAGCCTCCTCAGCTCACTCCGGCAGATTCCGGCGATCAAATTCTGGGAGTTAGATCTGAAGGTTTGCCGTGGCGGTGCCCTTCGTTCATCTACCGGGTACCCCTGTGCCACCTGTTCTATCTGAAGGGGGTCAGGGGTGTGTAATGGCAAATGGCGCCAGTGCAGCTAGGTCATAGCTCTTCATCTCAGCGTCGGACGTGTCGCCTACACTACAGACAGGCACAGTCCTCATAAAGGTTCAGAGTTCACGCCACGTGGAGAAAGCGGCCGCAACACACACACAGTCGTCTTTCACAGTGTAGGTTCTTTGGATACCAAGTCAGCTAATAACTCCGACGTGTGGGCCCAAGCAGTATCTTCGCCGTAAGCCATCTCAAACTCTTCTCCCTACGTTATTCTGAACATTCCGCGCATCATCGTCTCCTTCCCGTTTCCTTTCTTCCCGGCTTTCACTTCAGTCTTTGCCAACATCGCATATGGAGGATCAGTATCGGTTTGGGAGGGAGGGAGGGGGGACGTTTCAGACCTGGCGACCACGGAAGCTAAGGCTGCCGCCAGGGGGTCCTTGCCTTTCAGTTGTTTGAGGTTCTCCTGCCTTAGATGGGGGCCTCAGTTTGTGGGCGGACTCGAGGTCTTCATTGTTTCGCCCCTCTTGCCCCATACTCTCCAGGACGGCCACCAAGACTAGGAATGAGCTCTTTTGTACTTAGTCCACTCAAAGACATTGCCCTGGACTTAGGCGGCTCAAGTTGCATGGTCAAAATGTGCCCAAAAGAGCCTCCCCGCGGCACTCCAAAGAAATAGTTTTAATGGGGGACCCAAAAACACAAGAACCAAAGATCAAGCACAAATCAATTAATTGGACCATTTTCATTTATTTTCAAGAAAACCAACTGCCCCGGAAAAAAATTTATCTTCCTAAAAATGCACTACTTTTTTCGGAAAACCATGACTTTTGGTTTCTTCTAGCACTTGTGCTTTCCTATGAGAATACCCATGAGCTTTCAATCTTTTTCAAACCCAGTGTTTGAAAACCATCTTGCACACAGCACCACAAGAAGCATTTCTTGGCACCCTTCCTTACGCGAGGCCTCGCGCAAACATCAGCACAACACCGCAATAAAATACATCACAGGGAACAAGGTGACAGCAAAAAAGTCGTCGAAGAGAAATGCATAGCGCGAGCCCTCGCGCATAATATATCAGAACAAACGAAGAAATTGCTTTATCTTCGGAACAACTTGCATCTTAGAAGCCAGAGCCTTAGCAACGGACGTCTTACCCTTTGGCGGTGGCTTTGCGTGCTCGCCTCTTGGTTGGGACTGACGAGCTGGCTGCTTGAATGCAGCTCTGGCCCCGGTTTCCTCGGGCCTCCGTTTCGCTGCCGCTTTCTTCGCTGCCTTGCCTTGGGAGACCTGCGGTTCCTCCTCCTCTTCTTCCTCGCTCTCCTCCTCCTCATCCCCATTGCTCTCGTTGAATTCTTCACCAGTACCCGACTTTGCTGGCTGAGGCTTGGGAGCAGTCTTCTTCTTCTTGGGGGCAGGTTCCCCACCAGTAGACTTCCGCTTTGCTGCAGGGGCCTGTGCTTCTGCAGCTTGACCCATCTGAACAATCTCTTCCTCCCTCAGCGACAATGCCTCAGAGCCCAACTTGTCATCGCGAACCCAAAGGGGAATACCACGTTTTGCCCAGTTGGCTTGTTGGTCCAAATCACCAGACTCGTCCAGTTTCGACCCTTGTGTCAAGCCGTGGTTCAACTGATTCTGCACTATGTTGACCCAATCGGAGAGACTGTCTGTGGAGACACCAAGAAGGTACATGCGAGAATGCAGCTCGATGGACGCAATCTTGCACACCAGGTCTGGCTCATGATCAATGAACACAAACGAAGGCTTGAAGCCCTTATCGTCCTTCAGGTAATGGAGCTGAGTGTCCAAATACCACATAACCCTCCCTATCGGAAGGGGACCGCCACATTCAGTGCCATCCATCTCCTGTACTTGAGTAGGACCAAACGTCAGAGAATTCAGAATCTGCAAAGAAGGAGAAGTTATCGCGCGAGGCCTCGCGCAAAGAGAGGACGCAATGACGAAATCATACCGTTTTCGTGGAACTATCCGGTGACGAAATCAGGAACCAGCAAACCTTGAACAGTGTAGGATCCCCTGCTGGCTTCGGTTGGATTGGCCAACTGAAGAGGGGAATACGCAACATGTTACCAATGCACGGCGCGTTGAAATCATCGTTGAGACGCCTCTCTATTTCCGTCTCCAGCACGTCGTACATGTTGTCAACAACAGTTTGAGAACTGCAGATAAGTGTATCAGCACGCGCCATCCATTCATACAGCCAGGCCGGGCACATCGTCTCAGGAGCAAGATGTTCAAATATGTCGCGTTGATCACAATCAGGTTCTTGTCAATCTCCATGAACCGCTTCGGGCGATCGTGGGCCAGAGCTGCAATTCGGGTCGCCTTCATTGTGATAGTGTGACTTGCCAGTAATGGATCCTGCTGTTCCACTGTCTTGATGTCACCAGTAACACCAGCAGCTGAGGGGACCACACGGCTCCTGGTAACCTCTTGACCCAGGAGTTTTTGCACATTGAGGATTTTCAGGGCGACAGGTTTGCCTTTCTCTGCCACCTGCCACAGTGGTGCGCGAATCATGGATTTCCATGCCGGCCATGGACCGCGACTTTTGCTTTCAGGTTCCCGCCAATAGCCCCATGTACCAAGAGTCACCTTCAGGGCAGCCCTTCCAAGTGCAGCAACCTCTTTGCGGCTGCGCATGTCCTTGGCTAAAGAACAGAAATGGAGAAGGTGTAGCGCACGAATGCACAAACGGAAACCACGTCTGGTCGATGGTACACACCTTTCTCAGGTCGAACGTACTGGCCGCTGTGCGGGTGGTCCAGATGCATCGAGACCGACTGTTCGAGGATGATGTCGTCGAACGATTTCTGCAAGGATTTGAGAGTTGTTTTTTCTTCCTGCATCTCAGCTGCCACTTTCTTGTAGAACTCCGGCATGAGGAGCCCGTCCAGTTTGTTCAGCGCGTTCTTCGTGACTTTGTCACCTTTGTCGTGGAACTTCTGCAGACCTTTCACAGCCTCCAGACCAGCATAGTAGGCAATCATCATGAAATGTTTCCAGAATTTATACGTTTTGTCCTGAAAATGACAAGGTTATGCGCGAGGCCGCGCGCAACAAACAGCATCGAAACAAAGTTTATTGAACATACGAATTGGCGTTAAGAGGGAGTTGTCTGGCTCGACCTCATTGGTACTCCTTGCGTTGTCGTTGAGAGCGGCGTTGTTGTTCATTGCCGAACTTCCACACGGGTCTTCGCGACATTCTTCTTGTTGTTTGAACTCCTCGGCATCACGTGGATGGCTTCCTTCGGTGTTCTCGTGTGTGCCTTTGGGCACGGAGTCTTGCACCTTCTCGGAGCTGGTTGGCGGTGCGGGCGCTTGGACTTGATGTTGTGGTTCTTGGGCTCTTTCTTCTTTGGCGGTGTGAGCAGTTGTCTCGGCGAGTGGGAAGAGTTTGCTTGCGACACTTTCGGGTTGTTCATCGTCTGAAATGACATTGGATGATGTGCCTTCCTCACGTGACGGGGAAAGGTCGAGTGAAGGGTGAAATGAGTCGTCCTCGCGCTTGGCAGGGGAAAGCGTAGGGAGAAGCCGACTTTGAGTTAGTTTGGCGTCCACTTTAGCCTGCGCTCGAGCAATGAAGCCCTTCACGCACTTCAGCTGTTTGCGTCCGGTCTTGTCCTTTGCTGAACGTTCCTTGGGCTCAACTTGCGACATTGCCAAGAAAACAAGGACAGTGCTCACGATTGCGGCTTTGCGCTAGGCAAATAAAATTGACGGCAAGGTTGTTTCGCTTGCCTCGGCTCCAAATTGCGGCTTTGGGACTTTTGATGGCAATCCACGGCTCCACGGGATCAGCCCAGAGCTTGAACAGCCCAGGATTTTCGTTTATCACCGAGCAGTCTGGACTGCCGGTTGATCCATCAATAAATTTCGGAGGGTCAATCGAAAAAAAATAGACACTCAGAAAGTGTGGAAGAATCTGAGGAGCAATCTACGCCAAGCGCTATTCCGTCCCCCGAAGAAACACACGAAAAGGGCGAAGACGGGGAAGACCCTACTCCCGATGAAGCGGATGGTAATTCCGGAAAGCCCTTCTTCAACCCTTCCCTTGCCCCGGATGCCGTCTTCGCAAAAATCTTGGTTACACATAAAGGTGGGATCAACACACACGATCAACAAGCACTATGGGGAGAAACGCATGCCCATGACACCTTAGGAATTGATACAAATCAACTCATGTTGGAGAAACACCACAAGCAAATCATCTATGACCAAGTACACCCAACAATAGACCTTTGCGCGAGCGACGGGTGCACCTTTTTCAATGACATTGATTGCTCCGGCAACAATGCCTACTCCACAATCGAACATGACAATTTTAGGTACCTCAAAGACATCCCTCATCACCACCCAAGATCCTACATTTTCCCACACCCACAAGATTACTACAACTCCAAATACAAATGCGGCAAAACGTGGACCGAGTGGGCCCATGCCATCAACGAAGCCTTGTAAGAAGCCTTTGACTCCGGTGTTGTGTACGAGGGCTCCTTCATTCTCCCGGGAATGGAAGACAACCTTTCGGCGGAGACCCTCTTCCTGAACCCCTTGAACCCCGGCATGATCTCCCTTGCCCCTTTGGTATGTGGAGTAGACCGGCTTTCGGATGCCAACACGTACAACCCCTCACCTAATCCCGATGGCTCCGTGCGGCTCAACTGGCTTGACTCTCCTCAATACCCATATTTACACCTTCACCTCTCCACCCGTCACAAGCACCACGCACACATCCGCTACGGCGACATCATGCACCCTCACAGACGTTTCTACAATGGGCTATAAATGAGGTAGACGGCACCGTCCAAGTGGCCACGGTGCACACAACGCTACAATTCGAAATTGCACGGCATTTGCTCCCGAACTTCACCGTCTCTTCTCCAAAAGAGCTCTCCAAAAAATCCAAGCTGGAACGAGGAGAGTATAGGCGGCGCCGTGGTAACGCCCGGGACTTTTTTGTCCTCGTCCACCGCCTTTTCCGTTTCGAAAACGACCACATCTCGGTCAACTCCCAAAATACTTTCTTTCCGGAGGAACGCATACAGCCTCTACAATCATCCTCTGAACATATGTTCCGCTTCGACTACACCATTCCAACTCCCCTCGCCCAGAAGCTTCTCTCCACCATCTTACAACACCCCTTTTGGACGCTTGGCAAAGTCCTTTGCATCCGTGGTTCCGATCTAGGGAAGGACAACACTTTCAAAGTTGTCCCTTCTAAAGCATACAAACAGGCCACGCCGGACTTCAAACAAATTGACGTGTGGAAATCCCTCCTTACTAGCGAAGCCGCGCGACAGTGCGGTATTGTAGGGGCCATTCGCAGAACACACCACGAGTTTTACGTGTGCATGAACTAGCACAACATCCCCTTGCTCCCCCAACGAGATTCCCTCACTTCCATGTGTTACATGCTCTTCCAAGAGAATAACCTGGTCACGTATCGGGGCACTAAGGGAGCCATGATCTCTTGGGGAGGATACTCCTCGTGGTGCTCCAAACACCCGTGACACAAGATGGACCTATCCGCTTCCCCCCGAAATGTGCACAAAGATGTCCCTCCCCCACCCTCCCCAGTGAAGGCTTGCTTCAACCCCCTCCCCGAGCCTCCTGATCCAGAACTCGTAGAAGTTCACGCCCCGTCATCCACGCCGGACGTTGATGTAATGTTCGGGGTCTTCCTGCTTGGGAAAATTCGGCACATTTCTTTGTTCAGCGCCCCCATGGCTAGGGTGCAAGTCTACCGAGTGAAATATGTTCATCACGAATCTGCGCTCCTTGCGGAAGGCTTCACTGTATCACAACTCGTGTTTCACCCCGAATGCCCCAACACGGCGGCACGCGACAACCTTTTGGGTCCCGCCAACTCCCTAGTTTAGGGAGCCCAGGATTTCCTATCACGTGTCATCGAGGCGGTGACTGCCTACGGCAGCGCGGAACAACTAAGTCTTGCGAGGGACCATTACTTGTCCACAAGCAAGCCCCTCTCCCTCACAGAAAAGATCGCACAGCTCCACCTCCAAACGGGGCAATTTTTTGACCTCATCCCAGAACCAGCAGGAGCCTTCATATCCAGTGAATTCTTCTCAAAAAAAGAAGAAGCCCTGGTGATGTCCTTCAGTGCAGATGAACGTCACCAGTGGCTGTCCGAGGGGCACCGCACAATGCTTCATTTCGGATTCAGGTACAATGCAGAATCAAAAGAAGTTGAACCTTTTGAACCGACCCCTCCTGAGTTTATTGAAGCGATTGGGCTACAGGCATTCTCTGCCTGCGCCCAGGTCCTGCCTTCCTCTCTCTTATGCCCCAAAATGTGGTCAGTAGCTCGATACGAGCCCGGCAGTGGCCTGGAGAGCCACGTAGACGTCCCTCAGCTAGGCCCTTATGTCCTGGATGGCTCCTTTGGGTCAGGTGGGGAAATGGTTTTCGGACCGCGTCCCCTCCCCGGATCCAACCTCTTTAAGAAAAGGCAAAAGGTCTTCCTACAGCGCCGCAGCCTCCTCCTAAGTTCTGGGGAAGCCGCGACCAGTGGAAACACCAAATCCCAGCCCGCGACTATGACACAGTGGAGAAGCGGCACATTCCCCAAGACTCCAGGGTATCCCTTGTCTTCCGTCACACTGGTGTAGGAACGGGCCTCCATACGACATCCTCAGAGCCCCCTGACCCAGGGCAACATGAGACGAATTAACGAACCTGCGCTCGGCGTCACCCTTCTGTGCACACGAGACGTGGTCTTCGCTTCAAGACCACGAATACCCTCCATCACCATTATTGCATATTCTCAGGCATGGCAACGCCATCGCTCTACCACTCCCTCTAGGCGTAACATGAATTCCTTAACCCCTGTGACCGCCAGGTATGCCCTGACCACGCTGATCTGCGCTCACTGTGTGCCGGACCACAAAGTCCTGTGGTTCCCCTTGTGGGGAGCTCTGATGACTCTACCAAATGCTACCCGTCCCCATATTCTTTCTGCCCCCCTCCCACCTGTCAGTGCCACCGCAGGAGATGTAACATGAGACGGTGTCAAGAGGTCCTCGCCCGCTCGGGCGTGCACGGTGCCTGCCTCACCGCCACCGTCTCTCGCATATTGGTCCCAGACACAAGTGTCTCTATACACCTGACTCTACACCCCTCTCTTCGTACTGCCTGTGACACAGCCCTACACCACTCGCCCAAAGCATACGCACAAGCACTTCACTCACAGATTTCTACACTAGAACAGTGCGATCCCAACTCCTCAATACAGAATGAGGACCCTGCCCACATACCAGCGCTTCTGACACCGGACTCCCCCCTGGATGCCCGCTATTCCTCCATTCGGACACCCTCCTTCCCACCCCCCCCCCAAGTGCACAGGCCCTTCAAGCCTAGACGCTTGCGCCGCCCCCCCCCTTCTCTTCCCTCCGCCCCGGCCATCCATGTCTTGTCCTTCAACACGGCAAAGAGCCGGAACACGCCCGCGTCAATTTTGCATTTCCTAAACGAGGGATATGACATTATACTCCTTCAAGAGCTAAACTCTCCCCCTCTCCTCCCACAGCGGTACGCCTTTGGCAGTGACCGCGCTAAAGTCTTCTCGAATGTCTGCGGCCACAAACACGGGGTGTCGGTCATTGCAGCCCGCGCATCGCGAGAAATACCAGCTGTGTCCCGCCCAGAGACAGCGACGGCCTTATCTGTGGTGCCAAAATATCGCTCTCGGAGACAACTCCCCTGCACGTCTTTTCAGTTTACTCCCCCCCGGTGCGCACGGGGGCCCCAGCTCCGTACCTTGACACCATACAGCGAGTCCTCGCTTCTTATTTCAACGATCATCCCAATCACATCCTGGGAGGTGATTTTAACTGCGTTCTGGATCGTGAACTTGACCAGCACAGCTTGGTCGATCAGCATGACTGGCACTGGCTCACATGGGAGGTGGAATACCTCCCATCTAGGTTGGTGGACAATTTCAGGTCAGAGCACCCGTCCCTCAGGCAGTATACCCGCTACGCAAGCGACCGCCGGGACAGCGAAGCAACATTAGACTACATCTTTGCGTCTCCTCGCCTGGTGTCGCAGTTTCCCCTCCTGGATGCGTCGGTCCTCACGGACTACACCATCTCTGACCACCACCCAGTGGTTGCTGTCTTTCAATGCCCCTCCCTGATCCTTCTGTCTTAGCCCCCACTCCCCCCTTGCATTTTTCGGAAGCTTTCCAGTGACAAAACGCAACAACTCTCCAAAGCGTACAGCTCGTCTCCGACTGGTGCCGGGACCTCCAGGACGCCCCTGCCAGAGCCCCATTGGGTGAGATCATCGCCGCCACAGATTCTCTTCTTATGCAGGTTGGGTCTGCGTACCACAAAATCACACGTCCGAAACCGCAGCGCAAGGACCAAGAGGGCTACGGCAAGCTCAGCAAATTATTACGGTCGCCCCCGCCTCTTTCTTCCCCGGCATTTCCCGAGCACATTGCGGAAGTTCAGTCCGTGGTAAACACCTTACGGTCACCGGACGAAATTAAAGCGGAGAGAAAGCTTCACAGCAGTCTGGTCCGGGGGGTCCAGATGAAAAGCACTGTAGCTCGCACCCTCTGCCCTAAAGACCTAGAGCCTCTCGCTGTCAGAGATCCAGCCACCAAAGAGCTCCTGAGTGACCCGGGAGATGTAGCTAAAGTTTACGGGGACACCCTGCTTCATCTTGGAGGGCATCCAGATTACGCCCCCCCCCATGACTTCATCGGAGAGGTCCTGTCCCACTCGCCCATATGCCCCGTTTCTGCCAAGAACGACCACATACCACCTGTGACCTGGCAGGAGTGCCTGAGCCACTTAAAACACAGTAAACCCACAAAAGCCGGGGGACCGGACAAAACAAACCACTACATCCTAGCCCTATGTCCGGAACCCATCCAGCGTTTTCTCCACTCCATTTTAAACCGCTCCCTCCATTCACCGCTGCCGCCGCACTGGCTATGCGCGAAAATATGTTTACTTTATAAAAAAGGCGACCCTTTCTCCCCTTCAAACTACCGTCCTGTTGCCCTCTTAAACTGTATTTACAAACTCTTGGCCACTTTTGCCTGCAAACACCTGCGCGCTCAGGCTTTTGCACACGACATCCTTTCAGAAATCCAGCACGGTGGCCTTCCCGGCCACCAATGCGCTGATGATCTGTATCATCTCAAAGCCCTTTATGCGAAATCAAAGAAGAGCTACTCAATGTTCAGCGATTTCAATAAAGCTTTTAATTCGGTGCTGCATGGCACACTCTGGACCGTCCTCTAACGGGCAAATTTTTCTACCTCCACAATTTCTCTCATAAAGCAACCATACTCCTTTCCTCAAGACAGCCCCATCATCAATGGCCGCATTCCCCACGCTTACCTCCAAACCAGGGGCCTCCAACAAGGATGTCCCCTCTCCCCCCTACTCTTCATTCTCTATCTCAACTCCCTCCTTCACCATTTTTTTGCCACTGTGCCCCCCCCCCCCGGGCAAATGCCCGCACTAGCCACCACGCTTACATCGACGACATCCTGATCAAAAGTGAGGACGTCGCCTACATCCAAAACAGTCTCAACTACTTCGATGGACCAGCCAGGGACTGGGGTCTGGACATGAATGTGTCTAAAACGGAAGTCCACGCCAATGGCACAGCCCCCCAAAAAGAGTTTCTGACACCCAGGGGCTCGGAATTCCTCACGTACAACAAAAAAACGGGTCGCCGCACACATGCTATAAATACCTGGGGGTTTATCTTTTTACTTGCCACCAAGCAAAAGGCCTATTTCACATGCTCCAGGCAGAGATCCAGAGTTTTTTTGCCCGGCTCTCCCCCTTGCCTCTTACACTTAGTGAGAAGGTCCGCCTGACGAACTCTCAGCTGGTCCCAGCGCTCGCCTACCGCTCAATCAACCACTCTCTTTCCCCCAACCAGCCCGAAATGCTTCAGTCACTCATCTGGGCGTGAGTTGCGTCTCGAAGCATCACACGTCTAGGCTCCCCCAAAGACCGTTTCACGGCTCGCCCAAAGGGAGGATTGGGTATGAAATTTCTACCGCACAGCGTCCACGTTGCCACTGTGTGGACTACGGGCCCTTTGCGGCCTCGCCCCAAAGTCAGTTCGCCCCCTGTACGTCCAGTCTTTGCTCAGCTCGAACCAGAGGGCCTCGGATCCGGTGCAAAACTCTTTTATGGACTCCATCCATGCCTCAGGCATATCTTTCCACAGCATAGGCCTGTGAAGACCCACTGCTATTCGGGATCTAAGGCCTGGCACCCAGCTAAGCGTTAGGTTCAAATCAGGACAGGCCACAGGAAGAGTGACCGAGGCCACCTCCAAATGGGCCAACGTCTCGTTCCATGACGCGGTCTCCTCGGTGGATACCCACACGACCTACACCATGCACATGCCATGCCACGCCGTCATGGATTACTCCCGCCCCTCTCACCTCCAGCTAGTCCCTGAATTTCTGCGCCCCCAAGAGACCATCCCCGAGCCCCCAGCGCCACCGCACAACGCACACGCACTGGGTATCAGCCAACACGGCCATCTCTTTGCTCTGCAGGCACAACACTACCTAGAGAAGAAGTCCCTCGAGCAGTGCGGATGCCACGATGCCGCGGAGGCACTAACCAGGCCGCTGGCCCCCGGCCTACAACGGCCATTGCTCTATTCCGATGGTTCCTCCGGTGAGTCGGGCCATGCGGCTGCCGTCACAGCCTTTCTACCCAACGGCACAACCAGAGTCCTGTGCCTATCCCCACCGCATCTCTTTTCTCTGGGTTCGGAGTTCTGGGGGGCGGTAGCAGCCATTCGCTCGAGCCACAGGGAACTTTCTCAATACGAAGTATGTTTGTTGATTGACAACAAAGAGGTGGTGTCCACCCTTCAAAAATGCCAAGTCTATAGGCCCAGCCCGTTCCAAGACACATGGACACATGGACCGTCGCCGTACACAGCGCCCCACTTCTCATCACCAGCCCCCTCGACATCATGTGGATAAAAGGTCACGCCAATTTTATTGGCAAAGAAATCTGCGACCATTTCTCTAAATGGGCAGCTCACAGCCTGATCTTTACCCCTGTAACCAGACAAGCGCGCGCGTTCACATCGCGGATACATAAATGTAGTAATTGCTGCATATTTGTTACTATTTGTGCATATTCAATACTCCACTTTGTGCACATTTAGACCCCATCATGATTCCACAATGATCCAATGATGCCCTGTGCCTGTGCCTGTTTCATGGTGCAGAGGCCACAGCAAATTTTTTTTTGCTGATTACGGTCCTGCTGCTGCGCTACTCTGCAGCAGGCTGGCCAGGGCTATGGCCATTACGGCCTTATTTGGGTTTTGGGGCTACTGGTGCCCCTACCTTCAACTTGGGAGTTTATTGGGATACTTGGGGTTTTTCACCCTCACCTTCACCCTGTCCCAGACCACTGCAGTCGTTGGGGCTGCATTATGATCGACTACACCTTCTTTGCCGAGTTTGGCCCCGCATCCAGCCTTGGGGCCCTTACATCGCCTTCTTTGCGGCCTCCATCCTGGACTACCTGACTGTTGAGTACCCTGATGACTATGGGTTAGAGATCTCTGGTTTGGCTGCCCAGACCATTGCCTTCCAGTACTTCGCGGGTGCTGTGGAGGCAGAGTCGAGTTCATCGCCTTCGTTGGTTTGGGCTGCCTTCTCAGCAGGTCACTGTGGGTAGAAAGAATGAAAACTAAAGGCAAAGTGAAATCACACTTGTGTGCACTTTTGCATCATGGCATGCCTTGGCCCTTGAGTGGCCTTTTTGTGCACCATTGTTTCCATGGCCCACGAGTGGCCTTTGCAGCTGCCCCAAAGCAGATAAAGGGGCTAGTTTACCTTTTAATTGCGCTCCTGTGGCCTTTTTCAGGCCTTGTATTTGACTGGTGGCCTTGAAGGGCCTTGTTTCAATTTATTTGAGGTTTTTGCCCCAAAGCAGATAAAGGGGCTAGATCCGGTGCCCAGAGAGGCCAGGCGCGCCTCCTGGGCTTTGTGTTGTTTGCCGGCGGCAGTGCTTGTCCCCAGGGGGACAGCCAAGCCCCCTGGGTCGACGCTTTTGTGCACATCCTTGTCTTTTTTTTGGTTACAAGGTTAAGGTAAGGTATACAGTGTGACCTAGGATTAGTGCAGGATCAGTGCAGTTTCGTTTTGTTCGTTCGTCGTCGTCGTCGAGTTTCGTCGAGTTTCGTCGAGTTTCGACGCGTTCGTCGTTTCGTTCGTCGAGTTTTGCTCCCTTGGGAGCTTACGAAACCTGTTTTTCCTGGTCATTCTGGGCCCTACTGCTTTTTTTTGACAGTTTGGGTGTTGCTGTCATGGTGGCTGGGGGGGCAGGTGCGTGGGCTTGTTGGGTGTTCTAATCTCGGTTCGTTTTTGGTTGAGTCGACGTCCGTCGACTCTTTTTGGCTCTCTTCGCTTCGAATTGTGCTCCCTTTGGAGCTTGAGATAAGTTTTGGGTGAAAACCTGGGTCATTGGTTGTCATTGCCTTGAGGTGGTTAGTTGGGTACCCCCCACCCCACCAAGGAACGGATTTTGCGCTTGTTTGCGCTTGTTGGTGTGTGTTTGTGCTCGCCGTGAGTGTTTGGGTGCGCAGGAGGTAAGGCAGTGACAACTAACCACCTTTTCTTTTGGGTGGGGGGGGGCTGGGAAACCCTCCTCACACCAACATCTAACATAAGTTGCACTAGAGCAACTATGATCACAATGACCCTAGGAGAAAATAAGAGAAGCCTTCAGCCTACGGCTGAGGCTGGGAATTTAACTGACATAGCCTTGGGCCAAGTGCTGAGGCTCCTGTTTGGCCTCCTCCCAGGGAGCAACAGGTTATTTATTGCTTTGATCACCCCCACCCAGTTTCCAGCCTAGGTAACCAATCCTGGGGGGTGTAAAAAACTGTGTTAAAAAACTTCCCTACAAAAAGGTCAGAGGATCTAAGGGAGGTGGGGAGAGGCAAGACCAGCTAATAACCTCCAGGGAAAAGCACCACTGATGGTGCAGCACTGTAGGTGGCAGTGCACCCTGTGAGAGTTGGGTTGGGTGCAGACGTGCACGGGGTACTTGGACTTAAACCCCAAGTCCAAACCTCATCTAAGTAATTTTGTGGGAAGTTGGGTCTAGTAGGTTAGGGTGCTGCGAAGGAACCCTCCCAGCTTGTGGGTGTAACAGGAACCCTCCCAGCTTGTGGGTAATCAACACCCTAGCCTAGCCAGATGTTTAGTAGGAACCCTCCCAGCTTGTGGGTATGACAGGAACCCTCCCAGCTTGTGGGTAGAAACTAACTTAGTTCCTAAACACTGGTACCTAACTTTAATCCTCTGATGGTATTGATTTTTGGGAACAGTGAGCTGAGAGCCACTTTCCCTGCTGCAGAGCACCGAGTTCTGGGCACTGGCCTTGCTCGGTTGCCATAAGGTGAGAGACAGACAGAGAGAGAGAGAGAGAGAGAGAGAGAGAGAGAGAGAGAGAGAGGCAGAGAGAAAGAGTCATTGTTTGGGGCTGTGGGAAAATCAGTTTGCCCTGCCCTTGTTTGTTCCAGTTTTGCTGTCAGTCAGTCACACTGTCAGCACAGCACTGCATCTTTGATCCACTGCACTGTCTGTCCAGTCAGCACAGTCTTTCTGGCACTGTCCACACTTGTCTGTCCTTCCCTTGGCAGTGGCCATTTCTCAGATTCAGGTTTGCCACTTGGCGTCGCCACTGCCATCTACTTTTACACTGACCATCTCAGGTCTTTTCCAACTGTTTGTACAGTAATGGCCTTCGTCAGGGCCATCTGGGGCTGGCAGAGCCCTGCTGCCACTCACAGCCCCACCCACCCCCAGTTGAATCGGAAAATTTTAGATCCAGGGACTTCAGTTTAGTGCCCCTGGCCCAGGGTTACAGGTGCCTGGTAGCAGTTTTTCTGCATTTTGGCAGGGCCATTTCTCTGTTTTTGGCCCACAGAGCAGGTCAATCCTGCCAATCAAAACCCACTTTGGGGTGCCAAAAGCTAAATCCACTGTTTTGTGGAGTTTGGAGCCCAGCCTTGTTTTTTGGCTCCAAAACTATGAACGGACACCCCAATCAGAGATTTTGGGGAAATCTGAGCTGGGTTGGTGGGGACATCAGAAAAAACCCCCCTCCACAGCCCATGATTAGCATCATCGGATCATGCATTTTTGAATCTCCCATTCTTTTTCAGAAATCAGTTCTGATTTTCAGCCAACCCCCTGAGTTTCAGCTTAGTGGGGGGGTTGCTGAGTGTTGTGCCTTTGCGTGGGTAGTAGAACCACTACTAGCTCTAGGCTTCTCTTCCCATGTTCTTGTGTTTTGGTGGGGAGAGAAGCCATGTGAAGCTCCTAGGCGGCCTTCACCCCTTGGTACCTCTCGCCTTGGGGAAGTAGTTAAGTCTACACGGCCTAGGTTGCTGGAGTCCCCCTATCTCCCTCGTAGGTTGGGCCGGAATATGCCGTAGTGGTGTAACCCCATTCTCTTCCCCCTTGGGGTTGCTCTTAACCCACATTTTCTATTTTTTTTGGCACTCTCTTGTCTTGTTGTGGTTTTTCGGCCACGGCCCCATGGTGTGCCCCCCTGGGTTGTGTCCTAGTGGGGGGGTGTAACCAGACAAGCGCGCGCGTTCACATCGCGGATACATAAATGTAGTAATTGCTGCATATTTGTTACTATTTGTGCATATTCAATACTCCACTTTGTGCACATTTAGACCCCATCATGATTCCACAATGATCCAATGATGCCCTGTGCCTGTGCCTGTTCCACCCCAGACCTCCTCCCCCCTCCCCCCCTGGGTTCAGTCACGGTACACCACCTGCCTGTCCTCCACAAGTTTAAGGCGCAGCAATTCCGCCACCTACTGCCGCAGCATTCCCATAACAAAATAGCGGTCGGCCCCAGCTTCAGCCTGTACAATAAAGCTTCCTGGTTTTTGTCCTTGTTTTTCAACCTGGCGTCCGGGTGCTACAATGTGCACGGGTACCAGTGGAGCAATATGCTTCACGACTACCACTGTTCCAGGTGCGGACAGCACCATCCCTTCGACCCTCTATCCTGCCTGGCCATCTGCAAAGCGTTAGACCAGCACGTCCAGGCATACGTCTCTTCCTGGGCGCCCCCTTTCAGCCCCATTGTCCAGCACTGGTGGCTCTCTGGACCCTCAAAGGCTGACTGCAGGAATCTCATGAGACCTCTGGTGCCTAAGTCCCTATGGTCCTGCCTCTCTCAGCCAATCCCGGGCTCCACACACGACGAGCACAAGGCCATGCTTGGCCTAGCCCTAGAGGAGCGCGTAAAGCACCTGGACAAGGCTGTCCACCAAGCGCATGACTGGCTATGTGCGAATCCTCTCCCCTGGGTGAAAGTGCTGCCCTGGGTCGTTGAGGGTGCCGGAGGGCTCGGGGCTGGCAAGACCAGTGGGGCAGGCACGCGAGGAGTCTCCCTGGATGTTGTTATTGGGGGTAGAACCGGATACTCGAACACCAACGGAGGCGAGAGCAGCGACAACAGAAGCAAGGTCCATGCTGATTGTTATCCGGCAGAAAATCCCAGTCTATGAAGAAAATTGATGCGAATTATTCTAAATACATCTGAGTGTCCAAAACTGTCTGAAAAGATTTAAATAATCCAATTATGTAAAAATGTTTGGCCGATCTGGCCCGCGAGCGCGCGTCAGCGGCAAATGGCGATTCCAGCTAAAATAGCGGAACGCGGCGGATTTACGGGAAATGGACCGCGGAATCAAATCCGGCATATCAGAAATATATAGGAAATATCCTGTGACTGAGCTGCGAGGCGGCGATTCCGCCGAAGCAAATAAAATGACCAAAATGTAGCCAATCTGGGCAGAATGTCTGAAAATCTGAGCAGATGGGGCTAGCCGCACTTACACTGGGACCCAACACTTTGGGCACTCCCCCTCGACCCTCTCAACCCCTTCTCGGTTTTGCACGGTGCGTTCAGTACCTCTGTCCACATGCCCCCTCGGACCTGCCCCGCATACCAGCACCCCCCACCGCTCCCCACACACCCCTCAAAAAACTGTCCAAGCCAGCGTCAGCCAAAGCACCCCCAGCCACTCGTCGCACGCCAAAAAACTCCAAACACCCATCCAGCCGCGCATCCGCACCACGCCCCCCCCCCCCCTCGGCCATTCCCCGCCCTCCTCAGCACTCACGCCCACGGCAACCACAAAAACGCCATCGATCATCACAAACCCATCAGACCACAATCGTTTGGGCGCCCCCGAAGCGCGCCAAGACGACTCCTCCTCTCCCACCCGCACGCTCCAAGACACGGTACCGTCAAACACGCCTACCTCTCCCCTCTAGACCCACCGCTACTAGGTGCCCAGGTCCGTCTGCCCCTGCCTCCCCCCAATCCAGCGCCTCCCGGGACATCTGAAATTTTTTCCGCCCATCCAGCGACGTTCTGTCCCCTCCCCTCGACCCTTTCAGCCCTCTGCCCCTTCCTGAACCCCCCCCACTCCCCCACAGGGTAATTCAGCGTTCATCTAACCTTACCATCAGAGCAACCGTGTACATATCATAATATGTTGTTGTAAATACTTTTCGTTGGGGGACGTCAGCCCCAGAACAAGTTGATGCGGTTAAGAACATTCAAAAAAAAAAGGAACATACGAATTGACCAGGCTGCTTCCGTTCAGCGGTTGGAACCAGGGCACTCATCTGCACAGCATCCACAATGGCGATCTTGAGATTGTTGTACGTGTCGGGTAGGCCTCGCTGCCGCTGATCTTCAGCACATCGAATGAGGTTATCTGCTGCCTCATACAGCGGTATTGGCTCGACGTCTTGTGCGCCTCCTTGTGCTTGTCCCGCCAGCTTTGCACGGAAGGCCCACAGTGTATCAGGCTTCAGAATATCGGCGATGCATGTAGTATGCCACTGCTGCAGATCCAGACACGCTCTGCGTCGCTTCTCCCGAATCTTTGCAACCGCTTCCACGCTGTGCTGTCCAGATACACACCAAAAATTGCCATCTGCAAATATGAGACACGTCCATGCGCGAGGGCTCGCGCAACGAGAAGAGCGAACAGTCGGTTGGTAACATACTATTATCTTCCCAGAGAACGACGTGTATGGGGCCTGTTGGCAGTGCTGCTTCAAGTGACTCAATACGCTTCTGCAGTAATTTCGCATCTCTCCGTCTGATCTGTCCCTTTGTCTTCTCCTGGTCGATTCTCAAATTGTCCAGCTCAACATCCACCTGCTTCCCATCTGGCTCCAGGTGGTCCTTGATGTCTGTACCCATTGTCGAACCAGGATCTGGTGTTTCCTTCTTCTTCCACCCCTTCTTTGGTGTTCCAGCCTCCGATTCCGATTCCTCAGGTTCATAGTCGATATCTTCCCGTACCTCGGCTGTTTTTTTGGCGGGGCTTGCCATTCTGCGATAAGAAGAAAGCCTGTTTTGCAAGAAACAGAACATTAAAAAGGGTTGAAATCGTCAAGAATAATGCATATGTGACGCGTTTTTAGCGAAAGGGGGTACGGTATGGTTCAGAATGCAAAACTGGAGGGTCACGCGACTGTTTTTTACTAACACCCTTGCGCGAGGCCTCACGCAAGAGAGGCGGTGTAATAGCCTGTTGTTTCGCGCTGTGTGCCCGAGGCCTCGGGCATCACTGCATGCTCTCCAATCTTCTTCGAAAATTTCGCATCGTGTCAGCCTCTCTCTGCTCCTACAACACACTGCGTTGGGGGATCAGCTCGGACAATTTTCTCTTAGAACCAGCCTTAAGCGGCCCCTGGTGCGTCAGCACTGCCAACACAGACACAGGGACTTGTTTGTAGTGGTTAGAACCCTTTGCAATTAGAAAAGACGGTGGATAGTTAGGTACACCCCTGCGTGACCAATGTGCCTGGATTGTACAAGTAGGCTCCACACACCACCTAACCCAAGGTATATATACCCGCTCTGCGTTCAAGTAAGAAGTTAACCGCTGACGCACGGAATTGACAAAGGAATTGGGGATTTTGCAGACTTTCACCCTGTGACCTTCCTTCCGGATAGTGATTAGATGGTACAGATTGTCAACGTCTTCAATTGTCACTGCACCCCTGTGTTGGCCTCTCTTTTTCACAAGGCTGGAGAGCAGACCTTCACAAAACTCCTCGGCAAAAGCCTGTCCAGGCATGGCTATGTTCCATGCAGTGTGGCACAATAACGCAGTTGCAACAGTGCGTTTGTACTTTAAAAGTGTGTCCCCCATGTTCAAACGGTCCAAAAGACACATAACGATTTGCAATCCCTCGGAAGCCAAAACACCCGTGTTGGCCATCTCCCCAGCCCAATTGCACTGCCTAACGAGGTGTCCTAGGTATAGTAACATAGGACAGTATTGTGTTAACAGAACATGCATGGCTTTACACACAGCGTACCGGAGGCAACTTCGCCGATTTGCTGGACGTGCCAGCCCAAGGGAATGACATTTTCTGTTCTCTGTTAAGGCGCCGTATGTGGGGGCCCATACCCAACAGCAGTGCACCAACAGTTATCCCCATTATTATTAGCTTGGGAAAACAGGGAGCTGTGTCACCGCTGCGCAGCAGCCCTTTACGGAAGAAAGTCACAATCGGCCAAAATGAGCGAAATGTTTGTGTAACGAATAATTTGTACGCGTGTCAGAAACCATATAATATAGGGCGTGAACGCAAAAAAAGCCGGACATTCCAACCCGTTGTTTTTTCACCATACATCATTTTACAAATGCGGTAATGGATGTTCTCATCACATAAAACAGGCACAACTGGTCACGTGTACTGTGCCAAGTCCCTAGTGAATTGCAGTACGTTAAGAAGCGATACGTTGCCGCTTACCTTTTCTTTGCATAGACAAAGGGGTCGCCAATGTGGTCTCTTGGCAGGCACAGGGCGAGGAATGTCAAGCGGTGCCCTAATGTTTCACACAACAGGCCGCGTGCTTGCAAATCCTAGAACGCGCAGGATACGTGCAAACGTTCCCTCGGTGTTCCACAGCATGCGTGCAACAACAGGAACACGCCGTTCAAGCTCTTACAGGCTAGGATGACCATGCCAGTAGCGCGGTGCCTTCCGCAGTAGCAAAACAGCCAACGCTGTTGCGTTCAGCCTTTTGTTGTTCTTGTCAGGGTTTGTTGTAAATTGTTGTTGTACCGGTTGTCCATCCATAACACAACCCACTGCTGGTGTATTTTGTTCCATGTAGTCTGTAACCTGACTGCGACCTTTTCCTTCACTGAAGGTGCGCTAGATTGCGCCAGACCAGACCTTGCTAAAATGCGACGCTGCGCCCTACTTCCCTCTATCGCAACAACTGACTTTGGTTGTCCCCTGTATGGAACTGCGCAGTGGCGCATCAGCAAAGAAAGGCGCCAGGCTTCCTCTATCAAAACAGCAACCCATGTCTTGCCCTCTGCCGCAATCGCCTTTTCAACGCTGCAACGCGTCCGTTCTTTTTTGCGCAGACGCAGAAAAAACACAATCAACAATCGCTCGCCCAGGTCCCCCTGTTTTAGCCCTTCCCACAATTCTTCTGCTGTGTGATACGGCGGTTCCTCTGAGCAGACATCGGGGAAAACTCCAGATGCTGCGGCCACTGTCTTCTCAAGGTCCACCTCTTTTTGCAGGGGCATTGTTGCTGTGGAAAAAAATTGCGTAACTGTATCTGCGTAAAAATCGCTATTTGAAAAACGTTCTCGCTTTGAAACATCAACCTGTCACACAGTTTTCGCGCGACCAATTTTTTGATGATTTGCTTGTCGCATGCACCATTTTCGGTTAACTGTAACTATCTGGTGGTCCCACATTTGACTAGTTAATCCTAATTGCGGTACCCAGTTGCGGCGCGCTACCATCGCTGTTGGGCAGTGAAGCCAGCGGTGACCACAGTAGTGAAACTGGAGATGCCGGCAGTACCTGCATCGGCACCCACGCAGCAGCGCCGCATCAAGGGAATGCACATGCTGCGTAGTTGGTGGATCTGTTCGATTTTTTGTTTCCCTGAGCGCTTGTGACATCCATTGCGCGAGGCCTCCCTCACGCCCACTTTATTCACCATGTAACTTCCCTTCCCGCTTCTGCTCCCCCCTCGACCCTTCTGCCTCCCTTTTGCTGCAGGTGGAACTTAGTCGGCGTCAAGGCAGCACACCAAAACCACAGAGACGACACCATCCACGACACCGCCACCATCGCGGGGTAGCATGCACAACAACACAATGCCGGGCGGCACAACACGCAGCAACACGGCGCAGCACAGCACCGAGGGACGCACCACAGCACACGGCAACGCACACCAAAACAAGACAGCAAGCCACAACGCGAACAACGCAGCGTGAAGACACGACCAGAGACGGGACAAAACACACAGCAGCAACCAACAGCACGGCAGAACACAGCAGAACACAAAGAAACGCACGGCAGCCCACAACCAGGCAAGGCGGGACACCACAGCACAACACGCAGCACAGAACACGATAACAGGGCACCGCAAAACACAGGACCGAAAGGCGCACACCGGGGGGGGGGGGGAGAATAAAAGGGCGGGGGGGGGAGGAAAAGGACGGCGGGAGGAAACAAACAACAAACCAAGCAGGCAGAGACCAAAGCCGAGACGGAAAAAAGGGGAAGAAGAAGTGGGGGGGGGGGGGAGGGGAAAAACAGGGCTGGAGGAAACAAACACCAAACCAAGCAGGCAGCGACGAAAACCAGGACGGAAAGAAAAGAGAAACAAAAAACAGGGGGGCCGGGGGGGAACGGGGAACACAGCGCCAAAGCCCAGGACACCCGGGGCCGGAAACCAGACAAAGCAAGAAACAGCGGGGGCGCGGAGAGAGGAAGGAAAAAACAAAAACAAAATACAGAACAGAAAGGAGGCAAACAAAGCGACAAGAAGGGGCAACCCCAGCTCGGAGGGGGCTGAGCAAAGCAGAATGACACAGCGGCCAAGTGAAAGGTGAGACGCACCAAAACGTGCCCGGGAGGCCGGATCGCCCAACCCGGCCAAGAAGAACGCTCACACGCACACACGCACCAGATCTGGGCGTGGCGTCCTCCGACCCGCCAGGGAAGATGTCGGCGTCCACACGAAACAGTTCCGGTGCACCGGCCGAGTCCCCAGTCGACCGACGGACGGTACGGGAAACCAGATGCGTCAATGAACGGGTCGACACACAGAAACCACTGCAGCGCACGCAGCGCAAGACCGACGCCGGAAGGACCCTCCACGGACAACCCCATCGCGGGGCCCCGAACGGGTACAACGCGGAGCGAGCCTAGCGCCCCTGCCTCGGCGAGGGCCAGTGGCAAGCAGAATGAGCCCGGTTGTCGGCCGGCCTCCACATGCCCCGCGCAGCCGCCCAGTAAACCTGGGTCCGAAAGCCCCCGGGGTGGGAAAAGGCACCACGGCGTTGGGAAAGCGGACCGGAGCACCGAGAGCGACCAAACAGGACAAGGCGCGGCGCACCACGCGGGGCCATGAGACACGGCAGAGAGGCACGCCGCCAGCCACAACCAAGGCACACGGACAGGTGCCAGGCAGCAACGGCCACCGGGTGCCGCAAACCCGGACAGCACACAAGCCATGCAACAAACGACGGGACAGGAACAGGTGCCAGGCAACACCGGGCCCACACACCACAAACCCCAGCCGTGAAAGGCGGGGTACAGGAAGAGAGCGCACACCGACACAAAAAGCCCGAAACCCCAGCCAGGAATGGTCGGGCGCAGCTGAAACCCGAGCCCAAGCACACACACCCACCCCGCACACCGAGGCGAGGGTAGGCGGGGCACAGGTGGAGCGCACACACCAGAACAGACAACCTAGCACCCCAGCCAGGAATGGTGGGGTGCAGCCGAAACCCGAGCCCAAGGGCACACACCCACAACGCACACCCAGGCAAGGGTAGGCAGGGCACAGGCGGAGCGTAGACAGCAAAACACACAACCGGACACCCCAGCCAGGAATTGAGGAGCACAGCCGAAACCCTAATCCAAGCACACACACCCACACCGCACACCCAAGCCAGGACTGGCGGGATACAGGCAGAGCGCACACACAAACACACACAGCCCAAAACACCCCAGCCAGGAATGGCGGTGTGCAGCCGAAAACCGAGCCCAAGCACATGCACCCATACTGCACACCCCAGCCAGGGTAGGCGGGGCACAGGCAGAGCGCAAACACCAAAACACACAACCAAACACCCCAGCGAGGAATTGCAGGGCGCAGCCGTAGCCCGAGCCCAAGCACACAGACCAACACCGCACACCCCAGCCAGGACTGGCGGGGTACAGGCGGAGCGAGCACCCAACAACACACACCACAACACCCCAGCTAGGTATGGCGGGGCGCAGCGGAGATGCGAGCCCAAACACACACACCCACACCGCACGACCCAGCCAGGATTGGCGGGGTACAGGCGGAGCGCGCATACCAAAACACACAACCCGACAACCCAGCCAGGAATGGCAGGGCGTAGCCGAAACTCGAGCCCAGGCACACACCTACACTGCACACCCGAGCCAGGATTGGCGGGGTACAGGCGCTGCGCACAGACCAAAACACACAACCCAACACCCAAGCCAGGAATGGCGAGGCACAGCTGAAAGCCCGAACACAAGCGCGCACACCCACACCGCACACCCGAGCCAGGAAACGCGAGGTACAGGCAGAGCCCGCACACAAACACGCACGCCGCAACACCGCAGCCAGGATTGGCGGCGTGAAACCCAAAGCCGCAACCGACACCGACGCACCACGAACCCCAGCCAAGAATGGCGGGGTACAGGCGGAGCACGCACACCAACCCACACACCCCAACACCCCAGCCAGGAATGGCGGGGCAACCCCAGCCAGGATTGGCGAGGCGAAACCAAAACCTGTATCCAAACACACACACCCGAGACCCAAGCCAGGAATGGCGTGGTTAGTGCGAAACCCAAACGCAAGCACGCGCGCCACACAACAGTAGGAAACCGGGTGTCCATAGCCCGGACACTGAGGCAGCCCGTGCCATGCAAGTGACCCGGCCAAACGTGACCCGGAGACCGGGGGTAAGGCCACATGCTAAGACCTGTGCTGCTTTGGGACTCGAGGCGGAGCGTGCAACACCCAAGCACCTCGGAACCCAAGTACCAAGAACATGCATGCATGCCTTGGGAACGGGATACGCCAGGAAGACCGTTGAACCCCTAGGGCTCGGCCAAAAGGAGGGGACGTGCGCAAGCACGTTGACACACCCTCCCGGCGACACAAGTACGTCACGCTGGCGGCAAACAGCCCTCTCGTTGCTGCCCCAGGCCGCTTTGATGGGGGCCACCAGTCAGTCTAGCGGGATGTAAGCTGCCTCCCCTCTTCACTGGCGGAGCCTCTTCCTGTCCGTCACAGGGGCGACACCAGGGGGAACCATGGGGCCCCTCTCCACGACCGAGAGCACCCACCTACCTACCCAGCTACGTACCTACCTCTGTGTTCCTTCTTGCCTGGTGTTTTTGATAATGAAAACCTTGATGGATTTTAACAAAGCACGAAATGCCAAAGGAGAGGTGCAAGACAACCCAAATGTCAGATCAAAATCAAATCAGGTAAATATCCCTCCTCTTCAAAGCATAAGTAGCAAAAGAGGGGCTGCACAATGAACAATGCAGGTTCCAATGCAAAGGTTCAATCAGCTATCAACAAAGCACTTGGTTTTCTAGTGAAAAGTGGCATACGTCTGGCCCTGAGGATAGTCCCAAGCATCATGTGCACAATATGACGTACAATGGAGTTGGTTAAGACTCAGGGGCATGTAAGTTGGGCCAGACACATGTTATGGCTCCGGCAGCTTGGCTAAGCAACTGAACTCAGAATCAGTTAAAAAGTACCGCCACAACAAATAAGTGAAACAATTGAGTATAGGGGTCTTGAGGTGGGAGACCACTAGGCCCAACCTACAAGGACGAATGCATGAAGTGCCTATTTGATTTCGCTATAACTTCCATGAAGGAAGATATGTCTGCTCATTTGAGAGGTAGGGGTGAACTTCATGGAAGGGCTAGGGTTATAGCCCTAGTCACTTTGAAAAGTGTACTTTGAGCTTCAAAATAGTGACAGAAATGATTAAATGTTAGTCTTCATTACTTCCCAAAGAATGGGGCGGGCTCTGTCTGGATCAAGTAGACACCAAAAGACATGGTGGTGACTTTTTCTTACTAGCCGCACCTGAAAAGAGGAAAGGATATTCTTTTTGAATTGGAACAGGCCCTATTCGTAACAGAATCACTTGACGCACAATTTGAGACATCCCACTGTCGGATGTTGAAGCCAACCCTGATCAAACACAACCCCTCCAAGTAGTTCCTTAAGCGGGATTTGGCTAGCTCAACACCAAACAAAGGAGCTCCTAACGAGCAATTAGGCGTCGAGGGTCATGAAAACCTGAGATGTCACCCTTTAATTTGTACGCCACTGTGCTGTAGATTCATGCCAGGTGCTTACAGTTTGAATATCAGGATCCTCGACATCCTGCCTTTCAGAATTATACCTTTGTCAGGCCCAACTGGAAGTTGATGCAGCTACAGAACAGGTTTGAGGTTTGAGGTTTCAGGTCTGGGTACTAGACGCCTTTCGGCCGCCTGGGGCCACCTGGTCGGGCCAGGTCATATGGTCCCCAGCGGGGCCCAGTGGGGGGGCCCTCATGACACACCCCCTGCCTGTTGGCGGAGTCCCCCGGGTTCACAGGGCTCGGAGCCTTGTCCTTCCCCGGATTGCCCATTTCGCCACTCCCCGGTCAGTGCTTCGCTTAGCAACCGTGGTTGCGGGCGCTTACGCACTACGCCGCCCCCCTAATGCGTGGTTGCCCGGGGTGCCGGCGCTGCCGGGCCCGTGCTACTGGCTTGTCCCCAGTGAGACCCCCATGGGCTGGCACAGAGGCTGCCTAGCCACAGGGCTGGTGCGTGGCACTGTGTGCCACAACTGCCTTGGCGCGTGCAGTGCCCTGCTCATGTGTGCGCGGCGTTCACGGCAGTTCTCGGGGGGGGGGGCGCTGCCGGTTCTCCTACCCCTCCCCTTGTGTATCCCCCTCTTCTGGCGCTCCCCGCGGCGTGGGTGTTGCGGGCTGTCCCGTCCAGGTGTCATTTTCCTTCGCCTGCTGGTACGCAATTCCATGCGGTCTGTGGGTTCCGCGGGCCCGGTGCGGTTGCCCTTCGGGTCCGCGCCACGTGCCCGTTGTGTGTGTGTGCGCTTGTGCACCCGCGGTGTTTGCGCCCCCCCCCCCTGGCCGGTTTGGCGCGCGCACCACGCGCGGCACCTGCGCAGGGCGCCGGTAGGGCCGTTCCATGCGGTTCGTGCCCCTTCGCGTTTCCTGCTCGCGTCCCGTGCTCCGCCTGGTTAGCGCGGGAGGGGAGGGGGGTGGCCCAGCTCCCGCGTCCCCCTGCCTGGCTCTGGGTCGCTTGTCCCTGGTGGGGCGCGCCTGCGTGCCCGGGGCGGTCTGGTGCCTGGAGGGGTGTGGGGGGCCGGGAGGGCCGCTGGGGGGGGGGCGGCCTGTGCTTAACTCCCTCAGGGGTGCGGTAGGGCATCGGGCGTGCAGGATGGGGAGCCGCTCGTCTGTCCCTCTGTCTCCCCTGCACCGGTACCAAGGCTGGCCTCGTCGGCGTTGGTCGCGTCATGGAGGGCTCGGTCTCCATACTGCTCCGGTTCGTGTCCGTGTGCTTCCACCCAGGCGCCGCCCAGGGGGGCGCCATGGGGCGGCCTGGTCCCCCGGCGGGCAACCGGTTGGCCAGGTGGGCAGTCTTGAGGCTCCGCAACCCCTCGAGGGGCCATTTACCAGCATGCACGCGTTTGCGTCGCGGCTTCCGGGGGTTACGGGGAGGCAGGGGGGTGAGGGCAAGGGGGCGTGTGGCGCCTGGACACGGCTGTCTGCCTGGCGTGGCTCTCGGGGGAGAGGGGGGGGGGGCAGCCTCCCAACCTGTGGTGTTCAGGGGGCCTATACTGCTGGGCGGTCCTCATCGGGTCGCTGTCTTCTGCTGGTTCGTCAGGGGCCGGGGGGGGCGGTTGTGCTGTGCCAGGGTAGTGCGGTCCCCCTCCCCCCTACCGCTGCGGTTCGCGGCTGTGCTGCTCGTCTGGCGGCGGCGGATGCCTGGGGGTGGCGTCCCGAGTGCTGTACTTGAAGGTCGTGACCCACCATGGCCCGGGTTGTGCAGCACTGGCGCGCCGGCCTGGGCCAGGGGTCACTGCGCAGAGGGGTTCTCTGCCCTGCACCCCTTGTGTGCCCCTAGCGTGAGCAGCAGGGTGTTCCAGCCTCCGATTCCGATTCCTCAGGGTCACAGTTAATATCTTCCCGTTCCTCGGCTGTCTCTCTGGCGGGGCTTGCCATTCTGCCATAAGATGAAAGCCTGTTTTGCAAGAAACGAAACATTAAAAAGGGTTGAAATCGTCAAGAATAATGCATATGTGACGCGTTTTTAGCGAAAAAAGGGTATGGTATGGTTCAGAATGCAAAACTGGAGGGTCACGCGACTGTTTTTTACTAACACCCTTGCGCGAGGCCGCGCACAAGAGAGGCGGTGTAATAACCTGTTGTTTCACGCTGTTTGCCCGAGGCCTCGCGCATCACTGCATGCTCTCCAATCTTCTTCGAACATTTCGCATCGTGTCAGCCTCTCTTTGCTCCTCCAACACACTGCGTTGGGGGATCAGCTCGGACAATTTTCTCTTAGAACCAGCCTTAAGCGGCACCTGCTGCGTCAGCACTGCCAACACAGACACAGGGACTTGTTTGTAGTGGTTAGAACCCTTTGCAATTTAAAAAGGACGGTGGAAAGTTAGGTACACCCCTGCGCGGCCAATGTGCCTGGATTGTACAAGTAGGCTCAGCACACCACCTAACCCAAGGTATATATACCCGCGCTGCGTTCACGTAAGAAGTTAACCGTTGACGCACGGAGTTGACAAAGGAATTGGGGATTTTGCAGACGTTCACCCTGTGACCTTCTCTCCGGATAGTGATTAGATGGTATAGATCGTCAACGTCTTCAATTGTCACCGCACCCCTGTTTTGGTCTTCCTTTTTCACAAGGCTGGAGAGCAAACTCTCACAAAGCTCCTCGGCAAAAGCCTGTCCAGGCATGGCTATGTGCCATGCAGTGTGGCACAATAACGCAGTTGCAACAGTGCGTTGGTACTTTAAGAGTGTGTCCCCCATGTTCAAACGGTCCAAAAGACACAAAACGATTTGCAATCCCTCGGAAGCCAAAACACCCGTGTTGGCCGTCTCCCAGGCCAATTGCACTGCCTAACGAGGTGTCCTAGGTATAGTAACATAGGACAGTATTGTGTCCACAGAACCTGCATGGCTTTATACACAGCGTACCGGAGGCGACTTCGCCGATTTGCTGGACGTGCCAGCCCAAGGGAATGACATTTTCTGTTTTCTGTTAAGGAGGGGGCATGTGGCGCTGTTTTCTGTTAAGGAGGGGGCATGTGGCCCTACCCAAGGACACATGTGGGGACACCCTCCCACCTGGGACACATGGACCGGGTGGCCGCGACAATGCCTTCCCAAGCACATGCGGGAGCGGCTCACGAGGCACCTAACATAGGGCAGTGGGAGGGACAGGACGTCCCCATGGTAAGACCTTCTTCCTGCACCGTCAAAGGAGGCCTCCCGAGCTCCCGAAGATACCTACCTACCTACCTTGGAAAGTGTGTCCCCCATGTTCAAACGGTCCAAAAGACACAAAACGATTTGCAATCCCTCGGAAGCCAAAACACCCGTGTTGGCCGTCTCCCCAGCCCAATTGCACTGCCTAACGAGGTGTCCTAGGTATAGTAACATAGGACAGTATTGTGTCCACAGAACCTGCATGGCTTTATACACAGCGTACCGGAGGCGACTTCGCCGATTTGCTGGACGTGCCAGCCCAAGGGAATGACATTTTCTGTTTTCTGTTAAGGCGCCGTATGTAGGGGCCCATACCCGACATCAGTGCACCAGAAGATATCTCCATTGTGATTAGCTCGGGAAAACAGGGGACTGTGTCACCGCTGCGCAGCAGCCCTTTACGGAAAAAAGTCACAATCGGCCAAAATGAGCGAAATGTTTGTGTAACGGAAAATTTGTACGCGTGTCAGAAACCATATGATATAGGGTTTGAACGCAAAAGAAGCTGGACATTCCAACCCGTTGTTTTTTCACCATACATCATTTTACAAATGCGGTAATGGATGTTCTCATCACAAAGAACAGGCACAACTGGTCGCGTGTGCTGTGCCAAGTCCCTAGTGAATTCCAGTTGGTTAAGAAGCGATATGTTGCCGCTTACCTTTTCTTTGCTTAGACAAAGGGGTCGCCAATGTGGTCTCTTGGCAGGCACAGGGCGAGGAATGTGAAGCGGTGCCCTAATGTTTCGCACAACAGGCCGCGTGCTTGCAAATCCTCGAACGCGCAGGATACGTGCAAACGTTCCCTCTGTGTTCCACAGCATGCGTGCAACAACAGGAACACGCCGTTCAAGCTCTTACAGGCTAGGATGACCATGCCAGTAGCGCGGTGCCTTCCGCAGTAGCAAAACAGCCAACGCTGTTGCGTTAAGGCTTTTGTCCTTCTTGTCAGGGTTTGTTGTAAATTGTTGTTGTACCAGTTGCCCATCCATAACACAACCCACTGCTGATGTATTTTGTTCCATGTAGTCTGTAACCTGACTGCGACCTTTTCGTTCACTGAAGGTGTGCTATATCGCGCGAGACCTGACCTTGCTGAAATGCGACGCTGCGCCCTACTTCCCTCTATCGCAACAACTGACTTTGGTGGTCTATGGTATGGAACTGCGCGGTGGCGCATCAGCAAATAAAGGCGCCAGGCTTCCTCTATCAAAACAGCAACCCATGTCTTGCCCTCTGCCGCAATAGCTCTTTCAACGCTGCAACGCGTCCGATCATTTTTGCGCAGACGCAGAAAAAACACAATCAACAATTGCGCGCCCTCGTCCCCCTGTTTTAGCCCTTCCCACAATTCTTCTGCTGTGTGATACGGCGGTTCCTCTGAGCAGACATCGGGGAAAACTCCAGATGCTGCGGCCACTGTCTTCTCAAGGTCCACCTCTTTTTGCAGGGGCATTGTTGCTGTGGAAAATAATTGCGTAACTGTATCTGCCTAAAAATCGCTATTTGAAAAACGTTCTCGCCTTGAAACATCAACCTGTCACACAGTTTTCGCGCCACCATTTATTCGATGATTTGCTTGTCGCATGCACCATTTTCGGTTAACTGTAACTGTCTGGTGGTCCCACATTTGACTAGTTAATCCTAATTGCGGTACCCAGTTGCGGCGCGCTACCATCGCTGTTGGGCAGTGAAGCCAGCGATGACCACAGTATAAAAGCTCAAGATGCCGGCAGGACCTGCATGGGCACCCACGCAGCAGCGCTGCATCAGGGGAATGCACATGCTGTGTAGTTGGTGGATCTGTTCGATTTTTTGTTTCCCTGAGCGCTTGTGACATCCATTGCGCGAGGCCTCCCTCACGCCCACTTTATTCACCATGTACCTTCCCTTCCCGCTTCTGGTCCCCCCTCGACGCTTCTGTCTCCTTTTTGCTGCAGGTGGAACTTAGTCGGCGTCAAGGCAGCACACCAAAACCACGAAGAGGACACCATCCACGACACCGCCACCATCGCAAGGCAGCATGTAAAGCAGTGATGTACACATGGTCTTGCTGCCTGTCCACGTGTATGCGTTGGGTAGTGTATAATTTCATTTTATTTGCAAAAGCTGAAAAAATATTTTAACAAATTTTGCAGTGGTTTTTAAGGTAGGAGAAAGCAAACAAACACAAGCAACAAACCAAACAAGGCAGCAGGACAGGACACCACAGCATCACCTGGCACCACAGCACCACGGGGCACACCACAGGGGGGCAGGTCACCAAGGGAGAGCAGGGCCGCACAGCAACCCGCACCACGCAACAGGACAGCCAGCCACCCGCGCCTGAGGCCGCAGCACATCACAGCGCGCCACAGGACAATACGGCACAGCGCGCAGCAACACAGCACAACACGGCAGGAAACTGCACAACAGACAACAACTCACTGCAGCACCAGGCGCCAGAAACAGCACACACCAAACGAACACCGCGACGCAGCGCAGCACCGGACGGGGCGGAGATGACAGGGAACGCACAGCACGACAACCCAGGACGCACACGGCACAAAGCACAGCGGCGAACAACAGGACGCACCAACACACCACGGCAAAACACACTAAGCGCAGGGAGATAGGACAAAACACAGCGCCGGTAGGCACAGGACCCCAGGAGAGCCGACAGCGCCCCAGGGCACGACACAGCGCGCAGCAGCACCAAAAAGAGCGAAAGAAAAAACACAGCGCACAACAACACAATGCCGGGCGGCGCAACACGCAGCAACACGGCACAGCACAGCACCGAGGGACGCACCACAGCACACAGCAACGCACACCAAGACAAGACAGCAAGCCACAACGCGAACAACGCAGCGAGAAGACACGACCAGAGACGGGACAAAACACACAGCAGCAACCAACAGCACGGCACAACACAGCAGAACACAAAAAAACGCACGACAGCCCACAACCAGGCAAGGCGGGACACCACAGCACAACACACAGCACAGAACACGGTAACAGGGCACCGCAAAACACAGGACAGAAGGGCGCACACCGGGGGGGGGCAGAATAAAAGGGCGGGGGGGGGGGGGGAAAGGACGGCGGGAGGCAACAAACAACAAACCAAGCAGGCAGAGACCAGAGCCGAGACGGAAAAAAGGAAAAAAGAAGGCAGGGAGGGGGAAGGGGAAAACGACGAAAACCATGACGGAAAAAAAAGAGAAGGAAAAAACAGGGGGGTCGGGGGGGAACGGGGTACACAGCGCCAGGGCCCAGGACACCCGGGGCCGGAAACCAGACAAAGCAGGAAACAACGGGGGCGCGGAGGGAGGAAGGAAAAACCAAAAACAAAATACAGAACAGAAAGGAGGCAAACAGAGCGACAAGAAGGGGCAACCCCAGCTCGGAGGGGGCTGAGCAAAACAGAATGACACAGCGGCCAAGAGAAAGGTGAGGCGCACCAAAACGTGCCCGGGAGGCAGGCCCGCCCAACCCGGCCAAGAAGAACGCTCACACGCACACACGCACCAGACCCGGGCGTGGCGTCCTCCGACCCGCTAGGGGGGATGTCGGCGTCCACACGAAACAGCCCCGGTTCACCAGTCGAGTCCCCCGTCGAGCGACGGACGGTACCGGAAGCCAGACGCGTCAATGAACGGGTCGACACACAGAAACCACTGCAGCGCACGCAGCCCAAGACCGACGCCGGAGGGACCCGCCAGGGACAACCCCATCGCGGGGCCCCGAACGGGTACAACGCGGAGCGAGCCTAGCGCCCCTGCCTCGGCGAGGGCCAGCGGAAAGCAGAATGAGCCCGGTTGTTGGCCGGCCTCCACATGCCCCGCGCAGCCGCCCAGTAAATCTGGGCCCGCAAGCCCCCGGGGCTGGGAAAAGGCACCACGGCGCTGGGAAAGCGGACCGGAGCACCGAGAGCGACCAAACAGGACGAGGCGCGGCGCACCACGCGGGGCCATGAGGCACGCCAGAGTGTAAGTGCGGCTAACCCCCATCTGCTCAGATTTTCGCAGATCTGCCCCAGATTGGCTACATTTTGGTCATTTTCTCTGCTTCGGCGGAATCGCCGCCCCGCAGCTCAGTCTCAGGATCAGACCTATATATTTTTGATGTGCCGGATCTGATTCCGCGGTCCATTCATCGTAAATCCGCCGCGTTCCGATCATTTACCCGGAATCGCCATTTGCCGCTGACGCGCGTGCGCGAGCCAGATCGGCCAAATATTTTTTCACAGTCGGATTTTTATAAATCTTTTCAGATAGATATGGACACTCAGATGTACTTAGGAATTTCCGCATCAATTTTCCTCATAGACTGGGATTTTTTGCTGGATAACAATCAGCATGGATCTTGCCTCCGTTGTCGCCGCTCTTGCCTCCGTTGGTGTCCGTGTATCCGGTCCTGCCCCCAACAGCAGCGTTCAGGTCGACTCCTCGCGTGCCTGCCCCCCCGGTCTTGCCTGCCGTGAGCCCTCCGGCACCATCCACGACCTAGGGCAGCACTTTCATGGTAGCAGAGGCTACCTGAATGTTGCTTCAGTGGCATCCTATCCACAGCTCGCTCCCCAGTACGGCCCCGTAGACCCCGCCGCTTCTGGAGAAGTAACGATTACACTGCCTTGGTGCTGTGCGAACGAGGCCTTGAGAGAAATGCCTTGCGCAAGTCCAAGCTGCCCAAGAAGGGCGCACATCAGCAGCTTTGGGGACCCAGATTACCATCATCCCAGTCAAAACTGGCCATCGAGCAGCTGGAATCCGCCGGCCTACGACGATGGCAATGCTCCGGTGGAGCTTACGCAGCTGGCAGGTACCAACTTTCCTTACGGAGGTCCAACATTTGAGACCATTGACGCCGATCTGAACGACATTGAGATGGGCGGTCCAGGTGAGGTACCTAGCTATAATCGACCAGCCTCTTGGGCACACTGGGGCGACCATTTGTCCCCAGAAGTGACCCGTAACCTTGAGGCCCTTGAGGCCCTTTGTTACTTAGCCACGTCTAAGCTGATCGAACAAGAGAGAATCGCCTCTGATTTTTTAACGGAAATTTTTTTCCTCCTTCAGGACGGAATTAATACCAGGATGTGGTGGCGTTCTCAGGAAGATGACTCTTTTGCTATTTTTTTGCAGATCTGGGAGGCAAGCCCCTTCCCGAAGGAGAAGGTCCGGGCACCTGTTCCCGGGCCCTCCGCCCCTCATCCCCCTGTTTCCATCCGCGACGATCTAGCCGCCGCGGTTGAGGAGGGAATTTTAGAGGCGGCCAGGCAGGCAAGCCTGGAAATCAGGGCTGAAGGAGCTCCCCAAGTGGACTCCTGGCTGCGGACCACCGAGATCAGCGGTCCGACAGCCTGCTCAGGCCCTTCAGGACACGGCATGTACTGTCCTGCCGACTGCTCCTGCAGATTCCAGCGAGATGCTGAGCTCCAACAGCTCAAGGATCAAATGCACCTCATCATTCAAACGCTGGGAATAAAAAATCTTTTCAAGACGCACATGCGGTCTGAGGGCGCCTCATCGGTGGGACAAGCAACAGAGCTATCGGAGGAGGCGACAGAAATTTTTTCAATTGCTCCTTCGGTGGACTCCAGGACCACTGATGCAAGGATCAGCAGGACCAAGCTAAAGGAAAGGGTTAAAATCTCTCGTTCTGAGAGTAGGACGGCGAAGGCTAGGACTGAGGCTCAGAATGCCAAGCGAACTGCCTCCCGTACTGCCCCTCCTGCTGCTGATTCCAATACCTTAGCCCAGCTGTTGCTCGCCCAGACCCTCGCCGGAGCTGGTGTTGGGAATGATGCCGCCAAGGTGTCTGCCATTACGGCCGGTGTTGGGCTGGATTCGCTTCTTAATCCTACTTCCTTGCGACTTCGTCAGGTTGCCAAGCAACCGAAGTATAATGGGAACCCCCGACGTTGGCCTCAGTTCCAACGGGAATTTAAACTGTGGGTTAAGACTCAAAAACTCCAAGATGATCAGTTCCTGATGGCCCTCTTGGATTGCCTTGAGGGAGCGCCGGCCAACACTTGGCTCAGGACTTGGAGTGATCGCGAGGATACAAGTTCCCCCCTTACCTTTGATGAGGTGTGGGAACAGTTGGAGGTACGTGGATCCCGGCTGCCAGAGGACCACTACCACCAAATGTTGAAGAATTTTCCTTCATTCTCGCGATTAATCTTGCACGAAGTGCAAGACAAAAAACAGCGCTTCTGGAATTTAGTGGAAGAAGCTGAACATTCAGGCGAAACATTTTCTAGTGCCGAGCTGAAAAGTCTGATTTTTGACAAGATCCCCCCAGAAACTGCCGCCACCCTTCGGAACAAACAGTCCGAAGAAGAGGTCAAGACCTGGTGGGCGGAGGTGGAAGGCTTCGATGCCTCTGCCAACAAGTTTTCCGTCAGGGAGGCACTTCAAAAGTGCTCCCCCACGTCCTTCTCCAAGGTGAAATTCACTGAGGAGACGTGGAAAATCAAGTTTCATGAACACGAGGATCGGGACTTGTTTGTCCAAGTCCTCAACAGGGGAGTCAGCTTCCATGGCCATCGCCTGAAAGCCAAAAACTGGGTGTTTTTGTACACCCCGAGGGAACTCTGGGAGGAGGTTGAGCGGCTCGCCGACGCCGCCAACCAGAATTTCCATGAGGGTCTTGGGGGAAACAAGAATACCCAGCAAAACACCCAAAATGGGGCCGAAAAGGGCAACAAAAAGGTGAATGACACCCGGAATAGTCAGCAGCACTGTAGCATCTGCCTTCTTTTAGGTTCTACGAACCGAGCTAAGACGCATTCTACTGATAATCACCAATGGTCTCCTTACGATCACAAGGTGATTGGTGAAAATATCAGTAATTCGCAGAATGCAGACAGGAATGACAGACAGGTGCACGGTGGGAAGGCTGGAAAAGGGAATCCGACCCCCTCCGGTGGAAACAAAAATCCTGGAGGCCCTGGCGGGTCCCAAGGCACAGGAAATCGGACTCCATCCGGCTCCGGTGGGCAGCCGAACGGCCAGAAGAATCCCAATAGCAACGCCGGAGGCGGAAATCGAAATCCAGGCCAAACCCCCGAATCCGGTGCAAACAAGGGAAATGCTCCAGGATTCCAGGGTAAAGGTAAGGGAAATCCTTCGGGAACCCCTTCCTCTGGTAAGGGCAGAGGGCGTGGCCGTGGACGTGGAAAGGGCAACCATCGTGTGGATCAGGTCTCAGGTGCAGATCAGGTGTCCGATGCGGACCGAGATTATGAATTAAATGCCTTGAATCCAGCAGATGATCCGCTCCAAGATGAGTGGGTCGACGAATCAGGGTGTGTCCATAATGTTAACGCAGCAACTGGAGGTCAGAACGCCTACGGGAGCCACGAAAATCGCCCCTCCCGAGGCGATTTCAGGCATGATCCCCAGATTCCTTCTCGACCACTACTTCATGTAGGGTCGCTTGTCTCCTCTCCCCTGGATCCGGCAGCGGATCCTTCTGTTGTAGTGGACGAGGTTGGTGTACAGTCCAAGCACAGGGCCCGTCAGTTTGTCACAAAGCTGTGGGTCTCTGATTGCAAGGGCAATTTCCACCTCGCCACTTGTTTGTGTGACAATGGATCGGAGGTAAATCTCCAATCCAATTCCTTTTTGCCTGACGACTGCGTGTTTGATTCGCCTCATCCTGTTACCCTCGAGGGAGTTTCTGGACATTCTCTCGCAGGTGGACAACGCGGTTGTTATATATCAACTCATTTGGTCGCTCAAGACCTTTGGGAAGATGGCAATGTGGAGGAAGTTATCCTTAAGGATGACTACTTCTATCGTGCCGACATAAAGTATGACCTTTACTTGGGCCATCCTTGGCTTCGCAAGAACAGGGTGGCGCCCGTAGGTCATCGGCGTTGTCTTTTGCTGGAGTCAGGTCCCTTGGAGCGTCCTGAACTTTGTTTTTTGCACGCAGGGTTTAAAAGTGCAGAAGAATTTTTGAAGCAAAAGGTTACACCAAAGTTTGGCGAAGATGTCACCATTGCAGAGGTGAATGGGAGTGCCGATTACTCCCGAGAGTTAGAATGTCTTCGTAGGGACTCCCAGCCACGACGCCCTTCGCGCTGGCACTCTTCATCCTACAGAGTTGTCGACAAATGGCGCGATACAATTTGTGAATATTTTTATGAACACCATTCCTTTTGGCCACAGTATGATGCCTTTGCTAATCGCGAGAACAAGCGTTTTGACAAGCACTTTCGCGACGCTTGGACCCATAAATGGGACAAGAAGTTATGGATTAATCCTCCGTTACACTTAATCCAGCAGGTCATCCACAAAATCAAGCAAGATAAAACCCAGGCGATTTTAGTTGTGCCCTTGTGGGACAACAAGCCTTGGTTTCAGGAATTGCAAGGTATTTGTGTAGATTACATCGAACTTCCCAGGAAGATTAAGCTGTATGCCAGGGACGACACAGGTCCCCTGCCACGGCGGCCCTGGAGTTCGCTTGCATTCCTGGTGGATGGAAGGCTTTCTGACTCTGATTCTGCTGATTCTAGTACTGATTCCTGTGTTGGGTCCGAATCTGAGGTTGAGCGTGGTACTGATGATGAATCTATTTTTTCTGATTTTTGTCCGTCAGATGCCCAAGGTGATCCAACGTCAAATGGATCCGCCTCGTCTCCCTCTTCCCCAATACGATCTACACCCAAAAGAATCTACGGCGCACGGACGACAAAAAAATTTTCTTCGCGACGCAAATTCAGAGTTTTTTATGAAAAACCCCGTGTGGAAGCTTTCATAGATCCTTTCGAGGGGCTGGATCACGAAGAGAATCTCTGGAATGTCGACACTCGACCCACCTATCTTCAAGAGGCAGTTGATACGGACCTTTTTAGGGACATCCGTAAGAAGATTCTTCCTGCCAAGGCTGAAGAAATCGCCAAAGTTTTTTCGACAGTAATTCCTGGCGATCAGGTGGACACTGAGTTGTGTTCCAAGAAAAGAGACAAGACTTTTGAGGAACGGAAGGACACAACCCTTTCGGGGAAGTTGATCAAGAACCCCCCTGTCCGTGGGCAGTTCGGTGAGGCCTTCATCGAGCTTCGTGAAGGGTACAAGGCGAAGAAACATCGTCCTTATGAGAACCATGGACAGAAACATGAGATACTCAGAAAAATAATCGAGAGAAATCTCAGGGAATTTGGTTGGCTTGACGGTTGTATGACCAGCGAGTGGTGCTGTGCACCCTTCACAGTCCCGAAGCCGCCGCCTGCAGACCAGAACACTATTGATGGTTGGCGAAGGGTTGTTGATTTTCGCAACCTCAACGCCGAAACCAAGGCAGATTCACACCCCCTGCCCCTCATTGAGGAGGAAATCGCCAAGAGGGCAAGAGGTCGTTTGTTTTCTGTGCTGGATCTCCGTCACGGCTTTCACCAAATGCCGTTGAGGAAGGACAGCCGACCTCTCACCTGTATGTGCACGCCATGTGGCCCAGTCCAGTGGACGGTCATGCCCATGGGCCTGAAGAACGCCCCTTCGTTTTTTCAAAGAATGATGGAGGATGTGCTTTTTACAGCTCATCCTGAGCTTCGTGCCTTCGTGAGTGTGTACATAGATGACATAATCATCGCGACAGAGGGGGAGGGACTGACTGAAGCCGAGCTGGTGGCCCTACATGAAAAGCAGCTGAACCAGGTTGTGGACATTCTTGATGCCAATCAGCTGATTTGTGGGCCAAAGAAGGGAAAACTATTTTTAAAATCAGTCGAATTTTGTGGTTCTCTCCTTGAGAATGGCACCCGACGACCCAGTCCAGGGAAGCTCGTCGCTATTCAGAAGTGGAAGCGCCCTGAGACGATCACGGAATTGAGAGAATCCCTGGGTTGTTGCAATTTTTACCACACTTTTGTGCCGAATTATGCCAAATTTGCTGCCCCCCTCACTGAACTGTTGAAGGTAGGGAGAGATGCGGGCAAGGCAGGTTCAAAGGTTCGTGTCAAGTGGACTGACGAGTGCGAGGAGGCCTTCCATCACTTGAAGGCGGCCCTCTGCGAAGTCGCCACGTTGCATGTGCCGAAATTCGACCGACCCTTCTACAAAAGAACCGACGCTTCTAGGTACGCGATCGGAGCTGTCCTTGAACAGGTTGATGAAGCCACAGGCGATCATTACCCTCTTGCATTTTGGTCTCGGAAGCTAGCTCGACGCCAGATGCAATGGTCACCGCGTGAGCAAGAGACTTATGCCATAATCTGCGCTCTGAAGAAGTACCAATCGTGGGTTGGCACCAATCGAGTCGAGGTCCTGACGGATCATCGATCTCTGGAGTATTGGGCCACCGAACACATTGATACTGTCGCGAGCCCAGCTGGTCCACGGGCCAGATGGCATGAATTTCTCAGTTTGTTTGACCTCCATGTGTCGTATTTGCCTGGAAAACACAACACGGTAGCGGATGCTCTGAGCCGATGGGCTTACCCCGCTTCAGAGGGGCTGCAAAGTACCAACATCCATGGTACGGAGCAGGACCGCCACGTCGTAATCGAGTGGGATCAGGAAGAAAAAAGGCTCATTCGACGTGAATGCATGCAATGCTCTGTGAAACGGCATGCATTACCGTGTCATGACATTACGGCCTTCTCAGATCCGGCGCATGCTCATGAAATTATAACCAAATCACTGAAAGTCGTGGAGAAAGTCACCGATCCCTCCTCAGGGAGTGTGAAACGGTTCGAGTATACCCAACCTGTAAGTGGATTTCGGTTGATTCAGGGCATTAAGCGTCGAGATCCGGCCAAAACTCCACCCCTGCCGAAAGATTCCCTTATCATTCGTGACTGGACGAACGATTATCTGCATGATTCCATGTTTAAAGAGGTCTTTGAGAATCTCCAATCCAAAGATGCTCACAAGGATGGAATTTTTTCTGAATATTCGTTGGATGGGGGGAAGCTGTGGATGGAGGGTAAATTGTGCGTACCAGACGCCCTGGCCCCCCGAGTGTTAAACTGGTGGCACAAATGGGAGTCCCCCCACGCACATGGCCGTAGATTATGGTCGATGATTAAACATAGGTTGTTCGGCTCAAGGCTATATACTCATTGTATGAAAGTAGCCGCCAGATGTGCCCAATGTGCTGTCTCGACGCCCCCCAGCGCGAAGAAGCACGGCCATCTGAGGCCACATCCTATTCCGGAGCGCCTCTTTAACAGAGTCACCAGTGATTTTTTCCATCTTGGTGAACTCGACGACGAAGAGTGCCATTGGACCAACAAAAAGGTCAATGGAGTGCTCCTTATACAGTGCCGTCATTCTGGCTACATTCAGGTGTTGCCTTGCAACGTCGAGTCAATGACTGGCAAGGCTGCCGCCAAATGGTGCGCGCTGACCTGGATGGGAGGTTGGGACGTCCCATCCGAGGTGGTTACGGACTCAGGCAAAGAGTACACCTCCGAATGGTGGAAGGAATTATGTGCTCGCCTTGGAATCCACCACCTGAGATGTGAAATCCACTCACATCGAGCGCTGCCTGGCGAAAGGGCCGGCCGCTCTATTATAAATATGCTTCGTAAGGAGCTCGCCAGTGAGAAAGACTTCCATTGGCTTGAAGTTCTCTTCGCATTGCTTCGCCGTTACCACAACACGCCATTGTACCATGGCCTTTCTCCATATGAAATTGTCTTTGGACGAAAGAAGTGTTGGTGGAACATGCCGTTGAATAATCTCCGCCCTTGTAAAGATGCTTCGTTGTTTTTGGACGAAATCCAACAGGCAGAAAAAACTGTCTCGAAATTAATTGATAAGCATCAAGCTGACTGGCTTTGGGTCCAGAATCAAGGCCGAGAAAACCCCCACAATTTTGAAGTCGATGATCGAGTTTGGCTTCCAAAATCCGAAACCACCCTGGACGGAGATGATAAGCTTCTTCCCTTGTGGGAGGGGCCATTCGCTGTTACAGCGCGTCTAGGTGAGAACAGGTGGAGGATTCGTGTGGATGTCAGCAGGGAAATTGAAGTTTCGGGCGATCGCCTCAAGAGAGAGATCCCCTCTCCCAAGGATCGGGTTAAACCCCTTTTTTGGACTTCGAAACTTTTGTCCGATCGGGTCATCGAAGGGGGGAAGTACGAACTCAAGAGGATTTTAGAAGCAAGACGTGACGAAAAGGGCGAATGGGAATTTCTATGTGAGTGGAGGGGCTTTGATTCCAGTCACAACAACTGGGAACCAGCCCATTCTCTTGTCCATGGGTACACCAAGGGGTTCATCGACTTCCTCAGGAAGCACCCCGAAATTGGCGTACTCCTGACAGACTGTCTGTCGAAACCCGACAGACAGGTGGAGAGCGACGGAAAAAGACCTGTGGTGAATCGAGATCCAGCCTTTTACATCCCTCAGCAGCCACGTTCCAGGGCTGATCCGTCGATCCCCCCTCCTGCGGTCAGGCCAGCCCAGGAGCCAAATGAGGACCAAGCTTCGAGTTCGGCCGCTGATCTACAGCGCCCAAGCCGTACGAGGGCCCCACCAGACAGGTTGGTGGTCACATGTATTCGTGCTTGGCCGAATTGAGGGAGACCCGTCGTGACTTGAGTCGCCGACGCCATAATCTGGGTAACAGTCGTCTAGTCCAGGGCGTCATGGCACTCGTCGCTAGGGCCCAAGGGTGTAGGTTCGAAACCCTTGCATGTCCAACTCCTACAAAAGCTCCAGCCTCGCCCCGTCGACCACTTATTCCAATGTGAGTGTTCTGACGACTTGAAAAAACCACATTCTGCTCAATCCACTGTTCATTCTTCCTGATTACGACATGATGTGGAGAACTGCGAATGTTTGATAATTTGACGTCAATCAACTTTTCTTTGGTCTCCGTTCGGCAGACAAGGCGTAGATACGCTGCCGAAAGCCACGGAGTGTGCTGCCGTGTCTAGAAAAAACCAAACTCAGGCTTAATTCAGGCAGATTCGGGGTAATCTTGTCTCTGTTGGTCTGTGCATCTTTGGAATTTGGCTACTCGTGCAGATGGAAGCAAATGTACATAGTAAAAACGCTGGCCAGCGACATTCACACACACAGCACACAGCGACATTCACACACACAGCACACAGCGACATCCACCCCTACAGGCACCCCCTGTAGAACTCAGATCTTACCTTCATTTGCCGTGATGCTGAAGCCAAAGTCCAGATTCAGATCCAGATTCCTTGAATTTACCTTGAATTCCTCAGGTTTGTCCATCATTCTGCGCAACAGTGGAACCAAAACCCAAAAACGCAAAACCCCGACGTCAATTGTTCAGACAACCTTCATATAGAGCTCCTATATGAACTCTAGGGACTTCTAACAGCAACCTCTCGGACCTCAGAGCTTCCGTAAGCTTCGGTGTATTTTTGGCACACGCCAATGTGAGCTCAATCCGACCTGAAACTGTCGAAAATGGTGAATCCAAGTGTCTTGTGGGACTCAATCGAAAGATGGGCCTTGTCCAAGTCGATTGACACCGCCGCCACTGTAAATAAAGGACTATTCGGTGTCTCTCAGTTATATACTGTCAGTAAAGCGCCTTCAGCGAACCTTCGGCGCGTTACATGCCAAGGATCCAGGGCCATCATGTCCCATCATGATGCATCATCACATGATCTACATTTTCATGGAATCTGTTGGATGCTCGCGAACCAACGTGCCGGAAAGCACAATTCAGCTGAATAAACGACAATATATATTAACTCTAGTCTAAACGAAGGTGTTAGTAGTTTCAGTTCTAGACATTCCGCTTCATTTCACCTTCATCTTAGGAAAATGAGCAAATTCTCTCATTTTAGGACAGTTTAGGTTGATTTCCTTGTCATCTCCTCTCATTCCTCGAAGATCTGTTTACGGCTTTGCCTAACTTCGTTGACGCTGATGTTTTTCTGTTCACTTAGGGCCTGCAGACTACATTTGTATTTGTTTTCCCTCTCTGTGATTGTTTCATCTCCTTCATCTCTGCTCAAATTGATTCTCAATCTTGCTGAATCTTGTGATCATCCACCAGATCCGCCAAATCTGAGCCACATGCTGCACTTTTCAGAAGAGAAAAGCGGGAGTAACACGATGTAGAGTACGTGGAGGACACAGTAGCGTGCCCGCGACAGCTAAACTGTGCCAGAGCGCCGAGATGTCACTCCATTTCTTGATTCTCCCACTCAGTCCACCAATAATCTACTTCATTCTCAACCAGGGCATGGTTTGGTATCGATTCTCGATACGTTTACATGCTTTTTAGCCCTTAACCTAATGTTTTACTGCCCGGAGGACTGTTCGTCACTCCTCATTCTGTCTCATTTCAGGTTCATCCATCCTGATTCAGTGCCAATTCAGCCCAAATCAGGTCAGATCAAACAGATTTCGCCCCATCGAGGCTACATTTCTTTTTTTTTCTGGGACTTACCCGCACTACGTTCTTCGTTGACGTGGAGGCACACCCCAGTGTGTTTTTGGAGGGGGAGTGTAAGTGCGGCTAACCCCCATCTGCTCAGATTTTCGCAGATCTGCCCCAGATTGGCTACATTTTGGTCATTTTCTCTGCTTCGGCGGAATCGCCGCCCCGCAGCTCAGTCTCAGGATCAGACCTATATATTTCTGATGTGCCGGATCTGATTCCGCGGTCCATTCATCGTAAATCCGCCGCGTTCCGATCATTTACCCGGAATCGCCATTTGCCGCTGACGCGCGTGCGCGAGCCAGATCGGCCAAATATTTTTTCACAATCGGAGTTTTATAAATCTTTTCAGATAGATATGGACACTCAGATGTACTTAGGAATTTCCGCATCAACTTTCTTCATAGACTGGGATTTTTTGCCGGATAAAAATCAGCATGGATCTTGCCTCGGTTGTCGCCGCTCTTGCCTCCGTTAGTGTCCGTGTACCCCGTCCTGCCCCGAACAGCAGCGTTCAGGTCGACTCCTCGCGTGCCTGCCCCCCCAGTCTTGCCGGCCCTGAGCCCTCCGGCACCATCCACGACCTAGGGCAGCACTTTCACAGAGAGGCACGCCGCCAGCCACAACCAAGACACACGGACAGGTTCCAGGCAGCAACGGCCACCGGGTGCCGCAAACCCGGGCAGCACGCAAGCCACGCAACAAACCACGGGACAGGAACAGGTGCCAGGCAACACCGGGCCAACACACCACAAACCCCAGCCAGGAAAGGCGGGGTACAGGAGGAGAGCGCACACCGACACAAACAGCCCAAAACCCCAGCCAGGAATGGTCAGGCGCAGCCCAGACCTGAGCCCAAGCACACACACCCACCTAGCACACCCAGGCAAGGGTAGGCGGGGCACAGGTGGAGCGCACACACCAGAACAGACAACCCAATACCCCAGCCAGGAATGGCGGGGTGCAGCCGGGACCCGAGCCCAAGGGCACACACCCACAACGCACACCCAGGCGAGGGTAGGCCGGGCACAGGCGGTGCGTAGACAGCAAAACACACAACCGGACACCCCAGCCAGGAATGGAGGAGCACAGCCGAAGCCCGAATCCAAGCAAACACACCCACACCGCACACCCAAGGCAGGACTGGCGGGATACAGGCGGAGCGCACACACAAACACACACAGCCCAACACCCCAGCCAGGAATGGCGGTGTGCAGCCAAAAACCGAGCCCAAGCACATACACCCATACTGCACACCCCAGCCAGGGTAGGCGGGGCACAGGCAGAGGGCACACACTAAAACACACAACCAAACACCCCAGCGAGGAATCGCAGGGCGCAGCTGTAGCCCGAGCCCAAGCACACACACCAACACCGCACACCCCAGCCAGGACTGGCGGGGTACAGGCGGAGCGAGCACCCAACAACACACGCCACAACACCCCAGCCAGGAATGGCGGGGCGCAGCGGAGATGCGAGCCCAAGCACACACACCCACATCGCACGGCCCAGCCAGGATTGGCGGGGTACAGGCGGAGCGCACACACCTAAACACACAACCGAGCACCCCAGCCAGAAATTGCGGAGCGCAGCCGAAACCCGAGCCCAAGCAGACGCACGCACTCCGCACACCCCAGCCAGGATTGGCGGGGTACAGGCGAAGCGCGCATACCAAAACACACAACCCGACAACCCAGCCAGGAATGGCAGGGCGTAGCCGAAACTTGAGCCCAGGCACACACCTACACTGCACACCCGAGCCAGGATTGGCGGGGTACAGGCGCTGCGCACAGACCAAAACACACAACCCAACACCCCAGCCAGGAATGGCGAGGCACAGCTGAAAGCCGGAACCCAAGCGCGCACACCCACACCGCACAGCCGAGCCGGGAAAGGCGAGGTACAGGCGGAGCCCGCACACAAACACGCACGCCGCAACACCCCAGCCAGGATTCGCGGAGTGAAAGCCAAAGCTCCAACCGACACCGACGCACCACGAACCCCAGCCAAGAATGGCGGGGTACAGGCGGAGCACGCACACCAACCCACACACCCCAACAGCCCAGCCAGGAATGGCGGGGCAACCCCAGCCAGGATTTTTTTGCTCGGTGCATCCCCGCGTTACCCCTGGGGTGCTAGGGGGCTCCGTCTGTGGTGGCTTACCAGGTCTCATTTGTGAGCAGGTGTGTTCGGAAAATGGTTGATAAAACTTCAGAGAGAGATTGCCGGTAGGCTGAACCCTTACTGCTTAGCAAGGACTCCTGTTCTGCAGGCGTATCGTAGACTGCGGTGTTGTCCTTCCAGTATAGCTGCAGTTCCTGTTGAATGGGTGAAGCTGGTACATCAGAGTCTTCCGTGTCATCCCAGAAGCGTCCTCGCGGTGGGCTCGGGGTTTGAGAACTTGACGGCGCCGGCGGGGAACGAAGTGTTAGGTGACGTTCTTGTTCCTCCGCCGGGCGATCGTCTCCTTTCGGAGTTGTCCATCCCCTTTTGCCGCCGAGCGACACTTGGTGTATGTGGAAAGGTTGCGGCGCCTTCAAATTGTTGCGTGATGATCGGTTTTTGCGTAGGTTTCGGCAGGGTTGACATCTTTTAGGGATCGGCCATCCTTTATCCCGGTACCAATGTTCCGTGCTTTAGTCAAGTGTCCACTTTCGGTAGCACTCCACACACCGATGGGTCGAAGCTTTGGGGACGGGATAATGGTTTGGTGGCTTTGTTATTGGCTTCGTGACATCGGACCAATCTTCGTTATCTTCTTCGCACAATTGACTGCTTCCTTCATCGGTTAGCAATTCCCAGACGGTGTGGGACTTAAATCTTGAGTTCTGTGAGGCATCGGTGGACTGATTGCAACGGGGCCGCGGGGGATGGTACAGTGCTTCAACATACGCTTGGCTGGCTTGGTAAATCGTTGCTCTCGTTCTTCTCCGTAGGTGGTTCGGAGTGGTACTTCGATGTTCTGGATTTTGGTGTTGCCGTGACGGCTGCTTGGGCGGTGTGAAGGTTTGGGTAGTCCATGAGATCTGTGTGTCAAAAAAAATTGCACGGCAAGAAAACTGAGTCGGTACGGGACATGTAGGCGGTAAGTGAGTGTCGATGGAGTGCTGCGTAGTGTGAAAGGTGTAGGCTCGGGTTCGGTGAGATTGTACAGGCACTGCGGGATGAACATGGGAACAGCTTTTGGACGCCGTGACTGTTGAGTTCACAGCAATTTCCGGCGTTCGCTGGGAGTGGTTGTGGTAACACTGACTGCCAAAGCGGCACATTCCCAATCTGTGAAAGTGGCACATCGGCCTTCGGTGAACTGGTGTCAACAGGACAGATATCAGGTTCAAATGTTGGAGGAGCTGGCGGCTTTCGGCGTCAGCTGGCGGTAGATGATGCCTTCCAGGCGGCGGATTCTTTGGAACAGCTGATGCATTAGTAGAAGTTTCCGGTAGCGTTGCTTGGCTTGTTTGTTGCGGTGAGGTGACTGCTTCGGAGAGTGAGTCATGTCTGTTGGAGATGAGGGATAGTAAAGCTTTCTGTAGCGTGGTTTGCGGTTCGTCCGCACGGCTTGGAATTTGCGAAGTTTCGACTGCTGGCATAACTCAGCAATGCGTAACTACTGTGGCATCTTGAATTTGTGGTCTTCAGCTTGTGAAAAGGCACTGGTGACCTCGTATTTTGGTGAATCTGGCGATTTGGCGGCGGCGCCTGCGCGGATCGACAGGGATCTTTAAAGAGGGATTTTGTGCATGTTGTAGTTGGAATAATCGTACACGGAGGCCAGGATTGGGTACCTATGCAGCAGGGGCTGCCGAGGCGCTCTACGTGTCAGGGAACGGGCGACGTTTACCCGAGCCAGGATTGGCGAGGCGAAACCAAAACCCGTATCCAAACACACACACCCGAGACCCAAGCCAGGAATGGCGTGGTTACTGCGAAAACCAAACGCAAGCACACGCGCCACACAACAGTAGCAAACCAGGTGTCCATAGCCCGGACACTGAGGCAGCCCGTGCCATGCAAGTGACCGGGCCAAACGTGACCCGGAGACCGGGGGTAAGGCCGCATGCCAACACCTGTGCTGCTTTGGGACTCGAGGCGGAGCGTGCAACACCCAAGCACCTCGGAACCCCAGTACCAAGAACATGCATGCATGCCTTGGGAACGGATTACGCCAGGAAGACCGTTGAACCCCTGGGGTTTGGCCCAAAGGAGGGGACGTGCGCAAGCACGTTGGCACACCCTCCTGGCGAGACAAGTACGTCACGCTGGCGGCAGACAGCCCTCCCGGTGCTGCCCCAGGCGGCTTTGATGCGGGCCACCAGCCAGTCTAGCGGGATGTAAGCTGCCTCCCCTCTTCACTGGCGGAACCTCTTCCTGTCCGTCACAGGGGCGACGCCAGGGGGAATCATGGGGCCCCTCTCCACGACCGAGAGCACCCACCTACCTACCCAGCTACGTACCTACTTCTGTGTTCTTTCTTGCTTGGTGTTTTTGATAATGAAAACCTTGATGGATTTTAACAAAGCACAAAATGCCAAAGGAGAGGTGCAAGACAACCCAAATGTCAGATCGAAATCAAATCAGGTAAATATCCCTCCTCTTCAAAGCATAAATAGCAAAAGAGGGGCTGCACAATGAACAATGCAGGTTTCAATGCAAAGGTTCATTCAGCTATCAACAAAGCACTTGGTTTTATAGCGAAAAGCGGCATACGTCTGGCACTGAGGATAGTCCCAAGCATCATGTGCACAATATGAGGTACAATGGAGTTGGTTAAGACTCAGGGGCATGTAACTTGGGCCAGACACATGTTATGGCTCCGGCAGCTTGGCTAAGCAACTGAACTCAGAATCAGTTAAAAAGTACCTCCACAACAAATAAGTGAAACAATTGAGTATAGGGGTCTTGAGGTGGAAGACCACTAGGCCTAACCTACAAGGACGAATGCATGAAGTGCCTATTTGATTTCGCTATAACTTCCATGAAGGAAGATATGTCCGCTCATTTGAGAGGTAGGGGTGAACTTCATGGAAGGGCTAGGGTTATAGCCCTAGTCACTTTGAAACGTGTACTTTGAGCTTCAAAATAGTGACAGAAATGATTCAATGTTAGTCTTCATTACTTCCCAAAGAATGGGGCGGGCTCCGTCTGGATCAAGTAGACACCAAAAGACATGGTGGTAACTTTTTCTTAGTAGTCGCACCTGAAAAGAGGAAAGGATATTCTATTTGAATTGGAACAGGCCCTATTCGTAACAGAATCACTTGACGCACAATTTGAGACATCCCACCGTCGGATGTTGAAACCAACCCTGATCAAACACAACCCCTTCAAGTAGTTCCTTGTGCGGGATTTGGCTAGCCCAACACCAAACAAAGGAGCTCCTAACGAGCAATTAGGCGTCGAGGGTCATGAAAACCTGAGATGTCACCCTTTAACTTGTACGCCACTGTGCTGTAGATTCATGCCAGGTGCGTACAGTTTGAATACTAGGATCCTTGAGATCCTGCCTTTCAGAATTATACCTTTGTCATGCCCAACTGGAAGTTGATGCAGCTACAGAACAGGTTTGAGGTTTGAGGTTTCAGGTCTGGGTACTAGACGCCTTTTGGCTCCCGGGGGCCACCTGGTCGGGCCAGGTCATATGGTCCCCAGCGGGGCCCAGTGGGGGGGCCCTCATGACACACCTCCTGCCTGTTGGCGGAGTCCCCCGGGTTCACAGGGCTCGGAGCCTTGTCCTTCCTCAGCTTGCCCATTTCGCCACTCCCTGGTCAGTGCGTCGCTTAGCAACCGTGGTTGCGGGCACTTACGCACTACGCCGCCCCCCTGATGCGTGGTTGCCCAGGGTGCCGGCACTGCCGGGCCCGTGCTACTGGCTTGTCGCCAGTGAGACCCCCATGGGCTGGCACGGAGGCTGCCTAGCCACAGGGCTGGTGCGTGGCACTGTGCGCCACTACTGCCTTGGCGCGTGCAGTGCCCTGCTCATGTGTGCGCGGCGCTCACGGCAGTTCTGGGGGGGGGGGGCTGTCGGTTCTCCTACCCCTCCCCTTGTGTATCCCCCTCTTCTGGTGCTCCCCACAGCGTGGGTGTTGCGGGCTGTCCCGTCCAGGTGTCATTTTCCTTCGCCTGCTGGTACGCAATCCTATGCGGTCTGTGGGTTCCGCGGGCCCGGTGCGGTTGCCCTTCGGGTCCGCGCCGCGAGCTTGTTGTGTGTGTGTGTGCTCGTGCACCCGCGGTGTTTGCGCCCCCCCCCTCCTGGCCGGTTTGGCGCGCGCACCACGCGCGGCACCTGTGCAGGGCGCCGGTAGGGCCGTTCCATGCGGTTAGTGCCCCTCCGCGTTTCCTGCCCGCGTCCCGTGCTCCGCCTGGTTAGCGCGGGAGGGGAGGGGGGTGGGCCGGCTCCCGCGTCCCCCTGCCTGGCTCTGGGTCGCTTGTCCCCGGTCGGGCGGGCCTGCTCGCCCGGGGCGGTCTGGTGCCTGGGGGGGTGTGGGTGGGCGGGAGAGCCGCTGGGGGGGGGGCGGCTTGTGCTTCATCCCCTCAGGGGTGCGGTAGGGCGCGGGTTGGTCTGAGGGGCGTGGGGCGTGGAGGATGGGGAGCCGCTCGTCTGTCCCTCTGCCTCCCCTGCACCGGTACCAAGGCTGGCTTCGTCGGCGTTGTTCGCGTCATGGAGGGTTCGGTCTCCATACTGCTCCGGTTCGTGTCCGTGTGCCTCCTACCAGTCGCCGCCCGAGGGGGGCGCCATGGGGCGGCCTGGTCCCCCGGCGGGCAACCGGTTGGCCAGGCGGGCAGCCTTGAGGCTCCGCAACCCCTCGAGGGGCTGTTTCCCAGCAAGCACGCGTGCGTGTCGCGGCTTGCGGGGGTTACGGGGAGGCAGGGGGGTGAGGGCAAGGGGGCGTGTGGCGCGTGGACACGGCTGTGTGCCTGGCGTGGGTCTCAGGGGAGAGAGGGGGGGGGGGCAGCCTCCCAACCTGTGGTGTTCAGGGGGCCTATACTGCTGGGCGGTCCTCATCGGGTCGCTGCCTTCTGCTGGTTCGTCAGGGGCCGGGGGGGGCGGTTGCGCTGTGCCAGGGTAGTGCGGTCCCCCTGCCCCCCACTTCTGCGGTTCGCGGCTGTGCAGCTCGTCTGGCGGCGGCGGATGCCTGGGCGTGGCGTCCCGAGTGCTGTACTTGAAGGTCGTGACCCACCATGGCCCGGGTTGTGCGGCACTGGCGCGTGGGCCTGGACCAGGGGTCACTGCGCAGGGGGGTGTTCTGCCCCGCACCCCTTGTTTGCCCCTAGCGTGAGCAGCAGGGGGGGGGCGCGTGCCCAGGCCCGGAGAATTAGGGCTCGCCGGGGGGGGGGCTCCCGGTTGCTGGCGTCGGGGATGGGGCGGCAAGGCGGGCTTGCGTGCCCCACGTCAAGGCTTGCCCGGCTGCTGGTTGCCGAGGGGCCCCGCGAACTCTTCAGCCCAGGGCGACCTGGTGTTTGTGGGCGCTGGGTGCGGTTCACAAGGTTAGTGGTCAGCGCTTGGGTTTCCGTCGCCCCGCGCGCACGTGCACCGCGTGCCGCCGGCACGCGCCACATCCCGCGTTACCCCCCCTCGCCTGCCCGCGGCCGCCGTGGCCCACCACGGCCAGGACGGGGCGCCCCTTCTGCTTGCCCTGGCGTGCGAGCAACCCGGGGGGGGGGGCTGCTCAGGCCCTGGGGGTCGTTGCCTGCTGGGAGGACCACGTTGGGTTGCTGGCCTGTGCCCCCCCCCCCTGTCCTTTCGCGTTTTTCACCCGGGGTCCGAGCCGCCCTGCGTCGTGCCAGTGCCGTGGCCGTCGCCCGTAGGTCTCTCTGTCACTTGCGCCGCCGGCCCGGGCGGTGGGTAACTGCTGAAGGGGGGTGCGAGCGGCAGGGAGGGTGTGTTTGCACGGGCTCGGAGGGTCACGGCTTGTCTGGGGGGGGAAAGGTCCCGCTTGCCCCTCCTGCTGGTGCAGCGTGCTGTGGCGGGGTTGCGGGGCGCGGCAGGGTAATTTGGCGTGTTCTACGCCGCTGCTTGGCCTGGGGGGCCCCGCCGGTCTCCGGTTCCCGGCGGCCTGGTGTTCGTGGGCGCTGGGGGCGGCGACCTGGGCTGCCCCACCATCGCCCGTGGGCGTGAAGGCCGGGGTTTGTGGGTTCCGGGGGTTAGTGGTCAGCCGGTCAGTAGGGGACCCTGTCCCTGTGCGCGCTTGCGCGCTGCGCGCCGCTGGCGCGTTTCATGCTTATCTGGTGCATGCGCGTCCTCAGTTGCTGCGGCCTGGCACGGCCATACGGTCCAGCGGGCTCGCCTCTATCTTGTGTGTGCCGCCGTTGGGATGGCCCGGGGGTGTGTGCTCGGGGTCGTCGGCTGCTGGGGGGAGCACCTCGGGTTGTTGGCCTGCGCCCACCCCCTCTTACGCGTTCCCCATTACGGGTTCAGTCCACTGGACGCCGGGCCACTGCCACGGGCAGAGTCGCGGCTGGCGGTCGCCCGGCCCCCCCTCGGCCACTGGCGCCATCGCCCGTGTGTCCCAGCGTCACGGGCACCTCCGCTTTTGTGGGGGTTGGGTTTGCGGAGGCAGCGGGCTCTTCGGGCGGTAGCGCCAGTGGATGAGGGCGGTGCGCAGGGCCTGGGGCAGCCAGACTTTGGCCTTCGCGTCCGTGACGTGGAGCACCTCCCCACCCTCTGGGAAAGCCGGCCAGCCCGGCTCCCGGTCGGGACATTTCGCCCGAATCACGGCCCGGAGGACCCTTTCGTGGTCCTCCTGGGCGACCCATCCCCCTGGGGGTACATCCTGGTTCACCCCGTTTCGCCAGAGGAGCACGGTATCGAAAGGCCGGTTCCTCATGTACCCCGAGGTGTCCCAGCTCCGCCACCCATGGACCTCCAGCACCAGGGGGGGGGTCTCGCCCCCCATGGGGGCGGGGATCGCATCCAAGTCCCGGACACAGTCGCTCCGGGCCTCGGCGGGGCGCGGGGCCCCCACTGCCCCCCGTTCCAGCTCCGCCTGTGGCTCTTGCGCAACCGGGGCGGCGGCCATCCGCATCGGCTGCGCCCGGGGCTCCTGCACCGCGGGGCAAGGGTCGTGCGGGGCAATGCCGCGTCGGGGGGCCTGGCGGCAGGGGGGGTTTCTGAGGGCTTGGGGGGAATCAGGCCTCCGAATTGGGCTCGATGTTGTAGACAAGCAGGGGGTGGTGATGGTGGGTGTGGTGCGCCTGCATCTGCTAAACCCCCGACTGCCGGTCCTCCCCGCCCCCCTTCCCTTGCGGGTGATGCCCCTTGCACTTCGCTTCCCCTCCCGCCCCTGGGCCCCGCCCCCCGTGCCTCCGGTGGCCCGCGTCCCCTCCCTCCTCCTTGCCCCCAGGCCCCCTCCTTATTCCTGGCCCCTGGCTCCCTCGCGCCGCCTCCAGCCTGCTGCCGTGCCCATGTCCCTTAACGTGCCCCGTATCCCCTGCGCCTCCGCCCGTGCCCTTGCCCTTCCCATGCGCCTGTCCTCCCCCGCTGCCGCCTGCCACCTGCCTGTCCCGTGCGCCTGCAGCCCTCCGCTGCTGCTCGCGCCCTGGCCCTTCCCTCATGCCTGCCCCCCCAAGCTGCCGCTCGTGCCTGTGCTCGTCCCTGGCGCCTTCCCCCCTCCTCTGCCGCCTGCCGCCTTTCCATGGTTGCCTTCCTTCCCCTGCCCTGTGCCTCCGTGCTTTGCCAGTTGCCCCGTCCGATCGCCGTCTCCTCCGTGTCCGCCCGCCGCCTCGTGTCCTGCCTGAACCACCCGACGCTGCAGCTGCGGCAGCGTGATGCCAATCAGCGTGCGCTTCGGCGTCGGGGCGCGAACGGGCCGTGGCCTCCCTCCGGGGAGGTCAGCCTTGGGCGGGTACGGCTTGGGGGTGCTCACGTGGGTGTGGCTGGGCTGCATGTGGGCGCGGTGCTTGGCGCCCTCCCTGCCCTCCGTTGCGGCCCCGGCGGCCCCCGGAGGCTGGCCCGGCGAGGCGCCCTGGGCCCGCGCTGGGCCAGTTCCGCGCGCCGGCGGTGTACCAGAGGCCTCGGAGCGGTCAGCTGGGGCGGCAGCTGCGGCTCCATGCGGCCGGTCAGGCGGCGCTTCCGGGGCAACGCACCACGACAGGACACCCCAAAGCACAACACGCCACAGCACGACGCGACGCGACACGGCAAAGAGCGGCACACCACGGCACGGCACGGCGCAACACAGCGCACGACAGCACACCACAACACCAAAGCAAGGAACGCTAACCAAAGGTCTAACCAAAACAAGCCACCGCACACCCCGGAAGGAACCGCACCAGCCCGCCACACACTGGTAAGGGGCCACCGCACGCCCGGCAACAACGGTGGCCGTCCACCCACACAAACCGCCGCCAGAAAGAGAAAAGCGGCACCGCGGAGGCGAAAGGACACGGAAAACCCCAGCCCTCCTAACCCAGGGACACACAAAGCCGCCTGGCGCAGCCGCCCGGCCGGCAGAGCCCGAACCTAACCCGGCAAGAAGGGGCACCGAGCCCAACGTGTACATAACCCACCCGACCCATGGGGCCGGGGCACAGCCTGGCAAAACGCAACCACCAACAGCAACCCGGAAGACCACACTGAATGCCGACCAGTGCGTGCGCCAGCCCAGGGAGAGCAGAGGGCGGAACAGGCGGACCCCCCCCAAAAAAGATAACAGGGGGGGGGGGGGCACGAGATTGGCCCACAGCCACCAAACCGCCCACCAACACGGCAAGAGGCGGCCAAACCCCCCACCAGGACAGCACCAAAGACAGGACCCCCCAAAGGGGCACAGGAGGACCACCCAGCCAAAACCGGCAACACCAAGCCAGGAGCAGCGGCCACCAGGAAAAGGGACAGCCAAAACACGCAGACACACACCACGCTCGGACGGAAAAAAAAAACACAGCCCGGAAGAGAGGGGATGGGGGGACCACGAGGCCCAAGACCGGGACAGCCAGCGACCGACACCACAAAGCCAAGACAGGACACGCCCCCCCCCCAAAAGAAAAAAAAAAGGGCAACACCCGCACGTCCCCGCGCCACAGGCGGCCCCCCAGGAAGGGCGGGGGCAAACAGAGCACACGCACGACCGCACACACACCCCAACAACCCAACGGAGAAGATGGGGGCACAGCCGAGACCCGCGCCCAGCACGCACGCCCACACAGCACAACCCATCCAGAAAAGGCGGGAAACAAGCGGGGCGCGCACACAAGCACACACACGCCCCGACGCCCCAGCCAGGAGTGGCGGGGCGCGGCACCAACCGAGGCCCAACCACACACCCTGCACATCACCCCCAACCAGGAGGTGCAGGAGACCACGCGGGACGGGCACACAGGCACACACACACCCCAACACCTCCTGAAGGAGTGGCGGGGCGCAGCCCAAACCCAGACCCCAGCACGCACGCCCACAGCACACACCAGAACCGGGAACCGCGGGGTGCAGGCGGAGCGCGCACACAACCACGCACGTCCGAAAACCCTAACCAGGAAAGGTGGGGTGCAGGCCGAAACCCAAGCCCAACAACAAACACCGCAAACTCCAGCCGGCAAAAGAGGGGCGACACCACAAACCGTACCCAAACACACCCACCCAAATTCCCAGCCAGGGCTGGCGGGGTTACCGAAACCCACACCCAACCACCACCCGGACCCAAACACAAACGCCACACAACAGTAGGAAACCCAGTGTCCATAGCCCGGGCACTGTCGCAGCCCATGCCATGCAGGTGACCCGGCCAAACGAGATCCGGAGACCGGGGGTAAGGCTGCATCCTAAGGCCTGCGCTGCTTTGGGACTCAAGGCGGAGCGTGCGACACTCAAGCGCCTCGGAAGACCACTACCAAGAACGTGCATGCATGCCTTGGGAACGGGATACGCCAGAAAGTCCGGTGAACCTCTAGGAGGGGACGTGCGCAAGCACGTTGGCACACCCTCCTGGCGAGACAAGCACGTCACGCTGGCGGCGATCAGCCCTCCTGGTGATGCCCGGGGCTGCTTTGTTGGGGGCCAACAGTCAGGTCTAGCGGGATGTAAGTCGCCTCCCCTCTTCAAGTGCGGAGCCTCTTCCTGTTTGTCATAGCGGCACCGCCAGCGGGAACCATGGGGCGCCTCTCCACGACCGAGTGCACCTGCCTACCTACCTACCTGCAGCTCCATGCGGCCCGACTGGCGGTGCGTCCGGGGCCCCACCTGCGGGCGGGGCGGCGGGGGCAACAGCCTGGGCGGCGGTAGTAGCCTCCCTGGCCGGCACCGGGTCAAGAACCGGCGGCTCGGGGTTGCTGGGGACCGCCGAGGGCTGCCCAGCTGGCAGCCAGAGCGGAACCGTGCCCTCCGCCAGCCGCCGCTCCTCCCGCTCTGCGGGGGTCTCCCCCACGCATCCAGGGCCGACGGGGGAGCGGGAGCGGGACCGGCGGTGGTGGCCGCCGTCCCAATGCGGGAGGCCATCAGAGGCTGGCATGGCAGCCACTCTGTCAGGTGTGCGTGGCTGCAGGCCCGCCTGTCCTACTACCTCCCAGTGCGTTGGTGGTGTGCCGTGGGTGGTGCCGTGTGGTGGTGGGGAGGGGGGAGGGGCTGTGGCCGTGGTTCCGGGTAATCATGGGCCAGTGGTGATCCACCGACACCAGGGCGGGAGGCGGGCGAGCCACTCGGCCGACACGCTGCGCAATACCTCCCAGTCCGGGGCGGAGCTCAGGGCCCTGAGATCTCGGGGGGTCTTCAGAAGAGGCTGGGGTTAGACGCACAAGGTGGACTCCCGTGACAGCAGTGACGTCCTGGGTCCGCAGGAAGGCGTGTACCCCGTCTGGCGCCTGGGGCGCCGGGAGGGGGGGGCGGGGCACGGGCACCGCCCCATAGAGCTGGCTGGGGCTGGCGCCCAGAACCCGCTCCAGGTCCCGACGCCGAGGAGGAGTAGAGGGATGCCCGTGCGCTCATGTCAGAGGACCTCTCCTCTGTGGTGGGCGCCCGTGGCCCTGGAGAGGAGAGGGGACAAGGGTGGGTGGGCCCGGCTGCGAGGCGCGTTTGTGGCTGGTGGGAGGGCGGGGAACCAGGCGGGCTACCGGTGGACCGTGTCGCACACCACGGCGTATGGGGGAGTTGGTCTTATCCTGTGGTAACACGGGTTGGTCGGGCGGGCGCGAGGGGGGTCGCCTCGTCCGCGCCCTGCACGAATATGATGACTTCTCCCACTTCCGACCCCTCGTCCGGCAGGTGCAGGAGGTGGAGCGCCGCATCTACTTCGGACACCCCTCCCGGCTATGTGGCCTGTGCCTGGTTCAGGTACAGGGCTGAGACCATCAAGAGACGCATCCTCAGGGAGTGCAGCAGGGTCCGGTCGCTGCTGTGGAGGAAGGTGGCTGACCCGTCGCCTGTCAGCCACAGCGTGTCCGCCATCGACAGGGGCCGGCCCGACTGGTTGGACGTGCGCCACTGCATCCAGTACCCATAGAGGGCCGCCTCGGGGTCGGGGAGTCCCGGGCGCGCAGCGTTCACCACCCGGTGCATGGTTCGGAGTAGCGTGCGGGCCCTTGCCCCGTTCAGGGCCCGGATGGCCGGAAGAGCCGCCTCATCGAGGAAGGCCCTCGTGCTGCCCGCCGGCTTGTGCAGGGCGGCGGCATTCGCCATGTGCGCCTCCGCCACTGCGCCCGCCACCAGGCCCCGTACGGTCGCCTCCTGCGCCCGGCGGCGGGCTCGGGGCTGCTTCGGCCCTTTCCCCCTCCGGCTGGGCATGATGCTGCGGGTTCTGGAATGCGCGGCGTCAAGTGGGGGTCAGGGCGCAAACACCTGTGACAAATGCGCGACGGACGTGGGGTCCCTCAGGTGCACGTGGTGCCACAGAAGGGTGGCCACCGCGGGGCCCGCTCGGCCGTGCTGGGGGTTCTGTGCGCCCTCGGTGAGCAGCTGCAGGGCCTCCTCTTTTGTGCGCCGGCGCAGGCCTGGGGGTGGCTTGGGCCAGAGGCATGTGGCCACCTGGGAGCACTACGTGCACCTGTTGGTGCCCGTTGGTGCGGCAGAGGACATCGTTTCACACTCCCCGCAGAGGTGGCAGGTGTGTGCCGGAAGTGGGAGGCCGGGGACAAGGGGTCGAGGCGGCAGAGCCAGGGACTGTCCCAACTTTGGCGAAGGGGGTCTCGGCGCTCAAGCAGGCGGGCGCCAACGCGGCGCCAGAAGTCTCTGTTGAGATTTTTTCTGCCAGACTGCCTGCCAGGTATCATCAAGGAGTACCCCGTGGTCCTGGAAGCCCGCTATGAGGTCATGCTACACCGGGCAGGGGTTTCCCTGGGACGTCGTCATATAGGGGTGACGTCCGCATAGGTGGGGCACAAAAGCGTCCCATTGGCATCCATCCGCGGTGCCCCGGTGCAGGAGGGCCAGCAGGGCCCCGTCGGCGACCGCCTCCCATTGCATCGTTAGCCTGTCGTTGCCGACCAAATCCTGGTGCAGCGCGGCGGCAACGTCGTTGGGGAGCATGCGGAGTAGGGATGCTGGAGCGTCATCCAGCCGGAACAGGGTGTCGTCGTACGTAGGCCCCCCTTTTTTTGAAATGTGCCACGGTGAGCCGGGTGCCCCTCTCCTCTGTCTGCGTCGCACCCCCATGCACGTATCTCGGCTACCCGGAGTATGTTGGCGGTGTGTAGCACGAGCCGGGGGGGGGAGGGGCGTCCGGAGGAGCGAGGACACATCGCCCTGCCGTCCTGTATGGGGCTCCGGGGCCGCCTGCAGCCATTCCGTGGACTCTGCGTCCCACAGGCGCTCAGGGCCCGCCCCACAAATCACCGTGGGTCGCGGTCGGATGTGTGGTCCCGATCCTTCCAATGGGATGGCCGCGTACTGCGTGGCTGGGGTTCCTGCCAGGCCTGTTGTTGTACAACACCAGCGCCACACGTGCGCCCACTCCGCGCCCACGATGTTTGCATCCTACGCGGTCATGGAGTTGCGTCCGATGATACACGGTGGGAAGAGCGCGCCTCGGAGTTGCTTCCAGAAACCCCCGGGAAGGTTCCGGTAGGGCTGGGGATCTTCTTGGGCGGGACACTCCAGAGTGTCGTTCACCAGCCGGAGGAAGGCCACAAAATCCCTGCTGTGGCGCGGGGGAGAGAGGGGACAGTTGCCCTCCGCCCCAGTGAGCCATCAGTGCACCTGCGCCGCCGGGCTGCCGGGTGTGCGGAGGAGGTGCTCGTGCTGGTGGTTGCGGGTCTCCCACGCAAAGTCCCCCAGCCGAGGCATGTGCTGGAGGGACTCGTTCACGGAGGTCCCCCCCGACGGGCCGTAGCGGGCAATCGTGAAAGCTGTGCCTCCGCCGCCTCGAGAGCCAGCCCGGAGCAGAAAACCTCCATCCATTCCGCGCCGGCAGAGCGCCAGGAGGCAACCCAGAGCGCCTTGTCTCCGGCAGGGAGGTGTAGGGCCTCTTCTTCGACCGTCCGGCGGGACTGGGGCCACGTGCATGTGTACCAGGGTCTCTTCCCTGCCCCCGCAGAGGATTCAGGGCTGTGGGAGGACTGGGACGCCAGAGAGCCGCTCCTTGCGGGCGCCGAACCTGCGTTGCACCAGCGTGTGGCCGTCTCTGGCCCGCAGCGCCCGGTGGTTGGTGGCCGCCGCGGTGAGGTCCCGGGCGTGGACGTAGGCCGTGGCGTGGGCCGTGCCCAGTGGCGTGTGCCCTCGATGCGTGGACGCCTGGCCTGGTAGGCCACCCCACCAAGCGTCTCCATGGTGAAGAGGCGCAGTTTGAGGTGGCCATCACTGCCGGCGACAATGAGCTGGGCGTGGCCGGAGCCTGACGGCGTGTTCTGCAGGACGGTGTCCAGAGATGCTGCCGGGTCCACCTTGTGCAGTAGAGCGTCGCTGTGGTGGGAGGTAGCTCGGGCAAACCAGAATGGGTGCTCAGTGCGCCGCCCGCGCACGCGCGGGCCGTCCTTGAGCCACTTCAGGGGAGCCTGGTGGGCTGCCTTCGCCGCGCCCGCAGGGACCCCTGTGGTCCGCTAGTGGTCCGTGTGCCGCAGGAGGTGGAGGATGACTCGGCGTCCACTGTGTGGACTTGCCGCCTGTGGGTGCCGTACTCCAGGGGGAGGGAGGCGGCCTCCCCCTCCACGTCGGGTACTGTGCCCGGGATAGCCACCACCCAGGTGCCGTTGAGGTCGGCCGCGAGGGCGACACTTGGTGGCGTGTCTGCAGGGCCCGCCCCCTGAGGCATCGGAGGACGTGTCGGCCCAGGCCTCTGGGACTGAATAGTATCCAGTGGGGCTGAGCCAGCCCGCGTTGAGGGCGGCGGAGTGCCACTTGACGTGGAGGGGGCCAGGGGCCAGCTGGCCTAAAGTCAGGGCCAGAGGGTTTTAATGGCGGACGGCCGGGTGATCATGGAGCCGGCTTTCGGCCCCGGTGACGGTTCTTGCCCAGGATTGGAGCACCATCAGGTGCTCCCGGAGCCACGCTGGGCCCCGCGTTGATGTACCACCAGGTACCCTGTGTCCTTGGGTAGGTCCTCTAGCGGGTGCACTGCCATGTGCAGGTCGTGTGGCACTGCCGTAGCCACCAGCAGGGTGGTGCCACGGGGTAGCCCCCGGGGTCTGGGCTGGCCCGCACCCACCTGTATCACCAACCCATTTGGCCCAGAGCTGTGCTTGCTCCCCCCCCTGGGGGCACTGGCAGTCTGTCGTTACCAACCACACCGGTGTTGGCTCGTGGGGTTGTGGGCGCAGGGACTCGGGCCACGCGACGTCCACATCGGGAGCCTGGTGTTCGCCGTCCACCAGCACGTCACGGAGGATGTACATGAGGGTCGCTGGCGGGTGATACGACGCCCTCTGCGTCCGGGGGGACAGGTCGTCCTTGCGGCGGTAGCCCCCTACGTGGAGGTGCAGGCCGTCCGGGGTCACCCGCGGGCCAGTGTGGGCGTTCTGTTTGGCCCGCGCGACAACATTGCCTGGAGGGGACTGCAGCTGGACGTGGCCGCCCTGGGGCACATGATGGTGTTGTAGAACCCCACGCCCAAGGCGGCCATGGCCTGGGTTATGCCATTGACCCAGTCGCCCCCCGCCAGGGCCGCAAACTCCGGGACGGAATAGTGCACCTCCGGGCAGATGCCATGTACGCCGGCCGTTTTTCATAACATCCTGGCGGCCTTGGCGCGTACAGAGGCCGAAAAGTGGCGGAAGAGTGTGCCCACGAGGGCAACTGCTGCCTGCGGGCACCGTGTAGGCACCCGTGTAAGCCCCAGGGTCCGGTTATCCTGCAGGCTGTCCCGGGAGGTGTCAAAGGTGTACCTCGCCCTGTCCTCCGCGCCCTGGACCGTGATGTGGTCCAGGTGGTGCGCGGTGTCTGAGTCGTCCGCGATGAAGGGGGCAACGTACTGGGTCCTCCCTCCAGCATCGCGAGGATGACGTCCTGTACCACCTTGGGTGGCTCGAGCTTGTTCAGGCACCAGTGGTGCACCGCCGCCGGGCGCAGTCGGAGCTTGCGCTGCAGGGAGATTTCGCCGTCCCGCTGCAGCTAGAGTCCCAGGTAGGGGACGGAGTCCGCCGTCGGGACCCAGTGCCAGGGGATTTCGAGGTGGGGGTAGAGGCGCAGATGCAGACCCGTGACTCTTTCTGTCAAGGGCATTGCGCACTTGCGGGGGTTTAGCTCCATGTCCAACGTCCCCACGTACGCGGCCCCCGCCTCCACGCCCTCCACGAAGTGCTGCAGCTTTTGGGCCAGTACCTGCAGGTTGTCTATACAGGCCGGGATGAGGCAACCCTCGGCCTCCTCCGGCGGGCGTAGGCCGTGCCCGTGGGCCCGGAGTAGGGGCTCCAGGAGGAGTGTATACAGCACGGGGCTCTCGGGGATGCCCTGCCGTACGCCGCGCGACACGTGGACTGGCTGCGTCAGTCCGTGCGCGGTGGCGATGCGCAGCCTGGCCGCCGTGTGGAGGAAGAGCAGGAGGTCAATGACCGCCGGCGGCACTGAGACGTGAAGCAAGATGAGGTGGAGTGCGCCATGCCGGGCGGTGTCGAAAGCCTTGGGGGCGTTGAAGGAGAAGACGTAGTTGCGCTTCCCCCGTTGGAGCTGCCGCTGCGCCATGAACAGGGGGAGGCCGGTGTTGGGGCCGGGGAGAGCCCCCTGCTACCAATCGCTGACCACGATGTGGCGCGTGAGCAGCTCCGTGATCCGCTGGGTGATGGGGCCCGTGAGCAGCTCCATGTCACATTGACCCAGGGCTATGGGCCGGTAGGCGTCCAGTTTGGCGGAGCGCGGGACCTTGGGGCTGAGCCAGATGTGCGCATCCCTCCAGTGGGCCGGCGGCAGGGCGCCACAGAGGATGGCCCGGTAGCAGTGGAAGAGGAGCCACTGGACGGGTGTCGGGAGGGCCTTGATAAAACTGGATTCTACGTGGTTGCCGCCCGGGGCCTTGCCATCGGCCTTGTCCAGTGCGGACGGCAGGTCTCCCATGAAGTACTGCTGGACCTGAGCCAATGGCCCTTCCGGGACCCGGTGCACGTGGCGGCCGAGGACCGCCTGGCACCTGGGGAGGTCCACCAGGCGCTTGTCGTGAAGTTCCTGCCAGAAGGCGCGGACCGCGGACATCACCTCATGGGCCTCCGTCAGGAGGGTCAGGGTGGTTGGAACCTGCATTTTCCAAAGACCCGACGTGCCTGGAGCTTCAACTTCGATGTCCCCTCTCACACCCCTCCACCGCTGGACTATCCCCTGGGCGTGGCAGCGCCAGAAGTCTTTGATGGCGCGCTTGCGGTCGGCTGCCAGGAGCACGCGTAGGTGGCGGATGTCCTCCTCTAGGGCGGCTGCCTGCCTCTCCAACCCCTCCTGTAGTGGGCCCTGTGTGGCGGGGCAGAGCCCCGGCGAAGCACCTCTCAGCGCCTCTGTCAGCCAGAGCGCCGCCTCAGAGTGGACGCCATGCCGGGCTGCGTTCGCGTGGTACGCCGCTGGCGCGCATGCTGCCAGGGGGTTATACCGGGGGATCGCCGCCTGGAGCTGCTTCCCGCTTTTGGGGGGGTCCCTGCCCATCGGGTCTGACGCCGCCAGGGAAGGCTGCCAGCGCCCCACCACACGCGCCAGGGCGTCATGCGCCGCCTGGAGGTGTTCGAACATCTTGTCCACAGCCGCCGCGGGCACGGACCCGTAGGTGTGCTGCTCGGCGGGGCCCAGCCAGGGCGCAGGGAGGGCTCGTCTTGCGCGGCCGTGACCGCCGCCCAGAAGCAGCGCTGGACGGGCGCGGTGTCGGTGTCGTACGGGAGGAGGCCGCCCTCCGTGTGGCCGTAGGGGGTGGCCACCGGGCGGGTGTGCTGGCCGCCCTCCCGCAGCGCCTTAACGATCACGCGGGAGCGCTCTGCCACGCGGATCATGGCCTCAGGCCCTGGCAGGCGTTGGCAGGTCGCAGATGGCAATGTGCGCGTCCGCCGGGCTGAAACATGCAGACCACCCACCTCGGGGTCTGCTGTCTGCGTTGCGCCACCGCGAGGGTAGCTGCCGGGCGGGCGTGCGTGATGGGCCCCACTTGGAGGTCTGAGACATCCGTGTTCCGGATGACGTCCCCGTGCCAAGCGACCCGCAAATGTTCCTCCTGATTGGGGCTCCAGACCAGCGTGGGGGGGTTACCCCATACCGGTTCCTGCTGTTTGCTTGGGGTGCTGATGGTGTGCAGCAGGACTGCCAGCGGCCAGCTGTCCGCTGCCATGTAGTAGCCCTGGGTTGGCGCCTGCCGCCAATCGACGTTGGGCGGGAAGGCGCCTTGTCTGGTGGTGCCATGCCAGATGGTCCACTTGCCTTCAGCCAAGACGTGCTACCGGTAGCCCCTGGCGTGACCGTGCAGGATCGCCTGGTAGCCCGCCGCGTGCGTCACTAGCGCCTCCCCCTGCTGGGGTCCAGGAGGGCATAGTCCGCCGTCCGGGTCCCGGTTGCGAGTGCGCTCACGGAGCGTGGCGCGCCACGGGTGGGGCGCATCGCGTTGCGGTCCTTGGATGCTGCCTCTGATCTGCGTCCGGCCGCTGTTGAGGACAAAGCTTTCCCCGCGGTCCACCAGTAGTGCCGCTGCGATGGCGTAGAGCTGTTCCGCCTTGAGGGGTGCCGTCGGTGTGCGTGTTGCGGCTGGTTGGCGGCGCCGCGAACCCCAGCAGGGAACGCGGGGCAGCAAGCGCACCGGCCAGGCCGCCACGGGCCCCATGGTGCCGGCCGACACTGTGGACCCCGGCGCCGTGCGGTCCGCCCGTTGGTACAGCCTGAGTCCCGTGGTGTCCCGGGCGAGGTGCCTGGAGGCCGCGGTCCAGGCAGCCACTCTGCAGTTTGTGCGGTCGGGTTGGGCCTTGTCCGCGTCTTGGCGCCCCCGTTGCTGCACGGCAGTTGTCGCGTTGATCGGAGGCACCTGCAGCAGTGCCTCCTGGCACTGCCCCTGCGCTCGGGGTGCCCGTCATACGGGTCCTGCCGGCGGTGCTCGGGGGCCGCCTGTGGGAGGAAGGGGAGTGTTGCACGTACCAGTGGCCTTGTGCGGTGGATGGCCTGCAGACAGTCAGGCATTGTTCCACCGCGCCCCCTGCGTGGGCGGCCTCGACGCGGTGCTGCAGGCCCACTGCCGGTAGAGTATCCGTAGGGGTTCCAGCACTAGCTGCAGCACCTCGTCGGTGAGCTGGTCTGTTCGGTTCGGCGCCCTGTGCAGGGCGTGGGGGACCCTGGGTGTGGGGGCAGTGAGTTGTACAAGCGCCAGCCCCGGTGGGTATCGTGCACCCAGATTCGTCATCCAGTCCCTTTGGTGGCTCAGCAGGGCCGGCCACACATCGCGGGTGAATCTGTGGCGAGGGGCTAGAGGGGGGACCGTGCGTAGGAGGTGGTGGCACGCCGCCGGCGGCCGCATGGGGTGCGGGGCGGTAGCCGAGATCCACCGGCACGCTGTATCAGGCACGATCGCCCTCCGCTCCGCCGTTCCCGTGCCTTCGGCGTGAAGCAAGGCCTGCCCCTGCACCAGGGGGAAGTACAGGCCCGGGCGTCCGTTCTTTCTCCACCGGACCCAAGCCGCTCCTGCCTGCAGGCTGCGGAGCAGGGCGTCAGGTGGCTGGGGCGGTGAGAAAGTCCCTTTGTTGGTCTGGGTCGCATGTGCCAGGGTGTCCATGGGCAAGTACCAAAGTGGGGGGACCCAGGGGTCCTGCAAAGGTTGTGCCTCCTCTGCGTCCCACTTCCACCCCGACCCCAGCTGGGCGGCTGGGACCGTGCCTGTCTGCCAGAAGGGGTGCGCCTTTTTGTGGGGGTGTCTCTGGAGGATTGCCGCGAGGGTGTGTCCCCGGGGGGCGCACCCGCGTCGGCCACCCGTCCCTCGGATTGGTGGTTTTTGGGGGGCCAGGGCCCGTTGCCCGTGTGTCCAGGCACAGGTGGTGCGGCTGCGGGGGGGCTGCTCCGCGTCTTCGTGAGGGGCGTCTGGGGCTAAGGCGCTCGTCCTCCCCCGGACGCCCGTCCTTGGGGCAGGCAGTCAGGGTCTGCTGCCTACTCGCCGTGGGCGCAGATGTGCGGGTGTGGGCACCCGGCTGGACCTCTCACCGTTCTGAGGGGCGTCTGGTGTCGGGTGCTCTCCCCCTTCTGGCTGCCTGTGTTTCCCGGGCGCGGGTGGTGCCCACATGGGGACCCAGTACCGGCCCCACCGCCTGTGCTCTCACGAGCCGGCTTGGCCCGCTTTGGGGTTGGCGGGAGGGCGTCCCTGGGGGAGGTGCCTTGCGCCGTTGAGAGAGGCGTCTGTGGTTTGGCACTCGTCGTCCCCCTGCTCTCCGTCCTTGGGGCAGGCAGTCTGGGCCCGCTGCCCACTCGCTTTCGGCGCGGGTGTGCGTGTGTGGGGAACCGGCACTGGCCCTTTGGTGTGCGTGCCCTGTGGGTTGTCGTGCGCCGTGGGGGTCGTGGGAAGTTGCCCCGAGGGGGGTAACTGTCCCTGCTGTGAGGGGCGTCTGGTGTCAGGCGCTCTCCCTTTCCCGGCTGCCCATCCTGGGAGCGGTTACCCGAGCCCCGTTGCCCATGTTTTCTGGGCGCATATGATTGAGGTGTGAAGACCCAGCACTGTTCGTCTGGCGTGCGTGCCCTGCTGACCGTCGCGCGCTGCAGGGGTGGCAGGAGGTTGCCCCGGGGGCACAGACCTCTCGCCATTTTGAGGGGCGTCTGGCGTCAGGCGCTCCCCCTCTCCCGGCTGCCCGTCCTTGGGGCGGTTGGCTGGGCCACGTTGTCCATGTCTTCTGGGCGCGGATGGTGTGGGTGTGGGGACCGTGCACCGGCCCCACAGCGTGCACTCCTGGAAACCGGTGTTGCGCGCTGTTGCGGTGGCAGGGGGGCGTCCGCGGGGGGGTGCCTCGCACCGCGGCGAGGAGCGTCTGGGGTCGGGCGATCTCCCTCCCCGTGCTGCCCGTCATTGGGGCAGGGAGCCGGGGCCCGCTGTTCACTTCCTTTGGGCGAGGGTGTGCGGGTGTGGACCCGGCACTTGCCCTTTGGTGTGCGTGCCCTGTGGGGTGTCGCGTGCCTTGGGGGTGGTGGGAGATTGCCCCTGGGGGGGTAACCGTCCCTGCTGTGAGGGGCATCTGGTGTCAGGCGCTCTCCCTTTCCCGGCTGCCCATGCTGGGAGCGGTTACCCGAGCCCCTTTGCCGATGTTCTTTGGGCGCAGATGATGGAGGTGTGAAGACCCAGCACTGGTCGTCTGGCGTGCGTGCCCTGCGGCTGTCGCGCGCCGCGGGGGTGGCAGGAGGTTGCCCCGGGGGCACAGACCTCTTGCCGTTGTGAGGGGCGTCTGGCGTCAGGCGCTCTCCCTCTCCCGGCTGCCCGTCCTTGGGGCGGTTGGCCGGGCCACGTTGCCGATTTTTTCTGGGCGCGGGTGGTTTGGGTGTGGGGACCCTGCACCGGCCACACAGCGTGCACTCCTGGAAACCGGTGTTGCGCGCTGTGGGGGTGGCAGGGGGGCGTCTGCATGGGGTGCCCCGCGCTGCGGCGAGGAGCGTCTGCGGTGAGGCACTCTCCCTCCCCCTGCTGCCCGTCATTCGGGCAGGGAGCCAGGGCCCGCTGTTCACTTGCTGTGGGCCCGGGGCTGCGGTTGTGGACCCGGCACTTGCCCTTTGGCGTGCGTACCCTGAGGGGTCTTGCGCGCCGCAGGGGTGGCGGGAGGTTGCCCCAGGGGGGTCCCTCTCACCGTTGTGAGGGGCGTCTAGTGTCAGGCGCTCTCGCTCTCCAGGCTGCCTGTCCTTGGGGCCGGTCTGAGGTTTGAGGTTTGGAGTTTGATTTTGCGGGTACTAGACGCCTTTCGGCCCCGGGGGGCCACCTGGTCAGGCCAGGTGATATCCTCCCCACCAGGTTCTAGTAGGGGGCCCTCCAAGACGCACCTCCTGCCTGGTGGCGGAGTCCCCCGGGTTCACAGGGCTCGGAGCCCCGACCCTCCCCGGCTTCCCCGTCTTGCCACTCCCAGGTCAGTGCATCCATTCGCAGCCGTGGCTGCGGGCGCTTACCCACCGCGTCGCCCCCCTAATGTGTGGTCGCCCGGGCGCCGGCGCCACCGGGCCCGTGCTACTGGCTTGTCGCCAGTGGGACCCCCTTGGGCTGGCGCAGAGGCTGCCTTGCCCAGGGGTTGGGGCGTGGCGCAGTGCGCCACTACTGGCTTGGCGGGTGCAGTGCCCCGTCCGTGTGTGCGCGGCGCTCACGGCTGGTTCGGGGGGCTCGGGCCGGTACCTGGTGTTGTGTGTCTCCCGTTTCCTCTTTCCCGCCCCGCGTGTCCCGCGCTGCGTGTGGCGGGCCGTCCGGTCCAGGTGTCCCTTACCCTCGCTCGCTGGTACGCCATTCCAGGCGGTCTGTGCGTTCGGCGAGCTCGGTCCGGTTGACCTTCTGGTATTCTCAGCGTGCCCTTTGCGTGTGTGTGCGCTCGCCCTCCCGCGGCGTCCGCTCCCCCCCCCCCTGGGTGGTGTGGCGTGCGCAGCTCGCGCGGTCCAGGCAGTGTGCGATGGTAGGGCCGTTCCACATGGTCCGTGCCCCTCCGCGCGTCCTGCCCTGGTCCCTTGCTCTGTCTGGCGTGCTCCGGGGGGGCCGGTCCAGTCCTGGTTCCTCCCTACCTTGCCTGGCCTGCACGCCCTGTGGGGGCTGCGTGCCGCGGGGGTGGTAGGCAGCCGTCCCCGGGGGGGGGGGGTGGCCTGCCACCGTTGTGAGGGGCGTCTGGTGTCAGGCGCTCTCCCTCCCCCGGCCGCTCGTCCTCTGTGGCGGGCAGGCGGGGTTCCGCGACCCGTGTGTCCTGGGTGCGGTCGTTGCGGGTGTGGAGTCCCAGCACCGGCCCCACAGCGTGCGCCCTTGCGGGCCGGCGTTGCTCGCAGTGGGGGTGGCGGAAGGGTGTCCCTGGGGTGAGTGCCTTCCACTGTTGTGAGGGGCGTCTGAGGTCAGGCGCTCCCCCTCCCCCGACTGCCCGCCCACTGGGCGGGCTGTTGGGGTCCGCCACCCACGTGGTGCGGGCGCAGGCGTGCCGGTGCGGGGGCCCATCACGGTCCCCTTGGCCTGCATCCCCTGTGGGGGCTGCGTGCCTTGGGGGCGGTGGGGGGGTGCCCCTGGGGGGGCTGGCCTGCCACTGTTGTGAGGGGCGTCCGCTGTCAGGCGCTGTCCCTCCCCCGGCCGTTCATCCTCTGGGGCGGGTAGCCGGGTTTCCGCGACCTGTGTGTGTGTGCGGTCGATGCCGGCGTGGGGACCCGGCACCAGCCCCACACCGTGCGCCCTTGCGGGCCGGCCTTGCTCGCTGTGGGGGTGGCAGAAGGGCATCCCCGGGGGGCATGCTTTCCACCGTTGTGAGGGGCGTCTGTGGTCAGGCGCTCCCCCTCCCTGAACTGCCCGCCCACTGGGCGGGCTTTTGGGGTCCGCAACCCACATGCTGTTGGCGCGGGGGTGTGGGTGTGGCGGCCTAACACTGTCCCCTTGGCCTGCATGCCCTTTGGGGGCTGCCTGCCACGGGGGTGGTGGGGGGCCGTCCTTGGGGGGGGTGGCCTGCCACCGTTTTGAGGGTTGTCTGGTGTCAGGCGCTGTCCCTCCCCCGGCCGCCTGGCCTCTGGGGCGGGCAGCCAGGGTTCCGCGGCCCGTGTGTCCCGGGTCCCGTCGGTGCGGGCGTGGGGACCCAGCACAGGCCCCACAGCGTGCGCCCTTGCGGGCCGGTGTTGCTTCCTGTGGGAATGACAGAAGGGCATCCCCGGGGGGGGTGCTTTCCACCGTTGTGAGGGGCGTCTGAGGTCAGCCGGTCCCCCTCCCCCGACTGCCCGCCCACTGGGCGGGCTGTTGGGGTCCGTCACCCACGTGCTGTGGGCGCGGGTGTGTGGATGTGGGGGCCCAACACTGTCCCCTTGGCCTGCATGCCCTGTGGGGGCTGCTTGCCGTGGGGGTGGACGGGGGCCGTCCCCGGGGGGGGTGGCCTGCCACCGTTGTGAGGGGCGTCTGGTGTCAGGTGCTGTCCCTGCCCCGGCCGCCCGCCCTCTGGGGCGGGCTGCCGGGGTTTCGGGACCCGTGTCTCCCGGGTGCGGTCGGTGCGGGCGTGAGACCCAGCAACGGCCCCACAGCGTGCGCCCTTGCGGGCCGGCGTTGCTCACTGTGGGGGTAGCGAAAGGGCGTTCCCGGGGGGGTGTCTTCCACCGTTGTCAGGGGCATCTGTGGTCAGGCGCTCCCCCTTCCCAAACTGCCCACCCGGTGGGCGGGCTGTTCGGGTCCGTCACCCACATGCTGTGGTCGCGGGCGTGTGAGTGTGGGGGCCCAACACTGTCCCCTTGGCCTGCATGCCCCGTGGGGGTGGTCAGGGGCCGTCCCCGGGGGGGCCGGCCTGCCACTGTTGTGAGGCTCGTCTGGTGTCAGGCGCCGTCCCTCCCCCGGCCGCCCGCCCTCTGGGGCGGGCGGCCGGGGTTCTGCGACCTGTGTGTCCCGGGTGCGGTCGCTGCGGGTGTGGGGACCAGGCACCGGCCCCACAGCGTGCGCCCTAGCGGGCCGGCGTTGCTCGCTGTGGGGGTGGCGGAAGGGCGTCCCCGGGGGGTGTGCCTTCCACCATTGTGAGGGGCGTCTGGTGTCAGGCGCTGTCCCTCCCCCGGCCGCCCGTCCTCTGGAGCGGGCGGCCAGGGTTCCGCGACCCGTGTGTCCCGGGTGCGGTCGGTGCGGGCGTGGGGACCCAGCACCGGCCCCACAGCGTGCGCCCTTGCGGGCTGGCTTTGCTCGCAGTGGGGGTGGCGGAGGGGCGTCCCCGAGGGGGGTGCCTTCCACCATTGTGAGGGGCGTCTGAGGTCAGGCGCTGTCCCTCCCCTGACTGCCCGCCCACTGGGCGGGCTGTTGGGGTCCGCCACCCACGTGCTGTGGGCACGGGTGTGTGGGTGTCGGGGCCCAACACTGTCCCCTTGGCTTGCATGCCCTGTGGGTGCTGCGTGCCGCGGGGGTGGTGGGGGGCCGTCCCCGGGTGGGTTGGCCTGCCACCGTTGTGAAGGGCGTCTGGTGTCAGGCGCTGTCCCTCCCCCGGCCGCCCGTCCTCTGGAGCGGGCAGCCAGGGTTCCGCGACCCATGTGTCCCGGGTGCGGTCGGTGCGGGCGTGGGGCCCCAGCACCGGCCCCACAGTGTGCGGCCTTGTGGGCTGGCGTTGCTTGCTGTGGGGGTGGCAGAAGGGCGTCCCCGGGGGGGGTGCCTTCCACCATTGTGAGGGGCGTCTGAGGTCAGGCGCTGTCCCTCCCCCGACTGCCCGCCCACTGGGCGGGCTGTTGGGGTCCGCCACCCACGTGCTGTCGGCGTGGCTGTGTGGGTGGGGGGGACGAACACTGTGCCCTTGGGCTGCATGCCCTGTGGGGGCTGCGTGCCGCGGGGGTGGTGGGGGCCTTCCTCGGGGGGGATGGCCTGCCACCGTTGTGAGGGGCGTCTGGAGTCAGGCGCTGTCCCTCCCCCGGCCGCCCGTCCTCTGGAGCGGGCAGCCAGGGTTCCGCGACCCGTGTGTCCCGGGTGCGGTCGGTGCGGGCGTGGGGACCCAGCACCGGCCCCACAGCGTGCGCCCGTGCGGGCTGGCGTTCCTCGCTGTGGGGGTGGCGGAAGGGCGTCCACAGGGGGGGTGCCTTCCACCATTGTGAGGGGCGTGTGAGGTCAGGGGCTGTCCCTCTCTCGACTGCCCGCCCACTGGGCGGGCTGTTGGGGTCCGCCACCCACGTGCTGTGGGCGCGGGTGTGTGGGTGTGGGGGCCCAACACTGTCCCCTTGGCTTGCATGCCCCGTGGGGGCTGCGAGCCGCGGGCGTGGTGGGGGGCCGTCCCCGGGGGGGGTGGCCTGCCACCGTTGTGAGGGGCGTCTGGTGTCAGGCGCTGTCCCTCCCCTGGCCGCCCGTCCTTTTGGGCGGGCAGCCAGGGTTCCGCGACCCGTGTGTCCCGGGTGCGGTCGATGCGGGCGTGGGGACCCAGCACCGGCCCCACAGCGTGCGCCCTTGCGGGCTGGCGTTGCTTGCTGTGGGGGTGGCGGAAGGGCGTTCCCGGGGGGGGTGCCTTCCACCGTTGTGAGGGGCGTCTGAGGTCAGGCGCTGTCCCTCCCCCGACTGCCCGCCCACTGGGCGGGCTGTTGGGGTCCGCCACCGGCGTGCTGTGGGTGCGGGTGTGTGGGTGTGGGGGCCCAACACTGTCCCCTTGGCCTGCATGCCCTGTGGGGGCTGCATGCCGCGGTGGTGGTACGGGGCCGTCCCCAGGGGGGGTGGCCTGCCACCCTTGTGAGGGGCGTCTGGTGTCAGTCGCTGTCCCTCCCCCGGCCGCCCGTCCTCTGGAGCGGCCAGCCAGGGTTCCGCGACCCGTCTGTCCCGGGTGCGGTCGGTGCGGGCGTGGAGACCCAGCACCAGCTGGACAGCATGCGCCCTTGCGGGCCGGCGTTGCTCGCAGTGGGGGTGGCAGAAGGGCGTCCCCGGGGGGGGTGCCTTCCGCCATTGTGAGGGGCGTCTGAGGTCAGACGCTGTCCCTCCCCCGACTGCCTGCCCACTGGGCGGGCTGTTGGGGTCCGCCACCCAAGTGCTGTGGGCACAGGTGTGTGGGTGTGGGGGCCAAATACTGTCCCCTTGGCTTGCATGCCCTGTGGGGGCTGCGTGCGGCGCGGGTGGTGGGGGGCCGTCCCTGGGCGGGATGGCCTGCCACCGTTGTGAGGGGCGTCTGGTGTCAGGCGCTGTCCCTCCCCCGGCCGCCCGTCCTCTGGAGCGGCCAGCCAGGGTTCCGCGACCCGTCTGTCCCGGGTGCGGTCGGTGCGGGCGTGGGGCCCCAGCACCGGCCCCACAGCGTGCGCCCTTGCGGGCCGGCGTTGCTCGCTGCGGGGGTGGCGGAAGGGCGTCCCCGGGGGGGGTGCCTTCCACCATTGTGAGGGGCGTCTGAGGTCAGGGGCTGTCCCTCCCCCGACTGCCCGCCCACTGGGCGGGCTGTTGGGGTCCGCCACCCACGTGCTGTGGGCGCGGGTGTGTGGGTGTGGGGGACCAACACTGTCCCTTGGCCTGCATGCCCTGTGGGGGCTGTGTGCCGCGGGCGTGGTGGGGGGCCGTTCCGGGGGGGGGCTGGCCTGCCACTGTTGTGAGGGGCGTCTGGTGTCAGGCGCTGTCCCTCCCCCGGCCGCCCGTCCTCTGGAGTGGGCAGCCAGGGTTCCGGACCCGTGTGTCCCGGGTGCGGTCGGTGCAGGCGTGGAGACCCAGCACCAGCTGGACAGCATGCGCCCGTGCGGGCCGGCGTTGCTCGCAGTGCGGATGGCGGAAGGGCGTCCCCGGGAGGGCTGCCTTCCACCATTGTGAGGGGCGTGTGAGGTCAGGCGCTGTCCCTCCCCCAACTGCCCGCCCACTGGGCGGGCTGTTGGGGTCCGCCACCAACGTGCTGTGGGCGCGGTTCTGCTGGTGTGGGGGCCCAACACTGTCCCCTTGGCCTGCATGCACTGTGGGGGCTGCGTGCCGCGGGCGTGGTCGGAGGCGTTCCCCGGGGGGGGTGGCCTGCCACCGTTGTGAGGGGCGTCTGGTGTCAGGCGCTGTCCCTCCCCCGGCCGCCCGTCCTCTGGAGCGGGCAGCCGGGGTTCCGCGACCCGTGTGTCCCGGGTGCGGTCGGTGCAGGCGTGGAGACCCAGCACCAGCTGGACAGTATGCGCCCTTGCGGGCCGGCGTTGCTCGCAGTGGGGGTGGCGGAAGGGCGTCCCCGGGGGGGGTGCCTTCCACCATTGTGAGGGGCGTCTGAGGTCAGGCGCTGTCCCTCCCCCGACTGCCTGCCCACTGGGCGGGCTGTTGGGGTCCGCCACCAACGTGCTGTGGGCGCGGTTGTGTGGGTGTGGGGGCCCAACACTGTCCCCTTGGCTTGCATGCCCTGTGGGGACTGCGAGCCGCAGGGGTGGTGGGGGGCCGTCCCCGGGGGGGGTGGCCTGCCACCGTTGTGAGGGGCGTCTGGTGTCAGGCGCTGTCCCTCCCCCGGCCGCCCGTCCTCTGGACTGGGCAGCCGGGGTTCCGCGACCGGTGTATCCCGGGTGCGGTCGGGGCGGGCGTGGGGACCCAGCACCGGCCCCACAGGGTGCGCCCTTGCAGGCCGATGTTGCTCGCAGTGGGGGTGGCGGAAGGGCGTCCCCGGGGGGGGTGCCTTCCACCATTGTGAGGGGCGTCTGAGGTCAGGCGCTGTCCCTCCCCCAACTGCCCGCCCACTGGGCAGGCTGTTGGGGTCCGCCACCCACGTGCTGTGGGCGCGGGTGTCTGGGTGTGGGGGCCCAACACTGTCCCCTTGGCTTGCAAGCCCTGTGGGGGCTGCGTGCCGCAGGGGTGGTGGGGGGCCGTCCCCGGGGAAGGTGGCCTGCCACCGTTGTGAGGGGCGTCTGGTGTCAGGCGCTGTCCCTCCCCTGGCCGCCCGTCCTCTTTGGCGGGCAGCCAGGGTTCCGCGACCCGTGTGTCCCGGGTGCGGTTGGTGTGGGCGTGGGGACCCAGCACCAGCCCCACGGCGCGCGCCCTTGCGGGCCGGCATTGCGCGCCGTGGGGGTGGCGGAAGGGCGTCCCCGGGGGGGGTGCCGTTCGCCGTTGTGAGGGGCGTCTGGGGTCAGGCGCTCCTCCTCCCCAGGCTGCCCGCCCTCTGGGCGGGCTGTCGGGGTACGCTACCCACGTGCTGTGGGCGCGGGTGTGCGTGCGTGGGGGCCCTGCACCGGCCCCGTGGCCCGCGTGCCCTGTGTCAAGCGCCCCCTCTTCCCTGCTGCCCGCCCTCTGGGCGGGCTGCCGGGGCCCGCTGGCCGCGTGCCGTGGGTGCGGGTGTGGGTTTATGCGGTGTGTGAGGTGCCTGTGCGGTGCATGCCGTGGTGCTGGGTGTTGCCCCTCGCCTGTCCCTCTGGTGCCCCCCTCTCTGGTGCTTTGTTGCGGTGTTGCGCTCCCCGTGTGCCTGCCGTGCCCCCTTCACTGCGCGCATCCCTTGCTCGTCTGCTGGCTACCTCCCGTTTCTTTCGTGGCTTCGTCGTTCTTTACCCTTTCCTCTGCCCTCCGTTGGCTCGCCCTCCTCCCTGGCATGCACGTTTTCCCTGCCTCCGCCCTGGTGTGTGTCTCGGTCTTTCCCGTTGCCTACTTCCTTGGCCCCGGTTCTCGGGCCCTCTTCTTTCTCTCCTGTTCGGTCCTGTGAGACAGAGGGAGGATTGGGGCGTGAGGGCCTACTAGGTAACTAGGCTACTAGGTAAAATACTTGCGCTTGTCTCTTTATCCATGTTGGCGCCATTATTGTTGCGTTCTCCGTCGCGTGGCACATAACATACCTGCGTTTGCATTTGTGTTCATACCCTGGTGCTTGTTTGTGGCGGTGGCGGTCGTGTGGCTTGTGCGGGCAGGCCTGCTTGTTGTGTTATGCTTCCTCCTGCGCTGATGGCCTACAGAGAGAGGGAAGAGGGTGGGTTTCTTGGCGGTCTCCTGGTCTGCGGGTGCGCTGGCGTGGCGGCGTTGTTTACGTCGTTCTCTTTGTCCATCCTGGGTCCTTCTATCCCCGTGGTGTTCGCGGCGGCGGTTTTGGGTTCGCGCTCCCTCGCCATACCTTGCTCGTGCATGCTTGCGTGTGTGGGCATACCACTTGCTCTTTTTGTGCCCTCGGGCTTGTGGTTTGTGTGTTTGGTGGCGGTGGCGTCCTCTCTGGTGGCGTGTGGCTGCTTTCCCTCCGTTTTGCGGGGCTGCGCGCCCTTCATACCATCGCTTCTTCCCGTTAGGTATTCCCTCATACCACTCATGTTCTGTTCCTCGGTGTTGGCGGCTTCTTGTTCTTCGCGTGTTCTTTGGCGGCGTCCACATTTTCTCTGGCGTTGGCGGCTTCCTCCCGTGTTGATGGCCTATGGAGAGAGGGTGGGGGTTTGTTTTCATGGCATTTCCTCGGTCGGCGTTGTGTACTTCGTGCTGGTAGTCCGTCCTTGGTCCTTCTATCCCCGTGGCGACTGCTGCGGCGGGCTCGGGCTCGTGCTCCTTTGCCATACCTTGTCTGTGTGTGCTTGCGCGCGTGGGCACACCACCCTTGCTCTCTTTGTGCCCTCGGGTCTGCGGTTTGAGTGTTTGGTGGCGCTGGTGTGCTCTCCGGCGGCGTGTGGCTCTCTTCCCTCGTTTTCGCGGGGGTTCCCTTCATACCATCACTTTTTTCCGCGTGGGCTGCCCACTAGGTATGCCCTGATACCATCTTTTTTCCGTTCCGCGGTGTTGGTGGCCTCTTGTTCTTCGTGTGTTCCTTGGCGGTGTCTACATTTTCTTCGGCGGTGGCGTCCTATAGGGTGTACATGTTCGGGAAAGGAGAAAGGGAGGCGGTTTCTTTGGTTGCTGGGCGCGTTGGCGTTGCATGTGTCTCCATCCTCGGTGGCCCTTGTTGTGTACATCCATACCTTTTGTTGTTTGCGGCGGCATATATGTGCGCGGGCATACCTCTTGCTCTCCTTGTGCCCCTGGGTGCTTGTGGTACGTGTGTTTTGTGGCGGTGATGCGCCCTCCGGTGGCGTGTGGTTCCCTCCTTTTGGTTACATACGGGTGTTCCTCATACCATGCTTCTTTCCTCCGTGCGAACGGCCTAGAGTGTAGAGAGCATAGAATGCGTACGTGAGTGGTTGGGCGGCGGCGTGGTGCTCGTGGAGGTGGTTTGTTCGGTGGTGGGTACGTCTCCTTGTTTATACCTTGTCGTGCATGCGGCGGCTCCAACGGCGTGTGCGTGCATGGACATACCTCATGGCTTGGCGTCCGCGGGCACTTTTGCATGTGTTTCATGGTGTGGTGTGCCTTTCTTTTTTTTTCAGTGTGGCGCTTTGCGCTTCGGTGGTCTTTTCCCCTTGTCACTCTCACACACCTTGCTTGTCCCATGGCTTCCTTGTCCTATGCGTGCGAGGGATAGTAGCGGGTGTGCCCCTTTGGTGGTGGTGATGTGGCGGTTGTGCCCTCTTCCTCATGCGTTGACCTCGGCTCCCTTTCGTCGTGTGGCTGCGTGGCGTATCGTGTAACATACTTGGTTCGGCAGCCGGCGTGTTTTCGTGGCGTCTACCCTATGTTGTCTTGTCGTTTTTGCTTTGCTTGTTGGTGTTGGGGCGCACACAAGTCCCCTACTCCTATTGCATGCCCTTTGCTAAGTGATTTCGGGCACACAACACGCAACGTTCCGCTTTCCCGTCTTGGCGGCTCTTTTGTGCTACAAAAAGGGAGGTTGGTGTGTAAGAGCGGTTGTCATGGTTGCCCCGCATTGCATTGCAGGACAGGACCGTTAGCCCCCCATGACAACCGCTCCCTGGCCGAAGGCCATCGTTTTTGCCCTAATCTCGCCTCTAATCATCTTCTTTGTTGTTGGAGCGCGCACAAGTCCCTAGCGCCGAGGACACGCACTTTGCTAGGTGTTTTGGGGCAGGCAACGCTCAACTTCGTCGCCGTCGCGACTCTGTTGTGCTTCTTTTTCTGTGAGTGTCCTAAATTTTGCGACCTCGCCTAACAGCGGCGTAAAATTTTTTTGGGGGTTTCTGAGTTCGGGAAAATCGATTTTGCGCTTTATTTTTTCAGGTTATGTCTTTTTCTTGGTTTTTTTTTCTTCTGCTGCGATCGCGCGACGCTTGATTTTCCTGTCTACAAGGCGGTCATTTTTCGTCCGTTTCCCGGGGCCTGCTGGTGGGGCTGCCTTTCAGGTGGGGGTGTGCTGCAGTTGCCGTGGCCCTCCCCTTTTGTTTATCTTTCGTTTCGGGCTGCGGGGGGTGTGTGTGGCTCTCGACCAGGTCGTGTCTTGCCTTCGTGGTGTTCGCCGCTGCCCTTCCCGGTCTTGGGTCTCTTGGTCTCCGTCCCGCCTTCCCCACTCGTTTGGGCTGCGCCTATGTTTGCCCGCCACTGCTCTAGTGGGGTGTCTGTCGGCGTGTCCAGGATGTCTTTTCCTCCGGTGGGCCGCTGCTCTCGGCTGGGTGTCGCCAGTTTTGGCAGGGCGGTCCTCCGGTATTCTTTCGGGGGGCCCCGTTGGTGCCGCCTTCGGTACCGTCTGGCTGGAGGGTCTGCCTGCCTCTCGTGGAGTGGGTGCGCGGCTTCGCGGCTGTGTGTCTGTCTCTTGCCCCCCCCCCCCTTTGTTTTTCTTTTCTGTGCTGTTTGTTTGTTTCCCCCCCTTTTTCTTTCTGGGGGGGGGGGTCTGCCTGTTCCTCCCTCTGCCTTCCTTGGGCTGGTGCACGCACTGGTCAGCATTTGGTGTGGTTAAACGGGTTGCTGTTGGTGCTTGCGATTTGCTGAGCCGTGCCCCGGACCCATGGGTCAGCTGGGTTATGTACAAGCTTGGCCCGGTGGCCTTTCCTGTCTGGTTACGTTCTGGCTCTGCCAGCTGGGCGGTTGTGCCAGGCGGTTTCGTAAGGCCCTGGCTTAGGGGGGGTGGGGTTTTTCGTGTCCCTCCGCCTTTGTGGTGCCGGCTTTAACTTTCTGCTGGCGGTTTGTGTGGGAGGGCGGCTGCTGTCGTTGCCGGGTGTGCGGTGGCCCGTAGCCGGTGTGCGGCGGGCTGGTGTGGCGTCGTCCCACGGTTGTGGGCGCGTTTCCTCCCCTTCCGGGGTGTGCGGCGGCTTGCTCGGGTTAGACCCACGGTTAGCGTCCCTTGCTTTGGTGTTGTGGTGTGCTTTGGTGCGACGTGCTGTGTTGTGTCCTGTTTTGCTGTGCTGCACTGTGCTGGTCTGTGCTGTGTTGTGGTGCGCTCTGCTCTGTCGTGCCGTGTCGCGCCGTGTCGTGCTGTGGTGCGCCGTCCTGTGCCGTGTCGCGCCGTGTCGTGTTGTGGTGTGTCGCGTTGTGGGGTGCCTTGTCTTGGTGCGTTGCACGGCAGTGGGCTGCGGTGCGGTGTGCCGTGTTGCCTCGTGTTGTGCCGTGTATTGCTGTGCCGTGGTGTGTGGTGGGGCCTTTTCACTGCCGTCCTGGCGTGGGGTGGGGTCGGCGCTGGCTAGATTGGCCCGTTTCGTGGTGCGGACGCGGGCCGAGGTTATGTGGCTGGCTGCTGGGTGTGGGGCGGGGTTAGGTCTCGCGTGGCTTGTTGGATCTGTGCTCCTTGGGGCGGGTAGCCGGGTCCCGTGGCCCGTTTTTGCGGCTGGTGCGGGCGTGGGGACCTTGCACGAGCCCCACAGCGTGCGCTCATGCAAGCCGATGTTGCGTGGGGTAGCAGGAGGGTGTCCCCAGGAAGATTGCCCTGCGCCGTTGTGAGGGCCGTCTGCGGCTAGGCGCTCATCCTCCTCCGGTTGCCCGTCCTTGGGGCAGGCAATCGCGGCCCGCTGCTGACTTGCTGTGGGCGCGGATGTGCGGGTGCGGGGACCCGGCACTGGCCCTTTGGCGTGCATGCCCTGCGGGGTGTCGCGCGCCGCGGGGCTGCCAGGACGTTGCCCCGTGGAAGGGACCTCCCATCTTTGTGAGGGGCGTCTGGTGTCAGGCGCACTCCCTCTCCCGGCTGCGCGTCAATGGGGCGGTTAGCTGGGCCCCATTGCCCATGTTTTCTGGGCGCGGGTGGTGCGGGTGTGGGGACCCCGCACCGGCCCCACAGCGTGCGCTCCCGCGAGCCAGCGTTGCGCGTTGTTGGGGTGGCAGGAGGGCGTCCCTGTGGGGGGTGCCTTGCGCTGTTGTGAGGGGCGTCTAGGGTTAGGCGCTCATCCTCTCCCGGCTGCCAGTCCCTGGGGCAGGCAGCCTGGGCCCGCTGCCCACTCGCTGTGGGCGCGGGCGTGCGGGTGCGGGGATCCGGCACTGGTCCTTTGGCGTGCATGCCCTGTGGGGTGTGGCGCGCTGCGAGGGTGGCGAAAGGTTGCCCCGTGGGGGTCAGCCCTCAACGCTGGGAGGGGCGTCTGGTGTCAGGCCCTCTCTCTCTCCCGGCTGCCTGTCCTTGGGGCAGGTGGCCGGGCCCTGTTGCCCATGTATTTTGGTGGCGGGTGGTGCAGGCGTGGGGACCCATCACCGGCCCCACAGGGTGCGCTCTTGCCAGCCGGCGTTGCGCGCTGTGGGAGTGGCGGAAGGGCGTTCCCGGGGAGGCTGCCTCGCGCCGTTGTGAGGGGGGTCTTGGGTTAGGCGCTCTCCCTCCCCTACTCTGCGGCCCGTCCTTGGGACAGGCAGCCGGGGCCCGCTGCCCAATTGCTGTGGGCGCGGGCGTGTGGGTGTGGGGATCCGGCACTGGCCCTGTGGCGTGTGTGCCCTGCGGGGTGTCGGGCGCCGCGGGCGTGGCAGGAGGTTGCCCCGGGGAGGTGGTACCTCTCACCGCTGTCAGGGGCGTCTGGTGTTCGGCACTCTCCGTCTCCCAGCTGCCCGTCCTTGGGGCGGGTAGCCGGGCCCCTGTGGCCCGTTTTTGTTTTGGCGCGGGTGGTGTGGGTGTGGGGACCTAGCACGAGCCCCACAGCGTGCGCCCTTGCGAGCCTACGTTGCGCGCCGTGGGGCCGGCAGGAGGGTGTCCCCGGGGGGGGTGCCTCACGCCATTGTGAGCCGCGTCTCTGGTTAGGCGCTCATCCTCACCCGGCTGCCCGTCCTTGGGGCAGGCAGTCAAGCGCTGTGCGGGTGTAGGGACCCAGCATTGGCCCTTTGGCTTGCGTGCCCTGCGGGCTGTTGCGCGCCGCGGGGGTGGCGGGAGGTTGCCCCGGGGGGGGTACCTCCCACCGTTGTGAGGGGCGTCTGGTGCCAGGACATCTCCCTCTCCCAGCTGCCTGTCCTTGGGGCGGGTGGCCGGGTCGTGTTGCCCATGTTTTCTGGGCGTGGGTGGTGCAGTCGTGGGGACCCATCACCGGCCCCACAGCGTGCTTTCTTGGGATCCTGCGTTGCGCATTGCGGGAGTGGCAGGAGGGAGTCCGAAGGGGGGGGGGGGTGCCTTGCGCCGTTCTGAGGGGCATCTGGGGTTCAGCGCTCTCGCTCCCCCTGCTGTCTGTCCTTGGGGCAGGCAGCCGGGGTCGGCTGCCCATATGTTGTGGATGCGGTTGTGCTGGACCGGAGTCCAGCTCACGATGCAGCTACAGAAGAGGGTGCCTTTTCTTGATGGAGTGGATGAATAACTACTCTGCAAAGCAGAGCAATCCGGATCAATTTTCTGGGCCCTAAAAGATGCTGAACATATTGTCTGTTGATGAACGGCTTACTCTGAAAAAGGCCAAAGGTCTGTATCGCTGAACGCAGTCACAGAGCGGTTATGGAAAGGTGTAGACTTTGCATTTAGGTAGCAACATTGCTAAGAAATGCACTTCTTTCATGCAACAGCTTGTGAAGGAGGCAGGAAAAGCCCTGCTATCATATGTATTTTGCAAGCATCTTATCCCGGTTCATGAAACGCACCCAATGGATTATGCAAGGCAGTAAACCATGGAATATAAGTACTATTGATGAGACGTTTGTGTGTGTGTACTTGTTCAGCAAACCATTGTGCGTTGATACAAGCGAAGGAGTCCATCATTGCTCATACTATCAGCGCCTATTAGCTATGAAGTGCATCAGTCCTGGCTACAAACAATCAGCAATGACGTACTGTGTGACGACCTATCTGGGTCTCCACCCTGATTTTGTAGCTGATGGCAAGGCCTTTGTTCCATGGTCCTATTGTAGAGGGTGTATGGTGTTCAATGACACCTGCACACTGTGTTCATAAGACTCAGGAAATTACACATGACTTTGCACATATCTCAACCGCCTATCAACAACTTTCGCCGAAAGCACAGGTTTTCTGCACCTCTGTTAATGCACGATTACGTATTGAGGCTTGTACCCCACAACACTAATGTGCAGTAGCACAGTAGCAGTAGCGCAAGAGAAGTTAAATTTGTAGCACCACGAATAGTGGATGGGTACTGTAGCTGCACATTTGTTCATCTCTAGACCCTCGAATTTGGATCCCGATTTTCATTATTTCTTCGTACTCTTTTGGTTGGTGCGATGCACTCCTTTGCAACGGTAATGCGCATTTGGGCATTATTCTGTGATGCTGATCATCCGTTTTTTCACAAAAGATACCCTACTTCTGCGACTATCAAAAGGTTCCATGTTTCAAGAAGCACATGCTCGCTTTGTACGGCCACAACTGTTGCAAAGTGGTGCAACCTTCGGCATTCAAAAGTTGGAGTTTTTTTCCCAATCTTTAGTTCGATTTCATCTCATTCTTTGTCCTTGTGATTGCGTACAAAGTTCATAGTGCTGTGGATACCGTTGCAGAATTCGGAAGTGTAGGAGTAAGAAAAAGTGTATTTCCGTGCAAAAAGGTGACCTTTAGTTGTCTTAGTGATGCCTAGAGGCATACTACATTTGTATCTTAGTATTGACCTAACCAAAAAGGGGTGACAAGGCATTTTGACCTATAAAACCAAGCACTAAACTTTGGATGTTGTGCGGACCCCTGACATAAACACCGTTTTCTGGACTGACTGAGGCGCTGACATTGATCCAGAGCCTATACATCTTTCTATACTTTCTCATGAATCCTTAGCTGTCCTAGTGGGGTGCAGCCTAGGGGGCTGGGGCACCTCTTTTTGAGAGGTCCTGGGTTGAATACACAGGCAGCCTAGCTAAGTGGAAGATCCCATGTGACATGGCAGTGACCTCAGCGCCACAGGCCATGCCACCTCAGCACCTATGGGACCCAAAACAACGCGTGCACATCTCTAGATGGCACTATAAAAGAGAAAGTGCACTTGTGGGCAGTTTTCCTATGATTCTAGGATATTTTCTAACTGTCTCTTCCCAAATCTTTAGTTATTGTGAGTTCCTTTATGTAGATACATTGTCGATCTTTTCTCCATTGGCTGCAGCCCTTCATGTTGTGCATTTGATCCTGAATATCCTCTTCTTGCACTGTCGGGAATCAGGAGCTTTTGTCCATTATTTCATTTTATCAAAACATTGGCGGCGAAGGCGCTGAGGTCCTTCCCAGTGAAGTGAGGCAGGTTCACCACCATCTTAGAGGTGGTGATAGCCTTAGCCTCCTTGGATCTGCCTCTCTCATGGCGCTTACTTCTCCTCTTCTTCTTCTTCGTTCTATCACTCGGGTGCTCGGGGTCCTCAGCATCATCGTCCTCAGAGGGTGAAGCAAAAGTTAGAGAGGGCGGCTTATCATCCCAAGGATCACCGCCCAAGCCACTGGAGCCATAGGGCTCCACATCCACCATCGCCCTTAAGGCTGTAAGTCCCAAATGATCCAGCTCAGCTCGGGTGGAGTTGTCCACATGGCTATAGGGCGGCTGGGCAATTCTCCGCACGAGGGGACTCCTTGGTACGGCTGCAGGGGTTGGCATAGGTCGAGTTCTGACACCACCTAGAGTATGAGCCAGTCCCGCCACCAGGTGGGTGGCCTGCACTCGCTGAGGGGAAGCCCCGATGGCCATAGGTGACCCTTCAGGAGGTATCAGGGGCTTCAGATTGTTCCTGATTTCCTGCGTCATGTCGTGGACTAGCGCTCCAGTAGCGCTGCTGAGGGCCTGCTTAATCTCCGAGCGCATCAGGGACCTGAAAGAGGATCTTCCCGATCCCTTACTCCGTCCTCCACAAGACTCAGGGCCTCAAAGGCTACTCAGAGAGGCGAAGCCAGGCGTTGGCATTGCATAGCCAGGCTCAGGTGCAGCATACCCAGGAAAATAGGTTGGGCGCACACCAGCAGGGGGCCCGTGATATCCCGGAGCGTATTGGAGTGGCATAGGCTCATGGATACCGGCGTAGGTGGAGCTGGATGCCACTGGCTCGCTGACTGCAGTTGCCATAGGTGGCGCAGTCGCGACTTGGTTCACACCACAGGTGGGGTAAGGCATACCAGTAGAGCCTAGACCCTCAGCCATAGCTGGAGTGGTTCTGGGTGAGGATGTTGCTCGATGTGCGGCTGGAAGTGTAGTGATCGTTTGAAAGGGTGCTGCAGGGCGGTCAGAGGCGCTTGGCGCGCTCTCCGAAGGTTGGTCATCGAGAGGTACCTCATTGGATGGATCGTGTGCATCTCCAGGGTCTTCCTCTTTGGCTCACATATCCACTGCTCCCTCCTCCTTCTCCCTGCCTTCAAGTACTCCAACGGATAGTCCACTGAAGGCGAATCCCAAGCCCTCAAGCAAATCGTCCTCAAGTCCACCTAAGGGAACTGACGGTACAAGCTTCTCAGGTTCAGGTTCACTAGGACTGGGCTTCGGTGCCGGCTTTGCTGGTGCCGCTGAGGGTGCTGCCTTCTCGGCAGTGTCCTTGGTGTCCATATGGTATTCCACCGCCCTTCAGAAGTGTTGTCAGTCTCCACATATTGGTTGTACTGCACGGTCCTGCAGGTAGACAAAGACTGAAAGCCTCTCCTACCAGAACGTTAAAACAGGCTTCCACTGTTGATGCTTTGATGATATTGTTTGTTTTGTGCCTCTGCTTGCTCCTGCTGCTTCTTGATGTAGCTCAAGTTTTCCAAGAGTTTTGGACGGTTCCTGAGGATGACCGGCCAGCCCCAAGTTAGTTGGCAGGTGAAGTGTCACCTACTCTTGCAGTGTTGCAAGACCAAGTACTTGGAGAAGCAAGTCAAGCAGATGATGACTAAGTCTGCCACGTTCGCCGGTGTGTTGGTTGACCTTGAGAGGCAGTACCCCTCCTAAGAGACCGAACTATCCATGCGGACCGACATCAAGAACCTGGTCATGTTCCCCAACAGCCCCAAGGCTGCGCCCATTTCTGAACTATTGGCCGACTTGGACCACTGCATAAGGCGACTGACGCCCGGATCATACGGCAGCGATGAGATGCTTTTCTGGTTCGGGGCCAAGATCCCACGAGATGTGTGGGATGAGTGTCGGGCCACGGGGGAACGCAAGGCAAGAATCCGCACCTACGAGGACTTGTCCGTACTACTATTGGTATCACTATTGGAGCTGGCGCTGGAGAAGGAGGGTGCCCAGCACCTCCACGCCTACCGCTCGGAGGAGGCTACTCTGGGGACCATGGCAGTCGGCATCAAGGACCTCGACCCGGACAAGGGACTATCCCTATGAATGCTGGCTATGTGAGCAATGTGCAAGACCTCTTCTGGTGTGACGCCAGAGATGAGCAGGGCGGCCTCATGCATGCCCCGGACTGCGATCAGCATGGGTGCTTCGTGGTCCAGGGCAAGAAGCAGGAGACAAACACCGGTGCGAAGGCTAAGCTGCCTGACCACTACAGGTGTACCATCACCTGTGCCTTCTGTGGCAAGCGCAAGCACTACGAGGACAAATGCTACCACAAGCAGCGCTTGACAGCCAAGCTGAAGAGCGAGGTCCAGAGTGGCGGTGGAAGTGCCGGAGCCAAGAGCCATGTGGGAAAGGCAAGGGTAAGTCTCAAGGACGGGACAAAGGCCAAGGTCAAGCACCAGACAAAGGTGGAGGACGCGGAACCCCTGAGAAGAAGAACCAGGACAAGAACAAGGACAAGAACCAGGACAGGTCCGGGGCAAACCCGAGCCCTACGCCAGGGAGGACCAATTTTGAGCCCTCTGGTGGGCAGGAGGACACAGGGCCTACGACCCGTTCCCAGACGCAAGCTCAACAAGAACAAGGAACTAAGCGTGCCAACAAAGGCGGGGACGAGTCTAACGCCCGCAAACGTTCCCGCTTCATGCGGATAGCGCAAAAACTGCGCAAAAAGGGGTTTGACGTTACCTGTCAAGCTGAGTTCTGACAGGGACGCTCTGGGGGATGTAGAGACCTGGTGTTCTGGGTACGTATCCGCCTTGGGGGACGTGAATACCTTGGAGTACTGGATACTGGGGCTACAATATTAATTGTGGCCTAGAACATTTTACCTCGTGGGGACCTGAAGAACACCATGCCTACCGCAGCCATTCGCATGGAGGATGGCCATATGGTGCACAGTTGTGGGGACTGCAAAGTCCACATGCCTATGGGATCAGGGAGCATTGCCCATTGGTACTACGTAATGGAGACCGAAGCCTTCGACTTTGTACTGGGGACCGACTTCTTTGTGGAGCACTCCCAGATTCTTTCCCTCACGCTGCAAGCACCCTATGTCCTCCAAGTTGACCATGGTGACGGAGGGGAATCTGTACCACTGGAGCAGTCTGAGCAAATGTCAAGCTACCTGAGGGTGTGCAAGAAGGAGCCCTGTGCCATGATGGTCGCCTCCAAAAATGAGGACTATCAGCTCCTTGGGGATGTCTTGGACCAAGGTCTAAAGGAGTTGGGATACTCCAGGACAGAACTGAACGTGGAGTTGTTCGCCAGTGACAAGCAGCCTGTCCTGGACCTCTACTGCAGCAAAAGGCAAAATTGCTGCTACAAGTTTTATTCGCCCTCTTTCCCGATGGCCTACCGGAACGCCAGGTTCACTGAACTGAGGAGAGTCTTCATCAAGGTGGCCTTGGATTGTTCCCGTATGGTCCTGTGTTCCCCCGATTTGGGAGCCCATTGGGGAAATGAGTACTGGCGTACTCTATTGGAGAAGCTTACGCTCACCTCTATCCAGCTGCCCGACAACGCCATCTACGTGCCTCTCGGTCACAAGACGCCTATTGGGAAGCCAGGATGGGGGAGCATGCTCAGCGTGATCGACGGGGGCCTAGCCCCAGTACCCTGCGAGATCTGGACCCTGCTGTGGTCCAGGAAGTTCAACGTGAGAGCAGCGGCTGCACCCTGGATGTCCTGAAAGACCGACTCTGGCCTCGAGACGCTGTGGAAACTACTCCCGGGGGCCGAGCCACCCAGCTCCATACACTCTGATGACGAAACAGAGCATGACGCGTTCTTCGTGCAGACGTGTGTGGAGGAAGTAGAGAACGCCGAGTACGCTGCCCCACAGAAAGCCCTACTCTCCATTAGGGGAGAGGAGCCCTTGGACGAGGAGTTGGACCCCCGATCCAGGCTGAGAGAGTATGTGGACTCCAAGAGGAGATTGGTGGCGAAAAAGGTATGCTACGCTAAGCCTACCCGCCGCTCATGGCGGTTGAAGCAAGGGTCTATGGGAGATATCTCCCAACTGAAGGAGGACCTTGAACAGAAGATTACCACCTGGCAACAGGAGGTGGATCTAAAGCTCATGAAGAGCGTAGGTGGATCACACGGGAGGACCCCGGAGGAAGATGAACTCTCAGAGGAATGCGTATGCGAACCCCCTCGAGCGTGCCTATGCTGTCACCGTCCACCTGAGACTGTGCAGCGGGACCTTCTATACGCGTACCAAGGGCTGGAGGATACTACTAAGGACACTGAGCCGGTTGACGATCACCTCCCTGCTTCTATTCATCAAGGGGCAAGCAATCTACACTCTGACAAGGACCTGCAGGACAAGTTCAAGCTCTTGCACCCTAGAGTACCGAAGTTGATCAGGACCTACCTGGAGGTGTTTGGTGAACTACACCCACGAGCCTACTGTGACAAGCTGGTACAGATGGACCTCAAGCTGAAGCCCGAGTTCGTGGGTCACAAGATGCGTAGGAGACCCTACCTGGCTCCTAAGGAGCAGGCCGATGAGCTTGAGCGACAGATACAAGAGTGCATCAACGCTGGCCTAGTCCTTGAGTACAAGGATGTGGAGGACTGCCAACACTGCAGCCCCTGTTTCCTGGTGGCTAAACCTGGGTCTACAGCCAAACGGCTGGTGGCGGACTATGGAGAGCTAAACAAGAAAACGCTGAACCACTCGGGGTCTATTCATAACATGGATTCAACGCTAGAGAAGATAGCCTCCTACCGCTACAAGACGAAGATGGACGAGCGGAGTGGTTTCTGGCAAGTGGACCTGACGCCCTATGCCCAAGAGCTCCTGGCGTTCATCACCCCTCAGGGGAGGCTGTTCAAGTGGAAGGTCATGCCCTTTGGCGTGGCCAACGCACCCGCTCTTTTTCAAGAGCTGATGAACAAGATCCTGTCCATCCTACGTCGGAGACCTGTGATGCAAGAACTCATATCCTGAGGCGCCCAGATCGAAGCACACATGGACGATGTATGCCTGGGAACGAATACTCAGGAGGACCACCTAATCCTCTTGGGTGAGTTGTTTGCAGTCTGCCAGGAGAACAACACCCGACTCAAGCTGGAGAAGTGTGAGTTCATGTAGGAGACTATGCAGTACTCGGGGTTTCACATTCGCTATTGGTGGTGGACCCCTGAGGCCTCTAAGGCCATACCCCTGATGGACGCTAAGGTACGACATGAAGACGTAAATAAAGGACTCCATGATGTACGCAGCTTCATTTGGGCTTGCCATTTCTACCGCCCCCAGATCGAGAATTTCACCTACAGCAGCGCCATCCTGACGGACCTCATCAAGAAGAGTACTACCTGGCGCTGGGGCCCTCAAGAGCAACAGGCATTTGACGAGCTCAAGGACAGACTGGCTAACGCTAAGTGCTTGGGCGTGCCTATGGCACAGGGAGAAATTATCCTGCTGACTGACACCAGCAATGTGGGCGGAGGTGCAACGCTGTTCCATTGGCAAGCAGTAGAGAAGGAGGAGTCGGACTCGGCCATTTTCCAATGGGGGACTGATGGACTGAACCGAGACAGTACTCTCAAGCACAGGTACCCTGACAACCGATGGGTCCTGGTTCCTCTGGGCGATTGGAACTGGAAATGGAACCAGGCCAGGGGTAACCAGTCTACCTATGAGCAAGAACTGCTCGCGGGTATCCTGGTGCTATCCTCTCAGTCCCGACTTTTGGGGAGCAACCCTGTGGTTGGGCTATGTGACAAAGAACCGGTCCGTACCTTCCAAACGGGGTCCGCACCTCAGAAGGCTAAGCTCAGACACTGGTGGACCTACCTGAGCCAGCTACGGCTCTCAGTACATGACATCCAGTGCGGCGAGAACAAGTTTGCAGACCACATCAGCCGCAACAACTTCGACGACATGATTGGTGCCAGTTCTGAGGAGCTAGCCAAGGAGGCGTTCAGCCGTAGGGACGTACACCTGGACCTCATTATGACCATGATCAGACCTCTAGACGGACTCCAACAAGTGGAGTACCTGAAGGAGTTTGGGGACATCTACAAACGCCTGGAGAAGCGTCTGGAACCCGTCCCGGTCAACCAGGAGCATTGGAAACGGGACAAGACCTATCTCTGGCATGAGGACCGGATAGCGGTGCCTAGGGACCGTATCCCCGCATTCCTCAAGGCGACCCATGAGTCCAGTGTTCATGTTGTGGCTGACCGTATCTTGAAACTATTCAAGAAGTTGCTCCACTCTACGTGGAGTGACGACCAGCTGCGGAACCGCTTCCAGCCCATCGTGGACAAGTGCCCGTGTCGGTCCTGCAAACCTGGAGATATCAGGGACAGAGGTCTATATTCGACCCTTCCTATCCCACACTGTGCCAACAGTGTAATCTATGTGGACTGCACGGAGATGCATGAGTTCGAGGGCTATGACTTTGCCCTAGTGGTAACCTGTGGGTCGACAAGGTTTACCAGAGTGTTCCCATGCACTAAACACATCACCGGTGAGGAGACCATGAAGATACTTCTGGAAGAGTGGTTCTGTGTCTATGGGGCACGCAAAGAAATTGACTCCGAAGAGGACGTCCGAGCACGCTCTGACACTGGCTGGTACAAGAGAGTCCTGAGGTCACTCAATGTCCAGGTGTCAACGGAGATTCCCTATACTCATACGAGTAACCCTCTATGTGAGCGTCCGATTCGTGTTCTCAAAGAGAAAGTCAGGATATGGTGCAAGACAGAGCGCACCAGGGACTGGATGAGACTACTCCCCGTCATATCACTGATGATGAACTCCCAAGAGAGTTCGACTACTGGCTACTCGCCCCATGAGCTGTTCATGGGACGCCCGGTGTGGTTCCTACACGCTCCCTATCCTGAGGATTCCTACTCTACGGTGGGAAGATGGGTGAAGGAGCTACAAGACAAGGTGGACAAGGCCAAGGCTATGCTCCAGAGAGTGAGGGAGCGACAGTGGAAAAAGAAAAACAAGCACCTAGTGCCTGCCTCCTATCAAGAGGGAGACTAGGTGCTGGTGCACCACAGTCGGCTACCAGCCTATCAGCGCTCACCCGCGATGACAGGTACTTTGGGCCCTACAAGATCCTGTCTGTGGATGGTCACCGCATCACTGTGCGGTGTTCTCCCCAACTAGGGGGGACCCTGGTGTGCGCAGCTCAACAGCTGAGGCGCTACTACGACCCAGAAGACCTCGGTGGGGGAGATTTGGAACTGAACGACGAGGAGATCGCCGCTCTGGACCTACAGGGCGCTGCCAGCTCTATGGAAGTGGAAGAAGAACTTCCTACAATGAATGCCCAGGAGATGGCAAAGGAAGGCTTCTACCTGGTGAAGTTTGTTTTCCGACACCGCTACCGCCAAGGGTGGCGTTTTCCTACCCTCTGGGAAGGGTTTGGAGTGGAGGAAGCTACCTGGGAGCCCTTATCTGCCTTCGCGCTTCCTGAGGGACGCCTAAATTCTGCTCTGGTAGACTACTTGTCCCAGAACAGCCTAGGAGAGTTGCTGAGGCTCGCTGAAACGCTTGCCTCGCAGAAGAAGCCTTGGGAGTGAACCCTTCGTATACCTGCCTATGTATGTGTGAGTGTGCTTAGCCTCGGGACCTATGAGCAAGCTGCAGAAATGGTGTCCTAATTATACCCAAGTCTGCACCCTCGCCGGCTGATGTCTTTACACGGTGCCATGGGGCAAGCCCCAGGGCTCTCCGCCCCTAGGTGCCCAATTTCTGTGCTGGCACCAAACATCTATGGCGGAATATTCAGCGCTAACGCGAAGGTATAGATTTTGCCTACCTACCTGCCTACTACATGGGAGGAGTGGCCAAAAGCTACGAGGCATGAAAACGCCTGTTTGCTAGACGGCCAAAACCTGGACTACCACTGCCACTGCCGACCACAAACCCTGAAAAATTTCAGGGAAACAGGCGGGACAGTGACACACTGACTACAGGTCCTGCACCCGGTACAGTGGCACCAGCCTTCGAAGGGTGAGCGAACACGGCTGTGCTCTAGCCCTCACTCAGGCCTACCACTCCTACACTCACACGCTACTTGCTGTTGTTCATGAAGAGTTCCAAGGCCCTAGTGGCCCTCCTGTGAGAAGGCAAGAGAACACAGCGCTACTAAGCCTCTATGGCCTAGCAGGTACATCAGAACACGTTTGCCTGCTAGGGCTTGGAGGGAAGGAGTGCTCTGTTTGCGTGCACAGCCTGTTTGCTTGTGTCTTTATGTCATACAGGGCCTGGCGCAGGCAGAATGGGAAGTAGTTGTGGTGTGATCAGCGCCCGTTTCAGCTGGGCAGAGAAAGAAATTGGTGTTGCACCAATCACCCTGACCTTAGCCACCTGAGAACAGAGGCAAATGCAGGACTGCTTTCAGCTGAGGAACCTAACCTGCCTCGCCGTATTATACGGGTCTCCGACAGGAAAATAATACGCTGTCTGAAAGCAGCCCTATCAAGCAAGCAAACTTAAGGAACCCCACCCGTTCTCTTAAACACCGTGGTGCGGAGCCCCAGGGTAACCTAAGCAAGGTTCATACCGCGCGCACTTCACGTGGCCTACCCTTTAATGCATCATGTGCATGCACGAGTATGCACGAGTGGGACAGTCTCCTATCGTACATAGGCGGCTCAAGCTGCATCGTCACAAACAACTGAAAAGGTGGTAAAAAGAAAGGTTTCGAAAGACATCAAATAATAATTATTTCAATGGATATGTGTAGCACGTCGTAAACAATTGTCATGAAACAAATATTGTCGTTGAAGTGACACAACCCATGGGTCCTCTACCGAAAATTATTGTTTTGTGTCCACTCTTTGCGCGAGGCCTCGCACAAAGGCGAACATTTGTGTCAGATTAATTTACCGCAGCGCAATGCATTAGACAGGTTGTGAGAAAAGAGAAACATGAGGTAGGTAGGTAGGTATCTTCGGGAGCTCGGGATGCCTCCTCTGACAGTGCAGGAAGAAGGTCTTACCAAGGGGACGTCCTGTCCCTCCCACTGCCCTAGGTCAGGTTCCTCTTAAGCCGCTCCCGCAGGTGCTTGGGAAGGCAGTGTCGCGGCCACCCGGTCAAGGTGTCCCAGGTGAGAGGGTGTCCTCACATGTGTCCATGGGTAGGGCCACATGCCCCCTCCTTTGGGCGGCAGCTCTGGGGGCTGCCCAGCCGTGTGGAGTATCTCTCACCACAAGGGGTATTGTTCCCGCTTGTCTACGGTACGACCGCCTCACCCTTGTGGCTTGTGTTGCGGGGCCGCTCCGCTGGGCAGCGGACCCCCTCCTGGACTGTGTACCAGCTCGCCTGTCACTGGTTGCTTCCATGGCTCTGTGTGACATTTGCCATGGTCCCCGATGCAGCCTGGCCGGGCTCGGACCAGTGGCCTTGGAGTACCGCTCCTGCCACTGGCCCGGTGGGTCGGCTGGGTCGCCCCAGCGTGTCCGACCCATGGGGTGTTGGTTCTTCCCTGTCCCTCGGCCGCCCTACGTGCGTGCGGTGTCCTGGGCCACTTGGCTCCTGTTCACCGGTGTGCCCGCTCCGTGCGTTGCGTTGCGTCTGCGGTGTCCAGGGCCACTTGGCTCCTGTTCACCGGTGCGCCTGTTGGGTGCGTTGCTTTGCTTGTGCGGTGTCCTGGGCCACTTGGCTCCTGTTCACCGGTGTGCTCGCGTGGTTTGTCGTGTTGCGTGTGCGGTGTCCTGGGCCACTTGACTCCTGTTCACCGATGCGCCCGCTCGGTGTGTTGTGTTGTGTGCCGGGTCTCCTGGGTCACTTGGCTCCTGTTCACCGGTGTGTCCGCTTGGTGAGCTGCTTTGTGTGTGCTATGTCCTGGGCCACTTGGCTCCTGTTCACCGGTGTGCCCGCTCGGTGCGTTGCGTTGCGTCTGGGGTGTCCAGGGCCACTTGGCTCCTGTTGACCCCGCGCCCGTTTGGTGCGTTGCTTTGCTTGTGCGGTGTCCTGGGCCACTTGGCTCCGGTTCACCGGTGTGGTCGCGTCGTTTGTCGTGTTGCGTGTGCGGTGTCCTGGGCCACTTGGTCCCTGTTCACCGGTGCGCCCGCTCGGTGTGTTGTGTTGCGTGTGGGGTGTCCTGGGTCACTGAAAGTGCTGCCCTGGGTCGTTGTGGGTGCCGGGAGGGTTCGGGGCCGGCAAGACCAGTGGGGCAGGCACGCGAGGAGTCTCCCTGGATGTTGTTATTGGGCGTAGAACCGGACACTCGGATACCAACGGAGGCGAGAGCAGCGACAACAGAAGCAAGATCCATGCTGATTGTGGTCCGGCAGAAAATCCCAGTCTATGAAGAAAATTGAGGGGAATTTTTCTAAATACATCTGAGTGTCCAAAACTGTCCGAATGAATTTAAATAATCCATTTATGTAAAATTGTCTGGCCGATCTGGCCCGCGAGCGCGCGTCAGCGGCAAATGGCGATTCCAGCTAAAATAGCGGAATGCGGCGGATTTACGGGAAATGGACCGCGGAATCAAATCCGGCATATCAGAAATATATAGGAAATATCCTGTGACTGAGCTGCGAGGCGGCAATTCCGCCGAAGCAAAGAAAATGACCAAAATGTAGCCAATCTGGGCAGAATGTCTGAAAATCTGAGCAGATGGGGCTAGCCGCACTTACACTCCCCCTCCAAAAACACACTGGGGTGTGTCGCTACGTCAACGAAGAACGTAGTGCGGGTAAGTCCCAGAAAAACATAGAAATGTAGCCCTGATGGGGCGAAATCTGCTTGATCTGACCTGATTTGGGCTGAATTGGCACTGAATCAGGCTGGATGAACCTGAAATGAGACGGAATGAGAAGTGACGAACAGTCCTCCGTGCAGTAAAACATTAGGTCACGGGCTAGAAAGCATGTAAACGTATCGAGAATCGATACCAAACCATGCATTGGTTGAGAATGAGGTAGATTATTGGTGGATTGAGTGGGGGGATCAAGAATTGGAGTGACATCTCAGCGCTCTGGCACAGTTTCGCTGTCGCGGGCACGCTACGGTGTCCTCGCCGAACTCTACATCGTGTTATCCCGCTTTTCTCGTTCTGAGAAGTACAGCATGTGGCTCAGATTTGGCGCATCTGGTGGATGATCACAAGATTCAGCAAAAATGAGAATGAATTTGAGCAGAGATTGAGGGGATTAAGCAATCACAGAGAGGTTAAACAAATACACATGTAGTCTACAGACCCTAAGTGAACCACCGAAGGTAGAGATGTTCTTCTGTTCACTTAGATCTAAACAGATCTTCGAGGAATGATGGGAGATGACAAGGTAATCAATCTAAATTGTCCTAACATGAGTAAATTCCCTGAGATGAAGGTGAAATGAAGCGGAATGTGTACAACTGAAACTACCAACACCTTCGTTTAGACTAAAGTTAATATATATTGTCGTTTATTCAGCTCAATTGTGCTTTCCGGCACGTTGGTTCGCGAGCATCAAACAGATTCTATCAAAATGTGGATCATGTGATGATGCATCATGATGGGACATGCTGGCCCTGGATCCTTGGCATGCAACGCGCCGAAGGTTCACTGAAGGCGCTTTACTGACAGTATATAACTGAGAGACACCGAATTTACAGTGGCGGTGGTGTCAATCGACTTGGACAAGGCCAATCTTTCGATGGAGTCCCACAAGACACTTGGATTCACCATTCTCGACAGTTTCTGGTCGGATTGAGCTCACATTGGCGTGTGCCAAAAATACAACGAAGCTTACGGACTTCAGAGATGGCTGTTCGAAGTCCCTAGAGCTCCTAGATGAAGATTGTCTGAACAATTGACGTCTGGCTTTCGTACAACAGTGGCAGAATGATGGACAAACCTGAGAAATTCAAGGTAAATTTGAGGATCCTGGATCTGAATCTGGACTTTGGCGTCAGCATCACAGCAAATGAAGGTGAGATCTGAGTTTCTGGCGTCGCATCTGGTGCAGCCAGTACTACAGGGGATACCTGTAGGGGTGAATGTCGCTGGCCAGCGTTTTGATTATGTACATTTGCTTCCATCTGCACGAGTAGCCAAATTCCAAAGATGCACAGACCAACAGAGACAAGATTACCCCGAATCTGCCTGAATTAAGCCTGAGTTTGGTTTTTTCTGAACACGGCAGCACACTCCGTCAGCGTATCTACGCCTTGTCTGCCGAACGGAGACCAAAGAAAAGTTGATTGACGTCAAATTATCAAACATTTGCAGTTCTCCACATCATGACATAAACAGAAAGAATGAACAGTGGATTGAGCAGAATGTGGTAGGATGGCTTCCTCAATTCGGCCAAGCACGAATGCATGTGACCACCAACCTGTCTGGCCTGGCCCTCGTACGGCTTGGGCGCTGCAAATCAGCGGCCGAACTTGAAGCTTGGTCCTCATTTGGCTCCTGGGGTGGCCTGACCGCAGGAGGGGGGATCGACGGATCACCCCTGGAATGTGGCTGCTGAGGGCCGTAAAAGGCTGGATCTCGATTCACCACAGGTCGTTTTCCGTCGCTCTCCACTTGTCTGTCTGGTTTCGACAAACAATCTGTCAGGAGTACACCAATTTCGGGGTGCTTCTTGAGGAAGTCGATGAACCCCTTGGTGTATCCATGGACAAAAGAGTGGGCTGGTTCCCAGTTGTTGTGACTGGAATCAAAGCCCCTCCACTCACACAGAAATTCCCATTCGCCCTTGGCGTCACGTCTTGCTTCAACAATCCTCTTGAGTTCGTACTTTCCCCCTTCGATGACCCGATCGGACAAGTGTTTTGCAGTCCAAAAAAGGGGTTTAACTCGATCCTTGGGGGAGGGGATCTCTCTCTTGAGGCGATCGCCCGAAACGTCAATTTCCCTGCTGACATCCACACGGATCCTCCACCTGTTCTCACCCAGACGCGCTGTAACAGCGAATGGCCCCTCCCACAAGGGAAGAAGCTTGTCATCTCCGTCCAGGGTGGTTTCGGATTTTCGAAGCCAAACTCGATCATCGACTTCAAAATTGTGGGGGTTTTTTCGACCTTGATTTTGAACCCAAAGCCAGTCAGCTTGATGCTTCTCGATTAATTTCGACACAGATTTATCTGCTCGTTGGACTTCGTCCAAAAACAGCGAAGCATCTTTACAGGGGCGAGGATTATTCAACGGCATGTTCCACCAACACTTCTTTCGTCCAAAGACAATTTCATTTGGAGAAAGGCCATGATACAAAGGCGTGTTGTGGTAACGGCGAAGCAATGCGAAGAGAACTTCCATCCAATGGAAATCCTTTTCACTCGCGAGCTCCTTACGAAGCATATTAATTATTGAGCGGCCGGCTCTTTCGCCAGGCAGCGCTCGATGCGAGTGGATTTCACATCGGAGGTGGTGGATTCCAAGGCGAGCACACAATTCGCTCCACCATTCGGAGGTGTACTCTTTGCCTGAATCCGTGACCACCTCGGATGGGACGTCCCAGCCTCCCATCCAGGTCTGCGCGCACCACTTGGCGGCAGCCTTGCCAGTCATCGACTCAATGTTGCAAGGCAACACTTGAATGTAGCCGGAATGACGGCACTGAATGAGGAGCACACCATTGACTTTTTTGTTAGTCCAATGGCACTCTTCGTCATCGAGCTCACCGAGATAGAAAAAATCACTCGTGACTCTGTTGAAGAGACGCTCCGGAATAGGATGAGGCCTCAGATGGCCGTGCTTCTTCGCGCTGGGGGGCGTCGAGACAGCACATTGGGCACATCCGGCTGCTACTTTCATGCAATGAGTGTAGAGCCTCGATCCAAACAACCTATGCTTAATCATCGACCACAGTCGACGGCCATGTGCGTGGGGGGACTCCCATTTATGCCACCAGTTTAACACTCGGGGGGCTAGGGCGTCTGGCACACACAATTTACCCTCCATCCACAGCTTCCCCCCATCCAACGAGTACTCAGCAAAAACTCCATCTCTGTGAGCATCTTTGGACTTGAGATTTCCAAAGACCTCTTTAAACATGGGATCCTGCAGGTAATCGGACGTCCAGTCACGGATGATCAGGGAATCCTTAGGCAGGGGTGGAGTTTTTGCCGGATCTCGACGCTTAATGCCCTCCATCAACCGAAATCGACTTACTCGTCGGGTATAGTCAAACCGTTTCACACTCCCTGAGGAGGGATCGGTGACTTTTTCCACGACTTTCAGCGTTTTGGTGCAGATCTCGTGAGCATGCGCCGGATCTGTGATGGCCGTGATGTCGTGACACGGCAATGCGTGCTGTTTAACAGCGCACTGCATGCATGCACGTCGAATGAGTTTCTTTTCTTCCTGATCCCATTCGATGATTACATGGCGGTCCTGCTCCGTACCATGGATGTTGGTACTTTGCAGCCCCTCTGAGGCGGGGTAAGTCCATCGGCTCAGAGCATCCGCTACCGTGTTATGTTTTCCAGGCAAATACGACACATGGAGGTCAAACAGAGAGAGAAATTCGTGCCATCTGGCCCGTCGACCAGCTGGGCTCGCGACAGTATCAATGTGTTCGGTGGCCCAATACTCCAGAGATCGATGATCCGTCAGGACCTCGACTCGATTGTTGCCAACCCACGATTGGTACTTTTTTAAAGCACAGATGATGGCGTAAGTCTCTTGCTCACGCGGCGACCATTGCATTTGGCGTGGGGCTAGCTTCCGTGACCAAAATGCAAGAGGGTAATGATCGCCGGTGGCTTCATCAACCTGTTCAAGTACAGCTCCGATCGCGTACCTAGATGCGTCGGTTCTAATGTAGAAGGGTCGGTCAAATTGGGGCACATGCAACGTGGCGACTTCGCAGAGGGCTGCCTTCAAGTGATGGAAGGCCTCCTCGCACTCGTCAGTCCACTTGACACGAACCTTTGAACCTGCCTTGCCTGCATCTCTCCCTACCTTCAATAATTCAGTGAGGGGGGCAGCAAATTTGGCATAATTCGGCACAAAAGTGTGGTAAAAATTGCAACAACCCAGGAATCCTCTCAACTCCGTGATCGTCTCAGGGCGCTTCCACTTCTGAATAGCGACGAGCTTCCCTGGACTGGGTCGTCGAGTGCCATTCTCTAGGAGAGAACCACAAAATTCGACTGATTTTAAAAATAGTTTTCCCTTCTTTGGCCCACAAATCAGCTGATTGGCGTCAAGAATATCCAAAACTTGGTTCAGCTGCTTCTCATGTAGGGCCACCAGCTCGGCTTCGGTCAGTCCCTCCCCCTCCGTCGCGATGATTATGTCATCTATGTACACACTCACGAAGGCACGAAGCTCCGGATGGGTTGTGAACAGCACATCCTCCATCATTCTTTGAAAAAATGAGGGGGCGTTCTTCAGCCCCATGGGCATGACGGTCCATTGGACTGGGCCACATGGCGTGCACATACAGGTAAGAGGTCTGCTGTCCTTCCTCAACGGCATTTGGTGAAAGCCGTGACGGAGATCCAGCACAGAGAACAAACGACCTCTTGCCCTCTTGGCGATTTCCTCCTCAATGAGGGGCAGGGGGTGTGAATCCGCCTTTGTTTCGGCGTTGAGATTGCGAAAATCAACCACCATTCGCCAACCATCAATGGTGTTCTGGTCCGCAGGCGGTGGCTCCGGGACTGTGAAGGGTGAACAGCACCATTCGCTGGTCATACAACCCTCAAGCCAACCAAATTCCCTGAGATTTCTCTCAATGATTTTTCTGAGAATCTCATGTTTGTGTCCATGATTTTCATAAGGGCGCTGTTTTTTTGCCTTGTACCCTTCACGAAGCTCGATGAAGGCTTCACCGAACTGTCCACGGACAGGGGGATCTTTGATCAACTTCCCTGACAGGGTTGTGTCCTTCCGTTCCTCAAAAATCTTTTCTCTTGACTTGGAACACAATTCAGTGTCCACCTGATCGCCAGGAATTACTGTCGAAAAAACTTTGGCGACTTCTTCGGCTTTGGCAGGAAGAATCTTCTTACGGATGTCCCTAAACAGGTCCGTATCCACTGCCTCTTGAAGATAGGTGGGTCTTGTGTCGAAATCCCAGAGATTTTCTTCGTGATCCAGCTCCTCGAAAGGATCCATGAAAGCTTCCACAGGGGGTTTTTCATAAAAAACTCTGAATTTGCGGCGCGATTGGAGATTTTTCCTCGCCCGTGCACTGAAGATTCTTTTCGATGTCGACCGTATTGGGGAAGAGGGAGACGAGGCGGATCCATTGGACGTTGAATCACCTTGGGTATCTGACGGACAAAAATCAGAAAAAATAGATTCATCATCAGTACCACGCTCAACCTCAGATTCAGACCCAACACAGGAATCAGTACTAGAATCAGCAGAATTAGAGTCAGAAAGCTTTCCATCCACCAGGAATGCAAGCGAACTCCAGGACCGCTGTGGCAGGGGACCTGTGTCGTCCCTGGCATACAGCTTAATCTTCCTGGGAAGTTCGATGTAATCAACACAAATGTCTTGTAATTCCTGAAACCAAGGCTTGTCGTCCCACAAGGGCACAACTAAAATTGCCTGGGCTTTATCTTGCTTGATTTTGTGGATGACCTGCTGAATTAAGTGAAACGGAGGATTAATCCACAACTTCTTGTCCCATTTGTGGGTCCAAGCGTCGCTGAAGTGCTTGTCAAAGCGCTTGTTCATACGGTTAGCAAAGGCATCATACTGTGGCCAAAAGGAATGATGTTCATGAAAGTATTCACAAATTGCATCGCGCCATTTGTCGACAACTCTGTAGGATGAAGAGTGCCAGCGCGAAGGGCGTCGTGGCTGGGAGTCCCTACGAAGACATTCTAACTCTTGGGAGTAATCGGCACTCCCATTTACCTCTGCAATGGTGACATCTTCACCAAATTTTGGTGTCACCTTTTGCTTCAAAAATTCTTCTGCACTTTTAAACCCTGCGTGCAAAAAACGAAATTCAGGACGCTCCAAAGGACCTGACTCCAGCAAAAAACAACGCCGATGACCTACGGGCGCTACCCTGTTCTTACGAAGCCAAGGATGGCCCAAATAAAGGTCATACTTTATGTCAGCACGGTAGAAGTAGTCATCCTTAAGGACAACTTCTTCCACTTTTTGCTCTTCCCAAAGGTCTTGAGCGACCAAATGGGTGGATATATAACAACCGCGTTGCCCACCTGCGAGAGAATGTCCAGAAACTCCCTCGAGGGTAACAGGATGAGGCGATTCAAACACGCAGTCGTCGGGTAAGAAGGAATTGGATTGGAGATTTACCTCTGATCCATTGTCACACAAACAAGTGGCGAGGTGGAAATTTCCCTTGCAATCAGAGACCCACAGCTTTGTGACAAACTGACGAGCCCTGTGCTTGGACTGTACACCAACCTCGTCCACTACAACAGAAGGATCCGCTGTCGGATCCAGGGGAGAGGAGACAAGCGACCCTACATCAAGTAATGGTCGATCAGGAATTTGGGGATCATGCCTGAAATCGCCTGGGGAGGGGCGATTTTCGTGGCTCCCCTAGGCGTTCTGACCTCCAGCGGCTGCGTTAACATTGTGAACACAGCCTGTTTCGTCGATCCACTCATCTTGGAACGGATCATCCGCTGGATTCAGAGCATTTTCGACGTAATCTCGATCCGCATCAGACACCTGGGGTGCACCTGAGACCTGATCCACACGATGATTTCCTTTTCCACGTCCACGGCCACGGCCGCCGGATGATGGACCACCACCGTCGCCACGCCCTCTGCCCTTACCAGAGAAGGGGGTTCCTGAAGGATTTCCCTTTCCTTTACCCTGTGATCCTGGAGCATTTCCTTTATTTGTACCGGATTGAGGGGTTTGGCCTGGATTTCGATTTCCGCCTCCGGCGTTGACATTGGGACTTGTCTGGCCGTTTGGCTGTCCACCGGAGCCGGATGGAGTCCGATTCCCTTTGCCTTGGGACCCGCCAGGGCCTCCAGTATTTTTGTTCCCACCGGAGGGAGTCGAATTACCCTTTCCCCCCTTGGCACCATGCACCTGTCTGTCATTCCTGTCTGAATTCTGAGGATTACTGACATTTTCACCAATCACCTTGTGATCGTAAGCAGACCATCGGTGATTAGCAGTGGAATGCGTCTTAGCTCGGTTCGTAGAACCTAAAAGAAGACAGATGCTACAATGATCCTGAACATTCCGGGTGTCATTCACCTTTTTGTTGCCCTTTTGGGCCCCATTTTGGGTGTTTTGCTGGGTGTTCCTGTTTCCCCCAAGACCCTCATGGAAGTTTTGATTGGCGGCGTCAGCAAGCCTCTCAACCTCTTCCCACAGTTCTTGCGGAGTGAACGAAAACACCCAGTTCCTGGCCTTCAGGCGATTGCCATGGAAGCTTACTCCCCTATTGAGGACTTGGACAAACAAGTCCCGATCCTCGTGTTCATTGAACTTGATTTTCCACGTGTTTTCAGTGAATTTCACCTTGGTAAACGACGTGGGGGAGCACTTTTGAAGTGCCTCCCTGACTGTAAACCGGTTGGCCGAGGCGTCAAAGCCATCGATCTCCGCCCACCAGGTCTTGACCTTTTCTTCGGACTGTCGATTCCGAAGGGTGGCGGCGGTTTCTGAGGGGATCTTGTCAAAAATCAGATTTTTCAGCTCGGCACTAGAAAATTTTTCGCCTGAATGTTCAGATTCTTCTACGAGATTCCAGAAGCGCTGTCTCTTGTCTTGCACTTCATGCAAGATCAATCGCGAGAACGAAGGAAAATTCTTCAACATTTGGTGGTAATGGTCCTCAGGCAGCCGGGATCCACGTACCTCCAACTGTTCCCACACCTCATCAAAGGTAAGGGGGGAACTTGAATCTTCACGATCACTCCAGGTCCTGAGCCAAGTGTTGGCCGGCGCTCCCTCAAGGCAGTCCAGGAGGGCCATCAGGAACTGATCATCCTGGAGCTTTTGAGTCTTAACCCACAGTTTAAATTCCCGTTGGAACTGAGGCCAACGTCTGGGGTTTCCATTATACTTTGGTTGCTTGGCAACCTGACGAAGTCGCAATGATGTAGGATTAAGGAGTGAATCCAGCCCAACACCGGCCGTAATGGCAGACACCTTGGCGGCATCATTAGCCACACCAGCTCCGGCGAGGGTCTGGGCGAGCAACATCTGGGCAATTGCATTGGAATCAACGGCAGGAAGGGTAGTACGGGAGGCAGTTCTTTTGGCATTCTGAACCTCAGTCCTAGCCTTCGCCGATCTACTCTGTGATCGAGAGATTGTAACCCTTTCCTTTAGCTTAGTCCTGCTGATCCGTGCATCGGTGGTCTTAGAGTCCACCGAAGGAGCAATCGAAAGAATTTCTGTCGCCTCCTCCGACGGTTCTGTTGTCTGATCCACCGATGATGCGCCCTCAGACCTCATGTGTGTCTTGAAAAGATCTTTAATTCCCAGCGTCTGAATGATGAGTTGCATTTGATCTTTGAGCAATTGGAGCTCAGAGTCTCGCTGAGATCTGCAAGAGCAGTCGGCAGGACAGTACATACCGTGTCCCGAAGGACCTGAGCAGGCTGTCGGACCGCTAATCTCAGTGGTTCGCAGCCAGGAGTCCACTTGGGGAGCTCCTTCAGTCCTAATTTCCAGGCTTGCCTGCCTAGCTGCCTCTAAAATTCCTTCCTCAACCGCGGCGGCTAGATCGTCGCGGATGGAAACAGAGGGATGAGGGGCGGAGGGCCCGGCAACAGGTGCCTTGGTCTTCTCCTTCGGGAAGGGACTTGCCTCCCAGATCTGCACGAAAATGGCAAAAGATTCATCTTCTTGGGAACACCACCACATCCTGGTCTTAATTTCTTCTTGAAGGAGGAAAAAATATTCAAATAAAAAATCAGAGGCGATTCTTTCTTGTCCTATCAGCTTAGACGTGGCTAATAGACACAGGGCCTCAAGACTCTGAAGGTTACGGGTCACTTCTGAAGACAAATGGTTGTCCCATTGTGCCCAATTGTCTGGTTGATTATAGGTTGGTACCTCACCTGGACCACCCATCTCAATGTCGTCAATGTCGGCATCGATGGTCTCGAAATGTGGACATTGGTAGGGAGTATTAGTACCTGCCAGGTCCGTAAGCTCCACCGGAGCGTTGCCATTAGCGTAAGCTGGGAGATTCCAGCTGCTTGATGGCCAATTTCGACTGGGATCTTGATTGTAATCTGGGCCTCCACAGCTGCTGATTTGTGTCCTTCTTGGGCAATTTGGGCTTGCGCAAGGCATTCCTCTCAAGGCCTCGTTAGCACAGCACCACGGGAGCGTGATCGTTACGTCTCCGGAGGTGGCGGAGTCTACGGGGACATACTGAGGGGCTAGCTGTGGTTGGGACACCAAAGGAACAACATTCAGGTAGCCTCTGCTACCATGAAAGTGCTGCCCTGGGTCGTTGTGGGTGCCGGAGGGCTCGGGGCCGGCAAGACCAGTGGGGCAGGCACGCGAGGAGTCTCCCTGGATGTTGTTATTGGGGGTAGAACCGGACACTCGGACACCAACGGAGGCGAGAGCAGCGACAACAGAAGCAAGATCCATGCTGATTGTGGTCCGGCAGAAAATCCCAGTCTATGAAGAAAATTGAGGGGAATTATTCTAAATACATCTGAGTGTCCAAAACTGTCCGAATGAATTTAAATAATCCATTTATGTAAAATTGTCTGGCCGATCTGGCCCGCGAGCGCGCGTCAGCGGCAAATGGCGATTCCAGCTAAAATAGCGGAATGCGGCGGATTTACGGGAAATGGACCGCGGAATCAAATCCGGCATATCAGAAATATATAGGAAATATCCTGTGACTGAGCTGCGAGGCGGCAATTCCGCCGAAGCAAAGAAAATGACCAAAATGTAGCCAATCTGGGCAGAATGTCTGAAAATCTGAGCAGATGGGGCTAGCCGCACTTACAGTCACTTGGCTCCTGTTCACCGGTGTGTCCGCTTGGTGTGCTGCTTTGTGTGTGCGGTGTCCTGGGCCATTTGGCTCCTGTTCACCAGTGAGCCTGGCTGTGGTGTCCCATCCCTTTGTTGTCCTTGGTGCTTGTGCGTGCGCGGTGTCCTGGCCCAGGTGGCGCCTGTTCACCGGCGTGCGCGCTTCGTGCGGTGTGCGTGTGCCGTTGGTGGTTGTGTCTCTCTTCCTCCCCCCCTAATTGTTTTTTTTTTTGTGCCTTCTGGTCTCTTTTTTTTTTTCGGAAAAATAGACAAAACAATTTCCTTTTTAATTTTTTAGGAAGAAGGGGGCGCGCGTACACTGCAGGCACAAGCATGGGCAACTGGTGCAGTGGTGCAATAGTGTCGTGTTCTCTGGCGTGTGTCGTCGGTGCTGGGCAGGCAACCCCCTCCTGGACTGTGTACCGGCTCGCCTGTCACCGGTTGCTTCAATGGCTCTGTGTGACATTTGCCATGGTCCCTGATGCAGCCTGGCCGGGCTCGGACCAGTGGCCTTGGAGTACCGCTCCTGCCACTGGCCCGGTGGGTCGGCTGGGTCGCCCCAGCGTGTCCGACCCATGGGGTGTTGGTTCTTCCGTGTCCCTCGGCCGCCCTACGTGTGTGCGGTGTCCTGGGCCACTTGGCTCCTGTTCACCGGTGTGCCCGCTCCGTGCGTTGCGTTGCGTCTGCGGTGTCCAGGGCCACTTGGGTCCTGTTCACCGGTGCGCCCGTTCGGTGCGTTGCTTTGCTTGTGTGGTGTCCCGGCCCACTTGGCTCCTGTTCACCGGTGTGCTCGCGTGGTTTGTCGTGTTGCGTGTGCGGTTTCCTGGGCCACTTGACTCCTGTTCACCGGTGCGTCCGCTCAGTGTGTTGTGTTGTGTGCGGGGTGTCCTGGGTCACTTGGCTCCTGTTCACCGGTGTGTCCGCTTGGTGTGCTGCTTTGTGTGTGCGGTGTCCTGGGCCACTTGGCTCCTGTTCACCGGTGTGCCCGCTCGGTGCGTTGCGTTGCGTCTGCGGTGTCCTGGGCGACTTGGCTCCTGTTCACCGGTGCGCCCGCTCGGTGCGTTGCTTTGCTTGTGCGGTGTCCTGGGCCACTTGGCTCCTGTTCACCGGTGTGCTCGCGTGGTTTGTCGTGTTGCGTGTGCGGTGTCCTGGGCCACTTGGTCCCTGTTCACCGGTGCGCCCGCTCGGTGTGTTGTGTTGTGTGTGGGTTGTCCTGGGTCACTTGGCTCCTGTTCACCGGTGTGTCCGCTTGGTGTGCTGCTTTGTGTGTGCGGTGTCCTGGGCCATTTGGCTCCTGTTCACCAGTGCACCTGGCTGTGGTGTCCCATCCGTTTGTTGTCCTTGGTGCTTGTGCGTGCGCGGTGTCCTGGCCCAGGTGGCGCCTGTTCACCGGCGTGCGCGCTCTGTGCGGTGTGCGTGTGCCGTTGGTGGTTGTGTCTCTCTTCCTCCCCCCCTAATTGTTTTTTTCTTTTTTTGTGCCTTCTGGTCTCTTTTTTTTTTTCGAAAAAATAGACAAAACAATTTTTTTTTTAAATTTTTTACGAAGAAGGGGGCGCGCGTACACTGCAGGCACAAGCATGGGCAACTGGTGCAGTGGTGCAATAGTGTCGTGTTCTCTGGCGTGTGGCGTCAGTGCTTTGGGGGCCGCGCCCCAGGGGTGCGGCTCGCGCGTCCTGATGTACACAGGTATGGGTCAGGGTGGGTTTGGTTAGATGCCTCTTTGCTTTAGGTGCTGGCTGGTTAGGTGGTCGTGTGGGCTGTGGGTGTGGGCTGTGGCTACGTTGCCCCCTCGGCGGGCCTGGTTAGGAGTCAAGGGTTAGCGGTTTTGGGGTGTGGCTCCGGTTGGATTCGTGTTGGGGCTTTGGCTGGGTTGTGACGGTTGCAGGCTTGGGTTCGGTGTCATTGGGCGTAGCGCTGCCCTTTGGCGTGTGCGTTTGCGTCCTTCGGCTTCCAATTTGTTTGGTGTCTTCCGGGCGGGGCCTGGTGTGGCGCCCCGCGGTGGTGACTGGTTTGGCTGGTTGGGCAACGGGGCTAGGTGGCGGTGCCGCTGGCTGGGGGGTCAGGCGCGTCGTGTTGTGTGGCGTCCTGGGCTCCACGGGTGCTGTTGGTGCCGCCGGCGTCGGTGCAACGGCGCTTGCGGGGTGGCGGGGGGTGTGTGTGTGCGGGGTTGGACTTTGGGTGATGTCCCACAGGCGGATGCCGTCTTGCTGCGTCTCCTGGAGGGTCTCCCGCAGGCGCTTGAGGACATACAGGTGGTTCTGGGGCGCGGGGAGGTTGCGGGGGTGGAGTCCCAGGGGGTGGAGCGCATCGGCCAGCATGGCTTCCCATGCGGCCTGCGGCATCCACCCCCCCTGCCGGCTGGAGACGGCTGTTCTCCACCGACCCCTTGCGGGGCCGGTGGACCAGGCTCTCGAGGGGGCTCTGTCCGGACCCACTTTCGCAGCTCCCAGAGCTGCGTGTGGGTCCAGCGCTGCCACCAAGGTCCCTGGGCGGGGCCGCGGTCTTGGGCGGAGGAGTGGGCGTGGGTGGCTGTGATGGGGTCGTGGGGACTGGTGGTGGTGGCGCGCCTTGGGGATTCCTCGTAGTCCTGTTCCGTGGGGGTGCGCGGGGAGTGGGGGCGCGGGCGGATGCGGACTCGCGGGTGTGCGCGCACGGTCTCTGCCTCGGGGTTGGGTTGGGACTCGCGCCGGCGGCGGTAGCGTGGCATGTGCTGTATGTGGGCTGACATCAAGTGTTGGTAGGGTGGCGGGGACGCTGCTGGTGGACCGTCGCGTCGATCTGGTCCGGTCAGGGGTGGTCCGTGGGCCTGGGATGCGGGTTTTGAGAGGTGGCGGGACGAGGTGCGTCGTGCTTCGGCCGCGGCGCGCTCTGCCATGAAGGTGGTGGCGGCGGCGTCGATGACGGCGGGGGGGCGCCGTGCTGGGTGCTGCTGCCTCCGGGCCTGGGACAGCTGGGGCCGAATGTCATAGAGGACGTCCTCGGGGGGTCGGGCTCGCGCTGCCGTCTTGGCGCCGGGCTTGGGCTTGGGTTTGGGCTTGGCTGCGGGTTGCGTTCGTGGCGCGCTGACGGGTTTGGGTGGCTGTTTGGCGGCGGTCTTGGGTTTCGGCTGGGTTGCGGGTGCGGGCCTTGTCGGGGCGCGGGCCTTGGCGGCAGCGGGGTTGCTCGCGGTGGGGACGGGTTTGGGGGCCCGTTTGGGAGGTTTCCCCCGTTGCTTGGGGGGTGGAGTGCTGGATGATGACGTGGTGGTGGTGGTCGATGAGGTGGTCGTGGTGGTGGAGGTTGTGGAGTCGGAGGCGGAGGAGAGGGCTGTGGGAGACGGCGGAGGGCCCTGGGCTTCGGGGGCGGACGTAGGATGCTGGGTCCTGCAAGTAGCGACAACGAGTGTGCGGGCTCGGGCACCGAGCATGTGCGCGCGCTTCCCCTGGTTACCTGTGCGTGCTGGTGCTGGTGTGATGGCGTTGTCTCCGCTGTGCGGGCACGTGGGTTACCCGGGGGGTGTCCATACTTGCTCCAGGACATGCGGGTGCGTTCGCTGGAGGTAGTCGAGGGTGCGGAAGAAGCATCGCTGGATGCTGGGCATGTCCTCCTCCGTGAGGTGGGGGTAGTTGTGGGTGGGGGTGTCTGGGCCCGGCCACAGCAGCGCCATGAGGCCGGCTGCCACCATGTACGGGCAGAGGTGTAGGGTGGTGGGGCGTGGGGAGATGGGTCCCCTGCGGTTCAGTGGGGCTTCCCTCTGCTGGGGGCGCAGCGTGACCCTCCACAGCCACCGTTCCGTGGAGATCCCCCAGGTCCGTTGGGTCCACTTGGCAAGGCAATACATCGCCCTACCAAGGCCCTGGCTGCCGCTGCGGACAGAGAGCAGCGTGTCCAGGGATTCGTGTTCCCACATGCCCCAGATGTGGGGGTCGTCCGGCTCGTCCCCCCTGGCGTACGTGTCGAGGCCTGGGTCGTGCGGGGGGGGGGGCGTAGTCGGCGGGGAGGAGGGAGTCGATGCCGTGCACCACCCAGTGGTCAGTTGGTGCGTGGTAGTGGGTGGTGGAGAGGGTGTAGTGCAGATTGTACATGAGAGTCATGTACGTGGAGGGGGCTGGCTGCCGGTCGTTCGGGGTGCGGATGTCCCCCGGGACGTGGTGCCAGAAGTTGCTCAGGGAGGCCATCCGGGCTACCCATGTTTCCCGCTCCCACTCTTTGGTGTTGCTGGAGATGGCGCTGGGTGGGGGGTGGGCCATGTTGGGCTCGCGGTAGAGGGTGCGGCCCTGGGTGTTCTCCCGCTCCAGCACGGGGTGTCCGACTAGGTTTCGTCCCCAGTCGATGGGGGGCACCCAGACTCGGTTCCCCGTGGGGGGCAGGCTCTCGCCGTCTGGGGTGGCGCGTGGGGGGCGGTCGTGTCGGGCGACGTTGAGGAAGGCGTCGAAGAGGAAGTGTCGAACGCCTTCCCCCAGGGTGGCCGCCTGGACCAGGGTGATCGCCCGGATGTGCCTGGTGGTGCCGGAGATGTGGAGGCGCAGCACCTCCTGGTCCCGGAGTCCCCAGAGGTGCTGCCGTACCGCTGCGGGGTTGTGTAGGGCGTAGGATTCGGCCGGTGCGGCGGCTGGTGGTGCAGGGTGTGATGGGGGGGGTGGTGTGGGTTGGGGGGGGTGGTCGTCGTTGTCGCGTGTGGGGTCCGGTGATGGAATTTCTTGTGTCAGTCGTGGGAGGGGGGACTCGCGGTGGCGTGTGTCGGCGGGGGCATCGACATCAATTGGCTGGTGCTGGCTGCCGTGTGTTGCGTCCGCGGCCTGGTCTTGGGGGGGGGGCTGGGGGGGGTGGTGTGGGGGTTGCACTGTTGGTGGTGGGGGGGGCGGGGGTGGGTGTTGTGCTGGCTGGGGGTCTGGGCGCTCTTGTGGGTCGTGTGGATGTTGCGTGTATTCGCCGTGCGGTCCTTGCGGCTCCTGGCTGGTTGTGGTGCCGTGGTGTGGGTGGGAGGCGGCCGCATGGGCGTCCGGGTGGGGCTGTGGTCCGTATGTTATGGGTGGCTGTTAGTGGATGGTGCTCGCTGGTATGGGGTGTGGGTGGGGGGGCTGCCTGTGGTGGTGGGGCGCTCCTACTAGGTCCTGGTGTTGCTGGTGTGCGTGCGCCGCTCCCCGCGGGTCCATGGGGGTGTACCGTGGCTCGTGTGTCGTGGGCCAATGTAGTGGGGGCAGCGGGTGGTGATGAACCGCGTGGTGGTGGTGTTGAGGGTGTGCTGGTTGTGTGTGGTACCCCGGTGTTGGTGGGTGTGGTGGTAGGGGCTGGTGGTGGTGAAATATGTGATGGTGTGGCGCCGTGATGTGTGCCATGTGGGGTGGGTGGTTCGTGGGGCCTGCTTGTGCTGGGGCGTGGTGGGGATGTAGCTGGTGGGGGTCGCTGTAGTATTGGGGCATCAGAGGGTAGCGGTTGGGAGGGACGGGGGCGTGGTGGTGGTGTTGGTGGTGCCATGTCCCCTGGCTCTGCGCGTATGGTGGTCCTGGCATGGTGTGGACGTGTGCGGGCGGTGGTGGCTGACTGGGCTGCAGGGTTTGGGTGCTGCGGTACGGGCGCTGGTGGGGGCGGTGCTGTTGGTGTGCCCCGGTGGTCTGGGCGTGGGGTGGTGCGGTGTGGCTGGACCCGGGCCCTAGTCGGGGTGTCGCGCCCTGCTGGCAGTCGCGCTGGCGGGCCCCCTGACCTGTCTTTGTCTTCTTGGCCTGGTGGGTGTCGGGGGCGGGTGAACCCCCCTATCCCCGTGGGGGCGACGGGGAGCGGGTGTGCCAGCGTTGCGCCTCTCGGAGGCGCGCCTCGAGGCTTCTGACGTAGGCGCGCTGGTCCGTGAGGCCCATTCGCGTGGCGGTGGCCTCGCGGGGGGTGGGCAGGTGGGCGTCCTGAAAGGACGCCCAGCCCTCCGGGGGTCTCAGCTGCGTGGGGTGGGGCTGCTGTGCCGGGTAGAGGAGTGCGCTGAGTGGGTAGGGTGTTCCTTTCCGTCGGGCGAGGGCGGTGTTGAACCGGCGGCAAGTGATTCGGAGGTAGGCTGCTATCTCCTCTGGTGCCGTGTCCGCCCACGCTTCTGGCGTCAGGGCTGCTGCTTGGGGGGTTGGGTGCTGTGGGTCTGGGAGGTGTAGGTCACGGTGGTGGAGGTATAGGGCGAGGAGGACGTGGTGGGCCGCCACGGTCAAGCCGCCCCCGCTGTGGCGCAAGGGTGGGCTGTGGGGGGGCAGGGGTGCGCGGCCCGTGGCCACGGCTATGGTCCATGCGTGGTCCGCCGCGTCCGCCACGTACTACCCTCCCAGGTGGTCCCAGAGGGTGTCAGTGAGTGGCCCGAAGAAGCTGGGCTGGCTGGCGGGGGGAGGTGCGGCCCGGGCCGCAGGCCGCTCGCGGTGGTGGGGGTTGAGGTCCCCGCAGTGGGGGCAGTGGGTGAGGCGCTGCGCGTCCCCCAGGCAGACCCAGTGGTCCGGGTTGCAGGGTAGGGCCGTCTGTGGTAGTCGCTGGCGTACGCAGAGGGGGCATGCGGTGGCTGGCGGCTGGTGGTACCTGTGGACGGACGGTGGCGTGGGGGGATGGGGGCTGGCGGCGCGCGCATGCTGGTGGGTGTGCATGTGGTGCCTGTGGTGCCCGTGTGTGCCGTGCCAGTGTTGTGCTCGGTGGATTGTGTGTAGACGCGTTGGGGGTCCCGTGTTGGTGTGTCATGGGGTAGGTTCTCATGGTTGGTAGAACAGGAGTTTGAGGAGGTGGGCTTGGTCTGTTTGGGGTAGGGTTGCTGCATGCTGCAGGTACCTGTGGGTGCGGTATGTGAGCTGCTCTGCTGTCTGGGTAATGGCCGTCCGTTGCATGTGCGCCGCCGTGGCTTGGGGGTCCTCCGCATGGGTGCGTAGCAAGGTGTAGACGGCTGTGGGGACGAGTCCCCTGCGGACCGCCTCGAGTACCTCCGTCCGCTCGAGGACGGTGGCGAGTTGCTGGGTTGCCGGGGACGCGTCGGCCATCTGGCGTGCTGTGCGATGGTGTGGGTTGGGTTCCAGTCTGTGAGGGTGTCCAGTCCTCGGTACAGGGGGCACCCCTTGAAGTGGTCCCAGGTTTCTTCTTCCGCGTGGCCACAGATGCATTTGGTGTATCTTGCGGGGACGTGGATCGAGCGGCGTGCGTACCATCGGTGGTATCGGGTGAGAAGGGGAAGCTGTTCGAGGGCGAGTTGGAGTCAGGGTTTTTGTAGGTGTGCTGGGAGGCTGTCCGGGCGTAGGGCGGAGTAGTAGAGGGGGGTGTGGACGGAGTCTTCAAGGCGTCGGAGGAGTTCGGTGTTCGCCAGGTGGCCCAGTGTGGTGGCCAGCTGCTGGATGGGTGTGGGGTAGTGGTACTGCTTGTCTCGATCTGTGTACGGCGCGTCCTCGGGCATCCATTGGGGGGGTTGTGTGGCCGAAGGTATCAGGGGTAGGTGTTGCAGGTGGATGTGGTGTGGGGTATCCAGTCGTACATGTTCGAGCCCTGGGGTGTGGCTGGTGCTCTGGTGTTTGGCATGCGTGTCTGCACGTCCGTTGCCGTATGTGTAGCGGTGTGATTCCTGCTTGACAATGTGTAGGGCGTCCTGCAGCTGCATGCCCCTGAAGGCCATCCATAGTCCCAACGCCTGTGTGGTGAGGCCGGATTCGAGCGCCCTGTAGAGGGGCATGTCCGCGAGGCGCCTGGTGAGGTGGATGTCGACCGTGGTGTTCACGACTACCCAGATGTTGCGGGGCTGGATCGTTGCAGGTGGTGGTGTGGCGCTGTTGGCGTCCGCCAGGGTGCGCAGTTCGCCGTGGGAGGACGCCCCAAAGATGGTGGCCCGGGTGTGGTGTTCCACCTGGAGGCCGTCCGCGCGCCGGGTGATGCGTACGGAGGCGCAACCGACCGTGGGGATGCGTTGCTGGGTGCCGGATGCGTCAGTGAAGTAGATGATGTCGGTGTCGCTGCATATGGGTACGCGGGCAATTGCCGTGGGGTGAGAGATGTAGACCGGGTTCCCTTGGGTGGTTCCGGTGGTGATTTGCGTGGGTTGCAGTAGCGGCGCTGCATAGACGCCTATCCCCTGGTTGATGATGGCCTGGGCTCGCGGGGTGAGGCGGAGGAGGTCTCTGTCCGGGGGCCCCTGGGTGTTGTACGCGTACATCAGGTGGAAGAGGTATCCCGTATTGCGGTGGAACTTCTGGCACGTGATGGTCTGTGGCCGTTCCTTGTCGTCTTTGTCGCCGCGGAGGGTGGGGCATTTGTGCTGTATGGGGCGCATGGGTGCCTCCTGAAATTCTGCGCGGTGTGGGTCGCAGCAGTCATACTCCATGGCCACGCTGGCTGGGTCTGCTCGCTCGTTGGTAAATGTCCACGTCGCCGTGGGCGTTCGAGTCCAGGCTACGTGTGCTGGGTGGTCTGGGGGCACCGTTTGAAACCAGGGGGAGAGCCATGCCTGCTGGTCGGCAGTGGCGGCGGCTGTGGGGGTGTGGTAGTGGATGGAGATGAGGTGTAGCAGGGGCCACGGAGTGTCAAGGGCTGCCGGGCCGCAGTGCAAGCACGTGCGCGGTATGCCCTGGTCACTGTGTCTGACCGGTTGTACATCGGTCTCCGGGGCGTTGTGCTAGGGGATGGACCAGGGGGTATGGTGTCGCTGGACAGTGCGGGTAGCGTGTTTGTGGCTGTTTGGCGCCAGTAGCAGGATGGTGGGTGGTGTCCAGCCTTTGGCTGACGGGGTGGGCTCGTCCTGCATCTTTTTGCCGTCGTTTGGGGGGTCGTGCTCACTCGGGCGGGGTCGGGGGTGCTGGCGTCGGAAAGCCTTGTACGCCGTGTCGATGTCCTTGATCTCCGGCATGTCGCGCCCTGCCTTTGTGGCGCATGCGCAGAGGTACACCTGGCTGACGCGGCGTGCTGGCCATTGCGGGTCGGAAAGGAACGGGGCGTGGTGGGCGTCGCACTGGGCCATGATCTTCATCTGCGTTGGGGTGATGTAAACTATGGTGATGGTGGCTCCCACGAGGCGCAGGGTGTCCACCTCGCCCGCCGGATGTCGGTGGATGTCGGTGTGCGTGGCCACGAGTGGCCCCTGCTGATCGCAGTGGTGGTTCGTCAGGATCACGTGCGTGTGGTGCGGTAGGAGGAGCTGCAGCTGGGCTTAGATGCTGGTGCCCACGGAGATGTGGACACCGTGTTTTGCCAGTATCCACCGGGGGCAGGTGTTGCGGGCCATTTGCGCTTCTTTTATGCGTATGGCTGCCGTTTTGCGAACCTCCGGCGGGTGGTTGTGTGTCACCCAGTTTAGGAGGTTGGCTGCGTGTCTGGCATAGGCCATGTCGACTAGGGCACCTGTATTGTCCCGGTAGTAGCGCCAGTGGGCCATCATGGCCTCCTTGGGGAAAGACGTGGGCCAGCCTCCGTGTTGCGCCCCTGCCGTCGTCACTTGCTGTCAAGCATGGTGTAGGGCGCCCTGGGGGCGTGGGAGGTGCAGGGCTTGGTACCTGATGGCTGCGTTGAGCACCGCTTCCATGAAGTATGCCAGGCCCTGCATGGACAGGAGGTCCCCCGTGGCAAGTTGGGGTAGCCGGGCGAGGCGCCCTCCCAGCTTGCTTCAGAGTGTGATGTGGTGGTGTTGCGTGGCCTGTGTGACTCCCAGGTGGACTGTGGTGTCCTCCAGGTGTAGGGGTTCACCTTTCCGAATGTGGGGGGTGGGAGTCCCGGTGTCGGCTAGCCCGACCGATTTGCGGAGGTGCACCAGGATCTGGTGCGCGTCCAGGTGGGTTGTGGTGAGTTGGAGAATGGCAGACGCTTGCTCGATGGTCGTTGGTAGCCCTGCGTTCTCAGGGTCGCGGTGGCGGGTGGCCGTAGTTAGGAGGTTGTCGTCCGCGAAATTGATGGAGGGGGGACCGTAGTGGGTATGGGGCGTACCCCGGGTATACCCGTGCTAGCTGGAATGCCAGCGGTAGGGTGACGAGGAGGTAGAGGAAGGGGCCCTCGGCGCCACCTTGGGGGACCCTGCTGTCTGTGCCGGTCCAGGGGGTGAGGCCTGCGGCTGTGATGACAGCGTAGAGCCGGGTCTGGATGTACCCGTTCATGAAGGATAGGATTGGGAGGCTCATGGCATCCCATACCTCTGTGAGGAGCCGGTGTGGGGCATGGGGGAACGCGCCTTGGACGTCGAGGGAGGCGACGATCATCTCGTAGGGGTTCATGTCCAGCGCGGTGTCCTGGAGGAAGATGGCCTCGTGGGGGGACCTGCCGGCCATGGCCCCCGGCATGCTGGCGGGTACGTGGGGGAAGACTGCCGGTGCGATGCGGCCCAGGATGAGCGTCCACACCAGCTTGACCTCGGTGGTGGCGCAGACTATGGGCCGCCAGTTCCCATGCTGCGCCCAGTCCCCCTTCTTGTAGAGGGGGTGGACCAGGTTGGCCCACTCAGGGGGGATTAGCGTGGTGCCCGTGACGATGTCCCACAGGTGGGCTGCTAGGCGGCGGTTGATGGGCAGGGTGAGGTGTTGGTACGCCTCGGCCGGTAAACCGTCGACGCCGGGCACGACCCCCTTTTTCAGGCGGTCCAGGGCCTGTTGCAGTTCTGAGATGCTGAAGCGGTCCTGTTCGATGGCGCGCCGCTGTTTCCGGTTGAAGACCCTGGGCACATGCTCGCGGATGGTGCTTCGGGTATGGGGGTCGAGGTCGGGGAGGGCGTCCCCGTGTTGTGCCTGGAAGCTGTCCAGGACTGCCTGGAGGACGGCGTCGGGGTCGTTTGTGAAGCCCCCCTCGGGGATGCGCACCGCATGGATGGTACGTAGCCCCGTATCTTCCAGGATGCGGCTGACGTACCGCAGGGACTTGTACGGCGTGTCGTTTCTGCCGTATCTTTCGCGTTCCTGGGCTGCGGCCGCTATGCGGTGGGCGTGCCATTCCTGGAGCTGGTGGCGGCAGGTGGTGAGGAGCGCGCGGAGGTGGGTGTCTCGGTCTCGTGCTTCCGGTGTGCTGGGGCGCAGCAGGGTGGCGAGTTCCTCTTTTGTGGTCCAGATGTCATGGACGAGCTGTTTGAGGGTGAGGTCCGGTGGTGTTCCCGTGTGGCTGGTGTCGCGCTCCATGCCGCATGCTAGTGCCGCCTGGCGCATGGCGGTGGTGAGTGATGGTGCATCCGGGCGGCGCAGGATGGCGTGTAGGGCCCTGTTATACCTGTGCCAGGCGCCGTGGTCGTTCTCGGCTGGGAACTGTAGCGTGGGTGGGAGGGTGTCGTCTGGCAGGGTGGCCGCGGGTGGGGGTAGGTTGGGGATGATGAGGTCGATGTAGACGGGTCGGTGGCCCGTGCCCGCGGGCGGGGGGTCCCCGTAGGTTGCCTCGTGGACGCGTACTGTGGTTGGGTCCTTGTAGCACGTGTCGATGCAGGAGGGGTGGGTGCCGGCTTGGTGGGGGTAATGGGAGGGTGTGCCGGCAGGCCCTGCCGTGAGGTCGGTGAGGCCCAGTTGGTGTATGGCGTCCCGGACGGCTATGTGGGTGGCTGTGGGTCAGCCAGTGCGGTCGTCGTTGGTGAGGGCGGCGTTTAGGTGACCTATGATGATGGTCGGTGCCAGGAGGGAGAGGGGGCGGTATGCCAGGCTCAGGACGTCCAGGAAGTCCTTGGTCTCCTCCCCGAACGGGACTTGCGTGAGTAGCACATTTAGCTGCCATCCGGGCTGCACGCACTCGTACGCCCCGAGGCGACTGTCCACTCCGAGGTCGGGGTGGGCATGCACCTTGACCGACGTCTTGTAGTAGAGGGGCACCCCTCGTTGCCCGTGGGCGTGGTATTGGTTCCCCTCCGGGTCCAGGATCGGTGCCAGTTCGGGCTGGTCCGCTCTGCGGAGGGCTTGCTCCAGGAACCCCAGGAGGTCTGCGCCTTGGGGGTGTGGCCCTGGCATGGCTTGTAGTGTGGCGGCCTTGGTGGGGTCGTAGGTGACCGCGGGCTCGTCGAGGACGTTGATGCGGGCGTGGGCTTCCGTAGGCGCCGGTTTTTGGGGACCGGTAGTCGTGGGGGCGGGCCGTGTCCGGCCCGGGCCCTGTCAGGCATCCAGGAGGTTGATGACGCCCTGAGCTGCTGGTGCCTTGCGGTTTCGCTTCTGGGGCTGGGGTAGGGGCCATGCATTGTGGACCTCGCCTGTGTACTCGGTGCCTGTGAGGTGCTCCGTGTCGGGGGTGCAGAGCTGCATCGGGACCATCTCACGACCGCTTCGGTCTCGCCAGAGTTCGATGGTGCGCCCCACCTGCTTGTCGTTGGGGGTGGCTGGGTCCCAATTGACGTGGATCTTGAACACCTGGTGGTCCCCGGTGACGCGGTACCGGTGCTTGACCTCACCTGCGGCCCATATCCACTTGGAGGGGCCCGCGGCCGTGGCGTACTCGAAGGGCAGCTGCACCCGGGTGCCGATGGCGTACTCGGGATACAGGGTGGCGGCTTCCTCTTCGGTCCAGGTCTTCGGCTTGGCTTTTGGCTTGGGCGCGGGTTTGGCCTGTGCGGGGGCCCTGCGCTTCTCCGCACCCGGGCGGCGCCGTGCATTGGGCTGTCCCTGTTGGGGGGGTGCGCCCTGGGGCTGCTGTACAGGCGCGTGGCCCGGTGCAAATACGGGGTGCTCTTGGGTGGCTGGGACGTCGGGTTTGGACGTGGGGACGGCGTCCTTCAGCTGGATCACTTGCTTCGTCATGAGGCCAAGCACTTCCTTGGCCTCACGCAGGGTGTCGGGCGGGTACGTGGGCCAGGTGAGGAGCCGGTGCCCGGTGCCTGTCCTGTCGCGGCGCATGTGGGCCGTGTAGCGGGTGGCGTGGCGTGTCCACGCTGGGGTGCGTTCCGGGGAGAGGGGGCCCTCTGGCGCCCCCTGCGCCCAGTAGCGGGCGTAGTGCAGCGCTTCCCAGGCTGCTTCTGGGGTGTGGGGGACGCGGGCGGTGAGTTGCAAGCGGTCCCCTCCGCGTGGTGGGGGCCGGACCTCGTCGTCGGGGGTGTGTGCCGTTGCCCTCCTGACCTTGCCGTGGTCGTCTCATTCCACTGTCCACCAGATGTCCCGGTGTTTGAGGATGTGGACCTCTGTGGTGGCCGGGGGAGCGTCCATGGCGTCCGGGCTGACGAGCTGGATGGGGCCAACCTGGGGGTGGGTCTTCAGGGGCGCTCAGTTGCTGAGGATGTGGTGGACGTCCTCTGCGGTGGGGCCTGCGTCGGGGGCGTCCTGCGCTGCCTGGGCTAGAGGTGGGGAGGGGCGGTCCTCCCAGAGGCGGGAGGCTGACGCCGCGGCGTACATGGCTGTGATCAGGACATGCTCCGTCAGCCCTTCCACCATGAGGTGGTTTTCCCCCTCCAGGTCTCGGGGGATGGTGGCCTCCGCCTTTAGGGTGAGGAGTGCGATGGCGCGTTTGGGTCCATGCGTGGCATGCGTCGGCTCATCTGGCGGGCGTCCGTCAGACGGGGTGTGGGGGGGGGGCGTTTCTGGAAGGGGGATGGTCCCACCGCCAGGTGCTCGACAAGGTGTAGCGGTATAGCGTGGTGGCGGTCCGCCGCGGGCAGGAGGTGGGGGTGTGGGTCTCCGGGTATAGTGCCGAGGTATATGCCCCCCCTGTAGGTAGGGTCGGGCAGGGGTTTTTGCAGAGCGCCCGCGCATGGTTGCGCGCACCGGGGGTTGCAGTGGGTGCACTGGGCCGTTATGGGGTGCGGTACCGCGTACACGGTGAAGGGTCTCACCGCGCGCTGGATGTGGCAGGGGATGATGGTGCGGAGGGCCGCCAGTCGTGCTGTGCGGCTTTCGCCATAGTATACCCAGAGTGTGTCCTCCAGTGCCATTTAGGGGCGTAGCCTGCGGGCCAGTAGGTTCAAGGTGCTTTTGTTGGTGGCTTCGGTGACGGTGCCGGGTCCAGCGTTGATGCGTGGGAGCAGGTGGTTTTGATGGTGTGCCGCGGCCCGTCTGCGGGCCGCGTGGAGGGCGGTGCTGTTGCCTGGAGGGGGTGCGTGGCGGGCGGGGCTTCTGTGCAGGGTCGGGGCGACGTGTAGTGGATGCTTCCACGCTGGACGCGGGTGGTGTCGCGACTGCTGGAGGCCAGGGTAGGTGGTGAAGGTGTATATGATGATGGGGGAGCGCTCATGCGTGGCGTGGATGTAGTAGTGGTCGCGGCCCGTGTTGTGGGTGACGACGACGTTGGGCGTCGATATGTCGTAGTGGAGTGCGGTATTGGGGAGCTGTTTGGTGACGCGTGCGATCGCGTTGCCCGTTTTGGGCGCGGTGTCGTGGGGCACGAGGATGTGGACGGCCCACGCATCGTGGGCAGGGACGTCGAAGTCCGGTAGGGGTGGATGAATGGGGCGTCCCCGGAAGTGTGCGAAAGCTGGGTTGTGGCGTGCCGCCGCTTCTTTGTTGACGGAAGGTGCCCATTGGGGTGGCGCCCCAACCTGCTGGGCCATGGCAGCGACGGCGTGGGCGACCGCTGTGAGGTCCGGGCCGATGCCAGGCTGGTCTGCCGGTGGTTGTAGGCCCCCTTCTGGTGCGGGGTGGTGCCACCATAGGGTGTAGCCCTTCTGCGTGTTATCGTGGGGGGTGTGCACAAGGCCCTGGTGGTTGGAGATGGCGGTCTTGAGGACTTCTGCTGCTGCGCGGTGGAGGGTGCGCGTGTAGGCTCAGACCCCGGTGGGGGGGGCCGCCCCGGTGTGGGATTCGGCCGTGGTGGGGGCCGGCTCGAGGGTGTGACTGGTGAGGGAGGGCCTGTGCAGCCCATCATGCAGGGAGGCGCACACGTGTGCCCACCTGTCCGCCCATCCCTGTTGGGCGTCGCCCGTGTCTGTCCCTGTGGGTAGGTGCACGATGATCACGTGCCAGGGGTGGGACCCTGGTACCATGGTGGGGGGTATGGTGTGTGTGGGCATGTAACCACACCGGGGTGTCTGCGTTCGCCCGTACGTAGTCCTCCCCTTCCGCTGTGTGGACGTTTTCGATGGCGGCCTCTCCTTCCAGGGTGAGAAGGAGGTGTGCGCCAGGGGCCTGCGTGTCCGCCTCCGTGTCCTGGAGCCACAGGTACGCGAGCGCCACGGCGCTGAGGAGTATTCCCCGCCACGTGAAGGTGCCCTCGGGTGATGCCCATTGCAGGGGCAGTGTGCGGCGTCCCTGCATGTCGCTGGTGGCCTGGTAGTCGTGGGGGAGGTGACGCTTGGTGAGCCGGAGCGGCATGTGTTCGCTGGTCTCTGTGGGGGGGTCCCAGATACATTCCTCTTGGGGGGGGTGTGTCCGCGTCGTCCTCCTGGGGTTGGGCCAGCGGCAGCGCCTGTGCAGTGGGTGTGGTGTCGGGTAATCCGCTCTGTGTGAGGATGTAAAAGCCCTCGGGGGTGAGCTGGAGGACGATGTCCCACTTCGCCGTCTCTTCTGGGGACCACTGGTGGGGTCCGCTCTGCGGCTGGTGGAGGGTGACTTGATTGCCCCATCTCCAGCTGTGGTAGGCGAGGAGGCTGAGGATGGTGTCTTGCTCCGGGTCCTCCACGCTCTCCACGTATGCCGTCATGTCAGCGACGTCGATGGCGTACTCTTCCTCCCGTTCTTGTGTGGGGGCACCCGGAGATGGGGGGGTGGTGGTGTACCCGTGGAGCCCCGGCCCCGTGACGTCAGGCAGGTCGCGCTCGAGGGATGCCCGGTACTCGGCAGGGCCCTTGCTGGCTTCGTGGGTCGGGTGGTGGCGCCGCAGGGCGTTCGACAGGTGTGTCCAGGACGCCCGCTCGCGGGGTGGGGATCGTGAAGGGGCATTTTGCGGGCCGGGTTGGCCGGGGTCCGCGGGATCGATTGTTGCGGGCTCGGGCTCCGGAGGGGTTAGGTCCATATGCTGGTCCGTGTCCTCCGTGTGTTGAAGCTCCAGCTCTAGCAGGCTGTCGATGTCCAGGGCCATGGGGTCATCGTGGGCGTGCTGGGGTGCTGCTTTGTGGTGCGACGGGTGTGTTATGTTAGTGCTCGGGGTATGTGCGGCTGCCGGTGCGGGGCCGTGCGCCGGTGCCCGGGGAAGTGCGTGGTTTGGCTTAATTGTCGTGTGCGCCTGCTCGTTGGTGGCTGTCCCAGCCGGCGGTGTGGCCCCTGGGCGTGATTCGGGTTGTGGCCGGTGGTGGGTATCGAGCTGGCGTGTGGTGTGTGGGGTTTCCAGGGGCGGTGCCGGTGGGGGGGGGGGGGGGTGCGGAGCCGGCGTGGCGTGGCGTCGTTCCTGTGTTGGTGGGCTGTGGTGTTTCATGTCCTCGGGTGGGGGAGGGGGGTGCGGTGTGGCATGGTGGTGCTGGGCTGCCTGGTGGCCTTCCAGGTGGGGGGGGGGGGCTGTCCAGGTGTGGTGGGGTGGGTGGTCGCTCGTGGCTGGTCCTCAGGCACTGTGGGGCGGCCCTGTGCGGTCTCCTGGTCGTCCCTCTGGTGTGTTTCAGTACATGGGCCGTGTGGGTTCGTTGTCGCGTGGGGCTTGGGGTCTGCTGGGGGGGGGTGTGTGGGATCGGAGTGTCGCAACCAGGGGGGTGTGGTGGCGTGGTGCTTGGGGGTGTCGGCCGACCAGTGAGTGGGCCCAGTGGTGCAGGGAGCGCTGTGTATGGGCCACACACGGGCTGCCACGTTTGCGGGGTCTGCGGGTCGCTGGGTCGCGGCGTCCTGGGCGTCTTGCGGCCCCGGTGCGGCGTCCGTGGGTGGGGAGTGGTGGTGCGTGGCTGGGGTGTACCGTCTCCATGGATGGGGGGGGGGGGGCTGTGGGCTCGGGTGTGGGCTCGGTCCGTGGTAGGCTACCGGCTGGCAGCGGGTGCCAGGGGCCTCACTGTGGATGGGTCTTCCGCGGTGTCTCCTTGGTGCGTCCCGTGGTGGCCCCTGGTCGGCTGGCTGAGGGGGGTTCTTGGGGTGTACCGCATCCATGGGGGCACCACTGTGTGTTGGCGTGCCGTAGTGGGTTGTGGGGGTGAGTCGTGTTTCGGTGTCGTCCGTGTGGTCGGCGGCGGTGTGTCGTGTGTCGTCCTCGGCGTCTCCTCCTGGTGGTCCGTTGTGGTCTGTCGGGCTTGGCGGTTCCTGGGAGGGCGCGAGACATGCGGGGTTGAGACGGTTTGGGGGGGGGGGCACGCTTGCTTGTGGGTTCGGGTGTTTGCCCCCTGCTCCCTCTGCGGTTTCTTCCTTAGCTTGTCCCTTGCGCTGCCTCTCTTTGTGCGTGTTCGTTTTTTTTTGGAGGGGGAGGTGCGTGTGGTTGCACGTTTTCGGCGCTGGGCGTGGGCGTGGGTGCGTGCCGGTGCCGGTGTTGGTGTGTATGTGGATGTCGTGGGGGATGGGTTCCTGTTGCGCTCTAGGTCCCCCGTGTGTGTGTCCGCCCTCAGGCATCTGGTGGCTTCCGGTCTCCGGGGCGCCGGTCCGGGGGGCGCCGGCTGCGGGTGACTGGCGGCAGTGGTGGCGTGGTGCTTGTGTGGGTCGTCGCGGCTCCTTGGTAGCGCCTTGGTGGCGTGGCCGGACGTGGGCGTGCGTGTGGGTGTGTTCATGGCGTGGGCCGTTCGGGCGGTAGGCACCCCAGTTCTCGTTGCGGGACGGCCAGTGTGGGCGTGGCTGGTTGGCGTGGGTGGGATGGGGGGGGGTGTCGGGTATGTGTGCGTCGAAGGCGTTGTGGGCTGGGTTGGGGCATTGTGGGCGATGCAGTGGGTGGTGGAGATGCTGGTGACGCCTACGGGGTGGGGGGTGCTGTAGGCGCCGCAACGGGTTTGTGTGGTTGATGTGGGTGCTGCAGGCGATGCGTTGGGCTGATGGTGACGGTGTCGTAGGCGACGGGGCGGGTGCTGGGGGGGGGCGGCGGTTCTGGTGGTCGCCGTAGGCGGAGCAATGGGCGGTGGCGTCGCTGGTGATGTCGGCGGGTGCTGCAGGTGACGTCGATGGCGAGAGCGCTGCGGGTGACGGTATGGGTGATGGCGCTGTTGACGGGGGGTGTTGCAGGTGGTGTGCCGGCTGGTGGCGCCGCTGGTACTGCCTGTGCATAGGGCGTCAGCGGGGATGCTGTGGGTGGTGGTGTCGTCGACGGTGCCGATGGTGAGGGTGACGCAGGCGATGCACCGGGTAACGGTGGGCCCAGTGTGTGTCATAGGTGATGCATTGGGAACGGGTCGTGGGGGGCCGGAGAGGGGGCTGCCGTGGGTGCTACGGGTGACGGTGGCGTTGGTGATGCCGGTGGTGGGGGTGTTGCTGGTGATGGGTCGGCTGACGGTGTTGTTGGTGATGTCGATGGTGCGGGGGGGTGTTGGTGGGGTTGTTGGCGTCGGCGGCGAGGGTTTTGCAGATGCAACGGCCGATTGTGAGGGTGCTGTAGGCGGCGCAGTGGGCGGCACTGTGGGTGATTCTGATGCTGAGGGTGTTGCCAGTGATGCAATGAGTGTTGGCGTCGTTAACGATGCCCGTGGTGAGGGTGCTGCAGGCCTTTTCATGGGTTATGGCGATGTGGGCGGCGTCCGTGGCGGGGGTGTCGTGGGTGATACTACGGGTAGTGGCGCTGCTTGCGTCTCTGACAACGGTGAGGATGCGGCGGTGCATTGGGGGCGTCCTTGGCAGTGTCGATGATTGGGGCGTCGTAGGTGACGGAGAATGTGGGGGTTCGTCGGGCGACTGTGAGACCGGTAATGCCGACGGTGGAGGGGGTGGTGTGGGTGATGGGAGGGCTGCAGAGGGAGAGCGCCGCGGGCGACGTCGCCGGTGAGGACGCTGTTGGTGTTCAGGTGGGCGCTGTTGGCAGTGTCAGCGGTGTCGCCAGTGGCGGAATGGGCGTCGGTGACGCTGGTGTTGTTGATGGTGAGGGTGTTCCAGGTGGTTCCGTGCATGGCGGAGTCACCGGCTGTGCCGATGGTGGTGGTGCTGCCGGTTGCGTTAATTTTGAGGGTGCTGCTTCCTGTGGTGGTCGGGCTGGTGTCCGCTACCGGTGGTGGTGAGGCCAGGGGAGCCGTCGTGAGGGTTGCCAGCGGTGCAGCGGGTGATGGGGGGGCTGCAGGTGGTGTAATTGTGTAACCGCTGCATAGTGGTTGATCTTTGTTGTAACTGCGAAGCCTGTAGCCTTGATGCCCCAGGGGTCGTAACGCCCGACACTGCCCCTGATATCTCCGAACCCACATAACCCTCTTCAGACCGATATCCAGCCTCTGGGAGCGACATATGCGAAGCACTTGTAAGTCCTTTGAACTCCATGGTGGAATATGAAGAGTACGAAAACCCGGTCTACAAAAATGGAGCAGACATAGAAACTCGATGCGCATTCATCGCACATAATGACACAACGTGAAATCATTCGAAATAATTTAAATAAATCCGATTGGGAAATCACGAAAGACAAATGCGACTCGACGCGCGCTCACAGGCGACATCTGGCGGCGAACGGAAAACATGAAAACAAGCGGAAAATTTACTGCACTAATGTACATCTGAGAATCATTGAAATTCTGATCACATCAGTGTACAATTGAGTGCTGTCACTGCTGCCGTTACACTCCCCCTCTGAAAACATACGCCAGTATGTCAGGCTGGGTCAAGTGAAGTGAACGAAACGGCAAAAGTGACCAAAAACCGACTAATCTAAGGCAAAATGTGCAAAATTGAGCTGGATTGAGCTGAATTGAGCTGAGATCTGTGCTTCGCGATGGCCATCGACTTGAATGAAACGCATAGGTACCTCAGGGCACACAGAAAAAGCTTCGTTCAAGCTCGAAAATTCGAAAATTGAAAGTCTGAGTGAAGAATGTACATGCATGATCAAGATCCATGATCCATGATGAAATCAGGATCTGACATTCCACTGCCAGAAAACAGAAAACGAGCGTCGCCATGTCGTCGAGCGTCAGAAAAATAGGGTATCCCTTCATGGAGTCCAAGATATGTGAAACTGGCTGGTGTCATTTGCAGTCATGAGACCAGATGCCAGATTATGGTACAAAATGTGCTAGAATTGAGACCAAAATCAGCGAATCGCACACGGATTGAGGGTGGCGAAGTCTGCAGTAGGCCAATATAGGTCTAATTCCTTGTCGATAGACTCTGTGTGTTGTGGTGAACGGAAATCCAGTTCTCATTCATAGCCAATCCAGGTAAAATCCTCATAATCATGATGATCCCCATGATGGATATCCAATCATGTACGTAATGATAGCCAAGAAAACCCAGTGAGTGATGACCACACTGCCAGTATCGTCTCCAGGGCCTCATGTTTAATGCAGTATGAGCCAGAAGGGGTAATTGACTCGTTATAGTCCCAGAATGTATAAGCATCCAATGCTTGGTACTGGGAATTTGCCAAAATTGAGCTGATTCTGAGGGGGATTCCAACACCATCCACACATGAACAGCGAGTCGACACAAGTAAGAACACCATCGTCGTCACTTGGTCTATATAAGCCCTTTGACAGTGGTCGATTGAAAAACAAACCAACTGTTTCAATGTAAGAGCTGATGGAAATGACATTCTGAGCAGCTCCGTCAAACACATGAAATGGATCAGACTCAGTTATGTGCCAGAATCTCTGTAATGAGCACGAACTCGAACGAGTCCTTCCCAAGGCGAGTAGAGGGGTCCAGTCGACAGCAAAACACGAGAGTGTCGTCGTGGTTGAGGATAATGGCCTTTCGGATCTTCGGATTGGAATCATCTACAATGAAGCACATGATTCACATGATGACCATGATGGGAATGATGGATGGAATGACCAGGATGACCCCAGAATGTCCCATCATCTGTTCATCGAACCACATAGACGATGTGTCAGGACTGTATTGTCCCCATGCCAAGGGTATATGTCGACCGTAAACCTTTTCGAAAGTTTCGGCGAGTCAAATTCTGATCAGATCTTGTCTCGAATAGATTCTGCCACAATTGGAGCTTCTTCTTGTGCTTGTAAGTCTTCCTTGGTGACACAATCTTTGATCAGCGAGAGCTCACGGTCAATCTCAGGGTGTTTCTTCGGGAACTTGATGAAAGTGTCCGTATACCCATGGATGAAACTTGAAGCTGGCTCCCATTTGTCCTCCTCTGGACCGAATCCTTTCGATTTGCACAGAAAGTACCACTTGTTTCGAGCATTCTTCTTGTAATCAAGGATCTTCTCCAACTCGAAACTGCTTGTGACCATCTTCCTGTCGCTCAGGTACTTCTAAGTCCAACTCCCAACTCGAAGACATCCGCCGTCACCTTGTCGAACAACCTCTCAGGAATTTGTAATCCCTTCAGTAGTCCTTCTGCCTTTTGATTCTTGGGGATGGTCGCCTGACATTGCTTGCATCCTTTGGCAACTCGTTCACAGGCACTCTTGAGGTCCCGTGTGTACACTCTGTGTCGTATCATTCCGATGCCAATGTTTGACATATTGGTCAATCAGACAATCAGGAACACAAATCCGTCCTTGCCAAAATAACTTGTCGCCTTGGATTTTGAAATCAGACGTCTCTTCAGAGTCGTAAGGCTTGTCCCCTCTCAACTTGTGGTATACAGACCCAAAAAACCTGTCCTCCTTGTACATCTTCGTCCAATCCACATAGAGGAAGGAAGTTTCCTTGTCCTTTTGTTGTGGGGGGAGCGTGGATTTCGCTTTGGATCTCGTCGTAGGAGACACATTCAGGAGTGGCAGCGACGACTCAGAGTCAGAGTTAACTCCTGCAGTCTGATCTGCCTTAGTAATCTCCTTGCATCTGACCAAATCCACCTTCATCCGATTTTTAATCGAACATTGGAGACAATGTTTCTTGATCAGTGCTTGTTCCTCCTTATCAAACTCGATCACTTCAGCTTTATCCGTCGCTGTCCCATGGAAACTCACTTCAGAGTAAACCTCTGAGGCTGGGTAGGCCCAGCGACTCAGGGCGTCCGCCACTGTATTGTAGCGACCTGAAATGTAAGTCACATGGAGGTCAAATCTGCTGAGAGTTTCATGCCAACGGCCTCTTCTCCCAGCTGGTCCACCAGGGGTATCCACATGTTCTGTCCGCCAGCTCTCCAGTGACTTGTGGTCAGTCAGTACCTCAACGCGATGGCCCAAGATCCAACCCTCATAACGCCGTAAGGCACAAAGGATTGCGTAGGCTTCTTGTTCCCTTGGACTCCAATTTCGCTGCCTTGTGGTAAGCTTGCGAGACCAGAAAGCCAGAGGATGATGGTGACCTTCGTCATCGACTTGTTCGATCGTAGCACCAATGGCGTAACGACTGGCGTCTGTACGAATATAAAAAGGTCTTCCATCCAACCACGGAGTCTTTAATGTAACCACATTCGCCAGTGCTTCCTTGAGACCAGTAAATGCCTCTTCACATTCTGGCGTCCACTTGAGCTTGACTTGAGATCCCTTCTTTCCTTCTATTTTGCCAACCTTGAGTAACTCTGTCAATGGACCAGAGAACTTGGCGTAGAGAGGAAGGAACTCGTGGTAGTAATTGCAGCAGCCTAAAAAGGCACGAAGCTGCGTGATGGTTTTAGGCCTTTCCCAGAGCTGCAGGGCAGCCATTCTTCCTGGGGCTGGTCTTCTTGTCCCATCTTCCGAGACAGAGCCACAAAATTCCACACTCTGGAGGAACAATTTGCTCTTCTTGGGTCCACACACGAGCTTCTCTTGTCGAAGGACTTCGAGAACTTTTCGAACTTGTTCTTCGTGCAACTTCAGGCACTCATCAAAGTTGTTTCCCAACGGCGTGGCAATCAGAAGGTCGTCAATGTAGATGCTGCAGAACTCTTGTAAATCCAGAGACTTGTGCTTCTGAAATAAAATAGTCTCCATCATCTTCTGGAACATCCACGGCGCATTCTTCAGACCCATCGGCAGTACAGTCCACTGGACAGTGCCACAGGGTGTGCACATTGCCTTCAAATGCCTATCCTCCTTTCGAAGGGGCATCTGATGAAAGCCATGGCGCAAATCCAACACAGTAAAGAGCTTACCTTTGGCTCTCGCGGCGATCTCCTTCTCGATTAAAGGAAGAGGATGCGCGTCTGGTACCGTGGCGGCGTTCAGGGCTCTGTAATCCACCACTAGACGCCAAGCATCTATGCTGGATTGCTCAGCAGGGGGGGGCTTTGGCACAGTAAATGGTGCTGAACACCACTCAGAACTCATGCAGCCCTCCAACCAACCGAACTCATAGAGATTGCGCTCGATAATCTTTCGCAGGGCATCTGCTTTGGTGCCGTGTAGATAGAATGGACGTTGTTTCTGCACCTTTGAGCCTTCGATTATGTCAATCTTGGCTTCCCCATTTTCACATCGAATTGGGGGGTTTTTCCACAACTTCCCACTCAGCACATCATCTTGATAATCTTCGAACACTGCGTCCCTTCTTGCAGATATCTTGTCTCCGTCGACCTGATTCCCACATTTAATCACCGACATTATGTCCACCAATTTGCGGATTGTTGGTCGTGGTCTCATGTTCTTGGCCACTTCATTCCAAACTTCTTTGTCGCATTGTTGGCGGATGAAGCTCACCTGAGCTCGCTCCTCCGTGGGATCCCACCAATCAAAGGGGTCCACGAATGTCTTGAAGGGATGGTCGGACGAATTCAGCTTCATTCCTGTCAATTCAGGCGAGATTCTTGGAGATTTGTCATCATTCTTGCTTGAAATCGTGACATTTTTGGCTTGATTCTTGTCTGATGGGGATGAATTGTAATGGATGGAGGCGTTCTCTTGAGGGACGCCGATTGTCCTTCCCCCCTTCCGCGACGATACGTCGGGATTCCGCTCTCGATCGTCTTCATCCACCTCAATTTCGTCGATTCTTGAGGAATTTGAGATGACCTCTTCTGTTCCCATTTCACTGTCATCTTGCCAATAATCTCCCAGATTCCCGTCAACTAAGCACGCCAACGTGCTCCACGAACGCTGTGGCAAAGGCTTGCCATTGTCTTCGCAATACAGCTTCACTCCCTTGTGAGGTAGCTCGACAATGTCGATTGAAATGTCCATAATGTCCTTGAACCACTCTTGTCTTGGCCAATTGGGGACAACTAAAATCGCCTTTGCGCCGGATTGCTTCAGCTTCTGCACCACAAGAGGGAAAACATCGAAGGGCAGATTGATCCAAAGAGGTTCAGACCAGTCCTCACTCCAGGCATCGTCGTAGAACTTCGGAAATCTTTTATTCTTCTTGTTTGCAAAGGCATCAACTTGAGGACGAAAATTGTGGTTCCTTTCGAAATAATCCACCAGAATGTCCCGCCATTTGTCGACTACACGATAGCAAACTGACTTCCACTTCTTGCAGTTCAATGACTCCACCTTTCCTTTGTCAAATTCTGCTTGATTTCCTGTCCATTCTTGCCCATCTTGCTGAATATGCAGCTTATTTCGCTCCTTGAATTGGTGGATACTCTTGGTATATGGGTGCAGATAATACAGGTCAGACGGGTCGCTGGTCGACGGATCCTGGAGGAAGCATGTCCTGTGTCCCATGGGCGACACACGATGAGCGTGAAGCCAGGGTTGACCCAAGAATAAATCATACTTTATGCTGGCTTCATAGAATTTTACAGCAAACCACTCCTCCGTGACCGTCTCTTCCACGCTCCACACAGATTGTTTCACCAATCTGACCGCCAATTCTGCTTCTCTGTCGCCACCGTCAAGGCGATGTCCGCTGACTCACTCCGGCTGGACAGGAGTGGAGGACATCTTTGCCTCATCCTCCTGCAGAAAGCCTTTCCTCACCAGATTCACCTCTGAACCATTGTCAATCAGACATCTGGCAAGTTTAACCTTACCATCCGTCGTTCTGACCTGGATCCAGCAGACAAACTGGCGCTGCTTGCCTCGCCGGACAGCGCTGAGGACCCAGGCAGGGTAAAGGAGGCCGGAGGAGCGCGCCAGCTGGTCCCAGCAGCGTCCATCCACTGCCCCAACTACCCTGATGGGTTTTGTCTCCTGCCACTCAACCCCAGTGTTGGGATTTGGGTCAAGTTGGCTTCCCTATTGCCATTCTTCTTCTTCGTTCGGCTGTACGTCCTGTACTTGTCCTTCGTCAACCCATTCTTCTCCTGCTTCGACGGCATTGACTCCTTTTCCACGTCCACGACCACCAAATGACTTTCCACCACCACCTTTCTTACCTCCTTGGCCTTTGTTGTTGGAGGTGTTCGAATTGGGGTTGGATTCGTTCGATCTGCCCTTGCCTCCACCTCCAGTATCCTTGTTGTTGCCGAAGGTCTTGTTCGCTGGCGTCTCCGTGTACAGGGGGTTGCCATTCACCTTGGAATCATCTTGATTCCCGGACTTTTCTTGGCCTTTTCCACCTTTTTCAACAGATTTTCCACCAGATTTTCCACCAGCATCGGTCCATCTTGAGCCACTTGGATCTCCGCCTTGCTGCGAGTAATCTTTTGGTGTCCAGTCTCTGTTCTTTCCTTTGGACTGCGCTTTACCCTTTCCCCTTCCATGCTGGTCAGCATCTCGTGCTCCATCCTGCTGGGGATTTTTGGGAGAATTTCCCTTTCCATCCATTTTGGACTGAATTGTCCTGAGATCTGAGGGCGTCCACCTGTGATCTGCGGTCGTGTGAGTCGCCGCTCGACCTTCTTTTCCAAGGGCAATGCACACAGAGCATCCCTTCTCACCAACGGCGTTGACCTTGCCTCCGAAGCCATGTGTATCCTGGGACTTCTGGCGTTCTAAGTTTGCATACTTTTCAAGTTGGTCCCAGATCTGCTCGACTCCATACGAGAAGATCCACGGTCGTACCTTCAAAACTGTTCCCTTATACTTCACTTTTCCATCCACCATGCTACAGAAAAACTCCGACTGCTGAGAATCATGGAAACCAACTCTCCATCTGCCCTCACGAATAGTGATGTCTTTCAATCCAGTAGCACTGATAGAGTGTAGCAACTCACGAACTGCCATTTTTCCCATAGTCTCCGGCAATCCTCGGACTTCAACCCAGTTGCCCAGGACTTTTTGGTCCGCCTGAGAGTCCCTGATCTTCTGCTTGGTCTCTGGCGTGAGCTTGCTCAGGAGGATTATCTTCATCTCGCCTTCAGAAAGTCCTTCTCCAGAGTTCTCCGCCTCTTGCACCAAAAACTCCCAATCTTGCCTTGCAATTTGAATTTCTTCCAGAAACAATTTCTTGATCGCCCTGAAGTTCTCCAGACGGTTCCTATAATGATCTTCAGGAAGTCCAGAGCCTTTCTTCTTGAGACTTCGGTACAGCTCTTCATACGTCAGGGGATCTCCTTGATTTTGTCTTTCCACATTGAGATTATATGTACTTTCTCTAAGTTTGCCAGTCAAACAGTCCATCAACCCAAGGATCCAGATTTCCTTGTCCAGTTTCTCCGTCTGCAGCCACACCATGAACTCCCTCTCGAAGGACGCCCAGTAATTTGGGTGTCCTGAGAACTTCGGCTGCCTCATTACTGATCCTCTCAGCCTCATGTGCAAGGGATTCAGCAAGTGGTTCAGGTTGAAATTGGTGGCTGTGCCAACCGGATTGACGGACACTGGGTTGACTGCGGCGCCTCCCATTGCCTGTGCCTGCGCAATTGCGGCCGCCAGCAACGCCTGGTCCACAGTAGGCTGCACGAACGGCGTTGGTTGTGCTTGATGCAGCCTCATCTGCTTCAATTTCCTCTGCTTTTCTTTGATCTTGAGTTCGTTTTCTTTCTGCTGCCGGTCCTTCTTCTTCAAAGCCATTGATCGCTCCTTCACGGTGGTCCTTGCTTCTCCATCAATATCTCCGACAGTACCAACAGACAGTACAGACCTCTCCGACGAAGATTCTCCTCCTTCGGTACCCAGATTGAACCCAATAGGACTTCCCAATCCAGTAGGGGGGATACCAGAAATTCCAGTAAAAGCTGGATGGTGGCCAGTAAAAGCTGGGGGTGCTGGAGAATGCTGAACGCCGTAAGGCGTGGATGCAGGTGCAGCTGAGGAGGTAGGTGCTGGGTGGCTTGCCATTGTAGGCGCTGGTCCAGTGAGCCCAGTAGTGCTCAGATTTTGTACCAGATCTGTAAGCTTCTCCAGCTTCTGCTCCATCTCCTTCCACTTGCTGTCGTCATCCCTCTTTTTCTCCTTGGCGGCCTTCTTCAGCTCCTTCACCCTGTTTTCCAACGACGAAATCTGTCTCGGAAGGAGCAGTCCCTGGCGCACTCACCACAGGACGGGCATCTTGTCCCTTTTCCTTTGCTTCTGACCTCGTCGACCCAAGTGTCAACACTGGAGGCAGAGCTGGGGAATTTGGACAGTTGCTCCCTGGAGAGGTGGGAATGTGTCGAATCACACCTCATTTCGTCAACCTCGTCGTCCTTCTGACCCCAGGCGCCCGACGTACCAGCGTGCTGACGCACATTCTGGCGTCTCTCCTCGGCGATGATGGCCATCTGCACCATCACGGTGGCCTGGTGGTCGAACTGGTCCATCAGCTCTTCCCAGTCCTCTTGCTCCTGCAATGTGGCGTCGAATCTCAACCGGCTGCAGTCCCTGAGGAACTGGCACGACGCCCTGAACCAGTCCCTCAGGCGGCCACGATAGCTCGCGGCCGCCAGCAGCCAATTCTGGCGGTGCAGGAATTCTGGGTTCCAGATTTCCTGGAAGTGATTTTCCCAGTGGTCACCAGAAATCTCATCCATTGCAGGTAGGTAGGTAGGTATCTTCGGGAGCTCGGGATGCCTCCTTTGACATTGCAGGAAGAAGGTCTTACCAAGGGGACGTCCTGTCCCTCCCACTGCCCTATGTCAGGTGCCTCTTGAGCCGCTCCCGCATGTGCTTGGGAAGGCATTGTTGCGGCCACCGGGTCCATGTGTCCCAGGTGGGAGGGTGTCCCCACATGTGTCCATGGGTAGGGCCACATGCCCCCTCCTTTGGGCGGCAGCTCTGGGGGGCTGCCCAGCTGTGTGGAGTATCTCTCACCACAAGGGGTATTGCTCCCGCTTGTCTACGGTACGACCGCCTCACCCTTGTGGCTTGAGTTGCGGGGCCACTCTGCTTGGCAGGTGACCCCCTCCTGGACTGTGTACCGGCTCGCCTGTCACCGTTTGCTTCCATGGCTCCGGGTGACGTTTGCCATGTTCCCCGATGCAGCCTGGCCGGGCTCGGACCAGTGGCCTTGGAGTACCGCTCCTGCCACTGGCCCGGTGGGTCGGCTGGGTCGCCCCAGTGCGTCCGACCCATGGGGTATTGGGTCTTTCCTGTCCCTCGGCCGCCCTACGTGAGTGCAGTGTCCTGGGCCGCTGGGGTCCTGTTCACCGGTGTGCCCGCGCGGTTTGCTGTGGTGCGTCTGCGGTGTCCTGGGCCGGCTGGCTCCTGTTCACCGGTGTGCTCGCTCGGTGTGTTGTGTTGCATGTGCGGTGTCCTGGGCCACTCGGCTCCCGTTCACCGGTGTGCGTGCTGTGTGCGGTGCGCGTGTACCATGGGTGGTTGTGTCCCTCTCCTCCCCCCCTAATTTTCTTTTTTTTTTCTGTTTTTTTTTCTTGTTTTTTTTTTTTTTGGGAAAAAAAAAAGAAAAAACAAAAAAGAGAAAAACAGGGGCGCGCGTACACTGCAGGCACAGGCATGGGCAGCTGGTGCGGCGGTGCAATAGAGTTGTGTCCTCTGGCGTGTGTCGTCGGTGATGTGGCGGCGGTCGCGCCCCAGGGTTTCGGCTCGCGTGTCCTGATGTACATGGGCTTGGGTCAGGGTGGGTTTGGTGAGGTGTCTCTTTGCTTCTGGAGCTGGCTGGTTAGGCGGCTGTGTGGGGTGTGGGTGTGGGCTGTGGTTACGTTGTTCCCTCGGCGGGCTTGGTCAGGAGTCAAGGGTTAGCGGTTTCGGGGTGTGGCTCGGGTTTGATTTGTGCTTGGGTTCTGGCTCGGTTAGGCGGTTGCGACGGTAGCGAGCCTGGGTCAGGTGCCTTTGGGCGTAGTGGTGCTCGTTGTCGTGTGCGTTGGCTTCCTTCGGCGTCCGGTTTGTTTGGTGACTTCTGGGCATGGCCTGGCGTGGCGCCCCGTGGTGGTGGTTTGCTGCCTAACGGGGTTAGATGGCGGCGCCGCTGGCCGGTGGGTCAGGCGCGTCGTGTTGTGTGGTACGCAGGGCTCCTGGGGTGCTGTGGGTGTCGCTGGTGTCGGTGCGCTGACGCTTGTGGGGTCTTGAGGGGGTGTGTTTGTGCGGGGCTGGGCTTTGGGTGATGTCCCACAGGCGGATGCCGTCTCGCTGCGTTTCCTGGAGGGTCTCCCGCAGGCGCCTGAGGACATACGGGTGGTCCTGGGGCGCGGGGAGGTTGCGGGGCTGGACTCCCAGGGGGCGGAGCGCATCGGCCAGCATGGCTTCCCATGCGGCCTGCGGCATCCACCCCCCCGCCGGCCGGAGGCGGCAGTTCTCCACCGACCCCTTGCGAGGCCGATGGACCAGGCCCTCGAGGGAGGGCTCTCCCCGGGCCCACTTTTGCAGCTCCCAGAGCTGCGTGTGGGTCCAGCGCTGCCACCACTGTTCCTGGGCGGGCCTGCGGTCTTGGGCGGAGGAGTGGGCGTGGGTGGGTGTGACGGGGTCGTGGGGACCGGTGGCGGTGGCGGGCCTGGGGGATTCCTCGTAGTCCTGTTCCGTGGGGGTGCGTGGGGAGTTGGGGCGCACGCAGATGTGGACCCGCGGGTGTGCGCGTACGGTCTCCGCCTCGGGATTGGGCGGGGACTCGCGGCGGCGGCGGTAGTGGGGCATGCGTTGTATGTGGGCTGTCATCGAGGGTTGGTAGGGGGGCGGGGACGCTGCTGGCGGACCCTGGCGTCGTTCTGGCTTGGTCGGGAGCGGTCCGTGGGCCTGGGGTGCGGGCTTTGAGAGGTGGCGGGACGAGGTGCGTCGTGCTTCGGCTGCGGCGCGCTCCGCCATGAAGGTGGTGGCGGTGGCGTCGGTGACAGCGGGGGGGCGCCGCGCTGGGCGCTGCTGCCTTCGGGCCTGGGACGGCTGGGGCCGGATGTCATAGAGGACGTCCTCGGGGGGCCGGGCTCGCGCTGCCGTCGTCGCGCCGGGTTTGGACTTGGGTTTGGGCTTGGCTGCGGGTTTGGGTGGCTGTTTGGCGGCGGTCTTGGGTTTCGGCTGGGTCGTGGGTGTGGGCTTCGTCGGGGCGTGGGCCTTGGCGGCGGCGGGGCTGCTCGCGGTGGGGGCAGGTTTGGAGGCCCGTTTGGGAGGTGTCCCCCGCGGCCTGGGGGTTGGAGTGCTGGATGAGGACGTGGTGGTGGTGGTGGATGAGGTGGTCGTGGTGGTGGAGGTTGTGGAGTCGGAGGCGGAGGAGAGGGCTGTGGGAGACGGCGGAGGGTCCTGGGCCTCGGGGGCGGGCGTATGATGCTGGGTCCTGTAAGTAGCGAGAACGAGGGTGCAGGTTCGGGCACCGGGCGTGTGCGCGCGTTTTCCCTGGTGATCCGTGCGTGCTGGTGCTGGCGTGGTGGCGTTGTCTCGGCTGCGCGGGCACGTGGGTTACTCGGGGGGTGGCCATATCTGCTCCGGGACGTGCGGGTGTGTTTGCTGGAGGTAGTCGAGGGTCTTGAAGAACCATCGCTGGATGCCGGGCATGTCCTCCTCTGTGAGGTGGGGGTAGTTTTGGGTTGGCGTGTCTGGGCCCGGCCACAGCAGCGTCATGAGGCGGGCTGCCACCATGTACGGGCATAGTTGTAGGGTGGTGGGGCGTTGGGGGGTGGGTCCCCTGCGGTTTGGGGGGGCTTCCCTCTGCTTGTGGCGCAGCGTGACCACCCACACCCATCGGTCCGTGGGGATCCCCCAGGTCCGTTGGGTCCACTTGGCGAGGCAATACATCGCCCTACCAAGGCCCTGGTAGCCGCTGCGGATGGAGAGCAGCGTATCCAGGGATTTGGGTTCCCACGTGCCCCAGATGTGGGGGTCATCCGGGTCGTCCCCCCTAGCTTACGTGTCGGGGCCTGGGTTGTGCGGGGGGGGGGTGTAGTCGGCAGGGGGGGAGGGAGTCGGTGCCGTGTACCACCCAGTGGTCTGTTGGTGCGTGGTAGTTGGTGGTGGAGAGGGTGTAGTGCAGATTGTACATGAGGGTCATGTACGTGGAGGGGGCTGGCTGCTGCTCGTCGGGGGTGGGGATGTCCCCCGGGACGTGGTGCCAGAAGTTGCTCAGGGAGGCCATCCGGGCTACCCATGTTTCCCGCTCCCACTCTTTGGTGCTGTCGGGGGTGGCGTCGGGTGGGGGGTGGGCCATGTCGGGCTCGTGGTAGCGGGTGCGGCCCTTGGTGTCCACCCGCCCCGGCACGGGGTGTCCGACCAGGTGTCGCTCCCAGTCGATGGGGGGCACACAGATCCGGCTCCCCGTGGAAGGCGGGCTCTCGCCGTCTGGGGTGGCGCGTGGGGGGCGCTCGTGTCGGGCGACGTGGAGGAAGGCGTCGAAGAGGAAGTCTCTGACGCCTTCCCCGAGGGTGGCCGCCTGGACCAGGGTGGCCGCCCGGATGGGGGTGCTGGTGCCGGAGGTGCGGAGGTACAGCACGACGTCCTGTTCCCCGGGTCCCCGGAGGTGCTGCCGTACCGCTGCGGGGTTGTGTAGGGCGTAGGGTTCGGCCGGTGCGGCGGCTGGTGGTGCGGGGTGTGATGGGGGGGGTGGTGTGGGTTGGGGGGGGTGGTCGTCGTTGTCGCGCGTGGGGTCCGGTGATGGGGTCTCTTGTGGCGGTCGCGGGAGGGGGGATTCGCGGTGGCGTGTGTTGGCGGGGGTATCGACGTCAATTGGCTGGTGCTGGCTGCCGCGTGTTGTGTCCGTGGCCTGGTCTCGGGGGGGGGGCGGGGGGGGTGGTCTGGGGGTGGCGCTGTTGGTGGTGGGGGGGGCGGGGGTGGGTGTTGTGCTGGCTGGGGGTCCGGGCGTCCCTGTGGGTCGTGTGGGTGTTGCGTGTGTGCGCCGTGCGGCCCTTGCGGTTCTTGACTGGTTGTGGTGCCGGGGTGTGGGTGGGAGGCGGCCGCATGAGCGTCCGGGTGGGGCTGTGGTCCGTATGTAATGGGTGGCTGCTGGTGGAGGGTGCTCGCTGGTATGGGGTGTGGGTGGGTGGGCTGCTGGTGGTGGTGGGGTGGGGGGGGCAGGGGTGGGTGTTGTGCTGGCTTGGGGTCCGGGCGTCCCTGTGGGTCGTGTGGGTATTGCGTGTGTGCGCCGTGTGGCCCTTGTGGTTCTTGACTGGTTGTGGTGCCGGGGTGCGGGTGGGAGGCGGCTGCATGAGCCCCCGGGTGGGGCTGTGGTCCGTATGTGATGGGTGGCTGCTGGTGGATGGTGCTCGCTGGTATGGGGTGTGGGTGGGGGGGCTGTTGGTGGTGGTGGGGCGCTCCTACTAGGCCCTGGTGTTGCTGGTGTGCGTGCGCGGCTCCTCGCGGGTTCATGGGGGTGTACCGTGGCTCGTATGTCGTGGGCCCGTGTAGCGGGGGCGGCGGGTGGTGCTGGACCGCGTGGTGGTGGTGTGGAGGGTGTGCCGGTTGTGTGTGGTACCCCGGCGTTGGTGGGTGTGGTGGCAGGGGCTGGTGGTGGTTGAATACGTGATGGTGTGGTGCGGTGATGTGCGCTATGTGGGGTGGGTGGTTCGCGGGGCCTGGTTGTGCTGGGGCGTGGTGGGGATGTAGCTGGTGGGGGTCGCTGTAGCATGGGGGCATTAGGGGGTAGGGGTTGGGAGGGACGGGGGCGTGGTGGTGGTGTTGGTGGTGCCATGTTCCCTGGCTCTGCGCGTATGGTGGTCCTGGCATGGTGTGGACGTGTGTGGGCGGTGGTGGCTGACTGGGCTGCAGGGTTTGGGTGCTGCGGTACGGTGGTGGTGGTGGGCGCTGGCGGTGGTGGTGTTGTTGGTGTGCCCCGGGGGTCTGGGCGTGGGGTGGTGCGGTGTGGCTGGACCCGGGCCTTGGTCGGGGCGTCGCGCCCTGCTGGCGGGCGCGTTGGCGGGCCCCCTGACCTGTCTTGGTCTTCTTGGCCTGGTGGGTGTCGGGGGCGGGTGAACCCCCCTGTCCCCGTGGGGGCGACGGGGAGCGGGCGTGCCAGCGGTGTGCCTCTTGGAGGCTCGTCTTGAGGCCTCTGACGTAGGTTTCCTGGTCCGTGAGGCCCATCCGTGTGGCGGTGGCCTCGTCGGGGGCGGCCAGGTGGGCGTCCCGAAAAGACGCCCAGCCCTCCGGGGGCTTCTGTTGTGCGGGGTGGGGGTGGTGTGCCGGGTAGAGGAGTGCGCTGAGTGGGTAAGGTGTTCCCTTCCTTCGGCCGAGGGCGTTGTTGAACCGGCGGCAAGTGATTCGGAGGTAGGCTGCCATCTCCTCTGGTGACGTGTCGGCCCACGCTTCCGGCGTCAGGGGTGCTGCTTGGGGGGCCGGGAGTTGTGGGTCTGGGAGGTGTTGCCATTCCTCTTCTTCGTTCGGCTGTACGTCCTGTACTTGTCCTTCGTCAACCCATTCTTCTCCTGCTTCGACGGCATTGACTCCTTTTCCACGTCCACGACCACCAAATGACTTTCCACCACCACCTTTCTTACCTCCTTGGCCTTTGTTGTTGGAGGTGTTGGAATTGGGGTTGGATTCGTTGGATCTGCCCTTGCCTCGACCTCCAGTATCCTTGTTGTTGCCGAAGGTCTTGTTCGCTGGCGTCTCCGTGTACAGGGGGTTGCCATTCACCTTGGAATCATCTTGATTCCCGGACTTCCCTTGGCCTTTTCCACCTTTTTCACCAGATTTTCCACCAGATTTTCCACCAGCATCGGTCCATCTTGAGCCACTTGGATCTCCGCCTTGCTGCGAGTAATCTTTTGGTGTCCAGTCTCTGTTCTTTCCTTTGGACTGCCCTTTACCCTTTCCCCTTCCATGCTGGTCAGCATCTCGTGCTCCATCCTGCTGGGGACTTTTGGGAGAATTTCCCTTTCCATCCATTTTGGACTGAATTGTCTTCAGATCTGAGGGCGTCCACCTGTGATCTGCGGTCGTGTGAGTCGCCGCTCGACCTTCTTTTCCAAGGGCAATGCACACAGAGCATCCCTTCCCACCAACGGCGTTGAGCTTGCCTCCGAAGCCATGTGCATCCTGGGACTTCTGGCGTTCTAAGTTTGCATACTTTTCAAGTTGGTCCCAGATCTGCTCGACTCCATACGAGAAGATCCACGGTCGTACCTTCAAAACTGTTCCCTTATACTTCACTTTTCCATCCACCATGCTACAGAAAAACTCCGACTGCTCAGAATCATGGAAACCAACTCCCCATCTGCCCTCACGAATAGTGATGTCTTTCAATCCAGTAGCACTGATAGAGTGTAGCACCTCACGAACTGCCATTTTTCCCATAGTCTCCGGCAATCCTCGGACTTCCACCCAGTTGCCCAGGACTTTTTGGTCCGCCTGAGAGTCCCTGATCTTCTGCTTGGTCTCTGGCGTGAGCTTGCTCAGGAGGATCTTCTTCATCTCGCCTTCAGAAAGTCCTTCTCCAGAGTTCTCCGCCTCTTGCACCAAAAACTCCCAATCTTGCCTTGCAATTTGAATTTCTTCCAGAAACAATTTCTTGATCGCCCTGAAGTTCTCCAGACGGTTCCTATAATGATCTTCAGGAAGTCGAGAGCCTTTCTTCTTGAGACTTCGGTACAGCTCTTCATACGTCAGGGGATCTCCTTGATTTTGTCTTTCCACATAGAGATTATATGTACTTTCTCTAAGTTTGCCAGTCAAACAGTCCATCAACCCAAGGATCCAGATTTCCTTGTCCAGTTTCTCCGTCTGCAGCCACACCATGAACTCCCTCTCGAAGGACGCCCAGTAATTTGGGTGTCCTGAGAACTTCGGCTGCTTCATTACTGATCCTCTCAGCCTCAGGTGCAAGGGATTCAGCAAGTGGTTCAGGTTGAAATTGGTGGCTGTGCCAACCGGATTGACGAACACTGGGTTGACTGCGGCGCCTCCCATTGCCTGTGCCTGCGCAATTGCGGCCGCCAGCAACGCCTGGTCCACAGTAGGCTGCACGAACGGCGTTGGTTGTGCTTGATGCAGCCTCATCTGCTTCAATCTCCTCTGCTTTTCTTTGATCTTGGCTTCGTTTTCTTTCTGCTGCCCGTCCTTCTTCTTCAAAGCCATTGATCGCTCCTTCACGGTGGTCCTTGCTTCTCCATCAATATCTCCGACAGTACCAACAGACAGTACAGACCTCTCCGACGAAGATTCTCCTCCTTCGGTACCCAGATTGAACCCAATAGGACTTCCCAATCCAGTAGGGGGGATACCAGAAATTCCAGTAAAAGCTGGATGGTGGCCAGTAAAAGCCTGGGGTGCTGGAGAATGTGGAACGCCGTAAGGCGTGGATGCAGGTGCAGCTGAGGAGGTAGGTGCTGGGTGGCTTGCCATTGTAGGCGCTGGTACAGTGAGCCCAGTAGTGCTCAGATTTTGTACCAGATCTGTAAGCTTCTCCAGCTTCTGCTCCATCACCTTCCACTTGCTGTCGTCATCCCTCTTTTTCTCCTTGGCGGCCTTCTTCAGCTCCTTCACCCTGTTTTCCAGCGACGAAATCTGTCGTCGACAGGAGAAGTCCCTGGCGCACTCACCACAGGACGGGCGTCTTGTCCCTTTTCTCTTGCTTCTGACCTCGTCGACCCAAGTGTCAACACTGGAGGCAGAGCTGGGGAATTTGGACAGTTGCTCCCCCGAGAGGTGGGAATGTGTCGAATCACACCTCATTTCGTCGACCTCGTCGTCGTTCTGACCCCAGGCGCCCGACAGACCAGCGTGCTGACGCACATTCTGGCGTCTCTCCTCGGCGATGATGGCCATCTGCACCATCACGGTGGCCTGGTGGTCGAACTGGTCCATCAGCTCTTCCCAGTCCTCTTGCTCCTGCAATGTGGCGTCGAATCTCAACCGGCCGCTGTCCCTGAGGAACTGGCACGACGCCCTGAACCAGTCCCTCAGGCGGCCACGATAGCTCGCCTCCGCCAGCAGCCAATTCTGGCGGTGCAGGAATTCTTGGTTCCAGATTTCCTGGAAGTGATTTTCCCAGTGGTCACCAGAAATCTCATCCATTCCAGTATTGGATGGCTCTCCTTCGCTGCTGCTGTCTTCAAGATCAGGCAAGGCGTGGGAGCTGGAACCAGATTCACTCGAGGAGGGAGATTCTCGACCGGGTTTAAGGTTGGGTGGGGCGTTCATACAACAATCAGCACAGGTATGAACTCCAGGCCAATGTCTATGGCCACAGTAGGGGCACTCTGAAGGTTGATCCTCGGCTTGCTGGGGAGATGCCACGAATGTAACCTCAGGGGGAACACGCAGTGACCCAGAACGAGTAATAGCCCCGCTAAAGTTAGACGATCTCAGAGTATCAGTGGAGATTCCAGAAGCAGAGTCATGATTTCATCTGCTACCATGTAACCGCTGCATAGTGGTTCATCTTTGTTGTAACTGCGAAGCCTGTAGCCTTGATGCCCCAGGGGTCGTAACGCCCGACACTGCCCCTGATATCTCCGAACCTACATAACCCTCTTCAGACCCATATCCAGCCTCTGGGAGCGACATATGCGAAGCACTTGTAAGTCCTTTGAACTCCATGGTGGAATATGAAGAGTACGAAAACCCGGTCTACAATAATGGAGCAGACATAGAATCTCAATGCGCATTCATCGCACATAATGACACAACGTGAAATCATTCGAAATAATCTAAATAAATCCGATTGGGAAATGACGGAAGACAAATGCGACTCGACGCGCGCTCACAGGCGACATCTGGCGGCGAAAGGAAAACATGAAAACAAGCGGAAAATTTACTGCACTAATGTACATCTGAGAATCATTGAAATTCTGATCACATCAGTGTATAATTGAGTGCTGTCAATGCTGCCGTTACAAATTGGTGGTGGTGCCCTTGGTGACGCCGCTGGCGAGGGTGCCGCAGGTGACGGACCGGGTGACGTTGGTGATGGCGATGGTGAGCGGGCGATGGTGATGTTGGCGTTGCTGATGGGGGGGGTGTTGCATGCGACGCAACGGTTGGTGGCCGTGGGCTATGCACTGGGTGGTGGTGGTGCTGGTGGTGTCGTCGGCGAGGGTGCTGCAGGGAGGTGATTCAACAAGTGATGGTGTCGCGGGCGGTGTTAGTGGTGAGGGTGTTTCGGGCCGTCGCTGTTGGTACCGCTGGCGGTGCCAGTGGTGGGGGTGTTGCAGGTGCTGTGGTGCCGTGCGTGATGCAACGGGTGATGGCATCTTTGGTGATGTCGCGGTTGCTGCAGGTCTGTAGGCAACGCCACGGGTGTTGTTCCGTGTCACGCGGTGGTTGGTCTGTCTAGCGCTGCTTACAATGAGGGCACCGCGGGTGCCATATGCTGTAATTGTGGATGGTGTCGCTGGTGGTGCCGGTGGTGATTGTAGGTGCCGCAACGGCCGTTGGGGGTGCCGCAGGTGACGTGGTGGCTGGTGGTGTCGCTGGCGATGTCGATGGTGACGGTGCTGCAGGCGATAAGGGTGCAGGTGAGGCGCCGGCTGAATGGTGGTGCGCCTGGCGACGGTGTCGGGAAGTGCTGCTGATGAAGAGGGTGTTGTTGGTGATGCCTTGGGTGCGGGTGAGAGGCTGGTGGGGAGGGGAGGGCGATAGTGCGGTCGGGCGTGATGGTGGGCTCTCTGGTGTCTCCGGTGTGGGACAGGGTGGTGACGCGGTCCACTCTCTCTACAGGGCTGGGACCAAGACGCCCGATGGTGGCTGTTGAGGCAGGTGACGCATCCACTCTGTGGTGCTTGGTGTTTGTGGCCAGTGCCGGGTAGCTTTGGTGCGCTTGTTGTCGTGGGTGTGTTGACGGCGGTGGTTTGTCTGCCTGTCTGTTCGTGGAGTTGGTGCCGGCGTTGGGCGGTTGCCTGTGCGTGTGGCGGTGGCGGTGGGGGTCAGCACGCTGGGCGCTTGGTGGGCGTGGTTGAGTGCGGGCGCTTGTGTTGGTGTTTACTTGGTACGGGTTGCGGGGGGTCTGTGGGCGGCGGGTGTGTTGTTGCCGTGCGTGTGGCGGTTTATGTTGTCTGGTGGAGCGTGGCTGGTGTGTGCTTTGCGCGGATGGTGTGGGGCCTGGTCGGCGTGGGTGCTGTCGGTGTGGGTGTTTGGGGTTGGGTGCTGGTTGTGGGCGCGTCGTCCGCGCGGTGTCGTCGGGTGTGATGGTGGTGTCGCTGGCGATGTTGATGGTGACGGTGCTGCAGGTGATAGGGTGGGACGGTGATGTTGGCGGTTACTGGTGTGGGTGCTGTGGGTAATGTTGAATGTGGGGGTGTTGCAGGTGTGGCGCTGGGTGGATGGTGGTGTGCCTGGCGACGGCGTCATGAGTGCTGTCGGGGGGGAGGGTGTTGTAGGTGATGCTTTGGGTGCCGCCGGTGAGAGGCTGGCGGACGGGAGGGGGCGGCAGTGCGGCCGGGTGTGATGGTAGGTTCTTCCGTGTGGGTGGTCAGCGGGAGGTGGGCGCGGCTGGTGGTGTGGTGCTCGGTGTGTGTGCCCAGTGCCGGGTATCTTAGGTGTGCCTGTTGGTGCGGGTGTGTTGATTGCGGTGGTTTGTCCGCCTGTCTGCCCGTGGAGTTGGTGCCGGCGTTTGGCGGCTGCTTGTGTGCGTGGGTGGCTGCCGTTGTGTGTGGCGCCGGTGGTGGGGGTCGGTGCGCCGGGCGCTTGGTGGGCGTGGTTGGGTGCGGGTGCGCGTGTGGACGTGTACTTGGTGTGGCCTGCGGGGGGTCTGCGGGCGGCAGGCGCGTTGTTGCCGTGCGTGTGGCGGCCTGTGTTGTCTGGTGGTGCGTGGCTGGTGTATGCTCTGCGTGGACGGTGCTGGTGTGGGTGTTTGGGGATGGGTGCTGGATGTGGGCGCGTTGTCTGCGCGGCGTGGTCGGGCGTGTTGGTGGGTTCTCCGACGTGTGTGGCCGGCTGGTGGCGGTTGTGGTCGGGTCGGTGTGGGCTGGGTGGTGGTGGTGGTTGTGGCTGGACTGCTTGGTGGTTGTGGTGTCGGTGGGCGGCCCTGGTGGTGGGCCTCGGGTGTGTGGTGGCGGGTGGGCGTGCATGGTGGTGGTGGCGGGATGGTGTGTCATTGCGGGTGTTGCTGGGTGTGGTACCGTGGGGCGTGTGGTTTGCGTTAACTGAGCACTCACCCCTCCGGGCGGCGCGGGCCCGGTGGTCCGGTAGCCCGTCCGGCAGGCAGTGCGTGCCCGCCGGGTGCTCAAGCGTCCCTCCGGACGGCAGCTGCTCCGTAGCCGGCAGGGGCTGGGTTCACTGTCAAGCGCACACACGTCCGTCCGGACGGCGGCTGATTCGTAGCCGGCAGGGGCTGGGTTCACTGCCGGGCGCACACACGTCCATCCGGACGGCAGCTGGTTTGTAGCCGGCAGGGGCTGCGTTCACTGCCGGGCGCAGACACGTCCATCCAGACGGCGGCTGTTTCGTAGCCGGCAGAAGCTGGGTTCACTGCCGGGCGTACACACGTTCATGGGGACGGCGGCTGTTTCGTAGCCGGCAGGGGCTGGGTTCACTGCCGGGCGCACACACGTCCGTCCGGAAGGCGTTTAATTCGTAGCCGGCAGGGGCTGGGTTCACTGCCGGGCGCACACACGTCCGTCCGGACGGCGGCTGTTTCGTAGCCGGCAGGGGTTTGGTACCCTGCCGGGCGCACACACGTCCGTCCGGACGGCAGCTGTTGCGCTGTGGGGACTGCGGGGCTTGGACTTGTTCTTGGCGGCTTGTTTGTCGTCGGGTGTGGGTGTTTGCCGTGGTGGTGTCGTGTTTTGTGCCGTGGTGCGTGCTGGCATGTTGTGCTGCTTGTGTGCCCTGCCTGGCCTGCGTGTGGCGCGCGCTCCTTGCCCAGGCGTGCTGTTGCGCAGGCGCGGGGACACTTGCTCTCTCTGGCGGGCCCGTTTGGCTCCATGGCGGGCCTTGTTGGCGCCCGGCTGTGGCCCGGCGCGCAGCAGTGGGGTGTGTGTACGTTGGGGGGGGGGGGTTTGGTTCCTCTCCCCTTGCCTTCCCCGCCTTGTCCCTCTGTCCCTTTTCGCTGGCCTGCACTGCCTGCCTGGCCTCTTCGTACCCGCTGGGTTGGCCTTGGCTGAACAGTTGGTCTGGGTGGTCTGACATGGTGTTTCCTTCCTGCAGGGCGGCGTGGGCTGGGTTCGTTTTGGGGGCGGGTTGCTCGTGTGGTGTGCCGTGCTGCGTGTACGGTGTCCTGGGCCTCCTGGCTCCTGTTCACCGGCGTGCACGCCCTGTGTGTGGTGTTGCGTGTGCGGTGTCCTGGGCCGCTTGGCTCCTGTTCATCGGTGTGCACGCTCTGTGTGTGGTGTTGCGTGTACGGTGTCCTGGGCCTCCTGGCTCCTGTGCACCAGCGTGCACGCCCTGTGTGTGGTGTTGCGTGTACAGTGTCCTGGGCCTCCTGGCTCCTGTTCACGGGTGTGCGCGCTCTGTGTGTGGTGTTGTGTGCACGGTGTCCTGGGCCGCTTGGCTCCTGTTCACCGGTGTGTGCGTGCTGTCTGTGGTGTTGTGTGTACGATGTCCTGAGCCTCCTCGCTCCTGTTCACCGGTGCTCACGCTCTGTGTGTGGTGTTGTGTGTACGGTGTCCTAGGCCTCCTGGCTCCTGTTCAACGGCGTGCACGCCCTGTGTGTGGTGTTGCGTGTGCGGTGTCCTGGGCCGCTTGGCTCCTGTTCATCGGTGTGCACGCTCTGTGTGTGGTGTTGCGTGTACGGTGTCCTGGGCCTCCTGGCTCCTGTGCACCGGCGTGCACGCCCTGTGTGTGGTGTTGCGTGTACGGTGTCCTGGGCCTCCTGGCTCCTGTTCACGGGTGTGTGCGTTCTGTCTGTGGTTTTGTGTGTACGGTGTCCTCGGCCTCCTGGCTCCTGTTCACCGGTGTGCACGCTCTGTGTGTGGTGTTGTGTGTACGGTGTCCTGGGCCTCCTGGCTCCTGTTCACCGGTGTGCACGCTCTGTGTGTGGTGTTGCGCGTACGGTGTCCTGGGCCTCCTGGCTCCTGTTCACCGGTGTGCACGCTCTGTTTGTGGTGTTGTGTGTACGGTGTCCTGGGCCTCCTGGCTCCTGTTCACCTGTGTGTACGCTCTGTGTGTGGTGTTGTGTGTACGGTGTCCTGGGCCTCCTGGCTCCTGTTCACGGGTGTGCACGCTTTGTGTGTGGTGTTGTGTGTACGGTGTCTTGGGCCTCTTGGCTCCTGTTCTCCTGTGTGTACGCCCTGTGTGTGGTGTTGCGTGTACGGTGTACTGGGCCTCCTGGCTCCTGTTCACCGGTGTGCACGCTCTGTGTGTGGTGTTGTGTGTACGGTGTCCTGGGCCTCGTGGTTCCTGTTCACCGGTGTGCACGCTCTGTGTGTGGTGTTGCGTGTACGGTGTCCTGGGCCTCCTGGCTCCTGTTCACGGGTGTGCACGCTTTGTGTGTGGTGTTGTGTGTACGGTGTCTTGGGCCTCCTGGCTCCTGTTCACCGGTGTGCACGCTCTGTGTCTGGTGTTGCGTGTACGGTGTCCTCGGCCTCTTGGCTCCTGTTCACCTGTGTGTACCCTCTGTGTGTGATGTTGCGTGTACGGTGTCCTGGGCCTCCTGGCTCCTGTTCACTGGTGTGCACGCTCTGTGTGTGGTGTTGCTTGTACGGTGTCTTGGGCCTCTTGGCTCCTGTTCACCTGTGTGTACGCCCTGTGTGTGGGGTTGCGTGTACGGTGTACTGGGCCTCCTGGCTCCTGTTCACCGGTGTGCACGCTCTGTGTGTGGTGTTGTGTGTACGGTGTCCTGGGCCTCGTGGTTCCTGTTCACCGGTGTGCACGCTCTGTGTGTGGTGTTGCGTGTACGGTGTCCTCGGCCTCCTGGCCCCTGTTCACCGGTGTGCACGCTCTGTGTCTGGTGTTGCGTGTACGGTGTCCTCGGCCTCTTGGCTCCTGTTCACCTGTGTGTACCCTCTGTGTGTGATGTTGCGTGTACGGTGTCCTGGGCCTCCTGGCTCCTGTTCACCGGCGTGCACGTTCTGTGTGTGGTGTTGCGTGTACGTTGTCCTGGGCCTCCTGGCTCCTGTTCACGGGTGTGCACGCCCTGTGTGTGGTGTTGTGGGTGCGGTGTCCTGGGCCTCCTGGCTCCTGTGCACCGGTGTGCCTGCTTTGGTGTGCTCTGTCGTGTGTACGGTGTCCTGGGCCCCTTGGCTCCGGTCCACCGGTGTGCACGCTCTGTGTGAGGTATCGTGTGCGTGGTCTCCTGGGATTCTTGGCCCCTTTTTGTTGGTGTGCTCGTGTGGTGTGTGTTGTGTTGCGTGTGTGGTGTCCTGGGACACTTGGTTCGTGTTCTCCGGTGTTGCGGTGTGCTGCGGTGTGTGTGGTGTTCGGTGTGCGGTGTTGTGTGTGCGGTGCCCTTGGCCTCCCGGCCCCTGTTCACCGGTGCGCACGCCCGGTGTGTGGTGTTGTGTGGGCGGTGTCCTGGGCCGCTTGGCTCCTGTTCAGCGGTGTGCTTGTGCGGTGTGTTGTGTGGTGTGTTTGGTGTCCTGGGCCTCTTGGCTCCCGTTCACCGGTGTGCTTGTGTTGTGTGTTGCGTGGTGTGTGCGGTGTCGGGGGCCACTTGGCTCCCGCTCACCGGTGTGCCCGTGTGGCGTGTGTTGTGTTCCGTGTTCGGTGTCCTGGGCCTCCTGGCTCCTGTTCACCGGCGTGCTGTGTGCTTGTTCGGTGTGTTGTGTGTTGTCCGCGGTGTCCTGGGCCACGTGGCTCCTGTTCACCGGTGTGCTTGCTCGGTGTGTTGCGTGGTGTGTGTGGTGTGGTGTGGGTGTGGCTGTGTGCTCGCGTGTGCCATACCGTCCTCGTTGCATTTTTCGTCGCGCCCAAGAGTAGGCGCCGTCGGTGTATTCATGGCTCAGACACCGTGGGGAACGCCGCAGGGAACCCGCCACTAGCATTCCGGCCAACAAGGCATTCGGCATCCTACGGAGTTTTACTTATTCTCCCCGTCCTGGACTCTTTGTTTTTGGCGACGCCAAAGAGTAAGCGTGTCCTAATGCATGCATGGTGGTGTATGCTATTTACTCGTTGGTTTGTGTACTCTTTGTATTTTGTGATGCCCAATAATAGGCGTGTTCATTTAATGCATTCATGACATGCTACTTACCCTTTATGTCTTGGACTCTTTGTTTTTTGCGACGCCCAAGAGTAAGCGTGTCTTAATGCATGCATGGCGGCATATGCTACTCACTCTTTGGTGTGCGGACTCTTTGTATTTTGCGACGCCCAAGAGTAGGCGTGTTTGCTTAATGCATTCATGCCATGTTACTTATTCTCTTCGTCATGGACTCTCTGTTTTTTGCGACGCCCAAGAGTAAGCGTGTTTGAATGCATGCATGGCGGCTTATGCTACTTACTCGTTGGTTTCTGCACTCTTTGTATTTTGCGACGCCCAAGACTAGGCGTGTTTGCTTAATGCATTCGTGACATGCTACTTATCCTTTATGTCTTGGACTCTTTTTTTTTTGCGACGCCCAAGAGTAAGCGTGTCTTAATGCATGCATGGCGGCTTATGCTACTTACTTGTTGCTTTGTGCACCCTTTGTATTTTGCGACGCCCAAGAGTAGGCGTGTTTGCTGAATGCATTCATGACATGCTACTTATCCTTTATGTCTTGGACGTTTTTTTTGCGACGCCCAAGAGTAAGCGTGTCTTAATGCTTGCATGGCGGCTTATGCTACTTACTCGTTGGTTTGTGGACTCTTTGTATTTTGCAACGCCCAAGAGTAGGCGTGTTTGCTTAATGCATTCATGACATGCTACTTATCCTTTATGTCTTGGACTCTTTGTTTTTTGCGACGCCCAAGAGTAAGCGTGTCTTAATGCATGCATGGCGGCCTATGCTACTTACTTGTTGGTTTCTGCACTCTTTGTATTTTGCGACGCCCAAGAGTAGGCGTGTTTGCTTAATGCATTCGTGACATGCTACTTACCCTTTATGTCTTGGACTCTTTGTTTTTTGCGACGCCCAAGAGTAAGCGTGTCTTAATGCATGCATGGCGGCCTATGCTACTTACTTGTTGGTTTGTAAACTTTTTTTATTTTGCGACGCCCAGGAGTAGGTGTGTTTGCTTAATGCATTCATGACATGATACTTATCCTTTATGTCTTGGACCCTTTTTTTTTGGCGACGCCCGAGAGCAAGCGTGTTTCCTTTCCTCCCCCTTGTGCGCACTTTGTGTGTGGTTGGGGCGTGCACTCAAGCCCTAGTTCACTACTTGCAGGCACCTTGCTATTGTTTTGGAGCGTGCACACAAGTTGGCTCCTTAGTTTTCTCCCTTTGTCCGCGTTGTGTTGCTGTGTGCGGTGGATTTTTCGCCGACCTCGCCAAACAGTGGCGCAAAAATGGTGGGGGGGTTTCTGAGGTCGGAAAAACGGAATTTTTTATTCTTTTCGTTGTTTCCTGCGTCGTTTTCCTGTTTTTTCTTGCTATTGGTGCTATCCTCTCAGTCCCGACTGTTGGGGAGCAACCCTGTGGTTGGGCTATGTGACCAAGAACCGGTCCGTACTTTCCAAACGGGGTCCCGACCTGAGAAGGCTAAGCTCAGACGCTGGTGGACCTACCTGAGCCAGCTACGGCTCTCAGTACATGACATCCAGGGCGTCAAGAACAAGTGTGCGGACCACATCAGCCGCAACAACTTTGACGACATCATGGGTGCCAGTTTTGAGGAGCTAGCCAAGGAGGCGTTCAGCTGTATGGACGTACACCTGGACCTCATCATGACGATGATCAGACCTCTAGACGGACTCCAACAAGTGGAGTACCTGAAGGAGTTTGGGGACATCTACAAACGCCTGGAGAAGCGTGTGGAACCCGTCCCGGTCAGCCAGGAGCAATGGAAACAGGACAAGACCTATCTCTGGCATGAGGACCGGATAGCGGTGCCTAGGGACCGTATCCCCGCACTCCTCAAGGCGACCCATGAGTCCAGTGGTCATGTTGGGGCTGACCGTATCCTGAAACTATTCAAGAAGTTGCTCCACTCTACGTGGAGTGACGACCAGCTGCGGAAACGCTTCCAGCCCATCGTGGACAAGTGCCCGTGTCGGTCCTGCAAACCTGGAGATATCAGGGACAGAGGTCTCTATTCGACCCTTCCTATCCCACACTGTGCCAAAGGTGTAATCTATGTGGACTGCACGGAGATGCATGAATTCGGGGGCTATGACTTTGCCCTAGTGGTAACCTGTGGGTTGACCAGGTTTACCAGAGTGTTCCCATGCACTAAACACATCACCGGTGAGGAGACCATGAAGATACTCCTGGAAGAGTGGTTCTGTGTCTATGGGGCACGCAAAGAAATTAACTTCGAAGAGGACGTCCGAGCACGCTCTGACACTGGCTGGTAAAAGAGAGTCCCGAGGTCCCTGAATGTCCAGGTGTCAACCGGGATTTCCTATACTCATACGAGTAACCCCCTATGTGAGCGTCCGATTCGTGTTCTCAAAGAGAAAGGCAGGATATGGTGCAAGACAGAGCGCACCAGGGACTGGATGAGACTACTCCCCGTCATATCCCTGATGATGAACTTCCAAGAGAGTTCGACTACTGGCTACTCGCCCCATGAGCTGTTCATGGGACGCCCGGTGTGGTTCCTACACGCTTCCTATCCTGAGGATTCCTACTCTACGGTGGGAAGATGGGTGAAGTGTTATGGCTTCGAACAGCAGCAGCGCAGCAGCGCGCAAGTCGCAAGTCGCAGTCGCAATCGCACTGCAGTCTGTGATTAATAAAGAAGCATCGAATGCCAACTGTGAATGAGCGCTGTAAGAAACTTCGATCTTTGAACAGGGTTTATGTCTTCGAGATTGTGTTATTATTGGTGCCCCGTCTAAAGATCCTGCGCAGAAGAAGTTTGTCGTATTTTGGGATTTTCGAGAAACAAGAGGCACAGTCGAGTTCCCAAGAAACAAACCACAACAAGTGGTAGCCAGCTAGGTGGCGGGGAGGATTCGAGATCCATCTTCGAGATCAATGTTCGACGCAGCAACGCCGTCAACTTGATTTGGACTTCGATCTACAATGGAGCGGCCCTTCGACGATGCAGCTATGCTGCATTTCATCAGAGACAGTTTGTTTCGAAGTGATTCACCCTTGCATCACGAATTTTCGACTTCGTTAGAGAAGTTCATCGCAGAGCGCATCGCTAGTCGAGAAAGCGAGTGGTTTCCATGTCTCTCTCGTGATCTTCACAGCTGTTCTCAGAAGTTTGCAGATACTCAAGCCAAGATTATCGAATTGAAACAACGCATCGATGTATTGCAGGCAACAGCAGCAAGTGCTACAGCAGCAACTGGCCAGCGCATCGATACCTTGCAGTCCTCGACGGAAAATGCAACTCAAGCTGCTGCAAATGAACTTCGACGCGTAGAACATGAATTGTCACAATGTTACGCTCTTCTCAACGAATTTATACGAACTTCGAGTCCACCACCTCCGAACAACCTCCAGTTTCCACAACCACAACCACCGTCTTCTTCGAATTCGAACCAACCTCACCCTCCACAATAACCACTCCCACAGCGGCCTACCTTCGAACCACTACCCCAGTTCGTAGTCCAACGTGCTCCTTCGCAGGAGATTTTGGGACGCCACGTCGAGCGCCTGAACAAACTGGTCAAGAGGTTCACGGGTAAACCTGGATGTGGAGAATTTCGAACATGGAAAGAAGATTTACTACGAGCCTTCACTTTGTCGGACATCACCTCACCCATCGATCAGGCAGCAACGATGTCATTCCTCCTCGATGGTGATGCCGCTGAGTACTATCATAGCCTGACGAAAGTTGTACAGGATGACTGGTTCGAGCTCATGCGTGTGTTAGGCCAGCGTTTCGACTGCATATCCCATGAGCCAGTGTATTTGTCGAGAATGTTGAGCCTGAAAGAGAGTGAGTTCCCCCGATATGCAGATTACGTTTGAGAATTTCGTACATGCGTTATCAAGTCGAAGGTAAACGCCAGTGAACTCCAGAAGGGTTTCCTCGTCAGCTCTCGATTTGTTGAAGGTTTGTCGAATGACGCTGTGCGTCGGCAGTACATCGTTGAAGTCCGTTCGAGATGGCGTTCTAATAATCCATTTGGACTCGATACCTTGGTAGAGACCATCGCGGAAGCCTACATTGCGGCTGGGTATCAACTGGAAGAGGTACAGAACGCATCGAGAACGACATCAGATCACACCCTGGGTCCTGCAGTGTCGAGGCCCCTGCCTATGATGGTCCCACCTACTTCGACTTCCACGTTTCCATCCAACCCTATGCCAACGCCACACGTCACCCCAATGCCGACCCCAGCTGCGGCGCCCACGGCTTCAACCGTGGCAGAGCCCATGAATCTCGATGCAATTGCCAACCTCCGAGAAGAGTTACATGCCTACATTGGTGAACTGTTCGGACGTCAACATGGCGGACGCCAAGATGGTCGAGAAAGCAGACGTTGCTACAATTGTAGCGAACAAGGACACTTGGCCCGTGACTGTCCAAAAGGTCGACCGCCATCCCGAGGACGAGAATGTCGGGAATCAAGGTCGAACACACCGAAACGAGATCAAAGTCGAGACAGCAAGAGACGGTTTCGATCCTGCTCCAAGAGCAGAGGAAGGCCTACAACGGCCTAGAAAACAATTCCGAAGACCTGCTGGCGGACGTCCTTGAGAAGAGCTGAACACCACCACCAGCACCAATAAACCCGAAAAGATTTCGACGCTTGGAGGTGTCACTGTCGAAGGAACCGAGCCTGAGCATGCGTCTCTGTTCACGGTTCGAGGGCGCATTTGCGCATGTCGTGAAGACTCCTTTGACTCCAGCGTGGAACTGTTGGTCGACTGTGGGGCGACCAGCGACTTTATGTCGATGCAAACAGCAAAGAGGGCGCGACTTCCCCTCTATAAACTGAGAAACCCTGGACATGTCTTGACAGCCGGAGGTGTCCAAGTCGAAGTACCGTACTACACGCGAGCTTATGTTCGAGTTGGAGAGCTTGTATTTCGTCATCACTTCAAGGTCTTGGAGATTTTGCCGGATGCAGTGCTTGGACTACCATGGCTTCGAAGCTACAATCCAACTGTCAACTGGAAGGAGCGATACGCCGACATCCAACATGGTTCGATTTCGTACCGGTTGTCTTTTGGCGAATCAAGACATTCCACCCAGCTGCAGTTTCAAGCAGCTTCGAAGCTGGACCTTCTTTCGATACTCTCATCCAGTTCCTCGAAAGCGAGTCCGGTTGGAAATCCTACCCCACATGCGAACGAACACCCTGACCTACACTCGTCGACACACGTTCAGCGCGGTACTGACATGTACGATGAGTCCGAAACGGACGATGGTATCACCGACGAGGAGTGCAGCGATATGGAGATTGAGTACATTTCTTTGCCGAAACTCAAAAGAGAGATCCGTCGATCTGATCTCACGGGAGATCAAGTATTTCTGTGTTGCATGCCTCGACCAGCAGTGCCGGTCGATGAAATGTATAAGATGCAAGCCAGTGATGGCAATGATGACGGGCTTGACCCCGTTCGACGCAAACTACCGAATCGATTACACAAGTGGGCGGACCTCTGCGACCGGGAGAAAGCGGAGTATGGAGACCTACCTCTGTATCGACCTGGAAGAGATCATCGAATACGCCTCGATTCGGAAGACAATTCACCGTGGGTACACTCTTACAAAATGGATCCGAGCCAACTAGATGAACTTCGACGACAATTGGACAAGTTGCATCGATCTGGTCGCATCAGACCATCCTCGAGTCCATACGGAGCGGGTTGCCTACTGGTGAAGAACGCGAATGGTAAATGGCGTATGTGCGTCGACTACCGAGCGTTGAATACGCGAACTGTACGAGATCACTATCCCTTGCCATCGATCCAATCCATCTTGAGTACACTGGGGGGTTCCACCGTATTCTCAAAGATTGACCTTGTTAGTGGGTTCCACCAGATCCGAATTCAAGACGAAGATATCCAGAAAACCGCCTTCAACACACAATTTGGCGCCTTCGAGTGGGTTCTTATGCCCTTTGGCCTCTGTAATGTGCCATCGACGTTCCAACGCGCCGTGAACGATGTCCTTCGAGACCACTTGGGGATCTTTGTATGGGTGTACATTGACGACATCCTCGTCTTCTCGAAGGATGCGGACGAACACCAACAACACCTCGACCTGGTACATGAACTACTCCGTAAACACCAGCTCTTTCCCTGCATCGATAAATCCACATTCTTTCAGAGTCGAGTACCCTTCTGTGGATACATCATCGACCAAGATGGAGTACACATGGACCCCGAAAAGATCAAGGTCATTCTAGGTTGGCCTCCGCCAACTACGGTCCATGAGGTTCGACGGTTCATTGGATTGTGTGGATTTTACCAGCAGTTTGTCGAAGGGTTCCAAGCTGTCGCAGCCCCTCTGACTGCAATGTTTAAGGCAGACTTCGAGTGGGAATGGACAGCCGTCCACCAGGCTTCCTTCGACAAGCTGAAGCAGGCGATGATCAGTGCGACACATCGCAGTGCTATCGACCCCCGACAGCCGTATCACCTGTACACAGACGCTTCGAAAGACTGCGTGGGTGCTACGCTGGCGCAACGATGTGCGCATGGGAAGTACAAGGGACATCTTCGACCTATTGCCTTCATGTCGCGGAAAATGCAGCCTGCCGAAACTCGATACCCGATTCGAGAACAAGAGTTGTTGGCCATCGTATTAGCCTTGAAACAATGGTTTCACCTACTTCGAGGACCGCAGCAGGTGCACGTGCACACTGACTGAAGCGGTAGTGGGGTGCCCAGCCTTTTGGCTCCTTATTGCCCAGATATTGTGAGGATTCTGTGGTTTGACGCTTTGCTTCGCTTCCCCAGTTCCGTTGCTACGGCCCTTGAAGTTCCTGCAAAGTTTTTGTCGAAATCCCTGATTTTTCGCAAAATCTCTTGAGATTTGTCAAACTCGGAAAATCCTCTTTTCTCCGGACGTGCAAGCGCCTCCAGTAGCGCACCAGTCCCACTCTTGGTCATCCTTCTAGGCACAGAGGGACACACGAGGAGCACTGAAATCACTTCGGCGTCCGTCGTTCCCACAGGGTTCTCCATGTCCATGGCTTGGCTTAAATCATCGTAGGACCCTTGCATGGTCCCATACATGACACAGTGTGGTGTCCTGTGCACAGAAAGGGCAGAGTGTTTGGTCTCTGTGAAGCACAGATCCCACGCATGCCCGTAACTTATGCTACACCCTTTGATGAACCCGTCATAATTAAAATTAATGATCTGCAATAAAAACTTATTGTAAAATCACTGCCTTTTGGCGGTCTTTCATGCCTGAGCGTGAGCTGGCAATTATCGCCTGCGACAATCTGGCGCTTCGCGGCAGCGTTCGCGCAGCCTGTCCGCAGGCTCCAAAAGGTGTACGGAGTACCTATGGTACATTTATCCATCCCAGGAAACACCCATTGAGTGGCCTGTTCTTGCGCAATCGGGGACAGCCAACGATTTCGCGTCACCCCTCTCCTTAAAAGGGTTGCTAGGCTGATGGCAGCTCTGCAAGCCCCACGCGTGGGTGTTTCCTGTGCATAGCTTACACGCGCTGACGCCTCTGCGCGCCAGCAGTAAAGGGGTGGCTGCCCAACAAGGACGCTGAACCACTGATTGCCACCACCAGAGACATGGCAGATTAATAATAAAATTAATGCCATCCCAGTAAACAAAAACGACACAGCGCGCTGGGGTCCCACGCTGGTCTCACTGGACAGGCCACTGAAGAGCGTCAGCGGCGCTCCCTGACTGGTATTTACGTACCAAACCTGTTCGCACACCATGCCTCAACACGCTTGGCGCGTCCAAGCGCACGGGATCTGCCACGATGCTGTACACGACGTAGTACAGCGAGGGTCTCTTTTGCCTCGATGCTGCAGGCTGCCTCCGTCTGCAGCGAGGGCTCCCATGGTGCTTCCGAGGTCAGCATTACTACAGTGGGCGCAGAACAGCTGCGTCACACGGGGGGGATCGCTGACAATCTTCACGAGCGACGGCTGGGTCTGGTGTCGTGTGGACCCATTGGGTGGAGGGGGGCTGCGCAAGCCGGCGCAGCAACGCACCTCCATACAGCCGAGCGCAGTTTTTGTCCTCGGGCGTTGCACTGCGGATCGCTGGGCGTCTCTGCCGCAGTGCCACTCACGTCACACTACATGGGACCTGCTGCACGGTACGATGATTTTGAAGCGGTAGTGGGGTGCCCAGCCTTTTGGCTCCTTATTGCCCAGATATTGTGAGGATTCTGGGGTTTGACGCTTTGCTTCGCTTCCCCAGTTCCGTTGCTACGGCCCTTGAAGTTCCTGCAAAGTTTTTGTCGAAATCCCTGATTTTTCGCAAAATCTCTTGAGATTTGTCAAACTCGGAAAATCCTCTTTTCTCCGGACGTGCAAGCGCCTCCAGTAGCGCACCAGTCCCACTCTTGGTCATCCTTCTAGGCACGGAGCGACACACGAGGAGCACTGAAATCACTTCGGCGTCCGTCGTTCCCACAGGGTTCTCAATGTCCATGGCTTGGCTTAAATCATCGTAGGACCCTTGCATGGTCCCATACATGACACAGTCTGGTGTCCTGTGCACAGAAAGGGCAGAGTGTTTGGTCTCTGTGAAGCACAGATCCCACGCATGCCCGTAACTTATGCTACACCCTTGGATGAACCCGTCATAATTAAAATTAATGATCTGCAATAAAAACTTATTGTAAAATCACTGCCTTTTGGCGGTCTTTCATGCCTGAGCGTGAGCTGGCAATTATCGCCTGCGACAATCTGGCGCTTTGTCGCAGCGTTCGCGCAGCCTGTCCGCAGGCTCCAAAAGGTCTACGGAGTACCTATGGTACATTTATCCATCCCAGGAAACACCCATTGAGTGGCCTGTTCTTGCGCAATCGGGGACAGCCCACGATTTCGCGTCATGACCACGAAAGTCTTTGATATCTCAAGACCTGTCCTCGACCGCTGACACCACGGCAAGCACGATGGTCCCAATTCCTCGAGGAATACAACCTGATGTTGTGGTATGTGCCGGGCCTCAAGAACCCTGCGGCAGACGCCTGCTCCCGTCTAACTTCCCGGCAGTTGATGGATATCGAAAATGCCACACGTACACGAGCTTTCGCAATTCCTCTGGTCGAAGATTGGGCTTCACCAGAAGGAGAACCTGTCGATGAGTTCCTAAATGTACTCGAAGACTCATTGTCTCATGACGAGGTGTGGCCCCAGCCGTACGACCACCTGTACGTTTCACTACGAAGCAGACGCTCCGTGGGGAAGGATCTTGACGCAGATGAGCTTGCGGAACCAGCCCCCCAATCCGACGAAACCGCTGTCGAACCGGAGGACCTGGAGCCGCTACCGTCGAGCGCGACAACTGCTGAGCCGAAGGACCTGGGATTGGAACCAGGACCATCGGACGAGATCATGGCTGAGAATTCACACCAACAAGACATGCATCTCGATGAGGCTGGCAATGAGCCAGACACGTCTACCGACACCGACGACCTCACCGATGTAAGCATTGATCGCCCTCTTCGAGTCACCTTTGGCAATGAACTTCGATACGCTCCGACCATGGCAGAACTGATTCGCTGTCGACATCATCGTGACGGCACGTTGCAATCAGTCCCCTTGCCGAAGGTTGGGTCGAACACGCCGTACCCTTCGAGTCTTAAGGGTACACACCGCCGAGTACATCGACATTATCAGTGCAAAGACTTGACTTCGATAGCTGTGTGGGCGGCAGCCTATCGAGAGAAACCACGGACGAAGCACATCTACGAAGTCGCGATTCGAAGCCCTGCGGCACGACACCAGCTTCGAGATGCCAAGTTGTCCTTCGATGATGACAAATTCTTCCATTCGTCGACGATGGGCAAACGTGTGCTTGTCCCCCGAACGCTGGTTACGTCGATTGTGGCTATGTATCACGAGTCCGAGTTCTATGGTCACTCAGGAGTCCTTCGAACCATGGCCCTGATTAACCGCGACTATGTATGTTCACACCTTCGACACTACGTCGAGCGATACATACTAAGTTGCGATGTCTGTCAAGCGGCGAAATCAAGACGAGTCGACACGGCCAGAGTGCCAAGACCATTGCCGGTGCCCGACACCAAATGGCACAGTGTGTCCATCGATTGGGTTTCGGGATTGCCAGCGACCACAAGCAGCCATGACGCCATCATGACTGTAGTCGACCGATTCTCCAAGCGTGGAATGTTCATCCCTTGTCGCAAGGATATGACAGCCGACGACCTTAGCTATGTGTTCCTACGTGAGGTGATTCGATTGAAAGGATGCCCTCGACAAATTGTTTCTGACCGAGACAAGCTGTTCGAGTCTCAGGCGTGGAAGGAGCTGGCCCAGCGCTTCAAGATCTAGATGCATCAAACAGTGGCCAACCGCCCTCGAGGCAATGGCCTGGCGGAGCGCAGCAATCAGTCCATCCTCCAGCGCCTGCGTACACACGGCATCTTCGGCAACAACGAGTGGGATGTCGACCTCCTGTTCGCCGAAATCCAGTTCAACAACAGGACATCCAATGGTCTTCGACTATCCCCGTTCGAGATAGATGAAGGACAAACACCCCATTTTCCATTGGATTTCCCCCGAATGACTTCTCATGCACATGAACCATCGTGTAATAGGCCGGCCTGGGCAACTAGGACAGGGCTACAGGAGCCCTGTCGCGATCGCGCATTCGCGCATCGCAGGCGCAAATGCCAGCGTGGAATCAGAACAGAGAAATAAAGAGAGAAGCTCTGTGTTACGATATTTTGTGGTTGCTTATTTATTATTAATTCTGTGCTTGGCATTCTTTTGGATGTTGTAGATATGTTGCATGGAGGGGTGCCAAAGTCCCCAAACTGCCCACGCTCGTGACGCCGGCAGTGACCGCTCAGGCAAGCAAGGGACTCCGTGCTGAACAACGACAATGGAGATCAAAACTGCTTGGTGCTTATGAAGTTGCAAGGTTTCCGTGCGGGATTTGTAGATCAGTGCATGCACAGCGCAAAATACAAGGGGTGCAGAACAAGCAGGATCGGAGGAGTGCAGAACAAGCAAGGAAAAGCAGCAACCACTAAGGGGAACGAACGTCAAAGGTTTTGAGAGTTTGAAAAAGAGGTGTGCTACAAGAAAAAGAGGTTACAAGAGTTTGAATAAACAAGGAGGACGGGTTTTGGAGAAATCGCAAGAGTTTTGGGTTACCTCCGCCGAATGCCTTACAAAACTCTCAGCTAAGTACGAATGCCCCGAAGCTCTCCAACTGCAGCGCTGAGGCAGCCCCGCGAGTGCACAGTGCAGCGATCGAGCAGCAGGGCAAAGCCAGCTGAGTTGGGGGACGCGTGCAAGAAGAACAGCACCAAAATTGGTACGAAACCAGCGCTGCGCTACAGCGCTGAGAGAGACCCGAAGGTAGGTAGGTAGGTAGGTAGGTATCTTCAGGAGCTCGGGATGCCTCCTTTGACAGTGCAGGAAGAAGGTCTTACCAAGGGGACGTCCTGTCCCTCCCACTGCCCTATGTTAGGTGCCTCTTGAGCCGCTCCCGCATGTGCTTGGGAAGGCATTGTCGCGGCCACCCGGTCCATGTGTCCCAGGTGGGAGGGTGTCCCCACATGTGTCCATGAGTAGGGCCACATGCCCCCTCCTTCGGGCGGCAGCTCTGGGGGCTGCCCAGCCGTGTGGAGTATCTCTCACCACAAGGGGTATTGCTCCCGCCTCTCTACGGTACGACCGCCTCACCCTTGTGGCTTGAGTTGCGGGGCCGCTCCGCTTGGCAGGCGACCCCCTCCTGGACCGTGTACCGGCTCGCCTGTCACCGGTTGCATCCATGGCTCAGGGTGACGTTTGCCATGGTCCCCGATGCAGCCTGGCCGGGCTCGGACCAGTAGCCTTGGAGTACCGCTCCTGCCACTGGCCCGGTGGGTCGGCTGGGTCGCCCCAGTGTGTCCGACCCATGGGGTGTTGGTTCTTTTTTGTCCCCTGGCCGCCCTACGTGTGTGCGGTGTCCTGGGCCTCCCGGCTCCTGTTCACCGGTGTGCCCGCTCGGTGTGTTGTGTTGGGTGTGCGGTGTCCTGGGCCTCCCGGCTCCTGTTCTCCGGTGTGCCCGCTCGGTGTGTTGTGCTGCGTGTGCGGTGTCCTGGGCCTCCCGGCTCCTGTTCACCGGTGTGCCCGCTCGGTGTGTTGTGTTGCGTGTGCAGTGTCCTGGGCCTCCCGGCTCCTGTTGGCCGGTGTGCCTGCTCGGTGTGTTGTGTTGCGTGTGCGGTGTCCTGGGCCTCCCGGCTCCTGTTCACCGGTGCGCCCGCTCGGTGTGTTGTGTTGTGTGTGCGGTGTCCTGGGCCCCCCGGCTACTGATCACCGGTGTGCCCGCTCGGTGTGTTGTGTTGCGTGTGCGGTGTCCTGGGCCTCCTGGCTCCTGTTCACCGGTGTGCCCGCTCGGTGTGTTGTGTTGCGTGTGCGGTGTCCTGGGCCTCCCGGCTCCTGTTCACTGGTGCGCCCGCTCGGTGTGTTGTGTTGCGTGTGCCGTGTCCTGGGCCTCCCGGCTCCTGTTCACCGGTGTGCCCGCTCGGTGTGTTGTGTTGCGTGTGCGGTGTCCTGGGCCTCCTGGCTCCTGTTCCCCGGTGTGCCCGCTCGGTGTGTTGTTTGGCGTGTGCGGCGTCCTAGGCCACCTGCCTCCCGTTCTCCGGTGTGCCCGCTCGGTGTGTTGTGTTGCGTGTGTGGTGTCCTGGGCCTCCCGGCTCCTGTTCACCGGTGTGCCCGCTCGGTGTGTTGTGTTGCGTGTGCGGTGTCCTGGGCCTCCCGGCTCCTGTTCACCGGTGTGCCCGCTCGGTGTGTTGTGTTGGGTGTGCGGTGTGCTGGGCCTCCCGGCTCCTGTTCACCGGTGTGCCCGCTCGGTGTGTTGTGTTGCGCGTGCGGTGTCCTGGGCCTCCCGGCTCCTGTTCACCGTCGTGCCCGCTCCGTGTGTTGTTTCGCGTGTGCGGTGTCCTGGGCCTCCCGGCTCCTGTTCACCGGTGCACCCGCTCGGTGTGTTGTGTTGCCTGTGCGGTGTCCTGGGCCTTCCGGCTCCTGTTCACCGGTGTGCCCGCTCGGTGTGTTGTGTCCGGTGTACGGTGTCCTGGGCCTCCCGGTTCCTGTTCACCGGTGTGCCCGCTCGGTGTGTTGTGTTGCGTGTGCGGTGTCCTGGGCCTCCTGGCTCCTGTTCACCAGTGTGCCCGCTCGGTGTGTTGTGTTGCGTGTGCGGTGTCCTGGGCCTCCCGGCTCCTGTTCACCGGTGCACCCGCTCGGTGTGTTGTGTTGCGTGTACGGTGTCCTGGGCCTCCTTGCTCCTGTTCAGCGGTGTGCCCGCTCGGTGTGTTGTGTTGTGTGTGCGGTGTCCTGGGCCTCCTGGCTCCTGTTCACCGGTGTGCCCGCTGGGTGTGTTGTGTTGCGTGTGCGGTGTCCTGGGCCTCCCGGCTCCTGTTCACCGGTGTGCCCGCTCGGTGTGTTGTGTTGCGTGTGCGGTGTCCTGGCCCTCCTGGCTCCTGTTCACCGGTGTGCCCGCTCGGTGTGTTGTGTTGCGTGTGCGGTGTCCTGGGCCTCCCAGCTCCTGTTCACCGGTGTGCCCGCTCGGTGTGTTGTGTTGCGTGTGCGGTGTCCTGGGCCTCCCAGCTCCTGTTCACCGGTGCGCCCGCTCGGTGTGTTGTGTTGCGTGTGCGGTGTCCTGGGCCTCCTGGCTCCTGTTCACCGGTGTGCCCGCTCGGTGTGTTGTGTTGCGTGTGCGGTGTCCTGGGCCTCCCGGCTCCTGTTCACCGGTGTGCCCGCTCGGTGTGTTGCGTTGCGTGTGTGGTGTCCTGGGCCTCCCGGCTCCTGTTCACCGGTGTGCCCGCTCGGTGTGTTGTGTTGGGTGTGCAGTGTCCTGGGCCTCCCGGCTCCTGTTCACCGGTGTGCCCGCTCGGTGTGTTGTGTTGCGTGTGCGGTGTCCTGGGCCTCCCGGCTCCTGTTCACCGGGGTGCCCGCTCGGTGTGTTGTGTTGCGTGTGCGGTGTCCTGGGCCTCCCGGCTCCTGTTCACCGGTGTGCCCGCTCGGTGTGTTGTGTTGCGTGTGCGGTGTCCTGGGCCTCCCGGCTCCTGTTCACCGGTGTGCCCGCTCGGTGTGTTGTGTTGCGTGTGCGGTGTCCTGGGCCTCCCGGCTCTTGTTCACCGGTGTGCCCGCTCGGTGTGTTGTGTTGCGTGTGCGGTGTCCTGGGCCTCCCGACTTCTGTTCACCGGTGCGCGCGCCGGGTGTGTTGTGTTGCGTGTGCGGTGTCCTGGGCCTCCTGGCTCCTGTTCACCGGTGTGCCCGCTCGGTGTGTTGTGTTGTGTGTGCGGTGTCCTGGGCCTCCTGGCTCCTGTTCACCGGTGTGCCCGCTCGGTGTGTTGTGTTGCGTGTGCGGTGTCCTGGGCCTCCCGGCTCCTGTTCACCGGTGTGCCCGCTCGGTGTGTTGTGTTGTTGTGTGGGGCGTCGCTGCAGGGCGCTCACTCGTCCATCTGGACGGCGGCTATCGTAGCTGGCAGGGGCTGGGTACCCTCCGGGCGCACACACGTCCATCCGGACGGCGGCTGTTCGTAGCCGGCAGGGGCTGGGTACCCTCCGGGCGCGCACTCGTCCATCCGGACGGCGGCTGTTCGTAGCCGGCAGGGGCTGGGTACCCTCCGGGCGCGCACTCGTCCATCCGGACGGCGACTGGCGTGCGTGTGCTTGCTCTTTGTGGCCGGGTCGGGCGGGCCGGCCTCCCGGGCGCGTTGTGGTGCGCCTCACCTTTTTCTTTGGCCGCCTTGTCTTTCTGCTTTGCTTGGCCCCCTCCGGGCTGGGGTTGCCCCCCTCTCTCCCGCTGCCCTTGCCGTTCCTCGTTGCCTTGGCGCTGTGCTTTGGTTGTTTTTCTCGGCCTCCCGCTGCCTGGCTCTTCGTGCGCTCGCGCCTCGTTTGTGTCTCCCACTTGGCGGCTGGCTGCTCTTTGGTGGTTTCTCCCCCCCCCCCCAATTCCCTTTTTGTGTCTCGCGGTTTTCGTCGCTCCTGCTTGGTGCCTTGCTGTTTTGTTTTTTTTTTCTTCCCCTTCTTCCACTGTGCGCCCCCGTTGTCTCCGGCTTTCTCTGGTTTCCGGCCCCGGGTGCCCCGGGCCTCGGCGCTGTGCGTTGTTTGCTTTGTTGGCCTTCCGCCTCTCGGCTCTCTGTGCGCTTGCCCCTTATTCGTGCTTTCCGCCTGGCTGGTGGTTGCTCCCCGGTGGTTGCTGCCCCCCCCCCCCTTTTTGTCTCGCGGTTCTCGTGGCTGCCGCTCGGTGCTGTGTGCCGTGTGCTGTGTTGTGCTGTGCGTCCCTGGGTGCGGTGCTGCGCCGCGCTGCTGCGCGTTGTGTCCTCCGGTGTTGTGCTGTCCTGTGCTGTGTTGTGCTCGTTGGGTTCCGCTGCTTGTTGCGCCGTGCCCTCTGGCGCTGCCCGTTGCCCTGGGGCCCTGTGCTCTGCGGCGCTGTGTTTTGCGGTGTTCCCCCGTGCTGTGTGTGTTTTGTCGTGGCGCGGTGGTGCGTGCTGTTGTTCGCCGCTCTGCTTTGTGCTGTTTGTGTCCCGGGGCGCTGTGCTGTGCGTTCCCTGTCCTCTCCGCTCTGTGCGGTGCTGTGCTTCGCTGTGCTGGTGCGCTCGCGTTGTGCTGTTCGCGTGGTGCGTGCTGTTGCTGGCGCCTGGTGCTGTGGTGTGCCGTGGTGCGGTGCTGGGTCTGGTGGCCCGTGGTTTTCTGCTGGTGGCGTGTTTCGGTGTCGGTGTCCCTGTTTGGCCGCGTGGTCTGTTTCCCTGTGGTTGGTGTGGTTTGCTGTGGTGCCCTGCTTTCCTGTGTCGTGTTCTGTGGTGCTGTGCTGTCGCGTGGTGCTGTGCTGTTGTGCTCTGCTGTCGTGTTGCGGTGCTGTTGGGGCTTGCTTTGCCCTCCTGTGGGCTGTCGTGCTGTGCTGTGTTGTGCTGTTGGTTGGCTGTGCTGTTTTTTGCCCGGTGGTGGTGTCTGCGTGCTGTGGTGGTCTTTTCCTCGTGCTGTGCGTTCCCTGTCTTCTCCGCTCTGTGCGCTGCGGTGCCTTGTTGTGCTGGCTGTGGTGCCCTGCTTCCCTGTGTCGTGTGCTGTGGCGCTGTGCTGTCGTGTGGTGCTGTGCTGTCGTGCTCTGCTGTCGTTTTGCGGTGCTGTTTGTGTTTGCTTTGCCCTCCTGCGGCCCGTCGTGCGGCGCCAGTGTCGTCTGCGCTGTTGTTGGTGCCTCGTGCTGTGGCGTGTCCCTGTGCGTTGTGGTGTCTCCCTGGGCGTAAAATATTTTTTTTCCTCTTTTTTTTTTTTTTTTGGCTTTTGAAAATAAAATAAAATTATACACGACCCAACACACTCGCGTGCAGCAAGACCATGTTCGCTGCTGTGCCTTACGCGCTACCCGTCGTTTTTGATGTTCTCGGCCTTGTTCTTGTGCGTGGCGTCGTGGAGCGTGTTGGTGTCCATTGCTAAGGGTTAATCGCGTTCCCCCAGGGCCGCAGCCTGAGCTGCAGGGCAAGGGGAGTGATGAGCACGAGGGTGGGAAGGGAGGTGCATGAAGAATAAGAAGAAAAAGGCGGCAGGGCGCGACGTGAGGGGTCGTGGCGAGTTATGAAAAATTTTCGAGTTTTACGCGTTGCTCGCGACGCGTTTTTCTTTGCGCCTATAGCGAGTTAGACGACGGCAAGGACGGCGTTGGGGTCCCACGAGCGTTACGGTGCTTACGGCGTTAACTATTCACCTATTTCAGGTCGAAAAAAGTTTCGTCGCGTTTTTACGCGTTTCGCAGCACGCTTTTTGGCCTAAGCGTTTTTTATGCTAATTAGCTTTATTTTCAGCTATTCAGAAACATTTTTCGTCGTGTTCGTCGAGAGACCCGAAGTATGAGCGCCGCGTTGAGCGCTGGGAGGGAACCGAAGTACCAGCGCTACGCTACAGCGCTGAGAGGGAACCGAAGTACCAGCGCTGCGCGAGAGAGACGTGAAGTACCAGCGGCGCTACAGCGCTGAGAGAGACGTGAAGTACCAGCGCTGCGCTACAGCGCTGAGAGGGAACCGAAGTACCAGCGCTGCGCGAGAGAGACGTGAAGTACCAGCGGCGCTACAGCGCTGAGAGAGACGTGAAGTACCAGCGCTGCGCTATAGCGCTGAGAGAGGACTGAAGTACCAGCGATGATGGATGCGTGGACCGAAGCAGTGCTTTATGGACGAAGGCTGACCGGGGAAGGAGGCCAGGCTCGTGAGCAAAGTGCAGCGCCAGCGTTCAGGCGAATACCGCCTCGAGGCTTGTCTACGCCGTCTGCAGGGGCAAGGGTAGCGACACAGCAGCCGGATTAATGCAGCTCGGATGAGCGGATGACCACCTCCTCTTCCGGCGAGATTACGCATTCTAAATGAGGCAGATGACAAAATGAGTTTGTCACTGAGGCGCTGACAGCCTCGGTGACGTTGGTTTTTGATATATATGCATCGAGTGTAAATGCACCTTTGCCCTGGTTTGTCTTGGTGGAGCCTCTTTTGTTGTATAGTAAAGGCACTAGGACAACAGGGCAAAGGTGCTACGAACGGCGGGGTGTGAGACTGCTGGGCGGGTGGTAAGCTGCAGTGTGTGTGTGTGATTGCCTAGTTGAGGCCCCACCCACTGGCGGGCGAGTGCATGGCTGGTGGGGTGCTCTGTGTGGTTGTGGGTACGCGTAAGGGTCAGCCTCTACGACAGGGGTGGTGGGGGAAACGGTCCAGGTAGGACGTATGCAAGGGGTGTGGTCGAGCAAGAGTAGCTCCCTTCTAGCCCCAATAAGTGTCCCCCAGAAGCCGGACGCCTTTGGTGCCCAGGCCAGCAAAGACTCCACTATCAAGACTGCAGCTCTGCAAGCAAGCATGCAGCCGCAGCCCGCCCCCACGCCCCAAGTTATGCCTTTTGTAGGTTTTGTTGCCCAGGCCAGCCATTGGTTTTGGCTGTACATCAGACTCTCCACGCTGCGTGTAGTGTCTTAGGAGGGGGATGGAATAGGCCGGCCTGGGCAACTAGGACAGGGCTACAGGAGCCCTGTCGCGATCGCGCATTCGCGCATCGCAGGCGCAAATGCCAGCGTGGAATCAGAACAGAGAAATAAAGAGAGAAGCTCTGTGTTACGATATTTTGTGGTTGCTTATTTATTATTAATTCTGTGCTTGGCATTCTTTTGGTTGTTGTAGATATGTTGCATGGAGGGGTGCCAAAGTCCCCAAACTGCCCACGCTCGTGACGCCGGAAGTGACCGCTCAGGCAAGCAAAGGACTCCGTGCTGAACAACGACAATGGAGATCAAAACTGCTTGGTGCTTATGAAGTTGCAAGGTTTGCGTGCGGGATTTGTAGATCAGTGCATGCACAGCGCAAAATACAAGGAGTGCAGAACAAGCAGGATCCAAGGAGTGCAGAACAAGCAAGGAAAAGCAGCAACCACTAAGGGGAACGAACGTCAAAGGTTTTGAGAGTTTGAAAAAGAGGTGTGCTACAGGAAAAAGAGGTTACAAGAGTTTGAATAAACAAGGAGAACGGGTTTTGGAGAAATAGCAAGACCGTTAATGATTACATGCAACGAGCGGAACGTACCTTCAATTCTGTGCGTGCAATGCTTGCCGAGGAACGTCGACGCCAGATGCATGTGGTCCTGCAAATGGACCGACACGTTCGAGTGCCTGAAGTCGGTGAACGATGGTTGGTGTTGGTGTTGGAATATCCACATAAAGGGAAACTCGATGTTGTCTGGTGCGGCCCTTACAAAATACTCGAGGTACTGAACAAGGGCGAGAATGTCAAACTGGACATCCCTGCCCCCTTCGATGGGTTGCGAGTTTTCAATCGAGACAGCATAAAACCCTACGTCCATCGAAAGGGACAGCCGGTGTGGGAGTTTCCGATGCCCCCTGTCAAAACTGGAGAATCGCCTCGACTTGTCAAGATTGTGGCTAGACGTCGAGTGGGATCTAAAAAGCGCCGCACATTCCTGTACTGTTGTGAATGGGATGACAACACATGGTCTTGGGAGTCAAGCAAGGCTCTAGAGAAGGACCCTGTGTACCTTGAGTTCCTTCGACTCCACCCTGAGTAACCTTACTCTTCTCTGCAGCGTGGTTTTTCGAAAAACTCATGCGAGGTTCCGGGTCGATCGCCGGAGCCTCCGCCTATGGTACTACATCCCGGACGCCCCGAACTTCCTCTCGACCTCCGCCTTCTCGAGCAACGCCGTCGAACGTCATCGATGTTGACGCGATCAATGCCAACGTTGGTGCCAAACCCCCAGCGAGGACGACTTCAACTGGCCGCTGTTTGTCGGTAGCATCAGCGCCAACTCGTCCGAGTCGACCTCTCGATCCATTCGAACCGCCGAACTACAGCCAGTCGGCATATGCTGGGAGCTCGAAAGGAAAAGGAGGCCCGTCGAAAGGAGGCAAGGGAGGTGTGTTCCCTCGCGGGGAATTTGCAGGAATAGCGCCGAGTGGACGGCCCGTCATATCAGGAGGCGCCACAGGCTTGGAAGTGCTCGAGATAGCCCTGGCCAACCGGCCTGTTCTGGAACCGACCAAAGGAGGGACCCCACCCGACATGCAGCTAGAACTCTGTAAGCTGTACGGGCCCCCGCCCCCGGTCGATGCAGAATACTTTCGAGAGCGGTGCTCAAGCCCTGACTGGTTCGATTCTGATGAAGATCTTGCTTGCTACACGGGGTACGACAACTGATCTTCCTTCCTCTGTTCAGCGCCCGGATGGGTCGACAGTTCTTGGACATCGAGGCCGAACACCTGGACATCAAGGTCATCCAGGGACGACCCAGGTACCGGAGAGCCGAAAGTCGAAGACGACTGGGTCGACCAATCCTGGCATTCGAATGCCTCGAAAACACAAGCTTCTACTCGAACGAACCAATCCGACTCCTATTACCACGACGACGACCACAACGACGACGATGAACCCTGGCCACTCGAGTCCGACGACGAAGAAGAAGATCCTTACGAGCCCGTGTGGTCGACAGCACCACCCAGCTACGATTCTGTGCCGGTGCCAGAGTCGAAGTGGCAGCCCTATAACATGCCGCAGTACAATCATGAAATGGAGACCATCGACGAACTCCGACACTTGGGCACGTTCGGATTGAAGCCACCCTATCGATTTGGGACACATGAGGATGATCCGATGAAGACGGAATACACTAAGCTCGAACCATCGGTACTCACTATTGCGTCGAGCGCCATGGCTGGTTTTCGAGGACCGCACACGTTCCTGAACGAGAAACATGCTGCAGCCGTGTCGAAGGCAGATGCCACCATTTCCGAGTTAGGCAAGACCATCTGCATCGACAGTTGGGGACGAACCGCACCATTCCCTTACGAACTGGCTCGAAGCGCCCCTGACACATCTTTCGATGAGCGTGGAAATCTTGGTGGTAAGCCGGAATACCAGTGGTATACAAGAATCGAAGTGGCTTGTCAGAACTTTCGAGCGGCCCTCGTCGAATGGCGACGTTGTGATGAAGAGCTCGATTGGGGATTCCGACAAAGCCTCACCGAATATACCCTGCCGAGTCAAATTGCTCGACTCAACTGCATGCATCGAGAGATCTCGGGAATCGACGACCTGATAAACGTTGCTGATGGAATCGACCTGATCTTCGAATATCAACGCTTCTGGACCCACAAAAGGATGAGCGAGAAGCTCCCGTTGCCGTTTCGATCATCGGAGTTATCCGTGATCTTCAGAAGGTTTGCCAGGCGAACGACTGGCTCTTCGAAGATCGAGCCCCCTTCCTTGCGTACAAAGTCGATTTGCTTCTTCGCCGACACCAACTGCGCGGCCTACGAGGCACCTCTCGACTTTGGTATAAGCGGTTCTGGGTGCGCTCCACATCGAACACAGGACCGTGCGGTCCAGCTCCAGGAGTACTTTCGACTCGGAGAACAGATCGAACCCTATGCGTACAACGCCGTCGCACCAGGCGCCCCCATCGACCTTGTCCAGTTGGCAACGATCTACCAGACTGGACCCGGACGGCTCGGGTACGACGACTTTGATAAGGCGATCCGACGAGTTGCTGCCCTTCACTCATCGAATGAAGAGTATGCCAACCTTTTCCCTTTCGTGGATGCCCCCGAATTGGTTCGACGCCTGGGTACCTCGAAATACCTCATGTCCCCCTTCGAGGCCGGATACGAAGGTGGACAACGTTGGCGTCGAGCGGTCCAGTTCCGAAGGGATGTCTATACCGATGAACGGGAGGAGATCGAGAAAACCGACTCGCCTGCGAGCGACCCGTTCCACTCGGACCCCGTCTATCACCGGTTTTTGTCGATGGAGTCGAACGCCTATCAGCACCACTTCGACATCCCGTTCTTCAAGTACCTCACACCGATCCACGATGACTTTAAGGCTGCACATCGACGCAAGGTCAGCTGCCGAGACCAAGTCCTCGAAGCGGTCATTGTTGACACGGCTTCGAGCCTTGTGACTGCAGAAGCGGTTCGGTTCGCTCTGCAGAGTTCCCTCGCTGATGGTCAGTATGTACATCAACACCTCGGTCGACTCCAAGAAGAAGGTTCTCGAACCGACATGCTTGAGATCATCGACCGATATGCCCTCGGCCCTGAAGTGGACGACATCAGCGCCATCATTGTCGTGCGACTACTTTCGATTGCCGACACGCCGTGGTGGCGAGTCGATACGCAAACTGGTCAGTTCTACCACAGCATGGCCGCTGGTACTGGATCGAAGGAAACCTATCGATGGTCTACTGGTCGACATGACGGATGCTCCTTCGAGGCCACCAATCAGACCGATCTGTGGCGTGAGGACGTTTGGAAACCATCGAGCCTCTGGGACTTCTATTCGACCAGGGCACAAACACTGGGACCTGGACAGTTTCGAGCGCTTGCCCGTGAACATGTCTTCGTATTCCAGTACAAGTGCCCCGTCGACAACCGACCTGGTGATCCCAACCTTCGATTGCTGAACCATCGATCTGGTATCGTGATTCAGAAGCGTGCCCTCGACAGTGATATCCGTCGACACTACACGGGTCATGACACCTTCAAGTTCATGGCTGGCGTCGAGACACTGAAGGAAGTGCATGAAGTATGTCGACTCCAAGTGAATCCTTCATTCACGTTTACGTGGGGCACGGACTGCTGATTCGACATGGCTGGATGCCAAGTAATGGCTTATTCGACAGTCTGGACGCCAAGTAATGGCTTATTCGACAGTCTGGATGCCGATAATGGTATCAACTGCCTTCATATGTCCTGTCGAGTTGACGGATGTGTAGGCCTGTTGGTTGTTTGTCTGCTGGGCACCCAGCTTCGATAGCTGTGCCCAATGTTATGGTATGTTATGGTTGGACGTGCCCACAGCCTTGCTGCGGGTACAGCGCCCGTGCAGTGTGCCTGGCGAGGGTGTCTTCTGCAGCTTCCGCCAAGAGCCACAGCCGTGGCAGAGTCGAACACGGCGTATGAATGGGGCGCTGACGACGGGTCTACCATGACTGCACCTCAGTGTGTGAGTTTCGACCACTGTTATGCTTCTGTAGCCAACACATGTCGAGGTCCAAAAGTTTTTTTTTCTGGGCCTGCTCTGCATTCGACATTGTGACGCCCGCCCAGGTGACTGAGACCTCTTCGAGGTCTCAGCGGGGGGGTAGTGTTATGGCTTCGAACAGCAGCAGCGCAGCAGCGCGCAAGTCGCAAGTCGCAGTCGTAATCGCACTGCAGTCTGTGAATAATAAAGAAGCATTGAATGCCAACTGTGAATGAGCGCTGTAAGATACTTCGATCTTTGAACAGGGTTTATGTCCTCGAGATTGTGTTATTATTGGTGCCCCGTCTAAAGATCCTGCGCAGAAGAGGTTTGTCGTATTTTGGGATTTTCGAGAAACAAGAGGCACAGTCGAGTTCCCAAGAAACAAACCACAACAGAAGGAGCGACAAGACAAGGTGGACAAGGCCAAGGCTATGCTCCAGAGAGTGAGGGAGCGACAGTGGAAAAAGAAAAACAAGCACCTAGTGCCTGCCTCCTATCAAGAGGGAGACTAGGTGCTGGTGCACCACAGTCGGCTACCAGCCTGGCAGCGCTCACCCGCGATGACAGGTACTTTGGGCCCTACAAGATCCTGTCTGTGGATGGTCACCGCATCACTGTGCGGTGTTCTCCCCAACTAGGGGGGACCCTGGTGTGCGCAGCTCAACAGCTGAAGCGCTACTACGACCCAGAAGACCTCGGTGGGGGAGAATGGGAACTGAACGACGAGGAGACTGCCGCTTTGGACCTACAGGGCGCTGCCTGCACTATGTAAGTGGAAGAAGAACTTCCTACAATGAATGCCGAGGAGATGGCCAAGGAAGGCTTCTACCTGGTGAAGTCGGTTATCGGACACCACTACCGCGAATGGTGGCGTTTCCTCACCCTCTGGGAAGGGTTTGGAGTGGAGGAAGCTACCTGGGAGCCCTTTTCTGCCTTCGCGCTTCCTGAGGGACGCCTCAATTCTGCTCTGGTAGACTACTTGTCCCAGAACAGCCTAGGAGAGTTGCTGAGGCTCGCTGAAACGCTTGCCTCGCAGAAGGAGCCTAGGGAGTGAACCCTTCGTATACCTGCCTATGTATGCGTGAGTGTGCTGAGCCTGTGGACCTATGAGCAAGCTGCAGAAATGGTGTCCTAATTATACCCAAGTCTGCACCCTTGCCGGCTGATGTCTTTACACGGTGCCATGGGGCACGCCCCAGGGCTCTCCGCCCCTGGGTGCCCAATTTCTGTGCTGGCACCAAACATCTATGGGGGAATATTCAGCGCTAACGCGAAGGTATTGATTTTGCCTACCTACCTGCCTACTACATGGGAGGAGTGGCCAAAAGCTACGAGGCATGAAAACGCCTGTTTGCTAGACGGCCAAAACCTGGACTACCACTGCCACTGCCCACCACAAACCCTGAAAAACTTCACGGAAACAGGCGGGACAGTGACACACTGACTACAGGTCCTACACCTGGTACAGTGGCACCAGCCTTCGAAGGGTGAGCGAACACGGCTGTGCTCTAGCCCTCACCCAGGCCTACCACTCCTACACTCACACGCTACTTGCTGTTGTTCATGAAGAGTTCCAAGGCCCTAGTGGCCCTCCTGTGAGAATGCAAGGGAACACAGCGCTACTAAGCCTGTATGGCCTAGCAGGTACGTCACAACACGTTTCCCTGCTAGGGCTTGGAGGGAAGGAGTGCTCTGTTTGCGTGCACAGCCTGTTTGCTTGTGTCTTTATGTCATACAGGTCCTGGCGCAGGCAGAATGGGAAGTAGTTGTGGTGTGATCAGCGCCCGTTTCAGCTGGGCAGAGAAAAAAATTGGTGTTGCACCAATCACACTGACCTTGCCCACCTGAGAACAGAGGCAAATGCAGGACTGCTTTCAGCTGAGGAACCTAACCTGCCTCGCCGTATTATACCGGTCTCCGACAGGAAAATAATACGCTGTCTGAAAGCAGCCCTATCAAGCAAGCAAGCTTAAGGAACCCCATCCGTTCTCTTATAGAACGTAGTGCGGAGCCCCAGGGTAACCTAAGTAAGGTTCATACCGCGCGCACTTCACGTGACCTACCCTTTAATGCGTCATGTGCACAGACGAGTATGCACGAGTGGGACAGTCTCCTATCGTACATAGGCGGCTCAAGTTGCATCGTCACAAACAACTGAAAAGTTGGTAAAAGGAAAGGTTTCGAAAGACATCAAATAATAATTATTTCAATGGATATGTGTAGCACGTCGTAAACCATTGTCACGAAACAAATATTGTCGTTGAAGGGACGCAACCCATAGGTCCTCTACCAAAAATTATTGTTTTGCGTCCACTCTTTGCGCCCGGCCTCGCGCAAAGGCGAACATTTGTGTCAGATTAATGTACTGCAGCGCAATGCATTGGGCAGGTTGTGGGAAAAGAGAAACATGACTTCTGTATACACATAAAGTTGTATCATTATCAGGATGGAGTGATAGAAATGGATATATTAATACATAAAGTTTCATTTTACTACACTTGGTAATGTTTAACTGTATAAATGTTACTAAAGAAACTGTAGTTTCATGCGCGAGGCCTCGCGCATGGAATGGCGCTTCAGGAACAATAAATTCTCAGCAATGTTTGCGCGAGGCCTCACGCAATGCAGGTCATGAACGCGCATAGAAAGAAAAAAAGAGAAGTCCCACCAGTATACAGCATGTACATTCCCTTTGATGCGTCGCTGCTGCATGGCCGGCCCTACAGGTCCCGCCGGCATCTCTAGTTTTCATGTTGTCGTCACCGCTTACTTCACTGCCAACAGCGATCACCTTTTGACTAGATTCTGAGACTCCTTGTGCTCAGACCACTCAAAGAACTTTGTTTCCCGGCTGCCGCCGTCAGGCACTTTCGGGCTTGTTTTCACCATGCAACTTGAACCGCCTAAGTTGTAAACAATCCAATCACAATCAATCCATACCCTTCTGTGTCTCAATCACTGACTGAACCGGGGTTGGCCCCTCCTGGGCTTACTCACCTTACCTACCGCTGGAGAAATGTGAGGAAGGGAGAGCGTGAAAACGGAACACAAACGACACAATCGGTGCAACAGAAAAAGGGAGGTTGGTGTCTAAGAGCAGTTGTCACGGTTGCCCCGCATTGCATCGCAGGACAGGACCGTTAGCCCCCCGTGACAACCACTCCCTGGTCGAAGGCCATTTGTTTTGCCCTAATCTCACCTCTAATCATCTTGCAATCTGCTAATCATCCCCTCTACTCTATGTTTGCGCTTCTACACGGCTTGTCAACGGTAACAGGAGACAAGCAATGTGTATGCTGCATGCGACGCAATCTAACCCCTATGTTTATACCTCTTTCTTTGAACTCTTATTGAATTCTTGAATTCTTGATTCTTGAATTTTCCTATAAGCATGGGTGGAATCTCTACATTTATTATTTAATGTGTGTTTCGTCATTTCTGATTTATTACGTGACATAACATACTGTTATAATCTTATTTCCTTTTGGGTTTTTCAGGTGTGAATAGGGACGCGCCCCTGCGCGCCGCTTTTCTCTGCGTATGAATCCAGGGACTTAAAAATTCCTGTGATGAAGTAAGAATGCGTAAAAATGTGCATTTAATGCACATGGAGATTCTGGACGGGTCTGTACCCTCAGAAAAATTCTACGCCGTCATTTGACAGATTTAGGTGTATCATCGATCGTTGCGCATAAATCACGCCCTCATCCCTTGCATCTTTTCTTTTCAGATATCTCTGAGTGACTACAGCAAAGTAGGCCATGTTCTGGCCGAACCAATGCCCCAAGGTCCACAGTCCAGAATCCCAAGACCCCATTAAGGGGCAAACAATTTTAACGCCAACCCCTCGGCATAAGGACAGGACAGGTACAGCCTGCAGGTACACCCAGACTGTGTGCCCTGACCGTATTCTGCGTTGGGTTTTGTGTTTTGCCACTTGGCGGGAGTGTTCCATGAGCACATGACTTTGCATGCCCATACTAACCCCCTACCAAGCCACAGCCGCCCCAGCGACGCCACTGAGCGCAGTGGGGGCTGTAAAAGATTGTTGCGACAAGGCAAAAACTGGCGGCTGCCCTGGCGGGACGCTCTCTTTTCAGTGTTAGGGAAGTTATAGGTAATTATAAAAGATGCTGAAACCATGCGGAGGTTAAGAAAAATACCCTTTTTTCGTAAAAATGGGACAGTGGTGGCCACCACAGCACAAGGGGAGAGTAAGAAAAAGTGCATTTCCATGCCAAAAGGTAAGCTTTAGTTGTCTTGGCGATGCGTAGAGGCATACTACATTTGTATCTTAGTATTGGCGTAATCAAAAAGGGGTGACAAAGCATTTTGACCCATAAAACGAAGCACTATACTTTGGATGTTGTGTGGACCACTGACCCCCCAACTGATTGGACATAAACACCATTTCCTAGAATGACTGAGGCGCTGACATTGATCCAGAGCCTAAACATTTTTCTATACTTTCTCATGAATGCTTAGCTGTCCTACTGGTCTGCACCCTAGGGGGCTGGGGCACCTCTTTTTGAGAGGTCTTGGGTTCAATACCCAGTCAGCCTAGCTAAGTAGGAAGATCCCATGTGACATGGCAGTGACCTCAGCGCCACAAGCAATGCCACTTCAGCACCTATGGGACCCAAAACAAAGAGTGCACATCTCTGGATGGCACTATAAAAGAGAAAATGCCCTTGTGGGCAGTTTTTCCATGATTGTAGGGCATTTTCTAACTATCTTTTCCTAAATCTGTAGTTATTGTGAGTCCCCTTATGTAGACACATTGTCTATCTTTTCTCCATTGACTGCAGCACTTCATGTTGTGGATTTGATCCTGAATTTCCCCTTCTTGCACTACGGGTACTTGGGAGCTTTGATCCATTATTTCATTTTATCAAAACAATGGCATTTGGAAAATCTGAGCTACATCAAGAAGCAGCAGGAGCAAGCAGAGCCACAAAACAAACAATATCATCAAAGCATCAACACTGGAAGCCTGTTTTAACTTGCTGTAGGCCACCTAACAGTGATTCGGTTCGAAAACTAAACTTATCCATCTTCATTGTATGGTCTTTTGCTTTTTCCTAAATTCTGGTTAGAGTGCAAACAGCGTGCTTTCTCCGTGGTTTTAGCGCTATCGGATGCTTATTGCTGTTGGGGCATGCTTCTGGTGGAAAAAGTGAGTCTGCAAAATGAAAACACGGCATATCCCAACGAAATAATCAATAGCATAGAAATGTATATATATATATATATATATATATATATATATATATATATATATATATATATATATATATATATATATATATATATATATATATATATATATATATATATATATATATATATATATATATATATATATATATATATATATATATATATATATATATATATATATATATATATATATATATATATATATATATATATATATATATATATATATATATATATATATATATATATATATATATATATATATATATATATATATATATATATATATATATATATATATATATATATATATATATATATATATATATATATATATATATATATATATATATATATATATATATATATATATATATATATATATATATATATATATATATATATATAGCCTGTGGGATGGTAGGATGTGTCAAATTATGGCTCTTTTTTTCTTGGTAATGTATATAATCTTGGTAATATATATATATATATATATATATATATATATATATATATACATATATATATATATATATATATATAGCCTGCGGGATGGTAGGATGTGTCAAATTATGGCTCTTTTTTTCTTGGTAATGTAATACCTTGGTTTGAAAAGTGTAAACAGAGTGATGTCAGAGTACATGAAAAACTTGGCCAGAAGCTACTAAGCAGCCCCCCACATCCACCATGCTTCGCAAACACAAACGCCATCAGGTTTCAAAGGTTGTATGTGAGGTGAATGACAAATGTAATTTCAATTTTGGACTTCGTATGTCTTGGTCCTTGTATTGATTTTGACTGCGTTGTGTGGTGCAGTGTACAATTTGTCGCAAAAAACATTCATCATGAGCGAGCATAAGACCGCAATTGTCGTAACAAACATGTTCATTTCAATCGAGTTTGTTCCGTATAAATTGCTGTAAAGCCAAACAAGCAAATAATCATTTTATTTGTTGATGATGGTTTGTAAATTGAGTCATGTTATTTGTGTTACTTTTTAAATGATCCCTTTGCTTCGTTGATTTTGCAAAATTTGCTAGAATGATGGGATCATTCCACATTTACCACCCATTTTTGCCAGAGATTTTTTCATTCTTGCTGCGGGGCAGCATGATTCACTTGAAGTGAAAAAACTAAAAGTTGATAAAAAATCAGCAACCGACAATTGTAATTCGCTTATTACAATGTGGTTATCAGACATCAATCTAAATGATACGAGCAACCACTACTTTTGCGAAAGTCGCTTACGTTGTAAACGGTCAATTAGCAGCCAGCTAGTGCACATGTTTTTGTTTGCTTTTGTGCCTTGCCATTGTTCTTACCGGCCTGCAAATTTTCAAAATTCATACCATCTGTTGTGTTTCGTGCGCTCAAGAGTTGACCAAAAATCGTCACAAAATTCAACCTATGCTAGCGTAAATGAGGACACAATATCTATATGGCCACTACCGCTTAAGAAGTGTGCAAAGAGACAAAGGGGGAAATAGCAATAATTGTGTAGGGACTTTGCTCACACGCAACTCCCCGAAATCGTAGCGTTTAAGAATCCACTTTAATTTCCTCCCCACACTGGGGACCCCGGAATATGTAACAACTGGGCCCACATGTGGGTCCAAATGATTGCAATCGTCATGCAGCCAATTTTTCTACCCATTCTGCCCACACCCTACCTGTGTAGAGTGGAAAGCAAAAGGACTACATACAAGATACATTCTGGGGGCCGAAATGCCATTCCGGTTTCATTGCTTTCAACTTTTGGAAAATCCACATAGGGGTAAACAAAAAAGCGACAATACCAGCACAATCATGGGCACCAATGTGTGGAGCAATAGGTACACGACCCCTCCAACGTTGGTTTCTAATTGGGGTGCATAATGGGTGCACAACCCTTGCCGTCTCGGGGCCCAGTGTGTTTTTGATACCACCAAAGCATAGCCCCTACCATCTTGAAGCATCTGTGTGCATCAATCTTGCATAACCCCTGCGGGTGCGAAGTAACCGGTGGGGTGGGGAGGGGGGGGATTGCCAGGTAACCTAATCTTGAAAATCAATTCTGGAAAATGTACAAAAGATGGCTACATTAGGCCATTTGCATGTGGAGAGGAAATCGCAATAAGAGCATAACACCGTCCCGATTTTGGTGGGGCCCCATGTGAGCAAAGCGGCAACATAACCCATATTTTGAAAAACCACGTGTGCGTGAAATGGCTGCATATCCCTTGCCATCTGGGGTTCCCCAAAACGGCTACATAACCCATATTGGGATGGGCCACATGTGCGTGACATGGCTACATATCCCTTGCCATCTGGGTGTCCCGCGTCTGGGGGAGGAAACTAACTACACAATCCTAGAGCAAAACGGCTACGCAGCCCTTGCTATATGAAAGATCTAGCAATTCACCCAAAATCAAACCACCTATCACCCACATTCCCCTACAACCGGCATACAGAAAGCGATGTGAAGCAAAACTCCCTTAATGTAGCGAAAAATCCTCCGAAATGAACCAAAAACAACCCCTGTATGTACCGAAAAACACCCAACAATGTACCAACAAACCTCCGATAATGTACAAACCCCCCACCCGGGGGGAGGGGGGGGGGTGCAGCATTGTGGTGGGCGTTTCTGGTAGATATATTCTTTTAGGCAGTGGGCTTTTTGGTATATTTTGTTAAAACACGGGGAGTTTTTTGTACACAGAGGGGGATTTTTGGTACCCGGACCCAAAGAAACGCTAAATTGTGCCAAAAACCGCCTATTTTGTACCAAAAAAAAACTTTGGCAAAAATGAAGAACGAATAATCCCCTGTTCGGTACAGGAAGACCCCGGTTTGTACCCAAAAAAGACCTTTCTGACCTCGGCAGAATGGACCCCCAACAAAAGCAATATGCACCAACACAACACCCTTTCTGCCCAAAAAACCACCTGGCTTCCCGACCTATGCTACAATTGTGGACCTTTGTGTACCAAAAAGGCAACTTGGCTGCCGGCTTTTGTACTAAAAAACCCTATGATGGGTTTTCTGAGGGAAGTCTGACTACCTGCTTTCCACCACGTTCTACAACTTTCAGGTCCACCAAGTAGGAAAAGCCCCGCTTTCCCATGTCTCACCCCCTCCCCTCCCCCCAGCACCCTTACCCACGTCTTTTTGGAGTGTGAAAACTGTCCATTGCATCCATTTGTTCTTGAAAACCTGGCACACATACCCTCAACGAGCCATGATAACTTCCGTCACATTGGAACTACAACAAGAATACTTGTGCAAAAGGATGTCACGGCCTCAATGAGACAATGGGCATGGATCGTTCTCCCGCTCACTGTTCAATGTACTGCAAAGTTCAGTGTGTACTACAGCTCTGCAAATGTACAAGAGTCAGCTCTTCTGACCCAGGTCAGGGGGGGGGGATTTCCTGGGTTTGATGCAACCTCCAACTGCTCCCTTAGCCAAAAATTGAAGTGACGCTATCTACAGCCCCCTGTGTTTAACATTTGTTGCATTGTTTCACAGCCATAGTGTCCTGAAAAAAAGGCGGGGAAGAGTCCAGAGCAGGAGAGCAGGGCAGGAGGGGTGCCTTGTGCAGAGTGCAAGGTACCCCCAATTACAAAGGGACCCAATGGCAATAAAAAAATACTCCAGGCAGACCAACCTACGTACTGAAAGACAAAGCGCATCATGCACATGTCACTGTTACTGTTCGCAATTGACAGCAAAAGGCACCAACATCCAGGCCCCTATCATGGCATGCCAAACAAGCACAACAGGTTACTTGACGTCTCTGTGCAGTTCCTACTGCGTTGTTGGTCCTGCGCACGCACTGTCTCACCACCACCCCATTGCTCCCTTCAACCTTCCACATTTTCTGCCCCACCTTCATCCCCCATCCCCACCACACCAAAATATGCATGTCTGCATACACACAAATATGCACACCTTGTTGATGCTGGAAACTGCAAAATGCAATTAGGCAGCAAAGACGACAAAGCTTCATCAGAAATAGCCTGGGAGACGGCTTGCACAAACCTTCCATGGTAACCAGGGGAAAATCAGGGTTAAGAAAATTGAAAGGAAAAGGCTGAGGCCAAAACACTGTTTAGTTGCTGCAGCCTTACAGATGATCCCATTGATTGGTCTAGTAGCAGAGGAGCAGTAAAAAGGTGCCTATTTTTGGTCCACTCATAGCACACGCTCTGCCCCTCCCTTCTAGCAGGTTCGGCAGTCAGTCAGGCCAGGCGGTCTCAGCGTCATTTTTTTTCTACTGCCAGCGTACCAACTCGTTTGGTCTGGGCTGCAGCGATGCTCCATACACAGCTGCACAACACTGCTGGCCAGGGAGGACTGAGCAAGGGCCTCCACTCACGAGCACGGCAGGGCCTCTGACGAGCAGATTGAACTTCTTGACTGCAGGTCCCTCTGCTGCATATGGGGTGGTGTTGGGGGTCAGGGGGTCAGGCTCCTACCATTCTCTCCTTGATCCACCCTGGCCTGGAACTTCATACTGTCGCGCCATGATCATAACCATCATACAGCAGCACCTTTGCTGACCTGCTTGAAAACCACCTGGAGTCTGGTCAGCGAAAACAAAAATGGCACGATGGAACACACTTGCTGCACAAAAGACCCCCCTTTTAACTTGGTCAAACGCACGCAACTCCGGACGGGCAGCGTGAACTCCACCAGGCATCCCAGGCATCAAGGCATGAGGTATTCTCAGCATGCATGCAACCCTCGCTCCAGAGTTGCTGCTGGTCTTTACTTCAATTTAGAACGGCTCCCCAGGCGGCGGTTGTGACTGCCCATGCTGCCGTCACACGCACTGCAACAAGATAATGCAGATGCTTACAGGCAACGGTGCGAGAATGCGCAAATCTTATTGTGCAAAACTGTGCAAAATTTGTCAGTGCACATGTCATGCCGGACTGTGTTTCTGACAAGAATACTTTGATGTTTGAGTATTTCTTGGCATGAGCACAGTGGCGGATTTCTGTGTAACGGAGTGATGCATCTGGACGTGCAGTTGTGGATAATGCGGCACAAAGCGATGAAAACCATTGACAACTGCGCAGCATCCCAGTCCCAAACCTAACCTCTAGAACGCCCATGCTTGGAAGGTATAACTGCATGCACTGCACATGAATGCAAACACACGTGCAGAATTAAAAATTCCTTTTATCTTCGATTTGCACGCAAACCCATCCTAGAATGACCTCACTGACATAGATATTGAGTTTTTGCTGCGGCAGCAGATGAGGAAGTAAACGTGCTGTGTGGATGCTGAGCGGGCAAGAGCAGGTACGCAGGAAGCCATTGGGCCACACCCGAATTCATCCGACAGTCTGTCGATGCCTTTGCAGTGCATAGCATGTACCGAGGGGAAAATCTCTGCAAGATGCTGCTGCATCAATTGACTCCTGCAAACACGTGCATCTACATTCCACTGGACCTACGATCACATGCGCTACGGTTGCAGGCAAAGCTTCTCCAGACAGCAGGTCTCTCCTTGTTTCGGCTTGGCAGTACTGGCGGGGGTGGGTAGGAAGGGAGGCAGTGAGCAGGAAAGAGGGGTGATCTGGAGCAAGTGGGAGGCCAACCACAGAGGGGGCAACCCTGGGTACAGTGGTTGGGTTTGTTGCCAATGAAGAGGGGCCAGCAACCACTCATGCGCACCTCGATGAGCGTGGCTGGCACTTGAGACTGGCATGCCGCATATACCAACTAAGGGCCCCATTACAAGCGGCACGAAAATAGATGGTACAGGCCGACTTGTATGATAAGCAACCGCAAAAAGCTAAATATGTCCAACCATATGATGTTGGATGAAGTGGCATAGTTCAAAATGATTCCAACACCTGTTGCCGAATGCACTGATCGATTCGCCAGGCTAAGTCATTAGCTTTTCCGTATCTTCAAGCAGCAACGAACCGTTGGAGACACTTGGTTCCAAGAAGGTCAAGATGGGTTTCCGGGCATGGAAGAACCGCTTTAATGGCACGAAAAAGAACGAATTCAGTGTGGATCATGTTTGTTGTTGGTTGAATACAATTGTGTTTTACCCGCTAAGTGACCTGCAAATTTGTTGAAAGCACATAAGCCTTGTGGTGCATTGCGCAGGTGCTCTTCGGACCCTGTGGCCCGTGTGCCCCCTTTGCACATTTTTCTTTTCTGCAGGCCACCCCTGGCGCTGAACTGTTATGGTGACAATTTTTTGATATGGCACATCTTGGTGCATAGTGTGTTGATTTTGGCACTATTTTCTCATCTCGTGTCCAGAACCAGACACACTGGTCAATTTCATGTACGTGCAACACAGCTTTTGGTTGGAGCTATCTAGTTCTAGACAAAATGCGCTATTTCACCGTTGTGAGAATAGAATTGAAACAACATCTCGTAGATGAACCTACACCGACGTGTTTTGTCCTTTGCTATGCTGGCCGTAGCACTCATGCATTTCTTTCAGCGGCTATCACCTCAGAATCCGACTACTTTTGGCACATGCCATAGGGGTAAACATCAAATTCCTATTGTGTGTGACCAACCAAAAGCAATTTTGACGGATATCAAAAACCACCCAAATTGTCACCACGCTTCCGACCGGTCAAATTGCACTACTCTCGAACGTATTTTTGAGACCCACCTTTGGGTGATATTTTGGGTGATTTGCGGGGATCCTTTCGGGTGGTGGTGGGGGGGGGGGGCTTGCCCCGTCTAAGATATGCTAATGCTCTCATTCATCGGCCATGTGATTGCATGCAGTGGACATTGTTGTTGATGGTACCAACCACCAATTAACATCATGCTCCCAATCCATTACGCATGGGGGTGTCAACCCGATGTTCAACAAAGGTTGATGAGGTTGGTGACAACTTGCTCGTCTTCACATCTCCCACATCAACGGACGGGCTCCCGTCAATTGCCATACCCACATGGCTAGCTCAGACACGTGACACACAGTTGCATACTTGGCTAACCTTGCATGTTTGCTTAGAGAGCACAACTAAGCTTCAAATCTTGTGTTGCCTTGATATCTTTTGTGGTCGCCCTCAAGAAGTTATGGCTCAGATGCTCATCTTCCTTGAGCACTCATCGCTGGTAGTTGTAGTTGTGTTGTGCACATGGTTGAGACCGTCTAGACAATTTTGCTCCCAATAACGTTGGCCTCGCGAGAGCTACGTGGCACCGGGATGGTTTTGTTAGTAGTGACGATGGTGGTGGTAGGGTGGGATGATTACACCCATGGCACGAGTTCTTTAGTGAGCTCTAAGTTGCTTATCAAAGCATGGTTCCATGGCAACCCCGGCATACTGACAATTTTTGACCTGCAAATGCTAGATACACCCTAGGATTGAATGAACGCCGGCAGAGAAAACTAGAACCGATACGGTCAATTCCCATCTCATAAGTTAGGCAAGCGCAAGAGTTTGTGGTAGTGTGCAGAAGGTTCATGTCTCTATTAGCTAAATTTCTCCCTCATGTAGCTTTGCGGTGGTTTGTGCTCTTTTGATTGACCATTGGCACACAGCCTCATGTGTCACCTATTGTGTGCGGCGTTAATATCCATGTGTGTGATTCCATGATGTTTAGTGACCAAGGTCACAATGGTTGATGGATGCCTCCCCATTGATGTGTTTTGCGATCCGTAGTGTCATGGACAACAAACAAGTTCATGGTGATGGAATGGTGGAGGCCCCCACCAAAGATTGGCAACCACAAGGGTTTATAGCCCCTCCCATTGTGGAACGTGCGCTGAGTGGCAATGTGTAGGAACTCCTACAACCTCTATTTGAGCTGTTTGGTTGCCACCTCACCCCGTTGTGTGGTGCATGCACATGGTTGGGACAGACTGAGATAGTCATCAGTAGCTAGTAGTGAATGTGGTGTTCTCTCAGGATAAGTGATGGCCACCGTCCTTGCTTGGATTGGAGATTTGATGCACTTAATTGTTGTTTGTGGGTTTGATTGCATGCACTTGTTCTAATGTAGGGCTCCTACACAAATGGATGCCATCCTTGCAATCATGTGGGTCTTTCTATGTGTGTGCGTGTGTGTCTGTCTTTTGAGCCAGTACTATGTCATGCTTGAGGTGCTCCAATGTGTTGCCTTGCCACACGTGTAGATTTCTAGCTTGTGGCGTGGGCCCTAGGCATAGCCACAAGCCCCCCCCTCACCACCATTGATCTTGCGCTAGTGTGACACTTAGCTTCCCTAGAGACCCACGTTAACTCCACTAAATTTCAACCATTAAACCAGAATACCTCGAATTTTCCACAGTTTAACCAATTCACAATGTCATTAGCGTATGTATGCTAGGGTCCCGGGGGGGGGGGGGGTTCTGTGGTAGACTGTTGCACAACGGGTTTGTAGAAATGTTGGACCAACCAAGACGGTGTTGCGTCAGCCGGCGAGGGATGGACTATGGGGCCGCTACAAGCCACATTTGCCAGCGACCCATCCCCACGCGGCAGGCCTTCTTGGACATGTGGAAGGATATGGCGAAGCCACTAGAGTTGCGGAGCCCCGTGATTGTGGCCGATTCACCGGCTAGTGGCCGTAGTTGGCCAGTGCACTCACGGGCCCACTACATTCAATCCAATCCACCACTAGTGGACACCATTGATTAGGGCCGGCCCTTGAACTTTATTGTACGCGGGAATGTGTACCCGTGCGCGGGTGGAAGTGGACCCAATGGTGCATTGGGCTCCTCAACCATGGCAAACGGGGCCCGACACACGAAACTTTAAGCCAAATTTTAAACAAAAAAGTTCAGGCCTAGTATCAATGCACACTGTTTTTTGCAAGTGTTGCAGTCAATTCACGGCAGCAAAAGTTTTTGTTCGGCAACCCCTTGGGTGCTGGCTGCACTGGTCTTTGGCAGGGACTAGCATTTTATTCGCCGCCTCGTCGGGGTGTCCATGTCGCCCCCCGCGGGCTCAATTTACAATATGGGGGTGTGGGACAAGGGGGCACCGACGTGGTTGCGGGTGGATGTGCACCACACTTTGGACGCCGAGGCGGCCGCCCGTCGCCAATATCAGATGTTATTGAAAGTCTCAACGCCATCCTCAAACAGGCCTACAATGATCACACGGCCCGGGGGGGGGGGGGAGCTGGCGGCCACATCACTAGAAAGAGAGGCAGAGGTGGTTTTGCAAGTACGGGGGTGGTGGTTTTTGAAATTTGACATCCCCCTTAGGACCCTAGGAACCCCCCATGTGGGCCCATGTACAATGGGCACAAATGTTTACTTGGAGCCCCCCACCCATGTCCTTTACCAATTCACCCCGAGCTGTTTCATCCCCTGTCCATGGATCCCACCGCGATGTCGGCGAAGTTGGAGAAAATGATAGACAAAGCGACCAACAAAGTGGTATGTGTTTGCGTATGTGTGTTTTTGCTTGCTTTTGGTGTGCATTTTGTGTCGGGTTTTTTCGTTTCAACTTTGACGCCGGCGGCGCCAACCACCCCCTAGGGGTGCTGCACCTGCTGCTGCTCTAGTTGCATAACAACCAGCAGCTCAAGCAGCAGCAGCAGAAGCCGGCTCTTCCCGCCCCCGGAAGGGCACGGGGGGGGGGGGGGGTTGTCCCATCCACATCCTCTGAGGACTGCCGCAAAGAGAAGGAGGGTCGGTGGCATGGGAAAGAGGAGCGGCGCAAGGAGAGGGAGGACAAGAGGAGGGGGAAGGTGGAGAGGAGGTCCACCTACGGAGAGGGGGGGGGGGAGAGAGGGAGCTGGTGGTGTCACAGGGTCAGGACGGGGATGGGGATGAGGATGGCGATGAGGTATTGAAACAGCCCCGACCCCAAAAACCCCTTGTTTTACCCATGCTCGACTGGCTGCAAAAGGCCCCGGGGAAAGACAGAGCGGTGTAGCACAAGGTAGTTGCTACCCCCTAGTCTACACAAGTCCCGGAGCAGGGCTGTGTGCCACACCATCCCAAGTTTTCTGACCCTAGCAAGGGTCTGTGGCAGTCCAGCCGTGGACCATGTCCCTGCATCTGCCCACGGTCGCGGCCCGGCTGGCGGTGGTGGACCCGGAGGTCGGGCCGCTGAAAGGAGAGCCGGGGTTCCAGTTGGGCCCGGAGATGGAGGTCTGATCCTTTCGCCTCCCCAGCCCCATGACGCAGGGCCAAAATGGGTCAACAAAGTCCACTGGGTGTAACAAAAATTACTTTTTTCGAAAATGATCCCGGACCACATGGAATGCCAAAACAAGTGTTTTTGGTGCGCCTTGAGCTCGTTGTGGCCCGTTGTGGCCTTGAAAATGGGCTGTTTTGGGACAAAAAATGGGTCAAAAATGGGTCAAAAATGGGTTTTCCCGAAAATGATCCTAGACCATTTTGGGGTGCCTAAACAAGTGAAATGAGCCCATTTTGAGCCCACTGCAAGCCATTTTGGCCCCGCCAAAGTCAAAAAATGCCTTGAAAATGGGTTGTTTTGCGACAAAAAGTGGGTCAAAAATGGGTCAAAAATGGGACCAAAATTGGGTCAAAAATGGGTCAAAAGTGTGCTTTTCTAAATATATTCCTACACCATTTGGGGTGCCTGAACAAGTAAAATGAGCCCTTTTTGAGCCCATGGCGAGCCATATTGGCTACTCCACAATCACAAAATGCCTTGAAAAGGGGCTCTTTTGGGACGAAAAATCAGTCAAAAATGGATCAAAGTGTGCTTTTCCAAAGATACCTTTGGACTATTTGGGGTGCACAAACAAGTGGAATGAGCCCCATTTTGAGCCCATGTTGAGCAATTTTGGCCCCTCTCAAGGCTGAAAGGGCCTTGAAAATGGGCCACTTTGGAACCACAAATGGCTCAAAAACGGGTCAAAACCATGGGCTTCCAAAAATGATCCTAGTCCAGTTGTGGCGCCCAAACGGATGAATACAGCTCATTTTGAGCCCCATTTGAGCCGCTCTCGTCCACTTTCCAGTGCGTACCTCATTTGTCTATAAAATCTCCTACACACTGTTCCTTCCCCCACCAGCTCAGTCCGAATATTCAATCCTGGTTACGGTTAGGGTCACCGAGCTGGTGCAACTAGTCTTGGTTTTATAACCCTCTTTAGTGTCTAGGGTGGTCCTAACAAGAGTGGCAAGCAAGCAGCAAGCAAGCAAGCAGCAAGCACGCGTGAATGGGCAAAAAACACAGCTCCGTCGTGGTGCTTCAAATTCCGCCAAAATTTTGGTGGATGCTACCTATGGGTGTGAGGGACAACCACACAAAGTATGAGCCAGAGACTCAACGGAGGCGGCCGAGAACAGACGTCGCAAGTGCCGGACCTCCATTTCAAAATCTGCAAATTAGGGCCAACATCAGCCTTTTTTTTGCTCAAAACCGCCCTAGAACCTGCTGAAAACACCCAAATGAAGGGAAATACTGGCTACTCTATACATGTGGCTAGACTTCCCCATGCCGAAGGGCCCTCTAAGGCCCTCTAACTCAACCATATGTCCACGAGCCGCCCCCAAAAGGCCCCGGAAAGCCCCACACTTCGTGCACGCTGGCCGCCGGTAGCCAAACCAAAAGTAGACCATATCTTGGGCTACGTGGCTCGAAACGCGATTTCGAGCACACCTAATCCACCCACAACCACCCACTTTTGGTGGTTTCCACCCCTCAAAATTGCCCTAACCGACACCTAGACCCCCGTACCTAGGCCCAGTGGGCTGCGGCAATTTGCAAGAGGTAGCCCAAAGAGGTGGGTGCCAAAATGGGTCAACAAGGTCCACCGGGTGCAAAAAAATGTCTTTTTTCAAAAATGATCATGGACCACATGGAATGCCAAAAAAGGTGTTTTTGGCGCGCTTTGAGGTCGTGGTGGCCCGTTTTGGCCCTCCTAAAATCCTTGAAAATGGGCTGTTTTGGGACAAAAAAATGGGTCAAAAATGGGTCAAAAATGTGTTTTTCCAAACATGATCCTACCCCATTTGGGGTGCACAAACAAGTGAAATGAGCCCATTTTGAGCCCACTCTATACTCACAAAATGGCTTGAAAAGGTGGCTGTTTTGGGACAAAAAATGGGTCAAAAATGGGTCAAAAGTGTGTTTTTCCAAAAATGATCCCAGACCATTTGGAGTGCACAAACAAGTGAAATGAGCCCTTTTTGAGCCCATTGCAATCCATTTTGGCCCCTCCAAAGTCACAGAATGCCTTGAAAATGGGCTGTTTTGCGACCAAAAATTGGTCAGAAATAGATCAAAAATGGGTTTTTCCAAACATACTTTTGGACTATTTGGGGTGCACAAAAAAGTGGAATGAGCCCCATGTGGAGCAATTTTGGCCGCTCTCAAGGGTGAAAGGGCCTTAAAAATGGGCCAATGGGCGACCACAAATGGCTCGAAAACGGGTCAAAACCATGGTTTTTCAAAAATCATCTTAGTCTAGTTGTGGTGCCCAAAGGGATGAATGCAGCTCATTTTAAGCCCTTTTTAGCCGCTCTCATCCACTTTCCAATGCATACCTCATTTGTTGTAGAAGTCTCCTAGACAATATTCCTTCCCCCACCAGCTGGGCCCCAAAATTCAATCCTGGTTAGGGTTAGGATTAGGGCTAGGGTTAGGGTTAGCGATAGGGCTATGGGTAGGGGTAGATGTAGGATTAGGCTGAGGGTTGGGGCGGGCGTTAGGCTCAGGGTTGGGTTTCTGGAAAATGTGCAAAATGGACAAAATTTTCCTTCCGGCGCCTTTGGTGCCCACGGAGCGGCGGGCGCCAGTGGCGCTCATTGACTCCTAAGGACGGGCACCTTTGGCAGTGGGTGTCCTAGGACCCGCGGAGCCGCACCCCCCGGGCTGTCCTCTACACTGCGAGAAGCACAGCCACACTACAGATCCCTCGGCGCGCTCATCGTTTTGCCGGATATCTGCAACACACCAACTCAAAGACCGACGACCATGGGACAATGGGCCTTGAACGTGACGGGAAATACATACCTCCCGTCCCACGCCTCCCCAAAACCGTAGCCGAGTGCAATGATTCCCAACATCATGTGGTGGACAGCACCCTCCAACATTCATGGTCGGGGTATGTGAAACTGGCCGGCCCCAGCAGGAGGTAGGATGCCATGGGGGCAGTATGTTGCGACCTCCGGGTCCGCGCAAGCCCAAGGGATGCGTCTGCACGACGGCTCGGATGACCCAGGCGATCTCCCATATGATCACTCGAAATGCGCAAGTTTGCGAAACATGATATCGCACGTGGTCAACTGGGGCAACGTCAATTTCCTCAAAAAGGGCACTGCGTTTCTGCGTGTTTGGGCAACAAGAACCCAAAGAGGCTAACGTAGCGCAAAAGAGGGCTACAAGTCCACAAATCTATTCACTGACAAGTCCACAACCCTCTCCCCTCCTCGAATGGGGACTGCTCAAAACGCGGTCTTCAATTCCTTTTTTCAACCCTCTGATTTTGGGCAAAACCGTAGGTCCGGCCCAAAGAGCCCCTTTCTGCGCCCTGGATTTCGATCATCTTCCTGCCAAAAAAAAAAATTGCTTTGCCATCGCCCCCAACTGCACGCCACCACCACTGTTCCTGTGGGCCGCTGAGATGTTCTTATCTTCCTGTTGAAGCACGAGTGGTGTTCCGTGGGAGCACAGCTTGCCGTCAAGGGGATTGTCACGACCAGCACCCTGATTCCCAGGGTATGCCACCCGCCCATCGTTGCCTCTTATCCTCCAGTCACTTTTTGTGGCCTTTGCCCAGCCGAATAATCCTCACATCGGCACTTCTGCCCCAGAGGCTGTAGCATAGGCAGCCGGTGCTTGGCTTCCACGTCCGCGTTGTCACGACATTTGTGGAGTCTATTGATGGGGGACAACTCAACCTGCGGGCACTGCTCATACATGTTGCGTTTCAGGAGTAGGTCGGGTGGCCACAGCCTCACATTCGGTAGAACAGAAAACATGGTTTGCCAGTTGTATGTCTATCAGCAAAGGGGAACATTCCACCGTTTTGGGGGGCAGTGGGCCCATGCTGCAGGTGCTTCCCCAATTGGTGTGTGTGGACTCTTCATATTGTTCAGAGGCATGGGATATAGATTGCCCTAGGGATGCCCTGTTGGTCACAACGGATCAGCCTTGCCTTACTTTTCCCTCTTCACTTTTTCTTCCGTCCAGATAGTTCTTGCTGTTGCTCTGATTGATGCCCGTCGCCCTATAGATCACGCAACATGACCCCTATGCTCATCCATACTCCCATGCCTGTAGGCCAAGAAGGACCTGTACATCATAGTGCAAAGAGCCTCGTAGCTGAGTAGGTCATCAGGAGCCAGCAAAAAGAACTCGGGCTGTGTGCAGCTTGAGGCTGCAAAAGCCTGTGAGTGAGCAGGAAGCACAGCACCCAAACCGGAGTGCTGTGCAGTTCCCTGCGTCTCGGCAGCGCCACGTAACTGAGGCCCAGACAGCTGGCTCTCATTCATAATGTCCACCACAAGTTGTAAGGGAGGGTACCTGCCAGAAATCCGCGCATGGCATGGCATGGCAGACAAGAGATCGCTGCAGACAAGGAGAGGTCATTTGGGAACCTTGGCTACAATTTCACAGTCGGTTCTCTCAATGCAAGGTAATGCAATTCATGGACAGCGAGAACGGGGGTTGGGGATTCATACAGCACAGTAGATGCGTGCTCAGATCCGTGGGGATCATGGCCTTGGATGCATGGGCGCAGTTGGGACACTAAATCCTGTCCACTGATGTGGTTCTCCATGTTCGTGAAGATCTGGTGCACTTCGTCGAAGAATTCTGATAAAGGCAGGAGCAGTAGAACAAGGTCAAATTGGGCTCTGACAAGAACAGAGATTCAGGCGCATGCAACCACCCCCATTTTGGTCAGTGGTTTTGCCCTCACAGTGACTCTGAAAACCACCAAAAGCTGACGTCCATTTGATGGTGGGGGGGTGTCCACTGCACTGCCATTCTGGCTTCATGTTCAGTCATTCACAGACCGTGAAGTTTGGAAAGCGCTGTTCAACGGTGGTGTGCAAATTGTAATACAGGGAACAAGGCGGGGTGTTTACCCAGCACACACTCGGCACACTACTCTTGGGCAAGTGTTCTAGACTCGAGAACCAAGATTACCCTGCCTTAGCCCCGACAAACACAGCGGCAGGTATGTAGCCATGTGAGGCCTTTTTTCTCCATCTTAGCAATCTTGTTTTAGCAGAGGTCATGCAGCCCTTCAGTCCTCCCTACTTCAAGGACCTTGATACATCTAGGGTTCCGGAGCCAGTTTGGTGCCTACATCCAGCGTGGCATTGTGGAGGAGTTTGTGGTTTGGGGCGTTTAGCCCTAAGAAGATGCCTGGCGTGTGAGCCCTAGAGTGCCACTTCAAATAAGGGTGTCGGCCAAGTATGTGTACAAGATCTGATGTCTGATGTATGATGTGGTAGGTTGTGTTTACACAGCGGTGTTTACATGTTGTGATGAAAAATGTCTGAGAAACCTTGGCAAAGCAAAGGTGATAAGTGGAAAAACAACAAACTAGATAAAAAAAGGAGTTCCCATAGGTCTGTATAGGTCCCCATAGGTTTGCGTGGGTCTCCATTGGTCCCCATAGGTCCCCATAGATCTCCATAGGTCCCTAAATGTCCCCATAGGTCCCCAAAAGTCTCCATTGGTCCCCATAGGTCCCCATGGGTCTCCACAGGTCCCCATGGGTCTCCACAGGTCCCCATGACCTCCATAGGTCCCCATGGGTCTCCATGAGTCCCTAGAGGTCTCCATCGGTCCCTATAAAGCACTATAGGTCCCCGAAGGCACACACAGGTCCCCATACATCCCTATAGGTACCCAAAGGTCCCTGCGGGTGTAGACCATGCGAAGGGTCGGCGCATGGGGCTTGGTCACCTCTAAAGCCACATCCCGGCCCTCTGGAGGGTCTAGACCCTCCAAAGGATCAATGCGTGAGGTGCACACCCTTCTACAGGGGTACAGGGCACCAAAATGTCCCTTTGGAGTGTCTTGAACCTCCAAAGGGTCAACAGATGGGGTCTACACCGCTCTATGAGGGGTAGAAGGCCACAACATGACTCTTTGAAGTGTCTAGACCCTACAGAGTCAATGCATGGGTCTACTCTGCTCTACAAGGGCTATAAGGTCACGTGATCACCACAAGGTCTAGACCCTCCAAAGGGTCAACGCATGGGGTCTACTCCCTTCTACAAGGGGTATAAGGCCGCACTATGACCCTTTGGAGCGTTTAGACCCTCCAAGGGCTTAACGTGTGGCTTCTACTCTCCTCTACAAGGGGTATAAGGCCACGCCATGACCCTTTGGAGGGTCTAGACGCTCCAAAGGGTCAACGCGTGGGGTGTACTCTGCTCTACAAGGGGTGTCCGCTATCAACGGGCCAAACATGCTTGAGCCGCGGTGTGTAGCGACATCCAATTGGGAGGACCTCGTGTTAACGCAGCCGAAGATGGGTGGATGGGTGACACCAAGGGGGAACTCAAAGTTTAGTCGGTGAAGATTTGGGTTGTAATAGGTCCCGGTGCAACGCCACTACGGCACACCTTGGTGACGGAGATTGATTGTTTTCTAAACTGCTGGGCATCACCGTTTTTTGATGCGGCGGACATACAAGAATGGGTAATGTAGGCCTGCATGGACGCCACATGGCTCGAAGCTTTAGATGAAGATGCTGGGCTGAATACCCAAGTTGACCATTTGCAAAACAATTGCACATTCTGTGTGGACAGCCTGTCCAAAAAAATCATTTGCATAGGCACCGGGGACGGAAAACGGATGATGGCAACTAATGGGGGGAGGAATGGTGGTGGGGATGTCCTGAAGCCTCTAGGTTGGTTGCGACACAAGACACAAAGAAAAAAATTCGCTAGGGGACTTTTTTCTGAAGTGTGTGCATTCGTATTGGCGACTACGCACACGTTGCTCATAGGCTTACTGATGCATTCAAAAAGCGGCTGAACGAAACCAATGCAACTTTGGTAATTGCCGTGGTTAGTGTGCGCCTTATAATTAGCGATTTTGCTGGTGTTCGGGATACGTTGGTGGCGGGTGTCAAGCATGTGAGTACTGCCACGGGCTGTTGCAAAGAACCACTAGATCAGAGCACTTTGATATCGCCACCTCCATGTTCTTCTTGTCCGATCCCAAATACCAAGCCGGAGTTGTCCTTGGAGTCAAGGAGCATTTTCCGGACACCCAGATTAGTGTTTTCTTTTTGGACAATTAAGGAGATGTTGCTACGCAGTTTGCACAGCCTACACGTTTTGGGGAAGCAAAAGACACCTTTGACCGATGGTCAAGTGCAAGAAGCCCGGCAGCATTACCGGAATAATTGGTTATGCATGCCTCAAAGTGGGTTCGAAAAAAACCCTTTGGGTCCATTGGACAGCGGCCCATGGTGGACCAGTGCTCAGAAAATGTTGCAACCTGTATGTGTTCATCAGCATACCGTCGGAACATAGGCATAAGCCTTTTAGGCTTGCTGTCAAAAATACCATGCGCAGATGGTGCCTACGCCGCCCCCGTTTTTTGTTGTGTGGTCTCACCCATGTATTGAGCATGGAGACCCTTGATGTGGGCTTATGATGCCTAGCAGCCCAACAAAGGCGTGCACATAGGGAAGTCAAACAGGACAAAAAGAAAATGCATTGCCTACAACCCTGAGTAAGAGATTGCCACCGTGTGCATGCATATGGTGCCCTTTGTACAATTACCTTTGGTGCAGAAAGCACCCGCGGAAAGGTTGCAAAGAAGGGTTTCTAGCGCACAAAAGCACGTGCATAAAGGGTGCAAAAGGGGGTTCTAGGGCTAGAAGAGGGGCACACAAAGGGTGCCAAAACCCCCATTCTAGTCAAAATGGGGGGGGGTTGAAAAAAATCTAGGAAAACACACCATTTTGGACGAAAGTGGAATTCATGCACCAAATGAGGTGCAAACATGTGTAGATTGACCCCGAACCTTTTTTTCAACCACACAAGGCAAAGATGTTTGGGTACGCATGCAAAAAGGGCTCTAGAACGGGGCGGGGGTTATGTGCAGACGTTTTTGCGGCACACCCCAAAGGCCCCCCAACTGTGCGTCCATGGAAGATGATGCATTGTCTTCCTTCTGGGAGTCCACAAAGCCCATATGTACTTGTAACACCTTCAAACACTTCAACATTGTACTCCTTCACTCCTAGATTGTTGGTCGGCACCTTGTGTCAATTGTAGGCTTTTGTGGACCACTCCCCTGCAGGGCTGCGTACATGCATGGTAGTATCCCCAGGGGAGTGGGGTGGTTGGGCTTTCCTTAAGCCCGTTCGTTGACTTTGCTCGTTGCTTGGCTGGAGAACAAGGGCAAGCCTGGGAAGCACAATGAGGGAGCAGTGGAAATGCTCCACCTGGTGCGGGGTGTGTTTGGCGAGGCTTGGCGCATAGAGACATGGTGAGATGGTTGCATCCACCAGGTGCGCATAGATGCGGGCAACGAGGCACATCACCGTGCGACCTTCACTGCGGCACTCAAGATTTGTCAGTTACTATTTGTGATGTACTATTCCAATCGTGCAGTGCGTTGGATAGAACTTGGAGATGGGAGTCTTTTAAAGGCTTGCGGAAGTGACTTTGATGAGACCCTGAAAGCCAAATCCGCAATGGTGGCACATTGCCTAGGTGCTTGGACGAGTACATCGCGAACGTTGGTATAACACCTACAAGTGTTGACATTAGGGTCCCAAACGCAAACATGCATAGAAGCTGAGGTCCAAAACGTGGACATGTGTAGACATTGTGGTCGAAAACGCAAACATGTGTAGATGCCTGGCCGAGACGCCCGCATGCGAAAACCTTGGGGTTGAAAATGGCGACAAGCCGAACTCTAACCCTAATGCTAACCCTAACTTGGGGTTTGAAACGCAAAGATGAGCTGACTTTGGCGTTGAAATCGTAGGCAATGGGCTCAAAAAGAGAACCATGCGAAAACATTGGGGTCAGAAACGCGACGTGAGCACATATTAGGGTTCAAAAGAAATGCATGCCCAGACATTTTGTTCGGCAAGGCAGACAACCGCCGCTGATAGGGATCTAAAATGTAGGTATGCACAAGAAAAAAAAACAAACAAAAATGTAGGCATGCACATACATTCATGTCCAAAACGGACACATGGGCAAACATTGTTGTCCACAACGTACACATGCACAAACATTAGGGTCCAAAACACAAACATGCTCAGACGTTGGGGTTCAAACCGCATACATGCACATAAATTGGGGTTTGAAACGCAGATATCGTGAGATAATCGGATCCATGTACCTACAGTTCGCCTAGACTCGTGAAAGAACTTTGCAGTCAAGGAAAAAAGGTGAAGCAAGGGCGAAGCAATGGTTTATACACACTTGTAGCACCAACGGTGTTGCCTATCAGGGCTAGGGTAAATCTTTCAGGGTGCTCTTGCAAACCCTGAAGCCGAGCTCCCTCAGCGAGTCATCCGAGTCCAGAGGTGGATTCGGCAACTTGTGTGAGGAAACCGGAGGCAACAGGGAAATGTAGGGCGAGGGAGTGATACATCCCCAGAGAAAGTGCTTCTCCGAGGAGGTAAATAGGGGCTGGACAAGTGTAGTCGAGAATGTGCAAACACCACTCTGGTGTGACGGTGAACGTTCACAACGTCTCCCACCAGTCACCATTTACCACTCCCGCCGTGTAGGGCAAGAGTTGGAGCACACCCTCCTCCAGTGCACCTCATCCACACCGAGAACGGCGGTATGACCATACTGCAAATCACTAGCATCGATGAGGTGCTGCGCACATTGTCGGGCCTCCAGGTCCAACTTTCCGGACGCTTGCTGGAGGAGGTCGTCCACCACATCCTCCCGAAAGCAAAACCGGACTGCCCGCAGGTTGCGGTGGACCTAACGCAAGAGCTAGTTGGCTTCGCGCATGCAGTTTTTCCCCATTAGGGTCTTGCCGAAGACCCTAATGTGGACAACGTCTGGGGGGGGGGGGGGGGTTCAGATCCTCTGCCCAACGCTTCAAAGGACGAAGGTCCGATGAAATCCTCCCCGTGTGCGATGCCTCGTGAACATGACATGGGACACGGGGACGATTCACGAACGCCTCGAACGCCTTTGAAACGTTGGAGTCAACGACACCCGCGGGCAACATGATAGACAAAAAAATCCTAATGAGAAGAGGAAGGATATGAATGTGGGGTACGAGGGTGAATATATGGGGAGGGGAGAGGCTTGGGAAAGGGCTCAAACGGTGTGCGCTATGTATTCCATTCGGCTTTTGTGAGCTTTGAGTGAGCTTGCAGTGAACGTCAGTTAGCTTTCAGTGAGCTTGCAGTGAGCTTGCAGTGAGGCTTCGTTGGTGAAGGTGAAGTGAAGGCGAAGTGAATGTGAAGTGACCAATTCGCTTTTTCTGAAAAAGTACCCTAGCGATACAATCTTGACCAAACATCAATATTAACCACCTTCATACACTAAAAAAATCCTTATCTAGCATGCAACACGCACAAGGGACATGCACAAAGACAACGCAATTGATCACTTCTCCTTTAGTGAGCTTGCACTGCAAAATTACTTCATAGGTCTAGATATCCACCAGTGAACCGTAGGTACACAAGACGCCGACAGGCGCAGACAATGGGGTCCAAAAGGTTGACATGCCCAAACGTTGGGGCCCAAATGGCAAACATGCAAAGACATTGGGGTCCCAAACGCAAGCAAACACGGACATTGGGATCGGAAATGCAAACATGCGTAAACATTGAGGTGCGAAGCGCACACATCCGGAGACATTGGGATTCAAAATGCAAATGAGCACGCAAATTATGGTTGAAAACCCATACATTCACAAACATTTGCAGCGAAAAAGTACATATGCGTAGACATTGGGGTTGAAGGCGGAGCATGTTTGCGCATGTTCTAGTTTTTCACCCCAAAGTCTTAGCATGACTTGTATGTGTTACAAAACTCGTTGTCTGCGCATGCTTGCCTTTTGGACTTCAATGCCAAGGTGTGCACATGTGTTTGTTTCAGAATCCTGTGTCCACATATGTATGCATTCGGAACACCTATGTCTCCGCATGTCGGCTTTAGACCCCAACGTTTGGGCACGTTTGTGTTTCACACCCCAATCTTTGTGCATGTTTGCCTTTTGGGCCCCAATGTTTGCACATGTCAACCTTTTGGATGCCAATGTTTGCGCCTATTAGCATGTCAGACCCCAACCCAACGCCTAAGCACATCGCCGCTTCACAAAGGTCGTGCAATTCATTTTGGAGGCCACCGGCTATGCATTTTCAACCCGAATGCCTCTGCACAGGTGTGTTTTCAACCCCGATGCTAGTGTATGTTGGTGTTTCGCACCCCAATATTTGCGCGTGTATGTGCTTTGGACTTCCATGTCTAAGCATCTCTAGCTTTTCAACCCCAATGTGTGCACAAGTCGGCGTTTGAGCCCAATGTCTATGTATCTCTGCGCTTTCAACCCCATTGCCCACACATGTCTGCGTTTTGGACCCAATGTTTCACATGCCTGTCTTGTGGACTTTCATGTGGACACAAGCACATTTCGGACCCCAAATACGTGCATGGAACGTGTTTTCCCCCCAATTCGTGGTGCATGTTTGCGTTTGAGATGTTAATTTTTGCGCATGTATGAGGTTTCAACCCCATTGTGTGTTTCGAACCCCAATGGCTTCTCATGTCTGCGTTTTCCACCCTTATGTCGCAGCACTTGGGCATTTGGGACCCCAATGTCCGCGCATGCTTGTCTTTGGGACCCCAACATTTGCGCATCGAGGCGTTTTGGACCCTAATTGCTGCGCATCTTTGTACTTCAAAGCCCCATATCTTCACAAGCCTGTCTTTTGGTGCACAAATTCTGCCCATGTCTACGTTTCGGACCCCAACGTCCTAGCATGTCCATTTTTCCCATCAGAATTTCTGTGCATGTTTGCATGTTGGACCCCCATGCCTACCCCTTGGGAAGCCCATAATGCCCCCTATCGTTTTTTCAAAACAAAAATTAATGTTGTGCACAAAGCCCAGCCTTTTTGCTGCATAGGCAAGCGTAAAAGAGGGGATGTACCCGGCGTGGATATGGGGGGGGGGGGGGCATGCGATTCAGGGGTGGGAATGTGACCGCATTGCGACCACCTATGCAGAACGGTTGCAGAATGTACCGCGGGACAACAAGAGGTGCACCAAAGACAAATGAGCGTGCAAACAAGCATTTTTGGCAACGGGGCCCTGCAGAGCCCAGATCAAGGAAATTCACTCGAAACCTAGGGAGTATTACAGGGATGTATACCAACACCACTCGCCGAAGAGTACGATACCAGGCCTGCAAAAGCCGGGCAAGGAGCTCCACGCTGATGAAGTGTGGTGGTTCTCACTTTTGTCATCCCGACATGCGGGTTGAGTGCGTCCGCGCTTCAAGACGTATGTCACTGCCTTTTCAGCATGTTGCCTTTCACTGTGTCACAATACAGCCAAACATGTAGCAGTGGGAGACAAAATAGGAAACACTATTGGCGGGGCTCTGCAGAGCCCATATCCAGGGAAACAACAAAAAGCACCCATGAAGATCAATAACTATCAAAACATACGGAGCAGCAGTCCTATGTGGTGGTGAATACCGTTAGCGGCGCATTGAATGGTCCTCCCGCCCCCACCCTACCTGTTCCCCCTTCGAAATCTAGGACGAACAAGCAAATTATTACTAACCTCTGCTTCATACCAACAAAATCTGGTCATAGATGGCATTAATAGCCATATCACGGCACAGTGAGCGGTGGCAAAGCAGTGCCCAACATACACACTGTCAACGGCCGAAGAAATAAAAAAAAGAAACAATGAAATTGAGTCACACATGGCAGCAGAAAATGTATCACAGCCCATTAAGGAGTGGCAAAGCTATGCCCGGAATACACACTAGAAATTGTACTCTTCGTACACTGCCTAAACTGTAAATGGCAAACACGGCCCAGGAACAGGTAACAAATAATTTCGGGGCTCAAATATGTGTACATGGTGTACCTAGGGTGTGCACTACCTAGGCTATTGAAAAATGAGCATATAAGTAGCGCAGCTGGGATTGAACGACACAAACGTGGCACCATGGATCCGACTGCATCATGGTAACACACAATGGTCCGGACACTGTGTCAACGAGAGATATGTGAAAAGAAATGCCACATCCGAGTCAACCTTGTTGCAATCAAACTCACACATACAGTGCTAAACTGTCTAGCTGAGGGCAACCCGGTAACCCTCCAACCACCGTGCAAATTTCAGTCGGACGGTATGCTAGGCTTTGCAGAGCCCGGCATGATAAGCCAAAGAGGACGAACGAGCAAGCCGAAAGAGGAAGCAAGAGGATGACAAGTTGATTGCGGCAGCAAGATTGGCCTCCCTATCTCTCAAAAAGCCCGCGGTCGAGGGGTCGCGGGTTGCCTTGGCACGTGGAGTTCGGGTTGGAAGCCCCGCACAACACAAGTGCCATGACTGTCGCGAGACCATAACGGACATATGACGGACACTAACTGTGTGACTGTGCGGGATTTCCTCTGCAATGCTTTGTACTCCGGACAGCCGTTCCAGGCATGGGACGGTGTGTTGCGGTGCCCCTTTTATCTCCATATGTATTTGTGATTGAATTTTGAGGTCAATTTTTGATTTTGCACGGAGATGTTCTCTCCAAAGCCCAACCGTTTCAGATTTTGACTTGCACCCGAATATGACGTATTTCCTTCTTCTCCTTCTGCTTCTCCTCCTTTTCAAGCGGGCGCTCTTGCGCCTCCTCCCGCTTCCGGAACTCCCGCTTAGTCATCCCTATGAGGCTGTTTGTCCCTTTTCTCCTACCCCTTTGGCTTGGGGGTTTGCGGACGTGTCACCTCCTCGATTTCTTGCTCACTGTTGTCCGCGTCACACACCTCTTCACGGTGATCCTGCCGCTGGAACAACGGCCGGCCTGTGCTTGCCCATTGCATGATACTCCGTTGCTCGACATCCTCCTCTGTGTCCCCATTTCGGACGATTGTCTTCAGCGGGTTCGCCACATCACCTGCACGGTAGGGACCCGCAAACAATAGGCCCGATGCACAATTCAAGGGCACACGCAGTTGGATACAACCAAGAATGATTAGGTCGGGGCGGCGGTTGTAGTACATTGCCCACGGGCAGCGCGATGCATCGATACCCAGGGTTTTTGTCGTCCGTGTCGTAGTTCAGGTCCTCCAACCAATTCACCAAAAAACAAAGGATAGCCAAACCCAGCCACGCCCCTTCTACAAAGGACTTTTGCCTGAAGAAATGCGGCACAGCAAAGTACAGATCATGGGGCTTCATAAGCAACAGGGTCAACTGCCCGAACAAATACATTTCCTCTCTGCGTCCAGGCTGGTAGACAGCCATGCATAGAGCTGTGGGGTACAACTCTTCCAGTCGCGCTCGTAGCTGCGTTTCCACGGTGACCCAATCCCCGGTGTGTCCATGGAAGGCGCCGAGTACCCATTGAGAAAGCACGCGCACGATCTGCGCACCACGGATCAACCCTTCACGCCGGGGGACTTCGACATCGACAAGATTGTACTTGGGCATTTGAATGTCATGGGGCACGACGGTTGCTGATCTGCCTTACGTCCAGAGTTCTGTGTATTACGAGCCCTTGCCAACATTGACCATTGCCACCTCGCCACCCATAACCTCAACGGCCGGGCTCAACGGCAGTCTCACAAGAAATCGGCAATGTGCTTCAACATCTTCTGGATCGCTGAATGACACACCTACCTTCAACAGGGCCTTGAGCGGTGGCCATGGCGTGGTCTCATTGTACTCCGAGCTCCCTTGCCATGCACCAAAATTCGCAAGACGAGCATTGAACTTCTGTGCGATGCGAACCACTTCGGTCTTAGTGCCTATGTCCAAGAGCTAGAAAGGAGAGCACATTGGAACGCGACCGAGCGATACACCAGGTAACAATGATCTATCACCACGTAAATTTGCATCCGATGGCATCTTGTGCTGTACTAAGCCCAATACTCCGGGATTGGTGATATAACGGCTCAAATTGGGCTATGTGTTTGATATGGGCTCTGTTGAGCCAAGCATGACCAAAAAAAAAGAATTCGGGGTGTCCAGGGGGGGGTGGGTGTCCTTGAACATCTATAGCTAAGGTTCCACAAGTCAATGGCAGTGACGATGCGTAAGTTGCAAACCGCACAGTGGCTCCGTAGCTGTAGTGAATTTGCATCCAATGGTCTTCTTGGCTGTGCCAAACCCACCATCCTGAAATTGCTGATGTCAGGGTTGAAATCCGTCCTTGCATTTCATCTGAGCTCTGTAGAGCCCAGCTTGCCCAAAACAGTAAATTGGAAATAAGGGGTGTTGGGAGGGGGGGGTCCTTGGACATCATCACGCAAGGTTGCACGGCACTGGAGTTGCGGATTGTCCAATGGGCACCGGGCGCTGTAGCGGCAGTGAATTTGTGTCTAATGGTCTTTTGGGCTCTAGGGAGCTGAGAAACTGTAGACACTGATGTCAGGTTCAAATCGGTCCTTGCACTTCATCTCAGCTCTGCACAGCCCAACCTCCCCGAATCCGTAGATCGTAAATTAGAGCTGTTTGGGGGGGGGGGGGCAGGTCTTGCACATGATCAAGCAATGTTGCACCAGTCAAAAGCAGCGAAAGTGGGGGAATTGCAACAGGCACAAGTATCCGTGGGTCCATTGAATGTCCATCCAATTGTCATCTGGCCCCTGCAAAGCTCGGCAAGCAAAAATTGTGTGATGTGGGGGTTCAAAGTGGTCCTTCCACTTCATCAAGACTCCATGTCCCAGCGCCCCATTGAATCGCCATGTGGTTGAATATGCGCTAGAAATTTTCGGTTGCATTCCAGCAAACCATCGCATCGTAAGAAGTGCAATGACCTGGTTGGGTTTGCCCATCGTGCCAAGCGCGTCCGTAAAAGTGGTGCCACACATCAGGGCGAGAAGGATAACTGGGGTCATCTGTTTGACGATTGTCGCTATGTTACCCGACTTCGCGGTCAGCCCTGCCTCCACAATTGCCTCACACATCAAGGGGACAACAATCCTCTTACATTGTGTGTCATTGGCCACCAGTTGTAGGCTATTGTTCAACGGCTACGATACACTGCTCCCGCGTCCACTGTGTTGCGCCCTGTTGTGTTGCCTAAGCAGGTTGCGCGTAACCTCAACGGATGTGTCAAAATTGATGATGCGCACGTCAAAGTTGATCATCTAATCGTGGACTTCACCCATCGTTGCTATCAAGTCGTTGCAAATTTCATCACACGCCAGCAACGCCGTGTTGGCCTCCGATCACCCATAGGGCTCCCACTGAATACGACAACGCAGCGCATCACACACGGCAGGCACAAGAGCCCATGACGTCGATCGAATTAAGTTACGGCGTTCCCACACCGTTGTCCTCCCAGGCAGTCGGCCAACAGAGGGTTTTGCAAGTACGTCGGCATTCACTTCTACCACGTGGTCCCACCCGATGACCCGTGATTGCCCGAACTCCATGGTTGTTTCAATCTTCAATTCTTTGTGGTTGACGTAGGGCCGGCGCATCTCCGCATAATTTACAATGGACAGCAAACTTGAAAAATTGTTGATACCGCCCATTTTGCGCACCGCATGAGGTTTGCTGCCCACTTGCGAGGCGGATTGACTGGCTTGGCGGGCCTCAACAACAGTGGTGACCTGTGTACCTGCGGCTCACTTGTAAATGTGAAGTTGGGCCTCAGTTGGGGCTAAAACGGCTCATTTGGGGCTAAGTGGTGTTTTTCAAGGGGTTTAATGTGAAAAGTTGTGGCTTTCGGGGGTGGGTTGGGGTTTTGGAATGTCCCCAAAGGGACACCAATCCCTAGGCCAAGAGGATTTGACCGGGGGGGTTTCTTTTTTTCGACGGCTCAGTTGACTGAGCACCCCGATTGAGCCGTCACTGAGCCGTCACTGAGCCGGCTCACTGAGCGCTCACTGAGCGCGCCAAATGGCTCAGTGAGCGCTCAGTGAGCGCTCACTGAGAGCTAATTAGGGGCTCACTCAGGGCTCACCCAGGAGTTTCTCCCCCTTTCCGCCCTCTCTTCCCACCCTTGCTGGCCCACACTTCACCCTTTTCACACCAACATTGGTCCGCAGTTCTCACCACGTCTTTTCTCCAAGAACTTGAGCGTGCATGCACACATACATACTTGCATACATGTACCCGTGGCGACAAACACACAAACATCCAAACACACACACTTCGTCAGGGACACAAATATCCAAACACATACACACACATACACCATACACACGTCCACACACACATGCACATGCACAAATTGACAACGACATTCATTTGTGTGTGCAATTATCTTGCGTGTACATAAACACATGGCCACATTGAACCATGTGAAGTGAAGGGCTAGGGAGAGATGGTTACGGGGTTGGGGTTCGGGGATATGAACCTAACCATTTGCAAGGGTGTTCCTTGTTGCCTCATGAAAATGGCACCCCCCGCCACACACACACACACGGGCGCGCGCGCCATGAAGCACAAATAGGGCACAGAGGCGCTCGCTTTTGTGAGGTTGATCATACAACCATCTTCACCTACACCATGACACATTGATCCCCCTCCCTCCTTATCCCCTCCTGTCCCCTTTTGCCATGCCTGATCCCCCCGCTTACCCCATGCCAACCCCTTCTCTTATCTTGCCTGTCGCGTCCCCTTGCCCTGCCCTTGCCATGCCTTCCCTATTTGCTGGCCATGGCATCGAGTGCATGATGGTGGCGGCAATGACGATGACCTTTGCAGGTATGTTGTGCTATTGTGTGTTCGTGGGTGTGTGCTTGTGCCCATGCGCATGTGCACAAGTGTGGATGGTTTGTTCCCTCTTGGTTTCTCTCATTTAGTGTGTTTGTATGTATCTTTGTCTGTGAGTCGGGGGGGGGGGGGCTTGCTTGGATCCATGCGTGGGTAAAGGTGTCCTTGTGCGTCATTGTGAGTGTGTGACTGCATTCTTTGGTTTCTGGTTGTCTAGGTTTGTGTGCGTATGTGGATTCGTGAATGTGTGTACGCGCAGGTGTGTGTGTGTGTGTGTGCCAATGTGTGTGTATGTGTGTGTGTGTGTTGCAGCTTTTGCAGCTGTCGTTTTGGATGTTGTTGTTGGTTTTGGTGTTGTGTGGCACAGGCTTTGATTGTGTGCGCATAACATTGTGTCTGTGGCTGCAGATGCAGGTGTGGTTGTGTTTGTGGTTGTGGCTGTGGTTCTAGGCTTGCGTGAGGTTGTTGCCATGGCTGTTGTGGTAGCTGTCGTTCTTGGTGTGGTTATGGTAGTGGCTGTGGTTGCGGCTTTGGTTGTGGGTGTGGGTGTGGGTGTGGGTGTGGGTGTGGGTGTGGGTGTGTGTCTGCAAGCTGTGTTGTGTGTGGATTTGGTTGTGGTTGTGTCAGTGTGTGTGGCCCTGGCTGTGGCGAAGGCTGCAGTTGCAGCTTTCACTGTGGCTGCAGCTGTTCTTTGGGTTCTGGCTCTAGCTGTGGGGGGCGGGGGCGGGGCAAAGGACTACAAAGAGGGGGGCTCAAATCACCATCCACCCCCTCCCAAAAAAGACCGCACCAAGTTTACAGTGACAGTGTACAGTGACAGTGTACAATGTCAGTGTATAGTGAGAGCATACAGTGCGTGTAGAGTGACAGTGTAGAGTGCTAGTATAGAGACTTGGGCGTTGTGGCGGATGTACTGTGTGTGGGGACACATTCTATGAGACCTTGGGGAGTACAGTGTACAGAGTACAGAGTACAGTGTACAATGTACAGTGACAATGTACAGTGATAGTGTATAGTGACAGTGTGCAGTGTGCAGTGTGCAGTGTGCAGTGACAGCCTACAGTGCCAGAATACAGTGTACCATGTACAGTGACAGTAGACAGTGACACCATTGACAGTGCACATGGACAGTGTACAGTGACAGTGTACAGTGACAGTGTACAGTGACAGTGAACCATGAGTGCGCCCTCAGTGAGCGCTCACTGAGCCATTTGGCGCGCTCAGTGAGCGCTCAGTGAGGGCTCACTCATGGTTCACTGTCACTGTACACTGTCACTGCACACTGTGTATTGCACACTGCACACTGCACACTGTGTATTGCACACTGCACACTGCATACTGTGTATTGCACACTGCACACTGCACACTGTGTGTTACAAATTGCACACTGCACACTGCAATGCACACTGCACACTGTAATGCACACTGCACACCCTGTAATGCACACTGCGCACTGTGTATTGCACACTGCACACTGCACAGTGCACCGTGTGCAGTGTGCAATACCCAGTGCGCAGTGGCACACTGCACACTGCGCAGTGCACCGTGTGCAGTGTGCAATGCCCAGTGTGCACTGTGCAGTGTGCAATACACAGTGTGCATCGTGCATTACACAGCGTGCAGTGCGCAGTGTACACTGCGCACTGCACACTGTGTACTGCACACTGCACACTGTAATGCACACTGCACACTGTGTATTGCACACTGCACACTGTAATGCACACTGCACACTGTGTCATGCACACTACACACTGTGCATTACAAACTGTACACTGCACGCTGTCATGCACACTGCACACTGTGTATTGCACACTGCACACTGCACACCGTGTGTTACAAATTGCACACTGCACACGGTGTATTGCACACTGCACACGGTACACTGTGTATTGCACAGTGCACACTGCATACTGTGTATTGCACACTGCACACTGCACACTGTGTGTTACAAATTGCACACTGCACACTGTAATGCACATTGCACACTGTGTAATGCACTCTGCACACTGTGTATTGCACACTGCACACTGCACGCTGTGTATTGCACACTGCACACTGCACACTGTGTGTAGTGTGCACTACACAGGGTGTAGTATGCCGTGTGTGATGTAATCCACACGGCACACCGCGTAATGCACACTGCACACTGTGTCGTGCACACTACACCCTGCACCCTGTGTATTGCACTTCCGGTGTTGCACAATGCACCGTGTGCTGTGTGCAATACCCAGTGTGCATTAAACAGGGTGCGGTGTGTAGTGTGCAATACACAGTGTGCAGTGTGCATTACAGTGTGCAGTGTGCAATTTGTAATGCACAGTGTGCAGTGTGCAGTGTGCAATACACAGTGTGCATTGTGCATTACAGTGTGCAGTGTGCAATACACAATGTGCAGTGTGCAATACACAGTGTGCAGTGTGCAGTGTGCAGTACACAGTGTGCAGTGCGCAGTGTACACTGCGCACTACACACTGTGTAATGCACAGTGCACACTGTGTCATGCACACTGCACACCGTACAGTGCAAGCGTTCGGGCGCTCAGTGTGTAGTGTGCAATACACAGTGTGCAGTGTGCATTACAGTGTGCAGTGTGCATTGCAGTGCGCAGTGTGCAATTTGTAACACACAGTGTGCAGTGTGCAGTGTGCAATACATAGTATGCAGTGTGCAGTGTGCAATACACAGTGTGCAGTGTGCAGTGTGCAATACACAGTGTGCAGTGACAGTGTACAGTGACAGTGAACCATGAGTGAGCCCTCACTGAGCGCTCACTGAGCCATTTGGCGCGCTCACTGAGCGCTCACTGCGCCGTTTCGCGCGCTCACTGAGCGCTCAGTGAGCGCTCAGTGAGCGCGCCAAATGGCTCAGTGAGCGCTCAGTGAGCGCGCCAAATGGCTCAGTGAGCGCTCACTGAGGGCTCACTCATGGTTCACTGTCACTGTACACTGTCACTGTACACTGTCACTGTACACTGTCCATGTGCACTGTCAATGGTGTCACTGTCTACTGTCACTGTACATGGTACACTGTATTCTGGCACTGTACGTTGTCACAGCACACTGCACACTGTCACTATACACTGTCACTGTACATTGTCACTGTACATTGTACACTGTACACTGTACACTGTACTCTGTACGCTGTACTCCCCAAGGTCTCATAGAATGTGTCCCCACACACAGTACGTCCGCCACAACGCCCAAGTCTCTATACTAGCACTCTACACTGTCACTCTACACGCACTGTATGCTCTCACTATACACTGTCATTGTACACTGTCACTGTACACTGTCACTGTAAACTTGGTGCCTGGTCTTTTTTGGGAGGGGGTGGATGGTGATTTGAGCCCCCCTCTTTGCAGTCCTTTACCCCCCCCCCTCCCCCAGCTAGAGCCAGAACCCAAAGAACAGCTGCAGCCACAGTGAAAGCTGCGACTGCAGCCTTCGCCACAGCCAGGGCCACACACACTGACACAACCACAACCAAATCCACACACAACACAGCTTGCAGAAACACACCCACACCCACACCCACACCCACACCCACACCCACACCCACACCCACAACCAAAGCCGCAAGCACGGCCACTACCATAACCACACCAAGAACGACAGCTACCACAACAGCCATGGCAACAACCTCACGCAAGCCCAGAACCACAGCCACAACCACAAACACAACCACACCTGCATCTGCAGCCACAAACACAATGTTATGTGCACTCAATCAAAGCCTATGCCACACAACACCAAAACCAACAACAACATCCAAAAACAACAACTGCAACACACACACAACCACACACACCTGCGCGTACACACATTCACGAATCCACATACACACACGAACCTAGGCAACCAGAAACCAAAGAATGCAGTCACACACTCACAATGACGCACAAGGACACCTTCACCCACGCATGGATCCAAGCAAGCCGCCCCCACACACACACAAGCAGACATGCAAACACACTAAATGAGAGAAACCAAGAGGGAACAAACCATCTACAGTTGCGCACATGCGCATGGGCACAACTACAAACGCACGCAAGCACGCAAACACGCACCCACACACATAATAGCACAACATACCTGCAAAGGTCATCGTCCTTGCCGCCACCATCATGCATGTGATGCCATGGCCAAAAAATAGGAAAGGTAGGACAAAGGGGACGGGACAGGCAAGAGAACAGAAGGGCTACGCACGAGGGAAGCGGGGGAACGCAGCATAGCGAAAGGGGAGCAGAGGGGATAAGGAGGGAGGGGGATCAATGTGTCATGGTGTAGGTCAAGATGGTTGTATGATCAACCTCACAAAAGCGAGCAATGTCCTTTGTGCCCTACTTGTGCTTCATGGTGTGTGTGTGTGGCGGGGGGTGGGTGGGTGCCATTTTCATGAGGCAACAAGGAACACCCTTGCAAATGGTTAGGTTCATATCCCCGAACCCAAACCCCGTAACCATCTCTCCCTAGCCCTTCACTTCACATGGTTCAATGTGGCCATGCGTTTATGTACACGCAAGATAATTGCACACACAAATGAATGTCGTTGTCAATTTGTGCATGTGCATGTGTGTGTGGACCTGTGTATGGTGTATGTGTGTGTATGTGTTTGGATATTTGTGTCCCTGACGAAGTGTGTGTGTTTGGATGTTTGTGTGTTTGTCGCCACGGGTACATGTATGCAAGTATGTATGTGTGCATGCACGCTCAAGTTCTTGGAGAAAAGACGTGGTGAGAACTGCGGACCAATGTTGGTGTGAAAAGGGTGAAGTGTGGGCCAGCAAGGGTGGGAAGAGAGGGCGAAAAGGGGGGGAAACTCCTGGGTGAGCCCTGAGTGAGCCCCTAATTAGCTCTCAGTGAGCGCTCACTGAGCGCTCACTGAGCCATTTGGCGCGCTCACTGAGCGCTCAGTGAGTGCTCACTGAGCGCTCAGTGAGCCGGCTCAGTGACGGCTCAGTGACGGCTGAGTCGGGCGCTCAGTCAACTGAGCCGTCGCCAAAAAAAGTACCCCCCCCTTGAACCTTAACCAAGTGCGTATCTAACACTTCTAAAAACATTAAATGCACATTACCTAGCATGCAAAACGCACAACAAACAAGCACAAAGACATCGCAATGCACAACTGAGCCCCAAATGAGCCCCAACTTCACATTTCCACTTAGCCACCAGTGAGCCGCAGGTACATGCACAGCTTCCCCAATGCAGGGCTCCAACCGCAGGCCGTCCGCCATCTCACCCTCCCGTGTGTCCATCCCTCGGGTTATGGCAAGATTGCGATCCACGGCGATGTCGTTCGGTACGTCACACATGTCTCGGAAACAAAGACAACCTACACAACCAAACCGGTTAGCAAAAACAGCACGGCAAACACAAAAATGCGACTATCAACAATGGCACATCGCGGACGGGGATAGCAAATTAGCCATTGTCATGCATTGAATTCGGCACTCACAAGGGTTCGAATAAGCAAATCTATCTCAAAAACATCGCAGCGCGGTAGAGGCGTCTCCAATGCAACTTCCACTGCACGCCGATAGCCACGGCATCAAACAGGCCTCTCATAACGTCCCTCGTGGATAGAGGTGCAGAAAAACAAGCAAAATTGGGCCCGTTCAAAGACACTGTAAAGGGCCTGCAACACCACAGCCTAACCTGCCTATGGCATTTTACCGTCATACAGTGTTGCAGCGCGGCGGTGCCAGGCACACCTCTTGTAGGGTCACACAAGGTGACGCAGAGGATGTGCACTACCATACAAAAGTAGGGAGATGTGTGCACATATCACTGCATGGTCATGGCATGGTCTAGGACTGGCCCAACCCTAAGAAAGAAGTATGAAATAACCAATTGTGGGCACATATTGGGCAATCCTCACACGCTGGGCTTTGCAGGGCCCAGAGGAAGAAGAGGCAGCAATACGACCCCTCCAATTCGGACTCTGACGAAGTTGAGCTCTATAGAAGCTAGGCTCTCTACAGCCCACGCATTGCGGAGAATGCAATAATAAGTTTGTATGCATCAAAACACGCCTTGGGTTGTCTCCGGGGGTGGGGGGGGGCTCAACACTACCACCCCCTTGCGTTCAATCCAAACCAATCGCAGAGGGCATCAACATCCAAAGCATCCCTAGCCCGGACCGGGGGTACACCATACTCATGGGGGGCACGCACATGATGAACAAATATGGCATATGGCGCTGGCGAACTGGGGCACTGGGGGAATAATGTGCTGCATTGTCATTGTATGAAGCCAACGGCTTCTACAGTTGCCCTGGCGCGCGGCGGTTTGTAGGTGGCCGAAGTGGGATATGTTGACGCTTTCCCGTCTGTGTTACCTGGCTACATATTGAGTTCCACCTTAGAGTCCCACGATGAAGCCAATATATTCAACATTTGGCCGAAAATTAATTGATTAAACCAAGGTTACTGCCATTTGCGGGGTGTTGGGGTGGTTGCTTTGAAAATTTTCCAACCCCATGCGATGCCTTTTGTGTTTGGCTACCATTTTTCCCTGTGGGTGGGTGGGGCGTTCCACCGGTGGTAATGGGTAAAATATTCAAATTGCTCTCGGCTTGGAGATTTCCAATTGGTTTTTGGTTGAAAATTTGCAGTCTTTCCAATGTTAAGGTGTCGCCACCCTTGGGCTTAAACCAAGAAAATTTAAATTTTCCCCCAAAAAATAAACCTCCCTACAATACCACAAAACACATAGTGCGTATCAATTAAGCTACACGCGTCATCTCCTTGGAGGCTCACGCCGTTGTTTGTGGTTTAGATGTCCTGGGAGCCTATCTTCGTGTCCCATAGTGCCGGGGTGCATTGCGTGGTGCTAGGTGGGTTAGGCAGGTCGGTGATGAAAGCTTGGTTGGGTTGAGGGTTTTCTTGGAGGTTAGACACAAGCTTAGGGTCCTTCGTTTGGGGGGGGGGGGGTATTGCCCTTTTGCACTTTTTGGCGGGGCGCCTCCGCGGCATCCGTAGTGGGGAAGATGAGGTAGCATTCCAGCCCATAGAGCTTGGGATTGTTGGGGTATTCCACCCACACAACCCCGCTCTTTCAGGCATGGGCACCAGTGACGGTGCCCACCTCTAACTTGCTCCTGGACGTGGATATATCCTGGACGTGGATGGTGGTCCCACCGAGGGGACTCTTGCTCCCAAACCCCCTGGTGTTTCTTCTCACCCCTCTTCGCTTCGCCAACCCCCATCCTTCTTCTTGATATTTGCTTCGGCGGTCGAAATCTTAAATTTCGAAAGAAGATTTAAACGAAGCCCATATCCCACATCCTAGGCCATTTCCGACCCCGGATGCCGACCAACCCACACTCACACCAATTGAACGGCATGACTCTGATCGCCAGCACATACGGTTGGTCGGACCACTTGTGAAAGTAAACCACACTTAAGGGCGGTCCAAAAATGGCCTGTTGGCACCAGCACAGGTACCACATAGAAACACCCCCTCTCCCTTGAGTCGCACACCCATCATTAGCATTGGTAGGCGTTTAGTCAGGTGCCCCTACGTGGTAATGCGATACCCCCAATGACTTCCCTTTGGCCACCCCCTCGGCGCACTTCGCTGCTGCCCACGGCCGCTACTTCAAACAATCAACACACCCCTGTCAGTACTCCCTGTTGCCACAAGCGCATGTAGCATCATTGCCGGGTGTGACTCGATCTGTCTACCCACTACCATCGTTCGTGCCAATAAAGAGAGATGGTCAGTATCGGTCACAGTGGTCGTTGCTCCCTGAAATGCTACCGGCAAAATACCAGAAGAGTATGTGACTTTTGCAACCATTAAGTGTTTCGTCTCATCCCCATATGTATGTTATGCACCCCACAATTCCCACTTCCTCAAACTCTAGACCCTACAAAGCCCGTCCTCCGCGAAATGCTCCTTGCAATCCTTCTCAATCTCTTGTTCGTAGTACAAGATGTTACTTTTGTCCCCTAGCCCAACCACTTGCTTATGTCCGTATGCTCGGCTGTGCGGACCCCAGCCTTAACACAGAGCCTACTTCTATGTCTTCAGTGCCTGGCGTATCCGGTACAGGTTTGTACTTCTTTTATTTCACTTCTAAATTTGACCTCCAGTGTGTACGGTACCAGCTAGTCCACACCCTATTGCTAACGGCATATTACTTGATGTTTAGGGTCGCTATTTTGGTGCATCGCCTTTTCGCGTTCTGCCACTCAAACTGTCTTGTACAAAGGCAGCAGATGCTGTTGCGTTGCTTGTGAGCTACATGCAGCCCCTTTGTAAGAAGGAATGGTGCACTAGTCACCAAATGGTGTTGTCGCCTATGCGACATGGTGTGGCGGAGAATTCGTATGGTACGTGCGGGTGTAGGTGTTAACAACCCGTCGCGCGTTCCGTGCGACCACATTTGCAAGGCGGCAGCGCAATAATATCGGTCGCTTTGACTAACTGATTTTCTCAAGGAGGGTTATCCCCGGGAACCTGTTTGAAGCATAGTGACGTTCAAGGGAATCAGGGTTTTTTGACGTTTGAACGCTATTTTTCAAAACCCTCATAGTGCTTTTGACCAATTATGCGCCCTATTGCTGTGGCAAGTTTTTGTGATTGTTAATGGATGCCCGTGTGTTCTTGGGCCGGTGGTGGTGTTTGTCACGTTTTTCAATTGTTGTAAAAACCGTTCAAAAAACAGCACAGTTGCTTCAAAAAAGTTTTTTGAACTGTTTTTTGAGGTTTGAACTATCAAAATTGAACAACCTTCCCACAACGTAAGCATACACACACGCAAAACACAAGGGTCTTTAACGCGTTGCACCGCCATTGTCACGTGGATCCCTTCGTACACGCTAGAAGACCCAATCTTGATCTAGCCTAGAACACTCTAGCCTGGATGTTCTAGCCTAGATTAGATCAATACTAGAACGATATAATGTCTACCCAGATGTGCCAATTTCTTCATTGTTCCCCGCTGCATGCTTGCTATTGTCCGTAGTTCATTATTCCATGTTTCCTTCTCTCGCACTTAAATATTACACATTTCTTGGCAATGAAACGCCCCGCCACTTCCCCGCTTGCTCCCTCCTCAACCGGAAAGGATACTTCCCTCTTGTTTAAGGCACTACGGGACTTGAGTGGGGCTTCAAACCTCAAGGATGAGCGGGTGGACCATTACTTGGCCATGTGGGCGCTATCATGGCCCCTAGCACGGCGGCAATTCAACAACTCCGTCCAATATGTGAACTCCGCCACTTCTACCCATACCACGGGTAAGGCATGCAAGGTTGCCGTTGAGGCATACGCCGCCTCCCTTCTCCCCCCACCGCCATGTGTGAAATAGTGCTCAACATGAGGGACCCCAAGTCCTCATTGAGGACCCTCTCGGAGCTCTACACGCTCCGTACGTTGGAGTATCACCGCACCATTCCCGGTGGCCCCTACTCCCATCCAATTTGTACCCAGCAGGACTTCCAAGCCCGTTGGAAGCAGTTGGTCGCCCCCATGCAATTGGATGAGCTCGTTGCCACGGTGTTGCCCAATGCCACCGGGATCTTATGGCCCTTCGCCTGATGGGTCCATACATCCTCTCACGGCCGGGCGGGGTGCGGTCAATCAACCGCAACTTCCCATTTACGTTCATCGTCCGGACAAATGCCTACCCCGTGGCCGGGGACAATTGGACCCAACGCACTCCTTGGCCAACTTCGACCGCTTGGCCCGCTCCCCCGCGGGCCTTTGGGTGTTGAGCATGGCCAATTGTGATGACAAGGCCATGGACACCTTTGGGACGTTGTGGAAGAGCAATTCGGAGGTAGCCCTCTCACCTAGTGCCTTTCGCTCGTTCTAGTTTTGATCTAGTTAGCCGCGAACACCGCTCGCTAGAAGCTAGATTACACTAGACTAGAACGAAATTAACCACCCCCCATGTCAGGTGTTTAGGTGATTCAAGACGTCATCGACACGGGGCTCGTCAATGAGGGGCCTTCAAGGAGGAGGCAAAGGTGATCCTCGGGGGATATCAACCGTGGACACGAAGGGTGATCGGGGTGTTGACATGCCCCCAAGTGGGCTCCATATTCAATGAGGGGATATGGAATGCCCAAAAGAAGACTTTGGAGGGTAGTGCTATCCGGCGGACCATGGAGGGTGATGAGGCCATATACACGGCCTTTCTCCTTGGGACGCCTTCCTTGCAAGCCGCTGGCTGCAGTGCGCAGCGGATTTGGAAATTGCCACTTGCCTGGGTCGTCTTGTGCACTTGACAATGGCCATGGGCCGCTTGCTAGGGGAGTTTGTTGACCAGGAGGCTAGGTCGGTCGCCCTTGCGCTCCGTCAAGACCTGCAAGTTCTGCTGTCGGAGAGGCGTGCAGGTTGGAGCGTTTATGGGTCAGCTTCCCCGGACGGGGAAGAGACGGCCAATTTTTTTGACGCATGGCCGGATATTGTTAGGTGCCTCGGCATTAGGCCGGACACGGCCAAGTACAAGGCCATCGCCAACATGTGGAACCTGCTGCCGGCCCTCTATTGCACATATCAGGGCCCTAACCCATTGAATTGTGCTTCCGTGGCCCGTGATTTCCGGCGACACTGTGCTGTCGGAACAGCATCATGGTATCTACTGAGCCTTGAGCATGATGTAGATACCATGTTGCAGAACATTAAGCCATTTGGGTTGGCTATGTTCTCGGGTGACATTTCGGAAAGCATCAACCGCTTTCTGAAACATGGTCACAACGAGCACAGCAACCGGGGGGGGGGAGGGGGGCTGTCGGGTGGAGGAGGTGGACGAGGTGTCGGGTCCTCAGTGCTCGGCCATCCACAGGGAGGCCAATGTGCAAGCACAATGCATGACATGGTTGTTTGCATACTTTGACGTGTCGTGGGTTGTGCATGGGGGGCCGCGGTCGCAAGTGCCATGCTCAGGCAGGGATGCCATGCAGGTAAGGAGGGGCCACGGCCACATGCAGGCTTCCCTCATCCAGAATATTGACCAACAGCATGGCATCGAAGGACTTGATGGACGAGCTGATCCGCCAGGTATCTTGTCTTGTTGTGCGGTCTAGCGCCGATCTAGGAAAGCGTTCTAGCGTTGATCCAAGAAGCACGATTGGTCGCTAGAACGTCGCTAGAACGCCGCTAGAACAGTTGCCCAGAACGCCGCTAGAACGCTCCTTTGTTTCCTATACCATCAGGCGATCCAAGCGCTGATTGCGCAGGTGATGGCGGCGCAGGCGCAAGCGCAGGCCGAGGAGGCCGAGCAGACCGAGGCCAAGCCCAAGGCCGCGCGAAGCCACCCCCCCTCGCCAAGCCCAAGGCCAAGCCCCAGCCCCAACCCCAAGCCCCACCTCCACCATTGCCACCCCCTCACCCGTTGGTCGCCAAGAAGTCGGCCAAGGCGACCCCGGAGGACCCGGAGGTGGAGGAGATGCGGGGGGGGCTGCAAGGTCTCGTGGCTTCCCTCGCAGCCTCCAAGGGGGCAAAGACCAAGCTGGAGACCAAGGTCTCCCAATGGGAGACCAAGCTGGCCAAGGTGCGGGAGATTGGTGATGAGGAGAGGATCCGCATAGCGGAGGACACTCTCGGCAAGGCGAAGGCCAAGGTGGTGGAGAAGGAGAAGGCGATCGAGGTGCTGGATCGCAGCGTGTAGAGGATGGAGCTGGTGTTGGCGGCGGGGGTGGATAAGGTGAAGGAGGAGGAGGAGGAGGTGGTGGTGGAGGTGGACGTGGAGCCGGAGGAGATGGACGATGGGACGGTGAAGGAGGAGGTGGAGGCGAAGGTGGTGGTGGAGACGCCGGCGGGGGGGGGGGTTGAGCCAGTGGCTCAGGGCGATGATGGTGTCCAAGGATGCGGGGGCCATCCACGACTTGCCATGGGACCCGGCCGTCCTGGCTGGCCCCCACCCCCCAAACCCGAACACCCCCCTCCTTGTCGCCCCGGAGAGTCCAGTTTGGACTCTCCGGTTTTTGTGCAGCGGGTGCACCACCGGGTGGGGGGGGGGGGGACCGTGGGTATGGAAGGACAGGGGGGGGGGTCCACCTGGACAAGCCCCTGCGCCTAGGGGTGGTCACAGGGTGGTGGGGGTGGCAACAGGAGTTGCCGGGACCTAGGAAGAGATGGGGGGAGGCGCGCCCCCGGTAAGATGTTTGAGTTGGCGCAAACCAACTTCTTCACCCCGAGAGGAAAAAGGGGGGGGGCACCCACTGGCGATTCGTCGCCAACTGCTGGCAGGGGCTGGGCTTGGGGGGGATGGAGTATGTTGGGAAGGCCTGGACCTGGACGCCGACCTGGTCCGCCCTGATGGACATGGGGGGTTTCAAGCCGGAGGCGGCGAACCGGGGGGCGTATGCCGGGTTGCTGCACGGCATCGCCTGCCGGCCCAAGTCCAAGCCCAAGCCTGCCGCAACCCCCGCTGGGGGCCCCCCGCAGCCGCACCGCCGCCACCCCCAGGACGCCTTCGCCAAGGCCCCGGGGGCCATCTCCCCCGCCCTGGACCGCCAAGGCACGGTATGTTGATTGCGTTCTAGCGTTGATCTAGCGAACCGTTCTAGCGTTGATTTAGCCACCGCCGTGCCACCGCCGCTAGAACGTCGCTAGAACGACGCTAGAACAGTTGCCCAGAAGGCCGCTACAACGCACCTATATTATGTTCCTGTTCTTAGGTTGCCAGCGTGCAGAATTGTGGAGCCGACCCCCGCTGCTGTTGCTGGTCTCCCCCGCCCGGTCCTGCAACCTCACCCCACCCTTGCGCTGCGGGTCCATGCCCCCCGCACTCCTGCCCGCTTCCCACCTACCCAAACTGTCCAGCACCGTGAGGGCCAAATCGGGGTCCGTCGCCATCAACCGGCCCAACTCGGTGACCCCCAAGAGGCGCGTCGGGCCTCCGCCATCGCGCCACTCCACCCGCACCCCGCACTCCACAGGCAGCAGCATCATCGACAGTGGGGGGAGGACACCCCCCCCAAGGCCACCAAACCGACCCCCAAGGCCCACGAGAAAAAACCCCGCTTCGAGGGTAGCCAGGAAGACGCCCTCCCCCCCCAAGCCCAGCAGAGCAAGCCCGAGGCCAAGGCCAACCCCAAGGGCAAGGGCAAGTGGAAGGCCAGCCCCCCCCCCCAAACCCCGGCCCCCCCCTATGCAAGATAGGGGCCGGGACCCCTATGGGAATCTGCCGTGTGTGGGGGACACCCGGTATGTCCCTTGGGAGGAGGGGGGCAATGGGGGGACCGTCAGCCAAGTGACGGTGTTGGGGGATTGGGATGAGGAGTTGGACCCGGGGGAGTGGTGGGTGGTGTCGCAGGGGTCCAATGGGGGAAGAAGGGGAAGAAGGGGAAGAGCAATAAGCGGGAGGAACAGGAAGGCACCTTCCGGGTGGCGGGGGAGCTCCTCTTCCTCAGCCGGGATGAGGCGGAGGCCCACCTCCGACAAGCCTTGTGGTAGGGGGGGTACGGGGACGACGGGATGACGGGGATGACGAGGGGTACAAGGGTGGTGACAAGGGGGAGGGGGGTGACAAGGGGGGTGAGGTGGGGGGTGACAAGGGGGGTGAGAAGGAAGGGGACACGGGGGGTGAGAAGGGAGGTGCTGAGAGCAAGGATGAGCCCCGGGGACCCCCCCCCGGGCACCAGGCAGGAGGGGTAACTTGCGTATCGCGACTCGCGAACAGGGGCCTGGGGGGGGCAGGGGGGCTAATCGGGCTAACCGGGCTAACCGGGCTAATCGGGTTAACCCACCACCAAGTGATCCGGCGCCGGCCCGCCAAGTGACCTTCCAAGTGACCTCTGGGGTGCGGTGGGGGGATAACCGGGCTAACCGGGGGTGGGGGGTGGGGGGACGCGGCGCTCCGTGAGTCGGGTCCAGCATCCGGAAACTGTGATTGGCCACGGCTGGCCATGGTAGCCGGGGGGGCTTCTCTTTGAGGAGTGGCGGAGCATTCATATATATTGTTCCAGCGGCGTGCTAGGGAACCGTTCTAGCGGCGGTCTAGCGGGGCTCGCTAGAACGTCAGTAGAAGGCCGCTAGAACGAAAATTGTTTGCACTCGGAAATCAGGTGAAGACAATGAAATTGTGAAAAAAAAAGTATGGCCCCCCGAGTACGGATAGGGGGGTCCAGGTTAGACACCTCAAATCGCCCCCCCCCCCCCCCCCCGCCCCGGGGGGGGTATCCCCCTCTTTTTTTCGTTCTAGACGCTCTAGCGGGTTCTAGGCGAGAACGAGATGGGGTCTTCTAGCGTGTACCAAGGGATATCCTCCGAGGACACCCCAAGGGGCTCCGGGTGTCTCTTAGACTTCGCGGGACCGGGGGGACTCCCAAAGAGCTTGGGTGTCCCGGGCGTCTTGGGCGGACCTGGTGGCACGTTCCGCGGGCGCGGACCCGGTGTCAGGCCCCGTGATGGCGGGCTCCGCGGCGGCGTCCTTCGGTTGGGGGGTTGGGGTCTCGCTAGCCGCCTTGTCTGCCTGCGTGGGTGGGGCCTTCTGCGTTGCTTACACCCCCCCCCCCCTCCCCCTGTGGCCGTTTGCAACCTCGCCGTGCCGACGGCACCCACTTTTGCCGCCCCCCCGTATCACGCTCCCGACCACCTCCCTTCTTCACCCCCTTTGGGTGGTGCACCCACACGGGTGGACCGGCGGCTGCCCCTCCCCCCCCCCCTTCCTTCCCCTCACCCCCCTGCGACTTCCCCTCCCCGGTCCCCCTCCCTTCTACCTCATTCTCTTTTTTACCCCCCCCCCTACGCTGCCTTTCCCCCCCCTTCCCCTGTGGCTTGCGCCTTGCGCTTGCTGGTTGCCGTCTTCTTTTTCTTCGGCGGCTTAGGCGGGTCAGAGTTGACCTCCTCCACCTCGCTTGAGCTCGTGGTGCAGCTCGAGCTCGAAGAGGAAGAGGAGGGCCTGAGCTGGCGGAGCCAATTCTGCCCGCACACCCCCTCGTCGCCTGACTCAACCTTGAGTCAAGCTGGTGAGCCTTGAGGCCGGCTCTCCTCTGCCTTCACAACGGCTGCCCTAGTGGCCCAAATTAAAGTCAATATGGTTAATTTTCATTTTTAATATATGAACCAGTTCATATATTAATCTCGCAAACGTTAAGTGGTTAAAGCTCAATTTTTTTGATTGATCATTTGTACCCATTTTTCCATGCACATATGTGGACCCATAAGGGCTATTACGTGGTATATTGTTGCACAACGGTATAGTAGAGAGGTTCCAATGTTGTGTTGGTGGGTGTCTAGGACACCGTTATTCTGGTTGCCCGCATCCCACCCCCCTCCACACCACCATGTTCCCTTGTATAGCCCTTGTTATGCCTTTCTCCTAGGACACCCTTACTGAGCTTAACATGACGCTCGTGCGTTTGAGTGGGGCCAAGAGTTTGCGGGACCCTTTGGTCTCCCGACTCCTTGGTGAGTGGGTGGCTTCATCTCGCTTGGCCCGGGCCCGATGGTGTCCCGCTCCCTCCTCTTTGCCACCCTCAAGGAGGCCGAGCGGTACCGTGAAGAGGCCCAGGCGGGCAAGAAAAAGCCCAAACCCGCTGCCCCCACAAAAGAAGAGTCTAATCCCCCGAACGCGAACCCTACCATCGAACCCACTACCCCACTAACCCCACTGACCCCCCATCCCGACCCGCGAAGATGTGGGACCCCACTACGGGGTCCCATGAGGTATGAGGGCCCCAATAGGGACCCAATGGGCCTGAATGGCCATGGACAACATACATGAACACACACATGATGCATTACGTGTTGCGTTGTGTACCGGGATGTGCCCAAAAGACCGAATGATCAGCCGTTTCAACTGCATTCGTGAATGTACGGGTCAAGCAGTGCCTCTTTGGGGCAGCGTGGTTCCACAAGGCGAGTGCATGTCGCACACTGTGTATGTAATCCATGGCATCGTTTTTCAGCCGTTGTCCACCGACTACTATGTGCCGAACACGCTTTAGAATAGACTTCATGAATGGAACGGTCGGCATACCTCCGGTTTCCCCCGAGGAACGCATATGTTGTGTCCCTTTCTGCACTCCACCACACTGAGTGAACCCAAGTACCGGCACACAGTGGGATGCTCCTCCCGCCTCCTTCACATGGGTGGCGCCGGGGCTGTCGTCGTGCGATTGCGTATTGTACAGAGGTGCGCACCATATGGTGCGGACGTAGTCCATTTTTGCTGCGCCCCGACCGGCAACGTCCACAAGTACACCCACACAACGCTAAAGTGCACACGTGGCTATACCCCATCCGTCAGCGCGCCCGGCCCAAGTGCATCTACGCACGAACTGTCCCACTACAAAGATGGCAAGGAGGTAGCAATTAAGGAGGGATGGAGGCCCCGAGCGATGCGCACCCCGTGTTGCGTGTGTAGGGCCGCTAGGTCAGCATGTTCCTCGAACAAGGCCCTTTTTGGCCGCAATGGCGTCCATAGGTCCGGGGCTTGAAGCACGAGCGCAAAGAGACTTTTCTCCACGACAATGGTTCTCCGAGAAACGGGTACCATACACACATCACCGCACACTTTCAGAATTTCCCTGTGCCGTGCACCAACTGCAATGGAACACGGTGTCAACTCGGTGCACCAAGTCTTGCAGACTCGGGTGACAAAGCAAAAGGGGGGAGGGGGTTGTGTCTCAAACAACTGTTGTGTTTGCGCCCAGATAGACGTTGGGTTTCTGGGGATTGGCCCGAAAGTGGGCATTCCACCAGCTGTTCACCCACGCCACAATGTAATGCCGGACAATGCTATGCCACGGTTTGCCCCTCGTCTACAATAGACGTCCGATGGTCTTATCAAATGGGTGTGCACCAGCTTGCGGCTGTCTCCCCACATAATAGGGATGGTGCTCTCACCGATGGGGATGGCACCTTGTGGCAACGCGATGTAACGCATACGCAGCCATACATAATGCCGGGTACCTGTCTGAAACATAATGACATTCAAAAAAGAAACATTCAATTTTGAAACTTTCATTTTTGAACATTCAATGTCAACCAATTTTTGAACAAAAATTTCTTGTTTGAACTTTTTTTTTCTGAGCTAATGGTACAGCATGCGGCATGTTGTGCACCCCCTACGGTACACCCTAGTGTGCTTTATTTTCTATGGGGGCGGTTGGTTTGATGACCATTTGGTATTTGTGCCCCGTGTGTACCGCTGTCTGTATAGCCCTTCACTTTGTTGCTTCTTCTTTGGGGCCACCAACATGAGCGCCGGATTACGCAGAGACGTTGATCAGTCCGCTTGGCGCCGTAGACCTTTTTGTGGCCTTGAAGGCCCCGAAGGTCGGCTTCCGTGCCCTATCGGAAATCTTCAGCCGGCAGGGTCTACAATACTCCTTGAATACCGGACGGCCGTTTCCGCGGCCCATTTGTACCCAGGAAGCCTTGGATGCGGAGTCGCGGACTCGTTGTAGCCCCCTCCAGCCCCGTAGTGCGCCAATTTACATGTCGGCAACCGGTGGTAGGTCATTCAAAATTGAAAGTTCAAATTCAAAAACATGGCTAGGCAGAACTGATGTTTTTAAAGGTTCAAAAAAGAATTTGAAAATTCAAATCTGAACATTTTCCCCTACCTTGCCTGTTAAATTTTTGTAAGTCACCAACATCCACAGGAATGCCTCGCATGCAGCGGGTGTTGTCCGGAGTACGAGGGGCGGACTGCGCCACCGAGGAACTGGTTACCAATCGCGGCCTCTTCCGCCTACTCCTGAGTTGCGCCACCGCGGGCCTCCAGGGCCCGCATTACCTCGAGGAATGGCAGCAGGGCCGCGAGCTCAGCGACTTGTATGTGATGTCAGGGAGGCCGCCGCAGCCCTCGGTGCTGCTGGAGGATGTCGGCAAGACCTTCACGCCCACGGGCAAGGCGGCCCCCGCACCAACCTAGTGGCCCAAATTAAACCCAATGAATTTAATATCTGGCCAAAAATTAACACCTTAATCTGAAATTTCAATTTTTCTAGGGGGGGTTAGGGGGTTTGCCGTGAAAATTATGACCCCTATGGGTTGCCTTACAGGCTTGGATGTCATTTCCTCCCGGGGGTTGGTTGGGGGGTCCTACCCATGTGGTTGTTTCAAAATGTTATAATGGCTCTCGGCTTTAATTTTTCTTTTCAATTTTTGGATTAATATTTGAAAAGTTAAAAATTAAAGAGTCGCTAGCATTAGTATTAATCTCACAAATATTAACTAAATTCCCCAAATATTAACCCTCCTAACAATGGCACTTTTCGAATTCGCCAGGCCACGCAAGACCAAAGCCACAACCAGGACGACCGATGGCAGCAGGAGAGTGTTGCAATGCTAGTGCACACCAAACGTACATGTACCTAATGGCGAATTGACCAATGCCGGCCCAAAGGAATCCCAAAGTCTGAGCAGCTGCCGACCATCAAGGCGAGGGGCTAGAGGAACGCCCGGTCGTAGGTCTTCTAACACCACGGACCGTGCCGCTTCATGTGCCTGTGCATGCAATTGATTGACTCTATCATGCTCATGTGGGCCATGCTCCGCCAGAACACAGCGCCCGTGGAGGCTAAGATGCTGTAGTACACAACATCATCATGGGATCAAGAACGGACAAGGGTTTATTTGCGAGGTAGCAGTGTGAAGGTACCCCACAAGGCTGAGACGCACTCGTAGGCCCATAGGCTTTACGATCAGTGTGTCGCGCACAACAATCACGGGGACCCCATTCACCAACCTTGTAGAAGATTTGGCCACCATCAACCTATGCAAGGAGCAATGCCATGTGCAGTCCCACATCACGGCTCTGTTGGGGTCATGCGTCTGGCAAGAGGATACAATGTTCCCTGCCCGGTCAAGTGTCTGAAGGCACATTCTCGCACGTACATCATTACGCCGACATTCGCAGCACACTGCTATGCTCTTTGGCTACCCCTACCATGTACATCGAGTCCCTCTGATGGTTTGGTGGCTGTGAGCACGACAAGGCAAGTGTCTACTGAAGATGGGTCCAGCCAAGAATTTGGTAAGGTGTAGATAATGGGTGTGAGGCTTGGAGTGCCTGTTCTTGAATCTATTTCTCACATCCCATTACCTTTGGCTCCGGTTGAGGTTCCCTCAGCATGGACAAGGGACATGCACAATTGCATTGGCTAATGCAAGCAGGAGGAGGTTGCATCAAGTCGTTTCGGGTGGGGGGGGTAGGGCTCACTGAAAATTTAGTCAAAGTTGCACCTACAGAATGTCACACGATACTCCATACACACCTACTGTCATAAGGAAATGACAACTCCCCCGGGGGGCCACCAAGATAGGCGGGCGCTATGCGCGGCGACAACAAAGAGCTATGCCGCCCTACATTGTGTTACAAAATAGCCCACACATTCCTAATGTCGGAAGAAGCACAGGGGCGGCACCCACATGGGCAAGTGTGATGGAGGCTAAGGCGGAGAGCTTTGTCGCTATGCACCATGTCGTTGGTAAGCCCACATCAACACGAACTCATAAATGTATGAAACCCGAATACACAAGCTAGGGCACAAAGGACATTAGATTGAAGCAACTATCTAGCACGCGGGCTAGATAGCAATACACCATGCAAGACTACGTGCACACAGCTACTTCCCATTGCACGGAATTAGGAAAATAAGGCGGGCGGGGCAAGAGAGGGGGGGGGGGGGGCTTGTTGTGAAATCGAGTGAGAAGTAGGAAAAAGACGGTAAGTAGGACCGGCCCCTGCCATTGTACAAGCTCTACCGTCTATTCTCGATTTTTCCACCTTGTTTCCCATGACCCCCATTGTGCTTGATCTCACCAAAGTTTCCATGCTTTATAAAATCCCAAAAATATCCCGCAAGCACACCCCTTGGCAACCCTTGCAAGAAAGTCCAAACACTTGATTAGCAAACTCAAAGGAACTCAGGCGTACCATCAACACACGGACATTGTCATGGAGAAGGGAACTAGGAAAAACTTGATGTTGGGCAAATGGAGAGGAAATAGAAACAGAAGCCCTGGAATTGGATATGCGAATATCGAAGACGATGTTGCATCCTGACTCCAAGAATCGATTTACATACCATGCACATTCGAACTATGTGTTCCTTTGCGGACATATGACGCCATGCTAGCACAACCTCAATTCAACACTTTGAGAAAATGACATTGACTCATGGGAGGTCATGCATGACAAAACAACATCAATGAGGTCCACAAATTATATGGCCATACACAACAGAAATGATACAAAACACAATGGCATCATTGCACTCTTCATTAGCGTGGCCCGACATGGCCCATCCTCACCCTTGCCTACAAGATGGCAAAACTGGAATTGAGAAACATGAGTTCCAAACGTGAGAAGTGTTCTCACCGTGGATCAAGCGTGACACCATGGCCTCCATGAACACAAAGTACGGCATGGCTACATACATGACTTGTCCACACTCATGAGTAACCAACTAACACATATCAAGAGCTTCCAATGAGGATAATTAAATACGAGTCGGGGGAGTAACCTGACGGCAATGGCAAAAACTACTTTACACCTGGCATTTGTGACACATATATCATCATGATTCAGCATTGCCTCGGTACTTCACCCCGGACGCCGGGTGCCTATCCCTCAGCAATAACATACGTAATGGCCCGCAAGTTAACAAGCCTGGCGAGTTTACTTGTTGCTTGAAGACAAGACATCAAAAAGGGCCAGCCCACCAAACTTGACATGTTTAGTGTATGCGACATATTAGTTGCTTGGCTCCCTACAGATGGAGTGTCGTGAACCAGAGCCACGAATAAAGTGCAAGTCCAATACACAACATATGTGTCATCTCCTCACATGCTTGGACAAGCCACTCGGTCCCATCACTTGGTGCCTAATTGCTCCGGACCCGATGGCATTGGCATACACAAATTGGCATGTGCATTAAAAACAATCCACACATGGACATGTCACATTCAATATCATCTATTTGCATGTTCGTGTGACACTGAACCAATTCAATGCATGCTACTTAGGGAGAGATTGGGTAAGAAGATGCCCCGGGTCACATGAAGAGACCTATACCCGGCCCGCGGAGAGAGTGCTCATGGAGAGATATCCCCGGTCCAATGAGAGCAGATCCATGGTCACATTGTCCTATCCGAAGGAGAGGTGGTCCGGCCTCAAAGAGAGATTGTCCCGCCCCAATCCAAGCCTTGAGAGAGATGGTCACGCTGCAGTCCATGCTCTGAGAGAGAGACCCTCACCAATCCATGCCCGAGGAGAGAGAACCTCCCTAGTTCATGGCGAAGGAGAGAGAACCCCACTAGACACCAATGCAGAGAGCATGCATATGGAGAGAGAATTTCGCCTAGCCATAACCAATGAGAGCATGCATGCACTTGAAGTGAGAATCTGCGACATCCTTTGAGGAGTATCCCTGCACCCAATTGCCAAATCAAAGGAGCTATCCTCATGCCATACTACATGTTGACAAGAGAGGGATAGTGGATCACTAACCATGTTCAACCAATGATATGAAATCATCATCAAGAGACATCCCAGACGTCAACGGAGTAAGATGGCAACACACCAATGCGAGGATACCATCAAAGGCATAAGTGCGTTCTCCACCTTTAGCATGTCCACACATTACACGTGCTCACAAGATGTTCAACACACGCCGTCTCTAAGGGTTGGCCCTCTTTAATTCAATGGAAGATAATATGTCACAACCCATAGGCAAAGCAAACAAATGATATGCAAAAGAACAACGACTTGCATTGCCTTGCAGAGCAACGACCAACTTATCCCACAACCCGCGGTGCGCCGACCTATGCTTCCATTGGTCTCACCTCTCATCACCTTCGGAAGACACCCCATGTGGCTGGTAGCTTTCGCTATGACTACTGACTACCACTGCAGCATAGATAAGGATGGCCTTGGTTTCCCTGAAGGTACTCCCTCAACACTAGTCCACAGAAGCGAGCAACGTACGTACTACGGATGCCCATAGTCTGCCCCCGGTTAGATTAGTGATTGTAATTTGCACATGGTAGATCTAACACTATTAGCACCAAACAGGACAGGTATTCGGTTGATACGCCCGCATTTAAGAGCAAAGAGCACGCGCACCCCACCAAGAAAACCACAACGGTGCACGGACATACAACCGGCCTAATGTGAAGTAGAAGTGTCATATCCTCCATCCTGTCAATTACAAAAGGTATTCGGAATTCCCCTCAAATTATACCTCAAAAATCGCTCCAATCGCTAAAATCGCTGAAGTATGGGACACAATGCAGCCAAAAGAGATCCGAGCCGGCTGCACACCCCTTCCCAGAATATTGTCACCTGGTCGGAAAGACATATGGAGGACGGGAAGATCCCCGTTGTTCCCGTGGCACCCCCCTCATTGTGGGAGGGTACCACATATACCGTGGCAACCCGTCCGAGTAACCGGGGGGTAGGGGCTCAAGAGAATGAGCACCCTCCAGTTACCACTGAACCAAAAGGCATAGGCTCGGTGGATCAAAGAGAGACAAAAGCAACGGTGTCGACTGGTCTACATATAAAAGACCACAAACAGGGTTATGAAGCCTGCCATGCACAACATTAATCACCCGCATGACCCGCACTCCCACCAAGAGACATGAGAGCATAGGATCACCTCTAGGGGACATTGGTACTTGGCGGTGGGAGGGGATGTTGTACCATGACGAGTGTAGACACAAAGACTAGGGAAGTGTTTTGTTTTCTGGGTCCAATTTTGCAAATCGGACCCCAGATGCGAGATGAGCGCAAATAGACGTCGCCGTTTCGTCCGCCACGCGAAAAAGTGGTCCATGATCCGGTCGGAAGATCCCAAGGTGCCCACTATGCGGAGAATTGAGGAAAAATGTGTTGCTAAAATTAGTAACAAATAGTAATAAAAATAGTGCCAAAAAAATCGAGAACTGCAAACACAGCAACCTTGGAGGGAAACGAACCTCACCAAGACCTCACCAAGAGCGGCACGCCTTTTGGGTGGTTGCAAATTTCGACGAAACGCGAAACGGGGACGGTATCGTGGAGTTCTAAGAACAGAAAATTTGCTACTAAAAATACAGCCAATGTGCTAAAAAAGAAAGTGGCGTGCTAGATAAAGAATTAGCACTTGAAGAGGGAATCAGCACAATCGCTGGTCCCCGTGACGTCCGGTAACCTCAAAATAGGTCCAAGTGCTCCAAATGTCGCGGAAAACAAAAGCAATAAAACAACGTGGGTGAAGAGAACAAAGTAAAAAAATATCAACTTCATATGCCCCACAAAATCTGGAGTTCCAACCCAGCGGTCTAAGAACGACCCCATATAGCGGATGTGTCCCTCCCGCCGATGCACTTACCAAAGACTCCAACAAAAAAAATAGGAAATATTGGTGGGTCTTCACAACCATTGATCCGTGGAAATCTCTTGAGCAAGCGGTGACTGACTGTGCACAAAAAGAGCATGAACACGGTCCAGGAGTGATCTTCGTTACATATGCTCCTCTCCTGTCAAGCAAATCGGGGTGGAGGGTATTTTGGAGGTTTTGAGCCATGGTATGTGCATCTCTGCGGCAAATTAATAAGAAACAAACAAAGGGGAAACAAAAATTTTGTACAGGGTTGCGGAAGAGTGGTCTCAATTCCGTCAGTGCATGATCAAATACACCAAGAAATCCTTGACATCCAGACTAATCCCCTTTTTCTTAAGATAGTCTAGCCCCACCGTGGTATACCTCGGCAAAAAACTATTCAGAGGCTCCCAGCAGTCCCGCGAAGCGGCCAATCCTTTCGAACGAACCTTGTATAGCCTCCCCCCCGGGCATGGATGGGTCCGGATTGTCTGTTAAGTCCGGTCCTCGCGCCGTGCACTCAAACGTCACTGCTCACCCGTTGGGATCCGGGGCCCGTGGTCCGGGTTGCGTGTGGTCTCGATCCAGGAAGTTGTTGTCCCCCACCTAGACGGTATACACATCTTGTCCGATCTTGCGCACAATGACCCCTGGGATATACCACGATTGATGGCGATGGCGGGTCAACACGTCCTTGTGATGGCGCTGCACCCAAATGTTGTCCTTGAGGGAGTACTTGTGGATCCTGCCTTGCTTGAAGTACTTGGCCCTCCGCTCGTGCTCATCATGAAGCAACTTGAAAAAAATGGCCGCCGTGTCATCTGCTTCACTCATCATGGCGTCCGCGTCCCGGGCGACCTTGCCAGGGTTCATCCACGGGAGAGTTCCATCTACTCGTTCCCGCAGGAATAAATTGCAGTGGGGAAGTAGTCCCGTAGGCCCCGGTAGGTCATGGAACGCTTGTTAAACCCTCCAAATAGAGTTCAACCAATTCCTCCTTGGCTCCTCATTGTGCAACTGGCGGAACTTCTCGAATATTTGCCTCCCGGCGACGTCCGCGCGGCCGTTTGACCGGCTATGAGACGCCGCGGACTTGGCATGTCGAATCCCCATATGCTTGCACATGCTCTCCAAGCGTGAGCCCACAAATCAAGTCTCCCGGTAGCTGCGAACGACAGCCGGGACGCCGAAGATTGTCAGCCAATGCCTAATCATGGCTCGGTTGACGGTCTTGGCTTGGAGACCCACTCCATTGTGGTCTTTGTTGTCCTTCTTCTTGGACTTCTTGCCTGGAACCGCCACAATATACCCAGTATGTCGGTCCACGGCGGAAACCATACAATCATATTTCTCCCCCTCAATCTTGCCCGCAGGCATGGCAAACACGTCCGTGGCAATGGAGCGCATCGGTGCCTCGGGGATCGCAATATAAACCCGGTTCCCCGCCGTGGAATGGTTCGCGCTTTTCGTGGCCCTACACACGGCACAATCATTGCAATAACGATTCAACATTGCGTAGTATTCCGGAGGGAACTCCAACCTCCATTCGAGGTCTGGTTGCATCTTCTTCCGGCCCGGGGACATAAGTTGGGTGTTGTGCTGGTGATCAATGAGTGCATGTACACAGTTTTTAGGCACGAACAGCTTGTCATTGAGGAACACCTTGTCCTTGTCCTCCGTCGAGCCTTCGAGCCACTCATCGCCCGATGGGGCACTCACCACGTTCCAATGTTTGTTCCAATGCTCCGACGCGGCACAATCATTCGACCCTTCCCCCATGAGCACTGACTCCACATACTCCATGGGTGCCAGGAGACGTTCCTGAAAATTCTCTTCCATGAGAACTGAGACCTGGGGATCCCGTCGTTGGCTCAACTCCGCCTTGGATGCCATGACCACAAAGCAGTTGGTGTCACCCTCTTCCATGGCCTTTTCGAACTCAATGTTGCGTTTGGCCCCCTCCGCTTCCTCGGCGTGTCCATGGCTGGATTTGTCCATCCAAACCTTGCCAGCCGAAAGGGCCCAGCGACCGAGGCAATCGGTCACAGTGTTGTCCTTCCCGGGGACATAGACGACACTCAAGTCGAACTTGCCAAAGGTGTCGTGCCATGTGGCGCGCCTTGCTGCGCTACCCGAGGGGGCATCGGGATGCTCCTTGTGCCAAGCTCTAAAGTGGGAGATCGGAACATGCCAGTCCGATGTGGCGTGACGATTTGCATGGCGCGCACACGATGGCATAGGTCTCTTTCTCCCTCGCGGTCCACGTCCCACGTGGGCCTTGTGCTAGGACTCGACTCCAAAAGGCCACCGGGACATGTGTTCCTTCGCAGCGGACCTGATCAAGGACTGCCCCATGACATAGTCCAAGGCCTCCGTGCGGAGCACGAATCATTTGTCCGGGTCCACCAATAAAAGACCCAGTTGCCCCAATAGTCGTTCCTTCAACTTGGCGAACGCTTCTTCGGCTTCAGTTGCCCATGCTAATTTTTCTTGCTTTCCTTACAACCATCGAACGTGCCCACCTGTAGCATCTTGTGGAGAGGCCCCGAGAGATCCGCATACATTTGCACATATCCCGAATAATAGTTGCAAAATGCCATGAGAGACCAGAACTCACTGATGGTCTGGGGTTTTTCCCAATGGTGTAGGGCCGCCAAATTCCCGGGCACGGGTCGGTGTTGCCCGTGCCCAACCACATGTCCAGCAAACTCCACTTCTCTCACAAAGAGTGAGGCGTTTGTGGGCTTGCACACCATGCTGTGCTTGTCCAAGACGCCCAAAACTCGGTGCAAGTCCTTCTCGTGCGCCTCGATGAGCTCGTCGTCGGTCATGTCCTCGTTGCCCAGATAATGATATCATCCACAAATGGGTCGGCACAATCTCGTATGGGTTGTAGGGGATCCTCCAAGATGCGTTGAAAGGCGGCATTCGCATTTTGGCTCCCATGGGAACTACCTTCCATTGCATGGGCCCCAACGGAGTGGACATGGCTCGGCATGGCCTGGAGTACTCATGCAGCGGCATCTCGTGGAACCCGTGCTTCAGGTTCAACATCGTGAAGATGCGCTTCTGTTCCTGCTTTTGTAGGATGGAGTCAATCAACGGTAATGAGTAGGAGTCATGCTCGGTTTGTTTGTTCAACCTTGTAGCCGACAACCGATCTCCATTCACCCTTCTCCTTTTTTGGAATGATGAAGGCCGGGCTTGCCCACTCATGGGGTGCAGCCGAGGAAGGATGGCCTAGGAACCCCCCCCCCCCCCCCTCCTAGGGTTTTTCTACTCGTACATGTTACGACATCACCTGAAGACTTTGAACACAACCACTGCACCTTCAATGCGCCTACTTTGGGGGACGTTGGGTCCCGGGTTGGCGATGCCCAATTTTGGGGTGTTTTTGGAGACCCCGTTTTGGGCAACAACCCCCATAGGAACCCCCCTTGCTTCGTGGCTAGGAAGGGGGGTTCCTAGGGGAGGAACGCCCCCCTTCCTAGACCCCTTCCTGGGCAGGAACCCCCCTTCCTAGACCCTTCCTATGACCCTTCCTTTCCCGAGGCAATACCACACAAATCCGTTCGCTGGGGCCTGAATCGCATTGTGCCACCACATTGATGTTGTCACTGGTCCACATGCCGCTTGCCTCGCTTGACAGCGGCTGCACCGCGGCCTTGGCACACCTCGTACGATTGCAAACCAACACTCAATGTGTCGGTGTGCATCACGTGCCTCGTTCCGAGGCTTGTGATGCGGGGTCGCCAAAGGCACCAACCGCACATCCAGTTTTTAAGATGCCGCATGAACGGTTGGTTTCTATATTCCGTCGGAATACTGCGAAAAATGTACAAACTCCCAAAGCAACGCGCAAAAAATGCGATGTGACCACATGCCCAACGTACCCAAGGGGTCATGTGTGTGCACACCCCATTGCAATTTACCCCATCACTCCGCTAAACGGTCACTCGCGGACTCCAATTCCTTGAGTTCGGCTTGTGTTAGCCAATCCCTTTTGCGCCACGGTGCGTGCTTTCGATGCATTGATAATAACACATGCTGCATCAATAGGAAAAATTTAACGCCACCAAAGGCCACGTCAGGTAGGTTGTTGCGCAATAGAGCCACAACTCGGACATGTAATGCATTGGGTTCAAAAAACATTTTGTGAGCTGTTATATCAAATTTTCCGGCCATGGTTGGCCGGGGAGCCAACCGCTCAGCATGCGGAACATTTTTCACCACATTCAAAAGCTTGTGAAGCTCCAAAACCAAAGTTTTCCCTGCGTCCCTTGCAGCACGGGCAACGTCGGGTGCACCGTTTTCAATCAAATCTTTCAATGTCTCATTGACTCGCTTCACAATTGCGTTTGCAATATGACAGGAGCCATGCTCCACGTCACCAACGCGGTTGCATGGTCCAATTGCCCTCAAAAATGAGCCCCACTTGCATTTGGCCGGTACAGAATTGGCACTGCCAAGGAATCAATGTGCTAACTGCCCACCCAACATTTTTCCTTGTGATAATTGGCCGAAAGCATGGCTTTACCTGTCAAGGCACACACACTAGGGATGCGATTCCCCAAGTGCCAAACATCCACCGTGGACAAAACATCCAAAACATCCTGATTAAGGTTTGCCTTAGTGTCAATGGCCCGGAGACAGTGCGTGTCACCCGGACCATCAAGCGCCCACCACGTCGCCCAGCGTCGCACGTCGCCTGCAGCTGCTACAGCCCTTGACCTAATGGTCCTGTGGATGTCGCACTTAGTGGCCGAGGTCTGCCACAGTGGTGTGGCATCTGCGCAAATGATAATCAAGAGCCGTTCTTGGCGAGGGATGTGAAACGTACCACACACCCTACTCCACGTCAGCTGGCTTTGCACTACTTCAAGGAGTGGACATACAGCGGCAGATCGGCGTGATACCACCCCCGGTTAAACCTCCAGGGGCGTTGCGACATATGGCAGCATTTTGCTGCGGCCCTCCATTAATTCCTTTCGTGTACCATTGCGCTCTCATTTTAACATGTTGCGCGCGGAGAGGCTCATTTGGTGTGCCGTTTGCAACACTTGGATCACTTCCTCGGAGAAATGTTGTTCGTCCTCATCGCGCACCTCGTCGCTGCTAGACTCAATCACTATACTGTTACCGGTTGTGCGCACAACGATGTCGTCATCTCCAAGCACAGCGTCCACAACCTGGGCAATGTATTTCCATCTCTGTTGCCGTGCATCAACATGCACATCCCTATACGGGGTCACACAAACGACACTGGCAAGGAAATAGGCAACGGCCTTTTGCATTACATTTAAAATGAAAGTCTGCCAAGAATTGTGAGGGCAGGATGTGCACTGAAAGTGCCACACGAACCCCACAGGAACCCCCTTTCATGCATAGGAACCCCCCCCCTTCCTGGCCAGGAACTGTCCCAAGAACCCCACAGGAACCCCCCTTCTTGTACAGGAAAACCCTTCCTAGACCCCTTCCTGGACCCCTTCCTGCACAACCCCTCCCCCTTCCTGTACAGAAACCCCCTTCCTGTAGCCCTTCCTAGACACTTTCTGCACACGAACCCCCCCCCTTTCTTTACCTAGTGTTTCAGTGTACTGCCCCATCGCAACCGCAAAAGATGTTACCCGGGTCCTCTCAAACACCGCTGTCACATGGGGGCCAGACAATGTATCCTTGGCTGCATTCCAACCACACATGCCATGCAATAGCGTCCATGCTTGGAGAGCTCCGAAATCTCGGTGGTGCCGCCAAGGGTGAAGCTATGTGAAGCTCCCCGCTCGTGGCACCACCTTACGCGCCCTGCGCACAACGTGACTACTATCCTACGCCACTATCGCGCACAAAACAAGATAAGGGTCAGATATGCGTCAGGGTTACACCAAAAAGGACTAGTTATTGGTTATGGGTTAAGGTATGGTTTCTATTTGCGCACTGCATCGCACAACCCTTGGCGCATTCGCACGGCCTTGCATGCATGCGTGCAATCTTGGGATTGGGCTGGTCACAGCACACGTGTACTGCAACCACCAGGACGCATCTCCCTCTCAGTGTGCCACCAAGGGTTGTCTCTCCACGTCTCATGCCCACACAAGTTGGCAGAACCCAAGTACCCCTCAACGGCCGCCAAAGCCGGAGGGACATTCGGGATCCTTGCGCTCTCATCGCCACCGCACCTCGCCACTCCTCATCACTTGCTGGGGCTGCGATTCTGGCCGTACGTCCGGTTGAGGATGCTCAACGCCCGGTCACATTCCGCAGCTTTCTCCTCCAGCAGAGACTCGGCCTTGACCTTGCCTGCTTGCGGCTCGCGCGCCGCGTCTTCGGCAGCTTCCAACCCGTCTTCCAGGGCAACCAATTGTGCCCGCAAACTTGCAATGGTTGCCTCGTGCTTGAAAATCGGTTCCCGTGCTTCGCGCTCCTTCTTGGGTGCCTGGTCCGTGGCCCGATCTGCCCGGGTCTTGCCGCCACTTGCCATCGCCTTCTCAACGGCATCAGGCAACACCTCCTTCAACGCCGTGCGCACAACCTCCTGCAACCCACGTGCCAGCGCGTGATCACTGTCCCCGTGGCCATTGCCATTGGATTTACCTGCCCCGGGCTGCTTGGTACGCGCCCAGTGGAGGGGGAGTTGGTGATGACGGTCCTCGGAGCAGGTCGCTTCACAGATCACCGCGCCGCCCTCTCTGATTGCTCCGACTTGACCTCGGCCCCAAGGTGCTACCACAGTGGCTGTGTACCTGTGTCCGTACCGGGCTCCTTCTTCACGTGTGAGCGTCCACCCAATTAATCCTGTTCTTGCCGCTTGCGGTATTTCTCAAGCAGCTCGTCGACGGCGTCCTGCACCTCAATGGGGACACCGGCATCCAAACCCGTCAGCCTCGCCAGACACTTCAGCGTCTTGAAGCTGATCTTCTCGCTCTACACCAAGAAAGACCATGTGTTGCTGGCCTTGGCATGGCCAACAAGGCACAAGTACTGCGCAACCACGTACGTCGACGATCTTGCCATGTCCTACATGCCCCTTGGGGCAGCTCCGCCAGACTGTCCGTACATGTCACTGGCAACCACAGTTGCAGGGCAGTGGCTGCCTTCCCCTTTCCGGACGGTCAGTGTGCAGTCGCAATACCAGACCGTGCCCCCTTGCCTAGTCACAGGACTGTGCATGTCCGTGATGGTCAGCGTAGATTGCAACAGCCATGTCGGAGGGTCTTGAAGACTTGGTGCTCGCCCATCGACACCCCGCGCAGCCTCCGATGGTGCCACTGGTAGCGGGGCTTCCTGCTCCTCCTCATCGACGGACTTCAAGACCAGCCGCGGGTACACGTCGACGTCAGCCTGAAGAGAAGTGCGCAAAATGCGAGTGACGAAAGGGGACAGGAAGGGGGTTCCTTCGCAGGAAGGGGGGGGGTTCCTCTGGAGGAAGGGTCCGCGATGGGTCTAGGAAGGGGTCCAGGAAGGGGGCGTCTTGTGCACGAAGGGGGGGGGTTCCTGTGCAGGAAGGGGGTTCTTGGGGGGTTCCTGGGATGGATCCTGTGCAGGAAGGGGGGGGGGTTCCTTTGCAAGAAGGCGGTTCTTGGGGGGTTCCTGGGACGGTTCCTGTGCAGGAAGGGGGGGATTCCTGAGTGGGGTGCACATGCCACAGCCCACACACTGTGCCGAGTTCGAGCCCTCAAACAGCCCTCCCCTTGCGGTGCTACTACCGCTGACCCTTGGCAACGAGTACTGACCATATATTTGCCGCATTGCATTGTGAGCCCCTCCAACCAAAGGCCCTCTGATTCAAAGGGAACGAAGTGTCAACCAGCTGGCATGCCCACCAAAAGGCTTGCTCGGGTGCCACCTTGGTGTTGCGAACGATCGCCCCGGCCGCCACAACAAGCTCGTGTCCACGGGTTTGGGCTCGGGTGGTGCCATTTAGCCATCCGGTACACCAAAACGCCACTGCTCTCCTCGGTACCCCGGGCGAATCCTCCGAAGCGGCCGTTCACCACCACCGGAATGCTCCCATGCGGCGTAACCAACAAGGCGTGTTGTTCCGATCTCGGCCAGGGCAGCCACTCGCTCTGGTGTGCATGCCCCGCAAGTGGGCAGTCCTCCGACTTGGGGGTTGTGTCAGCCGGAATCACATGTGGTGAGGCCGCTGCCTCGTAATGCCTGGTTGTAAAGCGTTGCCCATCCGATGGAATCAAACAGGTCACCATGTGCTGAAGGGCAGGGACACGACTCGGGTCAACGACCTCGGCACTCCCTGGATCGGATGTTGCTGCTGCTGCTTCAGTGTTGCACTTGATGCACTTGATCCCCGTGTGATTGCGGCAAAGGACTTGCACTCCACAACCAAAACTCTTCTCACGTGTCGGCTTCCGGCGGCATCCGAAGATTCCACAACTCACAGCGGCCTTGTGCGCCCAAAACGGGGGTGTGATGGCGTGGGTGGTGGCGTAGGACACGGTGTGCATTGACATCCCCCAAAACCCAATAGTACGGCGGGACCCCGAGTCCGCGGCCAATGACAGGCCGCCTCCTTCATGCACCACTGTCAAGCAGATCACCCACAGGGAACCCCTTCTCATTGGCATGCGGTGGATGATCCAAGGCCGAGGGAAAGTAAGGGCAGACATGGCGGCGAACTGTGCGCAAAAATCATCGTCAAGGATACCCATCGACAGTGCCTAGAACACGGAGAGGGCGATGCCATCCACAGGAAGTGACGCTGGTGGGAAATCTCGCTGCGGCAGTTGTCGAACGTGGGTGATGGACTCGATGTACCCTTGCGTCATGACGTGCAGCATCATGCCCAAGATCGCCTCCAACTTGGCCTTCACACGCGTCACCATGGCCGTCAGGAGCGGCAGGTCCCACAGCTGGATGTGTTCCTTCCCATCTGGATGCTTGGACATGTCCTCCGGCTTCCCCCCACACCATGTTGCGGTCCAGCGGGTCCTTAGCTCGGCCAGCAACTGGGCGGTTATGGTTGAAAATGAGGGCCCAGCGCTCCTCGGCTATCGCCAATGCCTCCTTGTGCGCCTCCTCCACCTCATACTCCGCAAAAAAACCCCGGATGAACAAGTGCTGCAGGCTGGCAAGCTGGCTAGGGTCGCTGTTCACGGCAGTGGGGCAGTCCCTCGGCAGCTCCAACAAGGGGTCGTCGTGCATGACAAAGAGCGGGGTGGAGGTGGCGGGGAGGGCAAGCATCCCGCTGGCCGCATAGGCACTCGGCACGGTGCGCCCGGGGCCATCGCCGTTCCACTCCCACGCTGAGCGATTGGAGAGGGAGTAGAAGGGGCGGGTCTCCTCCCCGAACTGCGGCGGATCGAAGAAGAATAGCTTCCTCTTGGTTTCCTCCTTGCACCCCTCCTTGGCAAAAGTGGCGGGCTTGGGCTTCGTGGAAGCGAAGCGGAGGGTGGTGGGCGGCTAGGCATCCACAAGGGGGGCAGCCATGTAGTGGCTCTGGATCCAAGCGTGGTCGCACGGTAGGCGGGTGGACAGTGACTCCAGCAAGGAGGAGTAGTCCGCACCGCTGGGCCGCACATGGAAAGCGGTGATATCGGAGTTGCGGCGCACCGTCTCGGCAATGAGGTTTGAGAGGGCACAGGGGTCCCTGTCGCGGAGGATGGACTTGGTGATGTGCACCCGGCCAATGGTCGTGCTCGGCGGCCACAGGGGTTCCTGTCACGGAGGATGGACTTGGTGATGCGCACCCGGCCAATGGTCGTGCCCGGCGGCCAAGTCGCGGCGGAGTTGGTTGCGATGGCGGTGTCGTGGAATGTCTACCCCTCTGGAAGGGAGCAGCCACATGTACCGGCGGGGCTTGTGACGGGCGCCATCCAATCCCAAGTGAAGGGACGGGCAGACATTGCGAAAACCGGGGTGCCTCTGAGGGGCAGGAAGGGTCATAGAAACGGGGGCTCCTGGCCAGGAAGGGGGGGGTTCCTGCCCAGGAAGGGGGGTTCCTACCAGGAAGGGGTCTAGGAAGGGTGCCGAAAGGGTCTAGGAAGGGTTTAGGAAGGGTCTAGGAAGGGGGGTTCCTACCAGGAAGGGGTCGAGGAAGGGTGTCGAAAAGGTCTACGAAGGGGTTTCTAGGGGGGTTCCTGCCCGAAAAAAGTTGACTCCCATGGTCCGACACCGGGGTCGTGACAGTTCCTATACGCTTCTTTTAACCCCCAAAGCACCCCCCATAACTATGGTCCGTTACTTTAGCAGTGCACTACCATGTCATTTTGAGGGGGGTTCCTAGGCCACCCTTCCTTGGCTGCACCCCACACTATCCGAGCGTTCAATCAAACCACGCTCAGTAAAATTCCATCAAGAGTTTCTTCATCGCCTCCGCTCATTCTCCTTGCCGTTGACGTTCCCGGTGACAATAAAGTTTCAGGTTCGGTTACAGCTTGATCTTGGCCGTACGGAATTTCTCAGCCCCATTGGGTTCTTGTTGGCAACTCCACTAAATAGCCGCGGGCCAAAGTTCGTCACCCACTCTCGCAAAACCCCATTTCGGAGGGTCGCACCCTATGGGACCATCGTATTGGTCGGCCAAATGGTCCATAACTCTCGCGACGAAGTCATCCTTGTCGAACTTCCCAGTCACCAACACCCGGTTGTCCCACCAATGGGGTGACTTGGCCTCGGCTAGATGCTTCCGAGCAGCGTCTCGGTCATGCATCTCCATCTGCACGTAGGCGACAACCCAGTTAATCTCCGGGTAAGAGAGTACGTCAACACTCCCCGTAGGGGTACTCTTCCCCTCAAACATGACGCTCATAGGCAAGGCCTCTACCCACCTGATGAATGCTTCATCACTAGTGGGTTGGCACTGTGAACCATCAACCAAGCAAGCCTTGTTACTCCAAGCTTGTCTCGGGGAGGGCATAGGTATACCCTTGGCGTCGATGAACAACTGCTCCCCGGGTTCAAATTGCATCTCGCTGACGATGATGGATTCCAAAGTCGGCTTCAGATCCTCAGGCGGAAATGGGCTGGATCATATGCCCATCACGACCAGGATACCCCTTGCTCTATCCACAACGATTTTGTTCACCGTATGTTTGGTGTCTTCCTTAGCACAATGCCAGTACATGGGCCCCCACTCCTTCAATCCCCAATGCCTTGACCAAGCAGAGTCCCCCTTGTGCCAATGCCTCGTACACTTCCTGAGCTGCTGGGCGTCCCAGGAAGCAAATGTTTCTGTCTCGGGTTTTTAGCCTCGAAGTTGCTGAACTATGCGATCGTACACCTGTGGCGCTATGCCATATTCCATGAGATGGCCTCCGCGGTCCCCATTGCACTTGGTACTCACAGACTTGACCGCCCGCACGATTTTGTCCTCCTCATCTCCGGTCAGCTGAGATAATCTTGGGGCATGGTTGGTAGATTGCCAAGTAAGACGCCGCTCGTGTCCAACCAATGTGGTGCAGTGAGGAAGAGCTCCAATGGCGTTGCTCACCATAAAATCGTACCTCATAATCATATCCCAATCGGCAATATCCGCGGCATTAAAATTCATGGAAAGCACGATCGACTTCGACAAATCACGTCGGTTCAAGCGATCGTGTTCCTAAAATCCCATGCCGATAGTGGCTTCATGGGTACCCCCACCCATAATTTTGCCATTGCCGACCTTCAAGCGCACCGGTATTCCGTGGCTTCAGAAATTCATCCGAAAACAACCCCTTCTGAACCAAGCTCATTTGGGCGCCTGAATCCAACAATACATTCGCAATCACTACTTTTTTTGTAAACCTTACTAGCACTTTCAAGTTCAAGCGCCATTCGTCTCGATGCGGAGTATGAACAACTCTCACGGCCTGCAACTCTAGTACGCTTGAAAGCATCAATAGTTTGAGCGTATGATCCCGGATAGTGTGGATCTTGGGCTGGGCATGCCCGTTCCCGGAGCTCTCCGTGGGCTCTCTATCATTTACTTGGGTGCAGCCCAAACCCATACGCACTTCCCTTGGAAGGGCGTTCCAGGGGCTGAGGCTGGAAAAGCTTAGCTTACTTGGCACTTCCGGAGCCCTCTTGGGTACCCTGTGTACCTTCCTTCTTTTGATTTTGCTGATTTGTGGCGGAGTGGCCTCCGATGTTCCATCCCCGTGGGGGCCTCTCTAGGTCCGGCTACTGCAGCACCGTCCTGCTGCGAATCACAAGGGCCTTGACCTCCCATTCGTTCTGGCAAATTTTTCAAGTCCTCCGTGGCTTTCCTTAGCGAGTCAGCAACCTCATCAATTTGCTGAATCCGGCGATTACTCCCGTGGCTCGGTCCAACATGTCCACCTCCAGCTTGTCTCTTTTTCCATTTGCCAATCGCGCTTCTCCTTGGGGACTTTTTCGGGGTGGGCTTGGAAGTATGCCCGGTTGTCTTCCTCGTATACTTTGCATGTTTTATGCTCGTGCGTATGGGATCGCCCCTACCCATAGCAGAGCCATCACCCACCATGCTCCCGCCGGTACTCGGTGGAGCTCATCTGGGGGTTTCCTATTTTCCGCGGCTCCTTTCCTTGACAGGGTGGTGCCTCCTCCGACGCTCTCTGGTGCATCTTGTATTTCTCAATGACTCCCATCCTGCCGCAGATCGTGATTATTATGGCCATGACGGTCCTCAATGTGAGGCTCGCTTTTGGAATTAAGCTTCGATTCCATGCTCACATACTGGACTATTGAGTCCAGACTCATGCGGACTGGGATCACCTGCATCGTCAGCTTCTCTCCACCTCTCCATTCCAGTTGTTGAGCCGTAGGAGACGTCCTCCAGCCATGGCCCCAACCACTTCAACATAGACCGGTTTTTTCATGGAGATCATCCGGTCCACCTCTCCCAGGTGGCGCCGGAAGTACTCCGTGATACGAGGATGCTGACCTTCCGGCGACATAATGTGTACCGCGATACGCTTCTCGGCCCGCTTCTTTTCTTCGTCCTCCAAACTTTTTTTCCAGTAGGTTGGTAGTACATCACACAGGAGATGGCAAATCTCGCTTGATTTCGACCAATCCTCAACCTGCTTCAGAAGCCGGCGGTACTTGTCGAGATACCTCCTCCAATCCCTCAACCGCAACTCCCAACGCTCCAAGTTGAGGGGTATTGACCAAAGATCATCCAGCTTTTGGTTTGGGGTATCCACTCTTTTTTCTTCCTCCAACGAATCCAAACATTGGTCCTGCGTAATGATCCTCTTCTCCTGAATTTGATAACATAAATCCGGCTTTAGCTCAGAGGCCAAACGGTGTGGAAAAGTGCAGCATGCCCACTTGTCACGGACATCCTGCCGCATCTCACCTGCGTCTTCCTCGGCGAAATCTTCCTAGTCGAGGATGAAGTAGTCTAGGTTGCCAGGATTGGTGTCGTAGTACGGAACAGTCACACCTCGGAGGTCTTCGATCCTCACGGCATGCCCAACATCCGAAGCGATGACGCCCCCAACGCGGATTCCTCCTGAACTCCTATTACCTGGGGAGTGGGAATATACGCCCTTGATTTCCGTGTCTTCACGCGGGGTTGAGCTTCTCCCACGCTCCGACCTCCCATAGTCCATATTGCCGAACGCGGGTCCCACACCCATGGATCCTCCGCTCTTCCACTTGAACCATCTCGGCGAGCCGCTGATCTCAACGCTTCTTCGTCCACACGTGCCGCATAAGCAACTCTGCTGTCAAAGATCGGCGCGGCTTGAGGGCTGCTCATGTCGGTCTCAACGGTCTCCTCAAGGGTATCACGCTTGGGTGTAACTATCCCCGAGCCATTTTCCGGCGTCCTCTCCTCCAACATGACACTGGCCGAGCATAGTGGGATGGGCCTCAATAATGAGGGGTCAACCCGTGGCTGACCATATGGGGCCGACTCCATGGGTCCCTCCATGGGCGCCACTCCTTCTGTGGCTGTCCTCAAGGTCGTCACCGATCTGGGCAAAGACTCCGGGGCTAGATCCCGTGGCAGGTCGGGGCCTGGTACCGGGACGGGCGTTGGAACTCCTCCGCGACTCTCCACCTCCCTCATGCTGCCTTCGACTGTCTCCAAGTACTTGATCATGTTGTGCACCAACCTGTGTCGCTATACCACCTTTCTCTCCAGCTTTGCCGCGTAGTCCTGTTGATGTGACCGGATTATCCTCAGATCGTTGTCGACGATTGCCTGATCCTCAAGAATTCCTGTGGTAGTGTCGTCCAACTTGTCGATCCTATGAGCAAGGGCATCTTTGCACACCCGGGGATAACTTCCAATGAGGAATTCCACATCCCGGCAATGGGAGTGATCTCCACTCGCCATGTCCCCGCACGCCACTTACTTGGCGTCCTCGTGGGGATGGCGACCATCTCCTTCAGGATCCCAAATTTCCTGTGGCGGATCTCCCGGAGCTCCACGCTCTTTTCCTCCACGCATTAGAGTGTCGCCTACTCCCGTTACCGTCCATCCTCCAACCTTCTTCACCGTCTCCTGCCACCCCCGTGGCAGCCGCTACCGTCGCCCCGAACTCGGTATGTCGTGGGACTCTGGTTGTGGCTACTCTTCGCGGCAGAGATTCCCACTCTGCATCATGAGCAAGTTTAGGATTGGCGGTGGTATGCCACCGGCCCACCGGGAAATTTGGCTCTATGCTGGTACTATCCGAAGGGTAGCAAGTATGATATCCCTCGTAATGCGACGGAGCACTGAACATCCAGCGGACCGGGCTCGGCGCCATTTCCATTGCCGTTTCCGCATCCCCCTTGGATGGTTTTGGTGAACCATGTTTTCGGTAGCACCGTGTGTTTAAGCCGCTGTTGCAGCTCATTCCATCCTCTTCCACGGGTACTCGGGAATGACAATGTTTTCGACATGATCCTTCACAAAAAATGACGATGTTGGTACCAGTACCCATCCTGCTTTCCAAGTGTTTTGCTTCTTCTCTGGATGGTTTTGGCGAACCACGTTTTCGGTAGCACCGTGTGTTTGAGCCGCTGCTGCACCTCATTCCATTTTCTTCCACAGGTACTCGGGAATGACAATGTTTTCGACATGATCCTTCACAAAAAATGACGATGTCCTCCATGTTAGTACCAGTACCCATCCTTCTTTCCGAGTGTTTTCTTTCCTCTCGGGCTTCAACCAACGATTCCTGGATGGCATCCTCAATGACGACCTCAGGTCCATTTGGAAAGGCCTCTTGAGGCCCCAAGCTCCCCGGGTAGTGGTAGGCGGCCGGTAAACCTCTGCTACCATTAAGAACGTTTGTAGGACCGGCCCATGCCATTGTGCGAGCTCTACCGCCTATTCCCGATTTTTCCACCTTCTTCCCCATGACCCCCATTGTCCTTGATCTCACCAAAGTTTCCATGCTTTGTAAAATCCCAAAAATATCCCGCAAGCCGACTCCTTGGAAACCCTTGCAACAAAGTCCAAACACTTGATTAGCAAACTCAAAGGAACTCAGGCGTACCATCAACACATGGACATTGTCATGGAGAAGGGAACAAATAAGGACAATGTTGGGCAAATGGAGAGGAAATAGAAACAGAAGCCGTGGAATTGGATATGCGAATATCGAAGACGATGTTGCATCCCTATTCCAAGAATCGATTTACATACCATGCACATTCGAACTATGTGTTCCTTTGCGGACATATGACGCCATGCTAGCACAACCTCAATTCAACACTTTGAGAAAACGACATTGACTCATGGGAGGTCATGCAAGGCAAAATGATATCAATGAGGTACGATTATTGCATGGCGATACACAGCGAAAATGATATACAACACAATGGCATCATTGGACTCTTCATAAGTGTGGCCCCACATGGCCCATCCTCACTCAGCCCTACAAGATGGCAAAACTGCAATTGAGAACATGAGTTCCAAACATAAGAAGTGTTCTCACCGTGGATCAAGCGTGACACCATGGCCCCCATGCACACAAAGTACGGCATGGCCACATACATGACTTGTCCACACTCATGAATAACCAATGAAGACATATAACGACCTTCCGATGAGGATCATTAAAGATGAGTCTGGAGAGTGACCTGACGGCAATGGCAAACACTACCTGACACCTGGCCTGTGTGACACATATATCATCATGATGGCATTGCCTCGGTACTTCACCCCGGACGCCGGGTGCCTATCCCTCAGCAATAACGTACACAATGGCCCGCAAGTGAACACGCCTGGCGGGTTTACTTGTTGCTTCAAGACTAGACATCAAGAAGGGCGAGCCCACCAAACTTCACATGTTTAGTGTATGCGACATATTAGTTGCTTGGCTCCCTACAGATGCAGTGTCGTGAACCAAAGCCACGAATAAAGTGCAAAGCCAATAGACAACATATGTCTCATCTTCTCACATGCTTGGACAAGCCACTCGGTCCCATCACTTGGTGCCTAATTGCTTGGGACCCAATGGCATTGGCATACACAAATTGGCATGTGCATTAAAAACAATCCACACATGGACATGTCACATTCAATATCATCTATTTGCATGTTCGTGTGACACTGAACCAATTCAATGCATGCTACTTAGGGAGAGATTGGGTAAGAAGATGCCCCGGGTCACATGAAGAGACCTAGACCCGGCCCGCGGAGAGAGTGCTCATGGAGAGATATCCCCGGTCCAATGAGAGCACATCCATGGTCACATTGTCCTATCCCAAGGAGAGGTAGTCCGGCCTCAAAGAGACATTAGCCTGCCCCAGTCCAAGCCTTGAGAGAGATGGTCCTGCTGCAGTCCATGCTCTGAGAGAGAGACCCTCACCAATCCATGCCCGAGGATAGAGAACTTCCCTAGTCCATGGCCGAGGAGAGAAACGCCACCAGAACCCAATGCAGAGAGCATGCATATGGAGAGAGAATTTCGCCTAGCCATGACCAATGCGAGCAGGCATGCACTTGAAGTGAGAATATGCGACATCCTTTGAGGAGTATCCCAGCACCCAATTGTTAAATCAAAGGAGCTATCTCATGCCATACTGCATGTTGACAAGAGAGGGGTAGTAGATCACCAACCATGTTCGACCAATGATATGAAATCATCATTCATACACATCCCGGACGTCAACGAAGTAAGATGGCAACACACAAATGAGAGGATACCATCAAAGGTATAAGTGCAATTCTCCACCTTTAGCATGTCCACACACTACACGTGCTCACAACATGTTCAACACACACCGTCTCCAAGGATTGACCCTCTGTAATTCAATGGAAGATCAATATGTCACGACGCATAGGCAAAGCAAACAAATGATATGCAAAAGAACAAAGACTTGCATTGCCTTGCAGAGCAACGACCAACGTATCCCACAACCCGCGGTGCGTCTACCTATGCTTCCATTGGTCTTACCCCTCATCCCCCTCGGAAGATACCCCATGTGGCTGGTAGCTTTCGCTATGACTACTGACTACCACTGTAGCATAGATAAGGACGGCCTTGGTTTCCGCGAAGGTACTCCCACAACACTAGCCCATAGAAGTGATCAACGTACGTACTACAGATGCCCATAGTCTTCCTCCTGTTAGATTAGTGATTCTAATTTCCACATGGTAGATCTAACACTATTAGCACCAAACACGATGTACCCTTCGTGAACGGGGGATAAGTGGCCGTTTGAATCGCGGGCGAATATTCACGTGAATCGACCCAAATTTTGAGGTTTTCGGGTGAAAACGCCATATTTTTGGTTCCGTCTGAGGGATTTGAGGGGCTAAAATGCTTCCCCCAACTTCATTACGCATCATCCAATGAAGGTCCCGCCCCAAAGGCATCGACCATGCCCAAACCGCGCCCCAAACGAGAGGTTCCAAAACCTGGCAAGCCTGTAGCCGCTTCATAGGCGTGAATTCACGTGAATTCGTACGAAATTTGCACGAATTTCGTACGAATGTCGTACGAATTTCACGTGAATTCAGATGATTTTACACAAATGTTACTAGTGTGCACCCCATGATTTGTCGTAACACCCCAGGTAGGCTCTCCACTGCACCCCTGCATGCACCCTGGCCACAGACAACAATGGTCTGCGTTCGCGTTGTGATCTCCTGTCCGTTTCTTGCGACACTGAACCGCCGCTGTAGAGTGTGAAGGTGCTGCATGTCGGTTAGAAGCCGTCTTCTTGTACGGCTTGCATACGTTTGTACACTTATGGGCCCTTGCCGATTTTGTGCCCTTTTGGTCGCATCACACCCATGCGACCAGAGGGTATCATCAATGGTGTGGGTGTCCACAACCAGTTGCACCCCTAGTCTGCCCCGGAGGAGGCTTAGGCCCCCGCTGTTGCGCAACATGCGCTTCAGCCTCCAGTGACTTCCCTCCATGGCAAAGCAGGAGAACTCTGACAAGATTCTCCACTTCTTTGCAAAAAAAATACATGTGGTTGATCCAAAGATGCGTCCACAGAAGTTTGCCCCACTAGAGCTCATTGTGGACGGTGCCCATGACTATGCAATGGTTCCGGAGCCGCCCCAAGTCGGCCCCGGAGAACCATGCGGAACGCCAAGCGTATACACACATGCTTGCAAAATTCTCCCACAACGTTTTGCACACCGACTCCCAACTTTTTCCTCCTACTTGATGTTGCCTCACACTAGGATGTTGTATGGAAGCATCTATTACCTTCTCCCAACCCATGTTCCGCATGCAATGGATGGCATCAGCACACTCCATCCTTACCTTCCCCTTGCTGTTTGCCTTGTCATTGTTCAATGAGGCACGGGTGCAAGTTCGTGCTGCAAGCCGTGCCTCATCTAGAACCGGTTGCAGCATGGTGCGTACCACAGTGCCTTACCCGTCAATTCTACAACTAGGTCCCGTGTTCCGTTGATGCCACACAACAGGACACGGAGGACCCCGTGGAGGCCATAATCAGGTACTCGCCTATCACTTGTAATGGTCCTAGATATAGCACCTATGGCAACAGTCCCATCTCAGTTGCCGTCTATTGCACTTGCTGTGCCAAAGGTAGCAAGGCAAACAGCACGGTTGCGCATGCAGACCCAACACACGGTGGCACCAGGGGATTCTGCCTTCCATTTGTGGCAGCCCGCCATGAGCACCTGTGCTTTCCCATCTGCACACAGAAAAAAAAGGGATTGCTTATCATTCCCTTCGGTATCTTTAAAACTTACAGTTGCGGCCTTGGGCAACTCGTCATCAAAATCCATTTCTTGGGAGGCCGCGTAGAGGGTCTCCCACTTTTCACTGCCCCCCAGTAGCCACCAACTACATTGTTGGTCTGGGCTGGCGGTGCCACCAAGCGTGCAATGGACGTACGAGGCCTTATGCCTCGATGTACCAGCAACCGCAACAGGCAACCAATGCAGCCGTCGGTCCCCGGGCTGCATGATGTCCAAGGGTGGGGGTGGTCGACACTTGTACAGGTGGCCGATGCGGTTGGGTAGGCAGCAGGCCGCACCATGGATGGTCGTGTTGTCTCCCGTATAGGCAGTGAACGCCCGCAACTCCGGTAACGCTAGCTGCCGAAGCATGCCGTACACCTAGTCCCATACCACACCGTACGTCATGCTCCCCACAAGGTACCGCGACTCTATCCTAGGGAGGTGCAACGACCGGATCCGCCAACCGGCCATAATCAACCTCTCCTCCATGGTGGGCTCAGGCGGGACGGGCACTACAACTCTTGTTCCTTGGGTAAGCACTATTTGCCCGGTGTCGGGCAGGTACTTAATGGTGTAGGGTGCTGCAAGCTCCTTGGTAACAACTTGCTGGAGCTCTTGTAGGCGCCTCCGTCGTGTATGATCGGCTACCAAATCGAATGGCTCCTTGGGCCGCGGCATGGTGTTTGGTACAAAGCCTGTGGAATTGGGTACGTTTTTATCGGAGGTTTCTACCCTCCCCATGCTCAAGGTGACTAAATTTGCTGAAATTCACGTGAATTTCGTATGAATTTCACGTGAATGAATGTGTGTGAATACTAAGGCTTCTGTCAAATTCGCACGAAATTCGTACAAATTTCACGTGAATCTGAGCGAATTTTTTCAAAAAAAAAGAATTGACTCGTCCTTTTGCCCTCGTTGGCCCTCACAAAGCAAGCACAGGATAAAGCTCAGGGGTTACCGCACACCCGTTCCAATGTCCACTTGTTTCACCATTTCGGCTGATACCCTCACCAGTGCAGCACATCGACTGGCACAGGATACCCCCACTAAAATACAAACAGGGCTGAAGAAAATTTCGCAAAGTGGGGGGGGAGTACCCCACATGTCGTTCAAATTGCCCATGCCGGGGGGGCATGAGCTTTGTACATATATTCATATATAAAGATGTACGATTAACATCCGTGCAGGTTAGAAGGAACAGGTGGTCCCAAAGTTAAAGGGTGAGCTACCCCCCCCCGCCCTGGAGCATAGCTGCGGCTAGCGGAGCCCTGGGAGCTCTGCTCCACCACCACCTCAGCGAAAGGGGCATCCATCGCCGAAGATGTGACGCGGTGGGGGGGATACTGCCGGCGCACGTCCTCGTGGGCGGCGGTGACCCTGGCCATGTCGGGCGCCACGGTGTCCACCTCGACCTGCAGGCCACTCGCCAGCATGGCCATCCGGAGACCCGTCAACAAGGCTGACATGTGGCCGGCGCATGCCTCGGCCTGGGCATGCTAGGCCTGCACGCCAGCCAGAAGGTACCGGACACCGGCAGCATTGCCACCCCCCCCCCCCCCTGTCCATCGGGGGGCCCTCGGCACCCTCAGCCCCCTCCGCTCCCTCTGCCGGTGGCTTGCCGGTGCCCCCGCGGCCTTGCGCGCCGTCCCCAAGGAGCGCTCCAGCGTTTTCACCCTGGTGACTAGGCGGTCCCTCTCCCTGGTGAGCTCCGCCAACCGCGTCTCGGCGGGCCGCCTGTCGTCATTGGCCCTGAACAAGCGGGCCTCGAGGTCGCGGTTGGCGGCCTCCGCGCTCATGGCGCGCACCTCCCACGCCCCCGCCCGCTGCAGCTTATGCTGCTGCTCCACCCACTCCCCCACCGCCCCCCTGTGCCCCCGCCTTGCCGCCGGCTCCGCCCGCTCCGCCGGGGTGGCCGTCCGCGGGGCTTTCTGGGGGGGGGCCAGCGGTGTCCCCTTGCGGGGGGGGGGGGGGGGGCTTTCCGCTTCCGGGCCGAGGGGCGGGGGGGGGCGTCCTCCTCCCCCGTGACGTCAATAACGTCAACCCCCCCTTCCGCCGCCTCCCCACATGGACGCGCATGGCAAGCCATGCCACGTCCACCCACTCCGCCTTCCGCTGCTCCCACACCATGATCACATTCAGCCCAAGGACCCCAACCGTGGTCACCGTCCCCTCCTCCCCAGTCCGCGCCACTCCTGTCTGCACACACCAGTGCCCGCTCACAAGCCGTTAGGCAAACATGCCCACCGGCTCCTGCCCCTCGGGGAGGTGGGAACCCCGCATGACCACAATCGGGCAGGGGAAGGAGATGCAGACGGCGCCCTGCACCCCCTGGGCCTGCAAGGCCAGGTCCCACACGGCAGAGAGATGCCGCTGCCGCCCGTCAGGCCCGGTCGCCACCCTCTGCGTCCATGCCGGATCCGGCTGCCTGGGGCCGAGGGTGACCCGGACCAGGGATGGGTCGAGGTGGGCGGTGCCCAGGTCCTCGCGGGACGGCATGGGGACAACCACCTCCCGCACGGCATGCTCCGCACTGGAGCTGGCCTCGCTGTGGCCCCCTGCAGTGCGTCCAGAACGCCGCGAGGCCGGCCTCGCTCGGGGCCCGTCCACAATCGGTGCCGCGGGCCGCCTCGCTCTCCTGCTCGGGCGCCTGCACACGGGGCCGGGGCATGAATCGGCGCCGGGTGCGGTGCCGAATGTCTAGCCACCACGCGTGGAACGGGAGCTACCGACAGGGAGAAGTGTGCATGCACATGCAAGGCACCAATGGAGAAAGGGGGAGCAAAGATGGAGCAATGAAACAATTAAACGAACAAATTGGACGAAATTCACAGAAATTCGTACGAAATTCGTACGAATTTCGTGCGAATTTCACATAACCTTCTGCAATCACACCCAGGCATTCACGTGAAAGTCGTACGAAATTCGTACGAATTTCGTAAGAATTTCGTACGCATTTCCCGTGAATTTCGTCCAATTTGGCAATAAAAGAAGCAAACACACAAGCAAGCACACCTTGCAATCACATGGACATGTGATTGACCATGCCCGATCCTTCGTACATTTGGGCGACCGCCACGCTGGGGCTGTGTTGAGCAGATGCCGCAGCGTGGTCGGCCGCACCGGGGGGGGGGGGGCAACGCCCGACATGGCGAAGTGGATCTCCGACTCCGCATCGACGTTGTCCCCCTTGCAAATCTCCATCTGGTGCAAGATCCCCACGAAGAAGAGCATGCTCTGCTCGGCGATCTCCATGGTGGCGAGATCGGAGCTCGGGGCGGAGCGGGAGAGGAAGGTGGGGTGGAAGGGGCAGGTGGGGGGGCCGGCCGGGACCGCCTTGGGGACGTCGGCGAAGAGGGCCTGGGCAGCACCCCCCTCCCACAACTCCACCCTCCCAACCACCCCCTTCCCCAGCCACAACACCTGGTCCAGGCTGGGGAAGTCCCAGCTGGACAAACCCCCAGCAACAGCCAGGGCCTCTTGGGGGGGGGGGTCCAGGTGCGTGGTGTTGGGCTGGTGGTGGCGGTGCCGGGGGTCGGGGGTCCACAAGTTAAAAAAAAGCCCCCTGCAGCCCATCCTTGGAGTCGGGGAGGGCAGGCAACCCATGGTGGCGGCTGGTGGCCACCATCAGGAGCATGTCCCGCCTATGCAGCTGAATGGTGTCCAGCGCGCCTCCCCCGCCTCCCCCAGGGCCGTCCCCGCCTGCACTGCCACCTGGTTGTCCTCTGACGGGCAGAGGAAGCTACTCAGGTGACACCCCGAGATGTCCCTGCTGTCGGGGGGGAGCACCTTGGGGTGGGTGGCGACATCAATGTGGGGGAGCTAGGCCCCAATCCCCACACTCGCCACGATGACGGTGCCCGGCGTCACTGGGTGGAGGTCCCCAACCAGAGGGACACTTTCGGTGAGAGGGGTGTGGAACTTCTTGAAGAGAGCCCCCCCGACCCCCGACCCCAAGGAGCTTTTGCTTTGCCAAAGCCGCAGGAGATCCGGATCCCTTGCCTGATCTTCACTCCGCCCGGCGTTGAAGAGCAGCTCAAAATTTTTTGCAACGAATTTTTCGTCGCCGCTGCCCCACACCTGCATCACCTTGTTCCACCCCACCTCACAATCCCGTGGTTCCACAAGCCCCCGAAGCACAATGTAGCTGTTCCCATCAACAAAGTTGAGGGGCGGCTGGGAGGGGCCAACCCTGTCCGGGGCGGGGTCGGGGGTGCCGATCACCCCATGAGGGGGGAGGTGTTCGGGAAGGTGTTCGGTGCGGAGGGGGGGTTCACTCGAAATGAAGGGGGGGGCGCATGAGGCACCACGGTACCATTGCAAAGAACTTGTACTGTAGAAGGTGGGGTGGGTGATGTCGGGGATGTGTACCTCTGTGGGGATGGCGGGATGGAAAGGGGCAATGCCCAAATCCTCCCACCACCGGGGGCTGGCAAGGTGCCAGGAGAAGGGGAAAAAGGAGTGGTCAGATGGTGCCCCTGCAGCAAGATCGTGCAGGCACACCATGTCGCAATTGGGGCGGGTATACACAAGGTTAGTGGTGGGGTACCCCTCGACGTGGGTGTCCTTGGGCTTCCCCACCGGGTTAGTGCACATGGAATTGAGCAGTTGGTCAATGGTGGCGGGTTGAGGGGTCAGATGCAAAAATTTAACGGAGGGGAGTTGGCGGCGCAGTTCCCTCCACAAAGTTGTGGACCAGGCCTTGCCCCCAAGATAGGAGTTGCAGGTGGGGCTGCGCAGGTCGATGTGAATGACATCGGGGGAGGGGTCGAGGGATGCTGCCCAGCCCACAACATTGTCCACCCCCAGTGCCCCCAACTGGTAGGTCGCCTCCTCCAATTGGTGGTGGGCGACGGGGAGGGCTTGGTAGTGGGCGAGGGTGTCGGCAGCGGAATCGGGGTGGGGCTGCAGGGAGGCGAGCTAGGACAAAGTCTACTAGGACATGGTCACAAGAAGATGCAAAGAAAGCCTTTGAGAGCTGTGAGAAAACGAAACAGTGGAAATTGGCGCAAATTCGTATGAAATTGGTACGAATTTCGTACGAATTTCGTCCAAATTTCACAGTCTCGTGAATCTGTGAACGTAGCGTGAATTTATGTGTGAATTTGGGTGCGTGAATTTCAGATTCGACCGAATCTCACCGAATATGTTGAACCATGTGGCTACCTAAAACCTCTAATTTACACACATTTGTTGGATCTCACTTTGGGCGAAGATAGCACGAGAAACGCACACGATGGCACCAAGTTACAAGCAAAACACCGTGAGTACCGTGAGTCTCCGATTCAAACGGCCGGTTCACGAAGGGTACAGAAGGGTATTCGGTCGATCGGCCCGCATTGAAGAGCAGAGAGCACGCGCACACCACCAAGAATACCAGAAGGGCGCGCGCATACACAACAGGCCTCATCTGAACTAGAAGTGTCAAATCCTGCATCCTGTCAATTATAGAAAGTATAAATTCAGAATTCCCCTCAAATTATACCCCAGAAATAGCTGAAATCGCTGAAATCGCTGAAGAATGGGACATAGTGCAGCCAAAAGGGATCCGAACCGGCTTCAGTAGAGCGCTATCACAACAGGGGGAAGGGAAAACAGGGCCACTAGGGACATTGGAGAAAATAGGTGGCTTTCAAGCAATGTGTAATGTATAGAAAAATGGGGATAGCATCAACAATTGGAGCACGACACGGGAAAATGAAGAAGGGTGTGATACCACACGGTACGAAAGGGCCCCATTTGAGAACTTGTGACCACGTGGGGTTTCGGCAAAGGGCAACGGCGGTAGCATGGTTCAAGGGCACACTTGCCGCAGGGCCCCCGCATCGAGCAGTTCAAGGGCCTTCTTGGCCTCGGTTAGGCTTTGTACAGTTCAGCCCCCCCCCCCCCTCCATCGAGTTATCTTGTTGGTGAGGGCTTGGCTAATTTTGTGCATGTCTTTGCAATGTCTCCTGTGCCACCACCTATGGAGGTGGTCTAGCCTAACGTAAAATCCTACAGGCCTCCGCTTGGTATGCATCTTTAGCGAGATGCTGTTTTGAGTCCTTGTTGGTTGGAGTGGCTGAAAGGTGTTCCACCACTGCTGATTTGCATCCAGTGTTGTTGCAGTATTGAACATGTTACTTGCTGCCTTGTCCCACCCCAGGCTGTGTTGTGCTTTGGCAAACTCTTGTTTGCACATTACAAATTTACTCATGTTTGCCTTCTTTCGCAGGCAGTTTTGTGTCCTCCCACCCACCCACCCATAGGACAAGACAGAGAGAGAGAGAGAGAGAGAGAGAGAGAGAGAGAGAGAGAGAGAGAGAGAGAGAGAGAGAGAGAGAGAGAGAGAGAGAGAGAGAGAGAGAAAGAGAGCAGTGGTCGGTTCCAACCAACTGAATGCCCCCGCCACAGGCACTTTCGGCCATTAGTATAGCATATGGTGGATCTATCCTCTTTGCAGAGGACATTCCCGTAGGACAAGGATGGGGGCAAGGGGGAGTGCTGGATTCCGCCACCACCTAATCGCCTTGTTGCTGGTGTGGTACTGTGTGGTTCTACCTAGCTCGGCCGTGGGTGACACAGTGGAGGGCGGAGGTGTCTTCTAAATTGGGCAGTGCACCCCAGCCACCAAACTGCCATTGTGTCGATGGGTTTTCGGAGGAAATGCACGCCTTGTCCCCTGTCTGCAAAAAACAATTTCATCGCCGTGTGCTTTTGTGCCGTTGTCTGAAGCGCCACCACTCCTGATTGGGATGCAGTGTTGTTCCTATAATGCAACAATGCCACATCACATCAGTGTGTTAGCACAACGCTGTTGAACCAGATCACTATGCTTGCCCAATGGCTCCCACTGCACATCCACAATAATCCTTTGGCTCAGCTTATGTCATTTCTAAAACCCCTTTAAAAACGTGGCAGTGCTCATTGAAATGGTGCATCACTGTCACACAGCAGCATGAATATGCACTGGCACTATTGAACAAAAGCAGGGATGCATTGCGGCAATGCATTGGCGTTTCGAAATATCTTGATATCTTGTTAGCCAACCCTTGGGTTGCTTTTGGTCAGTGATGGAACACACCAAACATATGAAATGTACAAAATGTACCAAACATGGGTTGCATTGTTGGGTAGCAAGTTGGGGTTGCTTGGGTTGTATGTTTTGTACGTCGTGTATGTATTACCCACGTCGCTATACAAGTAGCAGTGTGCACCACAACCATTGGCGAGGGTGGCACATTGAAGTTTTGAACGCATCAGCGTGCACACCACTACACGCAAGTGCACTGCACCGGAGAGCCACAAGACACCTGTCACAGAGAAGTGCCACAACACAACACGATCAAAGCCCAACGTTTTCATTGCACTTCAATGGCACAAAGTGCCATAGACCCGATCCTACAACACAGCATGAGATACAGCATTTCGAACGGTGTGCCGCACCAAGCAATGCTTGCTAATGGGCAGCTCGCGCTAGTCATAGCTCTAAAGGATCCAACTCACAAGGGGGGGGTCGGCGTACGGGCGCAAGGCGAGGGGGGGTTAGCGTACAAGAGGTGCACGATGGGCGGGCTTTGTGCATACAACGCGCAGGGGAAGGGGGATTCATCTCAAGTTGTTTGCAAGCAAGGTCTTTGCACCTTTTGCCGGGAAAGCTCCCCGTGGGAATGGAAATGATACCCCATGGGACTAGAAATTAACCAAGTGGACACTCAAAGCGCATGACCCTTCCCTGAGAAAATCTATGAAACTCACGAGACCCAGAAATAGGGAATGAGTGAGGAACACGCCCTCGAGACATGAGATGTGGCGTATGTAGAGACATACCGTAGAACAAGAAACGGACTGAGAAAGCTGTAGTAAAATGCTGCAATTTGACAGGCCCAGGGGCCGCTGCACTGTTGTAGATTTGAGTCGCGAGGTTTTGAGGGAAATCTGGGCACAACAATAGAATGACTTGGTTGTATTCTTCCTTGCTGTCCAATGTACCTAAACAACGGAACGCAAGAATGTAAGTCTTGGTTATGGTGTTCATGGCGTTGCCCAATGCAACAGACCTCCTACCTCTCTAGAAGGCCGTTCATGTTGGGGCATTGCCTTGGGCATGATATGCCACCCACACCACGTGTCGTGGGGCGGGAGGGGGCTGGAGGGGGGCAGCCGCCATGGCCCTTGACGCCCGTACCAGCCGTGCCGCCGCGGAATGGGGGGGAATTAATTTACAAAAAAAAACCGTCCCTAATGATGTGGTGTGACATGCAAGTGAAGGCAAGAAGAAATGCCGCCGTGCTACGCCAGACCAAGCCCTCCCCTAGTGGTTGGGTGAGCTCCCTGACATGGTGGGGGCCCAGTCTCTTCCACCCAACGCCCCACAACGCACACGACCAACGTGATTGCCACACCGTTAACCAAGGTGTCCTTTGGCCAACATACACCTTCACCTCCGGCTAAAAGAATAGCGTGCACATGGGAAATACCTCCAGTTGCGGCTCCCATTCTTGCACCCATTGACTCCAACAGCAGGGAGAAACACCGGCGGTTGTGTGCTGTTTGTTGCACAAACGTGTACTCGCGCCTCACGACATGCGATCCCCTCACAACACCTTGAAAGCTAAATAGAGACGTTCATTCCAGCAGACTAATGTTGCACTGGGAATAAGTCAACGCAAACAAGCGAAATCCTTTATTTTACGGACTTCCATATCTGAGCACAAAGTGCTTGGTAACAGCTCTACATTAGCTCTGAATAAGCTGCGGTCACAACGAGCCTTGCATTTGCCATTGATAGGTATGAGCACGTAGACCCTAATTCTAATCGGATCAAGATATTAATCTTACTAGCATTCATGGTATTCCCTCTCAACCGAAGCGGGAAGGACTACATACTATTCAGCTATGAATTCCAATGGCCGGTCATTACGGTGCTCAAGCAATTGTTGCACAAGGTCGTGGATGTAGACATTGATGTCGAACTTTTCTGCACACAAGCAAGATGTCCCATGCAAGCTGCGGTGGCAAGAGTGCACACTCATTAGTGCATTAGTCTGCATTGTGAGTTGTCTTTTGACGTGCTAAGACTCTGTGCTCATACATGAAATGGCTCAAGACGATTGCCACTAGGGCCATGCTATTTTCTACGGAGGATCCCAAACCCCAATGTGGGGATTCCGGCCACCAATGTAATGGAAACAGGGTGAGGGGTTATACTTAAGTACTCTTCGGAAGACAATGCAAACAGATCCACTTCGGTGCGCTTGCGTCCAAATAACCGTTGTCCTAGCGGCCGACGTGTCGAAGCGGATGCCTTCATGAAGAGGTCGTGACCTCCAAAGAATACGGCCACTTAGGCTCACACATCGCTAGAACAAAGCGAGCATTCTACTCATGTGGCGATCCACCACAAACGGCATCAAAGAGGCATTATCATGGCACATGGCTTAGGGCTTCTAATCCAAGTTCCACATAGTGTCTACATGTTTGGCTCCGTCCACTACAATGCCACTTTGGTAGCCTGAAAATGGCCTAGCAGCCCCCGGAGCCTAGCGACAAGAGGGCGAAGCACAACACTGCCCCATTGCTCTATCTAAATTGGGCACACAATCTTCTCTGTGTGTAATTGGACCACTAAACGAAGTCAACATGAAGACATACAACAGGGGTACACTTACCCAGAGCAAAACACAAAGACAGAAAGATTTAGAAGATATTTTGGGCACACATTGTGTTTTTGTTTTGTCTCAGTACACACACAGCAACCGGACGATTTACACTGCTTATTCGAGTGGGTTTGACATACTGTTCGGAGTGCGGAGGTGGTTCAACAATATCCCAATTTCCAGTGGAAACGGAAACACAAGACTTCAGTCCTAGTTCAGGAAACCAACCAGGATAAACTTCAAGTTAAAGTTCAGTCCCAAGGTTAGGATTGGTTTTTGGAATTTAGGTTGGTACCTCAGTTGGTTCTCGGCACTTGCATGGTGGGCGAATCCTGTTGCTTGCAACTCAACGGGCTAGTTCCGTCTCAATTCAGCTCCGCTTGTCAGTCCAGCCCTGCTTGTCCCCTTTCCGCCGCCCACTTAACCCAAAATTTTCATGAAAGCATTGGTGTCTCCTCAAGGGGCCGCAGCCGCTCACTTCGCGGCCGGCCAATTGAGGGCAGGATGTGGCAGCGGTGCCAGGGGCAAGCGGCAAGAGCAGAGTCAGCCGTTCACAGAAGATCGGGAATGGCGTTAATTTCGCGGTTGTGATGAAGTTGGTAACCGTCCAAGGCATGATTGGGATGACCTCGGGAGCAGTAGCATGAACTGCATGAGCAGCGGGAACCATTGAAGGTAGACGGTGAACGATATGGAGTTCGGCATCACCAATGAGTGCGGGGACTTCCGCGATGAATTCCTTCCATCCGCCAGGTACGGTGCTGCGCATCAGGTTGCGAAAACTCTGGTGTGAAAAGTTTTCGTTGCGAAATTGTCCCCTCCCGAAAATTTCCCCTCCCCTGTAGACACCAGCCACAAACGCTTCGCAGAGGTGTTGTCTACATGTAAACGACGGGCATTCATTCATTGCAAAATTTTGATGTGGAGGGAGAATCCGTACACATTTCGCTTTCTCCAAAAATCCCGAGCTTTCGTAAAGCGGCACTAATGTACTAGTGATAAGCAGGCGGGAAGGGATTCATGATGCTTCAAAGGTTCGGAAACTTGAAAAAATTGAAAAAAGTTGCCCTTTCGGCTGCCTGGCAGGGGGTTAGAAGAATCAAAGGTATTCCAATGTACATTTGCTATCCACCCACCTACTTTTTTTTTTGCTTTTGGTGAACACAGTTTGATAGGTGGGAATGGGAGCTCTCAACACGGGCATATTACATTTTGGCGCGAGGCCAGAGTCATATAGTATCTTGAAGACAAGCCTACCGCTCACCAAGACAAGGCGCACCCTGTTATCTTTGAGAACACTACACTAAGCTGCTTGGTACTAGCTGCGCCCTCGATATGAAGGCAAGACTAGGAAAAAGCGAAACCATTGATCGAAGTGGAAAGAAGACATTGATTCATCCAAACCCACGCCTCATGTTCCAAGTTCATGTGTCCTAAACACACACACCCCTCACGCCGAGGGAACAAGACCTCAGCTAGCAGGGCCAATCATGCATGATGCATGTACTGCGGACACACACAGTGTATTGCCGGTGTGGTTGCTCAAACAGGCCCAGTACTCACAAAGAGAAGGGGTACGGTCTTCTCCGAGGAACACTACAACTACCGGATGCTAGCCACACCTTTGTCAGGACAATAAAATGGGGCAGAGGCAAAGAAATTAACCGGGATTGAAAGAGGACCCGCAAATACTAATGTTCCTAAGCTCATGTCCTAAATCATGCGTCCTAATATCACATGTCTCTCACAGCAACGGAACAAGACCCCAGCTGTCCGGGTTAGCATCAGTAATACACCATTGTGGACACACACTGTGTTGCCGGCGTAGTCCCTAAGCACGTCCACGATGCAATGTGGTCATGTTTCTGCACGGGCGAATAATAGCTATCATAGCAGGGCAAGGCGCGATTGATGTGTGACGGTTCTAAGGTAAACGGACCAGTTAATCCCTCTTGACCCGATCGGCCCCACCTCAAAAAAATCTAGGACATGGTCAACAATTACTTTTAAACACAATGGTATCATACAACTTATTATATCTTCTACCAAAATGTCTCGTAGCTTTTTCTAGTGGTTCGCAAAAAAGCACCTATTCGTCTAGTGGGGACTATTAGGGCAAGGGGGACTAACTGGTCCGTTTACCTCATTTGCTAGACCGTGCATTGCCAAGTGGCCATTGCCTCCAGGTTTGGTGGTGACTCCCCCGCAGGTCATGGTTCGGAGGCGCGGTCATCTAAGTACCATGAAGCTCGCACCCCGCATGTAGGAAATCGTTGGCGGCGGCCTCAGACAAGCCGCCTAGTGGCGGTCTCTTCATGAGTTTCCTAACTTCACACGCCCATAGTAGATAAAGGCGCCCCGGGAATGCATGGCTGTAGGTCCCGAAGGGCCGGTTGGTACTAGTGCTTTCATGACCCCACTACCTTCGCCTTTCCTCGTCAATGGGGGGGAGGTATGGTTGACGGCGAACTGCCCCATTCGGTTGTGCAGCTCGTGTCTCCCGCGGGTCGTGTAAGAGCCGCGTCACCTCCTGCCGGCATTCAATGGCCATGTCATTCATGCGCCGCACACCATGGAACAGCATTTGTTGGTCTTCCGGCGGGGGCCGCGACTCCACGATGGTCCGAGGTCTTATCAATCGCCATTCACACATTTTCCGGGCAGTAGAGCGCCTCCTATTTTCTTTTTGTCTTTGTGTTAGTTCCAGCATAGCCGCCAAGGCAGGCTAAGGTGGCTACAGTTGGCAGGGCAAAGGAAGGCGTGCATAGCCACGGCGAGGCAAGGCGGCTGCAGGTGGCAGGGCAAAGCGGCTATACCCACCTTGGCTGTTCAAGATGGCTATAGTTACCATGGCGCGTCAAGGCGACTATAGCCGCCACGTCAGATCATGGCCTCTATAGCGGCTAGGGCGGAGCAAGGCAACTAGAGGTGCCACCTCTGACCAAGTTGACTGTGGCCGCCATGGCGGGGCAATGCGGCCATAGCCGCCACGGCCGATGAAGGCGGCCATGGCCACTACCACAGGTCAAGGCGGCTGCACCCGCCGCATCACATAGGTCTCCCTAGGTTTACATAGTTCTTTGCGGATCCCTACAGGTCCCCATAAGTGCCCATATAGGGCACCATCTGTCACTATATGTGCCCAAAAGTCCGCTATAGGTCCCTTTAGTTTCTTATAGGTCCCCATAGGTGCCCAAAGGCCGAATCAGATCCCAATATGTCCCCACAGGTCTTTCATAGTTCCCTATAAGGCACCAAAGGTCCGCACAGGGCCCACAAGGTCCCTATAGGTGCCCATAGGTACCTATGGGTGTGCATACGCCCCCATAAGTCTCCATAGGTCTCGATAAGTCCTTACAGGTCCCTAAAGGTCTCCATGTGTCCCCAAGAGTCTCCATAAGTCTCCATTGGTCCCCATAGGGACCTATAGGTGGCAAGCACTCTACCCCTCGGCACAGGGGGAACAAGGCCACGCATCTATTTTATGGAGGGTCTATGAATCAATGCATGGGGTATGCTCTCCGGTACAAGGGGTATAAGGCCGTGGGTCGATTATTTGAAGGGTCTAGACCCTCAAAGGAATCAATGCAATGGGTCTACTCGTGCCCACAAAGGGCAGTATGGCCATGCGTTGATTTTTGGAAGGTTTTAACGCTCCAAAGAATCAATGCATGGGAATTCCTCGCCTCTACAAGGGGTGTAAGGCCACGTGTCTAGAGGCTCCAAATAATCAAACCATGGGGTCTACTCCCCTCTATTAACTACTAATACATGGGGTATATGGCAATGCGTTGTTTTTTTGCAGGACCTACACCCTGCGAATGAATCAACACATCGGGTCTACTACCCTACAAGTTCAGCACCGCCATGGCTAAGGTACGGGTCTAACGAGTAAAATACGTTCATAGGGAATCAGCGCTCCTAGCGGAAGGCTTCACGGTATCACAGCTCGTGTTTCACCCCGAATGCCCCGACACGGCGGCGCGCGACAAACTTCTGGGACCCACCAACCCCTTAGCCTCGGAAGCCCAAGATTTCCTCTCACGTGTCATCGAAAGGGCGACTGCCTACGGCAGCGCAGAGCACCTAGGTCTCGCAGGGGACCACTATTTGTCCACAAGCAAGCCCCACTCACTCACGGAAAAGGTTGCGCAACTCCACCTCCAAACGGGAAAAATCTTTGACCCCATTCCGGAAATAGCAGGAGCCTTCATAGCTAACGAATTGTTCTCCGAGGACGAGGAGTCCCTGGTGATGTCCTTCAGCAAAAATGAAGATCACTTCTAGTTGTCCGAAGGGCACCGCACCATGCTTCATTTCGGATTCAGGTACATTCCAGAATCAAAGGAAGTTGAACCTTTTGAACCGACCCCTCCTGAGTTTATCCAAGCGCTTGGGCTACGGGCATTCTCTGCTTGCGCCCAGGTCCTGCCGTCTCCTTCCTCATGCCCCTACATGTGGTCCGTCGCAAGGTACGAGCCCAGCAGCGGCCTAAGGAGCCACGTAGACATCCCACAATTGGGCCCCTATGTCCTGGACGGTTCCTTTGGGTCAGGTACGGAAATGGTTTTCGAACCACGTCCCCTCCCCGGATCCAACCTTTTTTACAAAAAGACAAAAAATCATCCTACAGCACCGCAGCCTGGTCCTCATTTTTGAGAGAGCTCGTGACAAGTGGAAACACCAAATCCCAGCCCGCGACTACGACACAGTAGAGAAGGGGCGCATTCCCCGAGACTCGAGGGTGTCTCTTATTTTCCGTCACACTGGTTCAAAAACAGGCCCCTCTGCGACATCCTCACAGCCCGCTGCCCCCGGACAACGTGAATCGAATTAATGACCCCGCACTCGGCGCCACCCTTCCATGCACACGAGACGTGATTCGCATTTCGAGGTTACGAGTACCCCCCGTCACAATTTTCGTATGTTCTCACACATGGCATCGCCATCGCTCTACCACTCTCCCCGTGCGTAGCATGAATTCCCTAACCCTTGTGAACGACAGGTATGCCCTGATCGGGCCGGTCTGCTTTCACTGTGTGTCGAACCATTCTATTCTCCCCTCGCGGGGAACCCTGATGACCCTACCGAATGCTGCCCGTCCCCACATTCTTCCTGCCACCCTCCCACCCATCAGTGCCACCACAATGGAAGTAACATGGGACGGTGTCAGGAGGTCCTCGCCCGTTTGGGCGTACACGGCGCCTCCCTCACCGCCACCGTCTCTCTCATCGCGGAGGCTCTCCATGTTGAGCATATACACGTCAACCCAAGTGCATTGGTCCCAGACACAAGTGTCTCCACAGACCTGGCAATACACCGTTCTCCTCGCAGTGCCTGCGACCCGCCTCTGCACAACTATCCCCAGGCATGCGTACAAGCACTTCACTCACGAATTTCCACACTTGAACAGTGCGACTCCAATGCCACTCTAAGTCACGAGGACCCTTCCTACATAACAACACCTCCGACATTGGATCCTCCCTTGGCTGCCCGCTATTCTTCCATTCGGCCACCCTCCTTCCCACCCCCCCCCCCCCCAAGTGCACAAGCCCCTCAAGCCAAGATACTTACGCCACCCCCCCCCATCTCTACCTTCGATCCCGGCTATTCCTGTTGTGTCCTTCAACACGGCGAAAAGCCAGAACACGCCTGCGTCGATTTTGCATTTCCTGAATGAAGGATATGACGTGATGGTCCTACAAGAACTAAACTCTCCCCCTCTCCTCCCACAGCGGTACGCTTTCGGAAACGACTGCGCCAAACTCTTCTCTAATGTTTCTGGCCACAAACACGGCGTATCGGTCATCGCAGGTCCACGGATCGCGAGATATACCAGCTGTATCTCACCCAAGGACAGCGACGGCCTGATCTGTGGAGCCAAAATATCTCTCCCGGAAGCAACCCCCCTGCATGTCTTCTCTGTATACTCCCCCCCAGTGCGTACAAGAGCCCCGGCTCCGTATCGAGACACCATAGAGCGAGTCCTTGCTTCCTATTGCAACGAGTATCCAAATCACATCCTGGGAGGTGATTTCAACCGCGTTCTGGACCCTGAACTCGACCAGCACAGCTTAGTCGATCTGCATGAATGGCATTGGCTGAACAGGGAAGTGGAATACCTCCCGTCCAGACTAGTGGACACCTTTAGGTCAGAACACCCCTCCCTACGGCAGTATACCCGCTACGCAAGCGACCGCTGGTATAGCGAAGCAAGGTTAGACTACATCATTACGTCCCCCCGCCTGGTGTCGCACTTTCCCCTCCTGGATGCATCGGTTCTCACAGACTACACCATCTCAGACCACCACCCAGTGGTTGCTGTTTTCCAGTGCTCCTCTCCACTTCTTTTGTCTCAGCCCCCACTCCCCCCTCTCATTTTCCGGAAACTTTCTAATGACGAAAAACAACACTTCACCAAAAGTATACAGCGAATTTCGGACTGATGCTAGGACCTCCAAGACGCCCCTGCCAGAGCCCCATTAGAGGAGATCGTCACCGCCACTGATTCTCTACTTATGCAGGTTGGATCGGCGTACCATAAAATCACACGTCCCAAACCACAGCGCAAAGACCAAGTGGGCTATGGCAAGCTCAGGAAACTATTGCGCTCACCCCGGCCTCCTTCGTCCCCGGCATTTCCTGGGCACATTGCTGAAGTCCAATCCGTGGTAAACACTTTAAGATCCTCAGACGAAACCAAAGCGAAAAGGAAGCTTCACAGTAGTCTGGTCCGAGGAGTCCAGATGAAAACCACTGTCGCCCTTGTGCCCTAAAGACCTGGAACCTCTTGTCGTCAGAGATCCAACTACCAAAGAGCTCCTAAGTGACCCAGCTGACGTAGCAAAGGTTTTTGGCGACACCCTGCTTCATCTTGGCCGGCAACCGGATTATACCCCCCCCCCAAGGATTTCGTCGACGAAGTCCTGTCCCGCTCCCCCACATGCCCTGTTTCTGCCAAAAACGACCACATGCCATCTGTGTCCTGGCAGGAGTTTCTGAACCACTTAAAGCACAGTAAGCCATCAAAAGCCGGGGGTCCGGACAAAACGAACAATTACATCCTGGCCCTGTGTCTGGAACCCATCCAACGCTTTTTCCACTCCATTTTAAAACGCTTTCTTCATTCGCCGCTACCGCCGCATTGGCTATGCGCAAAAATCTGTTTACTTTATAAGAAAGGCGACCCCTTCTCCCCCTCAAATTACCACCCTATTGCCCTCTTAAACTGCATTTAAAAATTCCTGGCCACTTTTGTCTGCAAACACCTGCGCTTGCAAGTGTTTGCACACGACATCCTTTCAGAAATCCAGCACGGCGGCCTTCCCGGCCACCAATACGCTGATCATCTGTATCACCTCAAGGCCCTCTATGCAAAGTCGACGAAGAGCTACTCGCTCTTCGTCGATTTCAATAAGGCCTTTAATTCGGTGCCCCATGGCACACTCTGGACCGTTCTTGAACGGGCCAATTTTTCTACTTCCATTGTTTCTCTCATAAAACAATTATACTCCTTCCCTCAAGACAGCCCCATAATCAACGGCCGCACCCCCCACTCCTACCTTCAAACCAGGGGCCTCCGACAGGGGTGTCCCCTCTCTCCCCTACTTTTCATCCTCTACCTCAAGTCCCTCTTCTACCAATTTTTTGGCCACAGTGCCCCCTTCCTCGCACAAACGCTCGCACGAGCCCGCACGCTTACATCGACAACATCCTCATCAAAAGTGAGGATGTCGTCTACATCCAAAACAGGCTCAACTACTTCGATGGTCCTGCCAGGGCTTGGGGTCTGGACATGAAGATGTCCAAAACCGAAGTCCACGCTAATGGCACAGCCCCCCAAAAAACATTGGTGACACCCAGAGGCTCTGAATTCCTCACTTACAACAAAAAAAAAGGCGCCCTCACACGTGCTATAAATACTTGGGGGTATATCTTTTTAAACACCACCAAGCCAAGGGCCCGTTTCACATGCCCAAAGTGGAGATCCAGATGTCTTTTGCCCGACTCTCTCCCTTGCCTCTTACGTGAAGTGAAAAGGTCCGCCTGACGAATTCACAGTTGGTCCCAGCGCTCGCCTACCGCCTAATCACCCACTCCCTTTCCCTCGACCAGCTCCAAAAACTGCAGTCACTCATCCGGGCAGGCGTTGCATCTCAGAGCATCACACGCCTGATCCCCCCCCAAAGATCGTTTCGCAGCTCGCCCGAAGGGAGGATTAGGCATGAAATTCCTGCCACACAGCATCCACGTTGCAACTGTGAACTATGGACTTCGTGCCCTCTGCGGCCTCGCCCAAATTTTTTTTTGGTCCTTTGTACGTCCAGTCCATTCTTAGCCCAAATCAAAGGGCATCAGATCGCGTTCAAAACTCTTTCATGGACTCCATTCACGCCTTGGGCATTTCATTCCACAGCATAGGCCCGTGGAGACCCACTGCCATTCAGGATCTAAAACCTGGTACCCAGCTAACCGTGAAGTTCAAATCAGGGCAGGCCACAGGTAGCGTGACCGAGGCCACTTCCAAATGGGCCGATGTTTCGTTCAACGACGGGATCTACTCTGTGGACTCCCAAACGTCGTATACCATGCACATGCCATGCCAAGCCTTCATGGATTACTCCCACCCTTCCCACTTCCAGCTTGTCCTTCAGTTTTTGCGCCCTCAAGCGACCATCCCCGAACCCCCAACACCACCGCAGAACGCACACGCATTAGGGGACAGTAAACAGGGCCATCTCTTTGCTCTGCAGGTACAGCACTACCTAGAAGAGAAATCTCTCATCGAATGGGGCTGCCACGATGCCTCACAAGCACTAACCAGACCGCCGGCACCCGGCTTGCAACGTGTGTGGCTTTATGCTGATGCATCATCCGGCGAATCCGGCCATGCGGCCGCCATCACGGCCTTCCTACCAGACGGCACAACCAGAATTCTATGCCTGTCCTCAGTATATCCCTCTTCCCTGGGTTCGGAATTCTGGGGGGCGATTGCAGCCATTCGCTGGTTTCACTGGGAATTCTCCGAGCATGAAGTGTGTCTCTTGATCGACAACGATCAGGTGGTGTCCACCCTCCAGAAATGCCAGGCCTCTGAGCCCAGCCCGTTCAAAGACGTCACCTGGACCTTCGCAGTGCACAGCGCCCTACGTCTCATCAAAAACCCACTCCAAGCTCTGTGGATTAAAGGGCATGCCAATTTTACTGGCAACGAAATCAGCTGTAATAAGGATGTCCAATTTAGCCCAGATTGCAGTTCAGGCTTCAGCAATATGTCAAATGCGTGCGTAATTGTCTTAGTTTTACATAGGTATATAAATTTTCATTATTTGAGTGTTTAGCTGTAGAGTTGTATTTTCCGTGTATTTCCTGTTGGTGTGCGCGCTTCGCAAATGGTGATGTGCTGGTTTTCTCCGTTGTCGCTTGTTCTGTGTTAGCCTGTAAATCGATTCCATTTAGTTTTGTAGGATGTTCATGTAGATTTGTCCGTTTTAGACATGTGCCGATGTTACGGCGTTAACAGGATGTTCTGAGGTGACAGTTTTCCTTTTAGGTCAGATTTTGTGATTGTTAGTGTTAGTTATGTATGTGTTATGCATGTTTGTGTAGTGTTAAGTGTAATAGTGCAAATGCATGTGTTTACATCCTCATTGTCTCTTCGACATGAGGGTTTGGTGAGCCACCCCCCCACCATGGCCGCTTGGCAATCACTAAGCCAAGCATGGAACCAAGGCCGGTGGCAAAGTCCAGCACCAAGCGGCACATGGTGAAGATGGTCTTTTGCACTTGCGCTGCGTGTGTATAGGGATTTGGGTATAGGTTTAGTATTTTAAGGGATTCGGGATTTTATTTTAAATTTTATGGTTTTTGATAGTGTAGCTTAGTTATGAGCCCCTAGGCTACGCCCGGGATTGCATGGGACTCTTAGGAGACTCCTCCCTAGCTGGGAGTTTAGATAATGAGCTAGTTGCTCTGCCCCCCTTAGGGACTAGCTTATTACATCAGGGACCATTTCTCAAAATGGGCAGCTCACAGCCTGATTTTAACTCCGGACCTCCTCCCCCCCCCCCCCCCCCCTGGGTTCAGTGGCGATACACCACTTGCCAGTCCTTCATGAATTTAAAACGCAGCAATTTCGCCACCTACTGCCGCAGCATTCCCATAACAACATAGCAGTTGGCCCTAGCTTCAGCCTTTACAATAAGGCTTCCTGGTTTTCATCCCTGTTTCCCAAACTGGCGGCCGGGTGCTACAATGTGCACGGCCCTCAATGAAGCAACATGCTTCACGACTACCGGTGCCCCAGGTGCGGACAGCATCATCCTTTCGACCCTGTGTCTTGCCTGGCTTTGTGCAAAGCACTAGACCAGCACGTCCAGGCATACATCTCTTCCTGGGGCCCGCTTCTCGGCCCCATTGTCCTACACTGGTGGCTCTCTGGGCCCTCAAAGGCTGACCGCAGAAACTTGATGAGAACCTTGGTACCAAACTCCCTCTGCCCCTGCCTATCTGAGCCCATTCTTCGCTCCACTCATGCTAAGCAGAAGGCCACGCTTGGCCAGGCCCTCGCGGAGAGAGTGAAGCGAATGGAAGGTGCTGTCCATCAAGCACATGACTGGCTTTGTCCCCATCCCCTTCTTTGGGATCCTATACTGTGGGCGCACCCTCCCGACCCTCTCAATCCTTTCTCGGTTTCACATGGTGCATTCAGTACCTCAGTCCAGATGCCCCCTCGGACCCGCCCTACATACCAACACCCCCCACCTCTCCCCAAACACGCCTTGAAGAAATCGTCCAAGCCAGGACCGGTCAAACCACAGCCAGCCATCGGTCGCACGCCTAGAAATTTTAAACATCCATCCAAGCACACATCAGCACCTTCTGGGGCCCTTCCTTCCTCAGCAATTCCACGTCCTACTCAACACTCACGCCAACGGCAACCAGAAAAAAAAGCTGCGGTCGCCACAGCCCACTCAGACCACCATCACTTGGGCGCCTCCCAAACGCACAAAGGTCACCCGCCCTCTGTCACCACCACACTCCAGGGCAGGCCACCATCGAACACGCTTACCCCTCACCTCTAAGCCCACCACTACTAGGTGCTACGCACCGTCTGCCCCTCGCCGTTACAGCGCCTCCCGGGACATTCGTAATTTTTTCCGCCCATCAAGCGACTTTCTGTCCCTCCACTTGACCCCTTCAGCCCGCTGCCCCTTCCCGAGCCCTCATCCCCCCCTCCAGGGTAACTCAGCATCCCCCTAACCAAACCATTAGAGCCAACACTTTCCCTTTCCTAGGCGAGCCGCCTCCGTGATGTATTTTATGCTGCATGTAGTGTACATACTTTCATGAGGTCTTCCTTTCGGGGACGTCAGCCCCTGAACAAGTTGATGCGGTTAAGAACAAAAAAAAAGGGGATATAAGGCCATGGGCTGATTTTGCAGAGGGTGTAGACCCTCCGAGTAATCAGTGCATGGGTGTACTCGCATCTGCAAAGGGTGTAAGGCCTTGGGTTCTTTATCTGCACGGTCTTGACCTTGTGAAGAACCAACACATGGGCTGTACTTCCCTCTGAAAGGGATAAATGGCAGCCGTTGGTTTTCATCAAACAAGGTACTACACCCAACAATGTGGTCCACACATTCATAATGTCCAATGTTGTTGAATTGCCTGGATGCCTTTTGGTCATTTAGTGCCCAAGTGCATCATCCGTGCTCTTGTATGTACAGCGTGTTCCACTAGTACACACCTGTCGCTCATGCTGTCCACTACACTTCAAAGTATGTAAGATCCTGTGAGTGTTGTGGTGACGGGGTATCCAAATTGATGAAAACTCTGTCTGAGGGTCGTGACCCATGTGGTGTATAGACGATTACACTGGAACCTGCCCTACTAATAACTGATCGCGGAGTCCAAGGCACAAAATCATCCGGCTGTGGTGGAGGTGTGCTCTCCTTGACCCCTACAATGTGTAGGTCCGGCCCTAGTTTCTCCCTCTCCCTCTCTTTATGCACTGTGAGCAGGAGCTTGTTGGCAGTCCACAGGGGACTGCCCGCGTGCCCTGACTGGCCAATTAATGAACCCGCTCATTCTCACTTAGTCGGGCATGTGAGGGCACATGATACACAGTCACATGTGTTCCATAGGACTCTAGCAAAATAAAAATTTTTCTTTGATAGATCTGCATGGGAAAGGGGCCCCGCCGCTGTGCACTAGTTATTGCGGCGTCCATATCAGCCATTGAAAACGCACTGTGAATGGCACATGACACAGGTTCTGCCCTAGCTATGGTTTGAGACTGGGACGCAGGTCTAAATTCAGAGACACTAATTTTGGGTGGTTTCAGCAAAATACACTCCATACCCCCTTATCCAGCCTCCTCCCATCTCCGGTCGATCTGATGACCTATCCATCCATATCATCATCCGCCCTCCCTCTGCAATCCCTCCACCAAGTCACGTGTTTGTTGTGCTACACTTTCTCAAGTGCCTTCTTCGTGACTTCAGTTGTTTTCGGGTTGGCGAGCTACAGCGAGGCACTGCCTGGGGGGCAAAACCCCGACTCTCATCTGACAAATATCGCCGTAGCACACTAACGAATTTGCCCAGCCCAGACCTCTGTAAACTCGGGGCTCTGAAAGATGTCCAAGGACCCAACAGATTGCACCCTGCCGTCACAACCGTGTGCGAGTGTTGCCTTTGGCAACGAAGTTTCCAATTCGCATGCCTGGCAGACCGTCTACAAAGGGTGTAAGGCCATGGGATGATTACTAGGAGGACCTAGATCCCGCAAAGAATCAACAAATTGGGTCTACACCCCTCTGCAAGGGATACATGGCCATGCGTTGGTTTGTTGAAGAGGCTAAACCGCCCAAACAATCAATGCATGGGATCTCCTCACCTCTACAAGGCAAGTAAGTTAATTAAATCATTCCCCGACAGGGGGAGCAGGTAATAATTAGGGGCAGGTAGTAGAAGATTGGCGGAGTAAGCGTAATTTCCAAACAAGTGGAATAGGAGGGTAAAGGGATTGACACCCTCATGACCTTGCACATAATGCCAAGGGACAGACATTCCTCACGCGGAAATGTTTTTGAAGCCAAAGTTATTTTTGGCTGAGGACCCGGAGAGATACAATTTGTTGATTCTTTCACTCAACCGGTACCCCGTCAATCTTCTACTACCTGCCCTGTTAAATAATTCTGGAGGCGGGGGGGGGGCAAGTTGGAGGTAGGTACGTTGCAAAAATAATTTCAATAGATCTCTGGCGGCAACTAGTAGGTAGAGGGTGCAGAAAAACATTATTCCCAGAGTGGGGGGGTTGAGTCCAGGAAAATATGCAAAAGTTTTCAAACGCGCTTCGTGCTGGCATACTAAATGCATAGTGACACCCACAATGGTGTCCAATTGTTCATTGTACCATAATACCCCAAGGGTCTTACAGGTGAATGTGTCCAGAACTGTGAATGAATCGTTGGCTAGGGTCTATCCCAAAAAGTGTTGGTACATGGACTTTTTGAGAACATACCCAGGGAATTGCGATCGGCGGGGGCCCATTGGGATCGGCCGATTCGATAATTCCACATTCGGGGGGGCGTGGCGACCATGAATCCATGCTAACATTGTCAAAAAAACATAATGCCCCACCACAGGCCTTGCGTCCGCGTCGTTAACCCCAATTCTACAGTATTAATCCATTTTTAAGAATTTGGACGTAGATCCCTGCATCGCTAATCCAATTGGATCCCTCCCTTGGTCATACATGTGCCGTCCTTTCACTTAAGTCTGAGTGATTGACCCGCGAACTCAGACCCGAGTCCGTGCTATATTCCTTTATCTCAGGTTAGTAGTGGGGAATCCCGGGGGTTTGGGAAACCTATTTTACCCCCAAAATACCCATGGAGAAATGGAGGATTTTTTGTTCTTTGCCTAACTGGTGCCTTGGGGAACACGTTGGAGTGCAGTGTTCCCCAAGGGTATGATTTGTTCCCCGAGTGCCATTTTGTGTTACCGCGGGTGTTACCGGTAATAGGGTGGTGTTCCCCAGTGTTGTTCCTCAGGACGCCGATTTTAGGTTCCCTAGGTTCCCTAGGGTGTTACCCGTGTTCTTTTCCTCTTGTAGACACCCTTCAGAGCCCTTGTTTGTTTCCTACTGTGTTACCTTGGCTTTCTTGAGGTCCCTCTGCCTGCCCAGGCCCTTGTGCACAACAGTGGACCACAGCCAACACATTACTTCTTCAGCTGTCATCAACGTACACGTCCCCTTTGGTGACACCACGGAGACATTCCTCGAACACCTCATGGAGGCCTACCGACAACTTGCCATGATTGGGCCGACTGTCATCATAGGGGACTTCAATGCAGCCCCGTCAGCGGACGATTGCGGAAGGCAACAGACGCCCGAGGACGCAGCGGTGCAAGTGGCCATGCAACATCTGGGCCTGCAGGACCTCACAGCTTCTCTACGAGGCCAGCCCTCGCACAGGCCACCGCAACCTTGCTGGGCAGATTCCCGCATCGACCTCTGCTACGCGGACTCGGCACACGTCGAGGTGGCACGGACACAATACCACGACCTACCATCCAAGATCACCGGACATTGACCCCTGGAGATACGAATCAAGGTACTTCAAGTACCCCCGGCCTCCAGGGATGGCATGGACCACGAAGAGCAACCATCCATCAGGCCGCCAGAAGAGCAGGACACCCACAAATCGATAGCGTACTACCGCACGGTACAGCGCATCCTGGGCCAACAAGACGAGACAGACGTCAGCCTCGCCATGTAACAAGCGGCCACGGCATGCCACCTCCACGGACAACACAGAACACAGGACGACGCCAACCCACATCAAGACCTACGGTCCCTGGTTACAGCCATATGGCACGACAAGCGGGCACTACACACGGCAGTGCACTCACATGACCTGCAAGCCCAACATGACGCCCAGGTAATCGCCGCACGGCTGGACACCACGCGCCGGCAACTCAGAGATTGGCACGTCCGCCGGGCAAAGGAACTGGCACAAGAACAACAACGCTACTTTCAAAACCCCCAACCCTACAAATCCTTGAAACACGTGGACAAGGTCCTGCGGGAGACGGGCCACCGAGGCATCAAGGCGGTACGCCTACAGGACGGCACAGTGACCAACGATCCCAAGGTGGTCCTGGAAGAAGTCCTCAATAGCTTTCTGCGCCAACACAACACTGAGGATGGCGAGCTGTCAGCGTACACGGAGGAACTGATATCGCACCTGCCGAAACTCTACAACCGAACACAGCGACGAGACATGCACCGAACCCCGTTCACCATTCGGGAACTCGATGAGGTGTTATACAAACTACAACCGGGAAAAACCCCGGGGGTGGACGGACTCCCGGCGGAGCTCTACCGTAGGCTCCCGCTGAACCTGAAGAGACACTTGGCCGTGCGCCTGTGGGATATCGCCATCGAGAAAACGGACGTACCAGCCGACTGGGCAAACCTAGTACACCCGCTGTATAAGAAAGGCGACTGGGCGAACCCCGACAACTCGAGACCCATCGTATGCGCCACCACGGAAGCCAAACTCATATGGATGCTCATCCTCAAACGGGTGGCCCCGGCAGTGTACCGGGCTATACCGTCCGCAATGTGGGGGGCCATACCGGGTAGGTCGCCATTGGAGGCCATATTTTTGCAGGACGCCGTGGTGGACATGGACCCAATCAGCCTCATCATCACGTCCCTGGATGTCAAAGGGGCCTTCCCCAACACCCCGCACCACCTCCTACGGGCTGTCTGGGAGCACATGGGACTCCCCTTCCAGGTCTTCCTGCAAGCGTACCTCGCCACCCGCATGTACGCAGTAAAAACAGACGTGGGCAGCACCCCATGGGTCCATCCCACCAGTGGGGTCCCGCAAGGGGGGGCGGAAGGCCCATTCCTCTCCCTACTCATCACCCTCCCTCTGGCGTTTTACATCCGACGCACATACCCGGACGTGGCACCATACCCCCTACGGACCACGCTCCTGGCATTTGCGGACGACATGGCGCTGGTGACCGCCACCGCACGGCAACCCCTGTTGACCACCCCGGACCCCACCAGAGCCACCAAAGTACTCCACGCCGTCACCACCTATCTGGAGGGAAAACAACTGCTGGTACACGACGTGGAATCTGCCACCATGGTGCACAATGCACCGCCGCCGCCCCTCCGCCCCGGGGACCCGCCCATGAACCCAGTAAACACGGCCACCTACCTGGGGGTCCAACAAGCGGCTACCGCAGGAGGAGTCACCCTACCACCAAACCTGATACGGCAGCTGACACGGACACTGGTCATAGCACGCATCACGGCACTCTCCACCCAGTCCCTGGCGTACTTCCTACAAGCCGTGCTCAACGCCGCTGTAGGATTCCAGGCCTTGCACCTAACGCACCCCCAACACATGCTGCAAGCGGCCGCTACCACAGTGCGACGAGCGTGGACGATCAACGGCCACCGGCCCACATCGCTACCTGCAGCGGTGCGCGCGGCGTCGCCACCGTACTACGGAGAGAACACCGATCACCTCGTCAACAACGCGTACATAGCTCACACTGCGGCCCACCTGCACCGTCTCATGCACAATCATGAGCCAGAGGTACGAGAAGTCTTCACGCTGACGCTGCGAGAGGCCCAGTACCATCGCAACACCTGCCCCCAGTACATACTTCACCAGCGGGGCCTCCCCACCAAGGTGGGGGCCCGCTTATGGAACCACCTACAACTCCTGCTACCCCACGACCAGCACGTCATCCAAACGAACCATCGGTGCAGGGAAACCGGCCCTCTGGCGGTCCTGCACACCGATGTGGGGGGAGGACCAACGGGAAGCACCACCACTCTAGACCTGGTGAACACCACCCTCCACCTCGTACGGGTCACCCCAAACCAGATGCGAGCCCTCCAACGGGTGGGCACACACCACGTCCCATTCCTACAACACCCGGAGTGACCCAACAAATCACTCCTGGAGAGCCACATGCGCACTGCGGCCACCCAAACCGGGCACCTCCAACGGACCGATGGGGACGTGAGGCGTACAACCTGTTTTGGAACATGCACAAACGGCCACTGCCACCGGGCCCACCCCGAGGGAACCAGGCCCACCAGAGGCAGCTGGAGCAAGTGGAGTATGTACCCGGTTCCACGGTGCCAGCAGTACTCCTCCTAGCGCCCAACGCGCTCAAAGCCACATTGCGACCGGGCAGAGCACGGGGCAACTTGTGGATGCTACCGCCACCCACGTCGCGCCCTTTCTGTCCGCCATCACTGTCGCAAGACAAGCCGACGGGCACCCCCACCACTTGCTGGAGATGTGGGCCCCAAGCGCTGGCCACCCCGTGGCCCCTCCTCCAGTTACTGGCGCGCTACCACCCCATGCCAACGGCCCACGCTACCCCGGAACAACACCCGTGGCTACACACGCACTTCGAACGGGCCGCGGAGAGGGACAGGGCCACAGTGGCGTGGGACACCAAACATCCGGCCATCACCTTCCCGGTGCTGGCCAAACACCGCAGCGCCACGCCGGAGGCACCCGCCTACCCGGTTAAACTCCGATGCTCCCAAGTATAGGACTGGCAAACGGTCGAGTGGACCACATTCCACCCGCAGAAAGCGTACCTGCTCCAGTATGTTTACCGCCATATGACACAGGGCCACGAGGGGAACAACGACTATGTCCGCATGAACCCAGCGGCAACCGAGATCATCCGCCAGGGGGTTGGTGTGTATGCTACCCGGAGACTCCGACCGGACGCCAACACGCCGTGGGCCACCACGGAACGGGGGACACACATCCATGCTTACCAACCAACAACGCCGTGCCGCCTGCCGCACCCGGACGCCCACAACACCGTCATTTACGCGGATGCCTCCGGCACTACAAGCCTCACCCCAGCGGACGGGGGGGGTAGCTCTAGAGTTGAAAGCAGACACGACAGGCCAACTGCACCAACACCACCTCACAGGGGCTACCATCTTCGGGGACTTTTCTCACAGGGAACTGAAGACACTGGCGATCGTCGTGGACGCCGTCAATGACACCTACCAGGAACCGCGTGACCACACGCACCATGTGTGGGTAGTGGTAGACGCTGCGGTGGACTTCCGAATCGTCCGCAGACTGGCGCGACAGCCCCTGCACAAGGCGACTGACTCTAGCCTGGGCACCCAGGCCCTAGACCTCTGGACAGCCTTGCGGCACCTCCCCAAACACGTCGTCTTACTTCTCGTCAAACAAGAGTCTCATCGGTATAGCCTGGGCAACGGACATATAGACTTACACACCCACAACCAGCTTGCCGAGCATATGCCGGACGGTGAGGACCCGCCGCTACAAGACCAGATGCACACGCACCTCCAACACCTGCCGCCAGTCCCACGCCCCGGGGAACCACCAGCCTGGGTGCCAGACGATCGAATCTATAACGACACGGGGCGGGCATACCACTACCCACAGCCCATCCGCACCATGGCGCACATTCGAGGTAGCCAAGCCGACAACACCCTTCTGAACCATCTCCAACACCATCCGATGGCCGAAGGGGCCCCAAGGACGACGGGGGACCTCCCCCCCCAAGCGGCGCCGCGCGAGCCCCCCCAGAGGCCGCCGACGCTTCCGGACTGGCCCGACTCGAGCGACGAGGGCCGGTCCCGCAAGCGGCGGCGCTCCCGCTCCCCCCCCGCACGGCACACTCGCCCACGGCGCCCACACTCCCACCGCACCTCAACCACCCACTCGCGCCGCTCCCGCTCCCCCAGGTACCACCACGACCCCCAGGGACCCCGCTCCCGTCGCTCCCGCTCCCCCGGGCACCACCACGAGCGCCACCGCCGCCCCATGTCCCCCTCCTCCTCCCCCCACCGGCCACCCGGCCCCCGCCACCACCACTCCCGCTCCCCCCGACGCAGCCCACCACGCCGCCGCCGCCCCACGTCCACCTCTCCCTCCCCCCACACGCCCCGCCGGGCTCCCCGTTCCCCCCGCCACCCGTACCCATCCACCACCCCCAGCCCCCGCCACCACCACTCCCGCTCCCCCGGACGCCACCGAGCGCGCCACCGCCGCCCCATGTCCACCTCCCCCTCCCGCTCCCCCCTCCGCCCGTACCCGTCCTCCACCCCCAGCCCCCGCCGCCGCCGCTCCCGCTCCCCCAGCCACCGCCACCCCCGCCACCACCGCAGGTCCACATCTTCCCCCCGCCGCTCCAGGACCCCAGGCACGGACCCCTCCCCCCCCCGGGCCCCCGCCTACCTCGCCTGGTGGTCTCCCTCCGCTCTGCAGGAGCTCCGCCGCTGGGTGAAATGGGCCGGGGGAGCGGGAAGACACAGAGGGGTGCACACGGTGCATACCTTCGAGGAGGTGCGCACCCGCACCCCCGCAAACCCCAATGAGGCCGCCCCGGAGGCCATCATGCCGCAAGCGGCATGGGAGGCCCTCCTCCGCGATGCGGTCCAGGGCCTCCGCCCCCCCTACACCCCCCAAGCCCTCCGCCGGTGGCTCCAGGCCACCCACCCCCAAGCCTGGGCCACCGGCGCCCCCTCCCCACCCCGCCCCTCCCACCACCACCACACCAGGAAGGGGCAGGACAAGGGCAAGGGAAGGGCAAGGAACAACAAGGACCACACAGGCAAGAGGGCACGGAAGGGCCCCAAGTGAGGGCAGGCACACGCAGGGACAGGGCGCCGGAAGCGACACCACATGGGGTCAGGACACCACCCAAGAACCAGGGAGGAACGGGAACGGGGACCAAGACACGGAGGAAAAGGGCACCACGACAGCCCCAGAGGACACGAGACCAAGGCACAGGCCCCCAGGGAGGGCAACCCCACGGACCGTCACGCGACCACACCATGGGCTATGAGGGCCGGGCTGCGCTACCGTCGCGGTTTGACGCAGAGTATTGCTACGGGGGCTTGATCTCGGCTGGTCTCACGTCCGTGAGGGCGTCCGTCACCAACCTGTTGCGTCCAGTGGAGGAATAGCACTGCGGCGGCGCACCGATCCCGTCCATGATGAATATCGAGCATCGCAAGGGGAAACGAAACGCTGTGATCGATCGCGAAGGCTTTGGTGCTGCTGGACGGTGCCCCCCTTCAACGCCATCTCCGAGCGCCGTGAAGACTGGAAGTACCAAGAATACTACCGATGCCCCGGACCCCAGCAGTCCAGCACCGGAGATATGGACATCCCCCTGACCCTACAGTGTGAGCTCATCGCTGCCGGCGGCACCGACCCGGACCCTGCCAGCGCAGCCGAGCTGCAGTGAAAGCCATTCGCCACTCAAACAGCGTTCGGAAGCCACCTCCACCGTCCGACTCCTGATGTCTGTTTGTCTGCCTTGGAGAAGGAACGCTTTTCCTACACCCCGAGTACACCTGCCTGTCTGCGAGGCCCGGTGAAGATTGAGTCCATGGGTGAGAGTCAGTGTGCACGCCCCAAGGACACCGTGATCATTCAGCAGAATTTCCCGAAGACCTAACCGACCCACACAGGCCAGGCTGACCTCCACTGACCCACCGCGGCACCACGCGAGACCACGGCACACCACACCACAGCGCGCCACAGAGCAACGCACCACAGCACGACGCGACGCGACGCGGCACAGAGCGGCACAACACGACACAACTGACCCTAACCTGAGGGACTAACCGAAGCCAGCCACCGCACACCCGGGAAGGCGCCGCGCCACCACGCCACACACCGGCACCACAGGCCACACACGGGACCACAGAGCGCCAGGCGACAACGGTGACGGACCACCCAGAAGATTACAGCCGGCACCGCGGAGGGGTAAGGACACGAGCAACCCCAGCCCCCTAACCCAAAACCACAAGCAGCCGCCTGGCGCAGCCGCCCAGCCGGCAGAGACAGGACCTAACCCAGCAAGAAGGGGCGCCGAGCGCACAGTGTACAGAGCCCACCCGACCCATGGGGCCGGAACATGGCCACACAGAACCCAACTGAAAACAGCAGCCCGGAAGACAACACTGAATACAGGCCAGTGCGTGCGCCAGCCCAGGGAAGGCAGAGGGAGGAACAGGCAAGCCCCCCCCCCCCAAAAAAAAAAAAAAAAAGGAGGGGGGAAGGGGAAAAGGCACGAAAACAGCCCACAGCCGCCCAACCACCCGCCAACACCACCACAGGCGGCCAGGCCCCCCCCCCAGAAGAAAAAAAAAAAAAAAAAAAAAAAAAAAGGGGGACCCCCGCAGAGGCACAGGCGAACCACCCACCCAAAACCGGCAACACCAAGCCAGTAACAGCGGACCACGGGGAAAAGGGACAGAAAAAAAAAAAAAAAAAGAGAGCCACCAGCCCAGCCCGAAAGAAAGGGGATGGAGGGACAGGGACCACAAAGCCCAGAAAAAAAAAAAAAGAAAAGAAAAAACCAAAGCAAAAAAAAAAAAAAAACACACCCCGACAACCCAGCCAAGACGGACCGGGCACAGGCGAGACCCAGGCCCGGCACACACGCCCACACCGCGCGCCGGAACCGGAAACGGCGGGGGGCAAGCGGGGCGCCCACGAAACCACACATGTCCCAAAAGCAGACCGAAACCGAAGCCCAACCACGAACACCACAAATAGCCGACACTAGGGGGACAACACCACAAATCGAGCCCAAAAACACCCACCCTAAACCCCAGCCAGGACAGACGGGGTTAACAAAACCCGCACCCAACCGCCAACCGGACCCAAACACAAACACCACACAACAGTAAGAAACCCAGTGCCCACAGCCCGGGCACTGAGGCAGCCCGTGCCATGCAGGTGACCCGGCCAAACGAGATCCGGAGCCCGGGGGTAAGGCTGCATCCTAAGGCCTGCGCTGCTTTGGGACTCGAGGCGGAGCGTGCGACACCCAAGCGCCTCGGAACCCTAGTACCAGGAACGTGCATGCACGCCTTGGGAACGGGATACGCCAGGAAGTCCGGTGAACCCCTAGGGTTCCGCCCAAAGGAGGGGACGTGCGCAAGCACGGGGGCACACCCTCCCGGCGAGACAAGCATGTCACGCTGGCGGCGATCAGCCCTCCCGGCGTAGCCCGGGGCCGCTTTGTTGGGGGCCAACAGTCAGGTCTAGCGGGAAGTAAGCCGCCTCCCCTCTTCACGCGCGAAGCCTCTTCCTGTTCGTCACAGGGGCGACGCCAGGGGGAACCATGGGGCGCCTCTCCACGACCGAGTGCACCTACCTACCTACCTACCACTACCCACAACCCATCCGCACCATGGCGCACATTCGAGGCAGCCAAGCCGACAACACCCTTCTGAACCATCTCCAACACAAAATGCGCACCGCATTATACTTCTCGGCTCTTGACCCATCCCTAATACCGATGCACCTGCAAACGCGACGTGCCCAACTCTTGCTCGAACAACTGCCCCTCCTAGACAGGGTGGCACGCTGGTATGCCGGGCGAGGTATAGACATACCCCCGGAATACACTATATGCCCCTGCCATCTCCAACAGCCAGAAACTTGGGAACACTTCAAACAATGCCCATTAGCCCAAGGGGGAAACCACCTGGCCACGTGGACACCGGAGGACACCATCGCACAACACGCCGGATGGGGCCCGGCCACGCCACCGGCAAATGAAGTTCGGCGCCTGATGCGGCAACCGGAGATCAAGGAGGCGGTACTCAGGGGAGCGGTGCCACTCCAACTCTACAGAGTTATCGCCGACCAAGCCCCAGAACCTAGGGCCACAGTACGTCACATGCAGCCAACCGCCGTCAAGAGGGCGGACGCACAGTTACAGCACCGCGTCCAAGTATACGCACAGGAAGCACAACAAACAACCCACGACCGCCATACGTATTATAACCTCCTCATCCACTTCCAACATGCACAGCCCAGCGACTAACCACACGCACGGGCACGTGGCAAGCGCCAGGCACCTGCGGTCGTGCGACCCGGAGCGCGCGCACTCCCTCCCGTATAGAGGCCCGATCGTCCTAGAAACAATACCTCTCCTCAGGATGCCAGAAGGTGAAGCTTCAGATCCGCGGCCGGGAAACCCGTGCGGAGTCTGCTGGGAGGTGAACGACGAAAATGGCAACCCGCTCCGTGGGCATTACCTTGGCTGCGGCAGCACCGAGCAGCTGCACTGGTTCTGCAGCCCGTGCATCGCGAACTTCTGGTTGTGCCCACTTTGCCGGCGACCGCATCCACTCTGCACAGCTCCGCCGCCGCGCGAAAGGCAAGACGAGGACCTCACACTCCACACACTGCGCACCCTGATCCAGCAAAACGTCTGGAACAATGGCGCGAGGGACGACAGCCCCGACGTTGAGTGGTTGGACGTCCTCACCGACGAGGACCCGGCGACACCACCCCCCCGCCCCCCCTGGCGCGCACCATCCTGGGCGCTGCCAGACCCGGGGGCTGACCCCACGATTTATGTCCCCGACTACGAACATTACGACGACGCGCCACGGGGCAGTCTACCCCCCATTGGCAATCCGCCAGACAGTTGGGGCCCCGTCACCCCCATGAACCACAACAACTACCGCACCATTGTCCTCATCCTCACCACCCGCCTCCCGATCGCCTTCAGCTGGCAAACACGACGAAAAACTTTTCTGAATAGCTGCAAATAAAGCTAATTAGCATAAAAAACGCTTAGGCCAAAAAGCGCGCTGCGAAACGCGTAAAAACGCGACAAAAAATTTTTCGACGTGAAATAGGTGAATAGTTAACGCTGTAAGCACCGTAACGCTCGTGGGACCCCAACGCCGTCCTTGCAATCGTCTAACTCGCTATAGGCGCAAAGAAAAACGCGTCGCGAGCAGCGCCTAAAACTCGAAAATTTTTCATAACTCGCCACGACCCCTCACGTCGCGCCCTGCTGCCTTTTTCTTCTTATTCTTCATGCACTTCCCTCCCCACCCTCGTGCCCATCACTCCCCTTGCCCTGCAGCTCAGGCGGCGGCCCTGGGGGAACGCGGTTAACCCTTAGCAATGGACACCAACACGCTCCACAACGCCACGCACAAGAACAAGGCCGAGAACATCAAGAACGACGGGTAGCACGTAAGGCACAGCAGCGAACATGGTCTTGCTGCACGCGAGTGTGTTGGGTCGTGTATAATTTTATTTTATTTTCAAAAGCAAAAAGAAAAAAAAACAAAAAAGAGTTTTCAAAGGCACGGAAAAACGGCAGGGGTTTTTAGCAAAGGAAAAGAGGACAAAAGGAAAAACAAACACCAGCAGCGCAGACAACCGCACAGCACAGCCAACCAGCACAGCACCGCAGGACAGCACGGCACCGCAGGACACGGCACAGAGTGCAGGACACCACAGGACAACGCACAGCACAGCAAGACACCACGACACACCAGAGCAGCACCACCACACCGCAGAACGCCCAGGGAGACACCACAACGCACAGGGACACGCCACAGCACGAGGCACCAACAACAGCGCAGACCACACTGGCGCCGCACGACAGGCCGCAGGAGGGCAAAGCAAACACAAACAGCACCGCAAAACGACGGCAGAGCACGACAGCACAGCACCACACGACAGCACAGCGCCACAGCACACGACACAGGGAAGCAGGGCACCACAGCCAGCACAACAAGCCACCGCAGCGCACAGAGCGGAGAAGACAGGGAACGCACACCGCGAGGAAAAGAGCACCACAGCACGCAGACACCACCACGGGGCCAAAAACAGCACAGCCAACCAACAGCACAACACAGCACAGCACGACAGCTCACAGGAGGGCAAAGCAAGCCCCAACAGCACCGCAACACGACAGCAGAGCACAACAGCACAGCACCACGCGACAGCACAGCACCACAGAACACGACACAGGAAAGCAGGGCACCACAGCAAACCACACCAACCACAGGGACGCAGACCACGCGGCCAGTCAGGGACACCGACACCGAAACACGCCACCAGCAGACAACCACGGGCCACCAGACCCAGCGCCGCACCACGGCACACCACAGGAAACAGCACAACACACAGCAGCGCACCACAGCACCAGGCGCCAGCAACAGCACGCACCACACGAACAGCACAACGCGAGCGCACCAGCACAGCGAAGCACAGCATCGCACAGAACGGAGAGCACAGGGAACGCACAGCACAGCACCCCGAGACACACACAGCACAAGGCAGAGGGGCGAACAACAGCACGCACCACCGCGCCACAACAAAACACACACAGCACAGAGCACACAGCGCGGGGGAGCACCGCAAAACACAGCGCTGCAGAGCACAGGGCCCAGGGCGACGGGCAGCGCCAGAGGGCACGGCGCAACAAGCAGCGGCACCAAACGAGCGCAACACAGCACACGACAGCACAACAACGGGCGACACAACGCGGCGCAGCGCGGCGCAGCACCGCACCCAGGGACGCACAGCACAACACGGCACACAGCACCGAGCGGCAGGAACAAAGGGGGGGGGGGGGCAGCAACCACGCGGGAGCAGCCAACAGCCAGGCGGAAAGCACGAAAGAGGGACAAGCGCACGGAGAGCCGAGAAGCGGAAGGCCAACAAAACAAACAACGCAAGCGCCCAGGCTCAGGGCACCCGGGGCCGGAAACCAGAGAAAGCCGGAGACAACGGGGGCGCACGGAGGAAGAAGAAGAAGGAGAAAAAAAAAAACACCAAGGCCACAAGCAGGAGAGACGAAAACCGCGAGACACAAAGGGGGGGGGGAGCGGGGGAGCAACCACCAAAGAGAAGCCAACGGCCAAGCGGGAGACACAAACGAGGCGCGGGCCAGGCAACGGGAGGCCGAGAAAAACAACCAACGAGGAACGGCAACAGCAGCGAAAGAGAGAGCGGCAACCCCAGCCCGGAGGGGGCCAAGCAAAGCAGAAAGACAAAGCGGCCAAAGGAAAAGGTGAGGCGCACCAGAACGCGCCCGGGAGGCCGGCCCGCCCGACCCGGCCAAGCAAAGCACGCACACCACCGCCGCCAGGGGACCCCAGCCAGGAGTGGCGGGGACCGCCCACCACCAGCGGCAGCGAAACCCAGCCAGGAGTGGCGGGGAGTAGCACACAGGAACGTCCGCCAGGAGTGGCGAGGGACCCCAACAACACACCACACACCACACACCACACACCACACATGACCGCCGCCAACGGACCCCAGCCAGGAGTGGCGGGGACCGCCCACCACCACCGGCAGCGAAACCCAGCCAGGAGTGGCGGGGAGTAGCACACAGGGACCTCCGCCAGGAGTGGCGAGGGACCAACCACACCACACACCAACCACAACCCCAGCAACACACCACCGCCACACACCACACACCGACGCCGCCAGCGGACCCCAGCCAGGAGTGGCGGGGACCGCCCACCACCACCGGCAGCGAAACCCAGCCAGGAGTGGCGGGGAGTAGCACACAGGAACCACCGCCAGGAGTGGCGAGGGACCAACCACACCACACACCAGCCACAACCCCACCAACACACCACCGCCACACACCACACACCACACACCACCGCCGCAAGCGGACCCCAGCCAGGAGTGGCGGGGACCGCCAACCACCACCGGCAGCGAAACCCAGCCAGGAGTGGCGGGGAGTAGCACACAGGAACCACCGCCAGCAGTGGCGAGGGACCAACCACACCACACACCAGCCACAACCCCACCAACACACCACCGCCACACACCACACACCACACACCACACACCACCGCCGCAAGCGGACCCCAGCCAGGAGTGGCGGGGACCGCCCACCACCACCGGCAGCGAAACCCAGCCAGGAGTGGCGGGGAGTAGCACACAGGAACCACCGCCAGGAGTGGCGAGGGACCAACCACACCACACACCAGCCACAACCCCACCAACACACCACCGCCACACACCACACACCACACACCACACACCACACACCACCGCCACAAGCGGACCCCAGCCAGGAGTGGCGGGGACCGCCCACCACCACCGGCAGCGAAACCCAGCCAGGAGTGGCGGGGAGTAGCACACAGGAACCTCCGCCAGGAGTGGCGAGGGACCAACCACACCACACACCAGCCAGAACCCCACCAACACACCACCGCCACACACCACACACCACACAGCAACGCCGCCAACGGACCCCAGCCAGGAGTGGCGGGGACCGCCCACCACCACCGGCAGCGAAACCCAGCCAGGAGTGGCGGGGAGTAGCACACAGGAACCTCTGCCAGGAGTGGCGAGGGACCAACCACACCACACACCAGCCACAACCCCACCAACACCCCACCGCCACACGCCACACACCACCGCCGCCGGCAGACCCCAGCCAGGAGTGGCGGGGACCGCCCACCACCACCGGCAGCGAAACCCAGCCAGGAGTGGCGGGGAGTAGCACACAGGAACCTCCGCCAGGAGTGGCGAGGGACCAACCACACCAGACACCAGCCACAGAGCAATAGCCGAGGGAAGGCAAAGGGAGGAACAGCCAGGCAGGCCCCCCCCCCCCCCCAAAAAAAAGGGGGGTGGGGGGCCGCGCGAAAGCAGCCCACAGCCACCAAACCGCCACCCAACAACACAGAAGGGGGCCAAACCCCCCACCCAGAGGGCACCGAAGACAGGACCCCCAAACAGGCACAGGGGGACCACCCAGCCAAAACCGGCAACACCAAGCCAGGAACAGCGGCCCACGGGGAAAAGGGGCACCGAAGCAAGCAGACACAAAAAAAAAAAAAAAAAGCCAGCAGCCCAGCCCGAAAGAAAGGAGACGGGGGGAGAGACCACAAGGCCCGGGACAGGGACACCCAGCAACCGGAAAAAAAAAAACAAACAAAAAAAAAAAAAGCGCAAAAAACACAACCCGACAACCCGGCCAAGAAGGGCGGGGCACAGCCGAGACCCGGGCCCAGCACGCACGCCCACACCGCACACCGGTACCGGAAACGGCGGGGGGCAAGGGAAACGCGCACGAAACCACACAGGTCCCGAAAGCAGGCCGACACCAAAGCCCAACCACGAACACCACTAACAGCCGGCAAAAGAGGGACCACAAACCGAGCCCAAACACACCCACCCAAGACCCCAGCCACAACGGGCAGGGGTAAACAAAACCCACGACCAACCGCAACCCGGACCCAACCACAAACGCAAGCCAACAGTAGGAAACCCAGTGCCCACAGCCCGGGCACTGAGGCAGCCCGTGCCATGCAGGTGACCCGGCCAAACGAGATCCGGAGCCCGGGGGTAAGGCTGCATCCTAAGGCCTGCGCTGCTTTGGGACTCGAGGCGGAGCGTGCGACACCCAAGCGCCTCGGAACCCTAGTACCAAGAACATGCATGCATGCCTTGGGGACGGGATACGCCAGGAAGTCCGGTGAACCCCTAGGGTTCCGCCCAAAGGAGGGGACGTGCGCAAGCACGGGGGCCCACCCTCCCGGCGAGACAAGCACGTCACGCTGGCGGCGATCAGCCCTCCCGGTGTAGCCCGGGGCCGCTTTGTTGGGGGCCAACAGTCAGGTCTAGCGGGATGTAAGCCGCCTCCCCTCTTCACGCGCGGAGCCTCTTCCTGTTCGTCACAGGGGCGACGCCAGGGGGCACCATGGGGCGCCTCTCCACGACCGAGTGCACCTACCTACCTACCTACCTTGCCGAGCATATGCCGGACGGTGAGGACCCGCCGCTACAAGACCACATGCACACGCACCTCCAACACCTGCCGCCAGTCCCACGCCCCGGGGAACCACCAGCCTGGGTGCCAGACGATCGAATCTATAACGACACGGGGCGGGCATACCACTACCCACAGCCCATCCGCACCATGGCGCACATTCGAGGTAGCCAAGCCGACAACACCCTTCTGAACCATCTCCAACACAAAATGCGCACCGCATTATACTTCTCGGCTCTTGACCCATCCCTAATACCGATGCACCTGCAAACGCGACGTGCCCAACTCTTGCTCGAACAACTGCCCCTCCTAGACAGGGTGGCACGCTGGTATGCCGGGCGAGGTATAGACATACCCCCGGAATACACTATATGCCCCTGCCATCTTCAACAGCCAGAAACTTGGGAACACTTCAAACAATGCCCATTAGCCCAAGGGGGAAACCACCTGGCCACGTGGACACCGGAGGACACCATCGCACAACACGCCGGATGGGGCCCGGCCACGCCACCGGCAAATGAAGTTCGGCGCCTGATGCGACAACCGGAGATCAAGGAGGCGGTACTCAGGGGAGCGGTGCCACTCCAACTCTACAGAGTTATCGCCGACCAAGCCCCAGAACCTAGGGCCACAGTACGTCACATGCAGCCCACCGCCGTCAAGAGGGCAAACGCACAGTTACAGCACCGCGTCCAAGTATACGCACAGGAAGCACAACAAACAACCCACGACCGCCATACGTATTATAACCTCCTCATCCACTTCCAACATGCACAGCCCAGCGACTAACCACACGCACGGGCACGTGGCAAGCGCCAGGCACCTGCGGTCGTGCGACCCGGAGCGCGCGCACTCCCTCCCGTATAGAGGCCCGATCGTCCTACAAACAATACCTCTCCTCAGGATGCCAGAAGGTGAAGCTTCAGATCCGCGGCCGTGAAACCCGTGCGGAGTCTGCTGGGAGGTGAACGACGAAAACGGCAACCCGCTCCGTGGGCATTACCTTGGCTGCGGCAGCACCGAGCAGCTGCACTGGTTCTGCAGCCCGTGCATCGCGAACTTCTGGTTGTGCCCACTTTGCCGGCGACCGCATCCACTCTGCACAGCTCCGCCGCCGCGCGAAAGGCAAGACGAGGACCTCACACTCCACACACTGCGCACCCTGATCCAGCAAACCGTCTGGAACAATGGCGCGAGGGAGGACAGCCCTGACGTTGAGTGGTTGGACGTCCTCACCGACGAGGACCCGGCAACACCACCCCCCCGCCCCCCCTAGCGCGCACCATCCTGGGCGCTGCCAGACCCGGGGGCTGACCCCACGATTTATGTCCCCGACTACGAACATTACGACGACGCGCCACGGGGCAGTCTACCCCCCATTGGCAATCTGCCAGACAGTTGGGGCCCCGTCACCCCCATGAACCACAACAACTACCGCACCATTGTCCTCACCCTCACCACCCGCGTCCCGATCGCCTTCAGCTGGCTGGTGGGGGACGCAGAATGCGCGATGGGCATCGCCCACGGCGCCCATGGCGGCGAGTGGGGGAAATTCTTCCACCGCGGCGGGGGCACGACCCCGGTGGCAACCGAGAGGCTGATGGCGGCCTACCTCAGGTGGAGGGGCATCCCCCCCCTGCGCAGCCTCCAGCCACTGGCACAGCGTGCCCAGCAGCCGCCCGTCCCGCCGCCGCAGCCGGGCACGTACGGCAATGTGGCAGTGGCCAGGATGATGGCCAGAGGTACTCGGCTCGACGGCTCATCCTCCTCCTCCCGGAGAACCGCGACCATCACCACCCCCCCGGCCCGGTCCCGCGCCACGACAGCGACTAGGGCCACGAATGTACGCGCCCGAGCAAAGTCGGCCGCAACGTCCTCCTGGTCCTGCAGACCATCCACCTCCGCCCCCCCACACCTGTGGCCACACCACACCAACAGCGCGCTGCCGACGCCGCGCGGACTACGGACGCTCCAGCACCATCGAGGGCCGGCACGCCACAGAGCCCCCGACAAGAGCGTGCGTCCAAACGGGCAGCACAACGACAACCACCACAACACCACACGGCCACAGGGATCCAGGGACACCGGGCGTCACCTGCCGGGAGCGGAGCCGTACCGAGCCCCACGAATACGGGGGCGTTGGGCACCCGGCCCGAACAACCCCCTGGCACCCCACACCCACACAGGGAGCCGACCCCAAGCCCCACAGGAAGCCCGCAACCTCAAACACCACCCGGCGCGTCCTCACACGGTCAACGGCCGGCAGCCAGCCAGACGGCAGCAACACAGGCCCACCCGGAGCCCCGCACGCACCATGGCACACCTGACCGGCCAACAGTGGTCCCAGCATACGCGCCACCCGAAGACCCCCTAACGCAGGCACACGCCGCTACCCCGACAGACACCGCCACCGCCCGGCCCTCCGACACCGTGCGCCCCCACATCCCTGACCAGGGGCTAGACCCCCCGGCTCCGGCAACGTCCGGCACCGAGGACCTACCCGCCACGACACACGCCAGACAGGCGCCCCAGCGACACCGTGCCCCAACAACCAGGCCGACGGCGAGGCCCGCAGAACCGTCATCTCCCGGTCGCCCAGCCCCCCGCCCGGGCCCTGGCCCGGACCTGGCAGGCACCACCGCCCCGGCAGGCGCCCCGCAGCCCGCGGGCCCGGGAAGCCGACCCGAGCCGCCGCCCGTGTTGGAAGGCAACGCCCGAGGGGCAGCGCAACCGACGAACGATGAAGCCGAGCCGCCTGCACTGCCAACCCAACCGCAACGCGGGGAGCCCATGGTGGGCGCGGAAGAAATGCGGGGACCCCCACAACGGACAGCAACGCCAACACCAATGGGGGAACCTGGCGGGGGAGCGGACCGGCCGGCAATACAGCATGCCGACCCACCAGACATAGCGGCACACGGAAGCGGCGAGGAATTGACCGCTGGCCAGCCTGACACGAACATGACGGACCAATGCCGGACACCAAGTGTGAGGACGGCCTCCACCTACCATCAGCCACAGGTCGTGCTGGGGCCGTTCCCCTGGCTAACCCAGCGCGGCACGCCAACGCAAACACGCCGGGGGAGGCGCCGCCGCGAGACCCACCGGAAACCCGCGCGACGTCAGAGACCCGGGAAGCCGCACCCGACACGCCCCAGCGCGTGGCCGGCAGGGAAACGTCACCCAGCGGACACAACCGCGACGACAACTCTTTTGATGGCTTCATGGAATCCTGCATGGGGGACCCCCACACGGCCCCAACACCGGCGGCGCCACGCGTCCAGCTGGAGCCACGACGCGACCATGCGGAGGACACACCCCTCAGGATACCACGCCAGGCACACCTCCAGCGCGATTACACCGCCCTGGGGCAGGTTACTGCTGCGGGTGAAGGGCATGCGGCCGCAAGCGGAGCAGCGGACCGGACCACGAACGAGCACGGTGCCCCAGGATCGGCGCGCGCGTGGAAGCGGCCACCAACACCGCTAGCGAGCCTACCGGCCTGCCGCCGGGGACCGCCCCGCCCTGGGGGCGGGGACATTTGGACTACGCACGCTTGGAGGGCGACACAAGCTGCCCCAGCGACCAAGCGGAACAAGCGGCGGACCGAGACCTGGGCCTATGGATCCCCAGGCTTACGGCAGGGGAGCAGCTCGCCCTGGCAGTCAGCATCCGATGGCTGCTTACTTTGCGGTCCTGCCACCTCGCGGAGGGAACCCGCACCATGGCAGACATCACGTTTGGCCATTGGACGGGGCACACGCCCCCCGCCACCATGGACCACCCCGGCCAATGGCACTATGTGGCCACCCGCCTCATGGCGCATATGGGGGTCTACAACCTGGATGAAATGAATGGACTCCACTGGCAGTGGCACCAGCGCGCCGCCCTGCGCATCCGTGCGATCATGCAGGAGCACAACATCTGGGACATCCCTGGGTCACCGGGCTACCAAGGACACGCCTCAGACAACCCGCGTCCGCGGTCCCAAGCCGTCCTGGAGCCTCCCAGGCAGGCGGACGCCGTAACTCCCCGGAACGCCCACGGGGGACACCACCCGGGATGGGTTCGGCCTCTGGCACATACAGAAGCCCCCTGCGACCGTTCGCCCTGCGGAGGGGCCCGGGCAGTCCTCACACCTCGGGGATGCAAGGCGGCACGCCGGAACAACGCCAGGAGACAAGGAACCCTGGCCGATCCCGTCGCCGCAGCCGCACGCCGCCTTCCGGGGCATGGCGAGTCGTCTTCCATGAGGGTATGGACAGGGACCACGGGGGCCCCTCCGACCCCCACGCCCAACGGACATCATTTACCACCGATCCCCGACGCCGGTCCAAGAGGCCCCGCACCAAACGGGCGCACATCCCCACCATTCTCACGCCAGTCGAGCGCGAGCGACAGGCAGCGCTTCACGCGGGCCCCCGCCGGGCGGCGGACGGAGCGTCCAGCTCATCCGCCGCCTTCCTCCCAGGGTCAGCGGCAGACCCGCTGTCGGGGGGACCACATGCCATGGACACGCGGCCAAGGGAGCCTGTGGCCGACCCAGGGCCTGCGCAAGGGACTGGGGGACAGCCCCTCCCACAGCCCCCAAACCGCCAAGGCACGGAGGGCACGTCGCAACAACGGGGGCACGACGCGAGCGGCCCAAGGGCGGACGCAGAAATGACAGAGACCTCCGGCCCTCAGGAGTCCGCTGACCCACTGCCCGCCGCCACGACCTGCTCGGTGCCCCAGCAACGAAAGCCCTCCACGGAGTACGTGCCTGGGGGACACCCTGGCACCACCTCAAGGCACCCCTCCCTGACTAGCGCCACGCTGGACCAGGACCGGGTGGCCATGCACCCCCCACCCCCCCGGCCACCGCAGCAAAGAGGCACGGGCCCCTTCGACGACGCGGAACTGAGAGCGCTCTACGGCATCCACGCTTCCACACCCTCGAGCGAGCTGGTGGCAGCCCTCCGGGAACACCTCCGTGACGTCAACCTGAACAGGCTCTTTGCCGTGGTCCCCCTGCCACACGCCGCAACAACCGAAATTTTTGTGCGGCAGCTCCAGGCGCCAGTCACCCCCGGGGCGCAGGTCTCAGACGACCTTGTTGAAGCGTGGAAATGAGGGTTCAACACCCACCAACCAGCCCAGGGGGGCGTGTGGGTCCCACACCCGGGCTGGGTACACACGCTCATAGCACCGCCAACGGACCACAGGCCCGCGCCCAGCACCGGGGGTCGGGAACGGGCCGCCCCGCCGCCGAGGCCGGAAACCCTCCGCATGCCACCGCACGAAGGCCTGGCGGCATGGGAAAGCGGGACCGCCCGCGACAGGGGGCGTAACCTCACGAGCCTGGCGGCGCGCTACCCGGAGAAGGCGCGCGCAGCGCCCCGCCACGCGAACGTGACCCCAGCACCATCGCCATGATCGTGTTGGAGAATGGCGACCACCACCAAGTGCGGATCATCCCGCACCCGCATGAGAGCCACTGGAGCTTGGAGGCCGTCGACTCCATGCTCCCGGCAACCACGGCCCTGCCTGACAGCCCCATGCCCCTGCTCAACGACCAGCCCCTGGCCCCCCTGACGGCCATCGTGTCGGGGACGGCCGGCACCTGGCACCCAGGCCGTGCCCACTACTGCCTCTGGCGGTGAGCGCAGCGCCGCTGGCCACACACCAGGGTATGGTCAGCGACATGGAGGTTCTACCTCGACGGCCGGCAGCAGTTGGAAGCCATCCCGGAACGGACGGCAGAGACCCCAACTGCGCGCAACCTGTGCCCCGTCTTCGCAATCCACCAGATCCGGGCGCTGGCGCTGGGCGAGCAACTGCAGCCCTCCATTCGCACTGAGATGTAGGCCAAGGCGGCACACGCGGCCCTTGTGCACGAAATCTTCAGTGCCCTTCGCAGCGCCCTTGTGCGACGCGTGGGAAACCCCCCAGGGCCCTGAGCCGCAGCCGGCCACAGGACCTGCAGCGACGACGCACCACCACACACGCGCTACGCGAGTCCCGCACCGGCCATACGCGAGGGAGGAGACAACACGGCGGCCGTGGGATCACCTCCTCCCACCGGTGGACCCGACGATGGACGTCACAACAACGGCTGCGGAGTCGGCCATCAACCGCGACGACCCCGGGCAAGCCAAACTTGCCCAAGAGGACTCCCTCGTACAACCGGACACCGCGCGGCCGTGCAACACACTCCAGCAACGCCTGTCGGTCGGGCACACCGGCGGGAAAGACAAAAACCTGCCCGGCACGTGCAACGGACACCCAAAGAGTAGAGGCTAGCCTTAGCAGCCCATGGTGTCGGACACGAACAAAAACCCAACGACTTCCTCCCACATCCCCCCGGCGGGGCCCACGCTTCCCGGACCCCCGCAACCCGCCTGCAACAGAGAAAGGGGCGGCGCCAAACTCGGACCCGTCCTTCCACCTGACCCTCCTCTCCCGCGAACCGGACCCGCAAGGGGCCGGGCCAAGGGGCCAGCCAAACACGCAGGACCCACGGCCGGGCCAATGACCACGGGAATGTTATCGAACAATCGTCCAGAATGTTACCTTCCAAGGCAAGAATCAAGGGATACGTGCACCGCGGGGACCGGCGCGCACCTCCTCCGGGAAAATTAAACGCCTGGGACGCTGGGGGAGATTCGGCACATATAACCTGCGAGAATGGTACGAGGGACACACTTCCGGCAGAAAGCTAACAGCGTCAAGAAGCGAGAGGGGGGCCGCAACACTGCCCAGTATTCCTGTCCTCCGAAACCCCACCCGGGGCACGCAAGGGACAACGGGCTCGCCACACGGGGCCACGCCGACCCCTGCCAGCAGGCACGGATGTGTTACGCTGAGCCCAGCTCGCCACGCCGGACGGAACGTCCCGGCACCAAGGCACGAGCCGAGCCGCCCTAACTATCCTAACCGCCAAACTCAGCACTGCGACACAGACACACCAGCCACATAACCCGCGAAACACGGCACGATGCGGTGCACGGCAGGCAGGCAGACACGAGCACGAGCATCGCACCACTGAGCCGGAACAGCACCCTGGGGCTCCCATGGGGAGCATGGGGACGCACCAAGGGGGACCGACGGGGCCTTGCCCCCAACGGGGGTGTACATATGAATTGCACAGGGGAAGCCCAAGGGACGCCCAAAGGGCACCGCGAAATACCGGATGATGGGCTGTGCATGTAACGCTGCCAGGGCGCGACAGGGAAAGTGGCACCGAATTTGAAAACTTTTTGCAGCGGTCAAACCACTTATCATTACTTCTCTCCCCCACGGGGGGGGTATGGCGCACAGTAAAAACGTACCATGCCGGCCCCACGCAACTGGCACCAACCAACACCGAGACAAGCAAGGCACCTACGCGCACAAGATCCGACTGGGCACGCGCCTGCTGCAGCTAAAGAAGGTCCCTACCAGGACCTGCCCCTGCTGTGCCCCTTCCGCCTGTAACCCCTGCTGATTTGCTCCTGATCAACGATTTCATTTATCAAAATCCAGGGTTCCAAATCCAAAAATATAGAAAATAAACTACAATCCTCCTTCAACCCTGAACAGCAACCAGATACCACAAATCCAGCAATAATCCAATCCACACTGCGGGCTTCCGTTCAGCACACCGGTCGTCCCACGGTGGCGGGCATGTACAAGAATTGCACCAAAGAGGAAAGCCCTGAAATTGGCATATGAACACAAATAAAGCAAAGTTGGGGAAAGATGGAAACGTACACATTCACAGCCATAGACCCCTCATTCCCTGGACCCAAGACCTTCCCTTGACTCACCAACATGATGCCCTGAACCCAATCAAATAAGATGGCTAAATGCCATGTGTCGCAAGTCACTACATAAACCCCAAAAATGTGTTCACTCCCCAGCCTATATATCCTAGCCCAATAGGGGAGGTGGCGTGTCATGGCCTAGAGTGGTACTCAGGACCATGCCCTACCCTGACATAACCTTGGTTGGACTTGGGGTCGAATGGGCTTGGAGAACTGCCCCATGATGATGACCTCACAACATGGCAAAATCAGGCAAATCACACCATTATGCCCAAAAGTCAATTATATACTCAAAAATGCATACGGCAAATATCCAAATGCTCCATGCACGTGTCAAACCGGATAGTAATATACAAGGGTGATATAGACCAAAGGTCCATGCCCAAGAATATCCCATCATTGGCTTCGAAACCTGTCCGGTTATGTACATGGCATGCTTCACAAGTCAGCTCATGAGTTTGAGACCTAATTTTGTGAGGCCTCGTGTGCCAAGCCAAAGACACCACGTGATCCGGCATATGGTGAGGTACAACACCGAAGCATATGCCAACATATAAGCAACATACCATAGTTCACAGATCTCTAGGCACTTTACTGTTAGCCGACCAGTTGAGCACATAAAACACGAAAATGAGCATAAAATGAGGTCAAAAACATGCAAATATGCCCAAATACAAAGTTATCATGATAGTATATCTCTATGCTCACCCATGATACCCGCTCATGGTTCAATACACAAACGATTGGAACCATTTGCAAACAATCCCCCCACTTGGATCCCCAGTCGGGCGCATGGAGATACCTTCGCCACTCATATCTACATGCCCCATGAAAATGGGAGTGCAGTCATGGATTTCTTTGCCAAACATACCATGCACAATACATACGCGGTAGACTTAGTCTAGCGCTTTGAATCCCACAATTAGAACATGGGCAAAGCCCTTGTCACGTGTGGTTCCCCATCTCGTCGGCCACACGAAGATATATAACATGGGCGTGAGCATATCAAGACATAAACTATGCATATAACATATACCCTCAAAAGTGGCTCCCACCATGATATGTCATGCCCCTCCATGGACATAACTTCACGTTAAAAATACGTAGGAACCCACAGAAAGTATCTATGCAACCCCAACACTCATGCGGTACACTCGAAAGTCATAATATCAAGTCCGGACACATGGTCAACAAGTTATAAACAAGTTTCTACCATGTTTACCATGATCCTATGATACAACGAGTGTGTGTGACGACTTAAGGTGTTGGACCCTACTAAAAATAAGTTGAGACTAGGGCGCTTGCAACGCAACCTTCCTTTTTCTCTTCCCTCACACTCGCGCGTAGATATGGCCCTTCAAAGTAGTCCCACGATTCACTTTTGTTTCCCTTATATCTTCAAGTCAAATGGGTGGCAAGCATAAGGGAAACCTGATTTGGGCAAAGGGAAAGGATTATGACCACTCGAAGAAGACCAAATCAAGTGCGGCGATGTCGAAGTTGAAAATCCGATTTCGACATCGCGAAAAATTCAGAATAAAATTTCGAGTGCATATTTAGAAAATTGCGGAAGCAACGAACCCTATACTGATGAAATGTGACCCTTCATCGGGGTTTCCGCCAAAATATCTGGAAATAACAGTTAACCAACCGGTTAACGCAAAATCGCGAGCCAACTGACAGTCGCCGATACATTGACCATCAGAACGAAAGGCTGAAAATTTACCGAAACATTATGATAATAAGACCCTGTTGATTCCTGATATTCTGATATATAAATCTCCGCTGGCGGCGCCCCGGTACTGAATGTGGCCGCTCATAGCCGGAATGGCCAAACCTATCACACTATCACATCGGGTTAGGTCAGGTGGATGGGAGAGTATGATATCAGCCAATGGCGGCTTGCCGGCACATAGATACACACCCCAAGTGACCCCAAGATGGCCACGGGGGTCCGAACCGGCTTCACCCCCCTTCTCAGAGCGTTCTTACCGCTCGGAAGTCATTGAAGAGAGGACGGGAGGACCCCAATGGGCTCCAACCCCCCCCTCCATGTCCCAAGGACACATGGAGGCCCCACACACGTCGTAGGCGTCCCCCATGCCCCAAGGGAGGGGCGAGGACACTGAAAATCGGTGCCCTACGCCATATCCGGTCTCCTCTTGATCTACAACATGGACCAAGGGGATCAAAGATAGAGAAACGTCGTCGGTCGACCTAAATAAGTATACCACAATGAAATATATATGTGGAGATCGAGTGAAGGGGGTATATGGCAAACCAAGGCCGAAAAATCCCCAGAGGAACGCCCTCACCCGTCTCCTCAATCACAGAAACAAACAAAATGCCAGGGGGGATCCATTACGGTGCTACAGCAGCAACCAAATGGACCAACACGTCCTGGACATCCAAAGAAATATTCTTTTTCTTCAGGTAGTCCATCCAGACCGTGGTGTACCTCGGCACAAAACTGCTCGGAGGCTCCCACGAATCCCTGGATGCGGCGAATCCCCTCCAACGGACTTTATAAAGCCTACCCCCAAGCGTCCCCGGGTCCGGCTTGTCCGCCAGGATCTTCTCAGCGGTGAAGTCGTCGTCCTCACCCTCGTCGTCCGAGTCCACATCGCCGGCCGTGAACTCGAAGGTGACGGGACGTCCGCTGGGGTCTGGTGCTCGGGGACGAAGCTGGGTATGGTCGCGGTCCAGGATCTTGTTATCCCCCACACGAACCGCATACACATCCTGCCCGACCTTCCGAACGATTACCCCCGGTACATACCAAGATGCCTGCCGATTCCTGGACAGGACATCCTTGTGGTGCCGCTCCACCCACACGGTGTCTTGGAGAGCATACTTCTGGACTTTTCCCTGCTTGAAGTACTTGGCCCTCTTGTCATGCTCGTCCTGTAGTGCCTTGCACACCTTGGCCGCCGTGTCGTCCGCCTCAGCCATCATGGCGTTCGCATCTTGGGCCACTTTGCCATGGTTCAACCACGGGAGATTGCGTGACACTCGATCCCGTAGGAACACTATGCGATGGGGCGAGAGTCCAGTGGGCCCCGGAAGGTCGTGATACGCTTGGAGTACCCTCCACAGCGAATTGTACCAATTCCGGCCCGGTTCGTCGATGTGGAGCTGGCGGAACTTCTCGAACATCTGCCGCCCGGCCACCTCAGCCCGGCCATTCAACCGGCTGTGGTATGCCACGGTCTTGGCGTGCCGAATTCCCATGTGCTTGCACATCGTCTTGAACCACGTCCCCACGAATTGACTGCCCCGATCGCTGCAGATGACAGCCGGGACATCAAAAATTGTCAGCCAATGCCTGATCATGGCATTAGCGACGGTCTTGGCCTGCGCCCCACTCCATGCTTGTCCTTCCTGTCCTTCTTCTTGGACTTCTTGCCAGGGACCGCCATGATATACCCACTGTGCCTGTCCACCGCCAGGATGACACAGTCGTAGGTCTCTCCTTCCACGGTGACCTCAGGCATGGCGAATACATCCATGGCCACGGACCGCATAGGGGCCTCCGGTATAGCCGTATACACCGGGTTGCCCGCTGTGGAGTGGTTAGGGCTCTTCGTGGCCCGACACACGGCACAGTCGCTGCAGTACCTATCCAGGATGGCGTAGTACCCCGGAGGGAACTTGAAACGCCACTCCAGGTCCTGCTGCATCTTGTCTCGGCCAGGATGCATGAGCTGGGCGTTGTGCCAATGGTCAATGAGCTCCTCCACTCGGTTCTCGGGCACCAGCAGCTTGTCCTTGAGGAACAACTTGTCCCCATCCTCGGTCAAGCCCTCGGGCCATTCATCGTCCGACGGGGCGCTCACGGCATTCCAGTACTTGCTCCAGTGCTCGGATGCCGCATAGTCATCCGACCAGTCCTCTGTGAGCACCGACCTGACTAGCTCTACAGGGGCCACCATCCATTGCTCGAGGGTTTCCTCTCGAATAGCCTGGACTCGGGCGCCCCGGAACTTGGCCAGGTCTGTACGATTTGCCATCACCACAAAACACTTGACCCCCTCTTGCTCCATGGCCTTCTCCATCTCGATGATGCGCTTGGCCTCCTCGGTCTCCTCGGCGTCGCCATGGCTGGATATGTCCATCCACGCCTTGCCCGCAGGGTAGGCCCAGCGACTGAGGCAATCTGCCACAGTGTTGTCCTTCCCCGGGACGTACACGACGCTGAGGTCGAACTTGGCGAACGTCTCGTGCCATCGGGCCCTTCTAGCCGCTGGTCCTGAGGGGGTGTCGACATGCTCCTTGTGCCAGCTCTGTAGGGACTGGTGGTCCGTGCAAACCACCACCGGCTGCAGTCCGATGTGGCCAGACCACTTCCCGAGCGCACATACAATGGCGTATGTCTCCTTCTCCCTCGCGGTCCATGTTCGGCGTTGGCCCTCGGCCAGGATCCTGCTCCAAAACGCCACGGGAACATGAGTCCCGTCGTCCCGGACTTGCTCGAGGACTGCCCCCACGGCATAGTCCGAGGCGTCTGTACGTAGCACGAATCTCTTGTCCGGGTCCACCAGGAACAGCCCCAACTGCCCCAGGAGTCGCTCCTTCAGGCGGTTGAACGCATACTCAGCCTCAGGGGTCCAGGCAAGCTTCTTCTTGCTCCCCTTCCGGCCATCGAACTTGCCCACCTGCAGCATCTTGTGCAGCGGCCCCGAGAGTTCTGCATACATCCCGACATAGCCCGAATAGTAATTGCAGAACCCCATGAAGGACCGGAGTTTGCTGATGGTCTGGGGCTTCTCCCAGTGGTGCAGGGACGCCAGCTTCCCAGGCATGGGACGGCGTTGCCCGTGACCAACCACGTGACCCGCGAACTCCACTTCCTTTACGAAGACTGAGGCTTTGGTGGGCTTGCACACCATGTTGTGCTTGTCCAACTCGCTGAGCACTCGGCGCAGATCCTTCTCATGCGCGTCGATGAGCTCGTCCTCCGTCATGTTCTCCGTGCCGAACCCGATGATGATGTCATCCACGAAGGGATCGGCACAGTCCCGGACAGGACTGAGTAGGTCCTCCATCATGCGCTGGAAAGCGGCGTTGCCATTCTTGGCGCCCATAGGCACCACTTTCCACTGCATGGGCCCCAGCGGCGTCGACATCGCTGTGCAGGGCCTGGAGTCCGGGTGTAGCGGCATCTGGTGATAGCCGTGTTTCAGGTCTAATACCGTGAAAATCCGCTTTTTCTGTTGTTTTTGGAGGATGGAGTCGATCAGGGGGAGCGAGTACGAGTCGTGCTCGGTCTGCTCGTTCAAACCTCTGTAATCAACCACCAACCTCCACTCGCCCTTCTCCTTCTTGGGCACGATGAAGGTTGGGCTGGCCCACTCACTGTCGGAGGGTTCGATCCATCCCCGCTCAATGAACTCGGCCAACAGCTTCTTCATGGCCTCGGCCCGATCGCCCTGAAGTTGGTACTCCCGATGACGATAGATCTTGGGATTCGGCTTCAGCCTGATCCTCGCTGTGCCAAACCTCCCACGATCTGGAGGGTTCTTGTTGGCGACGCCACTGAATAGCCGCGGATAGGCATTGATCAGCCTCTCCTTCAGCTCGGCGACCTTCGGGTTCTCCTGGGCCTCTTCAGCCGCTTGCTTCCACCGATAATCTTCGAAAATTTGCGGCGTCGGGCTGGTTACTGTCGCTATCGGCCCCCATTCTGGGAAAATCCCACGTCGGCGGGTCCGACCCAACCGGACCATCGTATTGGTCCGCGATGTGATCCATGACCCTCGCCACGAACTCATCCTTCTCGTACTTGCCGGTGACCAACATCTTGTCATCCCACCAATGCGGAGATGTGACCATGGCCCGCCTCTTCTTGGCTGCCACACGGTCGTGCATCCCCATCCGCATGCAGTTGACGACGTCGTCGATCTCGGCGTGGGACAGGACGTCAATGCCATCAATAGGCTGATCCGCCCCCTCCTTGGGCTCAAACATGACCTTCATGGCCACCGCCTCCACCCTACGGATGAATGCTTCATCACCCGTGGGCTGGGCTTGCGCCCCATCCACCAGGAAAGCCTTGGTACCCCACGCTTGACCCAGGGGGGGCATTGATACACCCTTGGCGTCGATGAACAGCTCCTTCTATGGCCCGAATGACATCTCGTTCAGAATGATGGAGCCCAGCGTCGACTTGAGACCCTCCAGCGGACATGGGGTGGATCCTATGCCGGTTATGACCAGGATCCCCTTCGCCCTAACCGCGACGATCTTCCCCACCGTACGTCTGGTGTTATCCAGGGAGCCATGCCAATACATGGGCCCCCACTCCTTCAAACCCCAATGCCTATGCCAGGCTGAGTCTCCTCGATGCCAATGCCTCCTACACTTCCGCAAAAGTGGGGCATCCCGGGAAGCGAAGACGTCCGTCTCGGGCGCTTCGGCTCCCAGCGTGTGGATCATCCTGGCATACACCTGCGGCGCCATTCCATACTCCGTGAGCTGAACTCCACGGTCTCCTCTGGACTTGGCACCCACAGCTTGCACCGCTTGAACGATCCGATCCTCTTCCTCAGCATTCCATTGGGATGATCCGCATGCATAGTCCGTGGACAGCCATGTGAGGCATTCATCATCCTCCCGGACCAGCGTTGCGCGATGGGGAAGGGCTCCAATGGCATTTGCCACCATGAAGTCATACCCCATGATCATATCCCAATCGGTAATGTCGGCCACATAGAAGTTCCCGGATAGAGTGCTTCTCTTGGCCTGATCAGGGCGGTTCAAGCGCTCATGCTCCCAGAATTCCATACTGATGGTGGCCTCATGGGTGCCGCCACCCATAATCTCTCCGTTGGCGACCTTCAGGCGGACCAGTCTGCGGCTGGGCTGCAGGAGTTCCTCCTTGAACAACCCTCTCCGGACCAGGCTCACCTGGGCACCCGTATCCACTAACACATCCACCACCTTCTCCTCTCGTCCGCACCGTACTCGCACTTTCAAGTGCAACTGCCGCTCGTCGCCATGAGGTGTATGGACGACTCTCACGGCATGCAACTCTAGCACGTCCGGGTGCATCAGGACTTCAAGGGTATGGTCACGGATGGTGTAGATCTTGGGTTGGTCCTGCCCGTCCACGGGGCTCTCCGTGGTCGCTCCTTCCTTCTTGCCATGTCCCGTACCCACATGTACTTCCCTTGGCAGGGCGCTCCAGGGGTTGGGAGTGGCGAAACTCATTGGTTTTGGCTCTTCCGGAGCATTCTTCGGCACCCGATGTGCCTTTGCTTTCTCAGGGATTCCACTGATTCTCGGAGCAGACACCTCCGAGGTCCCACTCCCGTGGGGGCTCCTCTAGACTTGACTTCCCGCAGCCCATTCCGGCTGCGATCCGCCAGGACTTTGTCCACCACGTTGCTGGGCTTTGAGTTCCTCCAACGTCCTCAACATGTCCTCAGCAACTTCCTCAATCGACCTCACTCGTCGGTCTTGGCCAGGTCCACCACCATAGCCTCTTCCTCCGCCTTTTCCTTGGCCTTCCCCTTGGCCTTTTCCCCCGTCTCCGCCTTTCGCCTTCCAATCGGAAATTCGCTGCTCCTTGGGCTTCTTCTCAGGGTGGGCGGCGAAGTAGGCTATCTTGTCCGCCTCATACACCTTGCATTGACGGTGGTCGTGTGCATGGTTGTATCCCTTGCCATAACAGACCAAGCACCCGTCGTGCTGAGACCTGTACTACCGGAACGAGAGCGATGGGTTCCCGATCCTCCTTGGCTCTCTGCTCTTCTTGGGTCCCACCTGGCTCCATCTGGACCGATCCTGCCCATGGTTCCTCACGTTGTGTGCCACAAACGCGAAGAAATGGGCCTCCTTGTGATCCTCCCGGGACCCAGTCCAGTGGTCTTGGCCACTTCCACTACCATCCTCCGCGGAGTTGGCCGTGTCTTTCTGGATCTCCCGATGATGGCGGTCTTCTCGGTGTCCTCGTTGTCCATGACCATGTCGATCCTGCACGTGGGCCTCGTTCTTCGCATTGAGCTTCAACTCCACCGTGATGTGCTTCACGATCTCGTCCAGGCTCATGCGGGCGAAGATGACCTGCATCCTTAGCGGCTCCCCGCGCCTCCACTCCACGTTGTTGAGGCGCAGCAACCTTTGCCCCATGGAATCTCCAAATACCTCCATGTACACGGCGTTCTTCAGTCCCAACATCTGGTTGGGCTCGCCAAGGTTCCCCCTGAAGAACTCCATGATATCCGCATGGGTATCCTCTGCCGCCATGATCCTCACCGCCAACCGCTTCTTGGCGCGCTTCTTCTCCTCGTCCTCCACTCTCCTCTTCCAGTTGCCGGGGAGGACGTCCTTCAGCAAGTGGCGGATCTCGCTGGCCTCGTTCCAGTCCTTCACCAGCTTGAGGCATCTGCGGTACTTCCGCAGATACCGGTTCCACTCCCGGACCCGCAACTCACCGCGGTCCAGCGGCAGCGGTATGGACCACAAGTCCTCCAGCTTCTGGTTCGGAGCGTCCACCCGCTCCTCATCCTCCGACCACTGGAGGCAGGCCTGCTCCGTACGGATCAATCCTTCCCGGATCTGATCCCGCAGCTCCTCCTTCAGGTCCTGCGCCAGCCGGTGTGGGAATGTCCGACATACCCACTTGTCCCGCGGCGCTCCCGGGATCTCGCCGACGACCTCCTCGGCGAAGTCCTCCCTGTCCAGGATGAAGTCATCCATGTTGGACGGGTTCCCGTCGTAATAGGGGATTTTGATTCCCCTGAGGTCGTCAATCCTGATGGCGTCTCCGACGTCCCCAGCCACCACTCCACCGAGACGGATGCCACCTGTGGCCGGGGGGTGTGAGTACACTCCCCGTACATCCCTCTCCTCCATGGAGTGCGGTCCAGTTGGGCCTGAACCCATGGGGTTTGGAATGCGGGAAGGACTTGCTCCATGGGCTGTCCATATCCCCGTAGTGGGCTCCTTCGCCCACAGATTTCCGCCTGGGTGGCCTCGACCATGTCCGTCGGCGCTTCCCATGGTTCGCCCCTGCATGGTCTGGCTCTGGATCTCCTCTTCCGCATAAACTGCATGGGTATTCGTAGTTGGCGGTAGATCCTGGGCGGCGTGGGACATCTGTACCGTCAGGCTCCTCGGGTCCGTGGTTACGTGCCCTTCCCGCATGGACCCAGCCGGTGCCGTTTGTTCCCCGAGCATTGTGGATTCGCTGAACATGGGAACAAAAGGCAGCGCACCCAGGTCAACACGCGGAGGCGCGTATGGTGCCTCTGCAGGGCCGCCCATGGGTTTCTCCATGGCGCTCCTGAGGGTCTTAACCCGCTCCACCAGCTCTACCGCGGCCGGCTTTGCCGGGAGATCTGGACCCGAGGCGAGGGGCTGTAGCTCCTCTAGCCTTTTCAGGCGTCCTGAAATGTCCTCCACCAGGTGGAGGAGGCTGTCCACCACTCGCTGCTGCTTCTCCAGGGCCAGCTCCAGATTCTCCCGGTACCGGTCCCGTTCCGCTCGCAGCTCCTCCATGTCTTTCACCGCGGCCGACTGGTCATCCAGGATCCCGGCGACGTCCTCCTCCAGGCCGTCCTTCGCGTTGTCCAGGCGGTTGAGTCGATGCACGATAGCGTCCATCCCCATCTTTGGGTACTTGCCCATGAGGAAGGACACGTGCTCGCAGTGGCACTCAGCGTGCCTTCCAGCTGACCCGGCGCATCCCGCGGTTCCGGGCGCCTCAGACTCATCGCCCATGGGCGTATCACCTATGGCGTCCGTCTCTGATCCCGTGTGCCGGGGCACAGGTGCCGTCCGGGCCCTGGCTGGCCTCTCCAAGCCCTCGGCGTCGTGCTTCAGGGCGGGCTCGGGGGCCGTATGCGCCCTGGCGATCGGCGCGGGCGTCTCCTCCGACTCCAAGGGTTGCTCATAGGCTGTCCGATAGCCCTCGGAGTGCCCCTCGGATTCCCACAGCCTGACCGGGCTAGGGTCCGTATCCATAGCCCCGGCGTCCCTTGCCGCGGACTTGGGTGACCCGCGCTTCCGGTAGCGTCGGGCCCGTCCTCCACTGCTGCCTGAAGGGCAGGCCTCCTCAGAGTCCTCCGCGGCGGAGCGGAGGTTGCATGCCTTTCGGCAGCGACGCTCACACATGGAGACCAGATCCTCCATGTCAAGTCCTCCTCTTCCTGAATGTCGTACTTCTCTTCGGGCTTCACCTTCCGGAGTTCGCCATGCTCTTGAACGTCTTGGCTCTTCTATGGCTCCAATCTCCGGCGTGGTCTCCACCGAGTCCACAATAGGCACTCGAGCGTACTTTGGCAGGGCTCATAAGGGCCAAAGTCCCCGGGTCGGCGGTAGGTAGGGGCAGCAGGTACGCCTCTGCTACCATAAAGAAGGTCCCTACCAGGACCGGCCCCTGCTGTGCCCCTTCCGCCTGTAACCCCTGCCGATTTGCTCCTGATCAACGATTGCATTTATCAAAATCCAGGGTTCCAAATCCAAAAATATAGAAAATAAAATACAATCCTCCTTCAACCCTGAACAGCAACCAGATCCCACAAATCCAGCAATAATCCAATCCACACTGTGGGCTTCCGTTCAGCACACCGGTCGTCCCACGGTGGCGGGCATGTACAAGAATTGCACCAAAGAGGAAAGCCCTGAAATTGGCATATGAACACAAATAAAGCAAAGTTGGGGAAAGATGGAAACGTACACATTCACAGCCATAGACCCCTCATTCCCTGGACTCAAGACCTTCCCCTGACTCACCAACATGATACCCTGAACCCATTCAAATAAGATGGCTAAATGCCATGTGTCACAAGTCACTACATAAACCCCAAAAATGTGTTCACTCCCCAGCCTATATATCCTAGCCCAATAGGGGAGGTGGCGTGTCATGGCCTAGAGTGGCACTCAGGACCATGCCCTACCCTGACATAACCTTGGTTGGACTTGGAGTCGAATGGGCTTGGAGAACTGCCCCATGATGATGACCTCAATACATGGCAAAATCAGGCAAATCACACCATTATGCCCAAAAGTCAATTATATACTCAAAAATGCATACGGCAAATATCCAAATGCTCCATGCACGTGTCAAACCGGAAAGTAAAATACAAGGTTGATATAGACCAAAGGTACATGCCCAAGAATATCCCATCATTGGCTCCGAAACCTCTCGGGTTATGTACATGGCATGCTTCACAAGTCAGCTCATGAGTTTGAGACCTAATTTTGTGAGGCCTCGTGTGCCAAGCCAAAGACACCACGTGATCCGGCATATGGTGAGGTACAACACCGAAGCATATGCCAACATATAAGCAACATACCATAGTTCACAGATCTCTAGGCACTTTACTGTTAGCCGACCAGTTGAGCACATAAAACACGAAAATGAGCATAAAATGAGGTCAAAAATATGCAAATATGCCCAAATACAAAGTTATCATGATAGTATATCTCTATGCTCACCCATGATATCCGCTCATGGTTCAATACACAAACGATTGGAACCATTTGCGAACAATTCCCCCACTTGGATCCTCAGTCGGGCGCATGGAGATACCTTCGCCACTCATATCTACATGCCCCATGAAAATGGGAGTGCAGTCATGGATCTCTTTGCCAAACATACCATGCGCAATACATACGCGGTAGACTTAGTCTAGCGCTTTGAATCCGGCAATTAGAACATGGGCAAAGCCCTTGTCACGTGTGGTTCCCCATCTCGTCGGCCACACGAAGATATATAACATGGGCGTGAGCATATCAAGACATAAACTATGCATATAACATATACCCTCAAAAGTGGCTCCCACCATGATATGCCATGCCCCTCCATGGACATAACTTCACGTTAAAAATACGTAGGAACCCACTGAAAATATCTATGCAACCCCAACACTCATGCGGTACACTCGAAAGTCATAATATTAAGTCCGGACACATGGTCAACAAGTTATAAACAAGTTTCTACCGTGTTGACCATGATCCTATGATACAACGAGTGTGTGTGACGACTTAAGGTGTTGGACCCTACCAAAGATAAGTTGAGACTAGGGCGCTTGCAACGCAACCTTCCCTCTTCTCTTTCCTCACACTGGCGCGTAGATATGGCCCTTCAAAGTGGTCCCACGATTCACTTTTGTTTCCCTTATATCTCCAAGTCAAATGGGTGGCAAGCATAAGGGAAACCTGATTTGGGCAAAGGGAAAGGATTATGACCACTCGAAGAAGACCAAATCAAGTGCGGCGATGTCGGGGTCGGAAATCCGATTTCGACAGCGCGAAAAATTCAGAATAAAATTTCGAGTGCATATTTAGAAAATTGCGGAAGCAACGAACCCTTTACTGATGAAATCTGACCCTTCATCGGGGTTTCCGCCAAAATATCTGGAAATAACAGTTAACCAATCGGTTAACGCAAAATCGCGAGCGAACTGACAGTCGCCGATACATTGACCATCAAAACGAAAGGCTGAAAAATTACGGAAACATTATGATAATAAAACCCTGTTGATTCCCGATATTCTGATATATAAATCTCCGCTGGCGGCGCCTCGGTACTGAATGTGGCCGCTCATAGCCGCAATGGCCAAACCTATCACACTATCACATCGGGTTAGGTCAGGTGGATGGGAGAGTATGATATCAGCCAATGGCGGCTTGCCGGCACATAGATACACACCCCAAGTGACCCCAAGATGGCCACCGGGGTCCGAACCGGCTTCACAGCGCCAAGGAACCAACGCCGAACAAGCCGACCAAGAGGCGGCTAACAGGACCGCGCAACGACAACATCACTCCAGCGGTCATGACGTGACCATAAACAGACCACACGCAAGCCGGCCAACACCAAACTGGCTGGACATGCATGGGTCGATACGAGAACGGCGTCCAACGGGTTGGCAACACCGTGGTGTGCCACGCCCGCCGACCACCATGCCCACAAACAAGACGGAACACCGTAACCCTACCACTACGAACACGACCAACGAACGTTAACAAACTACACTACACTACACTTGGACAAACCAAGATGCAACTAACCAGCACCGACACAGATGTGCCGGCTACACAGACAGGATTTGGCGATACGACCACCGGCAGCAGCGCGACAGAACCCACGCAAACCTAGCCGACCTTGAGGCAGCCAAGACAACCGCGCACCAACAACACCGCAGCTGCAGCCGCCACATGACCGTAAACAGACGACACGCAAGCCGGCCAACACCAAACCAGCCAGGCGTGCACGGGTCGGAACAATAAGGGCAGCCAACGGGATGGCGGCACCGTGGTGCGGCACGCCCGCCGACGACCATACCCACGAACATAACAAAACACCGCACCTCTACCATTACGAACGCGACCAACCAACGTTAACAAACTACACTACACTACACTTGGACAAACCAAGACGCAACTAACCAGCACCGACACGGACCTGCCTGCTGCACAAACAAAATTCGGTGATACGACCACCGGCAGCAGCGCGACGGAACCCTAGCAAAAAAAAACCGACCATGAGGCGGCCAAGACAACCGCGCACCAACCACACCGCAGCTGTAGCCGCCATTTGACCGTCAACAGACCACACGCAAGCCGGCCAACACGAAACCAGCCAGGCGTGCACGGGTCGAAACGGGAACGGCGTCCAACAGGTTGGCGACACCCTGGTGCGCCACGCCCGCAGACGACCATACCCACGAACAGTATTGTGAACCTACCATCACGCAACCGACCAACCAACATTAACACACTACGCGGAACTGTAAAACGACCGACCAACCAACCACGACTACCTACTCCGAACCCCCAGCCCTCTGGGAGAGCGCAAGCTCGACCGAGTCAGAAGGCGTGAGTGTGCGCCACGGCATGCGAGTCCCGTAGCATGTTCTTCTTCAAGTCGCCTCACACCTACTGAAAACCAACCCAGGTGGGGGTGCCTGCAGGACAGGGCCTTTGGCCTGGCTCCCGGCCCCTGGGCCCCAGAATCCGGAGGTTGATGAGGATGTGCGATGGGACCCTCCCCCACTTAACATCCGCCCAAAGGAGAGGAATGTGAGACTTCGGTCGAACATGGGTTACCTTCCTGGGCAGAACCCGCTGTAGGGTACTGCTCGCGGCGACCGCGCCCCTGCCCCATGTGGGGGAGCCGCTTTGTGGGGGAACGTGCAGTAGGGCCGTGGGTGGGTGAGCAAAAGCCCCTTGGTAAGACCCCCCTGCGGGGCAACCCCAGTCCAGAGTCGACCTACCTACCTACCTACAAGGCAAGTAAGTTAATTGAATCATTCCCCGACAGGGGGAGCAGGTAATAATTAGGGGCAGGTGGTAGAAGATTGGCGGAGTAAGCGTAATTTTCAAACAAGTGGAACAGGAGGGTAAAGGGATTGACACCCTCATGACCTTGCACATAATGCCAAGGGACAGACATTCCTCATGCGGAAATGTTTTTTGACGTCAAAGTTATTTTTGTCTGAGGACCCGGAGAGATACAATTTGTTGATTCTTTCACTCAATTGGTACCCCGTCAATCTTCTACTACCTGCCCTATTACTTAATTCTGGAGGCGGGGGGGGGGGGGGGGGGGCAAGTTGAAGGTAGGCACGTTGCAAAAAACATTTCAATAGATCTCTGGCGGCAACTAGTAGGTAGAGGGTGCCGAAAAAATTTATTCCCAGGGTGGGGGGGATGGGTCCAGGAAAATATGCAAAAGTTTTCAAAAGCGCTTCGCGCTGGCATACTAAATGCATAGTGACACCCACAATGGTGTCCAATTGTTCGCTGTACCATAATACCCCAAGGGTCTTACAGGTGAATGTGTCCAGAACTGTGAATGAATCGTTGGCTAGGGTCCATCCCAAAAAGTGGTGGTACATGGATGTTTTGGAAACATACCTAGGGAATTGCGATCGGCGGGGGCCCATCGGGCTCGGCCGATTCGATAATTCCACATTGGGGGGGGCGTGGCGACCATGAATCCATGCTAACCTTTTCAAAAATAAATAATGCCCCACCAGAGGCCTCGCGTCCGCGTCGTTAACCCCAATTCTACAGTATTAATCCATTTTTAAGAATTTGGACGTAGATCCCTTCATCGCTAATCCAATTGGATCCCTCCCTTGGTCATACATGTGCCGTCCTTTCTCTTAAGTCTGGGTTATAGACCCGCAAACTCAGACCCAAGTCCGTGCTATATTCCTTTATCTCAGGTTAGTAGTGGGGAATCCCGGGAGTTTGGGAAACCTTTTTTACCCCCAAAATACCCATGGAGAAATGGAGAATCTTTTGTTCTTTGCCTAACTGGTGCCTTGGGGAACACGTTGGAGTGTAGTGTTCCCCAAGGGTATGTTTTGTTCCCCCAGTGCCATTTTGTGTTACCGCGGGTGTTACCGGTAATAGGGTGGTGTTCCCCAGTGGTGTTCCCCAGGAAGCCGATTTTAGGTTCCCTAGGTTCCCTAGGGTGTTACCCGTGTTCTTTTCCTCTTGTAGACACATTTCAGAGCCCTTGTTTGTTTCCTACTGTGTTACCTTGGCTATTTTGAGGTCCCTCTGCCTGCCCAGGCCCTTGTGCACAACAGTGGACCACAGCCAACACATTACGTCTTCACCTGACCGTTACAAATGGGTGCACTGAGTCCACCAGGACAAAAAGTTTGATCCCGGTGGTGTGGGGCTTCCGGGGGATGACCAGCCCGTTTCCCCTTATGGGGTACTGTGGACTCATCCCCTGCAGCTGCCCATCCCCACACCCCACAGCTAGTGAGTGTCTATCGCCCTGAGGCGCCCTTACCCCAGTCCATGGCTCAGCCCACCTGTGTACCTACCCTGATGTGTTTTTATACATACTTTTGTTTTATTTCAGAGTGGCAAGGATCCTAGAACGCTTTGTTACATGAGGATACCCCTGTGAGTGCAGTGCTGTGCCTGCCTGCTTGCTCGCGTGTTCGCCGCAGCGTCACGTGGCCGGGCCCTCCCAAGGGAACGCGTGCGGGTGTAGCTCAAGGGGCTCCTGAACTAGGGCAGTGGGAGGGAAAGAACGTCCCCTTGGTAAGACCTTCTTCGTGCATTGTCAAAGGAGCCATCCCGAGCTCCGGAAGATACCTACCTACGTACCTCTCCCAGTAATGCTAACTGTACCGCCGGCCAAAGCTTTGAGTTCCTCTATGATGTTACCTCCTGCTACCATATCTATCCATTCATTCCGCAATATGAAAATCCCTCTTTTTGGTTATAAAATTCTTTGTGTTTTTGATAACCCGCATGATCTCAACCACCAAAGAAACAAGGCAATGAACGCGGCTCAAAGTTGAAGCATACACATCATGTCACCAGTGCTCCTGATCCCATGGAATACATAGTGCAGGAACCCTGAAAATGCAAAGCTTTGCGAAACTCAGGAGTTCACTTGAAGACAAACTGTTTATCTACACAAATTGAATGCGATTGTAGCTTGTGATTATCAAACAGTCGAATTCCGAAATTTGAAAATAATTCTATCGCTGCACCACTGGCGACCTGTCTATAAATCCTCTCCGCTGTACTCCCGGTCTCGGAACTAAAGTCTGTTGCTGTCCCTCTGCACCCCGAGCCCAGAAAAGGTTCCTGGTTTGCCAATACTTGTGCTTGTTCCTTGCACTTCTTTAAGAAAACCTTGCTGATTTTCCCCAAGGCAAAATAAGGTCCACACGGAGATGAAGTAGAGCACGTCCAGGCACCGGATCAATGAAATCAGGATAAGTCCTTCGACAATCAAAACATGTGTAACAGAGATGGGCTCCAAATAGACAATGCAGGCTTAAATACAATGCGTCAGTCCAATATGAACAAAACAAATGATTTCACAACGAAACCTGACATAAGTCTGGCAACCAAGAGAGACTCAAGCACTTCGTGTGCACCTTGTCACATGCAATGGAGCTGGTTAGGCATCTGGGGCACGTAGGTTGGGGGAGACAAAGGATATGGCTTGGCCAGCATGGCCTAGCAGCTAAATGCAGAATCAGTTACAAAGTAGGCCCACAATAAGTAGGAAAAACCATTGAGTATAGGGGTCCTGAGGTGGGAGACCACTAGGCTTAACGAACACGGCCCAAGGCATGAAATGCCAATGTCATTTCAGTGTTAGCTCTATAAAGGAACGTACCTCTGCTCACTTGAGTGGTAGGGGTGAATCTCATGGAAGGCTAGGGTTATAGCCCTATTTAGTTTGAAAAATGTACTAAAAGCTTCAAAAAGAGTCATAAAAATGATTACGTATTAGTCTTCATAACTTACCAAGGATTAGGAGGGGCTGGGCCTGGATCACGGTAGGTACTTATCTTCGGGAGGCCGGGATGCCTCCTTTGACAATGCAGAAAGAAGGTCTTATCAAGGGGACGCCCTGTCCCTTCCACCGCCCTAGGTCAGGTTCCTCTTAAGCCGCTCCTGCAGGCGCTTGAGAAGACAGCATTGCGGCCAGCCGGTCCGGGTGTCCTGGTTGGGAGGGCATCTCCACATGTGCCCGTGGGTAGGGTAACATGCCCGCTCCTGCGGGCGGCAGCTCTGGGGGCTGCCCAGTCGTGTGGAGTATCTCTCCCGCAAGTCTACGGTACAATTGCCTCAGGGGACCCCAACGAAGCCACCAACAGCACGCGCATGCCGCAGACAGCGGATGCACCGGTGAACAAGCGCCAAGTGGCCACGGACACCGCAAGCAGAAGACACAGGGCGCGCGTCCCGGTGAACAAGCGCCAAGAGGCCCCGGACACCGCGCGCGCACACGCACCGAGGGCAGCAGAGGGACAGGGTGCAACAAACCACGCCCCAAGGGCCGGACGCACTGGAGTGACCCAGCCGACCCGCTGGGCCAGTGGCAGGAGCGGTACTCCAAGGCCACTGGTCTGAGCCCGGCCGGGCTGCACCGGGGACCATGGCAAATGTCACCCGGAGCCATGGCAACAACCGGTGACAGGCGGGCCGGCACACAGCCCAGGAGGGGGCCGCCTGCCAAGCAGCGAGGCCCCGCAACTCGAGCCACAGGGGTCCCTCCCCTTTTTGTGTTTGTGCTGCTGTTTTGTTTAGTTGATGCCCTCGTCCTTTTGTATGGGCCCCTCGTGTTTATGCAAAATCCACACGGGTGTGGGCATTGCATACAATTCGCCCTCAAGGTGACTTGAACCGAGTGAATCTTCCATTTTTCCCAATTTCCAACCAACCAAATTTCCAACCAATAAAACCAGCAGAGATTTCCAAGCTCACAACCCACTCAAGTCCCTCAGAGCACGGCAATGACACAAACAATTCCAATTGAAAGCCCAATGACGAAATGACCCAAGAATCCAATGAGGTCCAACAATGATCCAACGGAGAGTTTACCAATGGTCCACAAAAACCCACAAATGATCCAGAAATGAGCCACGGTCCAATAATGGTCAAACACGGGTCCACAAATGAGGTACGAATGGGCCACTAGTCCACATGCGATGAGCACGGGCAAAGGTCCAAATGGTTCCTGAAAGGTCCAGCCTTAAGAAAAAGAAAAGAATTCACAAGCGCGAGTAAGACTCAACCTACTCTTCCGGTCGGACCACATGCAATGCAAAGACGAAGAGTTCAATGGGCACGGGCATTATCCTATGGACTTGAGTCATGCTTGCAAAAGTGTAAACCAAAATTCACCCTACTTCTACCCGTCGGCATGGATGGTCTCACCGGGGGTGGAGGAGAGGAAAGAAATGATGGACACCACCGTTGGGCCATCCCCAAAGAGCAAATGAGTCACACTTGAGTCTCCGGACGCCTTGACTACACCAACATGAGGGAAGGAAGTGCACATGCACATACATGGTCACATGGGGCATGTAAACGCACCAGCAAAGGCACCAAACCATGACCCGGTTAGATCTTAGGATCAACAACTAATCTGAAGCAAAATTAGCAAATGAGCAATACACCATTGACATGGAGATCCACCTCTTGGCAAAGAAGCACACAATAGGCCAATGGCCTCCCGGGCTACTCATGGGACCTAACCTCCACCCAAAGAGAGCACGTGCATGGAGAGATGATCCCACCCAAAGAGAGCACGTGCATGGAGAGTTGGTCTCATTCCGGAGAGCCGGAGAGAGTACATGCATCGCCTAACCATGCCCGAGAAGAGATATTCCCCAACCAAATCCCTTGAGAGAGATTTACCTATCCATCATGAGAGAAGGCATGCATGAGGAGAGAGTTTCGCCTAGCCTTGACCCAAGAGAGCATGCATGCACTTGGAGAGAGGGTGGCGAAAGCTCAACCAATGCCTATCCTTGAGTGTAACCACAAGACGGCAAAACCAAGGCATGTCTTAATTGGATAACTCCCAAGCCACGGGCACTTGAAAAAAAGTGAAAGAGCCCAAGAGTCTCAAAGGATCAAAGACAACGGTCACATGGCATTAAATGCTCAATTTACCTCTTGAGGAGTATGATGAATTGGGAGAGAGCGGGAGAGTGAGGGAAAGCACCAAATCCACCTTGGGGAGAGGAGACACTATATGTTCACCTTGACCATGGAATCGTGGGCACCACCAAGTTTGAGTTACACCATGAATGAACCATGCATGAATGACAAATGCAAAGTCAACTCTTAGGATGAATGCATGAGACCTCAAAACCCAATATGGTGTGGCACCTCAATGGAATCCAATTGCAAGGCAACAACCAATGTATCCCACAACCAGCGGTGCGCCTACCTATGCTTCCCTTGGTATCACCTCTCGTCCCCTTCGGAAGACACCCCATGTGACTGGTAGGTTTTGCCGTGACTACTAATACCACCAAGCAGAGATAAGGACGGTCTTGGTTTCCCCGGAGGTACTCCCTCAACACTGCCCACAGAAGCGATCAACGTACGTACTATGGCTGTCGCATAGTCTTCCTCCGGTTGGATAAGTGATTCCAATTTCCACATGATAGATCTAACACTATTAGCACCAAACTGGAAAGGTATTCGATTGGCTGGCCTGCATTACGGCGCGACCAAAGACGGCGCGCGCGCACACACAGCAGCAGCCAATCGACGAATCAGAAATCCAAATAATGTCAGAACAAATGCTGGCCAACCGCAGAATTGAAAAAAATCAATGCAACATCAAAAATGCAAAGACAGAACTGAAATCTGCAATCGGAATTAATTCTGGGATCGAAATCTGGGATTCGAATGAAATGCTGAGATCGCATAATAATTTACACCTGAAATGGCACACAAGAAGCAACATGATTGTGCAAAGGAGAGGTGGGCAACAAACATGAATTTGTGACATGGCTATGCCCTAAGTTTTACACCCCCCTCCCGGACTCAGACATCCCCGATGCTCTGACACGCCAAAGCCAGAAAACGAGGATCAGAGCCATGGAAACGAGCACAAACAAGCATCATAGGGCGGGTGGGTGGGTGCAAAATCCACACGGCTGTGGGCATTGCATAAACACCCCCCTCCCTAGCCCTGAACACCCTGCATAGCTCAAATGCCGGTGTTTAGGCGATAAACTACCTATGCAAAGCCCCCACACGTGCCATTGACACCCCCCTCCCTAGCTGCAAATTCCCGGCGACAAGCCAAGCCGCAGCGAAACAATGCCACCCAATGGCACGAAGGGGAATCAACAAGCACAATGAGAGCCATACAATGCTGAAATACACCTTGAGGTCACCAAAGACAATAAATGGAGGAATTTGGGGGGAAAAACGTTTTTTTTTGAAAAAAACTTTTTTTTTTCGAAAAAAGATTTTTCATCTCCGAATTTTTCTTTTCACCAAATATTATGTCATTTGGGACCCAGGTGGAAGCCGGAAAGAAACAAATGCCATGGTTGCATCCGGAATGAGTTTTCGAAGTGGGTAGGTACTCACGAAATCATCCCACTCAACGATATGTCAAAATATGGCAAAAACATGGTTTTTGATCCTAGCTAAGCCTACCCTAAAAACTTTTTTTAGGAGGGTCTACCGGGGGCCGCTGTTGCAAATTCAATGCAAACGGACCCCACCGTTGCGTCGGGCATGCCAAAAAATGGTGGAGGATCCGTTCTGAACCTCCCCAGGTGCCACCAGTTCGGAGATATGAAAAATCAAATTTTTACCAAAAATAGTAACATCTGTTACTAAAAATAGCAAAGCGGAAAAATTGGATCTCCAAATTGGGCAACCCTGGAGGGAAACGGACCCCATCAATGCGACAGGCGTTGCAAGAGATGGTCGCGGACGCCGAGGAAACGCGAAACGGGGCCGCTGGGGAGGAGTTCTAAAAATAGAAAATTTGTTACTAGAAATAGCACAAAAATTCCAAAAGTAGAACGTGGTGACCTAAAAATAGAAACACCCATTTTTGAAAGAATAGGCGCCCCCCAACCACAATTGGCGGCCCCCATCGCGTTCAGCAACCTCAAATTAGGGGCGGGAGCTCAAACAACATAAGAATTCAACGTGTCAAGCTCAAATCTATCCCAAGTGCACAAAGTGGTGGGCACACCATGGAATAGGCACAGAAACACCCACAACAATACAAAACAATGGCATGGTTGCATCCGGCAACCCAAAATTAGGGGGGAGATACAAAGCAGGTGTGAGGAGCACATCACAATGCAAATGGGAGGAGTAGGTCAAACAAGTGGAAAAGACATGTGGGTAAGAGAGACAACCACCATCAATCAATTGCAACGGATGAGAGCAAAGGGATCATATGGCAAAGGGTTCAAAGCGTCAATGCACAATTGCCTGAATAAAGTATGAAGAGATGGCATTCCACTTCAACGGGGAAAATTCGATGAAAAAACTTGCTGGAGGGCCAACGTGCCAATAGTTGGTAAAAAAAAGAAAATCAACAATAATTCAGCGCAAATCTGACAAAGACACATCAATCCCTTTCCGACGGTTGTACCGAGCGCATCTGTCGTTGATATTATGCAAGAAAGAGCCTGCATAATGCCCCTCAGGTTCGGGGAACCCCCGAAATTTGACTCTCCACTGTCGCTTCCCCCTAACGACACGATCCTCCAAAACACGCTCGACCACGTAGTCGTCGGTCACAATCAACCCTTCCCTATCCGTATAATAGTGCAAAGGCACTTTCTTGTCGTCCTTGTAAGGGACATAGGGGTTCAATCGCCGAGAAGTGAAGATTTCTTCTCTTCCTCGGATATTTACACGATAGGTGCCCGGTGAGATGCGTCTCAACACTTCACAAGGGCCTTGCCAAACCCTTTCGAGCTTGCCATGCACAGGAGGTTCTACAATACGATTACGTACCCATACACGGTCCCCCAGCATGAACGATTGCTCCGGATGTTTCACCAAAAATTCGGCAAACTCCTTGGCATGGAGGTCTTCAAGGCGCTTTTGGACTTCAGCACGTTCGTCCAACATACGACCAAAAAATTGTCCTGCATCCTCAGCCCCATCCTGTAGGGATACGGGCAAACAATCCCCCCAACCTACAGGATCTCTCCCAAAAACAAGTCAATGTGGGGAATACCCACTGACTGCCCCTGGCAAATCGTTCAAAGCCCAAAGGGCCAATGGCAAGCTTTCCACCCAGAAGTGCTTGCTGGAACCCCCACGCTGCTCAAGGTAGTGCCTAAGTGAGTTTACAATACTTTGGACAGCTCGTTCAGCACGTCCGTTGCTCTGTGGTCGGTAGGCCACCGAGCTGTGTTGTTCAACTCCACTCATGGCAAACAAATCCTTCAAAAATTCAGAGTTGATAATGGACCCATTGTCACAAATGAACTCTTTGGGCAACCCAAACATATGGACGCATCGATCCAAAAACAAAGAAGCAGCACTCTTACTGTCCAATCCCTTTTCTTGACAAGGGATTGCCAATACATACCTGGTCTGACGGCAGACGATGACCATGAGATAGTCCACCTTTTTTCCAGTCGACTTCTGCAAACACTCGGGCAATTTACAAAAGTCAATTGCAAGGGATGTGAAGGGATACTGCGGAACAGGAGCAAATTCACATGTGTCGCGTTGCTTGCCACGCCTTGCCTTCGTGGTTTGACACTCATGACATCGCCCAAGAATTTTGGCAATGTCGGGTGACAGATTACGCCTACCTCTTGGCAAGTCGTAGGCAAGGCACCAAAATTTTCTATCAAACAACTCCACAGTCTTCTCCACCCGAGGGTGGCCATAAGAATGTATTGCCACCACCAGGTCTTCAAAAAGAGCTGTGGGGCACACAATCTTTCCCTTGAACCGAATCTTTTTTTCGTCATCGTCCCACCTCATACCGTAATCTTAATAATTCGGGTTTGAGATGACTGGATCAGACTCAAAGTTCCAGTCAGGAAATTCATCCCGATAATGCTCAGTCCAATCCTCATAGAGAATTTCAGACTGAGGTGGTATGTTCACCTTGGACACAGTACAAATGAGTCCTTCCGACTCCGGCCAATACGACAAATGACTCATCCGAGCTTGAAGATGGGCTGCATAGCCAGAAACAGACTCACTGGACTGATTAGCTGCACATCCCTTTACAGAAGCAATAGATGCAGCAAGCTCATTTATCTCTTTGTCCTGTGTGTCCTGAATGTCCTGAGAACTGTCGTGGAAACACTGAAGAATGGAGGGGCAAGGTTGTATCCAAGCTTGATGAGCACTTAGAGCCTGCACCGTGGCATATCCAAGCCATTGGAGAGTTAAGACAGCCCCCATGGCAGTGATGGCGTTGAGAAGTCCTGAATCCAACTGGACTTGTGTGTCTCTAGCCCGCTGGGCCAAAAAACTTTCTTCCCTTTCCTTGAGTTCACGTTCTTGCTTCATGACCCCCTTTTGATCGGCATCACTGCCGTGAAAACTGGTGTCATCCACCAATTTGGCCGGATATGCCCACCGGAACAACCCATCGGCGACGGTGTTGTCCTTGCCGGGTTTGTACACCACTTCAATGTGGTACCGGCTTAAAAATTTGTGCCACCGGCCACGCCTCCCCAAAGGCCCCGAGAGGGTACAAAGATCTTCCTTGTACCAACTCTCCAAGGACTTGTGGTCGGTGTACACGGTGACTTTTCGTCCCCCAATCCAACTTTTAAATTTTAGCAAGCAAGAGACTAATGCATAAGTCTCTTGCTCGCGGGTGCTCCAAGCTCTTTGTCCCTTCCCATCCTTGCCTTCAAGCTTGCGGCTGAAAAAAGCGCAAGGCATCCACTCCCCTTCAGGGTTTTGTTGTTCAAGGACAGCACCGACTCCATGGTCGCATGCATCCACATGGATGCGATATTCACCGTCGGTTGATGGTATGTACAACTCACACTCAGCACTGAGCGCTTCCTTCAACTGAACGTAAGCAGACTCCATCTTGGGCGTCCACTGGATACAATTACGCTCCCTTGGTACCCTACAACGTCCCTTACGACCATCTACCCCGGGGACACGCTCATACTTACCTTGCAGCGACGTCATCAACAGGGCTGCAATATTGGAAAATTTTCTTATGTAAATTGAATACCAATTTACAACCCCCAAGAAGCCCTTCATCTGCTTTGGGGCTTTGGGCTTGGGCCAATTGCGTACCGCATCCACCTTGGAAGGGGCGGGACTACGCATTCCCCCATGCAAAACATGCCCACAATACTTGATTCTCTCCATAAAAAGATGACATTTCTCAAAGCGGACTTTGAGATGGCATTCCTCTAACTTCTCAAAAAATTTGACCACGTTTTGAAAGTGGTCTTCGAGGTATGCCTTTGAATCAAGTATTTTGCCCTTACCACAAAGCTTGGGTCGTGTCCCCGTGAGTAAATCACCGATGTAAATGTGTGTGTGAGGCTGTAGCGACTTCAAACAATCACTCACCATTCTCTGGAACGCTTGGGGTCCTACCTTCACCCCCATGGGTAGGACCCTCCACTCAAATACCCCAAAATGAGTACAGAAGGCAGTGTATTGCCTACTGCACTCACTAAGAGGCATTTGGTGGAACCCATCCTCAAGGTCGAGGAGGGTCCAGAGCTGGTTTCCAGCCTGTTTGACAAACAAGTCCTCGATTACCGGCAATGGGAACTCGCAGCCGCGGAGTTGCGTGTTCACGTACCGATAATCAATGACGAGTCGCCATTTATTTGTGCCAGGCTTTGGCACAAGAAACCCCCGGCTGACCCAATGGGATTGGCTGGGCACAATCCAGCCCTTTTCTTGAAACTCTTTTATTTTTTCACGCATGGCCTCTTCCCTAAGGCCAACTGCACGAATGGGCTTGTCAGCCTTCGGCTTAGCATCCGGAATAAGCTCCAAGACACAAATCCCATTGGGACCCCGTTTGTCCATATTTTTTTCAATCTCCGACCAATGATTACCTCCTTCCTTGAACACGGTATCTTTGAACCGGTTGTAAATCCAATCCCTATACTCTTGGCAATGTGGATGTTCAGCATCCGCCTCAATCACAGAACGCGGACACCTATCCCTCGTCCTGAAAATGGTAACTGGATCACCTGAGATACCTGAAAAAGGCAAAGGGCGATCATTCGCCTTGAGAGACAAAGTTTGAGACTCCTCTGAAGTCAACTCGCTGGGAGAGGCATGTTGTAAACCTTTACTCCAATCACAGATCCTGTCTTGAAGTGAGACCTTTTTTGTTCTCGGATGCACAAACGAGACCTTTGAAATTCGAGGCTCAGAGACTTCAGGAAGATCAGAGGAAGGGAGAGGATTACCACAATTTTGTTCAATGCATACTCTTTCAACCAGTCGATCCAGAGATTGCTCTTGTTCCTGAGCCCTTAACTCGGTCATGGAATCATTTTCTTGAGACATGACTGGTGAGCAAGGGAGAATGGAATCAAGAATGGAATCATGTTCTTGAGACATGACTGCTGAGCGGGGGAGAATGGAATTTAGAATGGAATCGGGCGGCAAGGGTATAAGCCCTCTAGCCGCAGCTGAAACACGCTGGACCTTCCACGCTTTCCGACTCATCCCTACGGGTCTGCGAGGGGAGGTGACACATGGGGGCGCATGAGATTTGGTTTTCGTTGAGGCTTCCCAAACATTTTTCGACCAAGCTGTCGGGCGACGACCCGGCCGTTTCCGATGATCTTGAGGAGGGGGATCAACATGTGATTTCTTGAAATCCGTTTGTCCCAACCCTTCTTGATCACCCCCCAAGGCATCAAAAATAATAACTCTTGCACCTAATTTCCCAGGAGAACGAGGCGTACCTCCCTCATCACGGAAACACAAAGCATCATGCGGCAAATCCCACCAATCAACCGTCACTTCACCGAGTCCCCAAAACCATTCTTTGTTTTTATGGCGGGGAACAATCATGATCCCTCGACTTCCTTCCCATATCGCTTTCTGTGCATCTTGTTGCAGAAATTTATGCGGGCGGATGACAAATATGGTGTCATCATGCCAAGGCTTGTTCAAACCTTGCGTGACTGCAGCTCCACCTTTAGGAGTGTTGACCCATACCCTGGCGCGCTTTCCGGGGCGCTTGACCTTAGTAGTCGAGCGCGGATCTGCAAATGGGTAGCGCTGGGGTTGAAATTCATCTCCAGCCCTATCCAAAATGCGGTGAAACCATTGAGGATCCAAAGAGAATCGTCCTTCCTTATACACTTGTGGGTGTATGGACGTCCTTTTGGTTGGCGGCCCCGACGTTCCCGTGAGGGCTGCCACCTTACGCCAATAAAGCTGACGCCTTTCCTTGCGATTCTTTCGATTCTCCCTTGGGCGCAACTCCATGCATTTCCCAGAATCCTGGGAATCAAAACCTTGTCCTAATAAATTAGAACTCGAAATGGAAGACGACGTTTCAACTTGCTTAGCAAGCACCTGCAGGGTTTCCACTGTCTTCAAACCTTCCTCATCCCTAAGAAAGCCATACCGACCCATAAACTCGTCGGGCGGCACGTCAGGGCCGACCGAGCCCTCATCGGATGAGGGGCTCGACTCACATTGTGAGTCCAATTCAGCACAGTCCAGGTTGGGATCAGCAAGTTGCTGAACCCATCTCTCTATCACAGTCTCCGGGATCTCACGATCTTTGGGACATTCATCGGGAGGCAGTATTTCTGGAACTGTCAGTATCCGGTCTATTAGGGACTCAATGCTCGTTCCTTGAGTTGCCCTACAACTATGTGACGCACTTAAAAGAGGCGTATCCTGTTCCGGTAATTTAGGCCACTCACCAGGGCCAAACTTCTGAAAATGCGCATGCAACCCAATGGCTGACATTCCAGAAATGGCAAATAAGCAAATGGGAGAGAGCAAAGGACCATCCACATGTCCAATGACCTTAAGAGAAAGCCATCGGGAAGGGGCACCTCCACGTGAGTTCTTCACTGGGAGGACAACACTGCTGTTCAATGCCGTCAGTGACCCAACCAACATTATTCCTATCAAACCCATAACTTGTGGTATTGAAAACTCTACAACGCTTGGGCAAACCTCGGGAGGATTATTGTGTCCTCGCTCCAAAAAATTCATCTCGGCACAATTCATGAGAAGAAACACCCAAAACTGGGTCATGCAAAGAAGAGGATTGCTGCAACTCCTGTAGTTGCAACAAACTATCCGAAATATCGATGGTCACCAACTCTTGATGCACCTCAGTGGCGTTCAAGTTCTTGTCATCCACGCAAGACATTGTAGCCGAGCCTTGCATAGGGCGGCACAACTGCTTGTCATGCTCCATCCCATTGACATCCCGCTCAAGCCCCCGGTTGCCCGCCATGTGCAACGATGTCCGTGCCTCCGGAGGAGGACATTTATAATCAAATTCATCCCATGGGCCGCCTTGACAAAGGTCCTCCACCAAAGCAAAGCATCCCGGATCCGGTAGGACAACAAGTCCATACCGTGCAAAAAAAGGTAAACCAAGAATGGCTCGCGGGCCAACGGAAACCAAATAAACCAAGCAACCGGCGCAGCGCGCCATCACGACCTGGGAACCTCTTTGCACGGGCACAATGATATCGCTCCGGACCACATATTTTCCACCTTCCAACTCCTTCTCACCAATTCCGAGTAGTCGGAATGGTTGGGTGGCCACCTCCCGGAATTGTTCGGGGAATAATTCCCAACCAGCAACCACAATCACCTCATTGCCGGTGTCCCCAAGCGATAGTGCCTCTATTCGTTCCCAGGTTTCTTTGTGAGGGATATATATCCCCGGAACGATGACGCCCTTCGGAAGCTTCTGGGCGTGCCCAGGTCGGGGCACCCTCAAAATTTCCTCCTCGACCCCACTGATTCGTAAAACCGGACGCGTACAATATCCGTCATCCCATGCCTGGGCTTGGTTTACCCACATAATGGGGCATACAGTCGCCTGTGAGGGGCCCATATCCCTACCAGCCTGGTCCATCCTCTTGGATTTCCAGCGTTGCCGGCAACTTTCTCAATTGTGTCGCTCACCGAGCCGCCCCTCGGCCTTGGCTTTCTCCCGCAACTCCGGTGAAAGTGCTGCCCTGGGTCGTTGATGGTGCCGGAGGGCTCGGGGCTGGCAAGACCAGTGGGGCAGGCACGCGAGGAGTCGACCTGAACGCTGCTGTTGGGGGTAGAACCGGATACGCGGACACCAACGGAGGCGAGAGCAGCAACAACGGAAGCAAGATCCATGCTGAGTGTTATCCGGCAGAAAATCCCAGTCTATGAAGAAAATTGATGCGGATCATTCTAAGTACATCTGAGTGTCCATATCTATCTGAAAAGATTTAAATAAATCCGATTGTGAAAAATATTTGGCCGATCTGGCCCGCGAGCGCGCGTCAGCGGCAAATGGCGATTCCAGGTAAATGATCGGAACGCGGCGGATTTACGGAGAATGGACCGCGGAATCAGATCGGGCACATCAGAAATATATAGGTCTGATCCTGAGACTGAGCTGCGAGGCGGCGATTCCGCCGAAGCAAAGAAAATGACCAAAATGTAGTCAATCTGGGGCAGATCTGTGAAAATCTGAGCAGATGGGGATTAGCCGCACTTACACTCCCCCTCCAAAAACACACTGGGGTGTCTCGCTACGTCAACGAAGAACGTAGTGCGGGTAAGTCCCAGAAAAAAATAGAAATGTAGCCTCGATGGGGCGAAATCTGCTTGATCTGACCTGATTTGGGCTGAATTGGCACTGGATCAGGATGGATGAACCTGAAATGAGACAGAATGAGGAGTGACGAACAGTCCTCCGTGCAGTAAAGCATTAGGTTAAGGGCTAAAAAGCATGTAAACGTATCGAGAATCGATACCAAACCATGCACTGGTTGAGAATGAGGTAGATTATTGGTGGATTGAGTGGGGGAATCAAGAAATGGAGTGACATCTCAGCGCTCTGGCACAGTTTCGCTGTCGCGGGCACGCTACGGTGTCCTCGCCGAACTCTACATTGTGTTACTCCCGCTTTTCTCGTTCTGAAAAGTGCAGCATGTGCTTCAGATTCGGCGCATCTGGTGGATGATCACAAAATTCAGCAAGATTAAGAATCAATTTGGGCAGAGATGAAGGAGATTAAACAATCACAGAGAGGGAAAACAAATACAGATGAAGTCTGCAGGCCCTAAGTGAATAGAAAAACATCAGCGTCAACAAAGTTAGGCAAGGCCGTAAACAGATCTTCGAGGAATGAGAAGAGATGACAAGGAAATCAACCCAAAATGTCTTAAAATCAGCAAATACCCTAAGATGAAGGTGAAATGAAGCGGAATGTCTAAAACTGAAACTACTAATACCTTCGTTTAGACTAAAGTTAATATATATTGTCGTTTATTCAGCTCAATTGTGCTTTCCGGCACGTTGGTTCGCGAGCATCTAACAGATTCTATGAAAATGTGGATCATGTGATGATGCATCATGATGGGACATGATGGCCCTGGATCCTTGGCATGTAACGCGCCGAAGGTTCGCTGAAGTCGCTTTACTGACAGTATATAACTGAGAGACACCGAATAGTCCTTTTTTTACAGTGGCGGTGGTGTCAATCGACTTGGACAAGGCCAATCTTTCGATGGAGTCCCACAAGACACTTGGATTCACCATTTTCGACAGTTTCAGGTCGGATTGAGCTCACATTGGCGTGTGCCAAAAATACAACGAAGCTTACGGACTTCAGAGGTTGCTGTTAGAAGTCCCTAGAGCTCCTATCTGAAGGTTGTCTGAACAATTGACGTCTGGGTTTCGTGCAACAGTGGCAGAATGATGGACAAACCTGAGGAATTCAAGGTAAATTCAAGGAATCTGGATCTGAATCTGGACTTTGACTTCAGCATCACGGCAAATGAAGGTAAGATCTGAGTTCCTGGCGTCGCAACTCATGCAGCCAGTACTACAGGGGGTGCCTGTAGGGGTGAATGTCACCGGCCGGTGTTTTTACTATGTACATTTGCTTCCATCTGCACGAGTAGCCAAATTCCAAAAATGCACAGACCAACAGAGACAAGATTACCCCGAATCTGCCTGAATTAAGCCTGAGTTTGGTTTTTCCTGGACACGGCAGCACACTCCGTGGCTTTCGGCAGCGTATCTACGCCTTATCTGCCGAACGAAGACCAAAGAAAAGTTGATTGACGTCAAATTATCAAACATTCGCAGTTCTCCACATCATTTCGAAATCGGGAAGAATGAACAGTGGATTGAGCAGAATGTGGCTTTTACGAGTCGTCAGAACACTCACATTGAAATAAGTGGTCGACGGGGCGAGGCTGGAGCTTTTGTAGGAGTTGGACATGCAAGGGTTTCGAACCTACACCCTTGAGCCCTAGCGACGAGTGCCATGACGCCCTGGACTAGACGACTGTTAGCCAGATTATGGCGTCGACGACTCAAGTCACGACGGATCTCCCTCAATTCGGCCAAGCACGAATACATGTGACCACCAACCTGTCTGGTCTGGCCCTCGTACGGCTTGGGCGCTGCAAATCAGCGGCCGAACTCGAAGCTTGGTCCTCATTTGGTTCCTGGGCTGGCGTGACCGCAGGAGGGGGGATCGACGGATCAGCCCTGGAATGTGGCTGCTGAGGGCCGTAAAAGGCTGGATCTCGAGTCACCACAGGTCTTTTTCCGTCGCTCTCCACCTGTCTGTCTGGTTTCGACAAACAGTCTGTCAGGAGTACGCCAATTTCGGGGTGCTTCTTGAGGAAGTCGATGAACCCCATGGTGTACCCATGGACAAAAGAATGGGCTGGTTCCCAGTTGTTGTGACTGGAGTCAAAGCCCCTCCACTCACATAGAAATTCCCATTCGCCCTTCGCGTCACGTCTTGCCTCTACAATCCTCTTGAGTTCGTACTTCCCCCCTTCGATGACCCGATCGGACAAAAATTTCGAAGTCCAAAAAAGGGGTTTAACCCGATCCTTGGGGGAGGGGATCTCTCTCTTGAGGCGATCGCCCGAAACGTCAATTTCCCTGCTGACATCCACACGAATCCTCCACCTGTTCTCACCTAGACGCGCTGTAACAGCGAATGGCCCCTCCCACAAGGGAAGAAGCTTGTCATCTCCGTCCAGGGTGGTTTCGGATTTTCGAAGCCAAACTCGATCATCGACTTCAAAATTGTGGGGGTTTTTTCGACCTTGATTCTGGACCCAAAGCCAGTCAGCTTGATGCTTATCGATTAATTTCGAGACAGTTTTATCTGCTCGTTGGACGTCGTCCAAAAACAACGAAGCATCTTTACAAGGGCGAGGATTACTCAACGGCATGTTCCACCAACACTTCTTTCGTCCAAAGACAATTTCATTTGGAGAAAGGCCATGGTACAAAGGCGTGTTGTGGTAACGGCGAAGCAATGCGAAGAGAACTTCAAGCCAATGGAAATCCTTTTCACTCGCGAGCTCCTTACGAAGCATATTTATAATAGAGCGGTCGGCTCTTTCGCCAGGCAACGCTCGATGCGAGTGGATTTCACATCTCAGGTCGTGGATTCCAAGGCGCGCACATAATTCCCTCCACCATTCGGAGGTGTACTCTTTGCCTGAGTCCGTAACCACCTCGGATGGGACGTCCCAACCTCCCATCCAGGTCTGCGCGCACCATTTGGCGGCAGCCTTGCCAGTCATTGACTCGATGTTGCAAGGCAACACCTGAATGTAGCCAGAATGACGGCACTGAATAAGGAGCACACCATTGATCTTTTTATTAGTCCAATGGCACTCTTCGTCATCGAGCTCACCGAGATAGAAGAAATCACTGGTGACTCTGTTAAAGAGGCGCTCCGAAATAGGGTGTGGCCTCAGATGGCCGTGCTTCTTCGCGCTGGGGGGCGTCGAGACAGCACATTGGGCACATCCAGCGGCTACTTTCATGCAATGAGTATATAGCCTTGAGCCAAACAACCTATGTTTAATCATCGACCATAATCGACGGCCATGTGCGTGGGGGGACTCCCATTTGTGCCACCAGTTTAACACTCGGGGGGCCAGGGCGTCTGGTACGCACAATTTACCCTCCATCCGCAGCTTCCCCCCATCCAACGAATATTCAGAAAAAATCCCATCCTTGTGAGCATCTTTGGATTTGAGATTCTCAAAGACCTCTTTAAACATGGGATCCTGCAGATAATCGGACGTCCAGTCACGGATGATCAGGGAATCTTTCGGCAGGGGTGGAGTTTTGGCCGGATCTCGACGCTTAATGCCCTGGATCAACCGAAATCCACTTACACGTCGGGTATAGTCAAACCGTTTCACACTCCCTGAGGAGGGATCGGTGACTTTCTCCACGACTTTCAGTGATTTGGTGACGATCTCATGAGCATGCGCCGGATCTGAGAAGGCCGTGATGTCGTGACACGGGCATGCGTGCTGTTTAACAGAACATTGCATGCATTCACGTCGAATGAGCTTTTTTTCTTCCTGATCCCACTCGATTACGACGTGGCGGTCCTGCTCCGTACCATGGAGGTTGGTACTTTGCAGCCCCTCTGAAGCGGGGTAAGCCCATCGGCTCAGAGCATCCGCTACCGTGTTGTGTTTTCCAGGCAAATACGACACATGGAGGTCAAACAGACTGAGAAATTCATGCCATCTGGCCCGTCGACCAGCAGGGCTCGCGACAGTATCAATGTGTTCGGTGGCCCAATACTCCAGAGATCGATGATCCGTCAGGACCTCGACTCGATTGGTGCCAACCCACGATTGGTACTTTTTTAAAGCACGGATTATGGCGTAGGTTTCTTGCTCACGCGGCGACCATTGCATTTGGCGTGGGGCTAGCTTCCGAGACCAAAATGCAAGAGGGTAATGATCACCTGTGGCTTCATCAACCTGTTCAAGGACAGCTCCGATCGCGTACCTAGAAGCGTCGGTTCTTATGTAAAAGGGTCGGTCGAATTGCGGCACATGCAACGTGGCGACTTCGCAGAGGGCCGCCTTCAAGTGATGGAAGGCCTCCTCGCACTCGTCAGTCCACTTGACACGAACCTTTGAACCTGCCTTGCCCGCATCTCTCCCTACCTTCAATAATTCAGTGAGGGGGGCAGCAAATTTGGCATAATTCGGCACAAAAGTGTGGTAAAAATTGCAACAACCCAGGAATCCTCTCAATTCCGTGATCGTCTCAGGACGCTTCCATTTCTGAATAGCGACGAGCTTCCCTGGACTGGGTCGTCGGGTGCCATTCTCAAGGAGAGAACCACAAAATTCGACTGATTTTAAAAATAATTTTCCCTTCTTTGGCCCACAAATCAGCTGATTGGCATCAAGAATGTCCAAAACCAGGTTCAGCTGCTTTTCATGTAGGGCCACCAGCTCAGCTTCGGTCAGTCCCTCCCCTTCTGTCGCGATGATTATGTCATCTATGTACACACTCACGAAGGCACGAAGCTCAGGATGAGCTGTAAAAAGCACATCCTCCATCATTCTTTGAAAAAACGAAGGGGCGTTCTTCAGGCCCATGGGCATGACCGTCCACTGGACTGGGCCACATGGCGTGCACATACAGGTGAGAGGTCGGCTGTCCTTCCTCAACGGCATTTGGTGAAAGCCGTGACGGAGATCCAGCACAGAAAACAAACGACCTCTTGCCCTCTTGGCGATTTCCTCCTCAATGAGGGGCAGGGGGTGTGAATCCGCCTTGGTTTCGGCGTTGAGGTTGCGAAAATCAACAACCATTCGCCAACCATCAATAGTGTTCTGGTCTGCAGGCGGCAGCTTCGGGACTGTGAAGGGTGCACAGCACCATTCGCTGGTCATACAACCCTCAAGCCAACCGAATTCCCTGAGATTTCTCTCGATTATTTTTCTGAGTATCTCATGTTTGTGTCCATGGTTCTCATAAGGACGCTGTTTCTTCGCCTTGTAACCTTCACGAAGCTCGATGAAGGCTTCACCGAACTGCCCACAGACAGGGGGGTCTTTGATCAACTTCCCCGAAAGGGTTGTGTCCTTCCGTTCCTCAAAAATTATTTCTCTTGTCTTGGAACATAACTCAGTGTCCACCTGATCGCCAGGAATTACTGTTGAAAAAACTTTGGCGACTTCTTCGGCCTTGGCAGGAAGAATCTTCTTACGGATGTCCCTAAAAAGGTCCGTATCAACTGCCTCTTGAAGATAGGTGGGTCGAGTGTCGACATTCCAGAGATTCTCTTCGTGATCCAGCTCCTCGAAAGGATCTATGAAAGCTTCCACACGGGGTTTTTCATAAAAAACTCTGAGTTTGCGGCGCGATTTCAAATTTTTCTTCGCCCGTGCACTGAAGATTCTTTTCGATGTCGATCGTATTGGGGAAGAGGGAGACGAGGCGGATCCATTTGACGTTGGATCACCTTGGGTATCTGACGGACAAAAATCAGAAAAAATAGATTCATCATCAGTACCACGCTCAACCTCAGATTCAGACCCAACACAGGAATCAGTACCAGAATCAGCAGAATTAGAGTCAGAAAGCTTTCCATCCACCAGGAATGCAAGCGAACTCCAGGACCGCTGTGGCAGGGGACCTGTGTCGTCTCTGGCATACAGCTTAATCTTCCTGGGAAGTTCGATGTAATCTACACAAATGTCTTGCAATTCCTGAAACCAAGGCTTGTCGTCCCACAAGGGCACAACTAAAATTGCCTGGGTTTTCTCTTGCTTGATTTTGTGGATGACCTGCTGGATTAAGTGAAACGGAGGATTAATGCATAACTTCTTGTCCCATTTATGGGTCCAAGCGTCGCGAAAGTGCTTGTCAAAGCGTTTGTTCTCGCGGTTAGCAAAGGCATCATACTGTGGCCAAAAGGAATGGTGTTCATAAAAATATTCACAAATTGTATCGCGCCATTTGTCGACAACTCTGTAGGATGAAGAGTGCCAGCGCGAAGGGCGTCGTGGCTGGGAGTCTCTACGAAGACATTCTAACTCTCGGGAGTAATCGGCACTCCCATTCACCTCTGCAATGGTGACATCTTCGCCAAACTTTGGTGTAACCTTTCGCTTCAAAAATTCTTCTGCACTTTTAAACCCTGCGTGCAAAAAACGAAATTCAGGACGCTCCAAGGGACCTGACTCCAGCAAAAAACAACGCCGATGACCTACGGGCGCCACCCTGTTCTTGCTAAGCCAAGGATGGCCCAAGTAAAGGTCATACTTTATGTCGGCACGATATAAGTAGTCATCCTTAAGGACAACTTCCTCCACATTACCTTCTTCCCAAAGGTCTTGAGCGACCAAATGAGTAGATATATAACAACCGCGTTGCCCACCTGCGAGAGAATGTCCAGAAACTCCCTCGAGGGTAACAGGATGAGGCGACTCAAACACGCAGTCGTCGGGTAAGAAAGAATTGGATTGGAGATTTACCTCTGATCCATTGTCACACAAACAAGTGGCGAGGTGGAAATTTCCCTTGCGATCAGAGACCCACAGCTTTGTGACAAACTGACGGGCCCTGTGCTTGGACTGTACACCAACCTCGTCCACTACAACAGAAGGATCCGCTGCCGGATCCAGGGGAGAGGAGACAAGCGACCCTACATCAAGTAGTGGTCGAGATGGAATCTGGGGATCATGCCTGAAATCGCCTGGGGAGGGGCGATTTTCGTGGCTCCCCTAGGCGTTCTGACCTCCCGTGGCTGTGTTAACATTGTGGACACAGCCTGATTTGTCGACCCACTCATCTTGGAGCGGATCATCTGCTGGATTCAAGGCATTTTCAGCGTAATCTCGATCCGCATCGGACACCTGATCTGCACCTGAGACCTGATCCACACGATGGTTGCCCTTTCCACGTCCACGGCCTCGGCCGCCGGATGATGGACCTCCACCGTCGCCACGCCCTCTGCCCTTACCAGAGAAGGGGGTTCCCGAAGGATTTCCCTTACCTTTACCCTGGAATCCTGGAGCATTTCCCTTGTTTGTACCGGATTGAGGGGTTTGGCCTGGATTTCGATTTCCGCCTCTGGCGTTGCTATTGGGATTTTTCTGGCCGTTCGGCTGCCCACCGGAGCCGGATGGAGTCCGATTTCCTGCGCCTTGGGACCCGCCAGGGCCTCCAGTATTTTTGTTTCCACCGGAGGGGGGCAAATTCCCTTTTCCAGCCTTCCCACCATGCACCTGTCTGTCATTCCTGTCTGAATTCTGCGGATTACTGATATTTTCACCAATCACCTTGTGATCGTAAGGAGACCATCGGTGATTACCAGTAGAATGCGTCTTAGCTCGGTTCGTAGAACCTAAAAGAAGGCAGATGCTACAGTGATCCTGAACATTCCGGGTGTCATTCACCTTTTTGTTGCCCTTTTGGGCCCCATTTTGGGTGTTTTGCTGGGTATTCTTGTTTCCGCCAAGACCCTCATGGAAATTCTGATTGGCGGCGTCGGCGAGCCGCTCAACCTCCTCCCAGAGTTCCTTCGGGCTGAACGAAAACACCCAGTTCTTGGCCTTCAGGCGATGGCCATGGAAACTTACTCCCCTGTTGAGGACTTGGACAAACAAGTCCCGATCCTCGTGTTCATTAAACTTGATTTTCCACGTGTTTTCAGTGAATTTCACCTTGGAGAACGACGTGGGGGAGCACTTTTGAAGTGCCTCCCTGACTGAAAACCTGTTGGCCGAGGCATCGAAGCCTTCGACCTCCGCCAACCAGGTCTTGACCTTTTCTTCGGACTGTCTGTTCCGAAGGGTGGCGGCAGTTTCTGAGGGGATCTTGTCAAAAATCAGATTTTTCAGCTCGGCATTAGAAAGTTTTTCGCCTGAATGTTCAGATTCTTCCACTAAATTCCAGAAGCGCTGTCTCTTGTCTTGCACTTCGTGCAAGATTAATCTCGAGAATGAAGGAAAATTCTTCAACATTTGGTGGTAATGGTCCTCTGGCAGCCGGGATCCACGTACCTCCAACTGTTCCCACACCTCATCAAAGGTAAGGGGGGAACTTGTATCCTCACGATCACTCCAGGTCCTGAGCCAAGTGTTGGCCGGCGCTCCCTCAAGGCAGTCCAAGAGGGCCATCAGGAACTGATCATCTTGGAGTTTTTGAGTCTTAACCCACAATTTAAATTCCCGTTGGAACTGAGGCCAACGTCGGGGGTTTCCATTATACTTCGGTTGCTTGGCAACCTGACGAAGTCGCAATGAAGTAGGATTAAGAAGCGAATCCAGCCCAACACCGGCCGTAATGGCAGACACCTTGGCGGCATCATTCGCCACACCAGCTCCGGCGAGGGTCTGGGCGAGCAACAGCTGGGCTAAGGCATTGGAATCAGCAGCAGGAGGGGTAGTACGGGAGGCAGTTCGCTTGGCATTCTGAGCCTCAGTCCTAGCCTTCGCCGTCCTACTCTCAGAACGAGAGATTTTAACCCTTTCCTTTAGCTTAGTCCTGCTGATCCTTGCATCAGTGGTCTTGGAGTCCACCGAAGGAGCAATTGAAAAAATTTCTGTCGCCTCCTCCGATGGCTCTGTTGTTTGTTCCACCGATGAGGCGCCCTCAGATCGCATGTGCGTCTTGAAAAGATCTTTTATTCCCAGCGTTTGAATGATGAGTTTCATTTGATCTTTGAGCAATTGGAGCTCAGAATCTCGCTGGAATCTGCAGGAGCAGTCGGCAGGACAGTACATACCGTGTCCTGAAGGGCCTGAGCAGGCTGTCGGACCGCTGATCTCGGTGGTCCGCAGCCAGGAGTCCACTTGGGGAGCTCCTTCAGCCCTAATTTCCAGGCTTGCCTGCCTGGCCGCCTCTAAAATTCCTTTCTCAACCGCGGCGGCTAGATCGTCGCGGATGGAAACAGGGGGATGAGGGGCGGAGGGCCCGGCAACAGGTGCCTTGGTCTTCTCCTTCGGGAAGGGACTTGCCTCCCAGATCTGCAAAAAAATGGCAAAAGAGTCATCTTCTTGAGAACGCCACCACATCCTGGTATTAATTTCGTCCTGAAGGAGGAAAAAATATTCCATTAAAAAATCAGAGGCGATTCTTTCTTGTCCGATCAGCTTAGACGTGGCTAATAGACAAAGGGCCTCAAGGGCCTCAAGGTTACGGGTCATTTCTGGAGACAAATGGTCGTCCCATTGTGCCCAAGAGGCTGGTCGATTATAGCTAGGTACCTCACCTGGACCACCCATCTCAATGTCGTCAAGATCGGCGTCCGTGGTCTCAAATGTTGGACATTGGTAAGGAATGTTGGTACCTGCCAGCTCCGTAAGGTCTACCGGAGCGTTGCCATCGGCGTAGGCCGGCTGATTCCAGCTGCTCGATGGCCAATTTCGACTGGGATTAGGGTAATTTGGGTCTCCACAGCTGCTGATTTGTGCCCTTCTTGGGCAGCTTGGACTCGCGCAAGGCATTCCTCTCAAGGCCTCGTTCGCGCAGCACCAAGGCAGTGTAATCGTTACTTCCCCAGAGGCGGCGGGGTCTACGGGGCCGTACTGGGGAGCGGGCTGTGGTTGGGACACCAAAGGAACAACATTCAGGTAGCCTCTGCTACCATGAAAGTGCTGCCCTGGGTCGTTGATGGTGCCGGAGGGCTCGGGGCCGGCAAGACCAGTGGGGCAGGCACGCGAGGAGTCGACCTGAACGCTGCTGTTGGGGGTAGAACCGGATACGCGGACACCAACGGAGGCGAGAGCAGCAACAACGGAAGCAAGATCCATGCTGAGTGTTATCCGGCAGAAAATCCCAGTCTATGAAGAAAATTGATGCGGATTATTCTAAGTACATCTGAGTGTCCATATCTATCTGAAAAGATTTAAATAAATCCGATTGTGAAAAATATTTGGCCGATCTGGCCCGCGAGCGCGCGTCAGCGGCAAATGGCGATTCCAGGTAAATGATCAAAACGCGGCGGATTTACGGAGAATGGACCGCGGAATCAGATCCGGCACATCAGAAATATATAGGTCTGATCCTGAGGCTGAGCTGCGAGGCGGCGATTCCGCCGAAGCAAAGAAAATGACCAAAATGTAGTCAATCTGGGGCAGATCTGTGAAAATCTGAGCAGATGGGGGTTAGCCGCACTTACATCCGGATGGAGCGTCCAACAATCCTCCGGCGGATGCAGCGTGCTCCCGCAGCCCTTGCAAGGCGGAAACTTCCCACCTTCGTGTGGTCCTTTTCCTTTGCCACCTCCTTGCGCAGCGGGCTTCGCTTGGCCGCCCTTCCCAATTTTCTTGGACTTGAGTTTGTCCTGGAGCCACTCGGGTGCTTTGTGAGGATGCAAGACCCAACAATCCTCACGGCTATGTCTTCCCTTGCCACATGCCGGGCACTTCGGGATGGAGCTCGCACCTGCGCCTGCTCGTCCTGACATAGCCAGCACCTGGGCTTCACAAATCTCTTGAATCTCCGCAATGCTCAACTCCGGGTCCGCTTGTTCTTGATCTTGGTGACCTTCGGGATCCTCGGCTTTGTCCATGTCCTCGACTCCTTCCATGCCTCTCACCCGGCCCGATCCATGCTTGTTCCCCGTCCGTTGAGGAGGCACTTGGGGCTTGGGTTGCGGCGCTTCTGGGATGGCTTGCCCAAGCCGCCGCATGATGTGCCCCTTCTTGATCGCCAATTTGTGGCGGGACATGAGGGGGTTCATCACGTAGACGATGGTCTCGAGGTCGTTGAATTCCAACCTAACTTTGGTCTCCTCCTTGATGATTTCCTTGAGCAACCCATCCACCTTCATTGTCGCAATAACATCAAGTAGTCGATCTTTTGCTTGCCGTTGGGTGATTCCGTCGCGAACTCGGCGGCCCAAGGCTAAGAATTGTTCAACAAAATTGATGAACTCACGTGGCGTTGGAGTTAGTGAAGACGGTTCGACGGTGTGGAAGGCCTCCAAGATCACGTCGTCAATCGCCTCCGTGAAGACTTCCTCCGTCACTTCCCTCAACAAGTCTTGGTACCGGAATTAGTACCGATTCACCATTTCCTTCAGTGGGTTGGACCGGGAGGCAGGAATAAGAGAAAGCAAAACAGCTCTTCTCATGGCATCCGTCAACCCGTACATCCAATCGCGCTCCCAAGCACGAAAATCCAAAAACCACTTAATGGCCGTGGTCCCACTTCCATCCCACCGTCAGGCGACGGACATTCCTTGAACGTCCCCCAAAGTTGGCGGGTCTATCACCGGGGTTGCCAGCCTTCCATGGACCCCGGGAAGAATTCACCGCGGATCCGTTCCTTCAAGTTGTGGCTCTGCCCAGTCGAACGGGGCATCCAAAAGTCGTTCAGGGCAAACTTCATCAAACGCCATTGCCCGTAGAATCCCCGAGGGCTTTTGTTTCGGAAGCCCAATCCCATCCTTGAGAGATTCTTGTCGGTTGAACAACTGAAACACCATCCGTGGCATAAACCAACCATCACCGTCCGACTCAAAGTAGCGGAGGTCCAACCCGGCGCAATGCCGCCAATCATCACCCATGCCCGGCGGGATGTGTCCCTCGTGGGTGCGGGTCCCACTCCTCGCTCCCCTTGGGGCTCTTCCCCGGAAACCCCGGTCATCCGACCGCATGGACGACAAGTTATCCTCGGCCGGGGGGAATCCAAACCCCGGTAGGCTTCTCGCAACCCGTTCTTCCTGCGCTGGCACTCCAAAAACTCGGACTTGCGGTTCGGGCTTCGGTGTCGGTGTTGGGATCCCAATTGGATTCACCGATGGTGTACCCGCATGCTTTAAAAATTGATATTTGTTCTCCAAAGACTCCAATTTTCTTTGTAATTCGCCAATGACATGAGAATCCGGCCGCATCCCTTCGGGTGGACCGCCATGGGGTCGGGTCCGGATCTCCTCCCTGAGCGCATGTACCTCATGCTCACTTTGTTCCAACCGGGTCATGAGCAATCGCACCTGTAACTCCACGCCTTCAACCTTGGCCAATTCCGGCCTGGGCATAGTGTGGCTTTCCACCATTGCTTCCACACCATGCACCCGTTTTTCGGCCTCCCCAAAGTTGAGACCTATCCGCCGGATTTCCTCGGCCATGTCCGTGGTGACCCGGTCACAATTCAACACCTTGCCTTCCAAACTCTACAATTCCTCAACCGATTTGTCCAATTGGGCCCGGTGTGAAATCAACCCAGTTACCTCATTCAACACTCCCTCGAGTTGCCGTTTCAACTCATTGGTGGCTTGCTCCCACCCTTGACGAGAATTGTCCACCTTCGCCTTAAGTGCTTCAGCAACTTGGCGATATTCCAAAGCGGCTGCAGTCGCTTGTTCTAAAGTCGATTGCATTTCCGCTCTCTTCGAGTCCAACCAGGACCTCTGGTCCTGCACCTCGTTGTTTACCTCGTTCATCAATTGTCCCAAAGCCTCTACCCGCGCCGTCAAAGCTGACCCATCTACTTGTACTCCCCGCGCATGGAGTTCAAGCTCGCGAGAGAGGGCTTGGATGACCTGGCGGATTTCGGAAATCGCAGAAACCACTTCAAAATTAAAGGTTTGGAGACAGTTCAACGCACCCGTCAGCTGCTCAACCTGCGCCGGCAAGGTCGCTAAATCATGCGTCTCTGGTGTCCACTCATGAATCAAAATCCTTTCGGCTGCCTCACCGAATTGATTCACCATCGGAATCCTCTCAAAGGATCGGTATCCCCATGGTGCGGATTCCATGTTGGTGTCTTCCTCAACTGGGTAGGCTGGCTGGCCCTGCCTAAGCCCAACTGCCAAGTCTAAAGGAGACCCAACCGTTGACTCATGCCCTGTCGCATAGTCGGAACCCGATTCCTCTGGCCGTGCTGTGATCATCCAGATCATAGCCGTAACCTCTCAGAGAGTCATCCCGCTGCCCGTGTCAGAGCCGTAGGCTAAACCCCCGCCCGGGTAAGCCTCTGCTACCAACAATTCGCCCTCAAGGTGACTTGAACCGAGTGAATCTTCCATTTTTCCCAATTTCCAACCAACCAAATTTCCAACCAATAAAACCAGCAGAGATTTCCAATCTCACAACCCACTCAAGTCCCTCAGAGCACGGCAATGACACAAACAATTCCAATTGAAAGCCCAATGTCGAAATGACCCAAGAATCCAATGAGGTCCAACAATGATCCAACCAAGAGTTTACCAATGGTCCACAAAAACCCACAAATGATCCACAAATGAGCCACGGTCCAACAATGGTCAAACACGGGTCCACAAATGAGGTACGAATGGGCCACTAGTCCACATGCGATGAGCACGGGCAAAGGTCCAAATGGTTCCTGAAAGGTCCACCCTTAAGAAAAAGAAAAGAATTCACAAGCGCGAGTAAGACTCAACCTACTCTTCCGGTCGGACCACATGCAATGCAAAGACGAAGAGTTCAATGGGCACGGGCATTATCCTATGGACTTGAGTCATGCTTGCAAAAGTGTAAACAAAAATTCACCCTACTTCTACCCGTCGACATGGATGGTCTCACCGGGGGTGGAGGAGAGGAAAGAAATGATCGACACCACCGTTGGGCCATCCCCAAAGAGCAAATGAGTGACACTTGAGTCTCCGGACGCCTTGACTACACCAACATGAGGGAAGGAAGTGCACATGCACATACATGGTCACATGGGGCATGTAAACGCACCAGCAAAGGCACCAAACCATGACCCGGTTAGCTCTTAGGATCAACAACTAATCTGAAGCAAAATTAGCAAATGAGCAATACACCATTGACATGGAGATCCACCTCTTGGCAAAGAAGCACACAATAGGCCAATGGCCTCCCGGGCTACTCATGGGACCTAACCTCCACCCAAAGAGAGCACGTGCATGGAGAGATGATCCCACCCAAAGAGAGCACGTGCATGGAGAGTTGGTCTCATTCCGGAGAGCCGGAGAGAGTACATGCATCGCCTAACCATGCCCGAGAAGAGAAATTTCCCAACCAAATCCCTTGAGAGAGATTTACCTATCCACCATGAGAGAAGGCATGCATGAGGAGAGAGTTTCGCCTAGCCTTGACCCAAGAGAGCATGCATGCACTTGGTGAGAGGGTGGCGAAAGCTCAACCAATGCCTATCCTTGAGTGTAACCACAAGACGGCAAAACCAAGGCATGTCTTAATTGGATAACTCCCAAGCCACGGGCACTTGAAAAAAAGTGAAAGAGCCCAAGAGTCTCAAAGGATCAAAGACAACGGTCACATGGCATTAAATGCTCAATTTACCTCTTGAGGAGTATGATGAATTGGGAGAGAGCGGTAGAGTGAGGGAAAGCACCAAGTCCACCTTGGGGAGAGGAGACACTATATGTTCACCTTGACCATGGAATCGTGGGCACCACCAAGTTTGAGTTACACCATGAATGAACCATGCATGAATGACAAATGCAAAGTCAACTCTTAGAATGAATGCATGAGACCTCAAAGCCCAATGTGGTGTGGCACCTCAATGGAATCCAATTGCAAGGCAACAACCAATGTATCCCACAACCAGCGGTGCGCCTACCCATGCTTCCCTTGGTCTCAACTCTCGTCCCCTTCGGAAGACACCCCATGTGACTGGTAGGTTTTGCCGTGACTACTAATACCACCAAGCAGAGATAAGGACGGTCTTGGTTTCCCCGGAGGTACTCCCTCAACACTGCCCACAGAGGAGATCAACGTACGTACTATGGCTCCCACATAGTCTTCCTCCGGTTGGATAAGTGATTGCAATTTCCACATGATAGATCTAACACTATTAGCACCAAACTGGAAAGGTATTCGATTGGCTGGCCTGCATTACGGCGCGACCAAAGACGGCGCGCGCGCACACACAGCAGCAGCCAATCGACGAATCAGAAATCCAAATAATGTGAGAACAAATGCTGGCCAACCGCAGAATTGCAAAAAATCAATGCAACATCAAAAATGCAAAGACAGAACTGAAATCTGCAATCGGAATCAATTCTGGGATCGAAATCTGGGATTGGAATCAAATGCTGAGATCGCATAATAATTTACACCTGAAATGGCACACAAGAAGCAACATGATTGTGCAAAGGAGAAGTGGGCAACAAACATGGATTCTTGACATGGCTATGCCCTAAGTTTTACACCTCGTCCTTTTGTTGTTGCTTGTTTTTTAAGATTTCTGGTCTTTGCTTATCCCTTCTTTCCTTTAAAGGAGCAAAAACGGAAAAAGGGGTGCGCGAAGACTACAGGCACACGCATGGGCAACTGGAGCAGCGGTGCAGCAGTTCTGTGTTCCTCGTTGTTGTGTGCGTTGCTGGTGTTTTTCCGGTGGTCGCGCCCCAGGGGTGCGGCACGCGCGTCTTGATGTACATCGGCGGGGGTTAGGGTGAGTTCAGTTGGGTGTCTGTGTCTTGGTTCGGCTGCTGGTGTTGGCTGCTTAGGCGGATGTGTGGGCTGTGGGTGCGGGCTTTGGCTACTTTTCCGGCCAGTGGGCTGGGTCACGCTCGGAGGGTGAGGGGTTGTGGAGCGCGGTTCGTGTTCGTGGGCTCGTGGTTTAGCTTCCGCTGAGACCCGGGGGCGTGAGGCGGGTTAGGCGGTTTTGGCGGGTTAGGCGGTTTTGAGAGCTGCGCGCATGGGCTTGGTGCCGTCGGGCGCAGCGGGGGGCCGTTGGCGTGTGCGCTGGTGTCCATCAGCTACCGGTTTGCGTGGCTTCTTATGGGAGGGGGTCGGGGTGCTGTTCGGTGGCGGTGCCCGGCGGGGTAGCCGGTAGCGATGTGTCACTGCAGGGGGCGACACTGGGTGCGGTAGTCGGGCCGGGTCGGCCCCTGGGCGGTTCGGCCGGCGGATGGGGGCGCTGTCGTTGGCCGGTCGGGTGCCTCGGGTGCGGTCAGGCTTGGTTGGGGCGGGTGCGGGCCGCTGTGGCACGCGGTGCCCTGCAGCAAGGGGCGCGGATTGGTTCTCGGCCCGGAGTGGGGGCTGCTGGGTGAGGTGGCCTGTGGTGGCAGGGAGCGTCGTTGGCGTGTGGCCCAGGCATGGTCCAGTGAGTAACCCCCCGTGGGGTGAGGTGTGGGCGCCGCTGGCCGGGGGGTCAGGCGTGTCCTGTTGTGTGGCGCGCGGGGTTCCCGGGGTGCTGCGGGTCGGCGTGGTGTTGGCGCTGCCGGCATCCATGCGTCGGCGCTTGTGGGGTGGCAAGGGGTGTATGTGGGTGGGGCTGGGCTTGAAGTGATGTCCTATAGGCGCCTTCGATCTCTCCGCGTCTCTTGGAGGGTCTTCCGCAGGCGCCTGAGGACATACGGGTGCACCTGGGGAGCGGGGAGCTTGCAGGGGTTGACTCCCTGGGGCTGGAGCGCATCGCCCAGAATAGCTTCCCATGCGGCTTGCTGCATCCATCCCCCCGCCGGCTGGAGTCGACGGTTCTGCGCCGACTCCCTGCGCGGCCGTCAGACCAGGCCCCCGAGGGAGGGCTCCGCCGAGGCCCACTTCCACAGCTCCCAGAGCTGCATGTGGGTCCAGCGCTGCCACCACGCTCCACGGGCGGGTCTGTGGCCTTGGGCGTCGGCGTGGCCCTGGGCGTGGGTGTGTGTGGTGGAGTAATGGGGACTGCCGGCGGCGCCGGACCGGGGGGAATCCTCGTAGTCCTGCGCTGTGGGGGTGCACGGGGAGTTGGCGGGGCGCGGGCGTACGCAGACAGAAAAGTTTATAGTGTTTTCAGCACTGTGTTTTTGCTTCTCCTGCTGCTTGTTGTTACTGTAGGGTGTCCTGCTGCTTGTTTTGGATGATGAAAAGCTTTTGTTTGTTGAAATACAGTAAAGCCAAGTCAATCCAGGATAGCCCAAGCCAATAGTATGCAAGGAGAAGGTAATTCAGGATCAAAGCATGAAGGGCTGCAGTGTACACAGTGAAAGATGATTGGATATTCACAGAAACTACAGCTCAGGTCACAAATGAATGCATATTCACAAAGATAGCTGAAATGGTTTAGGAAAAGAGTTAGAAAACTGCCTCAGGATCACTCTCTCTCCATAGTGCCATCTTAGGAGATGTGCACTCTTTGTTTTGGGTCCCATATGTGCTGAGGTGGCATGGTATGTGGCGATGAGGTCACTGCCATGTCACATGGGATCTTCCTACTTAGCTAGGCTGACCAGGAATTGAACCCAGGACCTCTCAAAAAGAGGTGCCCAGCCCCCTAGGGTGCATACCACTAGGATAGCTAAGAATTCATGGAAAAACATAGATAAATTCATAGGCTCTACTTTAGGTATGTCAGTGCTCAGTCTACTCAGGAAAAGATATTTCACTTCACATTGAAAGGGGATTAAGGGGTCCACACAAGATCCTGATTTAGTGTTTGGTTCCATAGGTCAAAATGTGTTATCACCAGTTTTGGTTGGACCAATACTAAGATTAAAATGCATGGATGCTCAGTGCATCTCTAATACAACTAGAGTATGCCTCAAAGCAATGGAAAAGCACTTTTTCTTACTCCCCCCTTGTGCTGTGGTGGCCACCACTGTCGCATTTTAGGAAAAAGGGAATTTTTCTTGGCCTTTCCTTGGTTTCCACATCTACTTTAAAATACCTACAGTCTCCCTCACACTGAAAAATGGGCGCTCACCATGGCTGGCGTCCTTTTGCTGCTCTGATTGTACAGTTTCCTACAGAAGACTCAGCGCTCATGGCGCTGCCGGGGCTCCTGTGGCTTGGTTGGGTTAGTATGGGAGCATGCCAAACATGTGCATATGCATCCCTCCCTCCAAGACGCAGCGTCGACACAACCCAAACGCAAGACACATTATACACACTCGCATGGGTTCTCGTAAACCTGCTGGCGACCTGTGACCTGTCTTAGGGCGAAGGGAGTCGAAAGAAAATTAAATTTGCCCCTTGGTGGGGTCTTGGTTCTGCTCAGTCTCTCCAGGCACCTGCGTTTCGGCCCGAACACGGCCTACTCAGCGAGGCTGCGCGTGGGTATCTGCAGAGGCAGGAATGGGAGAATTATGGACGAATCCACGCAAAAACGGAGCAACGACACAAAAAATGTGTCAAATGACGGCGTAGAATTTTTCTGAAACGACACACCTGAGCAGAATCCAATTGTGCATCAGAAGCACATTTTTATAGAAATTATAGTCATCTCTGGATTTTTTAAATCCAGAAATTCATACGCATAAAATGGCGGCGCGCAGGAGCGGCTCCTAGCGAAGCGCCGGAAAATGGAAAAATAATGGAATTATAAACGTATGTCTCACGTAGTCTTGAAAATGACGAGACACACATTAATAAATAAACATACAGATTGCACCCACACTAATAGAAGCTTCAAAAATTCAAGAAATCGAATATCAATTGAAAAGACTTCAATGAATCAGGTATAAACTACAGGTATGCTTGTTTCGTATGCCGCATACACATTGCTCGTCTCGTGTCTCCGTGAACGAGTCGTGTAGCAGCGTTAACAACAATAACCACGATAGGACGCGGTAGAGGGATTGATTAGAAAGATTGCAGATGATTAGCGGTCAGATCAGGGTGATTAGACATACACACAAGTGCATAGCAACGTTCTTCGCGTGCGCCCCTTTTGTACTCTCACCTTGCTTCACTTCCCAGCGGTAGGTAAGGTAGGTACGCCCAGGCGGGGCCACCCCCTGGTGGAGTCAGGATTGACGCGCAGATGGGCAGGTTTGCCCAAGTTCTCGTCGCATACTCGTGCATGCACACACGCATTAAAGGGTAGGCCACGCGAAGTGCGCACGGTAAACCTTGTTTAGGCTACCCAGGGGCTCCTCGGTACGTTCTTTAGGAGAACCTGAGGAGTCCCTTAACGCTTGCTTGCTTGATAAGGGTAGCTGCTCCATGCAGCGTGTTTGCGGACAGCGTATTATAGGGCACACTGAGAAGGGTATAATACCTGGAGTGTGCCTTGGTTCCCCCGCCGCAAACGCCCTTTCATTTGCCTTTGTTTTACAGGTGGGCAGGTAGGGTGATTGGTGCAGCAGCATTTTTTTATGCCCTGCTAAACAAGGGCGCAGATCACACAAACAAGTAACTCCGCTCCGCCTGTGGCAGAGCAGGGAGTCCGACTTCATCGACATCTGCGCCTTGCACGCGAGAGCACTCCTTCCCTCCAAGCCCTAACAGGGGAAACGCGTTGTGGCGTCCCCTGTCAGGCCACAGTTGCTTAGTAGCGCTGTGTCCTCTTGCAATTTCACAGGAGGGTCGCTAGGACCCATGAGACCTTCATCATCGCAACGCCCAGTAGAGTGTGCGTGTAGGAGTGGTAGTCCTGAGTGGGGGCTAGAGCCAGTTGCCCAGTGCTCGCCCACCAGGATGGTGCCACTGTAGGGTGTGTAGGACCTGTAGGGGGTGTGTCACTGTCCCACCCTTTTCCTGCAATTTTAGCGGGGTTGGTGGGCTGTGACAGTGGTTAGGTCAGTGTTTTGGCCACATAGCAAACAGGCGTTTTGCATGCCTTCATAGCTTTTGGCCACCCCTCCCCGTAGTAGACAGATAGGTAGGGAAAACAATACCTGGATTAGCACGCTGGGTATTCCCCCAAGGTTTTGCGGCAGCACAGAAATTGGGCGCATAGGGGAGGGGAGACCCGGGGCGTACCCCGTGGCATCAATAAGCCAACCCTCCAGGTTTAGCAAGGGCGCAGACTTGGGTATAATTAGGACACCACTTCTGCGGCTTGCTCTCAGGACCTTAGGAATAGCACACTCACACATACGCTTTGGCAGGTAAGGGTAAGGTTCAGTCCCTAGCTTTAGTCTTGGAGGCAAGCGTCTCAGCGAGCCTCAGCAACTCACCAAGGTTGTTCTGGGACAAGTAGTCAACCAGAACTGAGTTTAGGCGTCCCTCCGGTAGAACAAATGCAGAGAAGGGCTCCCAGGTGGCCTCTTCGACTCCAAACCCTTCCCAGAGGGTGAGGAAGCGCCAACCCTGGCGATAGCGGTGGCGTAGGACAGACTTCACCAGGTAGAAGCCCTCCTTAGCCATCTCCTCGGCGTTCATGTCGGGGAGTTCACCTTCGACTTCCATAGGGCTGGCAGCCCCTTGTAGGTCCAGAGCTGCGATTTCCTCGTCGTTCAGGTCCCACTCCTCCCCACAGAGGTCTTCAGGATCATGGTAGCGCTTCAGGTGTTGGGCAGCGCACACCAGGGTCCCCCCTAGACGGGGAGAACACCGCACAGTGATACGGTGTCCATCCACAGATAGGATCTTGTACGGCCCGAAGTATGGGTCATCGCTGGTAGAGCGTGGCCAGGCGGGTAGTCGACTGTGGTGCACCAGCACCCAGTCTCCCTCTTGGTAGGTGGCCGGTACACGGTGATTGTTCTTCTTGTTCCACTGACGCTCCCTCACTCCCTGGAGCATAGCCTTGGCCTTGTCCACCTTCGCTTGTTGCTCTTGGACCCATTCACCCACAGAAGAATGGGTGTCCTCTGGATAGGGGGCATGTAGGAACCACGCCGGGCGCCCCATGAATAGCTCATGTGGCGAGTAGCCAGTAGCTGAACTCTCTTGGGAGTTCATCATCAAGGATATGACGGGGAGTAGTCTCACCCAGTCTCTGGTGCGTTCAGTTTTGCACCATATCCTGACGTTCTCCTTCAGGACACGAATCTGTCGCTCACATAGGGGGTTGCTCGTGTGAGAGTAGGGAATCCCCGTAGACACCTGGACATTGAGGGATCTCAGGACCCTCTTGTACCAGCCAGTATCTGAGCGTACTCGTACGTCCTCATCGGAGTTGATCTCCTTGGGCGCCCCATAGACACAAAACCACTCCTCCAGGAGTATCTTGATAGTCTGCTCTCCGGTAATGTGCTTGGTACATGGGAACACCCTGGTAAACCTGGTCAACCCACAGGTTACCACGAGGGCGAAGTCATAGCCCCCGAACTTCGGCATCTCCGTGTAGTCCACGTATAGAACACTGTTGGCACAGTGTGGGATGGGCAGGGTCGAGTAGAGACCTCTGTCCCTGATATCCCCTGGTTTACAGGACCTGCACGGGCACTTGTCCACGATAGGCTGGAGTGTCTTCCGCAGTTGGTCGTCAGTCCACGTAGTGTGGAACCACTGCTTGAACAACCTCAGGGTACGGTCAGCACCCACATGACCACTGGACTCATGGGTCCACTTCAGCAGCGCTGGGACTCGGTCACTAGGCACCACGATGCGGTCCTCGTGCCAGAGGTAGCTCTTGTCCCGCTTCCACTGGTCTTGGTTGACCAGGAGGGGTTCAAGGCGTTTCTCCAGGCTCCGGTAGATATCCCCAAACTCCTGTAGGTACTCCGATTGCTGGAGTCCATCCAGGGGGCGTATCATGGTCATGTTCAGGTCCAGATGTACGTCCATACGGCTGAACGCCTCCTTAGCCAGCGCTTCAGAATGGGCACCAATCAGGGCGTCGAAGTTGTTGCGTCTGATGTAGTCGGCACACTCGTTCTTCACTCCCTGGATATGGTGTACCGTCAGCCGTAGTTGACTGAGGTAGGTCCACCAGCGCCGTAGCTTGGCCTTCTCAGGTGGGGGACCCTTCTGGAAACTGCGGACCGGTTCTTGGTCGCATAGCCAGACCACAGGGTTACTCCCCAACAGTCGTGCTTGTGAGGATAGCACCAGCATACCCGCGAGCAATTCCTGCTCATAGGTGGAGTAGTTCCCCCTGGCCTGGTTCCACTTCCAGTTCCAGTGGCCCAGAGGTACTAGGACCCACTTGTCGTCAGGGTAGCTGTGCTTGAGGGTTCCGTCTCGGTTGAGACCTTCCGTCCCCCATTGGGAAATGGCCGAGTCGAACTCCTCCTTCTCTAGTGCTTGCCATTGGAACAACGTTCCACCACCGCCCACATTGCTGGCGTCGGTCACCAGGATAATCTCCCCTTGTGCCCTAGGCACGCCCAAGCACTTAGCGTTGGCTACCTTGTCTTTTAGCTCGTCAAACGCTTGTTGCTCTTGTGGGCCCCAGCGCCAAGTAGTACTCTTCTTGATCAAGTCCGTCAGAACGGCGCTGGTATAGGTGAAGTTCTTGATGCGGCGGCGATAGAACTTGCACGCCCCAATGAAACTGCGTACATCATGAAGTCCTTTCTTGGGGTCTTCGTGTCGTACCTTGGCATCCATCAGGGGTTTGGCCTTAGAGGCCGCTGGGGTCCACCACCCATAGCCAACGTCAAACCCCAGGTACTGCATGGTCTCCTGCATGAACTCACACTTCTCCAGCTTGAGTCGTGTGTGGTTCTCCTGGCAGACCGCAAAGAACTCACCCAAGAGGATTAGGTGATCCTCCTGGGTATTGGTCCCGAGGCATACATCGTCGATGTGAGCCTCCATCTGGGCCCCACGGGATATGACCTCCTGCACCTTAGGTCTCCTTCGTAGGATGGACAAGATCTTGTTCATCAGCTCCTGGAACAGAGCGGGTGCGTTAGCCACGCCGAATGGCATGACCTTCCACTTGAATACCCTCCCCTGAGGGGTGATGAAGGCCAGTAGTTCCTGCGCGTTGGGCGTCAGGTCCACTTGCCAGAATCCACTTCGCTTGTCCATCTTGGTCTTGTAGCGACAGGAGGCTATCTTCTCCAGGGTAGACTCCATATTGGGAATGGACCCTGAGTGGTTCAACGTCTTCTTGTTCAGCTCTCCATAGTCCACTACCAGCCGTTTGGCTGTAGACCAAGGTTTGGCCACCAGGAAACAGGGGCTGCAGTGTAGGGGGTAGTCCCCGTCCTTGTACTCCAGGACTAGGCCAGCGTCGATACATTCTTGTATCTGTCGCTCAATCTCGTCGGCCTGCTCTTTAGGAGCTGGATAGGGTCTCCTCCGGATCTTCGGACCCACGAACTCGGGTTTCAGCTTCAGGTCCATCTGTACCAGCTTGTCGCATGAGGCTGGAGGGGGTAGTTCTCCGAACACCTCCAGATAGGTCCTTATCAGCTTCTGTACCCGCGGGTCCAATACCTTGATCTTGTCCTCCATGTCCTCGTCGGAGTGTAAGTTGCTTGCCCCTTGAATAGACGTCGGGAGGTGGTCCTCTACCGACTCTTCGCCCGCGGTAGCATCCTTCAGCCCTTGGTAGGCATATAGAAGGTCTTGCTCGACCATCTCCGGTGGACGATGGCAACATAGGCACGCTCGAGGGGGTTCACATACACATTCCTCCGAGAGGTCGTCCTCTTCTGGGGTCCTCACATGGGCACCCCATACGCTCTTCATGAGCTTGAGATCTACCTCCCTTTGCCAGGTGGTGATCTTCTGTTCGAGGTCCTCCTTCAGTTGGGATAGGTCTCCCATACGTCCTTGCTTCAGTGGCCAGGAGCTGCGGGTAGGCTTCGCGTAGCATAGCTTTTTCGCCACCAACTTCCTCTTGGAATCCACATACTCCCTGAGCCTGGATCGAGGGTCCAGCTCCTCATCCACGGGGTCTTCTACCCTCATGGAGAGTAGGGGTTTTAGTGGGGCGACGTACTCGGCGTTCTCCACTTCCTCCACCGCGGTCTGCACGAAGAAGGCGTCGTGCTCAGTTTCGTCGTCTGAGTGGATAGAGCTAGGTAGCTCAGATAGTCCACACTCAGAGACTCCATCAGGTACAGGTACATGACAGGGAGAGTTGGGGGCGTTGGTGTCAGTCACGACGTACTCATCTCCTCCGGGTGTAGTTTCAACAGCATCTTGAGGTCGTAGGCGATCTTTCAAGTCACCCAAGGCGAGTCCATCGCTTTCTCGTTGTATAGCCTGGACCAGAGTAGGGTCCAGGTCTTCCCAGGGGATGGTGGTAAGACTTCGGTCCACCACGCTGAGCATACTCCCCCATCCGGGCTTCCCAATGGGCGTCTTGCGTCCCAGAGGCACGTAGATGGCCTCATCAGGTAATCGCACCGAGCTGATAGTCAGCTTGTCAAGGAGGGTTCGCCAGTACTCGTTGCCCCCATGGGCTCCCCAATCGGGGGAACACAGGACCATACGGGAACGTTCCAAGGCCACCTTGGTCAGCACCTTCCCCAGTTCACTGGATCTGGGGTTCCCGTAGGCCATCCCGAAAGAGGGCCAGTAAAATTTGTAACTGCAGTTCTTCCCCTTGCTGCAGTATAGGTCCAGTACATGCTGCTTGTCGCTGGCGAACAGCTCCACACTTAGGTCTTCTCGAGAGTAACCCAACTCCTTCAGACCTTGGTCTAGGACTTCCCCCAATAGTTGATAGTCCTCAGTTTTGGAGGCCGCCATCATGTTCGAGGGCTCCTCCTTCGATAGTCTCAGGTAACTCGAGGTATGTTCCGACTGCTCCAGTGGCACAGACTCTCTGCCACTGCCGTGGTCCACGTACAGGAGGTAGGGCGCTTGCAGCGTCAGGGATTGTATCTGGGAGTGCTGCACGAAGAAGTCAGTACCCAGTACAAAGTCGAAGGCCTCAGTGTCCATCACATAGAACCGATGGGCGATAGTTCGAGAGCCCATAGGTACCTCCACTTCACAGTCCCCGCAGCTGTGCACCACATGTCCATCCCCCATGCGTATAGCGGCGGTGGTCATGGTGTTCTTCAGGCTCCCACAAGGTAAAATGTTCTTGGCCACTATAGATATTGTGGCGCCAGTATCCAGTACCCCCAGGTATTCACGTCCCCCTAGTCGGATACGTACCCAAAACACCAGGTCTTGGGTGCCACCAGAGCGTCCCCGTCAGAATTCCGCGGGACAGGTCACCTCGAACCCCTTGTTCCGCAATTTGCGGGCCATCCTCATGAAACGGCTTCTTTTCTTGGCGTTGCCGTCATCACCACCTTCATGCTCACGCTTGGCTCCTTGTTCTTGCTGGGCCTGCGTCTGTGAGCGTGTGGTAGGTCCAGACTGCCCTCCAGAGGGCTCGGAGTTCCCCCCTGGATTAGGGTTGGGGTTACCTCCGTTCTTGTCCTTGTTCTTGTTGTCGTTCTGGCGGTTAGCGCCTCCTCCTCGTCCACCTTGACCCTTGTCTTGACCACCTTGACCACGTTCTTTCGACTTGCCCTTGCCGGAGTTGTTGCCTTTGGCCTTGCCTCCACCTTTGCCTGAGCTTTTGCCAGGATCTTCCCCCTTAAGCTTCGACGATAGGCGTTGCTTATGGTAGCACTCATCCTCGTAGTGCTTCCGCTTACCGCAGAATGCACACGTGATGGTGCGGCGGTAATGATCCGGCAGCTTCACTTTGGCGGCGGTGATCTTCTCCTGCTGCTTCCCCTGGACGACGAAGCAGTCTCGCTGCTCGCAGTCAGTGGCGTGCTGCAGGTGGCCCTGCTCATCTCTGGCATCACACCAGAATAGCTCCTTCACGTTCTCCATTAGGCGGGCGTGGGCGTGTTTGGGGGTAGTCCCCTGCCCAGGTCGGGACCCTTGGTACCCTTTGCCTCCAGAACCTCCACCAGGACGGTAGTTGTTCAGGTGCTGGTCGCTCTCCTTCTCCAGCGCCATCTCCAGGAGCAGCACGCATAGATCCTCGTAGCGGAGGGATCTAGCCTTGCGCTCAGCCGTCAGACGGCACTCGTCCCATAGCTCTCGGGGGAGCTTGGCGCACAACCAGAACAGCAGGTCGTCGCTGCTGTAGGAACCGGGCGTCAGTCGTCCAGCCCAGTGATCCAAGTCCGCCAACAGCTCGGAGACCCTGCCAGGTTTCGGGTTGTTGGGCAGCACGGGCAGGTTCTGGATCTCGGTTCTGATGGAGAGGTCGGTCTCGTAGGTCGGGTACTGCCTCTCCAGGGCAACCAACACGTCGGCAAAGGTGGCGGAGTTAGTGACGATCTGCCTGACCTGCTTCTCCAGGTACTTGGTCTTGCAGCACTGCAGGAGCAGATCGCACTTCACTCGCCCACTCGCGTGGGTTTGGCCGGTCAGTCGTAGGAACCGGCCAAAGTTCTCAGCGAACTCGCTGAGGTCCTTGCCTGTGAACTGAGGCAGGTTCACCACTATCTTGGAGGTGGATATAGCCTTCGCCTCCTGAGCTCGGCGTCCTTCAGGGCGTCGGGTCTTCTTCTTCTTCTTCTTCTTCTTCTTACCCTTGGGGTCCTCGGGGTCCTCAGGGTCCTCGTCGTCTGAGGGCGAAGAAGAGTCCATCGACGGCGGCTCGTCGTCGGAGGGGTCTCCGCCAAGATCACTGGAGCCATAAGGCTCCACGTCCACCATTGCCCTTAGGGCTGTCAGCCCCAGCCGGTCCAGCTCGGCCCTCGTCGAGTTCGTCACGTGGCTGTAGGGCGGCTGGGCCGTTCTCGGGACGAATGGACTTCTCGGTACTGCTGCAGGAGTCGGCATCGGTCGGCTCCTCAGGCTCCCCAGGGTATTTGTCAACCCTGCCGCCAGGTGCTGAGCCTGTACTCGGTGGGGTGACATTCCCACCGTCGTAGGTGACGCATGGGACGGGATCATCAGGGGCTCCAGTTTCTCCCTGATCTCTTGCGTGAGGTCGCTCACGGTTTGCGAAGTAGCTCCTCGGAGCACCTCGTTGATCTCCGACCGCGTCAGGGACCTGTTGGAGGATCTTCCCGATCCTCTACTCCTGCCTCCCAGAGACTCTGGTCCTCTCCTCAACCCACTCAGGGGTGCATACCCAGGTGCACACCCAGGAGCATACCCAGGAACTTCCATGTAGGTCCCAGTGGCGTGGAGTGGATGGGGATGGTCAGCCGCATACCATCGCGGCGCAGAGCTGGAAGCCACCGGCTCACTGGCAGTAGTTGCCTCAAGGAGCGCAGTGGTAGGTGGGCCCATGCCATAGGCGGGGTAGTGAGGCATGCCAGTAAAGCCTGTGCCCTCTGCCATAGGCGGGTTGGTTGTGGAGGTGGATGTTGCGGCGGCTGGGAGTGTGGTGGTTATGGGAGAGGGTGATGCTTGGAGGCCAGAAGCGCTTGGTGCGCCTTCGAAGGTAGGGACATCGGTCGGGTCTTGCCCTTGCTCCTCTCCTTCGTCTGCTCCTTCTCCAGCATCCTTCTCGCTCTCGTTCTCTCTCTTCCTCTTCACAGGCTGAGGCTGAGAGACCACTTCCTCGACCGTCAGGGCCCCGAAGGCCGTCTGGAGGCCATCCAGGGAGTCCTCCGCCGTATCCACTGGCCCATGTAAGGGCTCCACCGAAGGTACAGTGCCAGGCGCCGGCCTTGCCGGTGCCTCAGGCGCTGGCGCTGTCTGCACGTCGGCGTCCACTCTTCCTGCGTCCATCTTAATCCGCCCTTCTGCTTATGTTTGCCTGCTCGGAGCACTGGTTGTACGGCGCGGGGTCGCTGCCGGTGCACAGAGACAGGCTGCCTCTTGCTACCAGAAAAGTTTATAGTGTTTTCAGCACTGTGTTTTTGTTTCTCCTGCTGCTTGTTGTTGCTGTAGGGTGTCTTGCTGCTTGTTTTGGATGATGAAAAGCTTTTGTTTGTTGAAATACAGTAAAGCCAAGTCAATCCAGGATAGCCCAAGCCAATAGTATGCAAGGAGAAGGTAATTCAGGATCAAAGCATGAAGGGCTGCTACACAGTGAAAGATGATTGGATATTTACAGAAACTACAGCTCAGGTCACAAATGAATGCATATTCACAAAGATAGCTGAAATGTTTTAGGAAAAGAGTTAGAAAACTGCCTCAGGATCACTCTCTCTCCATAGTGCCCTCTTAGGAGATGTGCACTCTTTGTTTTGGGTCCCATATGTGCTGAGGTGGCATGGTATGTGGCGATGAGGTCACTGCCATGTCACATGGGATCTTCCTACTTAGCTAGGCTGACCAGGAATTGAACCCAGGACCTCTCAAAAAGAGGTGCCCAGCCCCCTAGGGTGCATACCACTAGGATAGCTAAGAATTCATGGAAAAACATAGATAAATTCATAGGCTCTACTTTAGGTATGTCAGTGCTCAGTAAACTCAGGAAAAGATGTTTCACTTCACATTGAAAGGGGATTAAGGGGTCCACTCCATATCCTGATTGGGTGTTTGGTTCCATAGGTCAAAATGTGTTATCACCAGTTTTGGTTGGACCAATACTAAGATTAAAATGCATGGATGCTCAGTGCATCTCTAATACAACTAGAGTATGCCTCAAAGCAATGGAAAAGCACTTTTTCTTACTCAGACATGTGGATACGTGGACACGGAACCTGCCTCGGGGTTTTGATTGCAGTCCATGAGGGCGGCGGTAGCGGGGCATCTGCTGGACGTGGGCAGACATCGGGGGCTAGTAGGGGGTTGGGGACGCTGATGGTTGGCCCTGGCGTTGCTCTGGTCCTATCCGGGGTGGTCTGTGGGCCTGGGGTCCGGGTTTTGGGTGGTGGTCGGATGAGGCGCGTAGCGCCTCGGCCGTGGCGCTTTCTGACATTAAGGTGGTGGCGGCGGCGTAGGTGATGACGCGGGGTCGCCGTGCTGGGCGCGGCTGCTGCTGGGCCTGGGATGGCAGGGGCTGGAGGTCGTAGAGGACGACCGCAGGGGCTGAGTTTGCGCTGTCGGCGTGGCACCGGGCTGGGGCTTTGGCGTGGTTTTGGCAGCAGGTTTGGGCCGTGGTTTTGGGGCGGGTTCAGGTGGCTGCTTTGCGGTGCTCTTGGGTGATGGCCTGGTTTGGGTTGCGGCATGGCGGCGGGTTGGGGTTTTGGCCGGCCTGCGGGCGCCGGCTTCACCGGGGTGCGCTGCCGCCACATTTTCCCGGTAGCAGGTTTGGGGGCTGCAGGGGCCTTGGCGGTGGCGGGGGCGCCGGTGGTGGGGACGGATTTGGGGGCCCGCGTGGATGGCGTTGCCCACGGTTTGGGGGTTGGCGTGCTCGAGGTGCAGGTGGAAGAGGTGGTTGTGGTGGTGGCGGTCGTGGAGTCGGATGCGGAGCAGGCAGACGTGGGGGACAGCGGTGGGTCCGAGACAGCAGTCGCGGGCGCTAGTTGCTGGGTCCTGTGGACAATGATGGTGAGGGTGTGGCTTCGGGCATCAGGCGTGTGCGCCCCCTTCGCCTGGCGTCCTGTGTGCATGCAGGTGCTGGTGCTGTGGGTCGTGTCATGTGTGGTACCTGGCGGCGGCGCGGAGTTGTCTTGGATGAGCGGGGTGGTGAGTTATCCGGCGGGGGTCCACTTCAGCCTTGATCAAGTACCCCAAGAGAGACATGGCAGTGACTTTTTCTTACTCCCCCCTGGACTACTAGTTGATCAAGCTAGTAGAACCAAGGAAAAAGGCTCAAATTACCCTGAAATCACCTCAGAAAATGCTTCAAACCAGCAGATGACACTCTCCTCAGTTCATGGAAGCTTATCACACAGTAGCTATTCTCGAAAAACAGTGTAATGTCCCTTGAATGATGTCCCTTCGAAGGGGCATTCGTCAAACGTCGCCAGCGCACGGCGAAAGCTTTTGGCAAAAATTTGGGGGTAAAGGGGATTGAACCCAGGATCTCCTCCCTAGAGTGTACATGGTTACAAACCAGGTTACAGTGGAACGCTCTAATGCGGACGACCGTCGCTGTATAAACAGCGCTTTAGTAAACATCCTTACCCAGGATCACGGCGGAGCAATACTCCTGATGGAGTGCACAAAACTCCAGGAGATAAACAAAATGGAAAGTGTTGCCAACAGGGTGTGAATCCTGTTGTTTAGCGAGAAGATTAGCGATTTCAAAAGTCAAATCGCTAACAGTTCACAAAAACACGTGAGAAATCCTCATGTTTTGTCAAAAACGTACAGTCGAAGACAAGCGCAACTGAGCTGCATGTACGAAAAGAGGCTTGGAAGCTCAAACGGCTCCACGAAAAGAGGATATGAGCCGTGTTTTTTAAGACTTTCAAAAGAAACTTATGCATGGTTGCATCAAACAATTTAGAAACTTGGGGACAAAGAATGAAACAAATAGGCACAGAACAGAACAGGTGGACCACCCGCCTCTCAGGTATGTGCCTGTCATCACACAGGTATCCATTGTGTCCGTGTTGTTAGTTTCGTCAAAACGCTAGGGTTGTCACCGCTGCGCTCGCGGAGTTTGCGTCCTCACCATTCTTGCTCTGCAGACGTAAAACAATGAATCCAAGGTATGTCAAACGAATGGAAAACAGAGCGCACGTAGGGTTTGAGTAAGCGCTGTGCTCGCCATGCATGTGCCCAATTGGAGCATTGAACCCTGGTGGCGCTTTCCCTGTGCATTCCTTCACTCTCTCCTTCGTCTCACAGGTGAAAAAGAAAGGGCTTGTGCATGCCTGTCCTCGCCGTATCTCCAAAGTACGGTTGCTGAAAACGCTAGGCTTCCCGTTGCGCTGTGCAGTTGCCATTCATTCCCCTCTCTCTCCTGCAGGTCACAAAGGGGAAAGTGCATGATACACACGATGCCTTAGTCACTTGGTTGTTAGAAACCGTTGTAGGGTTGTTTAAGCGCTTAGGTTTGCTCTTGCGGTTGTTGTCCCTCGGCATTGACACAATGCATGGTGCGTAAGGTGAGTAAGCCCAGGAGGAGCCCACCTCCTGGTTGAGTGTTTTTGTGATGGTGTGGTTTCGTTGGCAGCGCCCCCCTTCCCTGCATGATGCATGCTCACGATGCGTCAAAGGGAGTAGGCCACGCGCTGTGCTTGCCGTATGAACCCTTGCCGAGTTACGCAGGGCTCCGCCCTACGATCCTTAAGAGAACTGGCGGAGTCCTTAGAGCTCACTTGCCTGATAGTGCAGGTTGGAAATAGTCAATTATTTTCCAGTCTAAGACCTGTATAATACGGCGAGGCTGGTTAGGTTGGAGGTCCAAACTGCTCTTTGTGCGCACCTCTCAGTTGGAAAAAGGTAGGATCAATTAGTGTCACTGCAAAGCCCTGCTAAACAAAATCGCTGATCACACAAACATGGGGGCTTCTCAACAACTTGGTTATGGACAACGTCTACTACACGCTGTGCGCTCAACACACAAGTGCACTCCCTTGAAGCCATGTCGGAGAAACGTGCGAGGGCGCCTCTGTCAGGCCACATCAGCCTAGTTGCGCTGTGTTAGCGTGCTCTTTTACAGAAGGGCCAATAGGGCCTGTGTCCTCTTTGCCAGCACCAGCCAGTAGTGTGTGTAGGATTTAGGGTCTAAGTGCGGTTGTGCTCAATCGATCTTCGAAGGCTACCCATCATGATAGACTTGACCGCATCTGACGGGACCCTGTTTGAACCGTATTTGAATGGTTTGAACCACCGAAAAAATTGAAATGGGGCAGTTGAATCCATTTGAATGGTTTCAAACGCCGAGCGCCGCCGCTGCCGCGTGCGCCGCCAGGGGCCTGTCGCATTCTGTCGCAAATTTCGCACTTTTTGCAAGTTTTGCAATTTTTTAGGCGACCGCAGACGATTTGCACGCAATATTTACGTACACATGCAATCAGGACCGCTTTACTACCAGTTTTGCTGGGATTCACATTTTTTAGGTTTCCACGTTCCTCTTCACCATTTCACGTTGGCAACTTCCCTTGTTGCAAATGCAGCGCCTTTTGGCATGTCCCAAACGCTAAGGGACGCGTTAGAACCGGTCTACGGGCCGCCGCCCATACCGGAACGAGAATCTGGAGGCCGATTTGGTGACATTTTTTGAACACCCGTATAGCCGTGCCTTGTTACGCCGGGTGTCAACGAAAGTCGGTGTTTCCCGTCAGATGAAGAGGAGCATCAAACAAAAGATGGAGGAGGTGTTGACCCCAACGGAGGCTGTTTGGTGAATTTTAAAATTGCAAATGCCCAAATCGAGGTGTGCGTTTGAATCCGTGTTTGAATCGATGCAAGTGCTTCCAACATGTACTTTGAACTTGTTTGAACAGTTCAAGTGATTCAAACACGGATGTCACACCTCAGGTACAAAGATTTCCTGATTTGGGTCCACAAAAAGGCAGTGGCGGCCGAAGTGCCCGCGCTTAAAGCGTGGTGCAAATGCTTTCCATCGTATGAAAGGATGGACCCTACGTGGGAACGCCTCGCCTCCCTCCAACAGCTGGAGGCCAGGATTCATGGCCCTTCGGCAGGTCAAGATCCGGCGGCAGAAAGGTTTGTAAGTGTGTTTTGGCCCTTTGAGGAATTTTTATGAGTATTTCCCCTCGCAACCGGATCTAATGGATCTGGTTGGTATGGAATTTCACGAGCCGGACTACCGCTATGTACTCATCGTCCGAGGGGATGAGTATCCATGCGGTGCCCGCCCATGGTGTCAACTCACCGTGTCGTTTGCCGTGCGTGCTCGGAGCATTAACTACACCTGGACCTTGGATTCGTCACTTTGCTCCGAGCACAATGTAGAGGCTCTTTGGGAATATAATGGCACACAACCTGGAGCGTATCCAACATGTTCTAGACGGTGGTTACATTGTGTTGTGTGGTTACAGGGTTGATTGTGGATGCATCGTTGGGGGTGATTCACCTTGGCTTTGCCATGTCTTCGGGGTGAGTGTATGGTGGGGGGTGGGGTCTCTTTACACATATGAGATGTGGAATGCGGCCAGCAACCAATGGGAACACACTACCACGGTCCGTTTCTGGAAGGGGCACAAGAAAGCTACCGTGTCCGATGTTTATGGGTGCATCCGCCTTCCTCTTTTGAAGGTGCAGGACCGGTATTTTTCAACTGTCATGTGCATTTTGCACGGTTTAATTTCTGTGGGCAAGCAAACCACGATTTACGTGCGCCGCTACGCCAAGAAGGGGGCACCGGCCGTGCGTGCTTAGTTCCGAAAAATTTTGACCGAGGCGAATCCGAAAATCTCGCTCCAGGGGAAGGCCAGCCCAAAGGGTGAGGAAACATGGCGTTTGTTGATTGTGTGGCCGGCAATCGCTCATTTGTTGAATGTGCTCCGCCGTGCACAAAAGGCCGTGATTGCGATGGGCAAGCTGTGCACAGCTCTGTACTCTACATATCATAAGCCCTCCACACTTAAGTGTGCCAAAGTAGCACGTAGGTTTCAGGAGGAAATGTGCCAGCGTCTTTGCTCGCCTTGTCTGTTATGGCTTCGCCGTGATGCACGCAGGGTACTGGATGCGATTCGCCCCTGGGGATGTGCGATGTTTTCGGGGGATGTTGTGGAGTCTCTGAATTTTTTAATTGAAGGACATTTTTGTGACTGCCAAGTCTCGGGGAGGGGGGAAGGGCACACCAGAAGAGCAACTCATTGATTTGCTCTTTAAAGCAATGAGCTGTGGTTTTTTGTACAAGGAACTGCCACGTTGGAGGGAGGTGGAGGGCTTTGGTGCTCTGCAAATCCAACATTGTGCCGACGTTGCTGGGGAGTACTCGGGGGAAATTTTGGAGAGTCACTGTTGTATTCCGATGGGACCACGGGCTCTGAGACCAAGGGCAACAATGCCGCAGCCACCGCTCCCCTCGTCCGGAACGTCAGCAATTTCTGCCGTCCCAGCGGGGTCTGATAAGATAGCTGCGCCCAAGGGCATCACGGCAAACCCTCGGCTGGCCAAATTTTTGCGACTGTTGCAACCTCAGCAACGAAGGCCCCCGCCAGACTGGAGCGCGGAGGATTCCTTGTTCAGCCAAACAGAGGAGAGGCTGTCGCAGAAAGAAGCGCCGAAATCCGGGGCAAGGGGCAGCCTGAAGCGAGCCACGGTGGCGGCTGCCTTGGCGAACGTCAGGTTGCGCGATCGAGTGCGGGAGGCAGCGGGAGACGCCCGCGCGGCCCACGACTCGTCGTCCACACCTTCGAGTAGTGACTTCGAACCATCGCTGGCTCACAAATCCCGCCTGCAGGTCAAGCCGGGTGGCCACCTGGTGACTGGGAAGCAGCAACTGAGGGAGGCTGTAGAGGCGCACGCTGAAGCCAAGGGATCAAGGAGTCATGGAAGTCTAGGAAGGAGTCAAGCACCCAAGGAGTCCCGGTTGGCTGAGCAGACCGAGAAGGTGAAGGCTTCGGCGGTGGCGGAGGCCAAGAAAGTGGTGAGGCACGCGAAGGACAAATCCGCCAAGCCGCAGGCCGTCATGGAGCAAGCGGCCAAAGACACTTTTATAGTGTTTTCAGCACTGTGTTTTCTTTCTGCCTCACCGCGTGCTTGCTGCTGGTGTAGGGTTCCTGCTGCTTGTTTTTGATGAAGAAAATGTTTTATTGTTGAAATACAACCAATCCAGGATAACCCAAGCCAGAGATAAGCAAGTAGAAGATAAACGGGATCGGAGCATGAAGGGCTGCAGTCACAAAGAGTTAGATAAAGACAAATATCAACAATAGACCACAGCAATTAACATACATTGATACTCAGGATGAAATATTTTACATGTTTGAGAAAAACTGATTGAAAAACTGCCCCATGGGCTCACACTCTTCCCTAGTGCCATCTTGAGATGTGCACTCCTTGTTTTTGGGTCCCATAGGTGCTGAGGTGGCATGGCTTGTGGCGCTGAGGTCACTGCCATGTCACATGGGGTATTCCTACTTAGCTAGGCTGACTGGGTGGTGAACCCAGGACCTCTTAAAAAGAGGTGCCCCAGCCCCCTAGGGTGCATACCACTAGGATAGCCAAGAATTCATGAGAAAACATAGATAAATTCATAGGCTCTGCCTTCAGTATATCAGTATCTCAGTCACCCAGGAAAAGATGTTTTAGTGCATATCGCTTGGGGATTAAGGGGTCCACACAAGATCCTGATTTAGTGTTTGGTTCCATAGGTCACAATGTGTTTTCATCCATTTTGGTTAGGCCAATACTAAGATAAAAATGCAAAAGTGCTTAGAGCACCTCTAATACAACTAAAGTATACCCTAAAGCATTGGAAAAGCCCTTTTTCTTACTCCCCCCTTGTGCTGTGGTGGCCACCACTGTCGCATTTTCAGGAAAAAGGGATTTTTTCTTGGCCTTTCCTTGGTTTCCACACCTACTTTAAAATACCTATAGCTTCCCTAACACTGGAAAAGAGCGCTTTACCATGGCCAGCGACTCTTGCTGCAATGTTCATGACAATTTCCAACAGAAAACTCATCGCTCTCGGCGCTGCAGGGGTTCCTGCGGCTTGGTGGGGTTAGCAGTGGGCAGGCAAAGACCATATGGATATGCATCCCTCCCTCCAAGCTGCAGCGTTACACAACCCAACGCCAGACGTTCATAGGACGCTCAATCTAAGTCTCATGGAACCTGATGGAGACACCGGTCCTGGTACTGGGCCAAAGTTCAACGATTAAATTAGAATGGCCCCTTGGAGGGGTCTTGGTTCTGGTTCAGTCTCCTGCTGCTGCTTTTCGGCCGGAACAGCGGCCTACTCAGCGAGACTTTGCGAGGATATCTGTACAACAGGGGAATGGAAGAATGAGGGACGAATCCACGCAAACGCGAAGCGACAACACCTAAATCCGTCAAATGACGGCCTAGAATGTTTCTGAAAGCACATACCCAAACAGAATCCAATTGTGCATCAGATGCACATTTTTATAAAATTTGTAGTCATCTCTTGATTTTTTAGATCAAGAAATTCTTACGCCCAAAAAGGCGGCGTGCAGGAGCGGGTCTTAGCGAAGCGCCGGAAAATAAAGATTTAATAAGATTATAAAGGTATGTTATGTATCATGACAAAAATGACGAGACATACATTATTAAATAAACATAAAGATCTCACCCACACTGACAGAAAGAATCAAAATTCCAGGAATTCGAAAATCAAAGAAAAGACCTCAATGAATCAGGTATAAACCACAGGTGTGCTTGTTTCTTATGCAGCATGCACATTGCTCGTCTCGTGTCTCCGTGAACGTTCCTTGTAGCAGTGCTAACAAACGATACAGGGCTAGATTAGAAAGATTGCAGGTGATTAGAGGTGAGATTAGGGAAAAAACAGATGGCCTTCGGCCAGGGGGTGGTTGTCACGGGGGGCTAAGGGTCCTGCCCTGCGGTGCAATGCGAAGCAACCGTGACAACTGCTCTTACAGCACAACCACCCTTTTTGTTGCACTGATTAGAACATACACACTTATGCATAGCGTCGTGTCTCGCTTTTGCTTCGCTTTTTCCCTCACCTTGCTTCACTCTCCAGCGGTAGGTAAGGTAGGCAAGCCCAGGTGGGGCTACCCCCTGGTGGAATTCGTGATTGTGGGTAAGGATAGGAGGAAAGATTGATCAAGGTTGTCAGGTTGAAGAACTCGTGCATGCTCGTGCATTCACACACGCATTAAAGGGTAGGCCACGCGTGGTGCCCTCGGTACAACCCTTGTTTAGATTACCCAGGGGCTCCACCCCACGTTCTATAAGAGAACGGGTGGAGTTCCTTAAGCTTGCTTGCTTGTACTGAGGTTTGAGGACAGTGTATTATAGGGCTACCTGAGAAGCGTATAATACGTGGAGGTAGTCTTGGTTCCTCAGCCGCAAACCTCAGTCATTTGCCTTTGCTTTACAGGTGGGAAGGTCAGGGTGAGTTGGTGCAGTCTCAAGCCGTGCTAAACTATGTGGCGCTGATCACACAAACAACAAACTGCGGCTCAGCCAGGAGTGGCAAGCGCAGTCCGACATCCTCAACATTCACGCTGTGCACGCCAAAAGAGCACTCCTTCCCTTCAAGCCCTAGCAGAGAAATGGGTTGTGGCATCCCTGTTAGGCCCCAGCCGCTTCACGGTGTTTTGCTTGTAACTTCGTGCCATCGTGTGCATTTCTCGTGCTATCTTCGCCCAACGTGAGATCGAAGAGAAGTGTGCAAATTGGAGGTTTTAAGTGGCCACATGGTTCAGTATATTCGGTGAGATTTGGTCGAATCTGAAATTCACGCACTCAAATTCACACATAAAATCAGGCTAGGTTCACAGATTCACGAGACTGTGAAACTTGCACGAACTTCGTACGAAACTGGTACCCATTTCATCCAAATTTGCGCCAATTTCCACTGTTTCGTTTTCTCACAGCTCTCAAAGGCTTTCTTTGCATCTTCTTGTGACCATGTCCTAGTAGACTTTGTCCCAGCTCGCCTCCCTGCAGCCCCGCCCCGATCCCGCCGCCGACACCCTCGCCCACTACCAAGCCCTCCCTGTTGCCCACCACCAATTGGAGGAGGCGACCTACCAGTTAGGGGCACTGGGGGTGGACAATGTTGTGGGCTGGGCAGCATCCCTCGACCCCTCCCCCGATGTCATTCACATCAGCCTGCGCAGCCCCACCTGCAACGCCTATCTTGGTGGCAAGGCCTGGTCCACAACTTTGTGGAGGGAAATCCGCCGCCAACTCCCCTCGGTTCAATGTTTGCATCTGACACCTCAACCCGCCACCATTGACCAACTGCTCAATTCCATGTGCACCAACTCGGTGTGGCCAACCCTGTCCGGGGCGGGGTCGGGGTTGCCCATCACCCCATGAGGGGGGAGGTGTTCGGAAAGGTGTTCGGTGCTGAGGGGGGGTTCACTCGAAATGAAGGGGGGGGCGCATGAGGCACCACGGTACCATTGCAAAGAACTTGTAGTGTAGAAGGTGGTTTTGGTGATGTCGGGGATGTGTACCTCTGTTCGGAAGGTGGGATGGAAGGCGGCAATGCCCAAATCCTCCCACCAACGGGGGCTGGCAAGGTGCCAGGAGAAGGGGAAAAAGGATTGGTCAGATGGTACCCGTGCAGCAAGATCGTGCAAGCACACCATGTCGCAACGGAGGGGGGGTATACACAAGGTTAGTGGTGGGGTACACCTCAAGGTGGGTGTCCTTGGGCTCCCTCCCAGCTGCCCCTCAACTTTGTTGGTGGGACCGGCTACATTGTGCTTCGGGGGCTTGTGGTAAAGAAGGTCCCTACCAGGACCGGCCCCTGCTGTGCCCCTTCCGCCTGTAACCCCTGCCGATTTGCTCCTGATCAATGATTGCATTTGTCAAAATCCAGGGTTCCAAATCCAAAAATATAGAAAATAAAATACAATCCTCCTTCAACCCTGAACAGCAACCAGCTCCCACAAATCCAGCAATAATCCAATCCACACTGCGGGCTTCGGTTCAGCACACCGGTCGTCCCACGGTGGCGGGCATGTACAAGAATTGCACCAAGGAAGAAAGCCCTGAAATTGGCATATGAACACAAATAAAGCAAAGTTGGGGAAAGAGGTAAACATACACATTCACAGCCATAAACCCCTCATTCCCTGGACTCAAGACCTTCCCTTGACTCACCAACATATTGCCCTGAACCAGGTCAAATGAGATGGCTGAATGCCATATGTCACAAGTCATTACATAAACCCCAAAAATGTGTTCACTCCCAAGTCTCTAAATCCTAGCCCAATGAGGGGAGTGGCGTGTCATGGCCTAGAGTGGCACTCAGGACCAAGCCCTACCCTGGCATAACCTTGGATGGACTTGGAGTCGAATGGGCTTGCAGATATGCCCCATGAGTTTGAACTCATAACATGCCAAAAACTGCCAATTCACACCATATTGGCCATATATCAAATATATGCTCAAAATTGAAGTTACCACTTATCCGAAGGCTCAAAGCATGCATGGAATCGAAGTCTAGTATTCATGGAGGATAGAGACCAAAGACCAATGCCCATGTACATCCCCACTTTACCCTCGAAACCCCTTCAGATATGGGCGCCACGCGCTGCCCAAGTCAGCGCATGATCTTGAGACCAATTCTTGTAATCCTTTGTGCGCCAAGCCAAATGGAGTACGCGATCTGACATATGGTGGTGTTCAACTCCAAAGCATATGCCAACATATGAACAACATACCATGGTTCGACTTCCCATAGGCTTCTTGCTGTTCGCCGACCAGGTAAGTACACAAAACGCAAAAATGAGCACAAATTGAGGTCAAAAACATGAAAATATGACCAAATACAAAGTTGTCATGATAGTATATCTCTATGCTCACCCATGATATCCGCTCATGGTTCAATGCACAAATGATTGGAACCATTTGCGAACAATTCCCCCACTTGGATCCCCAATCAAGCGCATGGAGATACCCTCGCCACTCATATCTACATGCCCCATGAAAATGGGAGTGCACTCATGGATCTCTTTCCCAAACATACCATGAGCAATACATATGCGGTAGACTTAGTCTAGCGCTTTGAATTCCACAATTGGGACATGGGCAAAACCCTTGTCACGTATGGCTCCCCATCTCTTCGGCCACACGAAGATATATAACATGGGCGTGAGCATATCAAGACATATACCATGCATATAAAACATACCCTCAAAAGTGGCTCCCACCATGATATGCCATGTCCCTCCATGGACATAACTTCACGTTAAAAATGCGTAGGAACCCAATGAAAGTATCTATGCAACCCCAACACTCATGCGGTACACTCGAAGGTCGCATTAAAATATTCGGTTGCACGGTCCAAGAGTTATATATCACTTTATACCCTCTTGACCATTATCCCTTGCTATACCGGGCATGTCCACACACCAAAGGCATTTGATGCTTCTTACTAAATTAAGTTGAGACTAAGGCGCTTGCAACCCAACCCTTTTTATTCTCTTTCCTCACACTCACGCGTAGATATGTCCCTTCAAAGTGGTCCCACGATACAATTTTGTTTCCCTTATATCTCCAAGTCAAATGGGTGGCAAGTATAAGGGAAACCTGATTCGGGCATAGGGAAAGGAGTATGACCACTCGAAGAAGACCAAATCAAGTGCGGCGATGTCGAAGTCGAAAATCCGATTTCGACATCGCGAAAAATTCAGAATAAAATTTCGAGTGCATATTTAGAAAATTGCGGAAGCAACGAACCCTTTACTGATGAAATCTGACCCTTCATCGGGGTTTCCGCCAAAATATCTGGAAATAACAGTTAACCAATCGGTTAACGCAAAATCGCGAGCCAACTGACAGGCGCCGATACATTGACCATCAGAACGAAAGGCTGAAAAATTACGGAAACATTATGATAATAAAGCCCTGTTGATTCCTGATATTCTGATACATAAATCTCCGCTGGCGGCGCCTCGGTACTGAATATGGCCGCTCATAGCCGGAATGGCCAAACCTATCACACTATCACATCGGGTTAGGTCAGGTGGATGGGAGAGTATGATATCAGCCAATGGCGGCTTGCCGGCACATAGATACACACCCCAAGTGACCCCAAGATGGCCACGGGGTCCGAACTGGCTTCACCCCCCTTCTCAGAGCGTTGTTACCGCTCGGAAGTCATTGAAGAGAGGACGGGAGGACCCCAATGGGTTCCAACCCCCCCCTCCATGTCCCAAGGACACATGGAGGCCCCACACACGTCGTAGGCGTCCCCCATGCCCCATGGGAGGGGTGAGGACACTGATAATCGGTGCCCTACGCCATATCCGGTCTCCTCTTGATCTACAACATGGACCAAGGGGATCAAAGATAGAGAAACGTCGTCGGTCGACCTAAATAAGTATACCACAATGAAATATATATGTGGAGATCGAGTGAAGGGGGTATATGGCCAATCAAGGCTGAAAAATCCCCGGATGAACGCCCTCACCCGTCTCCTCAATCACAGAAACAAACAAAATGCCAAGGGGGATCCATTACGGTGCTACAGCAGCAACCAGATGGACCAACACGTCCTTGACATCCAAAGAAATATTCTTTTTCTTCAGGTAGTCCATCCAGACCGTGGTGTACCTCGGCACAAAACTGCTCGGAGGCTCCCACGAGTCCCTGGACGCGGCGAAACCCTTCCAACGGACTTTATAAAGCCTACCCCGAGGCGTCCCCGGGTCTGGCTTGTCCGCCAGGATCTTCTCGGGTGAAGTCGTCGTCCTCACCCTCGTCGTCCGAGTCCACATCACCAGCCGTGAACTCGAAGGTGACGGGACGTCCGCTGGGGTCTGGTGCTCGGGGACGAAGCTGGGTGTGGTCGCGGTCCAGGATCTTGTTATCCCCCACACGAACCGCATACACATCCTGTCCGACCTTCCGCACGATCAGCCCCGGCACATACCAAGATGCCTGCCGATGCCTGGACAGGACATCCTTGTGGTGCCGCTCCACCCACACGGTGTCTTGGAGAGCATACTTCTGGACCTTCCCTTGCTTGAAGTACTTGGCCCTCTTGTCATGCTCGTCCTGAAGTGCCTTGCACACCTTGGCCGCCGTGTCGTCCGCCTCAGCCATCATGGCATTCGCATCCCGGGCCACTTTGCCATGGTTCATCCACGGGAGAGTGCGTGACACTCGATCCCGTAGGAACAGGATGCGATGGGGCGACAGTCCAGTGGGCTCCGGAAGGTCGTGATACGCTTGGAGTACCCTCCACAGCGAATTGTACCAATTCCGGCCCAGTTCGTCGATGTGCAGCTGGCGGAACTTCTCGAACATCTGCCGCCCGGCCACTTCAGCCCGGCCATTCGACCGGCTGTGGTATGCCATGGTCTTGGCGTGCCGAATCCCCATGTGCTTGCACATCGTCTTGAACCACGTCCCCGAGAAATGACTGCCCCGATCGCTGCAGATGACAGCTGGGACATCGAAAATCGTCAGCCAATGCCTGATCATGGCATTAGCGACGGTCTTGGCCTGCAGCCCCACTCCGTGCTTGTCCTTCTTGTCCTTCTTCTTGGACTTCTTGCCAGGGACCGCCACGATATACCCACTGTGCCTATCCACCGCCAGGATGACACAGTCGTAGGTCTCTCCTTCCACGGTGAGCTCAGGCATGGCGAATACATCCATGGCCACGGACCGCATAGGGGCCTCCGGTATAGCCGTATACACCGGGTTGCCAGCTGTGGAGTGGTTGGGGCTCTTCGTGGCCCGACACACGGCACAGTCGCTGCAGTACCTATCCAGGATGGCGTAGTACCCGGGAGGGAACTTGAAACGCCACTCCAGGTCCTGCTACATCTTGTCTCGGCCAGGGTGCATGAGCTGGGCGTTGTGCCAATGGTCAATGAGCTCCTCCACTCGGTTCTCGGGCACCAGCAGCTTGTCCTTGAGCAACAACTTGTCCCCATCCTCGGTCAAGCCCTCAGGCCACTCGTCGTCTGACGGGGCGCTCACGGCATTCCAGTACTTGCTCCAGTGCTCCGATGCCGCGTAGTCATCCGACCAGTCCTCTGTGAGCACCGACCTGACTAGCTCTACCGGGGCCACCATCCATTGCTCGAGGGTTTCCTCTCGAATAGCCTGGATGCGGGAACCCCGGAACTTGGCCAGGTCCGTATGATTTGCCATCACCACAAAGCACTTGACCCCCTCTTGCTCCATGGCCTTCTCCATCTCGATGATGCGCTTGGCCTCCTCGGTCTCCTCGGCGTCGCCATGGCTGGATATGTCCATCAACGCCTTGCCCGCGGGGTAGGCCCAGCGACTGAGGCAATCTGCCACAGTGTTGTCCTTCCCCGGGTCGTGCACGACGCTGAGGTCGAACTTGGCGAACGTCTCGTGCCATCGGGCCCTCCTGGCCGCTGGTCCTGAGGGGGTGTCGACATGCTCCTTGTGCCAGCTCTGTAGGGACTGGTTGTCCGTGCAAACCACCACCGGCTGCAGTCCGATGTGGCCAGACCACTTCCTGAGCGCACACACAATGGCGTATGTCTCCTTCTCCCTCGCGGTCCATGTTCGGCGTTGGCCCTCGGCCAGGGTCCTGCTCCAAAACGCCACGGGAACATGAGTCCCGTCGTCCCGGACTTGCTCGAGAACTGCCCCCACGGCATAGTCCGAGGCGTCTGTCCGTAGCACGAATCCCTTGTCCGGGTCCACCAGGAACAGCCCCAACTGCCCCAGGAGTCGCTCCTTCAGGCGGTTGAACGCATCTTCAGCCTCAGGGGTCCAGGCAAGCTTCTTCTTGCTCCCCTTCCGGCCATCGAACTTGCCCACCTGCAACATCCTGTGCAGCGGCCCCGACAGTTCTGCATACATCCGGAGATAGCCCGAATAGTAATTGCAGAACCCCATGAAGGATCGGAGTTCGCTGATGGTCTGGGGCTTCTCTCAGTGGTGCAGGGACGCCAGTTTCCCAGGCATGGGACGGCGTTGCCCGTGACCAACCACGTGACCCGCGAACTCCACTTCCTTCACGAAGAGTGAGGCTTTGGTGGGCTTGCACACCATGTTGTGCTTGTCCAGCTCGCTGAGCACTCGGCGCAGATCCTTCTCATGCGCTTCGATGAGCTCGTCCTCAGTCATGTTCTCCGTGCCGGATCCGATGATGATGTCATCCACGAAGGGGTCGGCACAGTCCCAGACAGGACCGAGTAGGTCCTCCATCATGCGCTGGAAAGCGGCGTTGCCATTTTTGGCGCCTATGGGCACCACTTTCCACTGCATGGGCCCCAACGGCGTCAACATCGCTGTACAGGGCCTGGACTCCGGGTATAGCGGCATCTGGTGATAGCCGTGTTTCAGGTCTAACACCGTGAAAATCCGCTTTTTCTGTTGCTTTTGGAGGATGGAGTCGATCAGGGGAAGCGAGTACGAGTCGTGCTCGGTCTGCTCGTTCAAACCTCTGTAATCAACCACCAACCTCCACTCGCCCTTCTCCTTCTTGGGCACGATGAAGGCTGGGCTGGCCCACTCACTGTCGGAGGGTTCGATCCATCCCCGCTCAATGAACTCGGCCAACAGCTTCTTCATGGCCTCGGCCCGATCGCCCTGGAGTTGGTACTCCCGATGCCGATAGATCTTGGGGTTCGGCTTCAGCTTGATCTTCGCCGTACCAAACTTCCCACGATCTGGAGGGTTCTTGTTGGCGACGCCACTGAATAGCCGCGGATAGGCATTGATCAGCCTCTCCTTCAGCTCGGCGACCTTCGGGTTCTCCTGGGCCTCTTCAGCCGCTTGCTTCGGTATCGATACAACCGACCGCACTGCGGTATAGGCCTCTTCTGGGTCCGAGTCCGACTTCTCCTCGTCCGATATGCCGTCTTCATCGTCGTGGGGCGCGCGTCCAACCGATAATCTTCGAAAATTTGCGGCCTCGGGCTGGTGCTCGTCGCTACCGGTTCCCACTCCTCGAAAACCCCACGTTGGTGGGTCCGACCCAACCGGACCATCGTATTGGTCCGCGATGTGATCCATGACCCTCGCCACGAACTCATCCTTCTCGTACTTGCCCATGACCAACATCTTGTCATCCCACCAATGCGGAGATGTGACCATGGCCCGCCTCTTCTTGGCTGCCACACGATCGTCCATCCTCATCCGCATGTAGTTGACGACGTCGTCGATCTCGGCGTGGGACAGGACGTCAATGCCATCAATAGGCTGATCCGCCCCCTCCTTGGGCTCAAACATGACCTTCATGGGCACCGCCTCCACCCTACGGATGAATGCTTCATCACCCGTGGGCTGGGCTTGCGCCCCATCCACCAGGAAAGCCTTGGTACCCCACGCTTGACCCGGGGAGGGCATTGATACACCCTTGGCGTCGATGAACAACTCCTCCTCTGGCCCGAATGACATCTTGTTCAGGGTGATGGAGTCCAGCGTCGACTTGAGACCCTCCAGCGGACATGGGGTGGATCCTATGCCGGTTATGACCAGGATCCCCTTCGCCCTATCCGCGATGATCTTCTCCACCGTACGTCTGGTATTGTCCAGGGAGCCATGCCAATACATGGGTCCCCACTCCTTCAAACCCCAATGCCTGTGCCAGGCTGAGTCTCCTTGATGCCAATGCCTCCTACACTTCCGCAGAAGTGGGGCATCCCGGGAAGCGAAGACATCCGTCTCGGGCGCTTCGGCTCCCAGCGTCTGGATCATCCTGTCGTACACCTGCAGCGCCATTCCATACTCCTTGAGCTGAACTCCGCGGTCTCCTCTGAACTTGGCACCCACAGCCTGCACCGCTCGGACGATCCGATCCTCTTCATCTGCATTCAATTGGGATGATCCGCATACATAGTCCGTGGACAGCCATGTAAGGCATTCATCATCCTCCCGGACCAGCGTTGCACGATGGGGAAGGGCTCCAATGGCGTTTGCCACCATGAAGTCATACCCCATGATCATATCCCAATCCGTAATGTCGGCCACATAGAAGTTCCCGGATAGAGTGCTTCTCTTCGCCTGATCAGGGCGGTTCAAGCGCTCATGCTCCCAGAATTCCATACTGATAGTGGCCTCATGGGTGCCACCACCCATAATCTCACCGTTGGCAACCTTCAGGCGGACCGGTCTCCGGCTGGGCTGCAGGAATTCCTCCTTGAACAACCCTCTCCGGACCAGGCTCACCTGGGCACCCGTATCCACCAACACATCCACCACCTTCTCCTCTCGTCCGCACCGTACTCGCACTTTCAAGTGCAACTGCCGCTCGTCGCCATGAGGTGTATGGACGACTCTCACGGCATGCAACTCTAGCACGTCCGGGTGCATCAGGACTTCAAGGGTATGGTCACGGATGGTGTAGATCTTGGGTTGGTCCTGCCCGTCCACGGGGCTCTCCGTGGTCGCTCCTTCCTTCTTGCCATGTCCCGTACCCACATGTACTTCCCTTGGCAGGGCGCTCCAGGGGTTGGGAGTGGCGAAACTCAGTGGTTTTGGCTCTTCCGGAGCCTTCTTCGGCACCCGATGTGCCTTCGCTATCTCTGGGATTCCACTGACTTTCGGAGGAGAGACCTCCGAGGTCCCACTCCCGTGAGGGCTCCTCTAGACTTGGCTTCCCACAGCCCCTTCCGGCTGCGATCCGCCAGGACTTTGTCCACCACGTTGCTGGGCTTTGAGTTCCTCCAACGTCCTCAACATGTCCTCAGCAACCTCCTCGATCGACCTCACTCGTCGGTCTTGGCCAGGTCCACCACCATAGCCTCTTCCTCCGCTTTTTCCTTGGCCTTTGCCTTGGCCTTTTCCCCCGTCTCCGCCCTTCGCCTTCCAGTCGGAAATCCGCTGCTCCTTGGGCTTCTTCTCGGGGTGGGCGGCGAAGTAGGCCTTCTTGTCCGCCTCATACACCTTGCACTGACGGTGGTCGTGTGCATGGTTGTTTCCCTTGCCATAAGAGACCCAGCACCCGTCGTGCTGAGACCTGTACTCCCGGAACGAGAGCGGTGGGTTCCCGATCCTCCTTGGCTCCTTGCCCCTTGGACCCACCCGGCTCCATCTGGACCGATCCTGCCCGTTGTTCCTCACGTTGTGCGCCACAAACGCGAAGAAATGGGCCTCCTCGTGATCCTCCCGGAACCAGTGGTCTTGGCCACTTGCACTACCATCCTCCGCGGAGTTGGCCGTGTCCTCCTGGATCTCCCGATGATGGCGGTCTTCTCGGTGGCCTCGTTGTCGATGACCATGTCGATCCTGCACGTGGGCCTCGTTCTTCGCATTGGGCTTCAACTCCACCGTGATGTACTTCACGATCTCGTCCAGGCTCATGCGGGCGAAGATGACGTGCATCCTCAGCGGCTCCCCGCGCCTCCACTCCACGTTGTTGAGGCGCAGCAACCTTTGCCCCATGGAGTCTCCGAATACTTCCACGTACACGGCGTTCTTCAGTCCCAACATCCGGTTGGGCTCGCCCAGGTTCCTCCTGAAGAACTCCATGATACCCGCATGGGTATCCTCCGCCACTATGATCCTCACCGCCACCCGCTTCTTGGCGCGCTTCTTCTCCTCGTCCTCCACTCGCCTCTTCCAGTTGCCGGGCAGGACGTCCTTCAGGAGGTGGCGGATCCTGCTGGCCTCGTTCCAGTCCTCCACCAGCTTGAGGCATCTGCGGTACTTCCGCAGATACCGGTTCCACTCCCGGACCCGCAACTCACCGCGGTCCAGCGGCAGTGGAATGGACCACAGGTCCTCCACCTTCTGGTTCGGAGCGTCCACCCGCTCCTCATCCTCCAACCACTGGAGGCAGGCCTGCTCCGTACGGATCAGTCCTTCCCGGATCTGATCCCGCAGCTCCTCCTTCAGGTCCTGCGCCAGCCGGTGTGGGAATGTCCGGCATACCCACTTGTCCCGCGGCGCTCCCCGCATCTCGCCGACGACCTCCTCGGCGAAGTCCTCCCAGTCCAGGATGAAGTCATCCAGGTTGGACGGATTCCCGTCGTAATAGGGGATTTTGATTCCCCTGAGGTCGTCAATCCTTATGGCGTCTCCGACGTCTCCAGCCACTACTCCACCGAGACGGATACCACCTGTGGCCAGGGGGTGTGAGTACACTCCCCGTACATCCCTTCCCTCCATGGAGTGCGGTCCAGTTGGGCCTGAACCGATGGGGTTTGGAATGCGGGAAGGACCTGCTCCGTCGGCCGTCCATATCCCCGTAGTGGGGTCCTTCGCCCACAGATTTCCACCTGGGTGGCCTCGACCATGTCCGTCGGCGCTTCCCATGGTTCGCCCCTGCATGGTCTTGCTCTGGATCTCCTCTTCCGCATAAACTACCATATTCGTCGTGATCGGTACGCCATGGGTATTCGTAGTTGGTGGTAGATCCTGGGCGGCGTGGGACATCTGTACCGTCAGGCTCCTCGGGTCCGTGGTTACGTGCCCTTCCCGCATGGACCCAGCCGGTGCCGTGTGTTCCCCGAGCATTGTGGACTCGCTGAACATGGGAACAAACGGCAGCGCACCCGGGTCAACACGCGGAGGCGCGTAGGGTGCCTCTGCAGGGCCGCCCATGGGTTTATCCATGGCGCTCCTGAGGGTCTTAACCCGCTCCACCAGCTCTGCCGCGGCCGGCTTTGCCGGGAGCTCCGGACCCGAGGAGAGGGGCTGTAGCTCCTCTAGCCTTTTCAGGCGTCCGACATGTCCTCCACCAGGTGGAGGAGGCTGTCCACCACTCGCTGCTGCTTCTCCAGGGCCAGCTCCAGATTCTCCCGGTACCAGTCCCGTTCCGCTTGCAGCTCCTCCATGTCTTTCTCCGCGGCCGACTGGTCGTCCAGGATCCCCGCGACGTCCTCCTCTAGACTGTCCTTGGCGTTGTCCAGGCGGTCAAGGCGATGCACGATGGCGTCCATCCCCATCTTCGGGTACTTGCCCATGAGGAAGGACACGTGCTCGCAGTGGCACGCAGCGTGCTTTCCGCCGGATTCAGCGCATCCCGCGGTTCCCGGCACCTCAGACTCATCGCCCATGGGCGTATCGCCTATGGCGTCCGTCTCTGGTCCTGTGTGCCGGGGCACAGGTGCCGTCCGGGCCGTGGCTGGCCTCTCCAAGCCCTCGGCGTCGTGCTTCAGGGCGGGCTCGGGGGCCGTATGCGACCCAGCGATCAGCGCGGGCGTCTCCGACTCCGAAGGTGACTCGTAGGCTGTCCGATAGCCCTCGGAGTGCCCCTCGGATTCCCACAGCCTGACCAGGCTGGGGTCCGTGTCTATAGCCCCGGCGTCCCTTGCCGCGGACTTGGGTGACCCGCGCTTCCGGTAGCGCCGGGCTCGTCCTCCACTGCTGCCTGAATGGCAGGCCTCGTCAGAGTCCTCCGCGGCGGAGCGGAGGTTGCATGCCTTTCGGCAGCGACGCTCACACATGGAGACCAGGTCCTCCACGTCACATCCTCCTCTTCCCGAATGTCGTACTTCTCTTCGGGCTTCAACTTCCGGAAGTCGCCATGCTCTTGAACGTCTCGGTTCTTGTATGGCTCCAATCTCCGGCGTGGTCTCCACTGAGTCCACAATACGCACCCGGGGCGTACTTGGGCAGGGCTCATAGGGGGCCAAGTCCCCGGGTCGGCGGTAGGTAGGGGCAGCAGGTAAGCCTCTGCTACCATAAAGAAGGTCCCTACCAGGACCGGCCCCCGCTATGCCCCTTCCGCCTGTAACCCCTGCCGATTTGCTCCTGATCAATGATTGCATTTGTCAAAATCCAGGGTTCCAAATCCAAAAATATAGAAAATAAAATACAATCCTCCTTCAACCCTGAACAGCAACCAGCTCCCACAAATCCAGCAAGAATCCAATCCACACTGCGGGCTTCGGTTCAGCACACCGGTCGTCCCACGGTGGCGGGCATGTACAAGAATTGCACCAAGGAAGAAAGCCCTGAAATTGGCATATGAACACAAATAAAGCAAAGTTGGGGAAAGAGGTAAACATACACATTCACAGCCATAAACCCCTCATTCCCTGGACTCAAGACCTTCCCTTGACTCACCAACATATTGCCCTGAACCAGGTCAAATGAGATGGCTGAATGCCATATGTCACAAGTCATTACATAAACCCCAAAAATGTGTTCACTCCCAAGTCTCTAAATCCTAGCCCAATGGGGGGAGTGGCGTGTCATGGCCTAGAGTGGCACTCAGGACCAAGCCCTACCCTGGCATAACCTTGGATGGACTTGGAGTCGAATGGGCTTGGAGAGATGCCCCATGAGTTTGAACTCATAACATGCCAAAAACTGCCAATTCACACCATATTGGCCATATATCAAATATGTGCTCAAAATTGAAGTTACCACTTATCCGAAGGCTCAAAGCATGCATGGAATCGAAGTCTAGTATTCATGGAGGATAGAGACCAAAAGCCAATGCCCATGTACATCCCCACTTTTCCCTTTCGAGACCCCTTCAGATATGGGCGCCACGCGCTGCCTAAGTCAGCCCATGATCTTGAGACCAATTCTTGTGATCCTTTGTGCGCCAAGCCAAATGGAGTACGCGATCCGACATATGGTGGTGTTCAACTCCAAAGCATATGCCAACATATGAACAACATACCATGGTTCGACTCTCCATAGGCTTCTTGCTGTTTGCCGACCAGGTAAGTACACAAAACGCAAAAATGAGCAACAATTGAGGTCAAAAACATGAAAATATGACCAAATACAAAGTTGTCATGATAGTATATCTCTATGCTCACGCATGATATCCGCTCATGGTTCAATGCAGAAAATGATTGGAACCATTTGCGAACAATTCCCCCACTTGGATCCCCAATCAGGCGCATGGAGATACCCTCGCCACTCATATCTACATGCCCCATGAAAATGGAGTGCACTCATGGATCTCTTTCCCAAACATACCATGAGCAATACATATGCGGTAGACTTAGTCTAGCGCTTTGAATTCCACAATTGGGACATGGGCAAAACCCTTGTCACGTATGGCTCCCCATCTCTTCGGCCACACGAAGATATATAACATGGGCGTGAGCATATCAAGACATATACCATGCATATAAAACATACCCTCAAAAGTGGCTCCCACCATGATATGCCATGTCCCTCCATGGACATAACTTCACGTTTAAAATGCGTAGGAACCCAATGAAAGTATCTATGCAACCCCAACACTCATGCGGTACACTCGAAAGTCGCATTAAAATATTCGGTTGCACGGTCCAAGAGTTATATATCACTTTATACCCTCTTGACCATTATCCCTTGCTATACCGGGCATGTCCACACACCAAAGGCATTTGATGCTTCCTAAATTAAGTTGAGACTAAGGCGCTTGCAACCCAACCCTTTTTATTCTCTTTCCTCACACTCGCGCGTAGATATGTCCCTTCAAAGTGGTCCCACGATACAATTTTGTTTCCCTTATATCTCCAAGTCAAATGGGTGGCAAGTATAAGGGAAACGTGATTCGGGAATAGGGAAAGGAGTATGACCACTCGAAGAAGACCAAATCAAGTGCGGCGATGTCGAAGTCGAAAATCCGATTTCGACATCGCGAAAAATTCAGAATAAAATTTCGAGCGCATATTTAGAAAATTGCGGAAGCAACGAACCCTTTACTGATGAAATCTGACCCTTCATCGGGGTTTCCGCCAAAATATCTGGAAATAACAGTTAACCAATCGGTTAACGCAAAATCGCGAGCCAACTGACAGTGGCCGATACATTGACCATCAGAACGAAAGGCTGAAAAATTACGGAAACATTATGATAATAAAACCCTGTTGATTCCTGATATTCTGATATAGAAAATCTCCGCTGGCGGCGCCTCGGTACTGAATATGGCCGCTCATAGCCGGAATGGCCAAACCTATCACACTATCACATCGGGTTAGGTCAGGTGGATGGGAGAGTATGATATCAGCCAATGGCGGCTTGCCGGCACATAGATACACACCCCAAGTGACCCCAAGATGGCCACGGGGGTCCGAACCGGCTTCAGTGGAACCACGGGATTGTGAGGTGGGGTGGGACAAGGTGATGAAGGTTTGGGGCAACGGCGAAGAAGAAATCGTCGCAACAATTTTTGAGCTGCTCTTCAACGCCGGGCGGAGTGAAGATCAGGCAAGTGATCCGGATCTCCCGCGGCTTTGGCAAAGCAAAAGCTCCCTGGGGTCGGGGGTCGGGGGGCCTCTCTTCAAGAAGTTCCACCCCTGCTCACCGAAAGTGTCCCTCTGGTTGGGGACCTCCAACCAGTGACGCCGGGCAGTGTCATCGTGGCGAGGGTGGGGACTGGGGCCTAGCTCCCCCACATTGATGTCCCCACCCACCCCAAGGTGCTCCACCCCGACAGCAGGGACATCTCCGGGTGTCACCTGAGTAGCTTCCTCTGCCTGTCAGAGGACAACCAGGTGGCAGTGCAGGCAGGGACGGCCCCGGGGGAGGCGGGGGAGGCGCGCTGGACACCATTCAGCTGCATAGGGAGGACATGCTCCTGATGATGGCCACCAGCCGCCACCATGGGTTGCCTGCCCTCCCCGACTCCAAGGATGGGCTGCAGGGGGCTTCCTTTTAACTCGTGGACCCCCGACTCCCGGCACCGCCACCACCAGCCCAACACCACGCACCTGCCCCCCCCCCCCCCCCAAGAGGCCCTGGCTGTTGCTGGGGGTTTATCCAGCTGGGACTTCCCCAGCCTGGACCAGGTGTTTTGGGTCGGGAAGGGGGTGGTTGGGAATGTGGGGTTCCGGGAGGCAGGTGCTGCCCAGGCCCTCTTCGCGAACGTCCCCAAGGCGGTCCCGGGCGGCCCCCGCACCTGCCCCTTCGACCCCACCTTCCTCTCCCGCTCCGCCCGGAGCTCCGATCTCGCCACCGCGGAGATTGCCGAGCAGAGCATGCGCTTCTTCGTGGTGATCTTGCACCCGATCGAGATTTGCAAGGGGGACAACGTCGATGCGGAGTCGGAGATCCACTTTGCCACGTCGGGCGTTGCCACCCCCGCTGTGGCCGACCACGCTGCGGCATCTGCTCAACACAGCCCCAGCGTGGCGGTCGCCCAAATATACGACGGCTGGGGCATGGTCAATCACATGTCCATGTAATTGCAGGGTGTGCTTGCTTGTGTGTTTGCTTCTTTTATTGCCAAACTGGACGAAATTCACGGGAAATGCATACAAAATTCTTATGAAATTGGTACGAATTTTGTACGACTTTCGCGTGAATTCCTGGGTGTGAATGCAGAAGCTTATGTGAAATTCGCTCAAAATTCGTATGAATTTCGTACAAATTTCTGTGAATTTCGTCCAATTTGTTTGTTTTATTGTTGCATTGCTCCATCTTTGCTCCCCCTTGCTCTATTGGTGCCTTGCACACTTCTCCCTGTCGGTAGGTCCCGTTCCACGCGTGGTGGCTAGACATTCGGCACCGCACCCGGCGCCGATTCACGGCCCAGCACCGTCTGCAGGCGCCCAAGCAGGAGAGCGACGCGGCACCGGTTGTTGACGGGCCCCGAGCGAGGACGGCAGGGAGCACAGCGAGGCCTCGCGGCGCTCTGCACGCACTGCAGGGGGCCACAGCGAGGCCAGCTCCAGTGCGGGGCATGCCGTGCGGGAGGTGGTTGTCCCCATGCCGTCCCGCGAGGACCTGGGCACCGCCCACCTCGACCCATCCCTGGTCCGGGTCAGCCTCGCCTCCAGGCAGCCGGATCCGGCATGGACGCAGAGGGTGGCGCCCGGGCCTGACGGGCGGCAGCGGCATCTCTCTGCCGTGTGGGAGCTGGCCTTGTAGGCTCGGGGGGTGCAGGGCGCCGTGTGCATCTCCTTCCCCTGCCCCATTGTTGTCATGCGGGGTTCCCACCTCCCCGAGGGGCAGGAGCTGGTGGGCATGTTTGCCTACTGGCTTGTGAGCGGGCACTGGTGTGTGCAGACAGGGGTGGCGCGGACTGGAGAGGAGGGGACGGTGACCACGGTTGGTGTCCTTGGGCTGAATGTGATCACAGGGTCGCAGCAGCGAAAGGCGGAGTGGGTGGACGTGGCATGGTTTGCCATGCGCGTCCATGTGGGGAGGCGGCGGAAAGGGGGGGTTCACGTCATTGACGTCCAGGGCGAGGAGGACACCCTCTTCACCCCCTTGGCCCGGAAGCAGAAAGCCCACCCCCCCGCGCGAGGGGACACCGATGCCCCCCCCCCCCCCCAGAAAGACCCGCGAACGGCCACCCCTGGCGGAGCGGGCGGAGCCGGCGGCAAGGCGGGGGCACAGGGGGCGGTTGGGGAGTGGGTGGAGCAGCAGCATCAACTGCAGCGGGCGGGGGCGTGGAAGGTGCGCACCATGAGCACGGAGGCCGCCAACCGCCACCTCCAGGCCCGCCTGTCCAGGGCCAATGACGACAGGCGGCCCGAGGAGACGCGGTTGGCGGAGATCAGCAGGGAGGGGGGCCGCCTAGTCACCAGGGTGAAAACGCTGGAGCGCTCCTTGGGGACGGCGCGCAAGGCCGCAGGGGCACCGGCAAAGCCACCGGCACATACACCGGGGGGGCCGAGGGTGCCGAGGTCCCCCCGATGGACGGGGGGGGGGGGGGGCAACGCTGTCGGTGTCAGGTACCTTCTGGCTGGCGTGCAGGGCTAGCATGCCCAGGCAGAGGTATGCGCCAGCCACATGTCGGCTGTGTTGACGGGTCTCCGGATGGCCATGCTGGCAAGTGGCCTGCAGTTCGAGGTGAAAACCGTATCGCCTGACATGGCCAGGGTCACTGTCGCCCACGAGGACGTGCGCCCGCAGTATCCCCCCCACCAGCTCACATCTTCGGCGATGGATGCCCCTTTCGCTGAGGTGGTGGTGGAGCAGAGCTTCCAGGGCTCCGCTGGCCGGAGCTCTGCTTTCGGGCGGGGGGGGTAAGCTCAACCCTTAACTTCGGGACCACCTGTCTCTTCTAACCTGCACGGATGTTAATCGTACATCTTTATATAAGAATATATGTACAAAGCTCATGCCCCTCCGGCATGGGCAGTTTGAACGACATGTGGGATACTCCCCCCCCCTTTGCCAAATTTTCCTCAGCCCTGTTTGTATTTTAGCCAGTCGCCAGTCGATGTGTTGCACTGGAGGCGTTGGCCAAACAGGCGTTTCAGCGCATAGATGTCCAGCTGGACCTGTCCATGCGCACTGCAGGTGTGCTGGAGGGTTGGAGTCTGAAACGCTATCAGTCTGAGTACCAATGTGTACTCTACTCCTTCAGTGATGGCCTAGAGGCACGCCTGATTGACGGCGACCGTTGGTATCAGGATAACCAGTATCTGTACTAGGAAGACCGTATAGTGGTGCCTGAGGCACGACTGCACGGTTGCCTACACTGGTCCCATCTCAGTTCAGGGCACACAGGGTGCAACCGCTGTGTTGAGTTTTTCAGGGAGCGTTTCTACTCCCAACTAACCTGCGTTGAACTACGCGTTCGTATGCAGCCCATAATGGACTCCTGTGGCTGTAAGGCCAGCAAACCGAGCGACTCACGTGACTGGGGACTGGTCTCTAGTGTGCCCATGACCTACTGTGCTAACTCTCTGTTGTACGTGGATTTCATTCAGGGTCTGCCTACGTCTGGTAATTCTGACAGTTGTCTGGTTGTCACCTGTGATCTGCCCCGTTTCACCCGTGTGTTCCGATGCAACAAAAAGATCAGAAGGGGAACAGACTGTGAAAATGTTGGTGGAACAGTGGTTCTAACACTATGAAGTGCCTAAGAAGGTGCACTCGGACGAAGATTTACGCATCCGGAGTGACACTGTATGGTACAAGCAAGTACAGAACGCCCTGAATGTCCATGTAACCACAGGTTTGCCCTGCACTCAGACTTCTAACCCTCTGTGCAAGAGACAGAATGGTGTGGTGGAGCAGAATCTGAGGGTTGTGATGAAGCAAGAACGAACTAGGGATTGGGTACGCTTGTTACCCTGGGCTGTCCTAACCATGAACTCTCAGGCGAGTTCCTCAACCAGCTATACTCCCCACGAACTCTTCAATGGGGGGCCTCCTGTGTGGTTGTTGAAAACTCCCTTCCCTGAGGACCACAAAAGCCCCGTAGGGGATGGGCTGGAACACAGGCAGGACCGGGCTAATCTAGGGAGAGCTAACCCGAAACACGTTCCACAACGTGAGCTAACCAGGCGTAACCGCACGAGACGTCCTGGCAGTTTCAAGGTAGGAGATCTGGTGCTGGTACACCACTGGCCATTGCCCAATGGGACCCGCAACTAATTGCAGGACCTCTTCTTTGGGCCATATGGCATGATAAACGTAAATGGATCCAGGATGCATGTGAGGTGCAGTCCCCGCCTAGGTGGAGAGCTGCTGTTCTGGAGAACCATCCTGGGATCAGTGGCGTCTGTCTGACGAAGAAGTTGAGCGTATCGACCTAGAGAACGCTGCCAACCCTGAGGAGGCAGACAAACTGTAAGTAATGACTGCCGATGAGATGGCAGTTGATGGCTACTACGTGGTTGCAGGTATTGCACGCCACGCGTACAAACAGGGTTGGAAATTCGTTACCCTGTCGGATGGCTATGGGCTATCTGAGGCAATCTGGGAGCCCATATCAGCCTTTAAACAGCCAGATGGGAGTAACAATCCCATCTTTTGTTCCTAGCTCGTCGAGAAAAGCGAGGGACGGCTACTAACCCGCGCCGAGACCATGTCCCAGCGAAAGAAGAAACACTAACCTCCTTGTGCCTATCTCTCTATTGTTCCTAACCAAACTGAGGAGGTTGCAAGCTTCATGAGGCGGTGGTACTTCCCAGACATCCCCTGCTCCCGTTGGGAGTCTCCTTCTGGCCACTGCCGCAAGATTATAGGCTCCCCGCGGAGGTACACTTCCCCCCTCACCGAGGAAAGCAACAGTGGGCATCATTGGAATACCACCAGGCCACTTATCCTGTTTTCAGCCCAATGGTCGGTGAGTCCTACTGCTCCAGCCTTCCACTGTGCGATCATCCTGCAAAATGTAGTACCAAGAAAGCACCCACACGCTACACCAGGTACCCATGGAGTAGGATCAGTCTGAGGCCCGCCCCTCCATACGACCACCCCAACCAACGATCACCTGAACAGGCCGGCCACGGTGAACAGATTCTGTCCCTTCGGAACTAACAGTTGAGGCCCTTTACTCGCAACCCCCTCTGTTTTCTAACCTCCCAACGGCGGTGAGCAGTCTTGTGATGACAGCTAGGCCTACTCAGTGTGTACCCAAACAGGTTTCATAACTCCGGTAGAGCTCCAGTTGCGATGAGTGTACTAACGTCTGCCTTCAATCAGGCTCGGTCCTCCAAACACCTGCACATCTGCTGCTTTTGGAGCCCTGCCCCTGCCTTGGTTGTGCCTTGCACTGCCATGCCTGTGGTTACCAGCGTGAGAGAGTGCCTTGTTGACCACGTGTTGCATGAGATATGCCCTAATGTGATGACCTTGAGGAGCCAGCGAGAAGCGGTGGCTTCGTAGACAAGGGGACTGGCAAGCAAGGTGATGAAAGGCAAGGTGTGATCACCCTCCTTGGGGACAAGCGTGCCGAAAGTTAGGACCCGTTTGAACGCCATTGAGTTTCGTATTTGCTCCTCCGGCTCATCCGGAGTTATTCAACTTTTGGTGCGATCCATGATCTCCCCCGTTGCACCGCATGCTGTTTTCTGCCCCATCGGCGTGTTCATCCCCTCGATGAACAGCAAGCAGCCAGTGTGACAGCAAGCCATAACCCAGGTCATGGGACAAAAGGGGATATCAAGGTTTGTGATTCAAGGCTTGGCGCGTCAACATCGCCAAGGTTTCCTACCCTGGACGGTCGACCGAGACGACCGATTTTGCCATTTTGGCAGTTGTGGACCCAATTTGGATTGTCACCACGCCGAGTGGCGTGTAGATCTTCGAGAGCCAATGACAAGTGAGTCTTCGTTGGACTCCCAGTGGATCGCATATGGAATGGCAGATCAGATCTCCAAGCCGGCGTGGAGATATACCATTGGGGATACCCCCAATTTGGCTCATTTTGAACAGCCAAAATGACCCCCTTTTGGGACCCCAATTTCAGCCCCGCGTGTGGTCAAATGGCGGCCCCATATCTCTCTGCCCATGAAAAGTCCGGACTCAATTCTAGGTGGTGCACTCAGATATAGGTCCCAAGTACTGTCTCCCGTCCTGTGAGTCATTGGCCTTGCCCTGGCCGGGCACGTCACGCGTGGGAATGATGCCAACTTTGTTGATTTTGGCATCATGACCCCACTTGACGAAGCCGTGGTCCCCTGATGCCGGAAGCTCGAGAGGAACCAGGTTCAGTGAGGGTCCCGGAGAGTTCGTACTTGAAGGGCATAGAGTCGATTGCCTCGTCCCTACCTCTGAATGGTCTGGACGAGGGGTCAATTTTGGAGTTTTTGGAGCCAATATGGGTTTGGGCTGAAACAGCCCATTTTCAGCTACCAACGCCTAGGCAATAATGGCGGGGCCATCCCTCTCGCTCAGAGAGGAGTTGGGACCTGCCGTTAAGGGGGCATTGGGAGCCATTGTCGGTTGGACATGGAGCTTCTTGGTTCCCAGAAACTCGACTGTGGCTCGGCGAAACACCCTCCCCTATCGGCAGGGTTTCAGGGTCCGGACTGAGTAGGGCATGGGTTGTGTTTGAGCCCCCGCCCCTGCCAGCCACTGAGAGGGTCGGACCTGGGATTGGGATATGAGTTGGGACCGAGTGTCTATTGTTCTGTGATGCTCTTACCCCAGTCCAGTCTTAACCCCATGTGTACATATCTTGATGTGTTGCTGTACATACTTCTGTTCCCTTGTTTCAAAGTGGCGAGGATCCTGAAACGCTTTGTCACATGACACGAGCATGAGGATGCCCCTGTGAGCGCAGTGCTTTGCCTGCCTGCTTGCTTGCGCGTGTCCGCCGCAGCGTCCCGTGGCCACCCCCCCGACGAGAACGCGTCAAGAGCGTTTCACCGCCGCGGGGTTACCCATCCCTCGCATGCCACTCGGGCCGCCTGAAGCCCGAGCACCACGGGCTTCGCAGCGCCGTCCGGAGCATCGCCCCGAGCGTCAGCAACAGCGCCGAGGGCGTGAAGGAGGTGTAGCGACCGGAACTCCGACATCAGCGAGTTCCTTCGGCCGACCAGTACCGGCTGCACTCCCAGCTACATCACCAACGTCCACAACCACCATCGGGCGTCTTGGTCCCAGCCCTGTAGATAGAGTGGACCACAGCAACCGCTTCAACGGCCCCCTCCAGGACTGGTCTATCGAGGGGAACGAGCGCCGATGGTGAACTGGCAGGAGGCGGGCAAGACGTGGCCGCTGCCCCACCCCCATGCGGTGCGCCTACTGCGTGGGTTGGTGTGGGGGCAGCACTACCGCCACAGCAATCCCGACTGCGAAGACGGCCTGCCCGGGAGCTTCCAGCTCCGCGAGGACATGGGCGCCGACCGCCTGCAGGCAGTGGAAGACTGGCTGCGGGTGGAAGGATACGCCTACCGCTTCCGGCAGAAGCGCTGGAGGGTCTGGACCCGCCCAGACAGGCCCGGCGAAGGGCTGCGCCCCGACGTGATTGATGAGGACGAGAACCCCAGCGAGTACCCGTCGGGCGCCACGATCAACGTCTCTATATGGGACGTGATCGAGAAGAAGTTCCCGGAACCGGGGAACGAGCGCACGCTGCAGGGCAGCAACAGCAGTGCGTCCCCTGGGAACGAGAAGCAATCCGCCGGGGACAAGAAGCGGGACAAGAAATGGCGGGGGTACCAGGAAACCCTGGCCGCCGAAGCCGCCCAAGCCGCGGAGAACGAGACCAAGGGCAGAACCCCAGCCCCCAGCCCCCAACGGGCCAGTGGCGGTCACCACCCCGGCCACACCACCCTTGAGGACTTCCCAGAAGTCGCCAAGAAGGCCAAGGCCAAGCCAGGTCAGCTGCACCTGAGGAAGTCAGGCCCCAGCAGCGACGTGGAGTCGGCCCACCTGGGGAGGATGCCGGCCGACCAGGCCAGCTCCAGCGGCAGCGTCGCTCCCGACCAAAGAGACGTGGCCCGCGCCTGCCAGTGCGCCTGTGGGGTGCCCTGCAACCTTCGGGTTGCCCGGTAACAAGCCACGCAGCAGAACGCTGCCGTTGAGGGCGCCGTCGGGATCGCCCAGGAGGAGGCCACAGATTGGGGCAGAGGCATGGCCTTCCATGCCTCGGCCGTGGCGGCCATCGCGGCCGGTCTCACGGCTGCAGCCGCACAGGAGGCAGCAACTGCCCGGGTCAGGAGTGAGGTTGCGGCAGTCGCCCAGGAAGCCCGCCTGGCCCGAGAGGCCATTGTCCGTAAGGAGGCCGAAGTGAAAGCGCTGGAAGAGGCGCTTGCCCAAGAGAGGGCAAGGAAGGAGGCGGAGGAAAGGGCCCACGCCAAAGCAACGGCCAAGGCCCAACTGGACGCTGCCAGGAAGGACGCCATCGAGGCCGCGCGACGGAAGGTCGCTGAGGAGAGGGCCAAGACGGAGGCGGAGCTGGCAGCGTTGGAGGATGAGAAGGCTCGGCTGCAGCCAGCTCGGGAAGCCGAGGCTGCCCGTGCCCGGGAGGAGGCCGAAAGGCGAGCTGCCGCAGCCACGGCCGCCGCAATGGAGGAGGCGGAGGCCAAGCTCCAGCGCGAGACTCCCCCGGGAGGATCCCGAGTGGAGACCCTTCAAAAACTCTTCGAAAGGGACGCCTCCTCCAAGATGACGCTGGATCTGGAGGAGGTCGACACGAGCAGCAGTGGGGACAGTGGCCCCACCGCCCACCGATGAAGGAGGGGTAAGGGGAAGACCCCCGAGAGGTCACGGAGGCCAGCGGGCGGACACCCCCACGACTCCGACCCCTTCTTCACCGCCAGCGACGGGGATGGACGAGACCGCCGACATCGCCGGAAAATGGCTGGCGGAGGAGGCGGAGACGTCCCCATGGAGCCGGAGGGTGAGGGTGAGGATCTCCCTCCTCCCTACTGGAGCTCAGAGTCTTCCGCGTGCGAGACCGAGAAGACCAGGTGGGGCGACCTGGACGAGGATGAAGACATGGACTTTGGTTACACGGAGAAGCCCCCATCCTCGGACCCACCGAGGCGACCCGGCAGAGACCCACCGGGACCCCCTGGCGGAGGCCCGTCAGGACCCCCTGGAGGACGTCCACCAGGTGGACCCCCCGGAGGTGGACTCCTGGCGGGCGAGGACCCCCTGGACCGAGTGAACCCAGCGGAGGCCCTCCTGGAGGACCCCCTGGGGACCCCGACGGCCCACCGGAAGATGGTGGCCCGGAGGCCACTTGGCGGTGGATCGTCCACCTCCGCAGTAGGGTCCAGTCCCTCGAGCGCGAGGTAGCCACGGGCAAAGGCGAGATGATCCGCATTGCCAGAGTCGCCGTGGGCGAACAGAGGGAACTGGACATCGCCAAGACGGAGATTGTCAAGATCGCCAAGGTCGCCACTGCCGCCCAGAGGGAACTGGACATCGCCAGGGGCGAGACCAGGCTGCTGAACAAGGTCATCAACGGCCTGCAGCAGAGGTTGGACAGGCTGGAAAGCCGGGGGAGCGTAGGCAGCGACTCCCCACCCCTGGAATCCGGCTCGTCAGACGACGGCTGGGGACCTGGTCCACGTGCGGACAGGGCCCTCGCCCCCGGCGGAGCCCCCAAGAGTCGCCCCAGCGCCAGTGCCCCCTCTCTCAGTGCCCCCTCTCATCACAGCGCGGGCCGCCGGAACGAGCGCGTGCCGCCCAGCAGTGGCAGTGAGGAGTGGGGTGATGAGTGGCTCAGTGCGGAGTACCACAACCGCCGTGCTCCACCACGGACACCGGTACGCCCCCGACGCCCCGCACCAGCCCAGGAGCCAATCCCAATGGCTGGCGGGCGTTATGGTGGACTCAGAGATGAGGTCCCCGGAGGGGACCTTGAGTGGGATCTTGGCGGAGGCGAGGAAGACCTGGAGGAGTTCGGCATTACCCCGCCGCGTGGTGTACAACGGGAGGCCGCGGAACGCAGTCGCCGGCGCCGTGATGAGGAGGCATACATGGAAGGAGTATGGCGTGAACATCTAGGTTCAGCGTACATGGAGGAACCACGGCGTAGCCACATGGATACCGTGGAGGAGACGGAAGTGGCGGCCGTGGGAGTCTGTGGCGGACGTCGATGGGAACCTCGGTCGACCTCGCGGCCGGCGTTCATGGTCTCTAAGGCTGCGGCTGCCGCCGTGTGGGAAGACCTGAAGGACATCAAGCCCCCCACGTACGATGGCAACCCCCTCAACCTCGACCGCTTCTTGGAGAAGCTGGACGATTGGGGGATGACCGTCACTGAAGACATGGATCCCGCAGATGCGGGGAAATATGTCTTCAAACGGTTCAGGTGGCGCCTGCCGGAAGTGCTCCAAGAGCTATACTTCGTGGCGACCAAGGAGGGGAAAACCAAGACCCTCAAGGAAGCCAAGAAGTGGCTCAACGAGCAGGAGCGGGTAGACGCTCCGCAGGTGGCTGCCAAGCGGTGGAAGGCCATCAAGCTTCAGCATGATGGTCGGGAGATCCGCTTACGAGATTGGCGGGACTTCCGGGGGCAATACACCCTCTTCCGCCGCAACATGGAGGACTGGAATGAGGGTGACGAGCAGGCCCGCCTGCTCTCCATGCTGCCAGAAGCATGGATCAAGAGAGTCACCAAGGAGGAAGCCAAGAGGGCCAGGTCCAACCACACGGTCAAGATGATGCTCCCCAAGGAGTATCATACGAACGAGGTGGCTTGGACAAGGGAGAACGTGACCCAGGATGTCAAACGGCACTCCCTGCGGAACGCCCTCCTCATCACCGTCACGGGCGATCGCGAGAAGCCCGCGATGTGGTGCCTTGATGAGTGTGACGTGGGCGGCCAGACCATCCATCTGCAGGCCATCCCGGCGCGGATGAATTGCAACGAGGTCCTGGAGTGGGTTGGAGAGGAGGTACTCAAGGAGTACCGGAACCTCCACCACACCCGCGGGTTGGGGCCCGGCGACCGTGACGTCAACTACGTTGGCGAGGGGTCTGGCGGGGAAGCTGCCAGGGACCCGGCGGGAGCCGATGGCGATGAGGCTCTCGACGACGATGACGACGACGATGAGCCCGCCGAAACGGCCGTTTGTGCCTTCGTGGCCGACAACCTGAGCGCGGGGAGCAACCGGGGAAGCTGGAAGCCCCTGCAGAAGGGTTGGAAGAAGAAAGAGAAGAAGGAGCCGCGTCGCATGGGCGACCCTCCGCTGCCCTTCGGGGAGTTCATACGAGCTCACCCTCAGGGCTGTTTCGTGTGTTATGGGAGGAACAAAGGGTTCAACTATGACCACCGGACATGCCCCATCCACAAGGCCGACACAGAGGGCTACAAGAAGGTGCATGGTGCGAAGAAGCGTGCACCCGCGGGTATCCGGGAGACCAAGGTGGAGGTCACCAAGGACGAGCTCTCCAAGCTGATGTCGGTGTGGACCGAGTTGGCCAAGGATATCCAGGAGATCAAGAACTCCTGGGTCCCCAAGTCGGACGACAAGAACAAGGAGAACGAAGAGAAGGACAAGGACAAGAAGGGTAAGAAAGGGGGAAAGAAGAAGGGTGTCAAAGAGGTTGATGCGGAGGAGAGTACCCCTACTACCACAACCGACGCCCTTTAGCGGAGCCCCTGCAGCCAGGGGCCCCGGCTAGGGCGGTCGCAGGATGGTGTCGTGGGAAGTGCCACACCATCCCAGTCGGGAGACAATGAGCACAAAGGGATTGCCGCGGGCGGAAGGCCCGGTCCGGCGCCCAAAACGAAAGACAGTCGCAGTGGCAGGGTCGGGGCAAGTGAAGGCACGAACCCTTGGACCCGTCCATCCTTCGCGACCAAGAATGTATTTCATGTGCTTCAAGATCTATCTGAGAGTATCGGAGGATCAACCAGACCGCAGCTGGATGCTGCAGATAGGCAGCCTGAGCCCATTGTCCACGACCTGCACCAGTCGCTTATTGAGCTTCTGGAACGGCCGGAGATCCTGAGCTTGCACGCCGTGCGCCGTGTGCGGCGTGAGCGGCAGTTGCACCTTAAGGTCGGTGCCTTATTCGGGGAAGTGGAGAAGGTCTTCGACGTGTTGGTCGACACGGGCGCTCAGGTCAGCTTGGTCAAGGCTGGCTTACTTCCGCCAGAGTGCTTGACCGACAGTCGGAAGCCTGTCAGGCTGAAGGTGGCGAAAGGCGAGTACATGGTGGGAGGCACGAGGGAAGCGGCCATTGGGCTGCAGTTCGTGAACCACCGTGAGCTGAGCCGCCCGCACCTCGGCAAGGAAATCCCCCTGCATTGTCGCTTCTACGAGGCCCAGATGGACTGGGACATGATCGTTGGGTACGACTTCATGATGGAGACGGACTCCGCCGTTCTCCCGGCCCAGGCCTCCATGACCCTGTACCAGGACAACCAGCTCTCGTGGCTTTCGTCACCTGAGCACCATGTGGAATGCCAATGGATCCACCCTGAACGCAATCAGGTCGAAGTAGCCACGCTGGGGACTGAGCCAGTTGGGGCAGCAAACCAGGAGTACAGCGTAAGGCGGGAAGTTGCGAGCCGAGTGGTTGCGGACCTGGGAGCTTCGGATCTGGCCCTGGATGCGTTCTCCTCAGGAACCTCTGCCCATCTTCGGGTCTGTGAGAAGTACCGGAGCGCCCAGGACTCTGCGTGGAAGAAGCACTGGGTTCCGCATCAGGGTTTGATGTGGATCCATTGCCCCCGAGGGGACATTCCAAGGGCGGTTGCGAAGATTCGCAAGGACCGCTCCAAGGCAGTGCTGGTTGTTCCTATGGGATGCACCGAGGAGGAAAGCACCCAAGATTGGGTGGTCTCACTGACCAACATGACCTTAAACAAGGTCACCCTACCGGCTGGAGAGAGTGTCTATCAGGACGCTAAGGGACAGCCCATGCCACCCCAGAGATGGCCAACGGAATTCCACTATGTGGAGCGGGGCCTTGAACAGGCCGACACCACGGACTTCGTGTGTGTCAACGGCATCATAGCGGAGCCATGGCGGCAATGCTTTGCGGTTTCCCCTGTTGACATCGGAGAATCGGAGGACCTCCTCACTGAAGAGGAGTTGGATCTGGCTCAGGGGTATACGGATCAGCCCTTTCACGACTGGGGAAGCCAGCGTCAGGGCAAGGGCCAGGGCAAAGCCTGGTGGGAACTGGATTCCATCGTCCCCGGTTCCTCTGATGGGAATACCTTCGTAAGGACGGTGCTGGACCACATGTCCAGCCAGGACGAGCCAATTGGCGGCAACCCACCCACCTACGGCGACCTGTTCTGAGGCAAGACCAGGGATGGCCCCTTGGGCCATCTGGGAAGACCGCCAGAGCCGAAATCATGCGGAGGTACCCCGCAAGTAAGCTCAGTGGTTCAGGTGCCCGGATAGGCCAAGGCGGAGTCCGATGATTGCCCCAAGATCCAGGCATTGAGGGCCAGGCTGAAGCAGAAGTATGGTGAAACCTTCTTCAGCGGAAAACCTGTGTTTCCTCCACAGGTGCGTGGACCGTATGCTGAGGCCAAGATGCGACTGAAGCCGGATCCCTGAGTGTACAGGCACCGGGAGTTTGCCCTGAGGGGCGAGAGGAAGGAGGCCATGGAGAAGATCCTCCGTGAGTTCAGCGAGAGGGGCTGGCTTGAGCCATGCCACTCCGAGTGGGCCTCCCCATGCTTCGTTGTCCCCAGGAAGGTGGCCGGTTAGTGGCGGCTCGTGGTCGACTACCGCGGCCTAAACGCCCAAACGCAGCATGACAGCTATACGCTGCCCCTCATTGAGGACATGCTGCAAAAGCAACACCGGCGGAGGATCTTCACGGTGATTGACCGGAAACATGGTTATTATCAGATGCCTCTCGCCGAGGAGTCTCGTGCCTGCACAGCAATGAGCACCCCACTTGGACCCCACCAGTGGAAGGTGATGCCCATGGGTGTTACCAACGGCAATGCGGCTTTTCAGCGGATGCTGGAGAACCTGCTTGAGCCGGTGCGTGACTGTGCGGACCCCCTTGTGGACGATGTGATCATCGCGTCCAGGGACCCCAGTATGAGCTATGAGGAGCTTCTGGAGGCACATGAGAGGGACGTCACCAGAGTGCTGGACCTTCTGGTTGGGCACAAACTCACAGGCAGCAGTGACAAGGCCACCATTGCGGTGAGCGAGGTGGTCTTCGCTGGCCACGTAGTTGGGAACGGGCAGCGGAAGCCCATACCTGGCAAGGTGGCTGCGATTGAGCACTGGGAAAAGCCCAAAACGGTCTCTGAGCTACGGGCGTACTTGGGGTTCTGCAACTACTACTCGGGGTATATCAAGATGTATGCCGAGTATGCAGCCCCCATGACGACCATGCTCAAGGGCAACCGAGAGGAGACCAAGAAGGGGTCCAAGAAGGCTCTGGTCTGGAATGCAGAGTCCGACCGTGCCTTTGAGGGGATGAAGCAGGCGCTGCTATCCGCAGTGGGTCTGCACCTCGTGGATCCTGACCGAGGGTTCGTCCTACGCACCGACGCTTCCGACTACACCGTTGGCGCTGTATTGGAACAAGTGCTTGACGATGGGAGGCACGTGCCAGTGGCTTTCTGGAGCCGAGTCCTGGCGGAAGGCCAGAGACGAACGTGGACGCCCCGAGAAAAGGAGGCGTATGCCATGGTCATGGCTCTCAGGAAATAGGCTGGGTACATAGCCCTCCATCCGGTCACCGTCTGCACCGACCATCAGAGTCTGCAGTTGTCGCACAAAGAGCACGTGGACACCCATTCTGGTCCCGCCTCCCGACAGGCAAGATGGCATGAGACCGTGACCAAGTTGGACCTCACGGTTGTGTATGTTCCTGGCAAGGACAACACCGTGGCGGACTGTCTCAGTAGGTGAGCCTATCCCGCCAGCAATGGCATGACGGATGTCTCCGCCCATGGCGATGAGGCTGAGACCGCTGAGGCCAAGAGGATCAGAGAGATGGAGCGCCTGATGGAGGAGGAGGGTGTTAAATGCTTCGTCGTCATGGCTGCGGATGCCCCCCTCGGAACCAGGATGGGCAGAGCGGTCAGAGTACTCGCCCCTGAGGAAGCTGAGTCCGACAAGCACCTCTTCCCTGAATCCCGCCTCCAGGACGACTGGACCGACGACTACGCTAAGTCTGAGGCCTCTGTGGCCGAGTATAGGGCTGTGACCGACCCTGACGACGGGCAGAAGTGGCCAAAGGGGCTGACTGAGGAGGATGGCAAGCTCTACCCGAATGGTAAGCTGCTGGTCCCAGAGTCCCGAGTGCTCGGGCTATGTGAGGCTTGGCACCACCACATGATGCACCCAGGGGTCAAGAAGCAAGCCCTGGATATGCAGCGCCGGTTCGAAATCGACCAGATCAGTCTCTACAATGCTATCAGGAAGGTCAGAAAGGGTTGCTCGGTCTGTCAGGCCTGCAATCCTGACAACCGGAACGTCAAAGGGGAAGCCCAATGGACTCTGGTGCCTGACCAGCCCATGGAGAGCGTGGCCATGAACGTCTTCTCCATGCCCGAAGTTCACATAGGCAAGTAGACCTTTGACTGTGTGGTCCTTTGTGTGGACCGCCACAGCGGCTACGTAGTAGCCGTTCTGGCACGCAAAAGGGGGTTGCTTGCCAACGAAGTGGCAGTCTTGATGATTCGTCATTGGCTGACCGTCTTTGACATCCCCCGCACCATTTGCAGTGACCGAGGGCCCCAGTTTACTGGTGGCTGGTTCAAGGCCATGTGTTCCCTCATGGGAATACGTCATGCCAAGAGCGTCGCCTATCTCAGCCGGTCGGACGGCCGGGCTGAAATGGCTGGAAGGCAGCTGTTCAAGAAGCTAAGCAAGATTCACATCACCAATCCACATCGGAATTGGTTTGAGGAGATGTTGCCCGCTCTGAAGGCCCATCATGACACCCCCACACCGGGTGGTTTGTCTCCTCACCAGATTCTGTTCGGCAGGGACCCCCTTGGTTGGGGACTTCCCTTGTCTGGTGATGGTATGGCCATGGACACCAAGAAATTCTTCGCGTGGCAAGAGGCAACGGCGCGGGACATCCGCCAGCAGCTCGAGAAGGAGCATGCTGAGCGTCAGAAGTCCGCCCCGAGCTCGACAGCGCAAAAGTTCAGGGTGGGAGACCCGGTGTGGGTGATCAGACCCCGCCCTATGGGCACCCACCACACCAGAAACCTGGTTCACACCCGGAGAGGTGGTGCGCAGGATTGGTGAGGACACCTACCGCATCAAGGTGGGTCACGGACAGTTCCGGGAGCGCCAGAAGAGTCAGCTCCGTGTGCGGGAACCCGACCTCCATGGCCAACATGTGTCCCTGGACTATGCCACACATGAGGCTGATTTGGTCGACGACTATGCTGAGCAGGACGACTATACCGTCGAGAACATCCTGGCCCAGCGTCCGAACACCTCGGCTCCCGGAGGCCTGGATTTCAAGGTTCGTTGGCGAGGCTATGGGCCGTCCCACGACACCTGGGAACGCGTCTCCTCGTTCGTGCCGCGGATTAGCACCCCCTTCATGGACTACATCCGCAAGCACAAGACCAGGCTCCATGTCTCAGACTTGGCAGCACTCACCCGGGCGATTGCAGCCAGGGGCGCCTGATCACCGCCCTCAGCTCTCCCCTGATGCAGTTTGAGCACTTGTTTGGTCGACGGATCGTCCCTCACTTGCTTGCTCTCTTCCATCTTCCGGTGACCTGCCATCTGAGTGGCCATATACCCCCCCCTGCTGAATCCAGGGGAGGATGACCCCTCTCTTCCACTCCTATTCGTCACTCCCCGCCTGCTGAATCCTTGGGAAACCAGGCAGGGCGACTGACCTTGACATTTCCTGAGCTCCTAGGGCCTTGAAGCCCATACGACGTTGCGCAACGAATGCCGCTGTCATCGGCATTGTAATTTTTGGGTGTGTGGTCTGGTCCCATGGCACTTGCAGGATCCAGACCAGTCTACGTGTGTCTGCAGACTATATATGGCCTGACCTCAGGCGTTTTTCTGTCCACCCTCCTGCATATGCCTTATCCTATCCAGAGTGTGTTTACACGCCTATTTACCTGTTTCTTGCTCACTTTTCCGCCACCCAGGATATGTGCATCTGTATGTTAAGTGTTGTCAGCCCATCACCGAGATATGGACTGTTTTTCCCCCCGAAGGGACACGAATCGGGATACGAAGGGGCCCTGAGTCGCCGTGCACATGCTCTTACATAAGGTCCAGCCTGGACCAGTACCTAAGTACAGATTCTTCTGTTTGAGTGCCCGTGATACCCTGTGCCCTAGTGGCTGTGATGTGCTGAGATCCTGATGGCGCCAGGCGGGAAGCCCAGTTGCCTGACTACACTCCCAGCGGTCCGCCACTGTCAGTCCCAGTGTGAGCCTACCGACTCGCAGACGCACTTGCAGTCGGGTGGCGACCTCCGGTGTCCTGACCTCGGTCAGTCTGCCTGGGAAACTGGTGGTTTGAGGAGTCGACGACTCCGCCCAGACTTCATGGGGACTCCCCAGTGCATAGCCTTCCTGGTGATGGGGCGAGGCAAAAGACGGCCTTGATGCCTGATTCCTTATGGAGGAGCTCGTTCGGCTTTACCACTCTGGACTCGCGTCGTGGATATGGACATGGTGCGCCCAAGGAAGGACCCGTGGGGACTCTCCCCCAGACTGCGGCCTTGGGAAGCCTGGGGTAGCCTGATGGATCCTTGTGGTCGCTTTCGACCTGTGGGACCACCTCGGTCGTCGTGTGGCGCCTATGTTCGCCGTGTATGCCACTGCCACTGTGGTAGTGACCGTCGCAGACGGCACCCGGTGCGCCTGGTATGGGTTAGCGGGTCCTTTGGATGCCGAACAATCGCTGCCAGGACCCGGGACTTGATACTTGATACTATACTTGCGTTTACTAACAACTACAGCACCGTACCTGTCTTACTGTGGGATTGTAATCGGCAACCTAACCCGCAAATCGGCCTGAAGTGAGGATGTGACACCCCCCCCTCCCTTCAGGGGATGGTCCTGGGTACCCGCTACCATGCTTGGGTGTTATCGAGCCCGCCCCAGGGTTTGCTCTAAGGAGGGGGGTGAAGCGGTACCCAGAACCTATGGCCCACGGCGCGGAGGCCTGTGAGCCGTCACACCCGTGTGGAACCCGTTCACACCGGCTGTCAGCGGGATATCCCTGTTCTCCAATCCGCGAAACCTGGAATCCGATTTCTAACCAATAAATTGATGTAGAATTACCATAATTTTTTTTGTCTTGGGCGGTTTTCGGTCGGAAATCGGTGGAATACCCGATTTCTACCGCGACTTCTAATTGTCGTGAAATCGCTGCCTGTTGTTGCCTGTTCGCGCGCTTTCGTCCCTTCTCCGAGGCGAGTTTTGTGATGGATTTTTCTCGAGTACCTTTGAGGTTCTCAGAGAACATGAGGGCTGGATCTAGAGGGTTTTTCTTGTACTTTCATCTGGTGTGTTCACCAGAATTTTTCGCCGCCGCGTCTGAGAGAAAATCAGCGCGCAAGCTTTTCCGTCAATCGCTCGAACTCATGGTTCCCAAGGACCATGAGTTCGGACTGAACCCTACGCTCCCCCCCTATGCCTTTCATCCATGCCCCTTTCACATGGGCATATCACTCTGAATAGGGAAGAGGGCAATAGGGATGTTTTAGGAAGCATATGGGTTTCGCAAACCCAAGTCGTTTGCGTGCGCAAACGCTAACTTTGTGGCCTTGTGAGCATGAACGTGAAGAACCGGACACAATGCTCACAAGACCAAAGGCCCTAGGCCATTTTTGTTGTTCGAGCCAACTCAAACGATGGCTCCACGCAATCTAATGCGTACCAAAACTCATTTTTTGGAAAAGGGCAAATTTCGGTCGAAAATTAGGCCAAAATGGCCAAACCCCGGAGGCTTGTACTCGAAGCCTATGAGGGGTTGAGCCTTGAACCAAGACAATATGTAAGGTAGGACCACGAACAACATCATGGATGGCTTGGTTCATTTTTACAACCTTGTCTTCTCCTTTTTCTAATGTCGCCTTGTGAGCACGCGTGCCATACTGCCTCTTTGCACACGCGCTCATATGCAAGCAGTAACGACACGAGTGGGCGGAGACAATCTAACCATAGTGGGCATATTTGAAGGCACCTACTATGGGCCTACTCCAAAAGTGTTTACTCATATTTTTGTTCCTCAATGACCCAAAGATATGTACATATCAATATCGCCGATATATGCACTTTTTCCCATAAATAGTGTGCTTCAAGGATTGAGGTGTTAAAAATGTTTCCATTATGCCTTGAACCTCAACCCTTGGTGCAAAAGGGAAGCAGAGCTTCGGTTTGCATCCATGCAAAAGCCCGAGGCTCATATCTCTTGTGATATGGAGATACGATTTTTTGAGTGACCGCTTTTGGGTGAATTTTGGCCGTTTTTCCCAGAATGGCCACAAACCCCATCTCCCCCTTAATGTTCGGCCCGAGGTTGCGTGCGCCACTTGACCAAGGGTAAGGGCAATTCGGAGAGGGCACATAAACTCGCATCGAATGGGGTGTTTCCCCATGTGGCCTCTCCTCTCGAAGGGAGAGTTGTGAGTCACCCAATTTGGGGTATGTTGCCATTCTGCCCCATTTGTGTGTCACTTTCCCTCCAATGGGGAAAAGAGCTAGAGGCGATCATGAGGGTTGGCAAGTGGCATATATTGGGACCTAAGTCCCATGTGTCTATAGCATCTTTGGTTGAAAGAATCCTCGCCGTGGCCATGGAGATATGGAATCATGAGTGCGGGCCATTTTCGCCACATTTCGCTGTTTTTCCCATTGTATGCCATGTTGGAGCTACCATATCTCCATGGCGCACAGAATCTAGTCAGGAAGGAAGGGGGATTAATGTAGCATATGCCCAAGGGTGGAACGCCATTGAGGTTCGTATTTGCTCCTCTGGCTCATCTGGAGTTATTCAACTTTTGGTGCGATCCATGATCTCCCCCGTTGCACCGCATGCTGCTTTCTGCCCCATCCGCGTGTTCATCCCCTTGATGAACAGCAAGCAGCCAGTGTGACAGCAAGCCATAACCGACGACATGGGACCATAGGGGATATCAAGGGTTTCGAATCAAGGCTTGGCGCCTCAATATCGCCAAGGTTTCCTACCCTGGACGACCGAGACGACCGATTTTGCCATTTTGGCAGTTGTGGACCCCATTTGGATTGTCACCACGCCAAGTGGCGTGGAGATCTTTGAGAGCCAATGACAAGTGAGTCTTCGTTGGACTCCCAGTGAATCGCATATGGAATGGCAGATCCAATCTCCAAGCCGGCCTGGAGATATACAATTGGGGATACCCCCGATTTTGGCTCATTTTGAGCAGCCAAAATGACCCCCTTTTGGGACCCCAATTTCAGCCCCCCGTGTGGTCAATTGGCGGCCCCATATCTCTTTGCCCATGAAACTTCCGGACCTAATTGCAGGTTGTGCACTCAGATATAGGTTTTAGGTCCTGCCTCCTATCCTTTGAGCCATTGGCCTTGCCCTGGCCGGGCAAGTCACGCGTGGGAATGACGCCATTTTTAGTGATTTTGGCATCATGACCCCACTTGACGAACCCGTGGTGCCCTGATGCTGGAAGCTCAGAGGGAACCAGGTTGGGTGAGGTCTTCGGGGAGTTTGTACTTGAAGGGAATAGAGCCAGTTGCCTCGTCCCTACCTCTGGATGGTCCGGACGAGGGGTCAATTTTGGAGTTTTCGGAGCTAATATCAGTTTCGGCTGAAACAGCCCATTTTCAGCTACCAACTCCTAGGGAATAATGGCGGGGCCTTTTCTCCGGCTCAGAGGGGAGTTGGGACCTGCCGTCAAGGGGGCGTTCGGAGTCATTGTCGGTTGGCCTTGGAGTTCTCTTGGTTCCCAGGAACTCGCCTGTGGCTGGGCGGGACACCCTCCCCTATTGGCAGGGTTTCAGGGTCAGGACTGAGTAGGGCATGGGTTGTGTTTGAGCCCCCGCCCCTGCCAGCCGCTGAGAGGGTCGGACCTGGGATCGGCATATGAGTTGGGACTGGGTGTCTATTGTCCTGTGATACTCTTACCCCAGTCCAGTGTCAACCCCATGTGTACATATCCTGATGTGTTGCTGTACATACGTTTGTTCCCTTGTTTCAGAGTGGCAAGGATCATGAAACGCTTTGTAACATGACACGAGCATGAGGATGCCCCTGTGAGCGCAGTGCTTTGCCTGCCTGCTTGCTTGCGCGTGTCCGCCGCAGCGTCCCGTGGCCAGGCCCCCCACGGGAACGCGTCAATCCCTCAATGTCCAGGTGTCTACGGGATTCCTTACTCTCACACGAGCAACCCCCTATGTGAGCGACAGATTCGTGTCCTCAAGGAGTATGTAAGGATATAGTGCAAAACTGAGCGCACCAGAGACTGGGTGAGACTACTCCCCGTCATATCCTTGATGATGAACTCCCAAGAGAGTTCGGCGACTGGCTACTCGCGCCATGAACTATTCCTAGGGCGCCTGGCGTGGTTCCTACATGCTCCCTATCCAGAAGACACCCATTCTTCTGTGGGTGAGTGGGTCCAAGAGCAACAAGCGAAGGTGGACAAGGCCAAGGCTATGCTCCAGAGAGTGAGGGAGCGTCAGTGGAACAAGAAGAACAAGCACCGAGTACCTGCCACCTACCAAGAAGGGGACTGGGTGCTGGTGCACTACAGCCAACTACCCGCCTGGCCACGCTCTACCAGGGATGACCCATACTTCAAACCCTACAAGATTCTATCTGTGGATGGACACCGTAAAACAGTGCGGTATTCTCCCCGTCTAGGGGGGACCTTGGTGTGCGCTGCTCAACACCTGAAGCGCTACTATGATCCTGAAGACCTCTGTGGGGAAGGGTGGGAGCTGAACGACGAGGAATCCGCCGCCCTAGACCTACAAGGGACTGCCAGCCCTATGGAAGTTGAAGGCGACCTCCCCGACATGAACGCCGAGGAGATGGCTAAGGAGGGCTTCTACCTGGTGAAGTCTGTCCTACGCCACCGCTATCGTTAGGGTTGGCGCTTCCTCACCCTCTCGGAAGGGTTTGGAGACGAAGAGGCCACCTGGGAGCCCTTCTCTGCGTTTGTTCCAAGACTAAAGCTAGGGACTGAACCTTACCCTTACCTGCCTAAGTGTATGAGTGAGTGTGCTACCCCTAAGGTCCTGAGAGCAAGCCGCAGAAAGGGTTTCCTAATTATACCCAAGTGTGCACGCTTGCCAAACCTGGATGATGTCTTACCGGTGTAGGGATGCAGATTCGCAGCGAATTTAATTTGAATTCGGCGAATTCGCTGCGAATTCGTTCGCAGAGCGAATTCGCTGCGAATTCGCCCTGAAGTTCTTAGTACTGCGAATTCGGTGCGAATTCGCGCTGCGAATTCGCAGGCGACGGCAAAATGATCACGCGTGCGCCGTCTTTTCTCCAGATGGTGCCACGAGGTACGCCCCGGGTTTCTCCTACCCTAAGCGCCCAATTTCTGTGCCGGCGCAAAACCTTTGGGGAATACCCAGCGTACTAATCCAGGTATTGTTTTCCCTATCTATCTGCCTACTACAGGGAGGGGTGGTCAAAGGCTATGAAGGATTGAAAACGCCATTTGCTATGATGGCCAAAATCTAGCCTAACCACTGCCACTGCCCACCAACCCCGCTAAAATTGCAGGAAAGGGGTGGGACAGTGACACACGCACTACAGATCCTACACACCCTATAGTGGCACCATTGTGGTCGACGAGCACTTCTGCAACTGGCTCAAGCCCCCACTTAGGACTACCACTCCTACACGCACACTCTACTGGGTGGCGTTGAAGGAGAAGTCACGAGCCCTAGCGGCTCACCTGTGAGATCGCAAGAAAACACAGAGCTACTGAGTACCGTGAGTCTCCGATTCAAATCGCCGGTTCACGAAGGGTACAGAAGGGTATTCGGTCGATCGGCCCGCATTGAAGAGCAGTGAACACGCGCACACCACCAAGAATACCAGAAGGGCGCACGCATACACAACAGGCCTCATGTGAACTAGAAGTGTCAAATCCTGCATCCTGTCAATTATAGAAAGTACAAATTCAGAATTCCCCTCAAATTATACCCCAGAAACCGCTGTAATCGCTGAAGAATGGGACATAGTGCAGCCGAAAGAGATCCGAACCGGCTTGGGTAGAGCGCTATCTCAACAGGGGGAAGGGAACACAGGGCCACTAGGGACATTGGAGAAAATACGTGGCTTTCCTGCATTGTGTAATGTGTAGAAACATGGGGATAGCATCAAAAATTGGAGCAGACACCGGAAAATGATGGAGGGTGTGATACTACACGGTATGAAAGGGCCCCATTTGAGAACTTGTGATCACGTGGGGTTCCGGCAAAGGGCAACGGCGGTAGCCTGGTTCAAGGGCACAATTGCCACTGAAGCGGTACCCAGAACCCCATGGCTAGGTTAGGGCATACCACCGGTCTCCGGTCCACTAACCCCATGTACGGAAGGGAAGACCGGTCTCCGGTCCACTAACCCCATGTACAGAAGGCGCCCGTTGACGCCCGATGCGAGCCCGGCGGGAGCGTGTTCCGTGCCGTAGAGCCCCGCATCGGCAACCGATGCACCGCCAGCGGAGATTTGTGTATCGGAATATCAGGAATCAACAGGGTCCATCGATGCCTTGCCCGCGGGGTAGGCCCATCGACTGAGGCAATCTGCCACAGTGTTGTCCTTCCCCGGGACATATACGACGCTGAGGTCGAACTTGGAGAACGTCTCATGCCATCGGGCCCTCCTTGCCGCCGGTCCCGAGGGGGTATCGACGTGCTCCTTGTGCGAGCTCTGTAAGGACTGATGGTCCGTGCAAACCACCACCGGTTGTAATCCGATGTGGCCAGACCACTTCCTGAGCGCACAAACAATGGCGTACGTCTCCTTCTCCCTTGCGGTCCAGGTCCGACGTTGGCCCTCTGCCAGGATCCGGCTCCAAAACGCCACGGGTACGTGTGACCCGTCGTCCCTGACCTGCTCGAGGACTGCCCCTACAGCATAGTCCGAGGCGTCCGTCCGTAGCACAAATCCCGTGTCTGGGTCCACCAGGAATAGCCCCAGCTGCCCCAGGAGTCGCTCCTTCAGGCGGCTGAACGCATCTTTGGCCTCAGGGGTCCAGGCAAGCTTCTTCTTGCTCCCCTTCCGACCATCGAACTTGCCCACCTGCAGCATCTTATGCCGCGGGCCCGATAGTTCTGCATACATCAGGACGTAGCCCGAATAATAATTGCAGAACCCCATGAAGGATCGGACTTCGCTGAGGGTCTGGGGCTTCTCCCAGTGCTGCAGGGACGCCAGCTTCCCAGGCATGGGACGGCGTTGCCCGTGACCAACCACGTGACCCGCAAACTCCACTTCCTTCACGAAGAGCGAGGCTTTGGTGGGCTTGCACACCATGTTGTGCTTGTCCAGCTTGCTGAGCACTCGGCGCAGATCCTTCTCATGCGCTTCAATGAGCTCTTCCTCAGTCATGTCTTCCGTGCCGGACCCGATGATGATGTCATCCACAAATGGGTCGGCACAGTCCCGGACCGGACCGAGTAGGTCCACCATCATGCGCTGGAAAGCGGTGTTGCCATTCTTGACGCCCATAGGCACCACTTTCCACTGCATGGGCCCCAGCGGCGTCGACATCACTGTGCAGGGCCTGGAGTCCGGGTGTAGCGGCATCTGGTGATAGCCGTGTTTCCGGTCTAACACCGTGAAGATCCACTTTTTTCGTTGTTTTTGGAGGAATATGTCGATCAGAGGAAGCGAGTATGAGTCGTGCTTGGTTTGCTCGTTCAGACCGCTGTAATCAACCACCACCCTCCACTCGCCCTTCTCTTTCTTGGGCATGATGAGGGCTGGGCTGGCCCAGTCACTGTCGGAGGGTTCGATCCAGCCCCGCTCAATAAACTCGGCCAACAACTTCCTCATGGCCTCGGCTCCATCGCCCTGAAGTTGGTACTCCCGATGACGATAGATCTTGGGGTTCGGCTTCAGCTTGATCCTCGCTGTGCCGAACCTCCCAGAATCTGGAGGGTTCTTGTTGGCGACGCCACTGAATAGCCGCGGATAGGCATTTATCAGCCTCTCCTTCAGCTCGGCGACCTTCGGGTTCTCCTGGGCCTCTTCAGCCGCTTGCTTCGGTATCCATACAACCGACCGCACTGCGGTATAGGCCTCTTCCGGGTCCGAGTCCGACTTCTCCTCGTCCGATATGCCGTCTTCATCGTCCTGGGGTGCACCTCCCACCGATAATCTTCGGAAATTTGCGGCATCAGCCGGGTCCTTGTCGCTACCGGCCCCCATTCTTGGGGAATCCCACGTCGGCGGGTCTGACCCAACCAGACCATCATATTGGTCCGCGATGTGATCCATGACCCTCGCCACGAACTGATCCTTCTCGTACTTGCCGGTGACCAACATCTTGTTATTCCACCAATGCGGAGATGTGACCATGGCCCGCGCCTTCTTGGATGCCACACGGTCGTGCATCCCCATCCGCATGTAGTTCATGATGTGGTCGATCTCGGCGTGGGAAGGACGTCAATGCCATCCATTCGCTGATCCGTCCCCTCCTTAGGCTCAAACATGACCCGCATGGGCACCGCCTCAACCCTACAGATGAATGCTTCATCACCCGTGGGCTGGGCTTGCGGCCCATCCACCAGGAAAGCCTTGGTACCCCACGCTTGACCCAGGGAGGGCATTGATAAACCCTTGGCGTCGATGAACAACTCCTCCTCTGGCCCGAATGACATCTCGTTCAGGGTGACCGAATCCACTGTCGATTTGAGACCTTCCAGCGGACATGGGGTGGATCCTGTGCCGGTTATGACCAGGATCCCCTTCGCCCTATCCGCGACGATCTTCTCTACCGTATGTCTGGTATTTTCCAGGGAGCCATGCCAATACATGGGCCCCCACTCCTTCAAACCCCAATGCCTGTGCCAGGCTGAGTCTCCTCGATGCCAATGCCTCCTACACTTCCTCAAAAGTGGGGCATCCCGGGAAGCGAAGACGTCCGTCTCTGGCGCTTCGGCTCCCAGCGTCTGAATCATCCTGGTATACACCTGCGGCGTCACTTCATACTCCGTGAGCTGAACTCCGCGGTCTCCTCTGGAGTTGGCACCCACAGCTTGCACCGCTTGGACGATCGGATTCTCTTCCTCAGCATTCCATTGGGATGATCCGCATGCATAGTCCGTGGACAACCATGTAAGGCATTCCTCATCCTCCCGGACCAGCGTTGGGCGATGGGGAAGGGCTCCAATGGCGTTCCCCACCATGAAGTCATAGCCCATGATCATATCCCAACCTGTAATGTCGGCCGCATAGAAGTTCCCGGATAGAGTACTTCTCTTCGCCACATCAGGGCGGTTCAAGCGCTCATGCTTCCAGAATTCCATACTGATAGTGGCCTCATGGGTCCCACCACCCATAATCTCTCCATTGGCCACCTTCAGGCGTACCACTCTACGGCCCGGCTGCAGGGATTCCTCTTTGAACAACCCTCTCCGGACCAGGCTCACCTGGGCACCCGTATCCACCAAAACATCCACCACCAACAGAAAGTTTTATAGTGATTTCAACACTGTGTTTGTGCCTCTCCTGCTGCTTGCTGCTGGTAGGGTTTCCTGCTGCTTGTTTTTGATGAGTAAAAAGTTTTATTTGCTGATATATAACCAATCCAGGATAGCCCAAACCAGAGATAAGCAAGTAGAAGAGAATCAGGATCAAAGCATGAAGGGCTGCAGTGTAAACAGTGAAAGATGTTAGAATATTCACAGAAACTGCAACTCAGGGCAAATCGGATTGCATATTCACAAAGATAGCGGAAATGCTTTGGAAAAAGAGTTGGAAAACTGCCCCATGGTCACTCAATCTCCATAGTGCCATCTCAGGAGATGTGCACTCTTTGTTTTGGGTCCCATATGTCCTGAGGTGGCAGGGCATGTGGCGATGAGGTCACTGCCATGTCACATGGGATCTTCCTAATTAGCTAGGCTGACCGGGAATTGAACCCAGGACCTCTCAAAAAGAGGTGCCCAACCCCCTAGGGTGCATACCACTAGGATACCACAGAATTCATGAGAAAACATAGATAAATTCATAGGCTCTGCCCTGGAATTGTCAGTTCTCAGTCGACTCAAAAAAAGATGAATTGCCTCACATTGATAGGGGATTAAGGGGTCCACTCCATAACCTGATTTAGTGTTTGGTTCCATAGGTCAAAATGTGTTATCACCACTTTTCGTTAGGCCAATACTAAGATAGAAATGCCTGTGTGCTTAGAGAACCTCTAATACAACTAACGTATACCATAAAGCATTGAAAAAGCACTTTTTCTTACTCCCCCCCTGTGCTGCCGTGGCCACCACTGTCGCACTTTCAGGGAAAAGGGATTTTTCCTTGGCCTTTCCTTGGTTTTCCACATCTACTTTAAAATACCTATAGTTTCCCTCACACAGAAAAATGGGCACTCACCAAGGCTGGCGCCTTTTTGCTGCTTTGTTCGTAACATTTCCTACAGAAAGCTCAGCGCTCATGGCGCTGCCGGGGTTCCTGTGGCTTGGTTGGATTAGTTTCGGAGCATGCCAAAAACATATGCATGTGCATCCCTCCCTCCAAGACGCAGCGCGACACTAACCCAACGCCAGACTCTGTATGGACATCCGCTCTGGTTGTGAAAACCTGCTGGCGACCTGCTGTCCTGATCTTAGGGCGAAGGGAGTCGTCAGGAAATTAAATTGCCCCTTGGTGGGGTTTTGGGTTCTGCTCAGTCTCCTGACTGCTGCTTTTCGGCCCAGAAAGCGGCCTACTCAGCGACGCGTTCGCGAGGATATCTGCAGAGGCAGGAATGGGAGGATTATGGACGAATCCACGCAAGCGCGAAGTGACAACACCTAAATCTGTCAAATGACGGCCTCGAATTTTTCTAAGACAACACACCTGAGCAGAATCCAATTGTGCATCAGAAGCACATTTTTATAAAAATTGTAGTCATCTCTAGATTTTTTAAATCAAGAAATTCGTACGCATAAAAAGGCGGCGCGCAGGAGCGGCTCCTAGCGAAGCGCCGGAAAATAAAGAAATAATGAGTTTATAAACGTATGTCTCACGTAGACTGGAAAATGACGAGACACACATTAATAAAAAAACATACAGAATCCACCCACACTGACAGTAAGAATCAAATATCCAAGAATTCCACGAAAAGTCTTCAATGAATCAGGTATAAACCACAGGTGTGCTCGTCTCGTATGCAGCATGCACATTGCTCGTCTCGTGTCTCCGGGAACAAGTCTTGTAGCAGCGCTAACAAACGATAGAGGGCTAGATTAGAAAGATTGCAGATGATTAGAGGTCAGATCAGGGTGATTAGACATACACACAAGTGCATAGCGACGTTTTTCGCTTGCGCCTCGTTTCACGTTCCCACTTGCTCTCTCTCTCCAGCGGTAGGTAAGGTAGGTAAGCCCAGGTGGGGCCACCCCCTGGTGGAGTTCGTGATCGTGGGTTAGATTTGTGGGAGGTACACTGATTGGAACAGGGTGTTCGCAAACTCGTGCATGCTTGTGCATTGGCACACGCATTAGAGGGTAGGCCACGCGAAATGCGCACGGTAAACCTTGTTTAGGTTATCCAGGGGCTCCTCGGTACGTTCTTTAAGAGAACCTGAGGAGTCTCTTAATGCTTGCTTGCTTGACAGGGCGTGTTTGAGGACAGTGTATTATAATTCACACTGATAAGCGTATAATACGTGGAGTGTGGCTTGGTTCCTCAGCCGCAAACACCCCTACATTGGCCTTTGCTTTACAGGTGGGCAGGTAGGGTGATTGGTGCAGCAGCGTCGCAATTTTTTCTTGCCCTGCTAAACAAGGGCGCTTATCACACAAACAATTGACTGCACCTCCGCCAGAAGTGGCCAGGGCAGTTCGACACCATCGACATCCACGCTGTGCACGCATCAAGAGCACCTCTTCACTCCAAGCCCTAGCAGGGGAAACGCGTTGTGGCGTTCCCTGTTAGGCCACAGTTGCTTAGCAGCGCTGTGTTCTCTTGTCTTCTTCAGGGGAGTGTCATTAGGACTCACGACTTGACCTCCAACAACACCCAGTAGAGCGTGAGTGTAGGAGTGGTTATCCTGAGTGGGGGCTTGAGCCAGTTGCGGAAGTGCTCGCCCACCAGGATGGTGCCACTGTAGGTAGGGTGTGTAGTGTAGTGGTGTCTCCTGTCCCGCGTGCTTTTCCTCGTGGGCAGGGGAGTGCGTTAGCTTTTGGCCTTTAGCAAAAATGGGCCTTTTGTATGCCCTTAGCACACTTGGCTACCCCTCTCCTCTAGTAGGTCGGGCTTTTGCCGTCTTCCCCCAAGGATGGGCGCCAGGACGGAAATTGGGCGCCATAGGAGTGGTACCAGTACCTGACTAGGACCTTCGGTCCGACATCAGCGAAGCCCGGTCTCCGGGAGCCACGCCCGGGAGAGAAGTGAGACACACACAGACATACGTAGCACACTTAGGGGTAAGGTTCAGTCCCTAGCTTTAGTATTGGAGACAAGCGTCTCAGCGAGCCTCAGCAACTCACCAAGGTTGTTCCGAGACAAGTAGTCAGCGAGAACTGAGTTTATGCGTCCCTCAGGTAGAACAAACGCAGAGAAGGGCTCCCAGGTAAACTCTTCGACTCCAAACCCTTCCCAGAGGGTGAGGAAGCGCCAACCCTGGCAATAGCGGTGGCGTAGGACAAACTTCACCAGGTAGAAGCCCTCCTTCGCCATCTCCTCGGCGTTCATGTCGGGGAGTTGCCCTTCAACTTCCATAGGGCTGGCAGCCCCTTGTAGGTCTAGGGCGGCGATTTCCTCGTCGTTCAGCTCCCACTCCTCCCCACAGAGGTCTTCAGGATCATGGTAGCGCTTCAGGTGTTGAGCAGCGCACACCAGGGTCCCCCCTAGACCGGGAGAACACCGCACGGTGATACGGTGTCCATCCACTGATAGAATCTTGTACCGCCCGAAGTATGAGTCATCGCTGGTAGAGCGTGGCGAGGCAGGTAGTCGACTGTGGTGCACCACAACCCAGTCCCCCTCTTGGTAGGTGGCCGGTACTCGGTGCTTGTTCTTCTTGTTCCACTGACGCCCCCCCACTCTCTGGAGCATAGCCTTGGCCTTGTCCACCTTCGCTTTTTGCTCTTTGACCCATTCACCCACAGAAGAATGGGTGTCCTCTGGATAGGGGGCATGTAGGAACCACGCCGGGCGCCCTAGGAATAGCTCACCGGGCGAGTAGCCAGTAGCTGAACTCTCTTGGGAGTTCATCATCAAGGATATGACGGGGAGTAGTCTCACCCAGTCTCTGGTGCGTTCAGTTTTGCACCATATCCTTACATTCTCCTTGAGGACACGGATCTGTCGCTCACATAGGGGGTTGCTCGTGTGCGAGTAGGGGATCCCCGTAGACACCTGGACATTGAGGGATCTCAGGACCCTCTTGTACCAACCGGTATCTGAACGTACTCGTACGTCCTCATCGGAGTTGATCTCCTTGGGCGCCCCATAGACACAAAACCACTCCTCCAGGAGCATCTTGATAGTCTCCTCCCCGGTAATGTGCTTGGTACATGGGAACACCCTGGTAAACCTGGTCAACCCACAGGTTACCACGAGGGCGAAGTCATAGCCCCCTAACTTCGGCATCTCCGTGTAGTCCACGTATAGAACACTGTTAGCACAGTGAGGGATGGGCAGGGTCGAGTAGAGACCTCTGTCCCTGATATCCCCTGGTTTACAGGACCTGCACGGGCACTTGTCCACGATAGGCTGGAGGGTTTTCCGCAGTTGGTCGTCAGTCCACGTAGTGTGGAACCACTGCTTGAACAGCCTCAGGGTACGGTCAGCACCCACATGACCGCTGGACCCATGAGTCCACTTCAGCAGCGCTGAGACTCTGTAACAAGGCACCAGGATGCGGTCCTCGTGCCAGAGGTAGCTGTTGTCCCTCTTCCACTGATCTTGGTTGACCAGGAGGGGTTCAAGGCGTTTCTCCAGGCGCTTGTAGATGTCCCCAAACTCCTTCAGGTACTCCGACTGTTGGAGTCCATCCAAGGGGCGTATCATCGTCATGTTGAGGTCCAAGTGGACGTCCATAGCCAGCGCTTCAGACCGGGCACCAATCAGGGCGTCGAAGTTGTTGCGGCTGATGTAGTCTGCACACTCGATCTTCACTCCCTGGATATTGTGTACCGTCAGCTGTAATTGACTGAGGTAGGTCCACCAGCGCCGTAGCTTGGCATTCTCAGGTGGGGCGCCCTTCTGGAAACTGCGGACCGGTTCTTGGTCGCACAGCCAGACCACAGGGTTACTCCCCAACAGTCGTGCTTGTGAGGATAGCACTAGCATACTCGCGAGCAATTCCTGCTCATAGGTGGAGTAGTTCCCCCTGGCCTGGTTCCATTTCCAGTTCCAGTGGCCCAGAGGTACTAGGACCCACTTGTCGTCAGGGTAGCTGTGCTTGAGGGTTCCATCTCGGTTGAGACCCTCCGTCCCCCATTGGGAAATGGCCGAGTCGAACTCCTCCTTCTCTAGTCCTTGCCATTGGAACAACGTTCCACCACCGCCCACATTGCTGGCGTCGGTCACCAGGAGAATCCCCCCTTGTGCCCTAGGCACGCCCAAGCACTTAGCGTTGGCCACCTTGTCTTTGAGCTCGTCAAACGCTTGTTGCTCTTGTGGGCCCCAGCGCCAAGTAGTACTCTTCTTGATCAAGTCCGTCAGAATGGCGCTGGTGTAGGTGAAGTTTTGGATATGGCGGCGATAGAAGTTGCACGCCCCAATGAAACTGCGTACATCATGAAGTCCTTTCTTGGGGTCTTCGTGTCGTACCTTAGCATCCATCAGGGGTTTGGCCTTAGAGGCCGCTCGGGTCCACCAACAATAGCCAACGTCAAACCCGAGGTACTGCATGGTCTCCTGCATGAACTCACACTTCTCCAGCTTGAGTCGTGTGTGGTTCTCCTGGCAGACCGCAAAAAACTCACCCAAGAGGATTAGGTGGTCCTCCTGGGTATTGGTCCCGAGGCATACTTCGTCGATGTGAGCTTCCATCTTGGCCCCACAGGATATAAGCTCCTGCACCTTACGTCTCCTTCGTAGGATGGACGAGACCTTGTTCATCAGCTCTTGGAATAGAGCGGGTGCGTTGGCCACGCCAAATGGCATGACCTTCCACTTGAACACCCTCTCCTGAGGGGTGATGAAGGCCAGTAGCTCCTGAGCGTTGGGCGTCAGGTCCACTTGCCAGAATCCGCTCCTCTTGTCCATCTTGGTCTTGTAGCGACAGGAGGCTATCTTCTCAAGGGTAGACTCCATATTAGGAATGGACCCTGAGTGGTTCAGCGTTTTCTTGTTCAGCTCTCCGTAGTCCACTACCAGCCGTTTGGCTGTAGACCCAGGCTTAGCCGCCAGGAAACAGGGGCTGCAGTGTAGGGGGTAGTCCCCGTCCTTGTACTCCAGGAATAGGCCAGCGTCGATACATTCTTGTATCTGTCGCTCGATCTCGTCGGCCTGCTCTTTAGGAGCTGGATAGGGTCTCCTCCGGATCTTCTGACCCACGAACTCGGGTTTCAGCTTGAGGTCCATCTGTACCAGCTTGTCACATGAGGCGGGAGGGGTCAGTTCTCCGAACACCCCCAGATAGGTCCTTATAAGCTTCTGCACCCGCGGGTCCAATAGCTTGATCTTGTCCTCCATGTCCTCGTCAGAGTGTAAGTTGCTTGCCCCCTGAGTAATAGACGTCGGGAGGTGATCCTCCACCGACTCTTCGCCCTTGGTAGTGTCCTTCAACCCTTGGTAGGCATATAGGGGGTCTTGTTCAACCATCTCCGATGGACGATGGCAAAATAGGCACGCTCCAGGGGGTTCACATACACATTCCTCCGAGAGGTCGTCTTCCTCTGGGGTCCTCACATGGGCGCCCCACAAGCTCTTCATGAGCTTAAGATCTACCTCCCTTTGTCAGGTGGTGATCTTCTGTTCAAGGTCCTCCTTCGATTGGGATAGATCTCCCATACGTCCTTGCTTCAGTGGCCATGAGCTACGCGTAGGCTTAGCGTAGCATAGCTTTTTCGCCACCAACTTCCTCTTGGAGTCCACATACTCCCTTAGCCTGGATCGAGGGTCCAGCTCTTCGTCCACGGGGTCTTCCACCCTCATGGAAAGTAGGGGCTTCAGTGGGGCGACGTACTCGGCGTTCTCCACTTCCTCCACACAGGTCTGCACGAAGAAGGCAACGTGCTCAGTTCGTCATGTGAGTGGATAGAGCTAGGTAGCTCGGATAGTCCACATTCAGAGACTCTATCAGGAACAGGTACATGGCAGGGTGAGTTGGGGGCGTTGGTGTCAGTCACGACATACTCATCCCCTCCGGGTATGGTCTCAATAGCATCTTGAGGTCGTAGTCGATCCTTCAAGTCACCAAAGGCGAGTCCATCGCTTTCTCGTTGTATAGCGAGGACGAGAGTTGAGTCCAGATCCTCCCAGGGGATGGAGGTAAGACCTCTGTCCACAACGCTGAACATACTCCCCCATCCGGGTTTCCCAATAGGTGTCTTACGCCCCAGAGGCACGTAGGTGGCCTAATCAGGTAACCGAACAGAGCTGATAGTCAGCCTGTCCAGGAGGTTTCGCCAGTACTCGTTGCCCCCATGGGCTCCCAAATCGGGGGAACAAAGGACCATACGGGAACGTTCCAAGGCCACCTTCGTCAGGACCTTCCCCAGTTCACTGAACCTGGGGTTCCCGTAGGCCATCCCGAAAGGGGGCGAGTAAAATTTGTAGCTGCAGTTCTTCCTCTTGCTGCAGTAAAGGTCCAGTACATGCTGCTTGTCGCTGGCGAACAGCTCCACATTCAGGTCTTCTCTAGAGTAACCCAACTCCTTCAGACCTTGGCCTAGGACTTCCCCCAATAATTGATAGTCCTCAGTTTTGGAGGCCGCCATCATGTTCGAAGGCTCCCCCTTTGATAGCCTCAGGTAGCTCAAGGTATGTTCCGACTGCTCCAGTGGCACAGACTCCCTGCCACTCCCGTGGTCCACTTAGAGGAGGTAGGGCGCTTGCAGCGTCAGGGATTGTATCTGGGAGTGCTGCACGAAGAAGTCAGTCCCCAATACAAAGTCGAAGGCCTCAGTGTCCATCACATAGAACCGATGGGCGATAGTCCGGGAGCCCATAGGTACCTCCACTTCATAGTCCCCGCAGCTGTGCACCACATGTCCATCCCCCATTCGTATAGCCGCGGTGGTCATGGTGTTCTTCAGGCTCCCACAAGGTAACATTTTCTTGGCCACTATAGATATGGTGGCACCAGTATCCAATACCCCCAGGTATTTGCGTCCCCCTAGTCGGATACGTACCCAAAACACCAGGTTCTGGGTGCCACCGGAGCGCCCCTGTCAGAACTCCGCGGGACAGGTCACCTCGAACCCCTTGTTCCGCAGCTTGCGGGCCATCCTCATGAAACAGCCTCTCTTCTTAGCGTTTCCGTCATCACCACCTTCGTGCTCCCGCTCGGCCCCTTGTTCTTTCGAGGCCTGCGTCTGTGAGCGTGTGGTAGGACCAGACTGCCCTCCAGAGGGCTCGGAGTTCCCCCCTGGATTAGGGTTGGGGTTGCCTCCGTTCTTGTCCGTGTTCTTGTTGTCCTTGTCTGGCTGGCGGTTAGCGCCTCTTCCTCGTCCACCTTGACTCTCGTCTTGCCCTTGTGCACGTCCTTTCGACTTGCCCTTGCCGGAGTCGTTGCCTTTGCCTTTGCCTCCACCTTTACCTGAGCCTTTGCCAGGATCCTCACCCTTAAGCTTCGCCGATAGGCGTTGCTTGTGGTAGCACTCATCCTCGTAGGGCTTCCTCCTCCCACAGAAGGCACAAGTGATGGTGCACCTGTAATGATCCGGCATCTTAGGCTTGGCGCCGGTGTTCTTCTCCTGCTGTTTCCCCTGGACTACAAAGCATTCTCGCTGCTCGCAGTCAGGGGCGTGCTGCAGGTGTCCCTGCTCTTCTCTGGCATCACACCAGAAGAGTTTCTTGACGTTTTCCATGAGACGGGCGTGGGCGTGTTTGGGGGTAGTCCCCTGTCCAGGTCTGGATCCTTGGTACTCTTTGCCATGGCTTCCAGAGCCTCCACCTCCAGGACGGTAGTTGTTCAGGTGCTGGTCGCTTTCTTTCTCCAGCGCCAGCTCCAGGAGTAGCACACATAGATCCTCGTAGCGGAGGGATCTAGCCTTGCGCTCTGCCGTCCAACGGCACTCGTCCCACAGCTCTCGAGGGAGCTTAGCCACCAACCAGAAAAGCAGGTTGTCGCTGCTGTAGGAACCGGGCGTCAATCGTCCAGCCCAGTGATCCAGGTCAGCCAACAGCTCAGAGGTCCTGCCAGGTTTGGGGTTGTAGGGCAGCAGGGGCAGGTTCTGGATCTCGGCCCTGATGAAGAGGTCGGTTTCATAGGTTGGGTACTGCCTCTCCAAGGCAACCAACACATCAGCAAAGGTGGCGGAATTAGTCACAATCTGTCTGACCTGCTTCTCCAGGTACCTGGTCTTGCAGCACTGCAGGAGCAGATCGCACTTGACCCGTCCACTAGCGTGGGTTTGGCCAGTCAATCGGAGAAACCGGCCAAAATTCTCAGCAAACTTGCTGAGGTCCTTGCCTGTGAATTCAGGCAGGTTCACCACCTTAGCCTCCTGAGACCTGCGTCCCTCAGGGTGTCGGGTCTTCCTCTTCTTCTTCTTCTTCTTCCCACTTGCGTTCTCTGGGTCCTCTGGGTCGTCGTCCTCCGAGGGCGAAGCAGAAGTCATCGACGGCGGCTCATCATCGGAGGGGTCTCCGCCTAGATCACTAGAGCCATAGGGCTCCATGTCAACCGTTGCCCTCAAGGCTGTCAGCCCCAGCCTGTCCAGCTCGGCTCCCGTAGAATTCGTCACGTGGCTGTAGGGCGGCTGGGCCGTTCTCGGTACGAAAGGGCTTCTGGGTATCGCTGCAGGGCTCGGCATCGGTCGGCTCCTCAGGCTCCCCAGGGTGTTTGTCGGCCCTGCCACCAGCTGGTTGGCCTGTACTCGATAGAGTGACACTCCCACAGTGGTAGGTGACGCTTGGGGCGGTATCATCAGGGGCTCCAGTTTATCTCGAATCTCTTGAGTGAGGTCGCCCACAATTTTAGAGGTGGCTCCTCGCAGCACCTCGTTGATCTCCAACCGTGTCAGGGACCTGTTGGAGGATCTCCCTGATCCTCTACTTCTTCCTCCAAGAGACTCAGGTACTCTCCTCAACCCACTCAAGGTCGCATACCCAGGAGCATCCACATAGGCTCCCGTAGCGGGTAGAGGATGGTGATAGTCAGCCGCATACCATCGCGGCGCAGAACTGGAGATCACCGGCTCACTGGCAGTAGTTGCCACAGGGAACGCAGTGGTAGGTGGGCCCATACCATAGGCAGGGTAGGTAGGCATACCAGTAAAGCCTGTGCCCTCAGCCATAGGCGGGTGGTTATGGGTGTCGATGTTGCAGCGGCTGGATCTGGAATGGAGAGTGTGGTGGTTATAGGAGAGGGTGATGCGTGGAGGCCAGAAGCGCTTGGTGCGCCCTCGAAGGTAGGATTATTCGTCGGGTCTTGCCCTTGGTCTGCTCCTTCGTCTGCTTCGTCTCCAGCTTCCTTCTCTCTCTCTCTCTCCTTCTCTTCACAGGTTGAGTGTGCACCTCCTTGACTGAGAGGCCCCAGAAGGCCGACCGGAGTCCTTCCAGCGAATCTTCCGCCATGTCCACTGGCCCATGTAAGGGCTCCGAAGGTACAGCGCTAGGTCCAGGTCCAGGTTCACCAGTTGCTGGCAGTGCTGGTACCTCAGGCGCTGTCTGCACGTCGGTGTCCTCTTTCTTTGTGTCCATCTTTCTTTGCCCTTCTGCTTATACATGACTGATCTCGGAGCACTGGTTGTACGGCACGGGGTTGCTGCCGGTACGCAGAGACAGTCTGCCTCTTGCTACCAGAAACATTTATAGTGATTTCAAAACTGTGTTTGTGCCTCTCCTGCTGCTTGCTGCTGGTGTAGGGTTTCCTGCTGCTTGTTTCTGATGAGTAAAATGTTATATTTGCTGATATACAACCAATCCAGGATAGCCCAAGCCAGAGATAAGCAAGTAGAAGAGAATCAGGATCAAAGCATGAAAGGCTGCAGTGTAAACAGTGAAAGATGTTAGAATATACACAGAAACTGCAACTCAGGGCAAATCAGATTGCATATTCACAAAGATAGCTGAAATGTTTTGGAAAAAGACTTGGAAAACTGCCCCATGGTCACTCAATCTCCATACTGCCATCTCAGGAGATGTGCACTCTTTGTTTTGGGTCCCATATGTGCTGAGGTTGCAGGGCATGTGGCGATGAGGTCACTGCCATGTCACATGGGATCTTCCTACTTAGCTAGGCTGACCGGGAATTGAACCCGGGACCTCTCAAAAAGAGGTACCCTGCCCCATAGGGTGCATACCACTAGGATAGCTAAGAATTCATGAGAAAACATAGATAAAATCGTAGGCTCTGCCCTGGATATGTCAGTTCTCAGTCGACTCAGGAAAAGATGAATTGCCTCACATTGATAGGAGATTAAGGGGTCCACTCCATAACGTGATTTAGTGTTTGGTTCCATAGGTCAAAATGTGTTATCAACACTTTTGGTTAGGCCAATAATAAGATAGAAATGGCTGTGTGCTTAGAGCACCTCTAATACAACTAAAGTATACCCTAAAGCATTGAAAAAGCACCTTTTGTTACTCCAACTCCTCTTGTCCGCACCGTACACGCACCTTCAAGTGCAACTGCCGCTCGTCACCATGCGGTGTATGGACTACTCTCACGGCATGCAACTCTAGCACATCCGGGTGCATCAGGACTTCGAGGGTATGGTCACGGATGGTGTAGATCCTGGGCTGGTCCTGCCTGTCCACGGGGCTCTCCGTGGTCGCTCCCTCTTTCTTGCCACGTCCCTTGCCCACATACACTTCCCTTGGCAGGGCGCTCCAGGGGTTGGGAATGATGAAATTCAGTGGTTTTGGCTCTTCTGGAGCCTTCTTTGGCACCCGATGTGCCTTCGCTTTCTCTCGGATTCCACTGATTTTCGGAGGAGAGACCTCCGAGGTCCCACTCCCGTGGGGGCTCCTCTAGACGTGGCCTGCCGCAGCTCCCTCCTGCTGCGATCCGCTCAGACTTTGTCCACGACGTTGCTGGGCCTTGAGTTCCTCCAACGTCCTCAAAATGTCCTCGGCAACCTCCTCGATCGACCTCACGCGTCGGTCTGGGCCGGGTCGTCCACCATAGCCTTTTCCTCCGCCTTTCTGTTGGCCCTTTCGTTGGCCCTTTCCACCGTCTCCGCCCTTTGCCTTCCAATCGGCAATTCGTTGCTCCTTGGGCTTCTTGTCGGGATGGGCGGCGAAGTAGGCCTTCTTGTCCTCCTCATATACCTTGCAATGCCGGTGGTCATGTGCATGGTTGTTCCCCTTGCCGTAGCAGACCCAGCAAGCGTCGTGCTGTCATCTGTACTCGCGGAACGAGAGCGGCGGGTTCCCGATCCTCCGCGGTTCCTTGCGGATCTTGGTCCTTGGGTCCAGGTGGTTCGACCTGGACCTGTGGTGCCCATGCTCCTTCATATTGTGCGCTACGAACGCAAAGAAGTGGGCTTCTTCATGATCCTCTCGGGTGGTCGCGGTCCAGAGATCTTGGCCGCTTCCACTCCCTTCCTCCGCGGTGCCGACCGTGTCCCCCTTGACCTCTCGGTGCTGGCGATCTTCCCAATGACCTCGATGTCCATGGCCCTGTCGATCCTGCACGTGGGCCTGGTTCTTGGCGTTGAGCTTCAGCTCCACCGTGATGTACTTGACGATCTCGTCTAGGCTCATGTGGGCGAAAATGACCTGCATCCCCAGCGGCTCTCCGCGCCTCCACTCCGCGTTGTTGAGGCGCATCAGCCTTTGCCCCATGTTTAAAATGATAAAATGCTCCGGTTTGCTTTAACACAAACCGTGCTCTATGCCCTCCGTGAGTATCAACGAAGCAAATGCAAATGCAAAGGCAGCCTCAGTCCAATATCCACGGGCTTGAACGAACTCTGAGTGTCTACTGGTGTCGCCGAATACCTCTACGTAGACGGCGTTCTTCAACCCCAACATTCGGATGGGCTCGCCGAGGTTTCGCCGGAAAAACTCCATTATTCCGGCGTGGGTGTCCTTCGATGCCATGATCCGTACGGCCACGTGTTCCTTTGCTCTCTTCTTTTCCTCGTCCTCCACTCTCCTCTTCCAGTGGCCGGGGAGGACGTCCTTCAGCAGGTGTCGGATCTCGCTGGACTCGTTCCAGTCCTCCACCAGCTTGAGGCTTCTTCGATACTTGCGGATATACCGATTCCATTCCCGGACCCGCAACTCCCCGCGCTCCAGCGGCAGCAGAATGGACAACAAATCCTCCAACTTCTGGTTAGGGGCGTCTACTCGCTCCTCCTCCTCCAGCCACTGGAGGCAGGCCTGCTCCGTCTGGATCAGTCCCTCGCGGATCTGATCCCTGAGCTCCTCCTTCAGGTCCTGCGCCAGCCTGTGTGGGAATTTCCGACATACCCACTTGTCCCTTGGCGCTCCTTTCATCTCGCCGACGACCTCCTCGGCGAAGTCCTCCCAATCCAGGATGAAGTCATCCAGGTTGCAGGGGTTGCCATTGTAGTAGGGGACTCCGACGTCCGCAGCCACCACTCCACCGAGACGGATACCACCTGTGGCCGGGAGGTGTGAGTACACTCCCCGTACATCCCTCTCCTCCATGGAGTGCGGTCCAGTTGGGCCTGAACCCATGGGGTTTGGGATGCGGGAAGGACTTGCCCCACCGGCTGTCCATATCCCCGTAGTGGGGTTCTTCACTTACAGGTTTCCGCCTGGATGGCCTCGACCATGTCCGTCGGCCCTTCCCATGGTTCACCCCTGCATGGTCTGGATCTCATCTTCCGCATAAACTGCATGGGCAGTTGTAGTGGTCGGTGGATCCTGGGCGGCATGGGACATCTGTACCGTCAGGCTCCTCAGGTCCGTGGGTGCTTGCTCTTCCTGCATGGACCCAGCCGGTGCCGTGTGCTCCCCGAGCAGTATGGATTCGCTGAACATGGGAACAAACGGCAGCGCACCCGGGTCTACACGTGGAGGCGCGTAAGGTGCCTCTGCAGGGCCGCCCATAGGTTTCTCCATGGTGCTCCTGAGGGTCCCAACCCGCTCCACCAGCTCTGCTGTTGCCGGCCTTGCCGGGAGCTCCGGACCCGAGGGGAGGGGTTGTAACTCTTCTAGCCTTTTCAGGCGTCCCGACATGTCTTCCACCAGGTGGAGGAGGCTGTCCACCACTCGCTGCTGCTTCTGCAGGGCCATCTCCAGCTTCTCCCGGTACGTGTCCCGCTCCGCTCGCAGCTCCGCCATGTCTCTCTCTGCTTCCGACTGGTCATCCAGGATCCCCGCAATGTCCTCCTCTAGGCCGTCCTTCTGGTTGTCCAGGCGGTGGAGGTGCTGCACGATGGCATCCATCCCCATCTTCGGGTACTTGCCGATGAGGAAGGATACGTGCTCGCAGTGGCACTCAACGTGCTTTCCACCTGATCCGGCGCATCCCACGGTTCCCGGCGCCTCGGACTCCTTGGCCATGGGTGTGTCGCCCATGTTATCCCGCTTTGGCTCCGTGTGCCGGGCCACAGGCGCCGTTCTGGCTCTGGTAGGCCTCTCCAACGCCTCGGCGTCATGCTCCAGGCTGGGTTCATGGGCCGTGTGCGCCCTTGTGGGTGGTATGGCCATCTCCTCCGACTCTGAAGGGAAAGCGGTCCGATAGCCATCGGAATGCCCCTCGGAATCTGCAGCTGACCAAAACCTGACCGCGCTGGGATCCGTCTCCATCGCCCTGGCTTCTGCCGCGGGTTTTGGGCACCCGCGCTTCTGGTAACGCCGGGCCCTGCCGTTGCTGCCAGTCTCCTCCAACTCCTCCGCAGCGGAGTGGAGATTGCAAGCCTTGCGGCGTTGCCTTTCACACATGGAGGCCAGGTCCTCCATGTCTAGCCTATGTCTGTTAACCACGCAACTGAATTGTGTGTTTTAAGAACGGTCCGGAGTCCTGATGTCACATTGCTGCAGCCTCCAATTTTTGAGACCATTTTGTTGATATTGTTATTGTTAGTGATTTGTCAATGTTGGTGGTTTTGCTGTGTTTGTCCGTGGTAGAGTTTTTTTGTAGCATTTTGCATTATCCGTTGGTGGGTTCTGCATTTGGTTTTTTTTGCCATGCCTGGAACTACCCCCCCCCCCGAATTGGAACAACCCAAGAACCCTTAAAGACAACAGCTTGCAGGCTGAAAAGTATTGGCACATCTATGATTCTGGGTCGTGTGATTTATCGAGGGAGTCATTTGCCATTTTGTATCACATAGATATTGTATGCCTCTGGGGTACTGTGGTACATGAGTTCGGCTGCCTCTGTCTATGGGAAAAAAAAAAATTCTTTTCATTTTTGGAAATGAATGACTTAGAACTTGTTTTCCTTGAAACTTATCCAAGTTTTCCTTCAAATAACCCAAAAATGTACCCCAAAGGCGACCACACAAGGCGACGGCAACATACTCAACATTCGACGAAATCACGGGAGTGATTTCGAAACGGTCCCTTTAATGTCCTAAGAAGATATGAACAAAGGGGGACATATAACAATGAAATATGAGCAAAACAATGCATATTTACAACATGATCATGGGTCTCCCCCCAACGCGTGGTGCCGGTGCACCGACGCGTTTGGAAACCAAATCAGCATATGCATGCAAAGCCCTACTGATGGGCTGTGATTTGGTGTACTTAACTTCAGGATTCAAGACACCTACAATTTTAAAAAAAAACGTGAACATGGCATACTTGCGCCAAAAAAACTGGCACGGAACGGCGTCGCGATAGTGCCGTAACATCCGCTTATGTCTAAAACTGATATAGAATTAATCTTATCAATAAAACTGATTGAATTCTCTTAAAAATGGTCAGAAATCGACAATTTCTGGATCGGCGCGCGCGATCTCAGGACTGGCTGTCGCCGACCCAAACTCAGTTTTATAGCACAGAAAATGGTGAAAACACCATCAGTGTAAAACTACGGAAATTCCTGATTGACTGATACCAACACTGTCCAAAACAGTGCTGAGATAGCCGATGCCAGTTTGTACACATATATCAGGAAAATACACTGAAAAAAGCGAAAATATAGGTTGCACGAAAACCTTACACTCCCCTCCCAAGTCCTGAGACACATCTCAGGCTGAAAAGCACAAAAAAGGTGCAGTGCAACAACAAAATTGGGTGGGAAAAATGCAAAGCATTTGGGTCTGGTGTTAACCACGCAACTGAATTGCTCCACGGGTTAACACTCCCCTCCCAAGCTCAGAAACACCCACAGAAAATGGGTGCTTCTGTGGCTGAATCTATGAAGATAAGCCGAGGAGCAATAAAAAAACACAGATTTTTACTTTGATCCCGGACCTGGGATTTTAGGAGGCACCGCTGGGTTCCGGTACCCGCATGTAATGTACATGTCTACACACACACCACTCATGGCACTCACAAGTGCCTCACACATAGGGTCCTCTGACCCCCAGGCTCAATCACAGTAAAATTTCTGCACAGAATTTAAAATGAAAAATACAGGAAAAAAATAGTGAACAAACAAAAAATAAAAAAATGCACTTCTGAGATGTCCTGACCCTAAAACCAAAGACAACACAAAGCAAATCAGAAAAATTCACAGCTTGTAAAATCATCCACTGATCATATAAGATAATATAGAAATAACCAATAAGACCATTTCTCATGGCCCATAGTTATTATGATTGCAATTAAGGTCACCAATCTTCTTGGCCCATACCATGAATTATTTCTTCTGAAATCTTCATATTTTTGACTTCCAATTTGACCACTTCGTAATCTGCAGGATGTGGGCAGCGCTGTCCTCCTTGCTGGAGGTTGAGAACTCACCAATGATCATGATATAATCTTGAGAACCATCCAAAGGTCCATGGCACTTGTCCATGGCACCCAACTGGAGTAATCAATCTTGAGAACCATCCAAAGGTCCATGGCACTTTGTCCATGGCACCCAACTGGAGTAATCAATTTAAAAATATCACGTCGCACACACCATTGGGATAATCGCGCTGCAGCTTGTTCTTCAGCGCTACGCAGTCCCAGCGCGATGGTGAAGGTATCCTTGGTCGTCAATGTCCTTGTAATAGGGCTCAAAATAGTCAAATGGTCCTCAAATGGTGTAGGCACCAAGGACCTTCTTGAACATGATTTTGGGGTTTACCAATTGCTCCATAGATCTCGTCGACGATGTTTGCGTCGTCGTGGTCGTCGTCTTCAACGTCGTCGTCGTCGTCGTCGTCGTCGTTGAGGGCGTTTCGAAATTCTTTTCATTTTTGGAAATGAATGACTTAGAACTTGTTTTCGTTGAAACTTATTCAAGTTTTCCTTCAAATAACCCAAAAATGTACCCCAAAGGCGACCACACAAGGCGACGGCAACATACTCAACATTCGACGAAATCACGGGAGTGATTTCGAAACGGTCCCTTTCATGTCCTAAGAAGATATGAACAAAGGGGGACATATAACAATGAAATATGAGCAAAACAATGCATATTTACAACATGATCATGGGTCTCCCCCCAACACGTGGTGCCGGTGCACCGACGCGTTTGGAAACCAAATCAGCATATGCGTGCAAAGCCCTACTAATGGGCTGTGATTTGGTGTACTTAACTTCAGGATTCAAGACACCTACAATTTTATAAAAAATCGTGAACATGGCATACTTGCGCCAAAAAAACTGGCACGGAACGGCGTCGCGATAGTGCCGTAACATCCGCTTATGTCTAAAACTGATATAGAATTAATCTTATCAATAAAACTGATTGAATTCTCTTAAAAATCGTCAGAAATCGACAATTTCTGGATCGGCGCGCGCGATCTCAGGACTGGCCGTCGCCGACCCAAACTCAGTTTTATAGCACAGAAAATGGTAAAAACACCATCAGTGTAAAACTACAGAAATTCCTGATTGAGGGATACCAACACTGTCCAAAACAGTGCTGAGATAGCCGATGCCAGTTTGTACACATATATCAGGAAAATACACTGAAAAAAGCGAAAATATAGGTTGCACGAAAACCTTACAATGTCCCACAAGGGCTCTCCGTCCTGAGCATCTTCGCTCTTCTGGGGCTTCCAAGTCCGGCGTCAACTCCACGGACTCGACGATCTGCACCCGGGGCGTCCTTGGGCAGGGCTCATGAGGGCCCAAGTCCCCAGTGTTACCATAAAGAAGGTCCCTACCAGGATGGGCCCCTGGTGTACCCCTTCCACCATTTCTTGTCACTCCTATGGTCTTGCTTCTCACCAGGTTCTGCATGATCTTGCCCTATCCTGCACAATTTCCCACAAAAAATAGTAAAATATGGCTCCTTCACACAAATCCTGATCCCTTGCAATAGCCAGCTCCCAAGGACAATAGCTCCAATCCAAAAAATCCACACTGAGGGCTTCCAGGGATGTTTGAGGTCCCGCGTTGACACTCCACAACTCCCTTCAACACGCCGGTCGTCTCACGGTGCACACGGAGACACGGGCGTTGGGCATGTACATAGAATTGCACCAAAAGAATAAAGGAGAAGGAAGCCCTGAAATTGGCATATGAACACAAATCAACCAAAGTTGGGGAAAGATGGAAACATACACAATCACAGCCATAGACCCCTCATTCCCTGGACTCATGACCTTCCCTTGACTCACCAACATAATGCCCTGAACCCAGTCAAATAAGATGGCTCAATGCCATGTGTCAAAGGTCACTACACAAACCCCAAAAATGTGTTCCCTCCTAAGCCTCTAAATCTTAGCCCAAAAAGGGAGGTGGTGTGTCATGGCCTAGAGTGGCACTCAGGACCATGCCCTACCCTGACATAACTTTAGTTGGACTTGGAGTCGATTGGGCTTGGAGAATTGCCCCATGAAGTTGACCTCACAACATAGCAAAAATAGGCAAATCACACCATAGTGCCCAAGATTCAATTATATACTCAAATATACATACGGCAAATATTCAAATGCTCCACGCATGTGTCAAACCGGAGAGTAATATACCACGGTGATATAGAACAAAGGTCCATGCCCAAGAGTATTCCAACATTGGCTCCCAAACCCCTCTGGATATATGCATGCTATGCTTCACAAGTCAACTCACGAATTTGAGACCTAATTTTGTGAGGCCTTGTGTGCCACGCCAAAATGACCACGTGATCCGGCATATGGTGAGGTGCAACAGCGAAGCATATGCCAACATATAAGCAACATACCATAGTTCACGGATCTGTAGGCATTTTACTGTTAGCCAACCAGTTGAGCACATAAAATACAAAAATGAGCATAAAATGAGGTCAAAAACATGCAAATATTGCAAAATTCAAAGTAATCACGATAGTATATAACTTCGCTCACCCATGGTTTCAACATATGATTCTAAACCAAATTGCTTCGGACCATTTGCAAACAATCCCCCCACTTGGATCCCCACATGGACGCAAAGGGACACATTCGAACCTCCCCCCGACACGCACCATGAAAATGGGAAAATTGCTAGTGGCGCTTGTGGGTCGTCCCGTAAGCCTTCCCACATGCACTATGGGTGCGGTAGACTTAGTCTAGCGCTATGGAGCTCACCATTCGTACATGGGCAAAGCCCTTGCCACGTATGACTCCACATGTCTTCCTACAAACGGAGATATATAACATGGGCGTGAGTATAGCGAGGCACATACCATACATATAACACATACCCTCAAAAGGTGGCTCCCACCATGGTATGCCATGCCCCTCCATGGACATAACTTCACGTTATAAATAGGTAGGAACCTGAGAAAAGTTTCTATGCAACACCATCACTCATGCGGTACACTCAAATGTCGCACTAAAATATTCGGTTGCATGGTCCAAGAGTTATAAATCATTTTCTACCCTCTTGACCATTATCCCTTGCTACAACTGGCATGTGTACACAGCAAATGCGTTCGACGCTTTCTAAATCAAGTTGAGACCAAGGCGATTCCAGCCCATATCCCAAAATTGAAATTCCTCGCAATGCGCCGGAGATATGATTCTTCAAAGTGGCCTCACGAATCCATTTTGTTTCGCCCATATCCCCAAGAAAAATGAAGGAGACAACAAAAGGAAGGTTGATTCCCGATCGGGGAAAAATGTAGGACCACTCGAACTTCATCATATCCAGTGCGGCGACCTCAAAACCGAAAATCTGATTCTGAATGTCTGAAAAAATTGGATTAATTTTGCGAGCGTATAACATTAAAATTGCGGAAGCAACGAACCCTTTTCTGATGAAATCTGACCCTTCATCGGGGTTTCCGCTAAAATATCTGGAAATGACAGTTAACTAATCGGTTACCGCAAAATTGCGAGCCAACTGACAGTCGCCAATACATTGACAATCAGAACGGATAGCTGAAAAATTACGGAAACAATATGATAAAAAAACCCTGTTGATTCCTGATATTTTGATATATAAATCTCAGCCGGCGGCGCCTCGGTATTGAAAATGGCCGCTCATAGCTGGAATGGCCAAACCTATCACACTATCACATCAGGTTAGGTCAGGTGGATGGGAGAGTATAATGTCAGCCCATGGCGGCTCGCCGGCCCATAGATACACACCCCAAGTGACCCAAAGATGGCCACGGGGGTCCGAACTGGTTTCATTAGCAATGCTCAACCAGTCTGCCTGAACTTTCTCAACGAGGCGCTTGGCCTCTTTTCAACCAGCCTGAATGTTGTCAAAAAATGCTGATGCATCCTTACATTCCCGTGGATGATCGTACCGGAGGTTCCAGCAACAGTTGTTACGACCAAGGACAAGCTGATTGGACGAGTACCAATGGTTAAGTTCTGTGTTGTGGTACCAGCGGAGCAGGGCAAAAAGGATCTGAAGCCATCCTGTCACTGGCGAGTTCCTTAAGCAGCATATTGATGATGCGTTTCCCTCCTCGTTCAGCCGGCAAAGCCCTGTGCTGGTGGACCTCACATCGAGGATGATGAATTTCTAACCTAGCACAAAGGGTTGTCCACCACTCAGAAATATATGCACTGCCTGAATCAGTTAAAATCTCGGAGGGAACATCCCAGCACCCCATCCATGTCTGGGCAGACCATTTGGCAGCCGCCTTGCCAGTCGTGGCATTCAGGTTGCAAGGCAAGACATGAATGTACCCTGAGTGTCTAGATTGAACTAATAACACACCATGGAATTTATGATTGGTGCAATGGCATTCCTCTCCGTCCAGATCTCCGAGGTATAAGAAATCAGTGGTGACTCGGTCAAAAAGTCGGTCGGGCAAGCGATGCGGCCTCAGATAGCCCTTAGGCTTGGCCGTAGTAGGCACCGCCACTGCGCATTGGGCACATGATGAGGCCACTTTCATGCAGTGGGTGTGCAATCGAGCTCCAAAGAGATGATGTTGAATTGATTTCCAGAGTTTGGCACCATGGGAGCGAGGAGTCTGCCATTTGTGCCACCAATTAAAGACTCGTGACAACAATCTGTCAGGCACGCACAACGTCGCGGTTTTTTCGCTGTCCAAAGAAATCGGAGTAAATTCCGTCCTGAAATGCTGGCTTTGATGTCAATGTTCATAGATTTCTTGAAACATGTTGTCAGATTTATATTCTTTTGACCAATCCTTGGTGATCAGTGAGTCGTTGGGGAGCTTCTTGGCAGGTGCCACAGGTTTTCCCCCCGATGGGTGGACACATCTGAATCGAACCATCAGATTTTGTCGTTTAACGAACCAGTCGGCGCATTATCCAGGTTTAACTACTCTGAGGGTGTCAACACGCACTGCAGAGCATTGGACGTGGGAATGTGGTGGGTGATCCTCCACAGTGATATCGTGGCGGCGCAATTGACCCTGCCGGACTGAACACTGGAGACAGTGGCGCTTAACCGACTGCCGTTCCTCAGAATCCGAGTGAATTACTAACTAAGGTTCGGAATTGGTTTTGCCAATTAATTGGATAATCGGATTAATTGGATTAATTGGGTCTAATGTGACCAATAATCGGTAAAACTGATTATTTTCAAAACTGGTATAAACCAATTAATCGGACAAACTATGTATGAAAAAGAAATATTTCGTTGATACACCATGAAATGTTTCTTATCAAAAACCAGAGAATTTTCCAAAATCACAGACAATTTGGGATAAAAGTCAACGGTTTAGCATGTCTTTCACCTCTATTCTCGTGTTTACTATCCCTTAGGTAAAACTTCACATTTTTTCGGCAATAATTGCATTTTGTAGAGACAATAATCGAAAAAAACCGATTATTTTTATGTCATATAATCGGAATAATTGGTTATTTTGATAGAAATAATTGAAAACAATCGGTTATTTTTGCTTGAAACCAATTCCGCGCCTTATTACCAACCCATGGTCTTGCTCAGTCCTATGGATGTTCGTCGACAGGCACGCTTCGGAAGCAGGATAGGCCCCTCTGCTTAAAGTGTCAGCAACAGTGCTGTACTTGCCTGGAAGGTAAGCCACATGTAGATCGAAAAGAGGCGAAAAACCCGGGCTATCTGGCACTCCGTTCAGCAGGACCTGACACACTGTTGACATGTTCTGTCGACCAATACTCAAGAGAGCAATGATCCGTCAGAATTTCAACTCTGTTTGTGCCTACCCACCTTTGGTGTTTTTTTAAGGCACGGACGATTGCGTTGGTCTCCTGCTCACGGGGGGACCACTGCATTTGTCTGGGGGAGAGCAAGCGGATAATGTGCCCCAGGTTCCGAATCTTGCTGTTCTAACACTTCCCCAACCGCATATTTACTAGCATCAGTCCCAATGTAGAAAGGGCGGTCGAATGTGGGGAGTTGCAACGTGGCAACTTAGCAAGCGGCGGCCTTCAATTGTACAAACGCCTCGTTGCACTTGTCGGTCCACTGCACTCGCAGCTTTGAGCCCGCGCGTTCAGCCTCCCTACCGACTTTGAGTAAATCATTGAGGGGGGCGGTGTACTTGGCGTAATCCTTGACAAAGGTGTGGTAAAAGTTACAACAGCCAATGAATCCACCAAGGGCCGAAATAGTCTCAGGGCGCTTCCACTTCTGAATGGAGAGGAGCTTCCCTGGACTCGGCTGGCGTATCCCATTTTGCAGCAAACTGCAACAGAATTCGACACTTTCCAGAAATCATTTACCCTTCTTGGTACCACAGATGAGCTGATTCTTGACCAGAATGTCGAGGACTATGTTCAACTGTTTCTCTTGCAGGTCCACAAGCTCCTGAAGCGTCAAACCGTCACCCACGGTGGCGATGATTCTGTTGTCAAGATATACGGAAAGAAACTCACGGAGCTCAGGGTGCTCTGAAAACAAGACTTCATCCGTCATCCGTTGAAAAAAGCTTGGAGCATTCCTCAAGCCCATCCGCATGACTGTCCACTGAACAGGACCCACTGGGCTACACATGCACGTCAGTGGTCTAGATGACTTCGCCAGAGGCATCTGGTGCAAGTCGTGCCTTGAATCCAGGACTGAGAATGATTTCCCTTTGGCTCTCTTCAGAATTTCCTCCTCAATGAGGTGTAGAGTGTGAGAATCAGCCTTAGCTTCCGCATTCAAATTACGAAAATCAACCACCATACGCCAGGATGGCCTGAGTGCGATGTTCCTTGATTTTCTGAACATTCTCTCCCAAAGGGTGGAATGGGGGCTTTATCCACAGTCGGTTTTTTTCCACTTTACTGCCCATGCATCGTCAGCCAAGCCCTTGGAACGCTTGTGTAACTCGTTGCAAAAGGCATCCTTGGCTGGCACAAAATGCTGATTATTCAAAAAATAAGAACATATATAATCTCGCCGCTTATCCCACACACGGTAGTTGAAGGACTTCAAGTTGCGTGGTTCGGGTTGCTGAGTGTCCCTTTGTTGCTCCTGCAGCAAGATGATGTAGGAGGCAGTGGCGTTTACCTCACTACTTCCTTCATCTTCACCAAAAAGTGTATTCACCTTCCTACTCAAGAAACCGTTTGCACTTCGGTACCCTGAGTGCAAGAAAAGAAAGCTGGGAGCTTCCGACTCTCCTGATTCCAGATTAAAGCAATGTCTGTGTCCTACAGGGGCCACTTTGTTCTACATTAAAAATGGATGACCTAACTAAAGGTCATACTTGATGGCCGCTCTATAACAAAAATCCTCCAAAACAACATCCTCCACCTTATATTCCTCCCATAAGTCCTGGGCGACCATCTGCGCCTGCAGAAACGAACCTGTACTCCCCCCTGGAAGGGCATGACCTGAAACACCTTCTAAGTTAACAGGGTGAGGCGAAGTGTCCACAAATTTGTCAGGTAAAAGTTTTTCTGATTGAAGGTTCACTTCACCACCATTGTCACAAAGGCATGTGGCAAGGTGTTTGTTCCCCTTCTTGTCGGTAACCCACAAACAACAGATGAATTGACGAGCTCGGTATTTGTTGGGAACACCGATCTGCGTAACATTCCTATCTTGATCCGACCCCAGCGGCGTTGGTGTTACAGACAGCGCTCCAATGTTCACAATTGGACATTCAGGAAAAGGCCTGATTGTGTGTGGGGTGGCCACAGAACCTTGGCCCCTCTACTCCGGATCAGCTCCCTCGTACTCCTGATGTACGGTTTCCCAAGAACCGTCCTCGTCCTCCCACTGTTCTCGCAGACCTTCTTCGCCCAGGTTCCCTTCTTGATTGGGGGCATCTTCGGCCCCCATCGTCGCATTATTATAGTAATCTTCGTTGGAAGCAGAGACTTGGTGCACTGATGCACCACGACCTTAATGCGCTTTCCGCTGACCAGATGATCCTTTCCCTCGTCCACCTTTTGTTCCCTGGGAGGTTCCCTTACCTTTGCCAGCGTTGATTCCCTTGGAATTTCCTGATAATTGGCCACTGGATTGGCCTTTTCTCTTCGCAACATTGCTTTTTCCACCACTGCTGTTGGCCGAACGGGACTTACCGTTTGCATTTGTCAAATTCTCTGGAGAGCATCCCTGGCTGGATTGGCCCTGGTTTCCCTTGCCTCCAGAAGTCTGCTGGCCGTTACTGCCTTTGTCTTTCCCACTGGGCGTCGATTGGCGATTTTCATCACCCTTTTTGATGGGGGCCTTGGGAGCATCCTTTCTGGCTTCTTGAGCCACTCTTTCCGCGTTGGTCTTATTCCACGGGTGATTCTCTGTGGAATGTGACTTGGCACGGTTAGTCTGACCCAAAGACCAACAAATGGCACAGTCTTTGGACTGTGTGTTATTTCCTTTCTTCGCATTCCCACATTTAGACGGGATTACCAGCTCAATCCCTCATGGAATTGCTGATGATTGGCATCCGCCGATTTTTCAAACTCATCCCACAATTCAGTGGGCGTAAAGCTGAAAACCCACAGCTTTTCCACGAGGCAAGTTCCTCCGAAGGAGACAGCTGGGTTAACCACTTTGTTAGAAATATCTCTGCCTTCTGTCTCCGCGTATTTCAATCCCGGGACACCATCTTTTTCCTTGCACTTTGAAAAATAGCAACGAGAGCACTTTTTAAGGGGATCTCTCACCGGCCTGAAAACGGCCCATGCTCTTGAGGAAACCGGTGACCTCCGTCCACCAGGACTTCACCTTCTCGTTGGATTGTTCTTGCCTCAACAAAGCAGGCGTGTCTGCAGGCAATATCGCGAAGCTGATGGCCTTCAACTCGCTATCTGACAGATGTTCCCCAGCACTCTCAGCTTCATTCACCAGATTCTCAAAGTATTGCCGCTTGTTGTGAACCTCGTGGAGAATGAGCTTCGGAATGTTCGGGAAAGGGGCCAGGAGGGTTTGGTAGTGGTCTTCTGGCAATCTACTTCCTCTTCCCTCAAGCAGAGAGTACAAGTTACTGTAAATGGGTGGGTTACAGGAGTCAGCCCTATCGGTGAAGGATTTACCCCACGTGCCACAAATTTGGCCCTTCAAGGACTCAAGAAGAGAATCAACTTTCCGGTCGTGCCAAAGCTTGTATGTACCACCCCACAGAGAAAGGTCTTTCTGAGAAAAAGCCCACCTGCGAGGATTACCATTGTATTTTGATTGTTGGCAATGGCTCTAAGCTTAGCCCCCACAGCATTAATAATGTCTTCAATGCCGCAACCACCGGCCAGGATTGCATTGACCTGGGCAGCACCTGAGGCGCCGGTGGCACCCAAAAGACTCTGGGCCAGCAGCATCTGAGCAGCAATCATGGGATCTGTGTATCTTTTCTCGGTCAAGATTTCCTTTTTTTTCTTTCTTCCTGGCTTCCAAAACACACTCAGCATTTTAAACTCCCAATAACTCTCCCTTTCTTTTTTGTCCGGCTGATTTTCTTATCTTCCGCTCTGGAGTCTGCGGTGGGCACGAGTGAAAATACTTCAGTTGCTGCACCGACGGTGGAACTTGCAGATTCGGCCGGCGGATCCTTTGGGGGATACGTGGGAGGAGCGAAAGTTCCTCCCATTGTTGAAAAAGAGGAATGATTTTCCTGATTAACTTGAATCGCCTGATTCTCACTCTGAAGCCGGGCCATTTCCTTCCGGCACGAACGGTGGTGACCACAGGAGAGGTGGGAGGCTGTCTCAGACCGTGATGGTATTGACTCTGGTCTTCTAAGCATGTCCCCTTGTTCGTTAAGCCAGCTCTCGCTCGTGTTGGTGATGGGCGCATCTCTTGAAGCCCGCTGCGCCACCTTGGGGAAGGCCTCTTCCAGCGCCTTCTCCAACGACCCCGCGTCAACCTCCATCGTCTCAGCGGCGGGGCGGACCGGAACCGGCGGATGCTCATGGTAGAACCTGCAGTAGCAATGATGGATTTGCAGCCACCATTCATCGTATAACTCCAGTCGCTGTAAACTCTCGACTTTCTGGAGGTTTGGTCTCCAGCGCTCTTGACCTTCCTGGATTTGAGTACCCTGTTTCACCGAGACGCCTTTTTTTTTCCCACGGCGTTGGCTGCCACCCATAACGTCATCATCATTGTCCCATAGTGCATGTCACGGCGTCATTGCCGTATGTACATCTAAGTATGTACAGTGACCCCATTGGCAGGTGGTTCTGGTGGTGGCCTGAGCTGAAACAAATCCAAGAGGGAAGGAGAGAAGAATGATTGTGGTGGTGGCAGTGATTGTGGGCGAATGGAAGGCTGAATTAGTGGCCTGTGTGGTGTATTCTTGCCCCTCTTTGGTGTCCTTGCAGCTGATTTATGTGTGGCCTTCGAGGGCAGGGGTTCCGGTTCATGGTACCGTGGCTTTCGCTTTCTGGCGGATGAAGAGGATGTGCCCATTGGTGACCCTTTCATACTCCGTAAATTCAGGCTAACTGCTCGAGAGAGTGGGAAGCATAAAGGGCTTTCAATCAGCCAGTCCTTGGCTCCTTTGACTACCTTTGTCGTCTTGTCTCTCCTTTCTTTCAAAGCTGCACTCAATTGGCTGTTGAATGATTTTTTTGTTAGGCCCATGCGGGAAAATAGATGATTATATAGCGTATTTGGAAGAAGTGTTCTGATGAAATTGTGTTTGTGTCGGGCAGAGGGGCCGTATGCCACCATTCTGACACTAAGGCCTGAAATGCTGCTGGCCATGCGTGAATAACGGAGACGGCCTGCTCGATGACTTTGTTGAGCAGCAGGTCGACTTTGGCAGGCGTATCTCTAGTTCTGGCGGGCTCTCTCCTGGACCACTTGCAATCAGCAGGTCACGATGTACTTCCATGATTTCCTTGGATGGAGGACGAATGTCATCGCCTGGACCAGATGAATCTCCATCAAGGGAGCCGTACACTCCGCCCCGACCAGCGCCCGGTGAAGGGCCACTTGGAGGCCCGGATTCCCGACAAGATTCAGGGACTGAGCTGGGATGAGGGATTTGGTACTACTGAGGCTTAGGCGGCTCAAGTTGCATGGTCAAAATGTGCCCAAAACTGACTCTCCGTGGCACTGCGAAAAAATAGTTCTTTTGGGGGGACCCAAAAACACAAGAACCAAAAATCCCACAAAAAGCAATTAACTGGTCCATTTTCATTTATCTTCAAGAAAACCAACTGCCCGGTAAAATAATTTATTTCTCCACAAATGCAGTACTTTTTTGGGAAAACCATGACTTTTTGTTTCCTCTACCACTTATGCTTTCCAATAAAAACACCCATGAGCTTTCAATTCTTTCAAAAACCAGTTTTTGAAAAACATGTTGCACGCAGCACCACAAGAAGCATTTTTTGACACCCCTTCTTTGCGCGAGGCCTCAACACAACAGCGCAACCAACTGCATCACAGGGAAAAATGTGCCGCACAAGGTGACAGCAAAAAGGTCGTCGAAGTGGAATGCATAGCGCAAGCCCTCACGCATAATATATCAGAACAAACGAAGAAATTACTTTTTCTTCGAAACAACTTGCATCTTAGAACCCAGAGCCTTAGCAACGGACGTCTTACCCTTTGGCGGTGGCTTTGCGGGCTCGCTTCTTCGTTGGGACTGACGAGCCGGCTGCTTGAATGGAGCTCTGGCCCCGGTCTCCTCGGACCTCGGCTTTGCTGCCGCTTTCTTCGCTGCCCTCCCCCGGGAGACCTGCGATTCCTCCTCGTCCCCTCCCTTGCTCTCCTCCTCTCCATCCCCATCGCTCTCGTCGGATTCTGCACCGTTAGCTGACTTCGCTGCCTGAGGCTTGGAAGCAGTCTTCTTTTTCTTGGGGGCTGGCTCCCCACCAGTAGACTTCCGCTTTGCAGGCGCCAGTGCTTCTGCAGCTTGACCTTTCTCAACAGTCTCTTCCTTCTTCAGCGACAACACCTCAGAACCCAATTTGTCATCGCGAACCCAAAGGGGAATACCACGATTTGCAGAGTTGGCCTGCTGGTCCCAATCACCAGACGCGTCCAGTTTCGACCCTTGTGTCAAGACTTGGTTCAACTGAGTCTGCACTCTGTTGACCCAATCGGAGAGAATGTCGCTGGTGACACCAAGAAGGTACATGCGAGAATCCGGCTCGATGGACGCAATCTTGCACACCAGGTCTGGCTGATGATCAATGAACAGAAACGAAGGCTTGAAGCTCTTATCGTTCTCCAGGTAATGGAGGTGAGTGTCGAAATACCACATAACCGTCGTTATCGGAAGAGGACCGCCAAATTTAACAGCATCCTTCTCCTCTACTTGACTAGGTCCCAACGTCAGATAATTCGGAATAAGCAATGAGGGAGAAGTTATTGCGCGAGGCCTCGCTCAAAGAGACAATGCAAAGACGAAACTATACCTTCTTCGTCCAGCTGTCCGGTGACGAAATCAGCAACCAGCAAACGTTGAACGTTGTAGGATCCCCTGCTGGCTTCGGCTTGACTGGCCAACTGAAGATGGGAACACGCAACATGTTAGCCATGCGCGGCGCGTTGAAATCATCGTTGAGACGCCTCTCTGTTTCCGTTTCCAGCGCATCGAACATGTTGTCAACAACAGTTTGAGAACCGCAGATGAGGGTCTCGGCACGCGCCATCTCTTCATACAGCCAGGCTGGGCACATCATCTTAGGAGCAAGATGTTCAACAATGTCGCCGTTGATGACAATCAGGTTCTTGTCAATCTCAATAAACCGCCTCCGGGGATCGTGGGCCAAAGCTGCCATTCGGGTTGCCTTAAATGTGATAGTTTGACTTGCCAGTAATGGATCCTGCTGTTCCACTGTCTTGAACTCACCAGTAACGCCAGCAGCTGGGGGGACCACACGGCTCTTGGTACGCTCTTGAACCAGGAGTTTTTGGACGTTGAGGATTTTCAGGGAGGCGGGTTTGCCTTTCTCTGCCGCCTGCCACAGTGGTGCGCGAGTCATGGATTTCCATGCCGGCCATGGACCACGACTTTTGCCTTCAGGTTCCCGCCAATAGCCCCATGTACCAAGAGTCACCTTCAGGGCAGGCCTTCCGGGTGCAGCAACCTCTTTGCAGGTGCGCATGTCCTTGGCTAAAAAACAGAAATGGAGAAGGTGCAGCGCACCAATGCAGAAACGGAACCCACGTCTCGTCGAGGGTACACACCTTTCTCAGGTTGAACGTACTGGCCGTTGTGCGGGTGGTCCTGATGCATTGAGACCCACTGGTCAAGGATGATGTCGTCGAACGAAATCTGCAACGATTTAAGGGTTGTTTTTTCTTCCTCCATCACTTCCGCCACTTTCTTGTAGAACTCCGGCAAGAGGATCCCGTCCAGTGTCTTCAGCGCGTTCTTCGTGACTTTCTCCCCTTTGTCGTGTAACTTCTGCAGACCTTTCACAGCTTCCGGACCAGCATAGTAGGCAAACGTCATGAAATCCTTCCACAATTTATACATTTTGTCCTGCAAGTGACAACGTTATGCGCGAGGCCTCGCGCAACGAACAGCATCGAAACAACGATTAATGAACATACGAATTGACCAGGCTGCTTCAGTTCAGGGGTTGGAACCAGGGCACTAATCTGCACAGCATCCACAATGGCAATCTTGAGAATGCTGTACGTGTCAGCCAGGCCTCGCGGCCGCTGATCTTCAACACATCGAATGAGGTTATCTGCTGCCTCATACAGCGGTTTTGGCTCAACGTCTTGTGCACTTCCTTGTGCTTGTCCCGCCGGCTTTGCACGGAAGGCGCACGGTGTCGTAGGCCTCAGAATATCGGCGATGCATGTAGTACGCCACTGCTGCAGATCCAGACACGCTGTCCGTCGCTTCTCTTGAATCTTGGCAACCGCTTCCACGCTGTGCTGTCCAGATACACACCAATAATCGCCATCTGCAAATATGAGACGTGTCCATGCGCGAGGGCTCGCGCAACGAGAAGAGCGAACAGTCCGTTGGCAACATACTATTATCTTCCCAGAGAACGACGTGTAATTGGCCTGTTGGCGGTGCTGCTTCCAGTGACTCAATGCGCTTCTGCTGTAACTTCGTATCTTTCTGTCTGATCTGTCCCTTTGTCTTCTCCTGGTCGATTCTCACGTTGTCCAGCTCAACCTCCACCTGCCTCCCATCAGGCTTCAAGTGGTCCTCGATGTCAGTACCCAAGGTTAGGCCAGGATCTGGTGTTTCCTTCTTCTTCTGCCCCTTCTTTGGTGTTCCAGCCTCCGATACTGAGGTCCCAGGGTCATAGTCGGTATCTTCTCGTTCCTCGGCTGTTTTTTTGGCGGGGCTTGCCATTCTGCGATAAGAAGAAAGCCTGTATTGCAGGAAAGGAAACATTAAAAAGGGTTTAGATCGTCGTCAATAATGCATATGTGACGCGTTTTTAGCGAAAACGAGTACCGTGTGGTTGAGATTGCAAAACTGGAGGGGCGCGCCACTGTTTTTGACTGTCAACCTTGCGCGAGGCCTCGCGCAAGAGAGGGGGTGTAATAACCTGTTGTATCATGCAGTTTGCGCGAGGCCTCGCGCATCATTGCATGTTCTCCAATGTTCTTCGAACATTTCGCAGCCTGTCGGCCTCTCTCTGTTCCTCCAAAACACTGCGCTGAGGGATCAGCTCCGACAAATTTCGCTTAAAACCAGCCTTAAGAGGCCCCTGCTGCGTCAGCACCAACAACACAGACACAAGGACTTGTTTGTAGTGGTTAGAACCCTTTGGAATTAGAAGAGACGGTGGAAAGTTAGGTACACCCCTGCGCGGCCAATGTGCCTGAATTGTACAAGTAGGCTCAGCACACCACCTAACCCAAGGAACATATACACGCTCTGCATTCAAGTAAGCAGTTAACCGCTGACGCACGGAATTGACAAAGGAATTGGGGATTTTGCAGACGTTCACCCTGTGAGCTTCTTTGCGGATAGTCATGAGCTGGTCGAGTGTGCTGCGCCAAGTCCCTAGTAAATTGCAATAGGTTAAGCAGCGAGACGCTGCCGCTCACCCTTTCTTTACTTAGACAAAGGGGTCGCCAATGTGGTCTCTTGGCAGGCACAGGGCCAATAATGTCAAGCGGAGCCCTAATGTTTCGAACAACAGGCCGCGTGCTTGCAAATCCTAGATCGCGCAGGATACGTGCAAACGCTCCCTCGGTGTTCCCCAGCATGCGTGCAACAACAGGAACACGCCGTTCAAGCTCTTCCAGGCTAGGATGACCATGCCAGTAGCGCGGTGCATCCCTCAGTAGCAATACAGCCAACGCTGTTGCGTTAAGGCTTTTGTGGTTCTTGTCAGGATTTGTGGTAAACTGTTTGCTGTACCAGTTGTCCATCCTTAAAACAACCCACTGCTGGTGTATTTTGTTCCATGTAGTCTGTAACCTGACTGCGGCCTTTTCCTTCACCGAAGGTGCCCTATATCGCGCCAGACCTGACCTTGCTAAAATGCGACGCTGCGCCCTACTTCCCTCTATCGCAACAACAGACTTTGGTTTTCTCTGGTATGGAACTGCGCGGTGGCGCATCAGCAAAGAAAGGCGCCAGGCCTCCTCTATCAAAACACCAACCCATCTCTTGCCTTCTGCCGCAATCGCCTTTTCAACGCTGCAATGCGTCCGTTCATTTTTGCGCAGACGCAGAAAAAAAACAAGAATCGCGCGCCCTCGTCCCCCTGTTTTAGCCCTTCCCACAGTTCTTCTGCCGTGTGATACGGCGGTTCCTCTGAGCACACATCGCGGAAAACTCCAGATGCGGCGGCCACTGTCTTCTCAAGGTCCACCTCTTTTCGCAGGGGCATTGTTGCTGTGAAAAATAATTGCGTAACTGTATCTGCGTAAAAATCGCTGTTTGGAAAACATTCTTGCTTTGAAACATCAACCTGTCACACAGTTTTCGCGCGACCAATTATTAAATGATTCGCTTGTCGCATGCACCATTTTCGGGTAACTGTAACTGTCTGCTGGTCCCACATTTGAGTAGTTAATCCTGATTGCGGTAGCCAGTTGAGGCGCGCTACCATCGCTGTTTGGCAGTGAAGCCAGCGGTGACCACAGTATGAAAACTGGAGATGCCGGCGGGACCTGTATGGGCAACCATGCAGCAGCGCCGCATCAAGGGAATGCACATGCTGTGTAGTTGATGGATCTTCTCAATTGTTGGTTGCTATGAGCGCTTGTGGCCTCCATTGCGCGAGGCCTCGCACAATGATCACCGAAACTTTAATGTTTCTCATGCGCCGTTCCATGCGCGAGGCCTCGCGCTTGAAACTACAGTTTGTTCCGGAACATTTATACTTTTCTAGATTCTTCGGGTACACCATTGTTGAACTTTATTCGTTAATACATCCATGTCTATCATGCTATCTTGACAATGGTACTAAGTTACGTGTCTAAATACCACAGGGTTCCTTTTTTCGACAACCTGCCTAATGCGTTGTGCTGTGGTACATCAATCTGACACAAATGAACGCCTTTGCGCGAGGCCTCGCGCAAAGAATGGTCACAAAACAATACTTTTCTCGGGCTCCCCCATGGGACACGTCATTGTTATAGAAATATTTATTTCGCCATAATTGTTCGCGACGGTTTAGAAATATCCATCAAAACAACTAATTTTTGATGCCTTTGGAAATATGTCATTTTCCTACCTTTTCCGTCGTTTTTGACCATGCAACTTGAGCCGCCCAAGTGAGGGCAGTCAGGGTTCTGACAAGGAATCCCCAAGTCTTTAGTGAAAGTCGCAACTATGCAACATTCCACGCTGTCTTCCAAGGGATCTGGCGATGGGCCAGCAGCTGGGTCGTAGATGCTTTCATCATCACTGTCCGATGGGTCGGACTCATACTCCATACCTACAGCCTCGAGGCTAAAGGCCGCTCTGCTACCATCTAAGCTCTTCCCACTGAGAAAACTCCTCGGAGCGTGGCCGGAGGGCTCAGGGCCGGAATGGGGACAGTCATCTGAGGGCAGGTATCCCTTTGTAGCGTCCTGCTGGTATGGAGGGGTTCGTGCTGGGGCTTTACCCTTGGGGTCGATGATATCCAAGCACAACAGCAAAGCCAATGAAGATAAAGATATGAACTTGCAAAAAATTGCAGTCTACAAGAAAATGTAGGCGGATAATATGGTACATAGAATTCCCAATACATCTTCGTGCATAATTTTTGAAAACTCCGATTCTGGAAGAATATTTAGCTAATTTTGTTTCCGCACGCGCGCTGGCAATTCTAATTAAAACATCGGAACGCGACAATCTCAGCCGGAATGGACACCACAAATGAGTCCGATGTGTCCATAATATACAGGAACAGTTCCGGTAAAAATTTGGGGGGCGCAGAATATATGCATCTCCGGAAATGGTCTAAATCTGACCAAATGGGGGGTAATTGACCTGAAATCTGCGCGGATTGAGGGTAGCTGCACTCACATGCGGTCACTTGAAGTGCCAGTTGAGCTTGCGCTTTTCGGCGTTCTCGTTCTTTTCGGCGCTGACAGTACGCTTTTCACCCGGCTGCCCGGCCTTAGGTGTGGGGTTGGGTGCTCCTCTTTCACCTGAGTGAGGGGCTGATGACCTTCATCCTCCACCAGGGTTACCCTTACCAGGGGATCTCCCGGGTTTTCGCCCTCCCCCCTCGGGTTTCCCCTTTGAAGCGTTCGTACGCCATTCCTCTTCCGCTTTCTTGACCTTATCGGACTCGCGGCGTTTCATGTGGCATTGACTTTCAGAATGCCTATGCTTGCCGCAATATGGGCACGTTATCGTGCAGCGGAACTGGTCTTGGTGCTGCACCTCCTGACGATCTTTGGTTTTCTACTTGCGCTGCAGTTGGAGCAGGCAAGCACTTCGCCCATCACAGTCGCGCGCGTGGCAGGGTCCATGCTTATCTTCCGTATGACAACAGTAGAAAAGATTGGGGCCCCTTTACCATTGGAGGCGGGGTCTCCCTCATATGTTTCAACTGCCCACTGCGGCCCTTCCAAGGGTTAGAGTGGCGTTGAGGCGACCTCCCTCCAGGACTCTTTTCAGCACGGGTCTCCCTTCGCAGATGTTTGCGCAAGTGCTTGTCCATGTCGGAGTCATTCTCCCTCTCCACGCCGCAATCGATCAACACATCTACCAGGTCATCATAGAAGTGTACCCGACTGTCCTTTCGGACGTCTTGCTGCAGTTCTCCCAAGTCTTGGGAGGAATCGTCCGTACCAGCCTTAGATGAGGCTCTGTAGGACGATAGAACGTGGGGTTCATGCAACCCACGAGCTCTTCAAGCCATGCCAGGAATTCTGATATATGGGCAGCTGTTGGAAATTCGGGAAGTGAAGGCAACTCATCAATCTCAGTACGAACACTCAGGTCCGTCTCATAGACTCGGTACCTCTGTTCCAGTCTCTTCAGGAGGTCACCCCAGTTGGAGCTCTTCGTGATGGTGGTCTTCACTTGCGGCTGGAGAAATTTCTTTTGGCACGACTTTGTGATGAGTGTGCACTTACTCCTGAAGTCCGCATGTTGCTGAACTGTGTGGAGTAAAAATTCAGAGAACTCCTCAGCCCAATCAGGCAAGTGTTTGCGATCAGACTGAGGGGGATCGATCTGAAATTTCGCCATGGCGATGGCCTTCGTTTCTCTACCTGGTACACGTGGGTCACCTGTTCCACCTGAAGGGGGTGAGGGGTGTCCGGTGGCCAATGGCGCTAGTGCAGCCAGGCCATAGCTCTTCATCTCGTCCTCTGTGGTGTCACCTACGCTACAGACATACACAGTCCTCACACGGGGGTGGAAAGGGCTAGAACAGGTGTCCACAGGAGAGCTGCGGATGCCTCTGCAGCTTTTCACATCCCTGGTCAAACGCCTGACACCACGGGACATGGTGAGGGGGGTGCTTCTTCAAATCAGAGAGCCCCAGATTTGCCTTGAGTGCTGCTGACAGTGCACTCAGGTCAGAGTCTTCATCACCTGCACCAAGGACCCAGGAGAGCAGCTCCATGGTCTGATCAACACCGAGCTTAGGTGCTGCCATGCGTTCGGGCAAACGTCGTTTCACGTATGAGGGTCAAGAAGCCCTCCCACTTGGACAGGGATCATGCTCCAGGCATTCAGGTGCCTTTGGTTCTCTCGAAGGAGTATGTTCTTTAGACATCCAGTCGGGTTCCCACTCTAACGATCGGGACGACGCTGACACATGCAATTCGCGGTAAGGTATCTGGAAGCTCTCGTCGCCCAAAATAGCTCAAAATATCGGGCCCAAGGCTGCATCTCTCCCCTTTCCTTTCCTTTCCGCTCTTCTCCAGGCTTTGATCTTGGCATAGGCCACCTTAGTCATCTCTTCGAACCCTGGAAAAGGCGTACGTTTGGACGGGGGCAATGAGGACACGACAGAAGCTAAAGCCGCTGCCAAAGAGCCTCTGTCCTCAAGTTGCTTGAGATTTGCCTGCCTTAAGCCAGGCACCTCAGCGCTTGGACGGGGTCCTTCTGTATACATTTCTGTGTTCTCTTCCGCCCCTCTTGGTTCTGCATGTTCTCCTAAAGGACCAGTATCACGGGGTACACCACTTGTAGATGAAGGTCTAGCGTTCACATCAGCAGTCTTTGATCTGCTGCTTGTCATTGTTACAGTTTTGGCACTGAGTGTGACAGACATCTCTAGAGTTTAGGATACAAGTGTTTCTTTGTATTCTTCGAGTTTTGCTTAAGTCTTCTATGGGCTTTCCCTGCTACCAGAAAAGCTTTTTGGTTTGCGGACACACTTGTGCTTGTTCGTTGTATTTGTTTAAGAAAACCTTGCTCATTTTCTCCAAGGCAAAATAAGGTCCACAAAGAGATAAAGTAGAGCAGGTCCAGGCACAGGATCAATGAAATAAGGATAAGTCCCTCCACAATCAAAACATGTGTAACAAAGAGGGGCTGCACATAGACAATGCAGGCTGAAACACAATGCCTCAGTCAAATATGAACAAAGCAAATCATTTTATAAAGAAAGCGGACGCAAGTCTCGCCACCAAGATAGACCCAAGCACTTCATGTGCACCTTCTGACATGCAATGGAGTTGATTGGAAACTGGGGCAAGTAGCCTGGGCCAGACACAGGATATGGCTTCGCCAGCATGGTCAAGCAACTGAATTCACAATCAGTTGAGAAATAGGCGCACAATAAGTCGGAAAAGCCATTGAGTATTCAGGTCCTGAGGTGGGCGACCACTAGGCTTAACCAACAAGGCCCAAGGCATCAAATGCCTATTTTCTTTCGGTATTACCTCCATGAAGCAAGATACCTCCGCTCACTTGAGTGGTAGGGGTGACCTTCATGGCAGGCTAGGGTTATAGCCCTATTTACGTTGAAAAATGTACTTTATGCTTCAAAAGAGTGATAAAAATGTTTAAGTGTTAGTTTTCATAACTTCCCACGGACTAGGGGGGGCTTGGCCTGGATCAAGTACCCCGGGAAAGACATAGCAGTGACTTTTTCTTACTCCTCCCTGGACTACTAGTTAATCAAGCTAGTAGCACCAGGAAAGAAGGCTCAAATTACCTTGAAATGACCTCAGAACATGCCTGAAACCAGGAGATGTCACTCTCATCAGTTCATAGAAGCTTACCACACTGTAGCTACCCTTGAAAAATAGTGTAATGTACCGTAAATGATGTCCCTTCGAAGGGCAATTTCTCCAAAGTCGCCAGCGTGCGCCAAAAGCGTTTGCCAAAAATGTAGGTAAAGGGGATTGAACCCAGGGAGGTAGGTAGGTAGGTGCACTCTGTCGTGGAGAGGAGCCCCAGGGTATCCCCTGGCGTCGCCCCTGTGACGAACAGGAAGAGGCTCCGCGCGTGGAGAGGGGAGGCGGCTTACATCCCGCTAGACCTGACTGTTGGCCCCCAACAAAGTGGCCCTGGCCAACAGCGGGAGGGCTGATCGCCGCCAGCGTGACGTGCTTGTCTCGCCAGGAGGGTGTGCCCCCATGCTTGCGCACGTCCCCTTCTTTGGGCAGAACCCTAGAGGTTCACCGGACTTCCTGGCGTATCCCGTTCCCAAGGCATGCATGCACGTTCTTGGTACTAGGGTTCCGAGGCGCTTGGGTGTCGCACGCTCCGCCTGGAGTCCCAAAGCAGCGCAGGCCTTAGGATGCAGCCTTACCCCCGGTCTCCGGATCTCGTTTGGCCGGGTCACCTGCATGGCACGGGCTGCCTCAGTGCCCGGGCTGTGGGCACTGGGTTTCCTACTTTTGTGCGGGGTTTGTGTTTGGGTTCGGGTTGCCGTTGGGTGTTGGTTTTGTTAACCTCGCCAGTCCTGGCTCGGGTCTTGGCCGGGTGTGTTTGGGCACGGTTTGTGGTGTTGTCCCTCTTTTGCCGGGTGTTTGTGGTGTTCGTGGTTGGGCTTAGGTTTCGGCCTGCGTATGGGACGTGTGTGGTTGCGTGCGCGCTTCGCTTGCCGCCCGCCGTTTCCGGTTCCGGTGTGCGGTGTGGGCGTGCGTGCTGGGCCTGGGTTTCAGCTGTACCCCGCCCTTCTTGCCTGGGTTGTCAGGGCGTGTTGTTTTTTTTTTCTTGGTTTGGCTTTGTGGTGTCAGTTGCTGGGTGTCCCTGTCCCGGGCCTTGTGGCCCCTGTCCCCCCATCCCCTTTATTTCGGGCTGGGCTGCTGGCTCTTTTTTTTTTTTGTGGTGTGTGTCTGCATGTTTTGGTGTCCCTTTTCCTGGTGGGCCGCTGTTCCTGGCTTGGTGTTGCCGGTTTTGGCTGGGTGGTCCCTCTGTGCCTTTCTGGGGGTCCTGTCTTCGGTGCCTTCTGGGTGGGGGGTTTGGCCGCCTCTTGTGGTGTTGGCGGGCGGTTTGGTGGCTGTGGGCTGTTTTCGCGCCCCCCCTCTCCCCCCCCTGTTTGTTTTTTCTTCTTTTCGGGGGGGGGGCTGCCTGTTCCTCTCTCTGCCTTCCCCGGGCTGGCGCACGCACTGGCCCGCATTCAGTGTGGTCTTCCGGGCTGCTGTTGGCGGTTGCGTTCTGTTTGGCCGTGTTCCGGCCCCATGGGTCGGTTGGGCTATGTACACGTTGGGCTCGGTGCCCCTTTCTGCCGGGTTAGGTCCTGGCTCTGCCGGCTGGCCAGCTGCGCCAGGTGGCTGCGTGTGGCTCTGGGTTAGGGGGCTGGGGTTGTTCGTGTCCTTTCTCCTCTGCGGTGCCGGTTTTAACCTTCTGGGTGGTCCGCCACTGTTGTTGCCGGGCGTGCGGTGGCCCCGTGTGTGGCCTGAGGTGCCGGTGTGTAGCGTGCTGGTGCGGCGCCTTCCGGGGTGTGCGGTGGCTTGCTTCGGTTAGTCCTTCAGGTTAGGGTCAGTCGTGCCGTGTTGTGCCGCTCTGTGCCGCGTCACGTCGCGTCGTGCTGTGGCGCGTTGCACTGTGGCGCGCTGTCATGCCGTGTGCCGTGGTCTCGCGTTGTGCCGTGGTGGGTCAGTGGAGGTCAGCCTGGCCTGTGTCGTGGTGCGGAGTGCGGGCCGGAGTGTGGCTGGCTGGTGGCTAGGGGGTGCGGTTAGGTGTGGGTGTCTCGCTGGGTCCGTGCTGTGGGAGCCTGGGCGTGCCGCTCGGGCTGGTGGGTCGGGTAGGCGTCCGTGGGGTTGCCCTCCCGGGGGGCCTCTGCCTTGGTCCCGTGTCCTCTGGGGGTCCCGTTCCCTAGCCCTGGTCCCTGTGGCCGTGGCTTCGTCCTCTTCCGGTCTCTGTGATGTGGCCCTTGTGGCGGCCGGGGTCGTCACCTGGGGGTGAGGGAGTGGTGGTGCGCCGTGCGGCGTGCGTTCCCTGCGGCTTTGTCTGTGGGTGTGGCCCGTTCTCCCCGTGTAGGTGTGCCCTCCATCCCCCGTGTGGTTTCCGGTGGCTGGTGCGTGTGCGCTGGTGTGATCAGTACGGCGTCCGATGCTTGCTTCGGCGGTGCTTGTTGGGGGGTGCACCCCCGGGTGTCGTGCGGCGTTAGGTGGGGGTGGGGCTGCGCTGGTTGGCCCGTCGTGGTATGCCCTTCCTGGGTGTGGGTCGTGGCGTTTGCCGTGGTGCCCTTTTCCTCGGTGCCTAGGTCCCCGCTCCTGACCCTTCCTGGTTCTTGGGTGGTTTGCTGCCCCGATGTGGTGTCTCTTCCGGCGCCCCGTCCCTATGGGTGCCTGCCCTCACTTGGGGCCCCTCCGTGCCCTCTTGCCTGAGTGCCCCTTGCTGTCCCTTGCCCTCGCCTTGCCCTTGTCCTTCCCCTTCCTGGTGTGGTGGTGGCGGGGTGGGGAGGGGGCGCCGATGGCCCAGGCCCGCGGGTGGGTGGCCTGGAGCCATTGGCGGAGGGCTTGGGGGGTGTAGGGGGGGCAAAGGCCCTGGACCGCATCGCGGAGGAGGGCCTCCCATGCCGCTTGCGGCATGATGGCCTCCGGGGCGGCCTCGTTGGGGTCGGCGGGGGTGCGGGTGCGCATCTCCTCGAAGGTGTGCACCATGTGCACCCCATCTTGCCTTCCCGCTCCCCTGGCCCACTTCACCCAGCGGCGGAGCTCCTGCAAAGCGGGGGCAGACCACCAGGCGAGGTGGGTGGGGGCCTGGGGGAGGGAGGGGTCCGCGCCCGGGGTCCTGGAGCGTCGGGGGGAGGACGTGGACCTGTGGTGGTGGTGGGGGTGGCGGTGCCTGGGGGAGCGGGAGCGGCAATGGCGGGGGCTGGGGGTGGAGGACGGGTATGGGCAGAGGGGAGAACGGGAGGGGGGGTGGACATGGGGCGGCGGTGGCGCGCTTGGTGGCGCCTGGGGGGGCGGGAGTGGTGGTGGCGGGGGCCGGGGCTGGTGGACGGGTATGGGCGGCGGGGGAACGGGGAGCCCGGCAGGGCCTGTGGGGGGAGGGAGAGGTGGACGTGGGGCGGCGGTGGCGTGCCTGGTGGCGCCGGGGGGAGCGGGAGCGCTGGTGGCGGGGGCTGGGGGTCCGGTTCGTGTACGACCGGAGGACGGAGGGGGAGGTGGACAGGGGGCGGCGCCGGCGCTCGTGGTGGCGCCCGGGGGAGCGGGAGCGGCGGGAGCGGGGTCCCAGGGGGTCGTGGTGGGTCCTGGGGGAGCGGGAGCGGCGCGAGTGGGTGGTTGAGGCACGGTGGCGGTGTGGGGAGTGTGGGCGCCGGGGGCGAGTGTGCCGTGCGGGGGGGGAGCGGGAGCGCCGCCGTTTGCGGGACCGGGCCTCATCGCTCGAGTCGGGCCAGTCAGGAGGCGTCCGCGGGTCCTGGAAGGCCTCGCGTCGTGCCGCCTGGTACTGGGGGGGGGAGGTCCCCCGTCGCCCATGGATCCGCCACGTAGGGGTGTGGTGGCCGCAGCGGCTGGTGGTATGGGTTGAGTGACTGTCCCTGGCGGGGTGGGGCCCAGGGGGCCCCTTCGGCGCCGAGGTGGTGGCCGGGGGGATACGGTTCCTGGTACGGGGGGGGGTGGCTGGTACGGGGCGGTTGGCCCCTGGTGGTAGGTGGGGTACGCGGGTGGAGCGCTCGGTGGCTGCCATCCCATTCGCTGGTGCTGTTCGTGCACGGGGGGTTGTGGCCCGGTGGGGTAGGGTGGTGGGCAGTGGTAGTGTTGGGGGTGGTGTTGGTGGTGGTTGCGGTGGGGCTGCTGGTGGTGGTGGCGTTGGTAGTTGTGGGGTTGGTGTTGCGGGTATGGCCCTTGGACCCCTTGTGGGTATTCCGGTCCCCCTTGTGGGGTGGGGGGTCGGGCATCGTGCGCAGCCCCTGGGGCTGCACTATGTGGTGGGCAGGGGGGGCGGGTTGGGGGCCGGGCTTGATGATGACGGTGGTCGAGGGGTCCCACGTCCCTGGGTCGGTTCGGCCGGCGGTGGTGGTGGTTTGTGGGGGATGGATGACGGGGCGCTTGGTGACGGGGATGTTGACGAGGGTGTGGACGGGGTCGTGTTGGGTGGCCGCCTCTGCGGTAGTGGTGCCTTCCGGTGGGAGGGGGGCGTGGGTTGTGGTTGGTGGGGGGTCCTGGCTTGGGTTAGGGTTTGGGTTAGGGCCGTGTCGGTTGGGTTTGTGTGGTTGCGTTTGTGGTGTTGTGTGTGCTCGCTTTGGCGCCGGTTTGGGTTTGGGGTCGGGTTTGGGGTTGGGGTCCAGTTCCAGGTTGAGGACGACCTCTGTCCGGAGGTGTGAGGGCGCCGATGTCGGGTCGGGGGTCTTCCTGGTGCGTTGCCTGGGGGGCCTGAGTCGCCTGTGCTCGGGTCGGGGGGTCGGTGCGTGCGGCCGCGGCTTTGGTTTTTGCCGTGGCCTTGAGGATGAGGGCGGCGGAGAGGGGGGGGTCGGAGGATGAGGTGGAGGAGGTGGATGAGGCTGAGGATGAGGAGGAGGTGGTGGACGCGGGTTGGGCTGTGATGCGGACGGGCTTGTGGACGGCGGCTTCTGCTGCGGCCACGGCGGGGAGGATGGAGGGCATGTCCTCGGGCTGTAGGTTGGGGGCGGGCAGCTGCGGGGGCCCGGTCGTTACCTGGCGGCCCGGCGGGCCGATCTGGTCGGCAGCGGCGGGGGAGAGAGGCGCGGGGCTGTGGCCTTCTCCTTCCGGTCTTGGCTGGGCTGGGGTTCTGCAATGTGTGAGGTTGTGTGGGTTGGCGTCCGCGGGGGGGAACAGTTCGCGTGGGCTGCATTCAGGGGCCGGGGGAGGGTGGGCTTCGGTCTTCTGGCGTGTGTGCGGGGAGTGTGGGCGGGCCACTGCATGGGGTGGGCATGCCGCGGGGCGCGGGGCTCCTCTCAGCGGATGTGTGCGGGCTGTCGAGTGTGGGGGGTGGTGAGGGGTGTCCAGCAGGTGGGTGTGTGGCGGGCGTGTGCTGGTGTTCGGGCGGGTGGGGGAGGCCCGTGTCGCGGGGCCAGGGGGTGCGCGCGATGGTGGGCGTGTGTGGGTCTCCGCCTGACAAACCAGCAGATGACACTCTCATCAGTTCTTAGAAGCTTACCACACTGTAGCTACCCTTGAAAAACAGTGTAATGTACCGTGAATGATGTCCCTTTGAACGGGAATTTCTCAAAAGTCGCCAGCGTGCGGCAAAAACGTTTGGCAAAAATGTAGGTAGAGGGGATTGAACCCAAGACATCCTCCCTAGTGTGTACATGGTTATCCACTAGGGTGCAGTGGAACGCTCCAATGCTGACTGCCATCGCTGTATGAACGGCTTTTAGTAAACGTCCTGACCAAGGGGCAGGGCGGAGCAATACTCCTGATGGAGTGCACAAAACTCCGCGAGCTGCCAATGACATGCAAGAGCACGCACTGACAAATTTAACGCCTCCAGACCAGTGCTTGGGCTTGGTGTACATAGCCTTGGGGCACGGATTCCAAAATGAAAATGATTCCACGCAAGAAAAATAATGCAAAAAAACCACAAATAAATGCTCTATACAATGACATTGAGATCTTCTCAGAAACGTGAACAAAGTAAAAGGAATTAATCATCTCCTTTTTCATAGTTATGATGTCATCAGCCTATGAGACCGCAAGTGTTATCCTGGGAAATGCGTTTTCTCCTGATAACGGCTTATCCGATGAATCTTGCTGCCGCAGGCACATTTTGGTCAACCTCAGCCCATTGTAGGAACATACAGCATATGTTATTTTTTGTACATTTGTATTATTATTACCATCATTATTCTTTGGTACATCTTTTAAGTTTCAGATTTGAACTTTGTCAAAATTTGTCTCCTTAGTCTTTAAATTTAAATTCAAAAATTTGTCTTCCTAGCCTGTTGTTGCAAAGTACAAGCCCATAGCACCATGATGCACGAAAAGGGCAAAGGTTATTGATGTTGATTTGCTGTGTGATGTATCATCCCAAAACTGCCACTCACCTCAATCCTCAAGAATCAAAGAAGAAGAACTTGATGACATAGAAGAGAGGCAAGTAGAAGCAAGCGTAGAGAAAGATGTCATGGGATTGTCGGATGCGGAGTCCGATGAAGTTGAGGACGAGGTGCAGGCTTGCAACGTCTCCTTTAGTGATGACATTGGTAAGCTTGGGGATAGTGATGAGAAAGAAGGGGCTGCCAAAAAAGAAGTTTGTCTAACTCCCGTCAAGGTGGGTGACAGTTTTGGAAAGAATGTTTGCAAAGAGGACTAAATAACGGAGGTATTCTTTTGTTGTGATCCGTTTTGTAATGCACGTCTGGCGCTTTCGTAACACGTGACCCATTTTATTGATATTAGATCAAAAGAAGGCTGGACTATGACTTAGTCACCGGCACCTCCGGAAAAGAATTATACCTGTATTTGCAATGTCCCTATGGTCAGAGGTGGCATCGAGACCAACTTGGGGCCAGTGGAGGTGGCGATGTCCAAAAGGTACAGAGCCGCTTCATGAAACGTTGGAAAAATATCAATCTGCCACAAGAGCAACAAGAACTGACGCAGGTTTTGCTGGAGGGGTCTCTGGTTGGCCACATCCTGGGCTGCTTCGCTGGATTTCAGCATGCTGTTGCTTTTTGCTGGGGTTCCCCTGGGTCTTCCTCACTGCATCAAAAAAGGACAACCCTGTCCTGAAAATCCTGCAATTCCTTGGACAGTTACACAAGCAAGCTGCTACAAGTCGATGAGGATCAGTTGGATGTGTGGAGGGTACTCAGTGGCAGATGTACAAAGCAATGATGGGGGTGGTGATGGAGGCAATCAACATGAGAAAAGCAACAAGGGTAGGGGACCCTATGTGACAAGTGAATCACAGTGGGTCACCAAGCACACGTGGCAAGAGAGGTCAGAATTGGGATGTCGGGCAGGAGGAAGGTTGCTTGAGTCCCTGTACCCATTCCCACTTTGACCCTCAAGTCGTTTCAAGGGTCGGTGACACCAAGGTCTTGTTGCAGAAAGGGCACAAAAAGGTAAGACTGGGATAATTCCCATGGGTGGGCCGGGAAGCCAAGGTTGAACCCATATTTCATGGGATAGGAGGCGGGACCTAAGACACATATTCAAGTGCAAGACTTAAAATTCAGTCCGGACTCCTCATGGGCACAAAGATATGTGGCCGTCAATTGACCACATGGGGGGCTGAAATTGGGGTCCCAAAAGGGGGTGTTTGACGTAAAAAAAATTGTGCCAAAAATGAAAGTATCCCCAAGGGTATATCTCCATGGTGGCTTGGAGACGGGACTCCGTGTCTGGTGTGGGACCCAATGGGAGTCCAATGAGGGCCCATACGTACTTGGCTTTCGAGACCTCCATAGACCATAGCATGATGTTGGCCTGAATTGGACGCACAAATGACATTGGCAAAATATACCACACTCACCTTGGGCTAGCTCTCTGAGAGTTTGGGCTTTGGTCCACCCATGTGGCATGTGAGTCATGGGGACCAATATGCATAAGCAACATGCCATATATGGTCCATTGTTCCATGCCTCCGGCGTGCACGGGGGGCTAAACATAGTGCACGTCGGGCCAAGAATACATAAAATGGCAGAAAATGGCCGAAAATGCGCACACTCATGATGGAAGAAAATAGGGTACGTGTCTGACTTCGACCGGGACATGCCCTAAAACTGGTATCAACTCCTATGTGTTCAACATACCTTATGAGCGTCGACCAAACCCCCCTGGATTTGGAAATGGCAGGGCCGCCAAGTGAGCCCATGAATTGAGATTGGCCCAAATCGCCCACGGATGACATTGGTGTGCCAAGCCCAAGAGGAGTCATTGGTTGGGTTCAAGATATTTTGGGCACTGAAGTATGTACTCTGCGAACCCATTTGACACATGATCTCAATTGAGGACAGCATTGAGATATGAGATAGCCAGTTGACACGATGACGGCCCAAAAATGGTAAACTTGATGAAAAACACGAAAAATGGACTTGAAATCCACACAATTATATTATAATATCTCCGGCTTGAAGTGAGTAGCCGGCAATTCCTCTCACCCACTATGTCTCCAGACCATTGACTTTGGATTCCACGCATGGGCTCCACTTGGGGTGCCATGGACGGTTACATGCGCTGCTCCCCAAGTGGGCACTTGGAAAATTGTGAAAATGCAAACAGCACACCCTGCTTGCACCACGTCGCTTCGGGCGTGCTCTCCATGGGCCCATGGGTGGAGGTTAGGTTTTTGCGTGCTGACTTGGGTTACGAAGAAGGGCTCCGCCTAATATGGGGTCCATTGGCGTGTTTGTCTTGGAGTGGTACACCCGCCAAATGGGCACATGAAATGACCCATATTTGACCAACAACCCTACCCAAGCCCTATATACCCAACCTAGTGGCCTAGGAACAAAGTATGCCTATATTTTTTGAATGTTCTTAACCGCATCAACTTGTTCTGGGGCTGACGTCCCCCAATGAAAGTATTTACAACAACATATAAAGATATGTACACGGCTGCTCTGATGGTTTGGTTAGATGAACGCTGATTCACCCTGTGGGGGAGGGGGGGGGTTCAGGAAGGGGCGGAGGGCTGAAGGGGTCGAGAGGAGGAGACAGAAGATCGCTGGATGGGCGGAAAAAATTTCGGATGTCCCGGGAGGCGTTGGAGTGGGGGGGGGGAGGGGCAGACGGACCTGGGCACCTAGTAGCGGTGCGCCTAGAGGGGAGAGGTAGGCGTGTTTGACGGTAGCGTGTCTTGGAGCGTGGGGATGGGAGGGGGAGAGCGGTCTTGGCGCGCTTTGGGGGCGCCCAAACGATTGTGGCCTGATGGGTTTGTGGAGATCGTCGGCGTTTTTGTCGTGGCCGTGGGCGTGAGTGCTGAGGAGGGCGGGGAATGGCCGAGGGGGGGGGGGGGGGCGTGGTGCGGATGCGCGGCTGGACGGGCGTTTGGAGTTTTTTGGTGCGCGGCGAGTGGTTGGTTGTGCTTTGGCTGACGCTGGCTTGGACGGTTTTTCTAAGGCGTGTTTGGGGAGAGGTGGGGGGTGGTGGTATACGGGGCGGGTCCGAGGGGGCATGTGGACGGAGGTACTGAACGCACCGTGCGAAACCGAGAAGGGGTTGAGGGGGTCGGAGGGGTGCGCCCAAAGTATTGGGTCCCAAGGGAGAGGATTCGAACACAGCCAATCATGTGCTTGGTGTACAGCCTTGTCCAGGTGCTTTACGCGTTTCTCCAGGGCTAGGCCAAGCATGGCTCTGTGCTCGGCGCGAGTGGAGCCCGGGATCGGCTTGGAGAGGCGGGACCATAGGGACTTAGGTACCAGAGTTCTCATGAAGTTCCTGCGGTCAGCCTTTGAGGGTCCAGAGAGCCACCAGTGCAGGACAATGGGGCTGAAAAGGGGTCCCCAGGAAGAGACGTATGCCTGGACGTGCAGGTCCAACGCTTTGCAGAAGGCCAGGCAAGATAAAGGGTCGAAAGGATGGTGCTGTCCGCACCTGGAACAGTGGTAGTCGTGGAGCATATTGCTCCACTGGTACCCGTGCACATTGTAGCACCCGGACGCCAGTTTGAAAAACAGGGACGAAAACCAGGAAGCTTTATTGTACAGGCTGAAGCTGGGGCCGACCGCTATGTTGCTATGGGAATGCTGCGGCAATAGGTGGCGGAATTGCTGCACCTTAAACTTGTGGAGGACAGGCAGGTGGTGTACCGCCACTGAACCCACTGGGGGGGGGGGAGGAGGTCCGGGGTAAAAATCAGGCTGTGAGCTGCCCATTTAGAGAAATGGTCGCAGATTTCGTTGCCAATGAAATTGGCGTGACCTTTAATCCACATGATGTGGAGGGGGTTGGTGATGAGAAGTAGGGCGCTGTGTACGGCGACGGTCCATGTGTTGTCTTGAAACGGGCTGGGTCTATAGGCTTGGCATTTCTGGACGGTGGATACCACCTGTTCGTTGTCTATCAAAAAACATACTTCGTATTGGGAAAGTTCCCTGTGGATCCAGCGAATGGCTGCTACCGCCCCCCAGAACTCCGAACCCAGAGAAGAGGGATGCGGTGAGGATAGGCACAGGACTCTGGTTGTACCGTGGGGTAGAAAGGCCGTGACAGCGGCCGCATGGCCGGACTCACCGGAGGAGCCATCGGAATATAGCCATACCCGCTGTAGGCCGGGGGTCGGCGGCCTGGTTAGTGCCTCCGCGGCATCGTGGCATCCCCACTCGTCGAGAGACTTCTTCTCTAGGTAGTGTTGTGCCTGCAGAGCGAAGAGATGGCCGTGTTGGCTGATTCTCAGTGCGTGTGCGTTGTGCGGTGGCGCTGGGGGTTCGGGGATGGTCTCTTGAGGGCGAAAAAATTCAGGGACTAGCTGGAAGTGAGAGGGGCGGGAGTAATCCATGACAGCGTGGCATGGCATGTGCATGGTGTAGGACGTGTGGGTATCCACCGAGTAGACCCCGTCGTGGAACGAGACGTTGGCCCATTTGGAGGTGGCCTCGGTCACTCTTCCTGTGGCCTGTCCTGACTTGAACCTAACGGTTAGCTTGGTACCAGGCGTTAGATCCCGAATAGCGGTGGGTCTCCACGGGCCTATGCTGTGGAAAGATATGCCAAGGGCATGGATGGAGTCCATAAAAGAGTTTTGCACTGGGTCCGAGGCCCTCTGGTTCGAGCTAAGTAAAGCCTGGACGTACAGGGGGCCAACTGACTTTGGGGCAAGGCCGCAAAGGGCCCGTAGCCCATAGTTCACGGTGGCAACGTGGACGCTGTGCGGTAGGAACTTCATTCCCAACCCTCCCTTTGGGCGAGCCGCGAAACGGTCTTTGGGGGAGACTAGACGTGTGATGCTGCGAGACGCAACTCCCGCCCAGATCAGTGCCTGAAGCTTCTCGAGCTGGTTGGGGGAAAGAGAGTGGGTGATTAAGCGGTAGGCGAGTGCTGGGACCAGCTGAGAGTTCGTCAGGCGGACCTTCTCACTAAGTGTAAGAGGCAAGGGAGAGAGCCGGGCAAAATAACTCTGGATCTCCGCCTTGAGCATGTGAAACAGGCCCTTTGCCTGGTGGCAAGTAAAAAGATAAACCCCCAGGTATTTATAGCATGTGTGCGGGCGACCCGTTTTTTTGTTGTACGTGTGGAACTCCGAGCCCCTGGGTGTCAGAAACTATTTTCGGGGGGCTGTGCCATTGGCGTGGACTTCGGTCTTAGACACATTCATGTCCAGACCCCAGTCCCTGGCTGGCCCATCGAAGTAGTTGAGGCTGTTTTGGACGTAGATGACGTCCTCACTTCTGATCAGGATGTCGTCGATGTAGGCGTGGTGGCTAGTGCGGGCATTTGCCCCGGGGGGGGGCACAGTGGCAAAAAAATGGTGGAAGAGGGAGTTGAGATAGAGAATGAAGAGTAGGGGGGAGAGGGGACATCCTTGTCGGAGGCCCCTGGTTTGGAGGTATGCGTGGGGAGTGCGGCCATTGATGATAGGGCTGTCTTGAGGGAAGGAGTATAGTTGCTTTATGAGAGAAATTGTGGAAGTAGAAAAATTTGCCCGTTCGAGGACGGTCCAGAGTGTGCCATGAGGCACTGAATTAAAAGCTTTATTGAAATCGATGAACAGCGAGTAGCTCTTCTTCGATTTTGCATAAAGGGCTTTGAGGTGATACAGATGATCAGCGCATTGGTGGCCGGGAAGGCCACCGTGCTGGATTTCTGAATGGATGTCGTGTGCAAAAGCCTGAGTGCGCAGGTGTTTGCAGGCAAACGTGGACAAGAGTTTGTAAATACAGTTTAAGAGGGCAATAGGACGGTAGTTTGAGGGGGAGAAAGGGTTGCCTTTTTTATAAAGCAAACATATTTTCGCGCATAGCCAGTGCGGCGGCAGCGGCGAGTGGAGGAAGCGGTTTAGTATGGAGTGGAAAAAACGTTGAATGGGTTCCGGACAGAGGGCCAGGATGTAGTTGTTTGTTTTGTCCGGTCCCCCGGCTTTTGATGGCTTACTGTGTTTTAAGTGGTTCTGGAACTCCTGCCAGGTCACAGGGGGTATGTGGTCGTTCTTGGCAGAAACGGGGCATGTGGGCGAGTGGGACAGGACCTCGTCGACGAAGTCCTGGGGGGGGGCGTAATCTGGATGCCCTCCAAGATGAAGCAGGGTGTCCCCAAAAACTTTAGCTACATCCGCCGGGTCACTCAGGAGCTCTTTGGTGGCTGGATCTCTGACTACGAGAGGCTCTAGGTCTTTAGGGCAGAGGGTGCGAGCAACAGTGGTTTTCATCTGGACCCCTCGGACCAGACTACTGTGAAGCTTTTTGCTTTGGTATCGTCCGAGGACCGTAAGGTGTTTACCACGGACTGAACTTCCGCAATGTGCTCGGGAAATGCTGGGGAAGAAGGAGGCGGGGGTGAGCGTAATAATTTCCTGAGCTTGCCGTAGCTCTCTTGGTCCTTGCGCTGCGGTTTCGGACGCGTGATTTTGTGGTACGCAGACCCAACCTTCATGGGGAGAGAATCAGTGGCGGCGATGATCTCTTCCAATGGGGCCCTGGCAGGGGCGTCCAGGAGGTCCCGGCACCAGTCGGAGATGAGCCGTATGCTGTTGGAGAATTGTTGCTTTTCGTCTCTAGAAAGCTTCCGAAAAATGCAAGGGGGGAGTGGGGGCTGAGACAGAAGGATCGGGGAGGGGCACTGGAAGACCGCAACCACTGGCTGATGGTCAGAGATGGTGTAGTCCGTGAGGATCGACGCATCCAGAAGGGGAAAGTGCAACACTAGGCGAGGGGACGCAAAGATGTAATCGAGCCTTGCTTCGCTGTCCCAGCGGTCGCTTGCGTAGCGGGTGTACTGCCTGAGGGAGGGGTGCTCTGACCTGAAAGTGTCCACCAACCTAGATGGGAGGTATTCCACCTCCCCCGTGAGCCAGTGCCACTCATGTAGATCGACCAAGCTGTGCTGGTCAAGTTCGGGATCCAGAACGCAGTTAAAATCACCCCCCAGGATGTGATTGGGATGATCGTTGAAATAAGAAGCAAGAACTCGCTGTATGGTGTCACGGTACGGAGCCGGGGCCCCCGTGCGCACCGGGGGGGAGTAAACTGAGAAGACTTGCAGGGGAATTGCTTCCGGAAGGGATATTTTGGCACCACAGATAAGGCCGTCGCTGTCTCTGGGCGGGACACAGCTGGTATATCTCGCGATGCGCGGGCCTGCAATGACCGACACCCCGTGTTTGTGGCCGCAGACATTTGAGAAGACTTTAGCGCGGTCAATGCCGAAGGCGTACCGCTGTGGGAGGAGAGGGGGAGAGTTTAGCTCCTGAAGGAGTATAATGTCATATCCCTCGTTTAGGAAATGCAAGATTGCCGCGGTTGCGTTCTGGCTCTTTGCCGTGTTGAAGGACAAGACACGGATGGCCGGGACGGAGGGAAGAGAAGGGGGGGGGCGGCGCAAGCGTTTAGGTTTGAAGGGCTTGTGCACTTGGGGGGGAGGGGGGAAGGAGGGTGTCCGAATGGAGGAATAGCGGGCACCCAGTGGGGAATCCGGTGTCAGAAGCGTTGGTATATGGGCAGGGTCCTCATTTTGTATTGAGGGGTCGGGTTCGCACTGTTCTAGTGCAGAAATCCGAGAGTGAAGTGCTTGTGCGTATGCTTTGGGCGGGTGGTGTAAGGCCGTGTCACAGGCAGTGCGAAGAGAGGGGTGTATAGTCAGGTCTGTAGAGACACTTGTGTCTGGGACCAATATTCCCGGATTGATGTGTGCTTGCTTCACAGGGAGAATCTCCGCGATGCGAGAGACGGTGGCGGTGAGGGAGGCACCGTGCACGCCCACGCGGGCGAGGACCTCTTGACACCGTCTCATGTTACTTCTCCTGCGGTGGCACTGACGGGCGGGAGGGGGGCAGAAAGAATATGGGGACGGGTAGCATTCGGTAGACTCATCAGAGCTTCCCACAAGGGGAACCACAGGATTTTGTGGTCTGGTACACAGTGAGCACAGATCAGCCCGGTCAGGGCATACCTGGCGGTCACAGGGGTTAAGGAATTCATGTTACGCACAGGGGGAGTGGTAGAGCGATGGCCCTGCCATGCCTGAGAACATGCAATAATGGTGATGGAGGGTATCTGGGGTCTTAAAGCGAAGACCACCTCTCGTGTGCACAGAAGGGTGACGCCGAGTGTAGGTTCATTGATTCGTCTCATGTTGCCCTGGGTCAGGGGGCCCTGAGGATGTCGTATGGAGGCCCGTTCCTACACCAGTGTGACGGAAGACAAGGGATACCCTGGAGTCTCGGGGAATGCGCCGCTTCTCCACTGTGTCATAGTCGCGAGCTCGGATTTGGTGCTTCCATTTGTCGCGGGCTTCCCCAGAAATTAGGAGGAGGCTGCGGCGCTGTAGGAAGACTTTTTGCCTTTTCTTAAAGAGGGTGGATCCGGGGAGGGGACGCGGTTCGAAAACCATTTCCGCACCTGACCCAAAGGAGCCATCCAGGACATAAGGGCCTAGCTGAGGGACGTCTACGTGGCTCCTCAGGCCACTGCCAGGCTCGTATCGAGCCACTGACCACATATTGGGGCGTAAGAGAGAGGAAGGCAGGACCTGGGCGCAGGCAGAGAATGCCCGTAGCCCAATCGCTTGAAGAAACTCAGGAGGGGTCGGTTCAAAAGGTTCAACTTCTTTTGACTCTGGATTGTACCTGAATCTGAAATGAAGCATTGTGCGGTGCCCCTCGGACAGCCACTGGTGATCTTCATCTGCACTGTAGGACATCACCAGGGCTTCTTCTTCTTCTGAGAAAAATTCATTGGATATGAAGGCTCCTGTTATTTCCGGGATGGGGTTGAAAATTTTCCCCGTTTGGAGGTGGAGTTGTGCGATCTTTTCTGTGAGGGAGGGGGGCTTGCTTGTGGACAAGTAATGGTCCCTCGCGAGACTTAGTTGTTCCGCGCTGTCGTAGGCAGTCGCCGCCTCGATGACTCGTGATAGGAAATCCTGGGCTTCCGAAACTAGGGGGTTGGCGGGAGCCAAAAGGTTGTCACGCGCGGCCGTGTCGGGGCACTCGGGGTGAAAGACGAGCTGGGACACAGTGAAGCCTTCCGCAAGGAGCACGGATTCGTAATGAGCATATTTCACTCGATAGACTCGCACCTTAGCCATGGGGGCGCTGAACAAGGAAATGTGCCGAATTTTCCCAAGCAGGGACACCCCGAACATTACATCAACGTCCGGCGTGGATGACGGGGCGTGTACTTCTACCAGTTCTGGATCAGGAGGTTCGGGGAGGGGGTTGAAGCAAGCCTTCACCGGGGAGGGTGCGGGAGGGGCATCTTTGTGCACATTTCGGGGAGAGGCGGAGAGGTCCATTTTGTGTCCCGGGTGTTTGGAGCGCCAAGAGGAGTATCCTCCCCAAGAGATCATGGCTCCTGTAGTGCCCCGATACGTGACCAGGTTATTCTCTTGGAAGAGCATGTAACTCATGGAAGTGAGGGAGTCTCGTTGGGGGAGCAAGGGGGTGTTGTGATAGTTCATGCACACGTAAAACTCGTGTTGTGTTCTGGGAATGGCCCCTAGGATACCGCACCGTCGCGCGGCTTCGCTAGTAAGGAGGGATTTCCACACGTCAATTTGTTTGAAGTCCGGCGTGGCTTGTTTGTATGCTTTTGAAGGTACAACTTTGAAAGTTTTGTCCTTCCCTAGATCGGAACCACGGATGCAAAAGACCTTGCCGAGCGTCCACAAAGGGTGTTGTAAGATGGTGGAGAGAAGCTTCTCGGCGAGGGGGGTTGGAACGGTGTAATCGAAGCGGAACATATCTTCGGAGGATGATTGTAGAGGCTGTATGCGTTCCTCCGGAAAGAAAGCATTTTTGGAGTTGACCGAGATGTGGTCGTTTTCGAAATGGAAAAGGCGGTTGACGAGGACAAAAAAGTCCTGGGCGTTGCCACGGCGCCGCCTATACTCTCCTCGTTCCCGCTTGGATTTTTTGGAAAGATCTTTTGGAGAAGAGACGGTGAAGTTCGGGAGCAAATGCCGTGCAACTTCGAATCGTAGCGTTGTGCGCACCGCGGCCACTTGGACGGTGCCGTCTACCTTTTTTATGGCCCATTGTAGGGAGGTGTGAGGGTGCATGATGTCGCCGTAGCGGATGTGTGCGTGGTGCTTGTGACGGGTGGAGAGGTGAAGGTGAAAATATGGGTATTGAGGAGAGTCAAGCAAGTTGAGCCGCACGGAGCCATCGGGATTAGGTGATGGGTTGTACGTATTGGCATCCGAAAGCCGGTCTACTCCACATACCCAAGGGGCAAGGGAGATCATGCCGGGGTTCAAGGGGTTCATGTAGAGGGTCTCCGCCGAAAGGTTGTCTTCCATTCCCGGGAGAATGAAGGAGCCTTCGTACACAACACCGGAATCAAAGGCTTCTTGCAAGGCTTCGTTGATGGCATGGGCCCACTCGGTCCACGTGTTGCCGTATTTGTATTTGGAGTTGTAGTAATCTTGTGGGTGTGGAAAAGTGTAGAACTTTGGGTGGTGATGAAGGATGTCTTTGAGATACCTAAAATTGTCATGTCCAATTGTGGAGTAGGCATTGTTGCCGGAGCAATCAATGTCATGGAAAAAGGTGCACCCGTCGCTCGCGCAAAGGTCTATTGTTGGGTGTACTTGATCATAGATCACTTGTTTGTGGTGTTTCTCTAACACGAGTTGATTTGTATCAACTCCTAAGGTGTCATGGACATGCGTTTCTCCCCATAGTGCTTGTTGATCGTGTGTGTTGATCTCACCTTTATGTTTAACCAAGAATTTTGCAAAGACACCATCCGGGGCAAGGGAAGGGTTGAAGAAGGGTTTTCCGGAATTACCATCCGTTTCATCGGGAGTAGGGTCTTCCCCGTCTTTGGCCTTTTCGTGTGTTCCTTCGAGAGACGGAATAGCGCTTGGCGTAGATTGCTCCTCACGTGGCGTTAAGAGGGAGTTGTCGGGCTCAACCTCATTGGTTCTCCTTGCGTTGTCGTTGAGAGCGGCGTTGTTGTTCATTGCCGAATCTCCACACGGGTCTTCGCGACTTTCCTCTTGTTGTTTCAACTCTTCGGCGTCACATGGATGGCTTCCTTCGGTGTTCTCGTGCGTGCCTTCGGGCACGGAGTCTTGCACCTTCTCGGAGTTGGTTGGCGGAGCGGGCGCTTGGACTTGATGTTGTGGTTCTTGGGCTCCTTTTCCTTTGGCGGTGTGAGCCGTTGTCTCGGCGAGTGGGAAGACTTCTTTTGCGACATCTTCGGGTTGTTCATCGTCTGAAATGACATTGGATGACGTGCCTTCCTCATGTGACGGGGAAAGGTCGAGTGAAGGGTGAAATGGGTCGTTCTCGCGCTTGGCGGGCGAAAGCGTAGGGAGAAGCCGACTTTGAGTCAGTTTGGCGTCCACTTTAGCCTGAGTTCGAGCAATGAAACTTTTCACGGACTTTAGCTGTTTGCTTTCGGTCTTGTCCTTTGCGGAACGTTCCTTGAGCCCAACTTGCGACATTGCCAAGAAAACGGCGTTGCGAGGCTAGGCAAAGGACGGCGCTCACGATTGCGGCTTTGCGCTAGGCAAATAAAATTGACGGCAAGGTTGTTGCGCTTGCCTCCGCTCCAAATTGCGGCTTTGGGACCCTTGATGGTAATCCACGGCTTCACGGGATCAGCCCAGAACTTGAACAGCCCAGGATTTTCGTTAATCACCGAGCAGCCTGGACTGCTGGTGGATCCATCAATTAATTTCTGAGGGTCAATCGAAAAAAAATAGACACTCAGAAAGTGACAAAGTATGCCTATATTCCTATGTAACGGTGGTCCTCAAACACACATGCAAGCGCTTGCATGGGAAATCAACCTCATTTTGGAAAGTCGATTTTTAGCATGCAAGCACAAAATGTGGCCAATTGGGTTGCAATGGACATTCATGCACGCTCCGGGGAGCTCAAGTGATATGATCCGGGTGTGAAGGCGTGCAAAGAGGGAAGTTATACCAACTCAACGTGTTTTTACATGTACTTGGTTGCCAAGTACATGAGATTGCCCCATTTGTGGAACACACCAACAATGTATAACTGTTTGGGCATATTGAGTTGGGATCCAATCGCCCCAATATGAGATCGATGGCGGCAAATCCTCATCAACAGTGCCTATGAGGCACATCAGGCCGCCCTTGGGAGCTTGAACGCGCGAATCCCTTGTTATTGGGCTTCGGGGATGAAAGCGCGTTTCTAGATTTTTCTTGACGGGATAAATCGGCGACTTGTGTCAAAAAAAGACAGAAAAAAATTGCGGAACACTAGTGGCGGCGCTTCTCGTGCTCCTTGGTGAGCGCCTCGGTGACCTTTGCCGCCATCTCCTCCGCATTGGCCCTGAACTCCTCACAGTCCAGTGCTTTCCCCGGGGTTGCCCACTGCACACCTTGTTCGCGCCCCTACCCACTCAGCGCACTCCTCTACCCAGCACACCCCCCCCACCCAACACAGCTGAGGCCCCCGGAGAGCTTGGTGTCTTTTCGAGACGCCCACCTGGCCGCCCCCAGTGAAGCCACCGCCGCACGGATGGACCCCGCGGACCAGCGGGCCTACGTCAGGGGCCTCGAGGCATGCCTCAGAGAGCCGCATCGCTGGCACACCTGCGCCCCGTCAGCCCCGAGGGGACAGGGGGGATTACCCGCCCCCGGCACCCACCAGGCCAAGAAGACCAAGACGGGCCAGGGGGCCCGTCAGCGCGCCCGCCAACAGGGCACGGCACCGCAACCCGGACCCAGACCCAGCCACACCGCACCACCCCACTTCCAAAGCCCCAAGGCACACCAACAGCAACACCCTCACCAGCGCCCACCACCACCGTACCGCGGCACCCTAGCCAAGCAGCCCGGCCAGGGACCACAGCCCACACAAATCCACGCCGTACAGCGGCCACCATTCACGCAGGGCCAGGGAATGTGGCGCCACCAGTACCATCACAACGTCCCCGCCCCCCCGACCCCTACCCCCTGATGCCCCATTACTACAGCAACCCCCACATGCTGCATCAGCACCACAACCCCGACAGGCCACCCACCCCACGCGGCGCACTACACCGCACCACACCATTACGTGTTCCACGAGCACGCTTACCACCACCAGCCCTTACCACCGTTTACACCAGTGCCGTGGTACCGCACACAGCCGACACACCCCCATCACCACCACCACACCGTCCCGCACCACCTGCAGCCCCCACTGCACGGTCTCGCGACATTCGGGCCACCGTACACCCCCATAGACCTGCGGGGGGCCGTGCACACGCACCAACAGCACCAGGGCCTACAAGGAGCACCCGGCCACCACCGGCAGCCCCCCCACCCGCAACGCATGCCAGCGAGCACCATTCACCAGCAGCCACCCGCTGCCTACGGACCACAGCCCCACCCGCATGCCCAGGCAACCACCTCCCACCTCAACACCGCGGCCAGCCAGGAACGGCGACAACAGCACGACACGCACACGCAACACCCACACAGCCTGGCGGGACGCTCAGACTCCCACCCAGCACAGTACCCACCCCCGCCCCCCCCGCCACCAGCAGTGCCCCCCCACACCATCCCTTCCCGCCCCCCCCCCCGGAACCAGGCCACTGACGCACCACGCGGGGATCCCCACCAAACCCCACCACCTCCAGCCCCCTCCGACACACACCACCACGAGTCCCCCCTCCCACGGCCACCAAGGGAGACCCCATAACCAGACCCCACACGCGACGACAACGATCAACCCCCCCATCCCACACCAGCCCCCTTGCCGCGCACCGCACCACCTGCCGCTGCACCGGCCGAACCCTACACCCTCCACAACCCCGCAGCAGTAGGGCAGCACGTCTGGGGCCTCGGAGACCAGGAGGTGCTGCGCCTCCACACCTCAGGCAGCACCCAACGCATCCGGGCGGCCAGCCTCCTCCAGGCAGACACCCTGGGGGAGGGCGTCCGAAACTTCCTCTTCGACGCCTTCCTCCACGTCGCCCGACACGACCGCCCCCCGCTCGCCACCCCAGACAGCGAGAGCCGGCCCCGCAGAGGGAACTGAGTTGGGGTACCCCCCATCGACTGGGGAAGACACCTTGTTGGACACCCCGAGCCGGGACGGGTGGACACCAAGGGCTGCACCCGCTACCAAGTGCCCAGCATGGCCCAACCCCCATCCAGCACCGGCCCCATGAACACCAAGGAGTGGGAAAGGAGGACGTGGGTCGACCGGCCAGCCTCCCTGAGCAACTTCAGGGACCACGTCCCGGGCGACATCCCCACCCCCGACAACCAGCAGCAAGCCCCCTCAACGTACATGACCCTCATGTACAGCAGACAGTAGACCCTCTGCACCTCCCACTACCACGCACCAACCGGCACGTGGGTGGTACACGGCACCGACTCCCTCCTCCCCGCCAATTACGCCCCCCCGCACAACCCGGGCCCCGACACGTACACCAGGGAGGACCAGCCAGACAACCCCCACATCTGGGGCAAATGGGAGCGCAGGTCCCTGGACACGCTGCTCTGCATCCGCAGCCGCAACCTGGACCTTGGCAGGGCGATGTATTGCCTTGCCAAATGGACCCAACGGACCTGGCAGATCCCCGCGGAGCGGTGGACGTGGAAGGTCAGCCTATGTCCCCAGCAGAGGGAGGCCCCCCTGAACCGCATGGGACCCACCCCCCCGCGCCCCACCACCATGCAGCTCTGCCCGTACATGGTGGCAGCCCGCCTCATGGCCCTGCTGTGGCCGGGCCCAGATGCCCCCACCCAAAACTACCCCCACCTCACGGAAGAGGACATGGCCGGCATCCAGCGATGCTTCTTCCTCACCCTGGACCACCTCCAGCAAACACGCCCACACGTCCTCGAGAGGAGGTGGACCCCCCCCGGATAACCCACTTACCCGCACAGCCAACAATAACACCACTACACCGCCACGTGGCGCACATGACACCACCCACAGCACCAGCGGCGGCACGCACGCGGGGCACCAGGGAAAGAGCGCACACACACCCGATGCCCGAACCCGCACCCTCGTACTCATTACCCACAGGACCCAGCATCCAGTGCCACCCCCGCCATCCATGAACCCCCGCCGTCCCCCGCGTCCTTCCCCTCCGCCTCCAACTCCACAACCTCCAGTACCACAACCACCTCAGCCATCGCCATGACCACATCGTCGTCTCCGAGCCGCGAGGAAAACCTCCCAAATGGGCGCCCAGACCCGTCCCGCCGCGAGCGCCCCTCCAACCGCCAAGGGCCATGCCCCAACAAAGCCCGCGACCGCAGCCCGGCCGAAACGCAAGACCACAGCCAAGCAGCCACCCAAAGCTGCCGCACCACGGCCTCAGCACGCTGCCAAACCCAAGCCCAAGCCCAAGCCAGGCGCCACAGCAACAGCGCAAGCCCAAGCCCTTCGGCCCCAGCGATCCCAGATCCGGCAACAGCAACGCCCAGCACGGCGCCCCCCCACCGTCACCGCCGCAGCCGCCAACACCTTCATGGCGGAGCCGGCCGAGGCCAAGGCGCGACGCACCTTGTACCGCCACCACTCAAAGCCCGCACCCGAGGCCTACGGACCACCCCCGACCGGACCAGAGCAACGCCAAGGCCAATCAACAGCGTCCCCGCCCCCTTACCAGCACCCGATGTCCGCCCACGTCCAGCAGATGCGGCGCTACCGCCGCCCCCACTGGTCCCAACCGAACCCCGAAGCGGAGACCGTGCGCGCGTACCAACTGGTCTGTGTACGCCCACTCTCCTGCTCCCCGCGCACCCCCACGGCACAGGACTACCAGGACTCCCCCATGCCGACCACCGCCACCAGTCCCCATGACCCCGCCACACGCACCCATGCCCACACCTCCGCCCAAGGCCACTGCCCCGCCCATGGACAGTGGTGGCAGGGCTCGACCCACACGCAGCTCTGGGAGCTGCAAAAGTTGGCCCGGGCAGAGCCCTCCCTCGAGGGCCCGCTCCGCCGGCCCCGCAGGGGGTCGGCGGAGAACTGCCGCCTCCAGCCGGCGGGGGGGTGGATGCCACAGGCCGCATGGGGAGCCATGCTAGCCATTGCGCTCCATCCCCAGAAAGTCCACCCCCACAGCCTCCCTGCACCCCAGGACCACCCGTATGACCTCAAACGCCTGCCGTAAACCCTCCAGGAGACGCGGATGGAACAAAGGCGCCTGTGGGACATCACCCCAAGCCCAACGCTGCGCACACACACCCCCTCTTCACCCCACAAGCGTCGACGCACAGACACCGGCATCACCTGCAGCACCGCGGGAACCCCCCGCGCCACACAACATGACGCGCCTGACCCCCCGGCCAGCGGCGCCCCCATCTAACCCCGAGGGGGGATACTCCCTGGGCCGCGCCGAGGCCGCACGCCGACGACGCTCCCTGCCAGCCCAACGACCCGCGCACCCGCCCCAGGCGAGCCGAAGACAGCAGACCTGCCCACCGGCAGAGCCGCCCAGGGGCCGACCCAGCCCGACGACCCGCCAAATGTGGACCCCTGCCGTGGCCCATTGCTACCCGCTGCCCAGCCAGCCACTGCCGCTGAACGTCAGGCCGAACACCGCCCAGAAAAAGCCAAGCAAACCGAAAGCCGATGGACACCGACGTGAACGCCAACGGGCACCGCTGTGCCGAGCGGCACCGAACTCCAGCCCGCAGCCGTCGAAACCGCCTCACCTGCCACAGCTGCCCAGCCCGAGCCGAAGCCTAATCAGGAGGCGAGGAACCCGAGCCGGACCCCACTACCTCTAACTCTTGACCCCTAACCGAGCCGGCCGAGAGTGTACAATAACCGCAGCCCACACCCGCAGCCCACACGGCGGCCTAACCAGCTAGCACCGAAACGTAAAGAGACAACGAACGAAATCCACCCTGACCCGCACCCATGTTCATCAAAACACGCAAGCCGCACCCCTGGGGCACGTCTGCCGACGAAGCACCGACAACGCACACCGGAGAACGCAACACTACTGCACCGCTGCATCAGTTGCCCATGCCTGTGCCTGCAGTGTGGACGCGCCCCCTTTTCCATTTAAACAAAAAACAAAAGAAACCAAATATAGAGCACGCAAAAAAAAGGGGGGGGGAGCAGGGGGGACAAAACCACCACCAGCACACGCATGGAGCACACAGCGCGCGTACGGGTGAACAAGAGCCACGTGGCCCTGGACACCACGCACGACACACAAAGGGCGTGCGCACCTGTAAACAGGCCCCAAGTGGGCCAGGACACCGCACACGCACACGCACCAAGGGCAGCAAAGGGACAGGACGCAACGGTCTACACCCCCGCGGTCGGACGCACTGAGGCAACCCAGCCAACCCGCCGGGGCTGTGGCAGGAGAGGTACTCCAAGGCCACTGGTCCGAGCGCAGCCAGGCTGCATCGGAACCATGGCAAACGTTACGCGGGGTCATGGAAGCAACTGATGACAGGAGCGCCGGCACAAAGCCCAGGAGGGGGCCGCCTGCCAAGCAGTGGGGCCCCGCAACTCGAGCAACAGGGGTGAGGCGATCGTACCGTAGACTCGCGGGAGCAATACCCCCTGTGGTGAGGGATACTCCACACGGCTGGGGAGGCCCCAGAGCTGCCGCCCACAGGACGGGGCATGTGACCCTACCCATGGGCACATGTGGGGACACCCTCCCACCCGGGACACCTGGACCCCGTGGCCGCGACACTGCCTTCCCAAGCACCTGCGGGAGCGGGTTAAGAGGCACCTGACCTAGGGCCGTCGGAGGGACAGGACATCCCCTTGGTAAGACCTTCTTCCTGCATTGTCAAAGGAGGCATCCCGAGCTCCCGAAGATGCCTACCTACCTACCTACCTCAATGTTTTTTTACATGTACTTGGTCGCCAAGTACATGAGATTGCCCGATTTTTGGAACACACCAGAAAAATGTATAACCGTTTGGGCATATTGAGTTGGGATCCAATGGCCCCAATATGAGTTTGATGGGGGCACATCCCCATCAACAGTGCCTATCTGGCACATTTGGCCGCCCTTGGGAGCTTGAACGCGCGAATTTCTTGTTATTGGGCTTGGACGATGGAAGCGCGTTTCGAGATTTTTCTTCACGGGAAAAATCGGTGACTTGTGTCAAAAAAATACAGAAAAAAATTGCGGAACACTCGAAGTGTGTTGCGCCGTTAAGTTCTCATAAAATGGCTTTATAAGTTTGGCTTATCAGTGCCGCGGCACAGGCGACGCCGTCATTTGCAACCGCGACGACGGGCGCCTTTGGTGAAATAATAGAAACGAATCGCCCCAAATGCAGGCCGATTCGCAATCCATGCATCGATAAATTGCTGCCGCGAATCCGTACAAAATACATGGTTTGGCGGCCGAGGGCTGCCTGCTTTTGCGTCAGCCCCCTCTCATGAACGTTCCTCGTACAAGGGAGGCGGGCAATCAGAGACACCGCTTGGTGAGCTGAACCAGGCTAATCCCATGGCCACTCTGGGGTTGCGGGTGTGGGGTCCCCACAGGGAATACAGACGTACATACAACCTACACCGGCACTGGGCCGGGTGCACACCCCAAGAATATGTGGAGCTGTCGGGGGGTGGCGCCAGGTGACTCCAAGCGCCCTGCACACCGGTATGGTCATAGTCCCACGCTGAGTGAGCCCGACCGCTGGTGACTGAGCGAACCGACCCGGGATAGGAAACATGGTGCCCATGGCTTAATCAACCACGGCAAGGAGGGGAAGTGCATCATGCCCTCTTAGGTACACACACATCCGTCACTTTCAAGTCAATCTTGCGGCGCTTGAGGAAGTCGACGAAGCACTGTGTGTAGCGTGGCACGAACGCCGACGCCGGCCCCCATGAGTCGTATGTTTGTCAGAATCCTTTCCATTGTGTCTTGAACTCGTACCCCCCTGGCACATCTGGGGCTGGGCGGTACCCCACCATCTTCGAGGCGTGGTACTCGTGTTCCTCGGTGAACCGGTCGTGCTCATCCACCTCCAGGTCGGCATAGACGAACTGGACGTGCTTGCTTCTGGGGTGTGGAATGTGCGGCTTCATCTGGGAGTGATGTCCGTCTCGGTACAGGTGCTCCGCGACCTTGAGCGTATATGTGTCCTCGCCTAGTGGCTTCTGCACCTCGGCGGGGACGTATTAGGTGGCCTGGCGGTCTTCACTGAGCTTGGAGGGGCGGTCCAGCCACACGGTGTTGCCAACCTTGTACTTGGCGACGGGCGCCTTCTCCTGATAGTGGCGGCGCTTCTCGTGCTCCTTTGTGAGCGCCTCGGTGACCTTTGCCGCCATCTCCTCCACATTGGCCATGAACTCCTCAGAGTCCAGTGCCTTCCCCGGGGTCGCCCACTGCACACCTTGTTCGAGCAGGTCCCTACCAAATAGGATCTGGTGGGGGGAGTACCCGGAGGGGGTCGGCAGGTGGTGGTATGCCTGGATGGCACGCCACATACTGGTCGGCCAGTTGCGACCAGGATGCTTCAGGTGCAGCTTCTTCAATTGCTCAAAGAGCTGGCATCCGGCGACCTCGGCTCGGCCATTGGACTGGCTGTGGTAGGCCAAGATTCTGGCATCGCGCACCCCCATCAACGGACCAATGGTGCGGAAAAACGCCCCGGTAAAGTGACATACATTGTCACTGAAGATGGCCTTTGGCGTCCGAAACACCATGATCCAGTGCCTGATCATCTGGCGGGCAACCGCTTCCGCCGTTAGGCCCTTATTCCGTGCGGGAACCGCCACCAGGTATTCGTCGTGGCGGTCAACGCAGAGGATGACACAGTCGTAGATCGACTTGCCGTATGGGACGGGGGCCATGGCGAACTTGTCGATAACCACACTCTCCATGGGGACGTCCGGTAAGGGGGTCCAATTTGCTTTGCCAGCCTCCGATTGGTGGGGCAGTTTGACCGCCTGGAACACCTGGCATAAGGTAGGTAGGTAGGTCATCTTGGGACTGGGGTTGCCCCTGAGGGGGGTCTTACCATGGGGCTTTTGTTCACCCACCCCCGGCCCTACTGCATGTGCCCCCACAAAGCGGATCCCCCACATGGGGGAAGGGCGCGGTCGCTGTGAGCAGTACCCTACAGCGGGTTCTGCAGAGAGAGGTAACCCATGTTCGACCGAAGTCTCACATTCCTCTCCTTCGGGCGGATGATACGTGGGGGAGGGTCCCATCGCACATCCTCATCAACCTCCGGATTCTAGGGCCGAGGGGCCCGGAGCTAGGCCAAAGGCCCTGTCCTGCAGACACCCCCACGTGGGTTGGTTTTCAGTAGGCGTGAGACAACTTGAAGATGCACGTGCTACGGGACTCGCATGCCGTGGCGCACACTCACGCCTCCTGACTCGGTCGAGCTTGCGCTCTCCCGGGGGGCCGGGGGTTCGGAGTAGGTCGTTGTGGTCCGTTGGTCGGTCGTTTAATGGTTCGGTGTAGTTTGTTAATGTTGGTTGGTCGGTTGTGTGATGGTAGAGTCACGATGTTCTGTTTTGTTCGTGGCTATGGTCGTCAGCGGGCGTGGCGCACCATGGTGTGGCCAACCCGTTGGACGCCGTTCCCGTTTCGACCCATGCACGCCTGGCTGGTTTGATGTTGGCCGGCTTGCATGTGGTCTGTTTACGGTCAGGTCGCGGCTGCAGCTGCGGTGTGGTTGGTGCGCGGTTGTTTTGGCCGCCTCATGGTCGGCTTGGTTTGCGTGGGTTCAGTCGCGCTGCTGCCGGTGGTTGTATAGTCGAATGTTGTTTGTGTAGCCGGCACGTCCGTTTCGGTGCTGGTTAGTTGCGTCTTGGTTTGTCCAAGTGTAGTGTAGTGTAGTTGGTTAATGTTGGGTGGTCGGGTTCGTAATAGTAGAGTTGCGGTCTTCTGCTGAGTTCGTAGATACGGTGGTCGGCGGGCGTGGTGCACCACGGTGTCGCCAACCCGTTGGGCGCCGTTCCCGTTTCAACCCATGCATGCCTGGCTAGTTTGGTGTTGGCTGGCTTGCGTGTGGTCTGTTTATGATCATGTCCTGGCTGCTGCGGCGGTTTTGTTGGTGCACGGTTGTCTTAGCCACCTCATGGTGGGCTTGTTCGGCGTTGGTTCCTTGGCGCTGCAGCAGGCGCTTGCACGGTCAGAGGTTGTTCGTGTAGTTGTCATGCCTGTTTCGGTGTTGGTTGGTTGTGCCCGGGTCGGACTTTGTACTATGCGTCGTGTTACGTTGCCCGTTGTCGTCTGGCTCCGTGTAGATGCTGTGTTCTGAGTTTGGTGCCCCGTGGGAAGGCCCGCGTGTGCGCAGCCGGTTGCGTTGAGTCGCTGTTGTTTGGGTCTTGTTGAGGGGAGCCTGTCGGGCTGGGTTTTGGTATGCTGTGATCGGGATGTACCCAGCGCATTGTGCTGGTGTGCCGTCGTCTTAGCCGGGTGGTGCTTGGCTTGGGTTGTCGTCGTCTGTGCCGCCTGCCGGCGGGCATGGTCTGGTTCGGGCTGGTGGTGTTTTGGCCAGCGCCATGCGCGGCTTGTTCTGTTGGTTCGGCGTCGTCTTTGCCTCCTTTCAGTCGGCGTGTTAGGGTGGCTTTGGTCGGCGTTTGGGTTGCGGTTGCGTTTGTGTTGTTTGCCTAGCCGGGGTTGGTGTTGTGTTGGCACGTGGCCCTGCCTCATGGTGGGGCCTATGGTGCTGGTGCCTGGTCCCCCCCATGATGGGGCGTGCTGTGTTGGTGCGTGGCCCCCCCCATGGTGGGGCGTGCCGTGCTGGCGCATGGCCCGCCTCATGGCCGGGCGTGCTGCGTTGTTGTGGGGCCCCCCTCATGGTGGGGCGTGCTGTGTTGGTCCGTCGCCCGCCTCATGGTGGCGCGTGCGGTGTTGGTGCCTGCCCGCCGCGGTGGTTGTGCGTGGTGTGGTGGTGCTAGACTTGGGTTGTCATCTGTGCCGCCTGGAAATGGGCGTCGTTGGGTTGGTGGTGTTTTAGCCGGCGCCATGCGCTGCTTGTTTTGTTGGTTCAGCGTCGTCTTCCCCGCTTTACGGTCCGCGCGTTCAGCTGGCTGTGGTCGGCGGTCGGGATGCGGTTGGGGTTGTGTTGGTTGCTTGGCCAGGGTTGGTGCCGTGCTGGTGCATGGCCCCCCTCTTGTTTGGGTTTGCTGCGTCGGTGGGTGCCCCCCCCCATGGTAGGGCGTGCTGTGTTGGTACGCGCCACCCGCCCACTGTGGGGCGTGCTGTGTCGCTGTGTGGCCCCTCCTATGGTGGGGCGTGATGTGCTGGCGTGTGGCCCGCCTCGTGGTCGGCCGTGCTGCGTTGTGGTGTGGCCCCCCTCATGGTGGGGCGTGCTGTGCTGGTGCGTGGCCCCCCTCATGGTCGGGCGTGCTTTGTCACTGCCTGTCCGCCGGGGTGGTTGTGCATGGTGTGGTGGTCCTTGGCTTGGGTTGTCGTGGTGTGTGCCGCCTGGCGGCCGGCTTCGTTGGGTTCGGGTTGGTGGTGCTTGTGGTGGTGTTTTAGCCGGCGCCATGCGCCGCTTGTTTTGTTTGTTTGGTGTTGTCTTCGCCGCCTTACGGTCGGCGTGTTCGGGTGGCTGTGATCGGCGGTTGGGGTGCGGTTGTGGTTGTGTTGATCGCCTGGCCGGCGTTGGTTCTGTGCTGGTGGGCGGCCGCCCTCATGGTGGGGCGTGCTGTGTTGGTGCGTGGCCGCCCTCATGGTGGGGCGTGCCGTGTTGGTGCCCGTCGGCCGCGGTGGTGGTGCGTGGTGTGGTGGTGTTTCGCTTGGGTTGTCGTCGTCTGTTGGGTTGCGGTTGCGGTTGTGTTGTTTGCCTCGCTGGGGTTGCTGCTGTGCTGGTTCGTGCCCCCCCCCCTTTTGGGGCGTGCTGAGTTTGTGTGTGGCCCTCCCAATGGTGGGGCGTGCTGTGTTGGTGTGTGGCCCCCCCCATGATGGGGCGTGCTGCGTTGGTTTGTGGCCCCCCTCATGGTGGGGTGTGTTGTGTTGGTGCGTGGCCCCCCTCTTGGCTGGGCGTGCCGTGTTGGCGCCTGCCCGTCGCAGTGGTGGTGTTTGGCTTGGGTTGTCGTCGTCTGTTGGGTGGGTTGCGGTTGCGGTTGTGTTTTTAGTTTAGCTGGGGTTGGTGCTGTGCTGGTGCGTGCCCCCCCCCCGTTGGGGCGTGCCGTGTTTATGCGTGGCCCCCCCCCTTGGTGGGGCGTGCTGTGTTGGTGCGTGGCCCCCCTCATGGTGGGGCGTGCTGTGTTGTAGCCCGTTGGCAGCGGTGGTGGTGCGTGGTGTGGTGGTGTTTGGCTTGGGTTGTCGTCGTCTGTTGGGTTGCGGTTGCGGTTGTGTTGTTTGCCTCGCCGGGGTTGGTGCTGTGCTGGTGCGTGCCCCCCGCCCCCCCCCCCTGTTGGGGCTTGCTGTGTTTGTGCGTGCCCCCCCCAATGGTGGGGCGTGCTGTGTTGGTGTGTGGCCAGCCCCATGGTGGGGCATGCTGCGTTGGTTTGTGGCCCCCCTCATGGTGGGGCGTGCTGTGTTGGTGCGTGCCCTCCCTCTTGGTGGGGCGTGCCGTGTTGGTGCCTGCCAGCCGCGGTGGTGGTGTTTGGCTTGGGTTGTTGTCGTTTGTTCGGCGGGTTGCGGTTGCGGTTGTGTGTGTGCTTGGCTGGGGTTGGTGCTGTGCTGGTGCGTGCCCCCCCCCCCCCCCTGTTGGGGCGTGCCGTGTTTGTGCGTGGCCCCCCCCTGGGTGGGGCGTGCTGGGTCGGCGTTTTCGGGTTGCGGTTCGTGGTGTTGTAGCCGGCTCGATGCTCGGCTTGTTTTGTTGGTTTGCTGCCGTCGCCGCCGCCGTACGGCCAGCGTTGTCGGGTGTTGGTTGTCTGTGGTGTTTGCCCCGCCGGGACGGACGGGCCTGCCTCCCGAGCGGGTGCGGTGCGCCACCCCTTTGTCCTGGCCTGGTCGCACCAGCCGGCCTGCCGAGCGCGTGCGGTGCGCCAGCCTGTGTTTTTGTTTCGCGGCTGTCGTCGCCCTGCCGCTCGTGTTCCCTTACTCGCCCTCCCCTTTCTCGTGTCTGCGCGGCTCCTGGTCGTGCGCTGGTGTTTGTCGCCGCCTGCTGCTGCGCCCCCCCCACTTCACCCCACCCCACCCCGCCCCTCCGCATGTTGTCTTCTGCCCCCTCCTTTGCTTCTTGGTGTCCCCTGCCCACCGACGGTTGTGCCCCGCCTCGCCCCCCCTCCCGCGGGGGGTTTGCGTTTCGCGGCCGGTGGGGTCCTGCTCCGCGTTTACCCGCCCCCCCCTCTGCGCCGCTCTCCTGTTTGTTGGTGCCTCCTGTTGTCCCGCACCCCTTCCCGGGTTTGTTTTTTGCGGGTGTCGTCGTCCTGCCGCTTGTCTTCCTCTGTTCCCCATCTGCCTTCCCGTGGTTTCGAGCCGCTTGGCCGTTTGTTCCCCCCCCATCCCCCTGGTTTGTGTTTCCTGGGTGTCGTCGCCCTGCCGCTCGTTTTCCTGTGTCCTCCTGCTGCTGCCTTTTTTTTTCCCGTGCCTTTGGCCTTGGAAACTGTTTGGTTGGGTTTCTCTTTCCCCCCTCGGCTCGCGGCCTTTCGTCGCTCTGTGCGTTGTGTGCTGGTGCCGTGCCCCCCCCCCCCCTCCCGGCGGTTGCTCCTGGTGGTGTGCGGTGCCCCGCGTCTTGTTGTGTGGTGCCGCGGTTGGGTGTGGGCTGTTTTGTGCGGCGCGCGGTGTTTTGCTGCCCGTGCTGTGCTGTTGTGCGGGTACCTTGCTGTGTGTTGTGCTGTTCTGTTGTGTTGTTGGCTTTGTCGTTGGCCGTCTCCCGTTGGCGTTGGCCGCGCCGTTCCTGTTGGTGTTGCACGGTGCTCCGCTGCGCCCTGCTGTTTTGTGCGTTGTTTCGTCGTGTGTGGTGCCGTCGTCCGTTGTCGTGTGCTGTGGTGTTTTCTTTGTTGCTGTGTGGTGTCGTGTTTGTGCCCTTGTTCCCTCTCTGCCTTCTCGGTTCTGCGCACCTGCGGGTTGGCCCCGCCTGGTGCTGCCCCCCCCGCCCCCCCTGGTTTCTTTGTCATGCCTTCTGCCGGTTTGTGTTGCCCTGCTGTGCTGGCTTGTTCTGTGCTATGTGGTGCTGCGTTGCTGCTTGCTGTGTTCTGTTGTTCGGGGTGCGGCGTGCCGTGTCGTGTTGTGCCGTGTTCTGTTGTGCTTCGCGGGTGCTGTGGTGCTGCGCTGAGTTTCCTCGTGCGGCTGCGCCCTGCTGTGTGCTCTGCCGTGCTCGGTGGCGCTGTGCTGTGTTGTCGTGCGTTGCGCCGTTCGCTGTGGTTCTGCGTCTTGGTGTAGGCCCTTATCCCGTGCGGGAACCGCCACCAGGTATCCGTCGTGGCGGTCAACGCAGAGGATGACACAGTCCTAGATCTCCTTGCCGTGTGAGACGGGGGGCATGGCAAACTTGTCGATGGCCACACTCTCCATGGGAACGTCTGGAACGGGGGTCCGATTTGCCTTGCCAGCCTCCGATTGGTGGGGCAGTTTAACCGCCTGGAACACCTGGCATGACCCACAGACTGCCTTAAGTGTCTTGCAGAGCCTGGGAGGAAATTGAAAACGCCTCTTCAGATGCAAGCGCATCTTTTCCAGTCTCGGGTGTGGGAGTCTTTGGTCGTGCCATTCCTGGATCACCTGGTCCATGCGTGCCTCGGGGACCAGCATCTTGTCAAAAACAGAGGGCCAGCCGTTGTCGGCACGGAGTCCCGCCGGCCGCGCCCGCTTGGACTCCAGTTTTGAGCTGGCTTCACCATTGGTAGCCCAAAACTCCGACTTGGCGTAGTCTCCTTCCCAGTGCTCCGCCAGACACTACTTTGGGGGGGCTGCCTTTGTGTTGAGAAGCCACGCCTCTTGGGTGACTTGCTGCTCGCGCGCCAGTGAGGCCTCTCGTTTGGTGAGGGCAGCTGTCCGCTCCCCTGGGCCTGCCCTCTGCCCTGTGGGCCATGACAACGAAGCAATGAGCGTCTCCCCGCTTCAAGCACTCCTCCAGCTCAATGACACGCTTGGCCTCGGCCATCTGGGCTTCGTCCCCATGCATGGAGATGTCTGCCAAGGCCCTTGGAGGGGGGGTATGCCAACCGGCTCAGGCAATCTGCCACTGTGTTGAGCCGGCCCGGCACATACACTACCTTCAGGTCGAACTTCGCCAGCGTCCCGTGCCATTGGGCGCAGCGAGCGGCTGAACCTGACGGTGTGTCCACATGCTCCCTGTGCCAGAACTGCAGCGACTGATGGTCAGTGCATACCGTCACTGGCTGGAGTCGGATGTGCCCCGCCCACTTGCGCAGGGCGCACGCGATGGCGTAGGCCTCCTTCTCACGCAATGTCCATGTCCGTCGCTGACCAGCAGCCAGGGAAACTGCCCAAGGTTGCGCGCGCTGGCGTCCTGTGCCAGAATGAAATTAAAAGATAGGTAAAACACGACGAGAAAAATTTCTAAATAGCTGAAAATAAAGCCAATTAGCAAAAAAAAACGCTTAGGCCAAAAAGCGCGCTGCGAAACACGTAAAAACGCGACGAAAATGTTTTCTACGTTAAATAGGTGAATACTTAACGCCGTAAGCACCGTAACGCTCGTAGGAGCATAACGCCGTCCCCATCGTCGTCTAACTAGCCATAGGCGCAAAGAAAAACGCGTCGCGAGCAGCGTGTAAAACTCGAAGATTTTTCATAACACGCCACGACCCCTCACGTCGCGCCCTGCCGCCTTTATCTTATACAACTCCATGTAGCTCCCTCCCCGCCCTCGTGCCCACTACTCCCCTTGCCCTGCAGCCCACGCGGCGGCCCTGGGGCAACGCAGTTAACCCCTAGCAATGGACACCAACAACTTTAACAACGACAAGCACAAGCGCAAGCCGAAGTACATGAAGAATGACAGGTAACACGTAAGTCACAGAAGCATACATGGTCTTGCTGCTCGCGGGTGTGTTGGGTCGTGTATAACGTTGTTTGCTTCAAAAAAAAAGCGGGGGGGGGGGAATATTTTTACGGGTTTTGCAGTGGTTTCTCAAGGAGAAAAGAAACAGCAAACACAAACAGCGCTGCAAAAACACAGCAGAGCACGACAGCACAGCACCATACGACAGCACAGCACCACAAAACACAGCACAGGGGAGCAGGGCACCGCAGTAAACCACACCAACCACAGGGAAGCTGGCCACGCGACCAGACAGGGACACCGGCACCGAAACACGCCACCAGAAGACAACCGCCGACTGCCAGACCCAGCACCGCGCCACAGCACACCGCAGGTTAAAGCACAACACACAGCAACGCACCACACCACCGGGCGCCGGAAACAGCGCAGGCCACACGAACTGCACAACGCAAGCGCATCAGCACAGCGCAGCACAGCACCGCACAGAGCGGGGAGGACGGACGCACAGCAAGACACCCCGGAACAACCACAGCACGAAGCACAGCAGCAAAAAACAGCACGCAGCACCACACCACAGCAACACACACACAGCAGAGAGCGCGGGGAAAGACCAGAAAACACAGCGCCGGAAAGCGCAGGACCCCAGAGGAACGGACAGCGCCAGAGGGCACGACACAGCAAGCAGAGACACCAAACGAGCGACACAAAACAGCACAGCACACAACAACACACCACAGGGTGGAGCAATGCGGCGGAGCACAGCACCCAGGGACACAGCACACCACAGCACACGACAACGCACAGCAAAACCAGACAGCACACCACAACGCGAACAACGCGGACGGACGACACGACCGAGGACGCGGCACAGCACGCAGCAGCAACCCAGAGCGCGGCACAAAAAGCACGGCACAGAGCGGAGCAGCCGACAACAAAGCAAGGCGGGACACCACACCGCCACACGCAGCACGGAACACGGCAACACGGCACCGCAAAACAACAGACGGAAGGGCAGCACAGCACGGTGACACCAGACAGCACAAGGCACAGCGCGCACGCCAGGGGGGGGGGGCAAGCGGCGAGAACCGCAAGCAAGCAAGCAGGAGCAAAACAGCAGAAGAGAGCGCAACACACGACCATGACACAGGCGCGCCAGCACAGCACAACACAGCAGCGCACCAGAGGCACCGCAGCACAACATCACAGGACGCAGGAGAACAGGCACAGCGCGCAGCAGCACTGTACACCACGCACCAAGCAGCGCAGCGCAACACCACACCGCAGAACACCGGAGGAAACAGCGCAGCACACAAAAACACACCAGAGCGCCGCGCGCCAGAAAGGGCACAGACAGAACCAACAGCACAACGGGAGCGCACCGGACCACCAAAGCGCAGCGCAGCACCGAACAGAGGGGAGAGGGCAAGGGAGGCACAGCACGACACCCAAGGACACGCACAAAGCACAGCGGCGGGCAACAGCGCGCGCCAACAGACAGAGGCACACGGGACGGGGGGGGGGGCAACAAACAAATGAAAGGGGGGGGCAAACCGCGCAACGCAAAGGCCCGGGGCACCCGTGGCCGGAAACAGGAGAACGCCACAGCCAGCAAGAGGAGGGGCGCGGAGCACAAGAGGGCGGGAAACACAGGGGGGAAAAGGGAAGGGGAAAACAAAAGGGGGGGGGGCAGGAGAAAACGAAGGGCGCCAAGGCCAAGGGCATCCAGGCCGGGAAGCACAAAACGCCGGAGTCAGCAGGGGCGCCGGAGGAGAGAAGGATAGGGGAAAGAGAAAAGCAAAAAAACGAGAAAAAAAGAAAAAAAAACCAAGCACGGGCAACCCAAGCCCCCAGGGGCGAAACAAAGAAGAAGGACAAAACGGCCAAAGGAAAGTTGAGGCGCACCCTAATGCGCCCGGGAGGCCGGCCCGCCCGACCCAGCCAAAAAGAGCACGCACAAACACACACACACGGGACCCGGGCGTGGTGTCCTCCGATCCCGAAAGGGGAGGTGTCGACGTCCACACCAAGCGGCCCCAGTGCACCGGCCGAGTTTCCCGTTGAAAAATGGACGGTACGGGAAACGGTACGCGTCAGTGACCGGGTACACACATGCTAAACCACCGCAGCGCACGCAGCCCAAGACCGAAGCCGGAGGGACCCACCAGGGACAATCCCTTCGCGGGGCCCTGAACGGGTACGACGTGGAGCGAGCCCAGCGCCCCTGCCTCGGCAGGGGCCAGCAGCAGGCAGAAAGAGATCGTTTCTCAGCCGGCCTCCACGTACCCTGCGCAGCCGCCCAGTAAAGCTGGGGACGACAGCCCCCGGGGTGGGGGAAGGCACCACGGCGACGGGAAGGCCGACCAGAGCACCGAGAGCGACCGGACCGGACGAGGCGCGGCGCACCAATGCGGGGCCACGAGGCACGCCAGAGCGGCACGCCGCCGGCCATAACCACGGCACAAGGACAGGTGCCAAGCAACAACGGCCACCGGGTGCCGCAAACCAGGAAAGCGCCAGCAACACACGACGAAACGCGGCACGAGAGCAGGGGCACAGGCAAGCCGGGCCCCCACGCCCGCACACCGCACCCACAGCCAGTGGGCCCCGGCCGCACGCCACAAGGACGGGCGGTCGGGCGTGGGAGAGCGCCCAACCCCAGACGCCCCACACTCAGGCAAGAGGCGCCCCCCCCCGGGCGCCCTCGTGCCGCCCCCAAAGCGCGCAAAGCCAGCTGGCACGAGCGCGCGCCGTGAGGTGGGTGACCGGTCCGCACGCCCACAGCCCCCGCACCAACAGCTAGTGGGTGGCAGGCCCCGGCCGCACGCCCCAAGGATGGGCGGTCGGGCGTGGGAGAGCGCCCCAGCCCCCGACGCCCCAAACCCAGGCAAGAGGCGCCCCCCTCCGGGCGCCCTCCTGCCGCCCCCGCAACGCGCAAAGGTAGCTCGCAAGAGCGCGCGCTGTGGGGTTGCTGACGGGTCCCGACGCCCACACCCCCCCCACCAACAGCCAGTGGGTAGCGGGCCCCGGCCGCGCGCCCCAAGGACGGGCGGTCGGGCGTGGGAGAGCGCTCAACCCCGGACGCCCCACACCCACGCAGGAGGCGCCCCCCCCAAGGGGCGCCCTCGTGCCGCCCCGAAAGCGCGTAAAGCCAGCACGCAAGAGCGCGCGGTTTTGGGGTTTGTGACGGATCCCCACGCCCACACCCCCCGCACCCACAGCCAGTGGGTACCAGACCCCAGCTGCACGCCCCAAGGATGGGCAGTCGGGTACGAAAGAGCACCCAACTTCAGACGCCCCACACCCTGGCAAGAGGCGCCCCCCCCCCCCGGGCGCCCTCGTGCCGCCCCCGCAGCGCGCAAAGCCAGCTCGTAAGAGGGCGCGCCGTGGGGTTGGAGACGGGTTCCCACGCCCACAGCCCCCGCACCCACAGCCAGTGGGTAGCGGGCCCCGGCCGCACGCTCCAAGGATGGGCGGTCGGGCGTAGGAGAGCGCCTCAGCCCCGGACGCCCCACAACCAGGCAAGAGGCGCCCCGCCCCCCCCCGGGCGCCCTCCTGCCGCCCCCACAGCGCGCAAAGCCAGCTCGCACGAGCGCGCGCTGTGGGGTTGGTGACGGGTCCCCAGGCCCACACCCCCCGCACCCACAGCCAGTGGGTAGCGGGCCCCGGCCGCACACCCCAAGGATGGGCAGTCGGGTACGAAAGAGCGCCCAACTTCGGACGCCCCACACCCTGGCAAGAGGCGCCCCCCCCCCCGGGCGCCCTCGTGCCGCCCCCGCAGCGCGCAAAGCCAGCTCGTAAGAGGGCGCGCCGTGGGGTTGGAGACGGGTTCCCACGCCCACAGCCCTCGCACCCACAGCCAGTGGGTAGCGGGCCCCGGTCGCACGCTCCAAGGATGGGCGGTCGGGCGTAGGAGAGCGCCTCAGCCCCGGACGCCCCACAACCAGGCAAGAGGCGCCCCGCCCCCCCCCGGGCGCCCTCCTGCCGCCCCCACAGCGCGCAAAGCCAGCTCGCACGAGCGCGCGCTGTGGGGTTGGTGACGGGTCCCCAGGCCCACACCCCCCGCACCCACAGCCAGTGGGTAGCGGGCCCCGGCCGCACACCCCAAGGACGGGCGGTCAAGTGTGGAAAAGCGCCCACCCCGGACGCCCCAGAACAAGGAAAGAGGCGCACCTACGCGGGCGCCCTCGTGCCGCCCCCGCAGCGCGCAAAGCCAGCTCGCAAGGGCAGGCCCGCCCGCTGGGGGGCGAGCGATCCGAAGGCAGGCAAGCGAACGAAGGGGCCGGGCCACCCCCCCAAAGCTAAAAAGGCGGAGCACGGGACCGGGGCAGGAAACGCAGAGGGGCACGAACCGCCTTGAACGGCCCTACTGGCGCCCTGCACGAGAACCGCAGGTAGTGCACACGCCACACCGACGCGGGGGGGGGGAGAGGGGCGTACACCGCGGGAGCACGAGCGCAGCCACACCAAACGGACACGCGGCGCGGACCCGAAGGGCAACCTGACCGAGCCCGCGGAACGCACAGACCGCATGAAATGGCGTACCAGCAGGCGAAGGAAAGGGACACCCGGACGGGACAACCCGCAACACACACCGCGAGGGACGCGAGGGAAGGGAGGAGCGAGAACCGGCACCTGCCCCGACCCCCCGGACCTGCCGCGAGCGCCGAGCACACACGACCAGGGCACTGCACCTGCCAAGGCAGTAGTAGCACACAGTGCTATGCACCAACCCCACGGCTAGGCAGCCTCCGCGCCAGCCCATGGGGGTCCCAGTGGCGACAAGCCAGTAGCATGGGCCCGGCGGCGCCGGCAGCCCGGGCGACCACGCATCAGGGGGGCGGCGTAGTGGGTCTGCAACCACGGTTGCTAAGTGTCGCACTGACCGGGGAGTGGCAAAATGGGGAAACTGGGGAGGGACAGGGCTCTGAGCCCCGTGAACCCGGGGGACTCCGCCACCAGGCAGGAGGTGTGGCATGAAGGGCCCCCCACTAGGTCCCGGTTGGGAGGATATCACCTGGCCCGACCAGGTGGCCCCCCGGGGCCGAAGAGCACCTAGTACCCTAAAAGTCAAACCTCAAACCTCAAACCTGACATGCAGCCAGCACAAGACTCCAAAACGCCACTGGGACATTGCTCCCATCCTCTTGAACCTGCTCCAGGACCGCACCGACCGCGTAGTCCGAGGCATCGGTCCTGAGCACAAACCCCTTGTCAGGATTCAGGAGGTGCAGGCTGAGAGGCTTGAGTAGGGCTGCTTTCATGTCATCAAAGCCCTTCTCCGACTCAGGGGTCCAGGCTAGGGCCTTCCTGCTCCCCTTCTTGCCATCCTCACGACACACTTGCAAGACCTCGGTCAGGGGGGCTGCATGGTCAGCGTACGTGTTGACGTACGCTGAGTACCCCGCACGCCCACTTGGTCCCTAGTTTCATCTTAAGAAATTTATCTTCTTAAGATGAAACATTCATCGTAAGATGAAAAATAAGAAGAAAAATAAGAAGAATAATCTGCTGAACACTTTTTTTTGGGTTCCACCTTTTTGCCTACACTTTTTTGTAGTTTTACAGTTCTGCGTACTCTTTGCACCTTTGCAGTTGTAAACATTTACATTTATCATTGCAGCTATGAAGTTGATGGATTGCTTGTTTAATCATTAGGATTTGCCGAAATCAAAAATCCTCCCCCTATTGTTGGGCACATCCGCCTTCTGTTTGCCCGTTTTTTTCAGAGCGATGGAAACCGCAATTCAACAACTACAAACAGCAATCAAGAAGATAACACATCAATACTCAGCTTATGGTGACGATGCTGCCACGTTACTAGCGGCTTTCTTTGATTATTCTACTCTTGGTCGCTCCCTATTCCACCAAATCAACAAGAAAATGCAACTCACCGCAAAAAATGTTGAGCTGCACGATTTCACAAACACCTGGTGTAGTCCTATACAAGCTGTGTGCTTGATTGTGGCACTTGGCCTCTCCGGGGCAAAATACAGGCACCTCCTGTCCTTCGCAAGTGCCAAGCAGCAGGCCTACTTCAATGCCACCGGGGTAGGTTTTCCCAATTTGTTCCCAGCTCGACGGACTGTGGAGGACACATGGAAACGTCTCACAAGCCCTTGTGCATTGGAGTCACCTACATGGTGCAACAACACCGTCTCAATTTCCTGGCCACTCGAAGAATGGTTGGAATATGTGCAGTCCCAGGATGCTATCTGGGACACTGTTGCAGACCCGCAGGATGGTATCACATTGATTATCGGAGGCGACGGTTATCGGGTTGCGGGATGTAGTTGGACGCAATTGAATGTGTCCATCATGGACCATGGTCGCCATGCAAGGACAACCAGCCACATGTGGGTGATTTCACTGGCCTATACAAGCGACAAGGACATGGAGGACCTGAGGATTCTGTGGAAAACCAATGTGGAGGTGTGCTGCGCTGCATTCTTCTTAATGTTTCATCGTAAGACGAATTTTTCATCGTAAGATGAATGTTTCATCGTAACAAGAAAAGTTAAGAAGAAAGAATTCTCTCTTCCCTGCAGGCCATTCAGCAAATCTTGACGACTGGTTGCATTTCTCTGCGGTGTGGCATGGTGCCGGGTACCTGCAGGTTTGGTGGCAACCTACCGTTTCTCTGTGGTATCCTCGGACTCAGTACAACTTGGATGGATCCTTCCCCATTCTCCTATGGTATTTGGTCTGATGTGCACCAAGAATTCATTGCGTGGGAAAGGCAGAGAACACCTGAGGAGGACGCAGAATGCAGAGGCAAACTGCCTGTTATACGGGCTGGAAAGAGAGTCAAATATGAACCCATGTTTGACACTGATGGATCATCATTTTTCCCTTGTATTCTACACATCATGATGATCTGTGGTAAGCTGATGCTGGGTGAAGTACTGCGCGAACTGTATCACAGTATCACTCTGGGTCCCCGGTTGACGGCTTGGAAGATGGGGTGGAGCTAGCGGCACGCAACTTCCAGTTGCATTGTGTTCCCCATTCCAAATCGTCGTATCTGTACATCCTCATCCATGACATGAAAACCATCATCAGCGAATGTCGCAACTTGGGAGTCGGTCTGGCGATGTTTTCAAACGACCTGACAGAAACCATGAATGCAATTATGAAGGGAATATACCTCCAGCACAGCAGCAGAGGGGATGGTTCTGCGACAGAATATGGATTGGGCGAGGCCTTTGCACTAAGACAGACCATTCTGCATGTTTTTCTATTGAATCATGCACATCTGGAAGCCCATGGCGTGCCGGAACCCTGCACATCACGTCTGGCATCACTGGATCGCTCAATACAGAAGCCAAAATGGACCAAGATTTCAAAGAATTTCTGGAGTTCAAGAAGTTGAAAGAGGTATGCTATGAGAAAAAATAATGAGACTAACAATAATAATATTAACAATAATTTTTTCAAAAAAAAATTTTGAAATTTTTTTCGTCGGGAAAATTCATCTTAGAATTTCTTCTTAAGAAGAAAATATTCATCGTAAGAAGAAAAATTCGTCGTACGAAGAAAAAATTCGGAAAAAACAGAAAAGATTGCAAAACCAGAAAAAAAATGTATTTTTTGCAGACAACGCCATTTCTGCCACCTCAGGCCCAGAAACAAGCTCCGGCAGCTACGGTGATTCCAAGCAAGGAGCTGCCAGCTGCAGATCAATTGGTTCACACACCAACGCACTTGGCTCAGGACCCTGTGTGACAACTTGACCTCAGTGCCACGGACAGCCCACGCAGTGCACTTGGCAGCCCCCTTTCTGAAACGTCTGGCTACAAGCTATCTAGCCATGAGAAGGTGGTCCTGGAGGAACGCCACGTGAACCCAATGTTATTGAAGTGCCAGGAGGATGATGTTGATATTCCTGGGCCGTCGACAACCATTTACACTGACCCTACCATGGTGCACGTGACACTCAATCATGCTTTTGGTCGTTGTCGGAACAAGGTTACGAAGCAGCACCGGTGCATGAGCCTGGATGCCTGGGTTACAGCAAATCATCTGGCTGGCCAACGACCTTTTGGTGTCCCATTGACTGAAAAGCAGAGAAATAATCCACCCCGTCAGCCTCCGGTGCCTCCAACCGCCCTGCTAAAATTATTGGGAGTCGTCTGGAAATTACATGGAGTTGTTGAGCTTCATGCTGAAGCGGGGGAATGGATGCTATGGTTTTCCAGCGCCCCCGCACCTGACGTTTGGAATATTCCTATCCCTGAGGGCAATCAGAAAGGGAGACCTCCAGTAACATCTGCGCCACCACCTGCTATGAGATCGACATCTGCACCATGACAAGAACCAAGTGAGCCTCCATCACCAATAGCAGCAGCATCCAAATGGAGCGCGACGTTCATGGCAGCCGTGACTGCTGAACTCCAGGAGAACGCGACAAAGCAGCGCCAGTATGAGGTAGGCAACCTGTGAAGAGGTGCGCGCGTGACGTGCAACGATTCATCTTAAAAATTCATCGTAAGACGAATAATTCATCGGAAGAAGAAAGCAATTCGTCGTACGATGAAACGGTACGAAAAATGTCGTTCGTTCATTGCTCTCTCCTCAGGTTGAAGCTGTTGAGCGCTCAGCTGTAGAAGTCTGATTTGTTGTGGGCAATATTGGTACTGACCTTGGGGTTCAGCATGTTCTCACTGCAGGAGGCATCCTAAAATCACTGAGACGTGCACCCGCTCGAACATTGGGGATGCTACAAGCATTGGAGACCGATGAGAACCCAGCAAGAGCAATGCAGCCTAGAGCCTAGAGGAACTTGAAGGAACGAAAGTGTCTGACGAGCTAGTGGCTGAAGCGGAGCGGACTAAGAGCACTATCTATTGGCTTCCTGACGACGCGACCGACAAGAGCTGGAACGTGGAAGGTCAATACCTTGCTGCTTGCATCGTGTTTCACACTCCCAAAGAAGCCGAGCTTTACTGCAAAGGCATGACGCTGGCACTGAAGAAGCGCAAGATGAAGGAACAGCAGCAGAAGGAGCGCGAAGCCCGCAAGGCACACAAGGCAGAAGCTGCTGCAGAACCAGCTGCACCACCAGCACCAGCTACAGATCAAGAAAAGCCCGAGGAACAAACAGATCAGGTGTCAGAAGGTGCAGGTGCGAGTGATGCAGCGCCTGACGGTGCAGAGCCCAACTGAACGTATCTTTTTTGATTGCCATTGACTGTTGGAAGCAACTGTTATGACTTTCACTGTTACTGTGTCAGATTTTGGTGCGGATTTTTGCATGTCTCTTCTTCCGCGCTAAATTCATCGTAAACCTTCATCGTACGACAAAATGTTTCTTCGTACGACGAATTTTCTGTGAAAAAACGTTCCGTGCAAAAACTTACGGCGACAGGCAGAAACAGCTGCACACGCGCGCACGGCATCAGCAGCAGGCACCCAAACACAGATTTGGAACCAATATGACCGAAAAAATGAAGGCATGATGAATAAGATTTAATTTCAAGTATTTCATCTTAAACGTTTTAAAATGAATATTCAATTCTGGTAAGATGAAACTAGGGACCAAATGGGCGCGCGGGGTAGTAATTACAAAATGCCAGGAACGCCCTCATCTCAGTGATGTTCTTTGGGCCGTTTCTAGTGGGGGAATCACGCCAGCTTCCCTGGACTGCAGCGGCGGATCCCATGGCGCACGACCTGTCCCGCAAACTTCACCTCCGTGGCAAAGAGGACCGCCTTTGCGTCGCATGTCAGCTGGTGCTTGCGGAGGACATCGAGGACTTCGCAGAGATTGACGACGTCGGGTTCGATCAGCTCCTCATCCGTCATCCCTGGCGTCCCGCTGGAGAGAATGATGTCGTCCAGGAATGGATCCACGCAGTCCAGGTCTCGGAGAAGATCCTCCGTCATGCGTTGGAACTGGGCGTTGCCGTTTTTCACCCCCATCGGCATCATGTTCCAGCGCATGAGCCCAAGGGGGGTCGACATGGCGGTGGCGTCCTGAGAGCTCTTCGCAAGGGGCATCTGGTGGTGCCCATGCTTGAGGTCGAGGAGGCTGAAGATCCGCATGCCCTGCTGCTTCTGCAGCAGGTTGTCGATGAGGGGCAGGGAGTAGGCGTCGTGCTACGATACCAAGTAGGTAGGTAGGTAGGTGCACTCGGTGCTGGAGTGGCGCCCCATGGTTCCCGCTGGCGTTGCCGCTGTGACGGACAGGCAGAGGCTCCGCGCTTGAAGAGGGGAGGCGGCTTACATCCTGCTAGACCTGACTGGTGGCCCCCTACAAAGCGGCCAGGGGCAACACCGGGAGGGCTGTTCGCCGCCAGCGTGACTGCTTATCATGCCGGCAGGGTGGGCCCCCGTGCTTGCGCACGTCCCCTCCTTTGGGCGGAACCCTAGGGGTCCAACGGACTTCCTGGCGTATCCTGTTCCCAAGGCATGCATGCATGTTCTTGGTACTGCGGTTCCGAGGTGCTTTGGTGTCGCACGCTCCACCTCGAGTCCCAAAGCAGCGCAGGCCTTAGGATGCAGCCTTACCCCCGGGCTCCGGATCTCGTTTGGCCGGGTGTCGTGCGTGGCACAGGCTGCCTCAGTGGCCAGGCTATGGACACTGGGTTTCCTACTGTTGCGTGGCGCTGGTGTTTGGGTGTGGGTTGTGCTTGGGCTGGGGTGTCGGCTGCGCCCCGCCACTCCTCGCTCGGGTCTTGCGTGGGTGTGTTTGGGTACGGGTTGTGGTTTTGCCCTTCCTTTCCCGGCTGGGGTCTGCCGTGTCTGCGGTTGGGCTTGGGCTTCGGCCCGTTTTCCACCATTCTTGGTTGGGTTTTTGGGGCGTGCGTGGTTGCTTGCGCGCTCTGCCTGTACCCCGTCGTTCCCGGCTCGGGTGTGCGGTGTGGGTGTGTGTGCTTGGGCTTGGGTTTCGGCTGCGCCCCGCCACCTCTCGGCGAGGTTTTGGGGTGTGTGCGTGTTTGTGTGCGCGCCCCGCCCCGTCCCCTGCACCTCCTGGCCGAGGGTGCGGTGCGGGGGTGTGTGCTGGGGCCTGGGTTGCAGCCGCGCCCGGCCACTCGTGGCTGGGGTGTTGGGGCATGTGTGTGTTTGTGTGCGCGCCCCGCTTGTACCCCGTCCTTCCTGGCTGGGGTGTGCGGTGTGGGCGTGTGTGTTGGGCTCGGGTTTCGTCTGTGCCCCGCCACTCTGGGTTGGGGTGTTTGGGTGTGTGTGCGTTCGTGCGTGTGCCCTGCTTGCACCCCGCCATTCCTGGCGGGGTGGTGTGTGTGTGTGTTGGTTTGAGTTTCGTCTGCTCTCCGGTTTTTTCCTGGCTTGGGTGCTGGGGTGCTTGGTCTCTTGTGTGCGCCGCTTTCGTTTCCCGTCACCTTCTGGGGGGCGGCCTGTGGCGTGGGGGTGTGCGGGTGTTCCAGTGGGTGGAGTTTGCCCCCCCCCTCCCCTTTGGTTTCCTTTTTTGTTGCGGGGGGGGTTGTCGTGGCGTGTCGTGTCGTGGCTTTGCAGTGTCTGTCGCTGACCGTCTTGGTCTTGGGTCTCCTGCTCACCGTCCCCCCTTCCCCTCTCCTTCGGGCTGCGCCTTCGTGTGTTTTTTTCTTCCGTCCCCGCCCCCGCGAGCTGTGTGTCGGCGTGTTTGGGGTGTCCTTTCCTCCGATGGGCCACTGTTCTCGGTTGGCTGTTGCCGGTCTTGGCTGGGTGGTTGTCCGGTGTTCCTTCGGGGGGTCCCGTCTTCGGTGCCATCTGGCTGGAGGCTTGGCCGCCTCTTGTGGGTGGGCGGTTTCGTGGCTGTGTGCCCTTCTCATGCCCCCCCCCCCCCCTGCTTTGTTTTTTTGGGGCGGGGGGGTCTGCTTGTACCTCCCTGTGCCTTCCCTGGGCTGGTGCATGCACTGGTCGGCATTCGGTGTGGTTAACCGGGTTGCTGTTGGCGCTTGCGTTTTGTTAGGCCTTGCCCCGGTTCCATGGGTCAGGTTGGTTATGTACACGCTTGGCTCGCTGGCCCTGCTTGCCGGGTTCGGTTCTGGCTCTGCCGGCTGGGCTGTTGCGCCAGGCGGTTTCGTGAGGCCCTGGGTTAGGAGGGCTGGGGTCTCCTGTGTCTCTCCGCCCCCGCGGTGCCGGAATTAACTTTCTGGCGGCCGTTTGTGTGGGCGTACCTCCACCGTCGTTGCCGGGCGCGCGGTGGCCCCTTGCCCGTGCATGGTGGGCTGTTGCGGCACCTTCCGGGGCGTGCGGCGGATTGGTTCAGTTAGACCCTCGGTTACTGTCCCTTGCTTTGGTGTTGTGGTGTGCTGTGGTGCGACGTGCTGTGTCGTGCCGTCTTTTGTCCTGCTGCGTCCTGCTGGCCCGTGCTGTGTTGCGGTGCGCCGTGCTGTGTCGTGCCGTGTTGCGCCGTGTCGTGCCGTGGTGTGCCGCGCTGTGCCGCGTCGCGCCGCGTCATGCTGTGGTGTGTCGTGTCTTGGGGCGCCTTGTCGTGGTGCGTTGCACGCTGGTGGGCTGCAATGCGGTGTGCCGTGCTGCCTCGTGTTGTGCCAAGGTGGGTCAGTGGTGTTTGGTCGGGCCCGTGTCGTGGTGCAGAGTGCGGGTCGGAGTGTGGCTGGCTGGTGGTTGGGGGATGCGGTTAGGTGTGGGGTGGCTTGCGGGGCCCGAGCTGTGTGGTCCGGGTGTGCTGCTCGGGCCCGTGGGTCAGGTGGCTGTCCGCGGGGTTGCCCTTCCTGGGGGCCTGTGCTTTGGTCCCGTGCCCTCTGCGGGTTCTTGCCCCTAGCCCCGGGCGCTGTGGCCGCACCCTCTTCCTCTTCCGGTGCCTGTGAGGTGGCCCCTGCTGTGGCCGGCGTCGTCGCCTGGCGGTGAGGGCGTGGTGGTGGGCTGCGCGGTGGTTTTCTCGGCGTCGTCGTCTGTGGGTGTAGCCCCTTCTCCCCATGTGGATGTCCCTCCTTCCCCTGTGTGGTTTCCGGTGTCCGGTTGCCGTGAGCCGGTGTGGTCCGTATCGCGTCCGATTCCTGCTTTGGCGGCGTGTGTCGGGGGCGTGCGCCTCCGGGGGTCGCGCAGTGTCCGGTGGGGGTGGGGCGGGGCTGGTCCCTCCGTTGTGGCATGCCGTTCCTGCGTGTGCGCCCTGGTGCCCGCCATTGCGTCCCCTTTCTCTGCGCCACGGTCCCTGTTCCTTCCCCTTCCAGGCGCATGGGTGGTTTCCTGCTCCCGTGTTGTGTCGCTCCCGGTGCCTTGTCCCTGTGGGCGCCTGCCTGTCACCTGGGGTCCTTCCTTGCCCCCTTACCGGGGTGTCCCTTCCCGTCCCTTGCCCTCCCCTTGCCCGTGCCCTTTCCCTTCCCGGTGTGGTGGCGGTGGATGGGGGGGGGGGGTGTGTGGGGCGCCAATGGCTCACGCCTGGGCGTGGGTGGTCTGGAGCCACCGGCGGAGGGTTTCGGGGATGTGGGCAGTGCGAAGGCCTTCGACCGCGTCCCGGAGGAGGGCTTACCATGCCGCCTGCGGCATGGCGGCCTCCGGGGCGGCCTCGTTGGGCTTGGCAGGGGTGCGGGTGCGGATCTTTTCCAAGGTGTGCACCATGTGCACCCGTCCTCGCCTTCCCGCTCCCCCGGCCATCTTCACCCAGCGGCAGAGTTGCCGTAAGGCGGGGGCAGACCACCAGGCGAGGTGGGCGAGGCCTGGGGAGGGGGGGAGGGGTCCGAGCTCGAGGTCCTGGAGGGGGTCGTGGACATGGGACGGCGATGGCGGGCGTGGCGGCGTCCGGGAGAGCGGGAGCGGCGGTGGCGGGGGCTGGGGCTGGAGGATGCGTACGGGCGGTGCGGGAAACTGGAAGCTCGCTGGGGCTCAGTGGGGGGAGGGGGATGTGGCCATGGCACGGTGGTGGCATGCTTGGCGGCGCCCGGGGGAGCGGAAGCGGCGGTGGCGGGCGCTGGGGATAAAGGACGCATACGGGCGGCGGGGGGACCTGGGTGCACGGTGCTGCTCGCAGGGGATGGGGATGTGGACATGGGACGGGGGTGGCGTGCGTTGTGGTGCCCGGGGGAGCAGCAGCGGTGGGAGTGGGGCCCTGGGGGGTCGTGGTGGCGCCTTGGGGAGCGAAAGCGGCGCGACTGAGCGGCTGAGCCGCGGTGGCTCTGTGGGGATCGTGAGCGCCGGGGGTGGGTGCGCCGTGTTGGGGGGAAGCAGGAGCGCCGCTGTTTGCGGGACCAGGCCTCGTCGCGGGGCGCGCCTGGCCAGGGAGGAGGCGTCAAGGGGTCCTCGGGGGCCTGGCGTGGTGCAGCCTGGTACTGTGGGGGGGGGGGGGAAGTCCGCCACCCTCCATTGATCCGCCACGTAGGGGTGCGGCGGCGGCCGCGGCTGGTGGTGCGGGTCGAGTGACTGTCCCGGTTAGGGTTGGGCCCGGGGGGCCCCTTCGGCGTGGACGTGGTGGCCGGGCGGATACGGTTCCTGGTACGGGGGGATGGCCCCTGGTGGTAGGCAGGGTATCGGGGTGGAGGGCCCGGGCGCTGCCACCCCATGCGCTGGTGCTGCTCGTGCAGGGGGGGTTGTGGTCCGGTGGGGTAGGGTGGTGGGCGTTGGTAGTGGTGGGGGTGGTGTTGGTGGTGGTGATGGTGGGGCCGTTGCTGGTGGTGGCGCTGGTAGTGGTGGGGATGGTGGTGCGGGTATGGCCCTAGGATCCCTTGTTGATATTCCGGTCCCCCCAGTGGGGCTGGGGGGTCGGGCATCGTGCCCAGTCTCTGGGGCCGTGCTGCTTGGTGGGTAGCGGGGGCGGGATGGGGGCCGGGCTTTACGGTGAATGCGGTCGAGGGGTCCCACGTCCCTGGGTCGGTCTGGCCGGCGGCGGTGGTGGTTTGTGGGGGTGGATGACGGGGCGCTTGGAGATGAGGATGTTGACGAGGGTTTGGACGGGGTCGTGTTGGGTGGCTGCCTCTCTGGTGGCGGCGGCCGCTGGGGGGAGGGGTGCTCGGGTTGTGGTGGGTGGGGGGTCCTGGTTTGGGTTAGGGTTCGGGTTAGGGCGGTGTCGCTTGGGCTGTCGTCGTTGTTTTTGTGGTGTTGGGAGCTGTGCGGGGTGGTGTTGGTGCTGGTGTTCTTGCTGCTGGTATGGTCGTTTGGGTTCCGTCTTGGGTTTGGGGTCGGGTTTTGGGTTGGGGTCCGGTTCGAGGTTGAGGGGGACCTCGTTCCGAAGGTGCGAGGGCACCGGTGCCGGGTCGGGGAGGTTCCTGGTGTGCTGCCGGGGTGCCTGGGTCGCCTGTGTGGGGGTCGGGGCTCCCCGGTAGCCTGGTGTGCGGCCGCAGCTTTGGCTTTGGCCGTGGCTTTGTGGACAAAGTCGGCGGGGAGGGGGGGGTCGGAGGATCAGGTGGAGGACGTTGATGAGGATGAGGACGAGGGGGAAGTGGTGGTTTTGGGGGATGCGGGTTGCGCTGTGATGCGGACGGTCGCGGGTTCGTGGGCGGCGGCTTCTGCTGCGGCCACGGCGGGGAGGATGGAGGGCATGTCCTCGGGCTGCAGGTTGGGGGTGGGTGGCTGGGGGGGCCTGGCCGTGACCTGGCGGCCCGGCGGGCTGATCTGATCAGCAGCGGTTGGGGAGGGAGGCGCGGGGCTGCGGTTCTTGCCTTCTGGGCGTGGCTGGGCCGGGGTCCTGCAATGCGTGAGGTTGTTTGGGTTGGCGTCCGCCGGGGGAAAGAGTTTGCGTCGGCTGCATTCGGGGGTCGTGGGGGCTGGGCCTGGGTTCCCGGGGGTGTGCGCAGGGGGCGTGCGCGGGCCACCGGGCGGGCTGGGCGTGCCGTGGGGCGTGGGGCTCCATGCTGTGGGTGTGTGCGGGTCGCCGGGTGTGAGGGGTGGTGAGGGGTGTTCGGCGGGTGGGTCCGTGGGGGGCGTGTGCGGTTGTTCTGGCGTGTGGGGGAGGCGTGTTGCGGGGCCCGGGGGTGCGCGCGCCGTCGGGCGTGTGTGGGCCGCCGGGTGGGTAGCGGGGGGGGATGGGCAGGCGCGGGGATTTCACAGGGGGGGGATGTTGTGTCGGTGTATGTGTCCGCTTGCAGCGGTGCGCTTGTGTGGTCAGTTGTAGGCCGGGCGGTTTGGAGGAGAAGCTTGTCGTCTTCTGCGGCCGCGGCGAGGATTTCGCAGACGAGCGTGCGTATTTGGTGCACCTCTTCGTCAGTGGTGGGAAGACGGTACGCTAGATGTGGGCTAAGGCCCACCCGGCGGAGGATCCTGTGGATGGCGTGGTACCCGCAGGTGAGGGAGTGCTGTTGCCCTGGGGGGGGGGTCCTTCAGCGTGTCGGGGCCTGCCTCGACTTGCGTGTGGGCGGTGGGGATGGCCCAAATCCAGGGCACGGTCCCCGTGGATGACCAGCGGCGCTGGATCCATTGGGCCAGGCAGAGCATGGTCAGTCCCAGGTGGTAGCCCGCCCGCCCTGAGGTGATTTGGGCCAGGGAGCGGGCCTGGGGTTTGTCCCCCGGCTGGAGGACGCCCCTGAGGACTCTGTGCGGGGTGGTGGGGTCCCCTACTGCCCCTGGTGGGGCGGCCCCTGGGGCGAACATGGTTTAGTCCCTTTGAAGAGCCATTGTGGGCCGGGGGATGTTGCTGTAGCGGCCACTACGTAGTAGTGCCCGCGCTCGAGGACTGTACACCAGACCTCCGGCGGGGGCTGGTCGCTGTCTGGAGGGGGGGGAGGGAGGTCGTCGTCTGGGGTGCGGAGGCCTGCGGCGCGGAGGGCGGTGTCGCAGATTGATGCAGTGGCCTGTTCCCAATATTCTCGGCAGTTCGGGTCCGCTGGGTGGTCCCTCTCCGCTGAGGCTCGTTGTAGGTGTATGGTCCCTCGACGTGTGACGTTGGTGTGGGTGTCGTGTGTCAGGGCCTGGCCCCACTCGATGGGGGGGATCCAGACGTGCTGGCCTTGGGCGTGTTGGCGGGATCGCCAAAGTACGAGGTCTACGATGGCCTCGTGGAGGCCGTTGCCTGGGTTGGCCAGGTCCTGGAGGGCTTTGATGGTGAGCTTGGTCAAGCTCTCTTGTAGGCGGTACCAGCCCAGGGGAGTGCTCAGGGCCCTGCCTTGGAGGGTTGCTCGGAGGAGGTCGGGGTCGCGGATGGTGGTCGGTGTGAGGGGGGGGTGCTGCGGGTCCGGGGGGGGGCTGGCTGGGTGGGCTGCCGGGGTCCTGCGCGTCCGCGTCAATGTACGGGTGGCCCTGGGTGGGTTTGGCTGGGCTGGGCGTTGCCGGGTGGCCTCCTGGGTGAGAGGTGGGCTCTGGGGTGCCGTGGGTGGTTTTGGCGAGGGGGTCTTGCGGTGGGACCCGGCGGCCTTCTGGGGTGCTCTGGTGGTGTCTTGGAGGCCTGCGGACGGAGATGGGGGGGGGGGCGTGTGTGGGGCGCGGAGTAGGTTAGTGGACTTCTGGGTCAGGCACCACATGGTAATGGATGAGACGCTGCATGTGTTCCCTGGCGGTGGGGTCGCTGAGCTGTTCCGTGTGTGTCAACAGGAGGCGTTTGCGGTGTACCATTTGGGCCGCTGCTCTGCGGACTGCTTCTAGCCGGAGGTGCGCTGCTGCCTCCATCGGTTCCTCCGTGTGTTTGGCGTGGTGTCGGTGTAGGGCCAGTGTCACCGCCCCTCTCATGGTGGCTTCCTTGACCAGGGGATCCCTGTAGAGGTGTTCGGTGGCCTGGTGTGCGTGGCTGTGGGTTGGCCAGCCTTGGTGTTGCCGTAGGGTTTCTGCCGGGGACCAGCCCACTAGTGTGTCCCTGCCCGTATGGAGGTGGCATATCTTGAAGTGTTCCCAGTCCTCCGAGGTGGTGTGGTCGCACAGGCAGCGGGTATGTTCTTCCGGGACATGGATGTGCTTGCGGGCGAGCCATCGGGCGACCCTGGTGAGGAGTGGTAGTTGCTCCCTGAGGAGCTGGATGCGTCGTTTCTGGAGGTGGGCTGGGACGTTTGCTGGGTGTAGTGCCGAGTGGTAGAGGGGGACCGTCAGTTTCTCCTGGAGCTCTTGGATGTGTGCTCGGCTGTCTGTGTCGCCGAGCAGGCAGGCGAGATGTTGGATGGGTTTGGGGTAATGGTGTGCTCTGTCGTGTGAGGTATAGGGGGCGTCCTCCGGTACCCAGTCCGGACTCCGAGTTCAGATCGCGGTAGTCTGCGACCAGCCTCCATTCTTCCGCCACTTTCTTCGGGACTACAAAGCAGGGGGAGTCCCACTCACTGGAGCACAGCTCTATCCACCCTCGCTCAATGAAGTCCTTCAGGATCTTGACCATTGCCTGCTCCCGCTGTCCCTTCATTTGGAAGTCGCGGTGGCATTGGGGCCGATATCCCTGCTTCAAGGGTATTGTGGCTTCGCCGATTGCTCCCCTCACAGGAGGGTTTTGGCAGGGCTTGCTGCTCAGGACGTCTCCGTAGACCTTGAAGATCTCCTCCATCGTGGCCTTGTACTTGGGATAATCCGCCAACAACTTGGCTTCCTTTGGCACGTTGACCACAGAGCTCACCACAGCTTGCCTCAACACCCGCGTCCCTGAGTCTGGCACCCACGTCTCGCGGCCGTCGCCTTTGTGGGTCATGACTTCGTCTTGAAAATTTTGGCGACCATAGGCTACGGGCTGCTGTTGGTGTTGTGGTCGCGTGGGCCTGTACAAGGCGCCCCACGCTGGCGGATTGGACCCGGCCCGTTCGTCCTGGTCTGCCCCGTGCTCCCACACAGACGCCACCAACTCGTTCTTCGTGAAGCGTCCCGTACGGAGCGCGGGGTCTTCCCACCAGGACTTGGCGGGCGGTTGCCTGGATGGAAGCCCCAGATGCATGGGACTTCACATGTACCCACACACCATGTCCAGGTCATCTGGCGACAGGGCATCTTGTGCCATTGCCGGTGGGCAATACCAGCCATCGGCTGTCTCCTCCCCAGAGCGTACCGGTAGAGCCATAATGGGACCGATGCTGCGGTCGGGATGATCCATAAGGGTGCATCCCTCCGGCTGCACCTTCACCGTGATGGAGGACATGCCCATGTTGCGGTCGGTATGGTCCAGAGATCCATCCACGTATGCGACTGTGGTTGGCCAACCCATTGCAGTTGGTGGCAGCGGGTTTCCCTGGGTGTCCACCATTATTTCCTCGGCATAAGGGAGTTGGGTGTCGATCAGGGTCATGCACCTCCGAGCCTGCACCCAGAAGGCGTCCTTGGTGCCCTCTATCTCCGACGAGGGGATGGTCACGACGGCCTGGGCGCGGTCACGAGCAATCATCGCCCTGACACGCTCCAATAAGCCACTTCGAGCATGGATGTACAGCAGATCCCGGAGATCGCTGCTCCCATCCCGCTTCCATTCATTTTGCACCTTGGTTCAGACCCTGGAACACTTTCGCAGCGCCGCACTGCCGAGCGCGTCCACCTGAGGGGTGCTCAATCCAAGCTCACCGAGTGCCATGTGAAAGGGACCCTCAGACAGCCCGTACTCACCCTCAATGTTGGCTGTGGGGCGTCTTGTCGACACGCTCCTCGCGGCCTGAGCCAAGACGTCGCGTTCGGCCGGCTCCCACGGAGACGCCTGAGGTTCCATAGAAGTGCTTGGCCAGCTGAGCTTGTCGGCTTCTTCGACGAGCAAGGTGCGCCCGTGGGGAAGAACCCCGCCGTGGGCTATGTCCGCGAAGTCGAAGCCCATGATCATGTCACACTCCGGCAGGTCTGCCTCGTAGAACAACCCCTTGATCTTTTTGTTTGTGGCCCAGATCTGGGCGCGACAGGTGCTCGTGGGGGACGAACACCAGGCTGATCTCAGCCTCGTCGAGTCCGCCTTCCATGATCTCGCCATTGGCTACTCTGAAGGTGACCGGCGCAGCGCTGCACTGCAGGGATTGGGAAATCAGCAGTCCCCTGCACACCAGGCTCACCTGAGACCCGGTATGCACAAGGATCTCGAAGATCCGCTCCTTGCCGACACCGCTTACCCCACGGACCCTGAGATGCAACTGGTGATGTTTGCCGGCCTGGCGTGTCGCATGCAGCTCGAGGATCGCCAGGTTCATCAGGATCTCTGTGATCCGGCTGGGCAGGCAGTACTGCGTCGGTCGTGTCTCGAGCCCTGCAGTGGCCTCATGCACATCCAGTGCGCTTTCGCACACAGTCACGGGTGTAAGGGGGGTGTTCTCCTGATCTAGAGAGCAGGGGATTCCCGGCTGTGGAGACCCCTTGCCACTGGGGCTTCTCTAGGCCTTGGGCCCAGGAGATCCCCGTGGCTGGCTGTTGGCGAGCTGGTTCGCTAGTGTCAACATTTCCCTTGACTCTTTTCAATAGCAAACAATGCAGTAAATTCCAGGAATGATCTCTCACTTGAATAGTGACAATTCAATGCATCAACAAAACACCCACCTAAAAGGTTGCAAGAAGAATGGTACAAAAGCCTTGTTTGAACCTTACAAATTGATATAAAAACATTTGTAAATTGTGCAAAAGCTCATTTTATATCAATGTCATAGATTAGGAACATCCCATGCTGAAATGGATTTATCGCTTTTAGGCAAATTGCATGGATGGCATCCGGGAATCGAACCTAGGACTTTGCAATGCAAATCCCATGTTCGGCCAATTATGAAAACACACCCGGCCGATAAATTTTCATCTAAATTAATTATAGATCAACAGACATGATCATCTGAACTCAGAAAACATTCGTCTTTTCTTTTTCTGCCCCAGCAGAAAAATATCCAGATCCACAGCGATCATGCATGACAGATCGATCAGCGATTACCACAAAGTTCTTACCAAGTCTGTTGACAGAAGACGATAAACAGGTACTCTCATGCTCATGGGAGAACTGCATTACAGAGGGAGTTATAGAATATAGAACTGTCACTAGACTTCGTCAGCGCATCTGCGAGTTGAGCTTGCGTAGCCACCCATTCGGGATTGGTGACATCTCCAGACGTTATAGCATCACAAATCACAGCCAGATCAATGAGAAGTCGCTTCTCAGAGACAGCCTTGTGCAGATAGACGTGGTCGAATAGTGGAGCACAGTCAGTGCGTAGCGTGACAGGAACTCGCATCTTCGTAATCTCAGTAACCACATTGAGCGTCAGGAACAGGTCATCCAAGCAGGCTGAACATGCAAGGGTTTCCCCAGCAAAGATGGACTTTACGACTCTGCGCAGGGTAGGGGTTTTCTAGTTGATCAGACAGAAGCGCTCCTTCTTGTCTCCACCAACATTTGCGATAGTCCACAGCCAGCCACCAACAGTTTTCCCTTTTTCCCCATTGCCCCATGACGAGTCATGGTATCCAACAAGACGAACAGGTCCACTCAACTTGGGCAATCCGATGAATGAATAGCGATCTCTTCCTCGTGTGCTGCAAGGTCTTGTTCGCTTGAAGCGCATCCGAGACTGTAGGTTTGCTTGATTGTTGTGAGAGACGGCACACGCTATAAGAGAAATCAGTTCCTGTTTGTCTGGTACACCAAGACAAAGCACCAATCAAGCCGCAGTACAACGTGGTCTCTTTCGCGTTTAATAGTCCTCAACAACCTGAGACTCCTCCAGAGATATCTCCGCGATCTCATCAATATACTTCTGTTGGTCCAACATTTTTACCTCGATCAGATTGCCGTCATCATCACGCTTGCATTCCAAATGCACTCCACAAAGGACATACTCCTCTCTTTTGTCAGACCCAACAGAGAAGACACCGTGCAATGCCTCCAGAAGGGATGAAATGAGAGAATCAGTCCCAGCGATGGAGGTATCGTCAACGTGAACAGCTGCCCATGCACAAAGGTTCTCATGATCCCGAAAAAGGTATATTGCCGCGTCAAACGACACCACAATTGCACCAATAGACAGCATAGACTTGTGCAGCGCCTGATACCAGTGCAGTGGAGCGTCCACGAGCCCGTACACCGCCTTCGGTAGCTTTAACAACTGCTCCGGTGCATGCAACTTCTGTGGAGGCCGTACATACACCTCACGCTGCAGGGCGCCTCCTTGTAAAAAGGCAGTGGAAATGTCCACAGCGATGGGAGCTCATCCTCGATAAGAAGCTACCGTGAGTAGCACACGCCAGGACAACTTGGACCACGTGGGAGAAAAGGTATCCAGGTCCTGCAGACCCGCCTCCTGAAAGCCCCGCACAACCAACCGCGCCTTCGGCTTCAATGAACCATCGTCCTGCACCTTGTCAACGAGGACCCACCGACACGATATCGCCTTCTGTCCATTGTCTGGTACTAGGTCATACACCTGACAAGCAACCCAGGATGCCAACTCCTTCTGCTTCGCCACAACAAACTCCAGGGACTGTGCCCTTTCAGGTGTCACCTCCCTCATGCCACGACGCGCAGAGTGATGCGCCACGTAGCAATAAGAAAAGAACACCTCACCCGAGACAGCAGTAGGTATCACAGATGTGTAACGTTGCCAGATCAACTCAGGCAGACCAGGTCCCAACTTCGTAAGCACGGACATCGCAGCCCTGTCCCGCGAACGTGTCACCACAGGTTCCCTATCGTCTCTCACCCGTCTCAGCTCAGCAACCTCCTCCGCGCTCAGCTCATTCCCCGCCTCGTCACCGAGCAGCTCTTCCGGCCCCTGTTGTGCTTCATCAGGCACTCCCACAGGCGCAACCTCGGGATCAACGTCAGGAGAGCCAAGCACCGCCGAAGCAGGTCTGCAGTGTAGCAGAGGTACGCGCCTCACACTCCCGCCGTGCCGTAACACAACAAAGTCACCGTCAGCCCCATTAACCACAGCCGGCCAGTGGCAAGAGTCCTTGCCCTTCTCAAGTGATTCAAAGTAAAAAACCGCATCGCCAGTCACAAGTTCAGGTAGGTAGGTAGGTAGGTGCACTCAGTCGTGGAGAGGCGCCCCATGGTTCCCGCTGGCGTTGCCGCTGTGACGAACAGAAGGAGGCTCGGCGCTTGAAGAGGGGAGGCGACTTACATCCCGCTAGACCTGACTGGTGGCCCCCAACAAAGCGGCCCCGGGCAACACCGGGAGGGCTGTTTGCCGCCAGCGTGACTGCTTGTCATGCCGGGAGGGTGTGCCCCTGTGCTTGCGCAGGTCCCCCCCTTTGGGCGGAACCCTAGGGGTTCACCGGACTTCTTCGCGTATCCCGTTCCCAAGGCATGCATGCATGTTCTTGGTACTGGGGTTCCGAGGCGCTTGGGTGTCCCACGCTCCACCTCGAGTCCCAAAGCAGCGCAGGCCTTAGGATGCAGCCTTACCGCTGGGCTCCGGATCTTGTTTGGCTGGGTCACCTGAATGGCACGGGCTGCCTCAGTGCCCGGGCTATGGACACTGGGTCTCCTACTGTTGTGTGGTGTTTGTGTTTGGGTCTGGGTTGTGCTTGGGTTCGGGTTTTGGCTGCGCCCCGCCACTCCTGGCTGCGGTGTTGGGGCGTGTGTGTGCTTGTGTGCGTGCTCGGCTTGTGCCCGATCACTCCTGGCTGGGGTGTGCGGCGTGGGTGTGTGTGCTTGGGGTCGGGTTCCGGCTGCGCCCCGCCATGCCTGGCTGGGGTTTTGGGGTGTGTGTGTGTTCGTGTGCGCGCTCCGCTTGTACCCCGCCACTCCTGGCTGGGTTGTGCGGTGTGGGTGTGTGTGTTTGGGCTCGGGTTTCGGCTGCGCCCCGCCACTGCTGGCTGGGGTGGTGGGGTTGGTGTGTGCTGGTGCGCGTGCCCCCTTTGTACCCCGCCACTACTAGCTTGGGTGTGCGGTGTGGGTTTGTGTGTTTGGGCTTGGGTTTTGGCTGCGCCCCGCCACTCCTGGCTGGGGTGTTGGGCCGTGCCTGTTTGTGTGCGCGCTCCCCTTGTACCCCGCCACTCCTGGCTGCGGTGTGCTGCGTGGGTGTGTTTGCTTAGGTTTGGGTTTTGGCTGCGCCCCGCCACCCCTGGCTGGGGTGCTGGGGTGTGTGTGTGCTTGTGTGCGCGCTCCGTTTGTATCCCGCCACTCCTGGCTGGGGTGTGCGGTGTTGGTGTGTGTGTTTGGGCTGGGGTTTCCGCTGCGCTTCACCACCCCTGGCTGGGGTGTTGGGGTGTGCGTGTTTGTGTGTGCGTGCTCCCTTTGTACCCCGCCACTCCTGGTTGGCTTGTGCGGCCTGGTTGTGTGTGCTTGGGCTCGGGTTTGGGTTGCGCCCCGCCACTCCTGGTTGGGGTTTTGGGGTGTGTGTGTGCTGGTGTGCGCGCTCCGCTTGTACCCCGCCACTCCTGGCTGGGGTGTGCGGTGTGGGTGTGTGTATTTTGGCCCGGGTTTCGGCTGCGCCCCGCCACTCCTGGCTGGGGTGTTGGGCCCTGTGTGTGCTGGTGTGCACGCTCCTCCTGTACCCCGCCACTCCTGGCTGGGGCGTGCGGCGTGGGTGTGTGTGTTTGCGCTCTGGTTTGGGCTGCGCCCCACCACGCCTGGCTGGGGTGTTCTGGTGTGCGTGTTTGTGTGCGTGGTCCCCTTGTACCCCGCCACTCCTGGCTGGGGCGTGCGGCGTGGGTGTGTGTGTTTGGGTTCGGGTTTCGGCTGCGCCCCGCCACTCCTGGCTGGGGTGTTGGGCTGTGTGTGTGCTGGTGTGGGCGCTCCCGTTGTACCCCGCCACTCCTGGCTAGGGTGTGCGGTCCGGGTGTGTTTTTTTGGGCTTGGGTGTCGGCTGCGCCCCGCCACCCCTGGCTGGGGTGTTCGGGTGTGCGTTTTTGTGTGCCCGCTCCCCTTGTACCGCGCCACTCCTGGCTGGGGTGTGCGGCGTGGGTATGTGTTCTTGGGCTCGGGTTTCGGCTGCGCCCCGCCACTCCTGGCTGGGGTGTTGGGGTGTGTGTGTGCTGGTGTTCGCGCTTCCCTTGTACCCCGCCACTCCTGGCCCGGGCGGCCACTGTGGGTGTGTGCGTTTGGGCTTGGGTTTCGGCTGCGCCCCGCCACTTCTAGCTAGGGTGTTGGGGTGTGTGTGTGCTGGTGTGCGCGCTCCTCCTGTACCCTGCCACTCCTGGCTGGGGTGTGCGTTGTGGGTGTGTGTGCTCGGGCTGGGGTTTTGGCTGCGCCCCGCCACTCCTGGCTGGGGTTCTGGGGTGTGTCTGTTTGTGTGCGCGCTCCAATTGTAATCAGCCACTCCTGGCTCGGGTTTGTGGTGTGTGGGTTGGCTGTTGCCTGGCACCTGTTCCTGTGCCGTGGTTCGCTGCGTGTGGTGCGCGCTGCCAGGGTTTGCGGCACCCGGTGGCCGTCGTTGCTTGGCACCTGCCCTTGTGCCTTGGTTGTGGCCTGCGGCGTGCCTCTCCGGCGTACCTCGTGGCCCCGCGTTGGTGCACCGCGCCTCGTCCAGTCCGGTCGCTCTCGGTGCTCCTATCGGCTTTCCCGACGCCGTGGTGCCTTTCCCCATCCCGGGGGCTTGCGCCCCCGGATTTACTGGGCGGCTGCGCGGGGCACGTGGAGGCCGGCCAAGAACTGGGCTCTTTGTGCCTGCTGCTCGCCCCCGCCGAGGCAGGGGCGCTGGGCTCGCTCCGCGTTGTACCCGTTCGGGGCCCCGCGATGGGGTTGTCCCTGGCGGGTCCCTCCGGCGTCGGTCAAGCTCAACCTTACGCTTAGTAGACGGTCGACTGCGCTTCGCCAGTGACACCTTCGCAGGAACATCCGCCGCATGAAAATTTTCACGTGCACGATACGTAGCATCCAAGAACTTACCATGTCGTGGCCCACATGATCAGAAGGCACAGGTGTTTTGGCCAGAGCAGGTAACTTCGCAGCCACAAAATCAGGCCAGCGCGAGGACACCCCATGCACCAATTGCTGAGGCAAAAAGCCTCAATCCGGCATAGGATGATAGTTCAACGACATGCATGCCACATCACACGCATCTTGCAAGGACAGAGTGTCATCCGCCTCCAGAAGTAACTCCACGGTATGTGTCAGCTGATAATGGTGCCTCTACACAGCTCCCAGACACCAATGGGAGCCACCCGGCGCACAGTGCAGCGTAATGCCATAACGATCGGCGAACATCCTGATGAGCTCAACGACAAACTCCTTCCCCAAATCAGTGTACAACAGAACCGGGTGACCATAGTACTTGACCCACAGATGCAACAACGAATGACACACGTGTGAGGCTGATTTGTCACGAAGAACAGAACAATGTCAGAGGCGAGTGGACAAACAGATGACGTGCAAAACAGGCTGTCCTCGAAGATACCAGAGATCCGCACCGGTCTCGTAATTGAAATGCGGTTCCTTGGGCATGGCCACGAAAAGACGCCTTGGTGCCTTCTTCTGCTTTTCAGAGGATTCACATACCAACCCATGTGCCACAGACCGAAGAAGAGAAGCATCTCGATCCGGATATGCCAGAGCCAACTGTTCAACCAGATGGGGAAACGCTGCATGCCCAAGCTTGGTATGTAAGGCCAGCATTTCCTTGCGCGCCAGCCGTTTGTCACCCCAAGACTCAGCAGCGAACATCGAATACGAGCGTGCAACCGGCAGAGAAGCTAGTCACAACGACGCACGATGCCACGAATCCCAAAAGAGATAACACCAGATGTCCGGACGAAGAAAAATCACAACGAATCCTAAAATTGCCAGCACCCAAGTCTACGGTAACCGTGTCATTCGCCGCGTCAATCCTCATGCGCATTCCTTCCATAGATCGCCGGCCAATCAACAGAGGTGTCTCCCCAGAAACCACGTGAGTACGTAAGAACTGCACTCGACCACCAATCTGTACTGGTAAGTCAACTCTGTAGAGCGCTGACTTCGTGCCACCGTCCCCAAACACAAACCACGCATTGGTGTCACACCGACAAATATCAGTGCCATCTGGTCCAAGCTCGCGCAGATAGTGATCCAGCTAAAATTCCCCACACATAGTGTCGGTAGACCCAAGATCAATGATCCCACGACCCAAAGATTCGGAGCAAAGCTTGTGCAATGGAGAAGACAATGGACCAGACTGCGCCATCAAACACACACCAGGGTTGTGGAACAAATCAACAGTAGTGTCATGACCAACCACCGAGAAAACCTGACGCATGCCAGCCCCACCAGACTTGTTCTCAGCGGTTGGCACTGCACGTGAAGACCCTTCATCATCCGTCGACGCCTGTTGTGTCATCAGGGTCGAAGCCGATGTCGTCTTCTCAGGACAATCACGTTGAACATGCCCACGCTTCCCGCACTTCCAGCAGGTAACCTGGGACCCACTCCGCGTGCGAGCCTTATTTCCGGTTGGTGTTTTGTTGTTCCCCCGTCGCTGCGCCTCAGCCCCAAACATGCATTTGATTGGTCTCGACGTCGACCCGCCTGGAAAAAGCTGTCGAATAGCAACCAACACTTGCGAGAACACTAACCACCGACCTGTGCTCGCGACAACCATCGCCCGCTGATCCGCATTCAGGTTGGAGTTCAGCAACGCCAGCGTCCCCGAAAATCGCTCATCCAAGACAATGCCAAAATTCGCACGACGATAGACCAGCATATCCAGCCGAATCATCCAGGTAAGCATGTCACTGTCACCGCGCTTACACTCCAACAGCCCCACAACTGCCTGAAGTCTATTGTCCGCAGTATCTCCACCGTACGCCCACTCTAGTATCCCAAGCAGCCCTTGAAAGCCTTGATCAGTACGGAGCGCGTCCGGTGGCATCTTCGCAGCAACAACGCGCGCCGCACGTCCTCGTAGCTTCGTTCAAACCCTGAACATTGCGTGTCGACACGCCAAGCGTACTCTCTGCATGCCACGCGACAACCTGTACGCGCCATGCGTGAACCTCGTGTAAACCAAGCTTGCTGTCCACTGTCGCGTCTTCAGAACCAAACGTCTGACAGTCGAGTCACGAAGGAGATCCAGAAGACAGCGGAGTGGGTATTGTATTCAAGCGATGCAGTAAGTGGACGTTGTCTTCTTGAACTCGTTGCTGCTCAGCCTGCAGAGAAAGCACCTGTGCGTCAATTGCCTGCTTTATGTCATGCAGAACTTGATTTTGTTGAAACAACTGTCTTTGCAGCGTGCCCATAGACATGTTCAAATCAACCGGCGCAATGCCAGTCACACCATCAGGAGGATACAACAGAGTGTAGCCAGAAGGTCCTGCTCCAGGAGCATAAGTAGGATCCAGATTATCCAAGGTAAGTCAAGCCATGGAATAGTGATGCTACCAGTGTTAAACTTTCACTTTACTCTTTTCAATAGCAAACAATGCAGTAAATTCCAGGAATGATCTCTCACTTGAATAGTGACAATTCAATGCACCAACAAAACACCAATTTAAAAGGTTGCAGGAAGAATGGTACAAAAGCCTTGTTTGAACCTTACAAATTGATATAAAAACATTTGTAAATCATGCAAAAGCTCATTTTATATCAATGTCATAGATTAGGAACATCCCATGCTGAAATGGATTTATCGCCTTTAGGCAAATTGCATGGATGGCATCCGGGAATCGAACCTAGGATTTTGCAATGCAAATCCCATGTTCGGCCAATTATGACAAGACATCTGGCCGATAAATTTTCATCTCAATTAATTATAGATCAACAGACATGACCATCTGAACTCAGAAAACAGCCAGCCCTTGGATCTCCACGATCAATTGATTGTAGCGCTCCCCGTCGGCATCGATCTGAGGATGTTGGTGGGGATCACGGCCGCCTCGCTGGTCAGCCTGCGGGACCTCGTCCGGGTGGGGCTGGAAGTACTGCGCCTTCTCCCTCTTGTTCACCTCGCAGCGCGTGTGATCATGGCGATGATCACGATCTTGCCCGTAGCAGACGTAGAAGCCGCCCTTGCCGTCTGGTCCGCCGTGTTTCTCGCGGTACTCGCGGAATGACAGCTGCGGCGTACCCCAGCGGCGCGGCTCCTTCCGCTTCCGAGCGGCATTCGCCTGGCTGGTGGATTGTACCCCGTACACTTCTGCCAGTGGGGCATCCACTGCCTGCACTCCAATCTCACGGTACAGACTCTGAGGTTTGCCTCCGCTAGCATGAGATGCGCTGCCACTGCCCCTCGACTTGTCCTGCTTGGCAGGGGTGGCAGGTTTGGCAACGTCCGCATCGCTCTGCCAAACATCCCGCGGCTGCCAGTTTCCCTGGCCTCCTCGATCCTAATGCTGCGCCTCCTTGCGGTGTTGCAGCATCATCTTCTCGCTGATGAATTCAACAATCGCATCAGCGTTCATCCGCGGGTCGATCGCCTGTACCTTCAGCATCCCCTTGGTCCACTTCACCCTGTCCATGGCCTTCAGGCTATCACCCATCCTGCGGTCCTCCGTGGTCAGCATCAGGGCGTTCTTCATGGTGTCGACCCCGTAATGCGCCGTCGCCCAGGAGTTGATCCACTGCAGCAGGCCCTGGTGCTGCTGCTGGGGCAGGAGGATCTTGACCACGGTCCTCCACTGGCCTGTCTTCTGCTCCTCCGTTTGGGCCTTCTTCTGCCACTTGTACGGCAGCATGTCGTACACCCGGGCAGCCTCCAACTCCTTCGTCCAGTCCTCGACATACCGCCTCAAGTGGCGGTATTCCCGGCGGAAGTCCCCCAATCTGCCACCCGGATGTGGCCTCCTGATGTCCTCAGCGGCACGGCCTTGAACCGGCGCTGGGCATGGTGCGGGAGATCAGCTACTTCTTCCTTGCGGAGGGCGCGCCTAATCTCATCCCAGGGGGAGATCTTGCCGTCCTGCAGCGTGGCCCGTGCAGCATCCTCTCCATCAATCCACCACGGACAGCCAGCATCACCATCCGGTCCACAAGTCCACACAGGGTGGCATTTGCAACACCCACTCCTTCAACCCACCACGCCCAGCCCCCTGCAGCATCTGCACCATCAGTCCACCGCACCCACCGAGTGGTTGAGGAACGCATGGAGATGGCCGACGAGGCGGCCGCGGTGATGAGTTTGGGTACACGGGCAACAGCCCGCCGTCGAGGAACTGGCAAGCTGTTGGAGCTGGTGGAGAGTTCCCAAACGTCAAGAGCGTGTCGGAATCCCCGTGGCCAAACGTGGAGGACGCCCCGAGTGAACACTCGGATGTGGAAGGGCGGCTGACCCAGCTTGATTGGAAGAACAAGATTATTCTGGATCAGGCCATGTTGACCAAGCAGATGATGCTGAAGCATGCGGAGCATATCCGCAAGTTGGAGTGGACAATGCGGGCAATCTGCCAGTTGATATTCGAGGCACGCCCAAAAGAGGAGGCCCGAAAGCCGCCGGGTCCAGCCCCACAAGTGGGACTGCCCCCGCCAGCGGAGGTGATCATGCGTGAGGAACCCTTCCCCATGCCACCGCCAGCGCCACAACTCCTGGCGCAGCTCTCTGCTTAACCCCAGTCCGCGGAGCCATGGCAGGGGCACGCCCATCCCTCCAGGGGACTGCCGCCAACACCGGCAACCCTCATGGCCGGCGAGCAATTTCCAATTCTGCCACCTGCGCCCCAACTCCTGGCGCAGCTTGATGCCCGACATGGTCACGGCCACCAACATCGTCACCAGCATCATCACCAAAGGCATCACCAACATCATCGCCAACACCACCACCAACACCATTATCACCACATGGCGCCCCGGAGTGGATACGGGCATGGTGGGCACGGGTCCGACCCATGGAGCCACGGCAGATCCAGCTACCCACCGACGCTCGGGCACAGTATGCTCGGAAGTACCGGGGTGCCATCACAGAGGTTTGGACAGAGTCTACTCGGGTCAGTGGCCCCGACGCAAGTGGAGTACCTCACCATAGAGGTTCCTGCACCCCCGTACACCAACAGCGCCAATGCCAGAGCACATGCCGTGGGACCAACACCGCCCACTGAGGCAACCGTGAACACCCTGCACGTGCAGAAGTACGGAGGTGGCGGTCGGCATGAGCCCCGAGCAACGGGAGCAACGGTAACACCCACCATTTTGTCCAATGGACTGGCTGAGGTGCAGATGACCCGAGTCATGGCCAACATCCCAATGCCCAAGTACAGCGGCAACCTGGAGGACTTCGACGAGTTCAAGCGAACGTGGAACAAGTACGTCAACGACTCGATCATGGGGTGCAATGAGGCCCAGCGGCAGCATTTCTGCCTGTCCATGCTTCCCCACTGTGTCCCTGCCAACGTGAAGAAGGAGTTGGATGATTGGGATGGTGGCCTTGGTGGACTGGAGCTGGGCGTGATTACGGCTCAACCTCCCTGTCGCACATCATCGTCCCGACGTGCTCTGGGGCAGGGGACCAACAGATGACGCCGTCGTCCTCAGCCATGGAATCCTCACCCGCGGCTGGTTGTGGTTGCACCGGCAGCTGCGCTTCACTGGCCGATGCGGTCCGCCTTGCGGGCTCTGAGCCGATCCGGGCCAAGCTCTGCCTCAAGTGGCAGGTGGGGCTCCGGCCTTGTGCGTCCCTGCACGCTGATTCGCAGGCGGCAACCCTGCAGACGACCTCCTCAATGGAGTACAGGGACTTGGTCTCCTTCACCATCTGGTTGTTGTGGCCATGCGTCTCGATGAACTCCGGTGTCTCCTTCAGCTGGGCCTCCAGGCGGAACCTCAAGGCCTCCTCCTTCTCGCGCTGAACACGCTACGCGCCAATGAACCTCTGCAGCTCCCGCACCCTGCCCTCCTCGTCGTCTCTGGGGTCCCCTACTACGGCGAGGGCGCTGTCAGGCTTGGGTCCCTCATGAGCTGTGGCCACCGAGGGTGATACCGCTGACCAGAGGTCATCAGATCCCAGCAGGGATCGGCGCAAGATGTCAACATTCACCTCGGTGTCGAGCATATGCGGCGCAATGTTGGCCAGGTCCTCTGGAATGATCTCCTGTTGCAAGAAGGCCAGCTGGTTGTGGCGCCTCAGCGCCTCGGGGCTGAGGCCAGTGTTTCCAGAGCCTCCTCTGCTACCATTATGCATGTTTGGCTGAATCGGTCTCTAGTCGGCCCCATCCCCGGTTGCTTGGCTGGACTTTGGCATACTGTTGCCTTTTGCTGGGGTTCCCCTGGGTTTTCCTCACTGCGTCAAAAAAGGACAACCCTGTCCTGAAAATCCTGCACGCCCTTGGACAGTTATACGAGCGAGCTGCAACGAGTCCATGAGGATCACTTGGGTGTGTGGAGGGTACTCAGTGGCGGATGTACAAAGCAATGATGGGGGTGGTGATGGAGGCAATGAACATGAGAAAAGCAACAAAGGTAGGGGACCCTATGTGACAAGTGAATCACAGTGGGTCACCAAGCACACATGGCAAGAGAGGTCAGGATTGGGACGTCGGGCAGGAGGAAGGTTTCTTGAGTCCCTGGACCCATTCCTATTTGACCCCCAAGCCGTTTCAAAGGTTGGTGACACCGAAATCTAGGTGCGGAAATGGCAAAAATAAGCAAAACTGAGGTAATTCCCATGGGTGGCCCGGGCAGCCCAGTTTGAACCCATGACTCATGGGATAGGAGGCGGGACCTAAGACTCATATCTAGGGTGCAAGACTTGAAATTTGGTCTGGGCTCCCTATGGGCATAAAGGTTTGAGGTTTGAGTTTTATTATTGCGGGTACTAGACACTATTCGGCCCCGGGGGGGCACCTGGTCGGGCCAGGTGATATCCTCCCCACCGGGTCCTAGTGGGGGGCCCTCCAAGACGCACCTCCTGCCTGGTGGCGGAGTCCCCCGGCTTCACAGAGCTCGGAGCCCCGTCCCTCCCCGGCTTCCCCATTTCGCCACTCCCCGGTCAGTGCATCACTTCGCAGCTGTGGCTGCGGGCGCTTACCCACTGCGTCGCCCCCCTAATGCGTGGTCGCCCGGGGCGCCGGCGCTGCCGGGCCCCTGCTACTGGCTTGTCGCCAGTGGGACCCCCTTGAGCTGGCGTGGAAGCTGCCTAGCCTAGGGGCTGGGGCGTGGCGCAGTGCGCCACTACTGCCTTGGCGGGTGCAGTGCCCCGTCTGTGTGGGCGCGGCGCTCGCGGCCGGTTCGGGGGGCTCGGGCCGTACCTGGTGTTGTGTCTCTCCCGTTTCCCCCTTCCCGCCCCCCGTGGCCGGCGCTGCTTGTGGCGGGCCGTCCCGTCCGGGTGTCCCTTACCCTCGCTCGCTGGTACGCCATTCCACGCGGTCTGTGCGTTCCGCGAGCTCGGTCCGATTGCCCTTCTGGTAGTTCCTGCGTGCCTTTTGCGTGTGTGTGCGCTCGCGCTCCCGCGGCGCCCGTTCCCCCCCCCCTCCTGGGTGGTGTGGCGTGCGCACCTCGCGCGGTTCCGGCACTGGGCGCTGGTAGGGCCGTTCCACGTGGTCCGTGCCCCTCCGCGTGTCCTGCTCCGGTCCCTTGCTCCGTCTGGCGTGCTTGGGGGGGGGCGGTCCGGTCCCGGTTCCCCCCTACCTCGCTTGGCCTGCACGCCCTGTGAGGGCTGCGTGCCGCGGGGGTGGTGGGGGACCTCCCCGGGGGAGGGTGTCGTTCCACTGTTGTGAGGGGCGTCTGGTGTCAGGCGCCGTCCCTCCCCCGACCGCCCGTCCTCTGGGGCGGGCAGCCAGGGTACCACGACCCGTGTGTTCCGGGTGCGGTCGGTGTGGGCGTGGGGACCCAGCACCGGTTCCACTGCGTGCGCCCTTGCGGGCCGGCGTTGCTCGCTGTGGGGGTGGCGGAAGGGCGTCCCCGGGGGGGGTGCCCTCCACCGCTCTGAGGGGCGTCTGAGGTCAGGCGCTCCCCCTCCCCCGACTGCCCGCCCACTGGGCGGGCTGTTGGGGTCCGCCACCCACGTGCTGTGGGAGCGGGTGTGTGGGTGTGGGGGCCCAACACTGTCCCCTTGGCCTGTATGCCCTGTGGGGGCTGCGTGCCGCGGCAGTGGTGGGGGGCCGTCCCCGGGGGGGGTGGCCTGCCACCGTTGTGAGGGGCGTCTGGTGTCAGGCGCTGTCCCTCCCCCGGCCGCCCGTCCTCTGGGGCGGGCAGCCGGGGTTCCGCGACCCGTGTGTCCCGGGTGCGGTCGGTGCGGGCGTGGGGACCCAGCACCGGCCCCACAGCGTGCGCCCTTGCGGGCCGGCGTTGCTCGCTGTGGGGTTGGCGGAAGGGCGTCACCGGGGGGGGTGCCTCCCATGTTAGGAGGGGCGTCTGAGGTCAGGTGCTCCCCGTCCCCCGACTGCCCGCCCACTGGGCGGGCTGTCCGGGTCCGCCACCCACGTGCTGTGGGCGCGGATGTGTGGCTGTGGGGGCCCAACACTGTCCCCTTGGCCTGCATGCCCTGTGGAGGCTGCGTGCCGCGGGGGTGGTGGGGGGCCGTCCCCAGGGGGGGTGGCCTGCCACCGTTGTGAGAGGCGTCTGGTGTCAGGCGCTGTCCCTCCCCCGGCCGCCCGTCCTCTGGGGTGGGCAGCCGGGGTCGCGCGACCCGTGTGTCCCGGGTGCCGTCGGTGCGGGCGTGGGGACCCAGCACTGGCCCCACAGCGTGCGCCCTTGCGGGCCGGCGTTGCTCGCTGTGGGGGTGGCGGAAGGGCGTTCCCGGGGGGGGTGCCTTCCACCGTTGTGAGGGGCGTCTGTGGTCAGGCACTCCCCCTCCCTGAACTGCCCGCCCACTGGGCGGGCTGTCCGGGTCCGCCGCCCACATGCTGTGGGCGCGGGCGTGTGGGTGTGGGGGCCCAACAATGTCCCCTTGGCCTGCATGCCCTGTGGGGGCTGCGTGCCGCGGGGGTGGTGGGGGGCCGTCCCCGGGGGGGTTGGCCTGCCACCGTTGTGAGGGGCGTCTGGTGTCAGGCGCTGTCCCTCCCCCGGCCGCCCGTCCTCTGGGGCGGGCAGCCGGAGTTCTGCGACCCGTGTGTCCCGGCTGCGGTCGGTGTGGGCGTGGGGACCCAGCACCGGCCCCACAGCGTGCGCCCTTGCAGGCCGGCGTTGCTCCCTGTGGGGGTGGCGGAGGGGCATCCCCGGGGGGGGTGCCTTCCACCGTTGTGAGGGGCGTCTGAGGTCAGGCGCTCCCCCTCCCCGAACTGCCCGCCCACTGGGCGGGCTGTTGGGGTCTGCCACCCGTATGTTGTGGTCGCAGGCGTGTTGGTGTGGGGGCCCAACACTGTCCCCTTGGCCTGCATGCCCTGTGGGGGCTGCGTGCCGCGGGGGTGGTTGGGGGCCGTCCCCGGGTAGGGTGGCCTGCCACCGTTGTGAGGGGCGTGTGCTGTCAGGCGCTGTCCCTCTCCCAGCCGCCCGCCCTCTGGGGCGGGCGGCCGGGGTTCTGCGACGCGTGTGTCCCGGGTGTGGTCGGTGCGGGCGTGGGGACCCTGCACCGGCCCCACAGCGTGCGCCCTTGCGGGCCGGCGTTGCTCGCTGTGGGGGTGGCGGGATGGCGTCCCCGGGGGGGGTGCCTTCCGCCATTGTGAGGGGCGTTTGGTGTCAGGCGCTGTCCCTCCCCCGGCCGCCCGTCCTCTGGAGCGGGCAGCCAGGGTTCCGCGACCCGTGCGTCCCGGGTGCGGTCGGTGTGGCCGTGGAGACCCAGCACCGGCCCCACAGCGTGCGCCATTGCGGGTCGGCGTTGCTCCCTGTGGGGGTGGCGGAAGGGGTTCCCCGGGGGGGGTACCTTCCACCATTGTGAGGGACATCTGAGGTCAGGCGCTGTCCCTCCCTCGACTGCCCGCCCACTGGGCGGGCTGTTGTTGTCCGCCACCCACGTGCTGTGGGCGCGGGTGTGTGGGTGTGGGGGCCCAACACTGTCCCGTTGGCTTGCATGCCCTGTGGGGGCTGCGTGCCGCGGGGTGGTGGGGGGGCCGTCCCCGGGCGGGGTGGCCTGTCACCGTTGTGAGAGGCGTCTAGTGTCAGGCGCTGTCCCTCCCCCGGCCGCCCGTCCTCTGGAGCGGGCAGCCAGGGTTCCGCGGCCCGTGTGTTCTGGGTGCGGTCGGTGCGGGCGTGGGGACCCAGCACCGGGCCCACAGCGTGCGCCCCTGCGGGCCGGCGTTGCTCGCTGTGGGGGTGGCGGAAGGGCGTCCCCGGGGGGGGTGCCTTCCACCATTGTGAGGGGCGTCTGAGGTCAGGCGCTGTCCCTCCCCTGACTGCCCGCCCACTGGGCGGGCTGTCGGGGTCCGCCACCAACGTGCTGTGGGCGCGGGTGTGTGGGTGTGGGGGCCCAACACTGTCCCCTTGGCTTGCATGCCCTGTGGGGGCTGTGTGCTGCGGGGATGGTGGGGGGCCGTCCCCGGGGGGGATGGCCTGCCACCGTTGTGAGGGGCGTCTGGTGTCAGGCGCTGTCCCTCCCCCGGCCGCCCATCCTCTGGAGCGGGCAGCCGGGGTTCGGCGACCCGTGTGTCCCGGGTGCGGTCGCTGCGGGCGTGGGGATCCATCACCGGCCCCACAGCGTGCGCCCTTGCGGGCCGGCGTTGCTCGCTGTGGGGGTGGCGGAAGGGCGTCCCCGGGGGGGGGTGCCCCTGGGTTTTCCTCACTGCGTCAAAGAAGGACAACCCTGTCCTGAAAATCCTGCACGCCCTTGGACAGTTATACGAGCAAGCTGCAACGAGTCGATGAGGATCACTTGAATGTGTGGAGGGTACTCAGTGGCGGATGTACAAAGCAATGATGGGGGTGGTGATGGAGGCAATGAACATGAGAAAAGCAACAAAGGTAGGGGACCCTATGTGACAAGTGAATCACAGTGGGTCACCAAGCACACATGGCAAGAGAGGTCAGGATTGGGACATCGGGCAGGAGGAAGGTTGCTTGAGTCCCTGGACCCATTCCCACTTTGACCCCCAAGCCGTTTCAAGGGTTGGTGACACCGAAATCTAGGTGCAGAAATGGCAAAAATAAGCAAAACTGGGGTAATTCCCATGGGTCGCCCGGGCAGCCCAGGTGGAACCTGTGACTCATGGGATAGGAGGCGGGACCTAAGACTCATATCTAAGTGCAAGACTTGAAATTCGGTCCGGGCTCACTATGGGCATAAAGATATGTGGTTGCCAATTGACCACATGGGGGGCTGAAATTCGGGTCCCAAAAGCGGTGATTTGACATACCCAAAAATGAGCCAAAGATGAAAGTATCCCCAAGGGTATATCCCCATGGTGGCTTGCAGGAGGGACTCAGCGTTCCGTGTGGGACCCAATGAGAGTCTAACAGGGGCCCACACGTACTTGTTTCCGGGAGATCTCCATAGGCCATAGCATGGTGTTGGCCTGAACTGGACCCACAAGTGCCAAAATGGCAAAATTGACCACACTTACCTTGGGCTAGCTCCCCGAGAGTGTGGGCTTTGGTCCACACATGTGGCATGTGAGTCATGGGGACCAATATGCACAAGCAACATGCCATATATGGTCCATTGGTCCATGCCTCCGGCGTGCACGGGGGGCTAAGCATGGTGCACGTCGGGCCACGAATATGGAAAATGGCAGATAATGGCCGAAAATGCGCACGGGGTATGTATCCGACTTGGACCGGGGTATGCCCTAGAATTGGTATAAAGTCCTATGTGTCCAACAACCCTGTGGGCGTCGACCAAACCCCCCTGGATTTGGGAATGGCAGGGCCGCCAAGTGAGCCCATGATTTGGAATTGGCCCAAATCGCCCACAAGATGACCTTGGTGTGCAAAGCCCAAGAGGATTCATTGGCTCGGTGCAAGAGATGTTGGGCACCGCCTCATGTACTCTCATAGCGTAATTGAGTGATGATGCCAATTGAGCGCAGCAACGAGATATAAGATCGCCACTTGACACCATGACGGCCCAAAAATGGTAAAATTGATGGAAAAAAATGAAAAGGGGACTTGAAATCGCAACAATTATATTATGATATCTCCGGCTTGCAATGAGTAGCCGGCAATTCCCCTCACCCACTATGTCTTAGCACCATTGACCTTCCATTCCGGCCTGGGGCTCCACTTGAGGTGCCATGGAAGGTTACTTGCGCTGCTCCCCAAGTGGGCACGTGGAAAAATGGGAAAATGCCAATAGGACACCTTGCTTGCACCACATCGCTTCGGGTGTGCTCTCCACGGCCCCTAGGGCGAAGGTTAGGCTTTCGAGTGCTGATTTGGGTTAGGAAGAAGGGCTCCGCTTAATATTTGGACCATTGGCGTGTTTGTCTTGGAGTGGTACACCCGCCAAAAGGGCACATGAAATGACCCATATTTGACCAACAACCCTACCCAAGCCCTATATACCCAACCTAGTCGCCTAGGACCAAAGTATGCCTATATTCTTATGTAACGTTGGTCCTCGAACACACATGCAATCTTTCGGTCGGCACGGTACAAGTAAGCTTTAAATAGCTTTGACCTACACGGGTTCTGTGGCTACTTTCTTTCGCGCCACCGATCCGATCTTCTATTGTTCTGGTACTCTGGTACTCAACACAGCAAAGGCAAAATGCTTGAATCCGAAATCTTGATCTTCATCATGTAAGTCAAGGCGATTAATTAACAAGCTTGTTCTACCTGCACGTACAACAAACAAACATAACACCCAATAAATGTTTTCTAAGTAACAAAGCTTTGATTGCGCTGTGCACGTTTTGGTAATCTGGCGTTCTGATCTCGCAAATTCCAGCGCGTGCACTGCCAGTGGCAATCCCATTACAGAAATTGACCTCATTTCGGAAAGTGGATTTTTGGCATCCAAGCACAAAATGTGGCCAGGTGAGTTGCAATGGACATGTATGCATGCTCTGGGGAGGTCAAGTGGTGTGACCTGGGTTGAAGGCGTGCAAAGAGGGAAGTTATACCAACTCAACCTGTTTTTACATGTACTTGGTCACCAAGTACATGAGCTTGCCCAATTTTTGGAAACCACCAAAAATGTATAACCCTTTGGGCATATTGAGTTGGGATCCAATGGCCCCAATATGAGGTTGATGGGGGCAAACCCTCATCAACTGTGCCTATTACGCACATTAGGCCGCCCTTGAGAGCTTGAACGCGGGAATCCCTTGTCATTGGGCTTGGGGGATGGGTTTGGAGATTTTTCTTGGCAGGAAAAATTGGCGACTCGTGTCAAAAAAATAGAGAAAAAAATTGCGGAACACTCGAAGTGTGTTTCGCCCTTAAGTTCTAAAAAAATGGCTTTATAAATTTGGCTTATCAGAGTCTCCGCACAGGCGACGCCGTCATTTGCGACCGCGACGACGGGCGCCTGTGGTAAAATAATACAAAAGAATCGCCGCAAGTGTAGGCCGATTCGCAATCAATGCATCCATCAATTGCCGTCGCGAATGTGTACAAAATACATGGTTTGGCGGCCGAGGCGTGCCTTGTTTTGCGTCCGAACTGCCACTTGCGGGTGTAGAAGTTCCGCATGCACAATACGACAAGGACAAGAAAGAAGACAGCAACAAATTAACACTAAGTGTTTATGTCGTGGTATTTGAAGCTGTCCCGTTGAGGATAGCCCTTGGAAGGTTACAAGAGCCCACCTAGAACACATGGGGCAAACAGTTGCCTCCAAGCAAGCACAAGCTTGTGAGAACCCTGTCCCGAAGAAGGTGTGGGTCACAATGATCAAAGAGCATGGACACCTAGGTCTACCGGCGCCCACCAGGTATGAGCTTCTAGAAAACCACTTCGGTGAAGAGTTTACTAATGCTCAACTGGAGCCCCGTCACCTTTCAAATGCCTATTACAAATGTGGATACAAAGCAGCAACTGACTGTCATGACCTGTTGGATCAGTTGCTTGCTGCCAAAAAGAACAACCTAAACGGAGCCAAACCGGGCCCCCAGGGCCGAAAGGCAAAGGAAGGAACCTGTCACGAGGCCGGCGCCTCCAACCGAGGCCCCTACTCATCTGACGCCTTGTCCTGGACATGTTGCGAGCACAACTTCCACTCCATTGCCCACAGCAGTGGGCAATGTGGCACTTCCCTTCTCCGACATGTCACAGTTGCCCTTAGCACCGTTCATTTCTCAAATGTTGGATTTCACCCGTGTGGCAATGTCGAGCAACATGTCATTGGGTTGTCCAATCCCTTTGCCACAAAGAATGCTGTCGCAATACACAACCACTGTGGCAACCGACTACTATGCCCTTGGGGTCGACTACTATGCCCTTGGCGTTGCAGATGCAAATGCAGCCACACCTTTTGAGGTGATACCTTCCATCTCAAGTGCAGTCCAGTTTGCTTGTATACATCTACAGACCCACTGTTTCTTCGTCTATTGGTTCCATTCGCAGAGCCTTACCCCTAAACACTTACTATGGTGCAACCTCTCCCCCAAGATCTGACCAATGACAGTCCAATCGCTCCAAGCCGGTATGAAACGGCCTAGCACGGCCATGCATATTCCATTGTCTACAGAGGGGACGTTTCTGTCCGGAAGCGCTCCGCGCGGCACAATACGTGCTGCGCGTGTTGCTTCAAAACGCGCAGCACGCGCAGCACGTGCAGAACGCAAACAACACACGCATCACGCGCACAACGCGCAGAACGCGCAGCACGGCATTCTAGAGGCAGACTTAGAAGCACACTTCCGGCACGCGCAAAACGCGTAGCACGCGTAGCACGTCACTCTTGCACACGCGCGCACTTTTCGGGGGCCGCGTCCTCACAGTTTGGGTATCCAGCCTACGCGGTTGTCCCCCAGGTTTCGCACTGGTCCCATGAGTAGGGATGGCAGAGGCTTGGCGGCCATGAAGTTCACGATTCCACCACGTCCGCCCTCCACGACCTTCTCCTTCCTAATCTTTGTCATCCTCCATGTACTCGTCCTCTTCCCCGTCACTCTCCTCCTCCTCCTCACTCTCCCCCTCCTCATCCTCCTCCCCCTCCTCCTCACTCTCCTCCTCCGTGTCATCCTCACTCTCCCCCCTCTCGCTTCCATCCTCCTCGGCCTCGTCGCCCTCCTCCTCCACATCCGCCTCTACCCACCCGGTCACCCCATGCGCCACGGCAAAGCACCCCACATGGTACCACTTGCCGCACCCACAACAAACGTAGTGGGTCTTGCCCCGGTTGCAATGGGCGCACACCAGGCGGCCCGGCATCCGCACCGGCACGTGGATGGGCTTGGCCACCGCCACTGTACAAAAGCGGCGCCGGATAAGGTCCCACTGCAAGTCAAACATGGTACCCGTTTGGGCCCCCCCGAGGGACCGGCAGATCGCGTATGCGTTGACCACGGCATACCGGAGGACGAACGCACGCATCGCATGCGATCACGTCATCTGACATCCCATCTGGCGCATCCGGAGCGCCATCTGGTTGACACCATCTACCCCACGCGATAGCTGGCGGTAGCTGGCGACCACCGGGTTCACCTCATTCCTGCTGCGGCGATGCACGGGTCCGGCTCGTGGGAAGTGGACGTTGGTGAGCATCGGCACTACGCCGGGCAGCTTGTGATTCACCTTTGGGTTCTTGAAGACCACCATGGCGTACCTCGCGTCGTTAACAGTGCACCTGGGGGTTTGTCCTTCTCCTAGAAGCTCTCCTGCCCTGTCCACCCCGTACATGGAGCGCTTCGTCATCATCAAGAATGCGTGCCCCTCCGCAGCGAGGTCACGCGCTAGCTCGTGGGATCCAAAAAAGGAATCCGCACAGAGGATGGTCCCGGAAGGGAGGAGACCTGCCCACATGGTCATGATCTGCTGGGCATTGTAGTTGCGCGCACGGTTGCCGAAGCGCCGCAGGTGCCCGCGTCTACCCGTGTACAGGTACATGTCCACCACGTACCCACTGGTGGCATCGGCAAGGCAATAGAGCTTGATGCCGGTGGAGTGGGGCTTGCGGGCGATGAACATCCGCAGTGGGCCGGCACGTATGCCTTTGTGCGGCACCACGGACTCATCCCCACAAGCCGCGCCACCCAACCGCCAGGCACCAGCCCACTGCCCATTGCACTCCTCCAGTAGTTCAACAACGTCGGGCCCGATGTTACGGCGCAAGATGTAGTACTGCTTGTGGCTTAGCAATTGTGCCATGAAGGGGTTGTACAGTAACCCGTCCCGTTCCCAGATGCCGTCTACTTGCATGGGCCGTACCATGCCTAGTAGGAGGATGAAGGCGTTGTACCTACGGAAATGGAAGCCACATCGATTGGGGCAAACACTACAATCGATTGGCCGAACCGCTAGAATCAAGTGGGACACACCTTGGTACTAGGGGGATCAAGTGGGAGAGGTTCGCCTTCCGGAGGGATGCCCGCTGTAATTCCTGGATGGGAGCCAACATGTGGTCCCACACCTCATCCTCGGTGTACCCGACTAATTCAGTTTGGCCTGGCCGGACTCCATGCATGATATTTGCTGCACAGTCCTCCACGGGGAGTGAACCCGCCCAAAGATTCGTGGGAAATGGCATTTTTGAAGAGCGGTGTGTCTGCACAACACGGAACACGGACCTTTAGGCTCCAGAGGCAGAACCGGAGGCAACGCCGAGAACGCGCAACACGCGCAGAACGCGCCACACGCAGTCCAGAGGCACAGTCAGAGGCAACACGCAGCACACGTAGCAAAGGGCACTGTTGGTGTTTTTTTCATGGGGGGGGTCGTTTGAGCCTCAATTCCCCTACAACACAGCAACCTGCAGCGGAGGGGGGGGGTTTCAACCTCGATTCCCCGACCGCAGAGCAATAGGCAACAGGTTTGGTATCTTTTTTTGCGGGACACCACCAGTTCGCTTGTGCTGGGCGCCGGGCACTACATGTCCGATCGCCATAATACTCCGTTATCGTACAGCCAAGAAACCGGGTATAGCTACCACATATTACGACGCCACGAGTCCGGCGCCTGTTGAGAAGAAGTGCCTGTCTGCGCTGAAGGTTACCAAGGGGGGACCCGCAAGGCGGGCTGCGAACTCTGCCGCCCCCGGGACTCGTCGGGGTCCGGCCATCCCGGACTCAGTTCCCCAAGCGGGGAGGAAAACCCCTGGGACCCCTCCCCCTCCCACCCCTCCTCCCCCTCCCAGCCCTCCCAACCCTCTACACTTGTTGGATTTCGCCGTCCGTCATCTTGCCCTCGGCTGCCGTCTCCGTATCTGGATCCCCCTCCGGTTCGGCATGACATTCCGGGGAGTCGGGGGGCTCCTCCTTCACTCGCACAGGCGCCTGCAGAACGCGGAAAACGGGGTGCTGTCCTCCAGAGAAAGGCCAGAATCGAGACACGTGTAACGCTTAACACGCGCAGAACGCGCAACACATGCCAGGGCGGATTACAGAGGCACAACAGAACCATACGGGCATGACGCGCAAAGAGCAGTGACCCCGCAACGCGCACCTGCTCACCTGCCGGACCACCATGGCCCCCTGCTGAGACCTCCACGCGTGCAGCAGCGCCTTCTGCGGGCTCCTTGGGTCCTTCTTTGGCCCCCTGACCTTCCCTCTCCGGGGGAGGCTTCTGCAGAACGCGAACGACATGATGTCTGTCCTCCAGAGGCACGGCGGAGGCAAGACATGTAGAACGCGGAGAACGCGCAACACGCGCAACACGGGGCGTACCAGCCTCTGGAGGCGACAAAGAAGCACGCGTGGAGAACACGCAGCACAGCAACCTGCTCCACCTCCATCCCAACGGCGCCAGATCCTTCTGTTTTGATGCTCTGGGGATCGTCCCGCGTCTCGCCCGTCTCCTGCGGATCCTGTGGAAACACGAGGGGGGCAACCAAGTGGCAGAACATCGGGCAGACGAGACCGGGGCTCCACATACATGTGACTCACGGCTCCGTACAAACCACCCATTGAAAGCCGCAACGGGGGACGTACGATCGGGTTCGTTCCGCAGCCGCCCACGCACTCTCTTGCTCTCTGCCACATCGGCGAATGGGCGGAGCAGCGCCTTCGGACGAAGCTCTGGCGGCTCGCCCGATGCGCCGGGGGGCGCGCCATAGGGCAGGGGAAGCGGGGGACCCCGCGGCGGCGCGCCATACGGCAGGGGAGGGGGGTGGCCCCGCGGCGGCGCACCATAGGGCAAGGGAGGCGGGTGGCCCCGCGGCGGCTCGCCATGTGGCGGCGGGCCCCGCGGCAGTGGCGGATAGCTGGGCCAATGCTGGTCTTCGTCGTACGACTGCTGGTACTGCGGTGGCGGGGCTGGCAGGTGCGGGTACCCGCTCATGTGCGGGGGCGCCCAATCCCAAGCGGCAGTCTGCACAACGTGTAACACGGCAAGTCCTCCTCCAGAAGCGTGCAAGGAATCATACGTGTAACACGCGTAGAACGCGCATCATGCTACCATGGGCCTCCAGAGGTGGCGCAGAGGCACCAGCGCGCACACCACCGAGACCACAAAGCACACAGATACCCGCGGTTTCTTCGTTGCCAGCTCTCTGGTGCGCACCAACGACCATGCTCCAGACGCCGGAAGTTCGAGTTGCCGTTCCTCTTCCAATCCCTACGCCATCAGGCCGGCCATCCGAAAAAGGCGGACAAACTTCTCCTGCGGAACGCGGAAAACACGATCGGTCCTCCAGAGGCACAGTAGAAGCAAACACGCAGAACGCGCAGAACGCGCATGACGCGCGGAGCGACTACGTAGAAACACAACAGAGGACGCGGGCAACAACTGCAAAACATCCGTGTCCATGTCAACGATGTCTTCGATGCCCATTGCGCTCACCAGATCGCTGACCCCACCTCCACGACCACCTCGCAGCCCCCCCATTTTCAGCTCGGCCAAACTCAGGCCCTCTGCCGGCGGGCTGAGGTCCACCGGCCATTGCGGCGCGGCGGCGCAACCCGTACAAAGCGAAAGGCCCTTCAAAATCCCCTCCGCCACTTGTCTCGGGCTGCTCGATGGGTAGAGCTTCTCGAAGTGCTCACGGGCTGCTGCAGCCGAGTGGGCGTTCTTGGTCCCGCATCTCAGCACGCTTTGCACGCTCAGGGCCCGCACACTGGTGTGCAGCAGCAGGGCCAACCCGAGCTCTTGCTTGGACTTGGGTTCCTCCGACAGGCACTCCTTGTAGTACATCACCAGGCGACCCACGGTCGCATTGAACTCCGTCTCCAAGATTCTCTGCATTGTGTCCAGATCACGGTCGTACCCGCCTCCATGCTGGAACTTCTCTGCTCTTGTCGGTGCGGCGCTGATGCTCTTCTGCGGGCCCTTCCCGCCGATCGCAAAGGACACGTTCCCGCGGGCCGGCTTGTCCTTGTACTCCTTTTTCTTGGGCATCTCGGCCTCGGACTTCTTCGGTGGCACCTTGGGCGGGCTCCGCTCCTCTGCCTTCCGCTTCTTCTTCTCTGCCATTGTGTGCGGCTCCTGCTTGACCTCCAGCATAGTGGACCGTGCTGACTTTCCAGAAGCCTTTGCAGCAGAAGAGGAGTGTTTCTCCGGCACATCATCTGGCTCGTCCTCTGCATGCTCCCTCTTCACTGTGCCCCGGGCCTGCTTCTTGCCATGGGGTGTCAATGGCACGTCGTCATCTTCCTCGTCTTCCTCCTCTTCGTCCTCCTCGTCTCCATCGTCCGCTGCCTCCTCCTCCTCCTCCTCCTCCTCCTCACTCTCTTCTGCATCGCCCTCCAACCAGGTCCACAACCGGTTCGCTTGGATCTGCAGAACGCGCAGCACGCGTAACACGGTGGTGGTGCCCCCAGAGGCGGAGCGAGAGGCACACTGGCGGAACGTGCAGAACGCGCAACACGCGCAACACACGTAGAACAGGGGGCAGAATCACTTACAGATGCAACACGCAGCACGCCCAGAACAACCTTTGTGTACTCGAACCATCCATCCGGCTTAGCGCGGCAATCTTGGACTTTTGCAGGATCCCGGGGCTTGCTTGGCTTCGTCTTGATCTGCAGGCAGTTGGTGGGGTAAGCAGCTTATCGAAAATGGAGACTAGGGACCGGCACGGTGCGACGAAACGGAACATAATGGCACCTGTCATGCATGCATACTTGATATGCGGTGACGTTGGTGAGGTACATCTCATCTTCTCGGCGATCCTTGCTGCCGGGCTTCTTGCGGTTGACCCAGGCTGCGTGCCACCCAGCTGTGCAGAAATGTGTGGCACGGCCCAGAAACAGAAAAAAAAATGTGAAACGAACGACATCAACGTGGGGGACATCGAAAGGCACAACACTCCCACTCCACCCCATTGAACAATCACATACATGTCTGTTGTTTGATCTGGAACACGATGAACGCGTTGTGCTTCAGCGTGGCCGCGTTCCCCCAACTGCCCAGGTGGCCCCCCTTGGCGAGCCACTGCTTGTGGCTGTCCGGAAAAAGCGGTGCGGGCATAAAGAAAGGGCTGAGGTACAGGAGGACGCGTAGCTCGCGCAAAACGTGGGTTCCGGCCTCCAGAAGCGTGATGTCGGTTACGTGCGGAACGCGGAACACGCCTTGCACGGATATGCAACACGAGTTATTGGAGTTCCAGAGGCACACCTGGAAGCGAACGCTTAGAACACGTAACACGCGTAACACGCGCGGCACACGGAGCACGAAAGCCAAGGTAGAGGCAACGGCATGATACGCTTCTCACATGGAAAACGGTGGAAATGAACAAAACGGATGCTTCCATGACGTCCGACACGTTCGAAAACCCCCCGGAACAACAAAACTTTATGGATTCATTTTTGATGAACAAAAAACGTTGATTCCGTTCTGCGCGTGGTGGACAAACGAATCTTCGAAAAGTAGACACTTTTGGCATTCCAAAGGTCCAAACAGATTAGAAAAACTCCCCGGTGGCAGCAAGCTACCCCCCCAACACCTTTGCACCAAGATTTGTCAAAAGGACTCTTGGGTCCAATGAAAGGGCACTTGGACGTTGTCCCATACCCGCAAGGCTGATTGTAAGGCATTGCCTGTGTGGACATATGTCCTGCAATGTGGTATGCAAGCCTCATTGTCGGTTTGTGGTCAGTGTGGCCCCGGGCCTGGCTGTAACGGCAGCAGTGACAGCACTCAGATTATACATCAATGTGATCAGAATTTCAATGATTCTCAGATGTACATTAGTGCAGTAAATTTTCCGCTTGTTTTCATGTTTTCCGTTCGCCGCCAGATGTCGCCTGTGAGCGCGCGTCGAGTCGCATTTGTCCTTCGTGATTTCCCAATCGGATTTATTTAAATCATTTCGAATGATTTCACGTTGTGTCATTATGTGCGATGAATGAGCATTGAGATTCTATGTCTGCTCCATTTTTGTAGACCGGGTTTTCTGACTGTTCATATTCCACCATGGATTTCACTGGACTTACAAGTGCTTCGCATATGTCGCTCCCAGAGGCTGGATATGGGTCTGAAGAGGGTCAGTTGGGTTCGGAGATATCAGGGGCAGTGTCGGGCGTTACAACCCCTGGGGCATCAAGGCTACAGGCTTCGCAATTACAAGAAAGATCCGCCACTATGCAGCGGTTACATGGTAGCAGAGGAAATCATGACTCTGCTTCTGGAATCTCCACGGACACCCTTAGATCATCGGACTTTAGCAGGGCTATGACTCGTTCTGGGTCACTGCGTGTTCCCCCTGAGGTTACATTCGTGGCATCCCCCCAGCAGACCGAGGATCAACCTTCAGAGTGTCCCTACTGTGGCCATAGACATTGGCCTGGAGCTCATACTTGTGCTGATTGTTGTATGAACGCCCCACCCAACCTTAAACCCGGTCGAGAATCTCCCTCCTCGAGTGTATCTGGTTCCAGCTCTCACGCGCTACCTGATCTTGAAGACAGCAGCAGCGAAGGAGAGCCATCCAATACTGGAATGGATGAAATTTCTGGTGACTACTGGGAAAATCACTCCCAGGAAATCTAGAATCAGGAGTTCCTGAATCGCCAGAATGGGCTACTGGCGGAGGCAGGCTATCGAGGCCGCCTGAGGGACTGGTTCAGGGAGTCGTGCCAGTTCATCAGGGACAGTGGCCGCCTGCGATTCGACGCCACATTGCAGGAACAAGAGGACTGGAAGGAGCTGGTGGACCAGTTTGACCACCAGGCTGCCGTGATGGTGCAGATGGCCATCATTGCCGAGGAGAGACACCAGAATGTGCGACAGCACGCTGGTCCGTCGGGCGCCTGGGGTACGAACGACGAAGAGGGCGACGAAATGAGGTGTGATTCGACGCATTCTCACCTCTCCAGGGAGCAATTGTCCAAACTCCCCAGCTCTACCTCCAGTGTTGACACTTGGGTCGACGAGGTGAGAAGAAAAGGAAAAGGGACAAGATGCCCGTCCTGTGGTGAGTGTGCCAAGGACTGCTCCTGTCGACGCCAGATTTCGTCGCTTGAAGACAGGGTGAAGGAGCTGAAGAAGGCCGCCAAGGAGAAAAAGAGGGATGACGACAGCAAGTGGAAGGAGATGGAGCAGAAGCTGGAAAAGCTGACCAATCTGGTACAAAATCTGAGCACTACTGGGCTCACTGGACCAGCGCCTATAATGGCAAGTCACCCAGCACCTACCTCCTCAGCTGCACCTGCATCCACGCCTTACGGCGTTCCACATTCTCCAGCACCCCCAGCTTTTACTGGTTCACACCCAGCTTTTACTGGAAATTCTGGTATCCCCCCTACTGGATTTACAAGTCCTATTGGGTTCACTCTGGGTACTGAGGGAGAGGAATCTTCGTCGGAGAGGTCTTTACTGTCGGTTGGTACTGTTGCTGACATTGATGGAGAAGCAAGGACCACCGTGAAGGAGAGATCAATGGCCTTGAAGAAGAAGGACAAAGAAAAGAAGGAAAATGAGGCCAAAACGAAGGAAAAGCAGAAGAAATTGAAGGAGATGAGGCTGCATCAAGCACAACCAACGCCGTTCGTGCAGCCTACTGTGGACCAGGCGTTGTTGGCGGCCGCAATTGCGCAAGCACAGGCAATCGGAGGCGCCGCCGTGAACCCAGTTTTTGTCAATCCGGTTGTCACATCCACAGGTTTCAACCTGAACCACCTGCTCAATCCGTTGCACATGAGGCTCAGAGGTTCAGTGATGAAGCAGCCCAAGTTCTCAGGACACCCAAACTACTGGGCGTCCTTCGAACGACAGTTCATGGTTTGGCTGCAGACGGAGAAACTGGACAAGGAACTCTGGATTCTCGGGTTGATGGACTGTTTGACTGGCAAACTCAGAGAAAGTACATATAATCTTTATGTGGAAAGGCAGAATCAAGGAGATCCCCTGACTTATGAAGAGTTGTATCGAAGTCTCAAGAAGAAAGGCTCTCACCTTCCTGAAGATCATTACAGGAACCGTCTTGAGAACTTCAGGGCGATCAAGAAATTGTTTCTTGAAGAGATCCAAATAGCAAGGCAAGATTATGAGTTTTTGGTGCAAGAGGCGGAGAACTCGGGAGAAGGACTTTCTGAAGGCGAGATGAAGAAGATCCTCCTGAGCAAGCTCACGCCGGAGACCAAGCAGAAGATCAGGGACTCCCAGGGGGACCAAAAAGTCCTGGGCAACTGGGTTGAAGTCCGAGGATTGCCGGAGACTATGGGAAAAATGGCAGTTCGTGAGTTGCTACACTCTATCAGTGCTACTGGATTGAAAGACATCACTATTCGTGAGGGCAGATGGAGAGTTGGTTTCCATGATTCCGAACAGTCGGATTTTTTCTGTAGCATACTGGATGGAAAAGTGAAGTATAAGGGAACAGTTTTGAAGGTGCGACCGTGGATCTTCTCGTATGGAGTCGAGCAGATCTGGGACCAACTACAAAAGTATGCAAACTTAGAACGCCAGAAGTCACAGGATGCACAAGGCTTCGGAGGCAAGGTCAGTGCCGTTGGTGAGAAGGGATGCTCCGTGTGCATTGCCCTTGGAAAAGAAGGTCGAGCGGCGACTCACACCACCGCAGATCACAGGTGGACGCCCTCAGATCTCAAGACAATTCAGTCCAAAATGGATGGAAAGGGAAATTCCCCCAAAAATCCCCAGCAGGATGGAGCACGAGATGCTGACCAGCATGGAAGGGGAAAGGGTAAAGGGCAGTCCAAAGGAAAGAACAGAGATTGGACACCGAAAGATTACTCGCAGCAAGGCAGAGATCAAAGCGGCACAAGATGGACCGATGATGGTGAAAAATCTGGTGGAAAATCTGGCGAAAAGAGTGGGAAGGGACAAGGAAAGTCCGGGAATCAAGATGATTCCAAGGTGAATGGCAACCCCCTGTATACGGAGACGCCAGCAAACAAGACCTTCGGCAACAACAAGGATACTGGAGGTCAAGGCAAGGGGAGATCCAACGAATCCAACCCCAATTCGGACACCTCCAACAACAAAGGCCAAGGAGATAAGAAAGGTGGTGGTGGAAAGTCATTTGGTGGTCGTGGACGTGGAAAAGGAGTCAATGCCGTTGAAGCAGGAGACGAATGGGTTGACGAAGGACAAGTACAGGACGTGCAGCCGAACGTCGAAGAAGAATGGCAATAGGGAAGCCAACTTGACCCAATTCCCAACACTGGGGTTGAGTGGCAGAGGACAAAGCCCATCAGGGTAGTTGGGGCGGCGGATGGACGCTGCTAGGATCGGCTGGCGCGTTCCTCCGGCCTCCTGTACCCTGCCTGGGTCCTCAGCGCTGTCCGGCGAGGCAAGCAGCGCCACTTTGTCTGCTGGATCCAGGTCAGGACGACAGATGGTAAGGTGAAACTTGCCAAATGTCTGATTGACAATGGTTCGGAGGTCAATCTGGTGAGGAAAGGCTTTCTGCAGGAGGACGAGGCGAAGATGTCCTCGACACCTGTCCAGCTGGAGGGAGTGAGCGGACATCGCCTTGAAGGTGGCGACAGAGAGGCAGTGTTACGACGCCTCGCAATGGTTTGAGAGGATCAAGGATTTAGAGTCCAAGTGGATCCAAGCCAAAGTGGAGAGTCAAGCAGATTGGTTGAATTTCAAAAATAAGTCGAGAACGCAAGGAAAACCCTTCGAGAAAGGCCAGCAAGGTTGGCTCCATAAGTCAGACGAGACCCTGAAGGACGACAACAAATTGTTACCTTTGTGGGACGGCCCATTCCAAGTCAGTGGTCAACTAAGTGAGACTACATTCAACATTCAGGTTGAACCGGGCAGACATCAAGAAGTACATCGGGACCGTTTGAAGGCCGAAGTACCCTGCCCCAAAGGAAGGTTCAAGCCTCTCTATTGGACTTCGAAGTACCTGAGCAACAGGAAGATGGTCACCAGCAGTGTCGAGTTGGAGAAGATCCTTGATTACAAGAAAGCTGCTCGAAACAAATGGTACTTTCTGTGCAGATGGAAAGGATTCGGTCCAGAAGAAGACAAATGGGAGCCAGCTTCAAGTTTTATCAATGGGTATACGGACACGTTCATCAAGTTCCTGAAGAAGCACCCTGAGATTGACCATGAGCTCTCGCTGATCAAAGATTTTGTCACCAAGGAAGACTTACAAGCACAAGAAGAAGCTCCAATTGTGGCAGAATTCATTCGAGACAAGATCTGATCAGAATTGATCTCGCCGAAACTTTCCAAAAGGTTTACGGTCTACATATACCCTTGGCATTGGGACAAAACAGTCCTGGCGCATCGTCTATGTGGTTCGATGAACAGATGATGGGACATTCTGGGATCATCCTGGTCATCATGTCCATCATTCCCATCATGGTCATCATGTGAATCATGTGCTTCATTGTAGATGATTTCCATCGGAAGTTCCGAAAGGCCTTTATCCTCAACCACGACGAAACTCTCGTGTTTTGCTGTCGACTGGACCCCTCTACTCGCCTTCGGAAGGACTCGTTCGAGTTCGTGCTCATTTCAGAGATTCTGGCACATGACTGAGTCTGATGCATTTCATGTGTTTGACGGATCTGCTGAGAATGTCATTTCAATCAGCTCTTACATTGAGACTGTTGGTTTGTTTTTCAATCGACCGCTGTCAAAGGGCTTATATAGACCAAGTGACAACCATGGTGTTCTTACTTGTGTCGACTCGCTGTTCATCTGTGGATTGTGTTGGAATCCCCCTCAGAATCAGCTCAATTTTTGGCAAATTCCTGGTACCAAGCATTGGATGCTCATACATTCTGGGACTATAATGAGTCAATTACCCCTTCTGGCTCATACTGGATGAAACATGAAGCCCTGGAGACGATACTGACAGTGTGGTGCACGCACTGGGTTTTCTTGGCTATCATTACTCTTGCATGATTGGATTTCCATCATGGGATTCATCATCATCATGAGGATTTGACCTGGATTGGCTATGAATGAGAACTGGATTTCTGTTCAGCACAACACACAGTGCTTATGGACAATGAATTGGACCTACATTGGCTTGCTGTGAACTTCGCCGTCTTCAATCTGTGTGCGATTCACTGATTTTGGTCTCAATTCAGCCACATTTTGTACCATAATCTGGCATCTGGTCTCATGACTGCAAATGACACCCACCAGTTTCACATATCTTGGACTCCATGAAGGGATACCCTATTTTTTGGACGCTCGACGACATGGCGACACTCGTTTTCTGTTTTCTGACAGTGGAATGTCAGATCCTGATTTCATCATGGATCATGGATCTTGATCATGTATGTACATTCTTCACTCAGACATTCAATTTTTGAACTTTCGAGCTTGAACGAAGCTATTTCTGTGTGCCCTAAGGTACCTATGCGTTTCATTCAAGTCAATGGCCATCGCGAAGCACAGATCTCAGCACAATTTTGCTCAAATCAGCTCAATTTCTCACATTTTGGCATAGATTAGTCGGTTTTTGGTCACTTTAGCCGTTTCTTTCACTTCGCTTGACCCAGCCTCACATACTGGCGTATGTTTTCAGAGGGGGAGTGTAACGGCAGCAGTGACAGCACTCAGAGTATACATCAATGTGATCAGAATTTCAATGATTCTCAGATGTACATTAGTGCAGTAAATTTTCCGCTTGTTTTCATGTTTTCCGTTCGCCGCCAGATGTCGCCTGTGAGCGCGCGTCGAGTCGCATTCGTCCTTCGTGATTTCCCAATCGGATTTATTTAAATCATTTCGAATGATTTCACGTTGTGTCATTATGTGCGATGAATGAGCATTGAGATTCTATGTCTGCTCCATTTTTGTAGACCGGGTTTTCTGACTGTTCATATTCCACCATGGAGTTCACTGGACTTACAAGTGCTTCGCATATGTCGCTCCCAGAGGCTGGATATGGGTCTGAGGAGGGTCAGTTGGGTTCGGAGATATCAGGGGCAGTGTCGGGCGTTACGACCCCTGGGGCATCAAGGCTACAGGCTTCGCAATTACAAGAAAGATCCGCCACTATGCAGCGGTTACATTGGCCCGGGGCCTATAGATTTTTTAAAAATTTCACTGTTCTCAGGACAAATTTATACAAAATGATTTTGGGAGCAAGAGCAGGGCCGCAGTAGCTGAGCGGTAAAGCTGCGGTCTACCATATGCCTGACGGCTGTTTGATACCCGCCGGCCTGTTTTGCGCTAGCCGTCAGCGCAAACACAGTTAGAAAATCCGACCTTTTTCACTCTGGCGCGCCGTTTTGCGGCTGTTCTGGCGCCTCCGCGCCGAAATTCTCCGGATAAGCCCTTTCCCCGGATAACACTTGCGGTAGGGGGGCTCAAGGGGCGCGGCGGAATTCAGATACGGCGGCGCGTCTGCGCGGTAGTTTCTCCGGTCCCCCGCAAATGAGTTTCTAAGGGTACAGAACGGTTTTAAAACTGCTTATGTGGCCAAATCTACTAATCAGTGGCTGGTTTACCCAATGGGACTACCGCTGCCGCTGCAGATCGCCAATTTTGCCCAGCTTTGGCACAAATGTGGCCCGTACTCGAGCGGACAGTGTATCCAAAAATTTCTTTTTATGGATCTCTTTAGAATCTAAAACAACGTAGATTCCAATCTTCAGGTTTATGGATGCCCTGTCTGCTGCCGAGGTATGGGACTTTAGATGTATTAAGGTAAGCTGACGAAATAATGCCGCCCGACCAATTTCCTCCGGGGGTCATTTCACCGCAAGACCCAATTGTTCCCCATAGGAAAAAATTGGTCAGGGACCAGAAAACCTAGTGTTTGCCGGCATTGTACACTACCGGCCATTGGTTGTTATAGCATTGGTCCCTGTTTGCCCTCATGTACAGATTGAGTAAGAAAAAGTCACTGCCATGTCTTTCTTGGAGGGCTTGATCCAGGCCAAGCCCCCCTTAAAACCCTTTCGTTGATGCTAAGACAAACCTAAGTGTTTTTATCTCTCTTGGGATGCCTAAAGTACACTTTCTCAAAGTAACTAGGGTTGTGACCGTAGCCCCCCATGAAGTTCACCCCTACCACTCAACTGAGCGGAGGTACCTTCCTTCATGGAGGATATACCGAAATAAAATAGGCATTTCATGCTTTAGGCCTTGGAGGTTAAGCCTAGTGGTCTCCCACCCCAAGACCCCTATACTCAATTGTTTCTACCACTTATTGTGGTCCTACTTTGTAACTGTTTCTGAATTCAGTTGCTTGGCCAAGTCATTTTCTGTGTTGGCCTGACATCTATGCCCCACATTCCTAACCAGCACCATTTCACCCAAAAGAGTGCACATGAAGTGCCTAATACTATCTTGGAGGCCTGAGACAGTCCAATTTTCATATAAAATCTTTTGTATTATCCATTTGTGATTGAATCTTTGTGTATAAACCTGCATTGTCTATCTGCAGCCCTTCTGTGTTACACTGGATTCCAAAACCAATCATTGATTCGATCCACATCCTGTTCTTGCTCTACTTGCTGCTTTGGTTTGGGTTTTCAACTACAAAAACTGCAGGATTTCATCAAAATATCTAGGGCATAAATCAAGGACATCTTTCGGGTAGCAGAGACAGTCCCTTGTGACCTTTTGAACCGACCCTGAGAAGAAGTGCAGCACACAAAGCTCAACAACAAGTTCATCATGTCCACGCCAAGCGTCAGGACCTGGCCCATCAGAACTGTCCAAGTGCAAATGGGCAGCATGGCCCACCCAATGAGTGAACCACCTTACCGAGCTCAACAACATCTCAGTGGCGCATCTGGGTCCCAAGGAGATCCGGAACGCAGAAGGGCGGAAGAAAAGAAAGGCCTTACCACCGAGGCCTTAGCGGCCCACGGTGGAGACAGCTTCAGTCATCTCCACAGACGTGTAGCAGCCTCAGTATCCCGATCCAACTGTCCGGCTTCATCCTCAACAGCGATTGAAGGCCCTGAGGAATACGGGGAGCTGAGGAAGAAGATGGATGAATACATCCTCCATGAGGAGTACTACAAATCCATTTGTGGAGAAGACGGAGAGGAACCATTGGCAGTACATTGATCCAGACCACGTACAGACCTAGGGTCCTACACGCACACTGGCCCGCCGTCCGACAGAGCCGAGACAGCATCCCTGCCAAGACGACCGAGACCCGAGTATCCAAGAGCATGTTGTCCAACCCCAGGGGCTCCCGAAGTGAGCCCGACTCAAGTTGAGGAACAACATCATCCAAGGCCAACCTACGGTGCCCTGGATCATACGGCCGAACTGTTGGCCAAACTCCTGTCTGGATCAGAAGATCCAGATGTGACGGCCCTGTCGGAGGCCATTGAGGCTAAACTGGGTATTGCAGAACCCTTACCCAAGCCAGAGTTGTCCTCCCTCTCTCCCGGACTGAGTACCCTGGCCGAAGATCTTAAGAGATCAAGGGTCTCAAGGCTGTTGCCTAAGGTCACCTGCCCGAGCCCCTTTCACCCCCGTGCCAGGACAGTGCCCATGGCTGAACTACAGGACGTGCCTGTCACAGAGATTGAGAAAAGAGGGCTGTCAGCCCTGGCACCTCTTGCAGGCATGTCGCCTTCAGGCCTAACTCTGGGGGGTGGGAAGACGGGCAGACCTGTTGCCCAGGCGAACATCCAGCTGGAACTGCCGGAGTTCGACCCCAAAAGTCTGCCCGAATGGGCAGAAGAATTTGCTGAGTTCCTTTTACTGACTGGCCAATCCCATGTGGATGTGGCCACCAAATGTTCACTGCTGAAACGCTCATGCAAAAAGAAATTTTTGCAAAAACAGGTGAAACAGATTGTGAAAACCTGTTCCACCTGGGCAGAGGTACTTCTGAGGTTGGAGAAAACATTCCCAGTCTAGGAGACTGACCTCAGTGTGCGCACACAGATAGAGGAGCTACCTGTGCTCCCTGAGTTTCCATCCGCTGCGCGAATTTCTGAATAAGTGTGCCACTTGGAGTGAACCCTAACCTGTTTTCGAGGATGAACGTGGGCTCCTACGGAGCCACTGAGCCACACCTGTGGCTCATGAGTAAGATCCCCCAACGTACGTGGGATGATTGCCGCTCCACCTCTGAGAGGAAGAGCAGGACCCACTCGTACGATGAACTGGTGGACCTCTTGATTGAGCTTGCTCTTGAGAGAGAGAATGACTCCCACATGCAGAAATTACTCAAGAAGCATTTGGGTCGAGGTGGTACCCCTACCCCCGAACGTGGCGAAGGGAAAGGGCCTAAAAATCCCACTAACACCAACCAGGGAGGTGGTAAAGGGAGGGGTAACCTACGTGCCATGAATGAGGTTAAACCTGATGCAGTTACACCCCCCCTGTTCTACTGCAAACCTGTCAATGACAAGGGGGGACCTTGTCATGCCTCTGACTGCGATCTCCGCAGTGGCTGTATGCTGCAGATGAAACATCAGCAGCATACCAAAGATGGGAAACCTGTGACCCATCAGGACCGTTTCAGGTGTACCATCACCTGTGGTTACTGTGGCAAACGTTGTCACTACGAGGACGAATGCCACGTCAAAAAACGCGAGAGTGACAAACTCAAGCGTCAGGAGGCGGAACGCCAGAAGACCCAAACGCCCGCCGGAAATCCCCCGAATGGGGATAAAGTTGGTAAAGGAGGTGGCAAGAGGGGTGGCAAAAAGGACCCCCTAACCCCCAGAGGCGCTCATCAGCGCCCGTTGCTACACCCACTCCTGCTGCTACACCCGCTCCTGCCGCAGGTGATCCTAAGAAGCGCCCCCAAGGGGATAACGCTACCCCTGAGGGGAATAACTCTAAGAAGAGGTGCTTGGCCTGGATGGCCAGGTCCCTCATTGCTGCAGGGGTGGATGTGAAGTTCCCTGATGAGGATTAGGGGGGCGGCTCCGAAGAGGAGGACTTGGTTTTCTGGATCCTCGTGAAAATCGGGGATCAGGTTTTTCGACCAGTGCTTGACACCGGTGCAGCACTTTCCATAGTGGCCCGGCGCCTGCTAAAGACTTTCAAGAAAACTAACACCGTGGCCATAAGAGTAGGGGATGGGCGTACCATTCATTCCTTTGGGGGGGTCCATGTGACTATATGCCTAGGCGACCAAACCGTGACCCAACACTGCAGAGTGCTGGACACCGACGCCTTTGACATCGTCATTGGTACTGACTTCCTACGAAGAAACCCCCAGGTAAAAATACTGTCTCTCCAGCGTCCCTATTCTTTGCACTGCAACTTTGGCAGTGGGCTATTCTCCGAACTTTTGGAGCTGTCAGGACAAAAAGAGTCTGGGCTGCGCTACGCATCCAAGACTAACTATCGTACTGAAAACTACCAATTGGCCCGTCACGTTCTTGAAAATAAACTGGCGGCCCTGCAGGTAAGCCTGGATGAGATCCAGGTGGAATTGTTTGCGAGCCAACAACAGCACATCATGCAGTTGTACTGCTCGAAACAACTGAACAATGCTTTCCGTTTCTTCTGGAAAGCAATGGGCCTAGCGTAGGCTAACCCTCCCTTCTCCCTGCTCGCGAAGGTTCTAACCAAAATCGCTTATGAGGGAGGAAGGGTGGTCATGTGCACCCCTGACTGGGGCTGCTCTGGTGAACATGCTTACTGGCGCCGTATGCTAGATCGAATGACCGTGGGAAGAGTGCAACTCCCCGACGGCCCCATCTATGTGCCTGAGGACTCGGACACAGCTATGCAGGCCCCTGAGTGGGCCAGTTTCCTGTCCATCGTTGACGGATCTCTCAATCCTGTACCCCTGTGTGACCTGGACCAGGTGCTACTGAAAGAGGTCATGGCCGAAAATCGTGGCCTGACCCTTTTTGATCTCAAAAATCGATCTCCTGAGCACCTATCTGCCACACTTACAGGGTGTGAGTCTCCCGATGACTATCTGCAACCTGCAGCTGTAAAAGAGGATGCGGACGACCAACTGTCTGAGATCGCCAGCACTATCCCTTCTGTTGATCCCAGCTGCGTTGACCTAAAACACAGTGCCTTCCTGGCCCAGCTGTTGCTAGAGGAGGTAGATCTAGAGTCAACCTCTGAACCCGCTGCCCCTGTTGGGAAGCCAGTGCTAGACGTGCAGCCTATGCACACAGGTGAACCCGTGGCCCGGAGTGCTGATGCTCTGGCGCGGCCTGCTGCTAATAACATGCCATTGTCTGAACATGACACTCAGGAACTACGGCGGCTGTTGTACCTGAAGGCCGAAGGTATTGAGCGCCAAGAGCGGCTGCAATACCTCAGACAGACCTGGAAATCCTCGATCTGGTCTGAGGAGGACGATGAGTCCTATACGCTGCCTGATCCTGAGATACCTCTAGTGTATTCTCTGCACTAGGGCAGCAATGTCCCCCTGAGTGGGACGATGGTTCTGTGCCTGCCAAAACTGCTGATCGGCAGAAAAAGAAAGAACATGGAAAAAGCAACCTCCATGCTGAGGAGGATTTCCTTCAGAAACACGAGAGTCTGAACCTTGAGCCCCGCCTGAAGAAACTGCTGATAACCTATGAGGAGGTGTTCGGCGCCTTGCCGCCTCCCCTTTCTTGTAAAAAACTGGCCCAGATGGACCTGAAATTGAAACCAGAATTTGAAAAGACGCGAGTGAGGCGTCGTCCCTATCCCGCTCCACAGGAACAGGTTGAAGAAATCGAGCGCCAGATCCAGGAATGCATTGATGCTGACCTCGTTGAAGAGTATAAGCACGGGGACTATCCCCATCACTGCAGTCCCTGTTTCCTTGTTGCCAAACCAGGGTCGACTGCCCTACGTCTGGTTGTAGACTATGGTGAGGTCAACAAGAAAGCCCAGAACCACTCAGGGAGTATTCCTAACATGGAAAACACCCTGGAGCGTATTGCCAAATGCAGGTACAAGACCAAAATGGACAAACGCTCTGGTTTCTGGCAGGTGGACCTAACCGCCGCAGCTCAGGAGTTGTTGGCCTTTATAACCCCTAAGGGTCGTGTCTTCAAGTGGAAGGTTATGCCTTTCGGGGTGGCTAATGCCCCAGCGCTCTTCCAGGAGCTTATGAACAAAAGTTTGTACATACTGAGGCGCAGGCCTCTAGTACAAGAGTTGATCTCTCGGGGTGCAGAAATGGAGGCTCACATCGACGACGTGAGTTTGGGTACTAATACCAAAGAGCACCATGTCCTTCTCCTCCGTGAATTTTTCATTGTCTGTCAAGAAAACCATCTCCGAATCAAACTCGAAAAATGTGAGTTTATGAAAGAGGAGATGGAGTATTTGGGTTTCGACGTGGGGTATGGCTGGTGGAAACCAGCCGCGTCTAAGATGCAGCCCCTACAGGACATGCAGATTCGCGATGACCCTAAGAAGGGTCTACACGATGTGAGGAGTTTTGTGGGCGCCTGTAATTTCTATCGGCGTCACATCCACAATTTTACGTACTCTTCTGCCCCCCTCACTGACCTAATCAAGAAAACTACTCCCTGGAGGTGGACCGCCAGAGAGGAAGAGTGTTTCCAGGAGTTGAAGAAGAAGATTGCCTCCTCCAACTGCCTGGGAGTACCCCGCCCTGAGGGCGAGATAGTCCTGATCACTGATGCCAGTGATGTAGGGGGGGGTCATACGATCTACCAATGGCAGGAGCTTAACCCCGCTGAACTAACCCACTGCCATTATCGTACTACTGGATTGAACCGTGATGGTTCGTTGAAACATGACTATCCTACCAGTCAGTGGCGACTGGTGCCACTGGGACACTGGAATTGGAAATGGAACCAAGCGCGTTCCAATTACAGCACCTATGACCAGGAACTCCTGGCCGGTATGTTGGTGCTTTCGTCACAATCCCGACTCCTGGGATCTAACCCTATTGTCTGGCTGTGTGACCAGGAGCCTGTGAAGTCTTTTCAGAAGGGCCCACCACCAGAGAAAGCAAAGCTAAAGCGGTGGTGGACTTACCTGAGCCAATTCAGGCTGACAGTGCATCATATCCCCGGGATAAAGAATGAACTGTCTGACTATATATCGCGCAACAACTTCGATGCGCTTATTGGTGAGAGCTCTGAGGCGCTCGCCAGAGCGGCTTTCCAGCGTATGGATGTCCAGCTTGACCTGTCCATGTGCACTGCTGGAATCCTGGAGGGTTGGAGTCTAACCGACTATCAGTCAGAGTATGAAGAGATTCTCCAAACCCTCAGCACTGGTCTCGAACCCCGTGTCAGTGGTATAAAAACAATCAGTACCTCTTCTACGAGGACCGAATTGTGGTGCCTGAGGCACGACTGGATGGGTGCCTACAGTGGTCCCATGTCAGCTCTGCTCACACTGGCGCTAATCGCTCAGTGGACTTCTTCCGTGAGTGTTTCTACTCTAGTCTAACCCTGACTGAACTGAGGTCGCGTATGCAGACCATTGTGGATGCTTGTGGCTGTCATGCCAGCAAGCAGAGCGACAGTAGGGATAGGGGCCTGATCTCCAGCTTACCCATACCCTATCGTGCTAACTCTCTTCTCTACGTGGATTTCATCCACGGCCTACCACGCTTCCGCGGCTATGATAGTTGCCTCGTGGTCACCTGTGGTCTATCTCGCTTCACCCGTGTGTTCCCTTGCAATAAGAAAGTCACAGGTGAGCAGACTGTGAAAATGTCGGTCGACCAATGGTTCAAACCCTATGGAGCACCTAAGCAGGTGCACTCTGATGAGGATGTACGCATCCGCAGTGACACTGGGTGGTACAAACGAGTGCCAAATGCCCTCAACGTGGAGGTAACCACAGGTGTGCCCTATACCCACACGTCTAACCCTCTCTGTGAGAGACAGAACCGTGTGGTGGAGCAAAACTTAAGAATCCTGATGAAACAGGAGCGCACCAAGGACTGGGTACGCCTAGTGCCCTGGGCAGTGCTGACCATGAACTCACAGCGGAGCTCTTCTACGGGTTTCACCCCCCACGAACTGTTCCATGGAGGACGACCTGCTTGGTTCTTCAAAACCCCCTTTCCTGAGTACTTCAAGAGCCCTGTGGGAGATTGGCTGGAACACCAGGAGTCTCTGGCTAACCAGGCTGGTACTAACCTGAGACACATTCGTGACCGTGAACAGAGCCGACGGAACCGCTTACGGCGACCTGCCAGGTTCAAGGTTGGTGACCTTGTTTTGGTACACCATTCACGCCTACCCTCCTTGCCACTTAACTGCCTACAGGACCCTTATTTTGGACCCTATCGTATCATCAGGATAGATGGATCCAGGATCCATGTCAGGTGTAGTCCACGTCTAGGTGGTGAACTGCTGTGTGCTCCTAAACAGTTGAGGCACTATCACTCCCCTGACGACTTGTCTTGGGATGAGTGGCGCCTCAGCGACAGTGAGGTCGAGCGAAAAGACCTAGAGAACGCTGCCAGTCCAGAGGAGGCAGACGAACTCGAAGAGATGACTGCCGATGAGATGGCAGTCGATGGTTACTACGTGGTTGCAGGTATTGCTCGCCACAAGTATAAACAGGGCTGGAAATTCCTAACCCTGTGGGATGGCTATGGGTTATCTGAGGCGACCTGGGAACCTATGTCAGCCTTCATACAACCAGATGGGAGTATCAACCCCATCTTCCGCACTTACCTCGTTGAGAACAACGAGGGGCAGCTCCTAACCCGTGCTGAGACTATGTCCCAGCGTAAGAAGCGAAACTAATTTCCCTGTGTCAGTCTACTGACAGGTGCAGTGAGCACTCTTCTGCAGACGTGCCTGTGTATGGGTGTAAGAGCAGTTGTCACAGTTGCCCCGCATTGCATCGCAAGACAGGACCGTTAGCCCCCCGTGACAAACACTCCCTGGCCGAAGGCCATTGGGTTTTTCACAGACTACTGCTTACTGAGCACTGCACTGACCCTGTCTGTGTCCTGCAGACCCATGCCTATGGTTTCCAGCGTGGGCCAGGTGGCCGCTTATCAGGATTGCAGCCAACCAGCGAGTGTATGCCTTGTTGACCATGTGTTGCATGGGGACTGCCCTGATGTAATGACCTTGGGGAGCCAACGAAGAACGGTGGCTTACTACACCAGGGGGGAAGGACAAGCAAGGTGTTATGAGGCAAGGTGTGTCTTCCCTCCTTGGGGACAAGCGAGCCCACAGTCAGGACCCCTGACTGGTCCAGACCCATGGGGTTCTACCCTTCCTTACAGGGTTTACCATACTCCTATGTGTGCTACGTATGTCTGTCTGTGTCTCACTTCTCTCCCCGGCGTGGCTCCCGGAGACCGGGCTTCGCTGACGTCAGACCGAAGGTCCTAATCAGGTACTATTACCACACCTATGGCGCCCAATTTCTGTGCTGGCGCCCGTCTTTGGGGGAAGACGGCAAAATTCCTACCTACTAGAGGGGAGGGGTGGCCAAGTGTGCTAAGGGCATACAAAACGCCCATTTTTGCTACAGGCCAAAAGCTAACGCACTCCCCTGCCCACGAGGAAAAGCACGCGGGACAGGAGACACCACTACACTACACTCACTAACGCCAGCACCGGCCTTCGAAGGCAGGGTGAGCACTCATCAATTGCACTCAACTCCTGCCAGGCCTGCTGACCCTAACCCCTACACATTCTACTGGGTGCTGCTGTCGAAGATGTCTCGGGTCCTAATGACCCTCCTGTGAAGAAGACAAGAGAACACAGTGCTGCTAAGCAACTGTGGCCTAACAGGGGACGCCACAACGCGTTTCCCCTGCTAGGGCTTGTAGGGAAGGGGTGCTCTTGTTGTGTGCACAGCGCGGATGTCGATGAAGTCGAACTGCCCTCGCCACTCCTGGCTGAGGCACAATCAATTGATTTGTGATCAGCGCCCCTGTTTTGCTGGGGCAGAAAAATGGGTAGCCGCCCAAGGCAGCTGCTGCGTGCACCAATCACCCTGAGTCTCTCCCACCTGTACAACAGAGGCAAATGAAGGGGTGTTTGCGGCGGAGGAACCAAGCCACACTCCACGTATTGTACGCTTCTCAGTGTGACCTATAATACACTGTCCGCAAACACGCCCTGTCAAGCAAGCAAGCGTTAAGAGACTCCTGAGGTTCTGTTAAAGAACGTACCGAGGAGCCCCTGGGTAACCTAAACAAGGTTTACCGTGCGCAATTCGCGTGGCCTACCCTTTAATGCATCATGTGCACGCAGGGAAGGGAGACAGAACCATTTGCACACTGACTCAACCAGGAGGTGAGCTCCTCCTGGGCTAACCTACCTTACTCACCATGCATCAGGTGAATGCCGAAGTGAAGCGAACACAAAACAAGCCTAAGCGTTTTAAGCAACCCTACTTTAACGCTACGGCTACACACGAACAAACACTTTCTTTACTTACCTGTGAAGAGAAAACAAGGGTGAATTGGGGTACAGGGAAAGCGTCACAGCGTGTGAAGGCCTCGATTAGGCACATGCATCGCGAGCACAGCGCATATTCTAACCCTACGTGTGTGCTGCGCGCTCCATTCGCATCGCATACCTTTCATTCCTGTTTTGACCTGTGCAGAGCACGAGGGAGGAACACCCGAACCCCCAACGAACACAGCGTTGACAACCCTAACGTTTTGACGAAGCAACCAACACGAACGCAATGCATGCCTGTGAGATGACACTGACATACCTCAGAGGTGGATTGTTGACCTGCTCTGTGGTGTGGGTTGAATTTGAATATTTTCCTCTGAAGTTTTTAAAAATTTTGATGCAAACGTGCAAAAATTTCCTTTAGAACTTTAAAAACTACGGCTCATACCTTCTTTTCCAAAAGCCGTTTACGCTTGCGCAACCTTGTTTTTGAAGTCCGCTTCCTTTGCGCTTGTCTGCGACTTTGAGTTATGTGTAAAAATGACGATTTCCCGCTTGGTTTCGTCGATTTTTAACGATTTCACTTGCTAAATCGCAACCCATTCCGCTAAACCGCAGGAATCACTCCCTGTTGGTTACATTTTCTATTTTTTCCAGCTCCTGGAGATTTGTGTCCTCCATTGGGAGTATTGCCCCGCCCTGGCCCTTGGTCAGGACGTTTACTAAAACGCTGTTTATACAGCGATGACCGTCCGCATTCGAGCCTTCGACTGTACCCTAGTGGGCAAGCATATGTGCTCTAGGGAGGGAGTCTTGGGTTCAAACCCCACTACCCCCAAACGTTTTCCAAAAGTTTTCGTCGCACGCCGGCGACTTTTGAGGAATGCCCCATCGAAGGGACATCATTCACGGTACTTTACACTGTTTTTCAAGGGTACCTACAGTGTGATAGGCTTCTATGAACTGATGAGGCTGTTTTTGGTAAGTTTAATGCATTTTCTGAGGTAATTTTGGAAATATTTGAGCCTTTTTCCTTGGTCCTACTAGCTTAGCTAACTAGTACTCCAGGGGGGAGTAAGAAAAAGTCACTGCCATGTCTTTCTTGGAGGGCTTGATTGAGGCCAAGCCCCCCTTAAAACCCTTTTGTTGATGCTAAGACAAACCCACGTGTTTTTATCTCTATTTGGATGCCTAAAGTACACTTTCTCAAAGTAACTAGGGTGGTGACCCTAGCCCCCCATGAAGTTCACCCCTACCACTCAACTGAGCGGAGGTACCTTCCTTCATGGAGGATATACCGAAATTAAATAGGCATTTCATGCTTTAGGCCTTGGAGGTTAAGCCTAGTGGTCTCCCACCCCAAGACCCCTATACTCAATTGTTTCTACCACTTATTGTGGTCCTACTTTGTAACTGTTTCTGAATTCAGTTGCTTGGCCAAGTCATTTTCTGTGTTGGCCTGACGTCTATGCCCCACATTCCTGACCAGCACCATTTCACCCAAAAGAGTGCACATGAAGTGCCTAATACTATCTTGGAGGTCTGAGACAGTCCAATTTTCATATAAAATCTTTTGTATTATCCATTTGTGATTGAATCTTTGTGTATAAACCTGCATTGTCTATCTGCAGCCCTTCTGTGTTACACTGGATTCCAAAACCAATCATTGATTCGATCCACATCCTGTTCTTGCTCTACTTGCCGCTTTGATTTGGGTTTTCAACTACAAAACCTGCAGGATTTCATCAAAATATCTAGGGCATAAATCAAGGACATCCTTCTGATTGTACAGCATGTTTTTGATCTTTGTATGGTCTACCTTTCAGAAACACCCCTGGGGTTTACAAACGTTTTCAATGTCTTCCCTCCAGCACCCCATGTCTCAAAAACATTCTCAAAACAGTTTTACAAAATCTTTTATTGTCCTCTCTTCAGACACACCTCCCAGGTACCCTGCGTATGGAACCTACATGCATTAAGCACACTCTTCAAACATTTTTGGGAATGTTTCAGAGTAGATTCTACAATCAGGTCACAACCCACGTCCCCGGCATTTGCCTTCCTGGTGTCTCTTTGTTTCCCAGACATCCCAGGTACATCAGACATGTTTTGAGTTTTTCTTTTAAAGGTTAACTGTTAAAGGTTTTACAATTGTGTGTCCGGAATGTTGTGCCTTCAGGTCTATTTTTTCTGTTTGACTGTTCACTGCCGTAAATGTTGTTGTCCACTATTTATCCCAACCGGTGTGCCATGCAGACAAAATGTTTTCTGCAGTGAATGTTGTTGTCCACTATTTATCGAAACCGTTGTGCCATTCAGATAAATTGTTTTCTACCTTATCATTTATAGAATGTGGCTCCTTCGCTTCTTTGCATTTCCATTTCTTTGCTTATAAAGAAAAAATGAGAACTGCAGCTCTAGCCCCTTGCACACTTGCAAAAAAATAGGCCGTAACACCCCAATTTTGCAACATGTAGTTCTCTCTAAAGTTACCCAATCAAGTTTCAGGGCAATCAGTCCTGCCAGAATTCAGACCACACAATGCGGCCTGAGTCATTCCCCTGTCCCCACCTCAATGTCTGCAGACGCTCACAAATGACACTGTGCTGACACTGTGCCACTCCCCTGTCCACACCACGATGTCTGCAGACGCTCACAAGTGACACTGTGCTGCCACTGTGCCACTGGGCCGGACCAACTGCTCCTGCTCCTGCTCTGATTACCTCAGGGCGCAAAAAATCCTTAAACATATATTCAAAAATACACATCAGAATTGGCTGCACATCATATCAGCGGCCATGTACACCCGTTTTGCAGCGCTCCAAACATCGCAAATCTATTGAGAATGGGGTGTAATTCAAGTCTTCACCTGACAGCAAACAGAAATACAGTCATGAATCCGACACTCCGAAGGCGGCGCTTAGAAACAGCTGCACTTCGTAATCCGAGCAAAAATCTGAGCGGATGGTTTTGGCGGGTGGTGCGTCGCTATCCGAGTCAGCGTCACTCTCCCGCTGCAGCGATCTAGCTGCCCGTTGGGCGCGAGTCAGGTTTTGGGTGCTGCGGCGGTCCTTGTGGTTGACCACAAATCGACCTCGTCGTAACCGCGTACTTGTGGAAGGCACTGCAGGACACGGGTGTGCTGGATCGTCGTCGTCTCCAGCCATAGCTCTGCATTGTGACGGTGAGGTCCCAGTAGAAGCGGAACGCTGTGCTGCTCTTCTGGGACGTTGTTCCCCTGAGGGCTGTGCCGCTGAAGCCCGTGTACAATTTGCCGCAGTGCACGCCCTAATATACTCCTCACTGGTGACAAAGCCACCAAACTTCATCGAAGTCGGGTCGTCGCGCATGGCGCTGTTGATGGCGCGTGAGCAAACTTGTGAGGAGGCATCACCCATCTGTGGATGGGGGTCGTTGTTCCCTAATGCGTTCGCAACACCCTCGTCGGGGGGCTCAATTCCAATGTTCGGAGCAGGCACATCACCTCTGATTTGAGGAACTGGGGCATGTTCCATGAACTGATCGAAGGACAATGGGAATAGTCCAGTGACACGAAAGGACTCCTTCACTTGAGTAGTTCCGGCTACACTACCCCAAGCACTAGTGACAAGCTCCACAAACCGGCTGTGAGTCTGTGACCGTCCCTGATGCGAACGGAGCCAGCGATCCTGGCCCCTGCGGATTTTGCGCTTCAGCGGTGCGAAAATGCTGACATCGAGAGGTTGCACAACGTCGGTTGAGTGCGATGGAAAGCAGATCAGAAGGACTCCAATTTGTTTTGCTGCGGCCAACACTTCCGCAGTCAGATGCGTCTTTGAGCCGTCAACGAGCAGAACAATCCGTCCATCCTCCGTGTCCGAACATCCGGTATAGTGCTGGAACACTCTTTCCAAGTAAACCAGGAAGTCATCCGCTGTGCTCTACCCTGTCCCATTTCCTAGCAACACCACTAGCGTAGAAGCGTGTCGAAACCAGTCACCCTTCACTTTCTTGGTGTTGAAAATCAACGTCAATGGCACAGTTCCAATTCCATCAGCACGTATGCAAGCGATCCCCGTAATGTGTTCGCGTCCATAGCCGCGCCGGCGATACACATCGTTGCACCCAGGCTTGGTGATGACAGTCCGAGCCCCAGAGTTTGTGATGAACTGGCGGAAGACCCCCGACTCATCAAGGTTTTAAATGCGCGACTCTTCGAACCCAGTTTCATTGTACACAGGGCGGACCACTTCGAAGAAGAATCGTTTCCACTCTGCTCTTGTCAGGCGCGCGTCTGCACGGTCGGACTCCACCAGCTGCGGTGTGCGGGACGAGTATTCCGGGAGGCGCTTCTTCCACAGTCTGAAGCACTTGTTACCGGACATTATTTTTGTAGAGTGTCCGTTGACTCGGTGCTCCAGAGCCATCTTGACCGCCTCTTCTACAACCTCTGCTCTGTAGAGAAGACAGTACACTAGGCGTTGCTGTCATGCTGAACCATCTTCGGCTAAACACTACAAGTCTAGTCGCATCTACATACTAGTAGGGAGAGAGATTGGCCTTGCGCTGTGCCTCCAACCAAGCGGCGATCTTCTCATCATCAACCGCAGGCTTTGGTCCCCTTCGCTCAAGCTGCACCACTCGTCCACTGATGTAGTGGTGGACACTCTTTCGGATCATCTTGTCACTGACAGAGTAGCTGCGTGCACACGAAGCCAAGCTTGCTTGTCAACTAACCACCTCGGCCACTGCTTGCATCACAAAGCTTGGGTTGTTTGGCAGAGGATAAGCAGCATTGGTGTAGCGGCGACCCTGCGTGGCGGCTGCATGGGGTGCGTCATCAGCCCTTGGCGCGGAACCTACACATGGCGATGACGATCATCCGCCTCATCAGAATGACCGGTAGATGCACTTGGGTTACGACGCACGACCGGCAGATGCACTTGGGGTACGGTGTCTTCCAACGGGCTCTGTGTGCCTGTCCTTACCTGCTACACACTTGCACTTGCAAAACACCTTGCTGCGCACTTGCCTGACCACTTCTTCCTGCACCCTTACGGCTCGGTTCCTTGTGCTCACGCGTCGCTTTGTTGTTGGTGCACCACCGTTTGATATTTCTGCGGGCTGTTTTCTTGCTTCTACGTGGGTCGCGCATAGGCTAACAGACAGCACGGCCTGCGCAAAACAGGAATATGGCCGTCCATGGCAGTTTGCTGTGCTGCACGCAGCAAACAACGCGGCATGAGGCATTTAATCATTAAACTAACAAAAATAGTTTAAAAAACACTGCGTTTCAATGTTATTCCTTTAACGATTTTGCCTAATTACGTAATCCCCGGGCGGGAATAATAAGGTCTGGCGGTTGCGACACCGCTTTTGCGGCATTTTGTCAGCTTGGCTGCAGCTGCAGCAGTAAGGTGTAATGGGCAGCAGGGGCAACTAGGACAGGCCTTGCAGCGTGCGCGCCTTTGTCTCGTCGCAAGGGCGATTTGCCAGTGTGGCCGAATAATTATGAAGATCAGGATTTACGATGTTTTGGAGTGAAATGATTGTAAATTCATGAGTTTCAGATTATTATTGATCTATCGTGATTGTTGGTTTGGGGTACGGTTATGGTCGAACGTCCTGGTGTTTGCTGTGGGTTTGTGGCATCAAGTATTCGCTCTGTTGTGCACACTGTATATAGTATGTAGGGGACAAGCACCACTGTGTCCCCCTAACGAGCCCTGCAGTGGTGCGGGCGAAACATCAACATCGTGGACTCCGTTGATGGACTCCCAGAAGACGGTGTATGTTTTGGGGTTTGGTGTTTGTGTTCTTGTACGTGCTTTACGTGTATGACGACAGCGTTGGACATTTTGGAGTTTTGGAAAAGGGTTACGACGGGATCAAAGGTTTTGACGATTTGGGACAAATTTTGAGATCAAGAATAGTTCGAGATTTCAATGAAAACATGACTTGGATCAACATGGTGTTTGGGTCCGTGATCGGTTGTGTTACAAAATCGTCATGTAAGACATCCTGTAGACCTACTGAACTGGCGGTGAGGCCAACAACAGCAGCAGCGCTCAGTGAAGGGCGCAGCGGCAGTGCAGGTGCGTTCAGCGAAGGAGCGCAACGAAGGAGCGCTCAGCGCAGGAGCGAAGGAGCGCAACGAAGGAGCGCTCAGCGCAGGAGCGAAGGAGCGCAACGAAGGAGCGCTCAGCGCAGGAGCGAAGGAGCGCGACGAAGGAGCGCTCAGCGCAGAAGCGAAGGAGCGCGACGAAGGAGCGCTCAGCGCAGGAGCGAAGGAGCGCAACAAAGGAGCGCTCAGCGCAGGAGCGAAGGAGCGTTCAACGAAGGAGCGCTCAGCCAAGGAGCGCCATGCAGGAGCGCTCAGCGATGCAGCGTCCTCTGAAGGAGTGCAGTGCAGGCGCGCTGAACGAAGGAGCGCTCAACGCAGGAGCGCTCAGCGAAGCAGCGTCTAGCGAAGGAGTGCTCAGCGAAGCGGCCTCTACCGAAGGACCGCTCAGCGAGGCGTCCTTTAGTGAAGGAGCGCTCAGCGAAGGAGCATTTGGCGAAGAGCTGTGGGTCGCCAAGAAGGTGTGCAGTTCTTACACGCGGGCAGCCGAGGATGGAGCCACGACCAAGGTTGAGTTGAGAAGTGAAGTTCGAAGGAACGAAGGAGGCTCATCCAGCAAGGGAGGAGGAGAAGTGAACTCTGGGGTCCTAAGAGCTGCTGCCCATTGGCGATCTGGAAGTCGGCAGTGACGAACGCCGACCAAGGCGATCTCAGTCGCCGGATAAATTTTATGTTTCGGATCTTATTATTTTATATTTGTTTCTGTGAAAATGCGTGGTGGGTCACATTGTGGGTGGTTCATCGTGTGTGGCACAACGTCTGGCGGGGGCGGGTATTGTACGAGCTGGGTGGGTGTCTGTTGGGGTTGTGTGTCCCTGTTCCGCAGCTGAGAGCAGCTATCCACTGAAGTTGCATGTGTCCATGGCAGGCAGTGTTGGTCAGCGTCAGGTGTAGTTGGGGTGTGGCATGCCTCTGCAAGTTCAGGCAGGACGCCTGTATATTTATCCTTGGGGGTAAGGCAAGGGCTAAGGACAGCCCGCAGGAGTGCCGCGCCTCCCCCTTTGCACTGGAGGGGCCACCATGCTTGGCATGGACTGCGACTGTTGGGCAGCCGTGCAGCGTTGACGGATCCCTCGCCCCCCAGTTATGCTCCCGTCAGGGAAGGGGGCCATTTTCTGTCAAGGAACATGTATGTGGGGTGGTCCTGTTGTACTGGGTCCCCCACCGCTGCATGCCCCCCCCCCCCGGAGATTTAGTATGGCAATACGTTGTGTTGCCCCTGCTGCCCATATATTGGTATTTGCCTTTGTATCAGACCCTCATTCTCGTGTCAGGTCTTAGGAGGGGAGTGTAATGGGCAGCAGGGGCAACTAGGACAGGCCTTGCAGCGTGCGCGCCTTTGTCGCGTCGCAAGGGCGATTTGCCAGCGTGGCCGAATAATTATGAAGATCAGGATTTACGATGTTTTGGAGTGAAATGATTGTAAATTCATGAGTTTTAGATTATTATTGATCTATCGTGATTGTTGGTTTGGGGTACGGTTATGGTCGAACGTCCTGGTGTTTGCTGTGGGTTTGTGGCATCAAGTATTCGCTCTGTTGTGCACAGTGTATATAGTATGTAGGGGACAAGCACCACTGTGTCCCCCTAACGAGCCCTGCAGTGGTGCGGGCGAAACATCAACATCGTGGACTCCGGTGATGGACTCCCAGAAGACGGTGTATGTTTTGGGGTTTGGGGTTTGTGTTCTTGTACGTGCTTTACGTGTATGACGACAGCCATCGACATTTTGGAGTTTTGGAAAAGGGTTACGGCGGGATCAAAGGTTTTGACGATTTGGGACAAATTTTGAGATCAAGAATAGTTCGAGATTTCAATGAAAACATGACTTGGATCAACATGGTGTTTGGGTCCGTGATCGGTTGTGTTACATAAGGTTAATAATGCATCTGGGAGTTATAATTCTAGTTCCACATCTAAATTTAGTATCTTAAACTTCAAATCTCTGTTGGCATCAATCCATGTCAAAATATTCAGCACCGAATGTCAGGAGTTAAGTGGTCAGGTTACCTTATATACAAATAGGCACGGACAGTGGCGGAAATCCCGTTGTACTCTATCACTACAACACTCGACTACGACTTTTTAGGTCTCAAGTTCGAACCCCATTGGGCACTTTTCTGCGCCGCGTCCAAACTATCACCTCAACACGAAACCGTTTTTATAATCTCAACATGGAGGCTCGGCGGGGTGCTCAGATCAATCTATACCTATTGTTTTAATATTTATCTTGGGTTAAAACGTAACTAGAATGCCGGCTTTGGGGCCCACCGGCTTATGAGAAAAATATTCCCCCATCGGGGTTCCAACCTACGACTTGAAAACTACAGGTCAGCTGTACTACCGCTAGAGTAACCGGGCATCCAACATATGTGGCTGTCTCATTAGAATATAACGTATTGAGTAAAACCTGTTTGCACTAGAAATCAGGATTCTGGATGGAGCAAAGACAGGGGGGAGTAAATCGTCCATCGTTTAACACAATTTCATGCATCCAAATCCTATTTGGGTGGCAACTCCGATATCTGAATTTCGCCCTTCCTCTGGAGCCGCCCTACCTGCGGGCGCGCATTGGGCGACTTGCCCTACGTGCTGCCAATAATATGCAACAGCACGCACTGATAAATTTAACGCTTCCGGACTGGTGCTTACTCTTGGTGAACATAAACGACCAAATCTTAGCAGGTACAAAGCCATCCATAAATGACAGGCCATTCGAGCTGATGATCTACCAGTTTGAGTCACCAACAAAATGTCCCGGGCTTCCTGTCCTCCCTTTGGTGTTTTCCCTTCTCCCTTGGTCTCTCATGTTGAATACTTTTCTTCGAAGCCATGGGGCAGGGATTCCAAAATGAAAATAATTCCGCACATGAATAAGATTGCAAAAAAAATCAACAAATAAATGCACAAAACAATGACACTTAGATCTTTTTAGAAACGCCAACAAAACAAAAGGAATTAATCATCTCCTTTTTCATAGCTATGATGTCATCAACCTATGAGACCAATATTTTTAGGCAAACAACCGATTTTTTTGTTGAAATGAAAATGTGGTCAAAGCTACTTTCATGGCAAAGAGCACAAGAAAATAGGTACGTGAGGGCGTCACGAACCATAGTACACTTACGTCGAGCCCTCAAACGGGGGTGTTTGGTTGAAAAAGGGTTCCCCAATCGCCTGTGTGCGACCGTGAGTTGCACCAGCTGGTTGGTTGGTTCGAAGACGGGGAGCTGGTAGGCTGCTTGGTAGGTAGGCTGGTTGAGGAAGAGGCTTGGCAAGTGATTGGGGTTGGCAACTCGTTTGGAAAGTACGTAGCGACGTAAGTAAGTAAAAAGTTAGTCCGTTGCTTGATTTGTAGCTTTGCTTGTTGGCGAAAGGAAGGTTGGGGCCTAGATTGATTCGTAGCTCGGAACACACAGAAAGGGACACAATATGCGGGTGTGCATGGAGTAAACCGATATGCCTCTTCGATAAACCGATATGCCTATAGCCGCTTTGCTTCCTCTTGTTCAATCTCCCCCGCAGGGGCCGTAGTGATTCGGCTTCGGCGGGAAGGGTACCCGCCGAAGCGCAATTCACGACTGACAAGTGTGTTGATGGCAGATCGCGCGTTTTTTTTTTCGCCGTTCTCAAAATGTGTGACATATGCCCCTCAAAATGATCGCAGCGAAAATACAATCACGCGACCTTTCGATTTTTGGGCCACTGGTAGTCGTTTTGGTGAAATGGCACCGTTTTAAGCGGGTTTTCAACCAGTCTCCGCCGAATAGGGGCTGAATTTTGTACTGGCTGCCATGTGCGGATTTGACCCATGTTGATACCCCTTAAAATGATCAGCTCTTGCCAAAACGTCAGAAAATCAACTTTGTTTGCCAAATTTGGTACCGTTTTGTGGTTTTGCAGCAGTTTTGAGCGTTTTTGGGGCAGTTTGGTATCAAAATGGGGCAAATCGTTATTAAAAGCGCACATTCAACCTGTTTGAGGGTATTGGTGCCCCTCAATGCATAGTTTGCAAGAAGGAGCAGTGGCTAGGCTCGGTTTCTGTGGGGCTTGCCCCACAGAAATCGAGACTAGCAGGCGTGAAGCTGGTTTTCCTAGGGTTTTTTGTGCTTACAAACCCATCTGTATGGATTGTACGTTGTTGCACAATGGTGGCAGAAGTACCGTATGGTATGCATACCCGAAAGAGGAGCGGGCCGTAATTCTCCATGATCCGCTCTTGTTCAAATCCCCCCCGCAGGGGGCTGGCTTCTGTGGGGGTCGGGGTGTTGGGGGCCCCTGACCCCGCGCCAGAAGCAGTGACCAACTACTACGTTACGCGACCCCCCCCCCCTGGAAGACAGCCCTTCTCAAAACCCCGCAATGCAGCCCCTTAAAATGATCGCAATGAAATTCTAAGAACGCGACTTTTCTTCTTTTTGGCCGACGATGCTCGTTTTGGCGCATTAAGGTCGTTTTAAGCAGTTTTTCGGGCAGTCTCCGAAAATTTGGGGCTGAATTCTGTATTGGCTCTTGCTTGCGAAGTTACATCATGTTGTAGCCCCTTAAAATGACCGGCTCGGGCCAAAACGCCAGAAAAGCAACCTAATTGGCCAAATCGGGTGCTGTTTCGATGATTTACAGTCAATTTTGTGCGTTTTTTGGCAGTTTTCTGCCATTTTTTTCGCCATATTTGGCATGTATACTTGCTGCCCATCTGGCAAGCCTTTTTTGCCAATGGTGCAACCATGTTGTGCAAGAGGCACGAAGCAGCACCCGCTAGGCTACGTTTTTGTGGGGCTTGGCTGACAAAAACGGAGCCTAGCGGCCGGCGCTGGCGCCGTTGCTCCCGTGTTTTCATGGTTTTCTCCTTCTCCGCCTTTGAATGGTCTTTTTGCCTTTGTGCTCCTTGTCCTCCCCGTTCTCATCTGAGCACCCGTGCGACCCCACCTCGTGCAATTTCCCCCCGCTTGTTCAATTCCCCCCCGCAGGGGGCTGGCTTCTGTGGGGGTCGGGGTGTTGGGGGCCCCTGACCCCGCGCCAGAAGCAGTGACCAACTACTACGTTACGCGACCCCCCCCCCCTGGAAGACAGCCCTTCTCAAAACCCCGCAATGCAGCCCCTTAAAATGATCGCAATCAAATTCTAAGAACGCGACCTTTCTTCTTTTTGGCCGACGATGGTCGTTTTGGTGAATTAGGACCGTTTTAAGCAGTTTTTCGGGCAGTCTCCGGAAATATGGGGCTGAATTCCCAATTGGCTCTTGCTTGCGAAGTTACATCATGTTGTAGCCCCTTAAAATGACTGGCTCGGGCCAAAAGGTCAGAAAAGCAACCTCATTGGCCCAATCTGGTGCCGTTTTGACGATTTACGGTCAATTTTGTGCGTTTTTTGGCAGTTTTTTGCCATATTTGGCATGTATACTTGCTGCCCATCTGGCAACCCTTTTCTGCCAATAGGGCAACCATATTGTGCAAAAGGCAGGAGGCAGCTCCCGCTAGGCTACGTTTTTGTGGGGCTTGGGCCCACAAAAACGGAGCCTAGCGGCCGGCGCTGGCGCCGTTGCTCCCGTATTTTCATGGTTTTCTCCTTCTCCGCCTTTGAATGGTCTTTTTGCCTTTGTGCTCCTTGTCCTCCCCGTTCTCATCTGAGCACCCGTGCGACCCCATCTCGTGCAATTTCCCCCCGCTTGTTCAATTCCCCCCCGCAGGGGGCTGGCTTCTGTGGGGGTCGGGGTGTTGGGGGCCCCTGACCCCGCGCCAGAAGCAGTGACCAACTACTACGTTACGCGACCCCCCCCCCCTGGAAGACAGCCCTTCTCAAAACCCTGCAATGCAGCCCCTGAAAATGATCGCAATCAAATTCTAAGAACGCGACCTTTCTTTTTTTTGGCCGATGATGTTCGTTTTGGTGAATTAGGACCGTTTTAAGCGGTTTTTCGGGCAGTCTACGGAAATTTGGGGCTGAATTCCGTATTGGTTCTTGCTTGCCAAGTTACATCATGTTGTAGCCCCTTAAAATGACTAGCTCGGGCCAAAACGTCGGAAAAGCAACCTCGATGGCCAAATCTGGTGCCGTTTTCATGTTTTACGGTCACTTTTGAGCGTTTTTTGGCAGTTTTTTGCCATATTTTTTGCCATATTTGGCATGTGTACTTGCTGCCCATCTGGCAAGCCTTTTCCGCCAATGGGGCAACCATATTGGGCAAGAAGCAGGAGGCAGCACCCGCTAGGCTCCGTTTTTGTGGGGCTTGGCCCACAAAAACGGAGCCTAGCGGCCGGCGCTGGCGCCGTTGATCCCGTGTTTTCATGGTTTTCACCTTCTCCGCCTTTGAATGGTCTTTTTGCCTTTCTGTTCTTGTCCTCCCCGTTCTCATCTGAACACCCGTGCGACCCCACCTCGTGCAACTTTCCCCCACTTGTTCAAATCCCCCCCGCAGGGGGCTGGCTTCTGTGGGGGTCGGGGTGTTGGGGGCCCCTGACCCCGCGCCAGAAGCAGTGACCAACTACTACGTTACGCGACCCCCCCCCCCTGGAAGACAGCCCTTCTCAAAACCCCGCAATGCAGCCCCTTAAAATGATCGCAATGAAATTCTAAGAACGCGACTTTTCTTCTTTTTGGCCGACGATGCTCGTTTTGGCGCATTAGGGTCGTTTTAAGCAGTTTTTCGGGCAGTCTCCGAAAATTTGGGGCTGAATTCTGTATTGGCTCTTGCTTGCGAAGTTACATCATGTTGTAGCCCCTTAAAATGACCGGCTCGGGCCAAAACGTCAGAAAAGCAACCTAATTGGCCAAGTGAGGTGCCTTTTTGATGATTTACGGTGAATTTTGTGCGTTTTTGGGCAGTTTTTTGCCATTATTTTCGCCATATTTGGCATGTATACTTGCTGCCCATCTGGCAAGCCTTTTCTGCTAATAGGGTAACCGTATTGTGCAAAAGGCAGGAGGCAGCTCTCGCTAGGCTACGTTTTTGTGGGGCTTGGCCCACAAAAACGGAGCCTAGCGGCCGGCGCTGGCGCCGTTGATCCCGTGTTTTCATGGGTTTCTCCTTCTCCGCCTTTGAATGGTCTTTTTGCCTTTGTGTTCTTGTCCTCCCCGGTCTCATCTGAACACCCGTGCGACCCCACCTCGTGCAACTTTCCCCCACTTGTTCAAATTGGGCCCTCGGCCCGCCTTGCCACATGCGCGGAGAGGGGGAGGGGCCCCCTCCGCACAAGTCACTGGCCACCTCTCAACCCCCTATAATAGGGAACCCCATGTGTCGTTGACGGCGGTTCTAACAACCCTGCACACTTACCCCTCAAAATAACCGCCTCGACGTGAAGATCATGCCGTGCACCTTGGTTTTTGTCATCAATGGTCGTTTTAAATAGTTAGGAGCCCTTGAAGTTGGTAGTTTGTAAGCAAGGATCCAAGAATTCCTGTATGTGTAGGGATCGGATTTCAGGGTCCGCGACCAAAGTTAATATGCAAACTGATGTAATGTATGAATCTCAGGGCTGAAATCGTAAAAAATCGAATCATAGGGTTAATCAATTTCTAGCACTGGCGACAGCGCTCTTGGCGGCGGCGCGAACTCGCAGCACTTCAATAAATTCTGGTTGGCAAAAATAAAAGGTGAGTGATTGTCATTTGCGGTCAAAAAGAAAATTTTGGTGGTTTTCATTGCGGTCGTGGCTTTGCTCTTCGTGTTTCGTTTCGTGTTGGCTGTTTGCTCTTTGCCGTGCCCACTCCAGCCGCTGACATGAAGGTCGCAGACGAGCCGCAACCGTTGTTGACCACTGCCGACGGCTACTGGTGTGTTGCCCGGAGTTGATTTGGCGCTGGGTGTGTGTCTTTGGTGTGTTGGCGCGGTGTGTGTGTGTGTCATTCGTATGTCAGCGCGCTGTGTGTGTGATCTGTGTGTCAGGGCACTGTGTGTGTGTCAGCGCGCCGCGCAAAGTGTTAGTGTGTTTGCCGCGCGCTGGGTGTGTGATGCTGTGTCTGGTTCAGGTTTGAGGTTTCAGGTTGGAGATTGAGTTCCGGTTCAGGGTGAGTTACGAGAGAGTGTGTGTGTGTTTGTGTGTGTGTGTGTTACGAATGTGCTTGTAGGTGAGTTACGAGTGTGCTTGTGTTGCGGATGTGCTTGTGGGTGAGTTACGAGTGTGATGGTGTTACGAATCTGCCTGTGGGTGAGTTACGAGTGTGTGGGTGCCACGATTGTGCCTGTGGGTGAGTTACGAGTGTGTGGGCGTTACGAGTGTGCCTGTGGGTGAGTTACGAGTGTGCTTGTGTTACGAATGTGCCTGTAGGTGAGTTACGCGTGTGCTTGTGTCACGAATGTGCCTGTGGGTGAGTTACGAGTGTGTGGGCGTTACGAGTGTGCCTGTGGGTGAGTTACGCGTGTGCTTGTGTCACGAATGTGCTTGTGGGTGAGTTCCGAGTGTGTTTGTGTTACGATGGTGCCTGTGGGTGAGTTACGAGCGTGCTTGTGTTACGAGTGTGCCTGTGGGTGAGTTACGCGTGTGCTTGTGTTACGAATGTGCCTGTGGGTGAGTTCCGAGTGTGTTTGTGTTACGATGGTGCCTGGGGGTGAGTTACGAGCGTGCTTGTGTTACCAATGTGCCTCTCGGTGAGTTACGAGCGTGCTTGTGTTACGAATGTGCCTGTGGGTGAGTGACGAGTGTGTTGGTGCTACGAATGTTCCTGTTGTGTTACCAATTTGCCTCTGGGTGAGACACGAGCGTGCTTGTGTTAGGAATGTGCTTGTGAGTCAGTCCGAGTGTGTTTGTGCTACGAATGTGACTGTGGGTGAGTTACGAGTGCATAGGTGTTTGTCTAGTGCGATCGTTCTGATGTGTCTGTGTCATTTGTGTCTGCCATTTTGCCATCTGTGTGTCATTTGTGTCTGCCATTTTGCCATCTGTGTGTCATTTGTGTGTCTGCCATTTTGCCATCTGTGTGTCATTTGTGTGTCTGCCTTTTGCCATCTGTGTGTCATTTGTGTGTTGTGTGATGTGTTTTGTTTTTGCTCCACTGAAAGCAGAGATGGTTTTTTTTCGAAACAAAAGGCTTTTTGTCAATGTTCATGAGAGAAAGCAGTAAAATTTGGTGACAGGGGGAGCTTTGTACATTTGCATTTAGAAACAACAACGTTGGATGGCAGGGAATAAGTGAAAGGGGCGAAATGATCAAATACGTCTACAAACAACGCTGTAAAACAGATCAAGTGCATGATTTTGGTTCCCACTGGGCAGTTGGTGAAGAAACTGGTGTTGCACCCCCAAGCTTAGGAGTGGCGTGCACATTGCTGGTGTTGTTTTGCATAACCTCATGAAGATTTTTAGCCATTTTGACCATCTTTTTATGGCATGTTTAGTTGTAGTTCACGTTCCGGCAACTTTTGCCCCAGCTAGGGGAAAACTAACTAGTCCACCAATCCCCCCCCCCCACGCCTTTGCCGCGAGGAGGAACACAAAAAGAGAGGGGGGGTGGATGCGATGGTGCATGGCACCATCGCATCCACTCAAGTATCCACTCACTCATCGCATCCACTCAGGTATCCATTCACTTACCTCAGGAAATTGCGTGACTGGGGGGGGGGGTGGGGGGGCCTGCATGCTTTGAGGGGGGTGGGTGCGGTAGCTACCACAGGTGGATAAAAGCCATGCTGTTTGTTGTCAAGTGGGGTACGTGGTGGTAGGGGTTCGGCTGAATGGCAAGGTGCACAAGTTGTGGGGCAGCGTTGGTTGGAAGAGAAAGAGCATGCCACATTTGTGTGCCAATTTTCCAATTTGTTGATTCTCAATGGAATAATTATCCAATTGGCCTTTTGGTGCAGGTATGCGGTGAACAACATGCATGCACATGTATTGCCAACATTTTTAAATGGGCAAACAATGAGGGCCAACATGTTTGCCGGGCAATTTGTGTTGTTTTGCGGCACCAAACAACCGTTGTTTTTCGGGCAAAAGGCAAAGGCACCCCCCCCCCCCCCGGGTGGCTTACCCAAAGGGGCATCGAGTGGGAAGCGCGCCACAAGTATTTTGCTACGCAAAGGTTTCAACATTTATGGCACCTATTTGTTTGCCATACAGCCATCACTTGCCACAAGGTGGCCCCTACATTGCTCTCACCATCTTTGGCCCTAATGTTAGGCTCAACAACATATCCCGAACATTGATCTGAAAATATTTCCCCCAAACGTACAAGGAAACAAAGGGCTGCCCGTGGTATGTATCACCTCCAAAAACAACCCCCCCCATGCAGATTGCCCACCCTCTAGACCACCGCCTTCATCCCCTTGTTCAATCTCCCCCGCAGGGGCCGTAGTGATTCGGCTTCGGCGGGAAGGGTACCCGCCGAAGCGCAATTCACGACTGACAAGTGTGTTCATGGCAGATTCCGCGTTTTTTTTTCGCCGTTCTCAAAATGTGTGACATATGCCCCTCAAAATGATCGCAGCAAAAATACAACTACGCGACTTTTCGATTTTTGGGCCACTGGTAGTCGTTTTGGTGAAATAGCACCGTTTGAAGCAGTTTTTTAACCCGTCTCCGCCGAATAGGGGCTGCATTTTGTAATGGCTGCCATGTGCGGATTTGACCCATGTTGTTACCCCTTAAAATGATCAGCTCATGCCAAAACGTCGGAAAATCAACTTTGTTTGCCAAATTTGGTACCGTTTTGTGGTTTTGCAGCAGTTTTGAGCGTTTTTGGGGCAGTTTGGTATCAACATGGGGCAAATTGTTACTAAAAGCGCACATTCAACCTGTTTGAGGGTATTGGTGCCCCTCGATGCATAGTTTGCAAGAAGGAGCAGTGGCTAGGCTCGGTTTCTGTGGGGCTTGCCCCACAGAAACCGAGACTAGCAGGCGTGAAGCTGGTTTTCCTATGGTTTTTTGTGCTTACAAACCCATATGTATGGATTGTACGTTGCTGCACAATGGTGGGAGAAGTACCGTATGGTATGCATACCCCAAAGAGGAGCGGGCCGTAATTCTCCGTGATCCGCTCTTGTTCAATCTCCCCCGCAGGGGCCGTAGTGATTCGGCTTCGGCGGGAAGGGTACCCGCCGAAGCGCAATTCACCACTGACAAGTGTGTTGATGGCAGATCGCGTACCTTTTTTTTCCGCTGTTCTCAAAATGTGTGACATATGCCCCTCAAAATGATCGCAGCGAAAATACAACTAAGCGACTCTTCGATTTTCGGGCCACTGGTAGTCGTTTTGGTGAAAGAGCACCGTTTTAAGCGGTTTTTCAACCAGTCTCCGCCGAATAGGGGCTGAATTTTGTACTGGCTGCCATGTGCCGATTTGACCGATGTTATTACCCCTTAAAATGATCAGCTTGTGCCAAAACGCCAGGAAATCAACTTTGTTTGCCAAATTTGGTACCGTTTTGTGGTTTTGCGGCAGTTTTGAGCGTTTTTGGGGCAGTTTGGTATCAAAATGGGGCAAATTGTTACTAAAAGCGCACATTCAACCTGTTTGAGGGTATTGGTGCCCCTCGATGCATAGTTTGCAAGAAGGAGCAGTGGCTAGGCTCGGTTTCTGTGGGGCTTGCCCCACAGAAACCGAGACTAGCAGGCGTGAAGCTGGTTTTCCTAGGGTTTTTTGTGCTTACAAACCCCTCTGTATGGATTGTACGTTGCTGCACAATGGTGGCAGAAGTACCGTATGGTATGCATACCCCAAAGAGGAGCGGGCCGTAATTCTCCGTGATCCGCTCTTGTTCAATCTCCCCCGCAGGGGCCGTAGTGATTCGGCTTCGGCGGGAAGGGTACCCGCCGAAGCGCAATTCACGACTGACAAGTGTGTTGATGGCAGATCGCGTACTTTTTTTTTCGCCGTTCTCAAAATGTGTGACATATGCCCCTCAAAATGATCGCAGCGAAAAAACAACCACGCGACTTTTCGATTTTTGGGCCACTGGTAGTCACTTTGGTGAAATAGCACCGTTTTAAGCAGTTTTTCAACCAGTCTCCGCCGAATAAGGGCTGAATTTTGTACTGGCTGCCATGTGTGGATTTGACCCATGTTGTTACCCCTTAAAACGATCAGCTCATGCCAAAACATCGGGAAATCAACTTTGTTTGCCAAATTCGGTGCCGTTATGTGGTTTTGCGGCAGTTTTGAGCGTTTTTGGGGCCGTTTTGTAGCAAAATGATGCAAATTGTTACTAAAAGCGCAGGTTCAACCCGTTTGATGGTATCGGTGCCCCTCGATGCATAGTCTGCAAGAAGGAGCAGTGGCTAGGCTCGGTTTCTGTGGGGCTTGCCCCACAGAAATCGAGACTAGCAGGCGTGAAGCTGGTTTTCCTGGGGTTTTTTGTGCTTACAAACCCATCTGTATGGATTGTACGTTGCTGCACAATGGTGGCAGAAGTACCGTATGGTGTGCATACTCCAAAGAGGAGCGGGCCGTAATTCTCCGTGATCCGCTCTTGTTCAATCTCCCCCGCAGGGGCCGTAGTGATTCGGCTCGGCGGGAAGGGTACCCGCCGAAGCGCAATTCACGACTGACAAGTGTGTTGATGGCAGTTTCCGCGTTTTTTTTTTCGCTGTTCTCAAAATGTGTGACATATGCCCCTCAAAATGATCGCAGCGAAAATACAACTAAGCGACTCTTCGATTTTCGGGCCACTGGTAGTCGTTTTGGTGAAAGAGCACCGTTTTAAGCGGTTTTTCAACCAGTCTCCGCCGAATAGGGGCTGAATTTTGTACTGGCTGCCATGTGCCGATTTGACCAATGTTGTTACCCCTTAAAATGATCAGCTTGTGCCAAAACGCCAGGAAATCAACTTTGTTTGCCAAATTTGGTACCGTTTTGTTGTTTTGCGGCAGTTTTGAGCGTTTTTGGGGCAGTTTGGTATCAAAATGGGGCAAATTGTTACTAAAAGCGCACATTCAACCTGTTTGAGGGTATTGGTGCCCCTCGATGCATAGTTTGCAAGAAGGAGCAGTGGCTAGGCTCGGTTTCTGTGGGGCTTGCCCCACAGAAACCGAGACTAGCAGGCGTGAAGCTGGTTTTCCTAGGGTTTTTTGTGCTTACAAACCCCTCTGTATGGATTGTACGTTGCTGCACAATGGTGGCAGAAGTACCGTATGGTATGCATACCCCAAAGAGGAGCGGGCCGTAATTCTCCGTGATCCGCTCTTGTTCAATCTCCCCCGCAGGGGCCGTAGTGATTCGGCTTCGGCGGGAAGGGTACCCGCCGAAGCGCAATTCACGACTGACAAGTGTGTTGATGGCAGATCGCGTACTTTTTTTTTCGCCGTTCTCAAAATGTGTGACATATGCCCCTCAAAATGATCGCAGCGAAAAAACAACCACGCGACTTTTCGATTTTTGGGCCACTGGTAGTCACTTTGGTGAAATAGCACCGTTTTAAGCAGTTTTTCAACCAGTCTCCGCCGAATAAGGGCTGAATTTTGTACTTGCTGCCATGTGTGGATTTGACCTATGTTGTTACCCCTTAAAACGATCAGCTCATGCCAAAACATCGGGAAATCAACTTTGTTTGCCAAATTCGGTGCCGTTATGTGGTTTTGCGGCAGTTTTGAGCGTTTTTGGGGCCGTTTTGTAGCAAAATGATGCAAATTGTTACTAAAAGCGCAGGTTCAACCCGTTTGATGGTATCGGTGCCCCTCGATGCATAGTCTGCAAGAAGGAGCAGTGGCTAGGCTCGGTTTCTGTGGGGCTTGCCCCACAGAAATCGAGACTAGCAGGCGTGAAGCTGGTTTTCCTAGGGTTTTTTGTGCTTACAAACCCATCTGTATGGATTGTACGTTGCTGCACAATGGTGGCAGAAGTACCGTATGGTGTGCATACTCCAAAGAGGAGCGGGCCGTAATTCTCCGTGATCCGCTCTTGTTCAATCTCCCCCGCAGGGGCCGTAGTGATTCGGCTCGGCGGGAAGGGTACCCGCCGAAGCGCAATTCACGACTGACAAGTGTGTTGATGGCAGTTTCCGCGTTTTTTTTTTCGCTGTTCTCAAAATGTGTGACATATGCCCCTCAAAATGATCGGGGCGAAAATACAACTACACCACTCTTCGATTTTTTGGCCACTGATAGTCATTTTGGTGAAAGAGCACCGTTTTAAGCGGGTTTTCAACCAGTCTCCGCCGAATAGGGGCTGAATTTTGTACAGGCTGCCATGTGCCGATTGGACCCATGTTGTTCCCCTTTAAAATGATCAGCTCTCGCCAAAACGTCCGAAAATCAACTTTGTTTGCCAAATTTGGTACCGTTTTGTGGTTTTGCAGCAGTTTTGAGCGTTTTTGGGGCAGTTTGGTATCAAAATGGGGCAAATTGTTACTAAAAGCGCACATTCAACCTGTTTGAGGGTATTGGTGCCCCTCGATGCATAGTTTGCAAGAAGGAGCAGTGGCTAGGCTCGGTTTCTGTGGGGCTTGCCCCACAGAAACCGAGACTAGCAGGCGTGAAGCTGGTTTTCCTAGGGTTTTTTGTGCTTACAAACCCATCTGTATGGATTGTACGTTGCTGCACAATGGTGGCAGAAGTACCGTATGGTATGCATACCCCAAAGAGGAGCGGGCCGTAATTCTCCGTGATCCGCTCTTGTTCAATCTCCCCCGCAAGGGCCGTAGTGATTTGGCTTCGGCGGGAAGGGTACCCGCCGAAGCGCAATTCACGACTGACAAGTGTGTTGATGGCAGATCGCGTACTTTTTTTTTCGCCGTTCTCAAAATGTGGTACATATGCCCCTCAAAATGATCGCAGCGAAAATACAACCACGCAACTTTTCGATTTTTTGGCCACTGATAGTCATTTTGGTGAAAGAGCACCGTTTTAAGCGGTTTTTCAACCAGTCTCCGCCGAATAGGGGCTGAATTTTGTACTGGCTGCCATTAGCGGATTTGACTCGTGTTGCTACCCCTTAAAATTATTGGCTCGTGCCAAAACGTCAAGAAATCAACTTTGTTTGCCAAATGTGGTACCGTTTTGTGGTTTTGCGACAGTTTTGAGCGTGTTTGGGGCAGTTTTGTAACAAAATGGGGCAAATTGTTACTAAAAGCGCAGATTCAACCCGTTTGAGGGTATCGGTGCCCCTCCATGCAAAGTTTGCAAGAAGGAACAGTGGCTAGGCTCGGTTTCTGTGGGGCTTGCCCCACAGAAACCGAGACTAGCAGGCGTGAAGCTGGTTTTCATAGGGTTTTTTTGGCTTACAAACCCATCTATATGGATTGTACGTTGCTGCACAATGGTGGCAGAAGTACCTTATGGTATGCATACCCCAAAGAGGAGCGGGCCGTAATTCTCCGTGATCCGCTCTTGTTCAATTTCCCCTGCAGGGGCCGTAGTGATTCGGCTTCGGCGGGAAGGGTACCCGCCGAAGCGCAATTCACGACCGACAAGGGTGTTGATGGCAGATCGCGCGTTTTTTTTTCCGCTGTTCTCAAAATGTGTGACATATGCCCCTCAAAATGATCGCAGCGAGAATACAACCATGCGACTTTTCGATTTTTTGGCCATTGGTAGTCGTTTTGGTGAAAGGGCACTGTTTTAAGCAGTTTTTTAACCAGTCTCCGCGGAATAGGGGCTGAATTTTGTACTGGCTGCCATGTGCAAATTTGACGCATGTCGTTACCCCTTAAAATGATCCGCTCGTGCCAAAACGTCGGGAAATCAACTTTGTTTGCCAAATTTGGTACCGTTTTGTGGTTTGTCGGCAGTTTTGAGCGTTTTTGGGGCAGTTTGGTATCAAAATGGGGCAAATTGTTACTAAAATCGCCGGTTCAACCCGTTTGATGGCATTGGTGCCCCTCGATGCATAGTTTGCAAGAAGGAGCAGTGGCTAGGCTCGGTTTCTGTGGGGCTTGCCCCACAGAAACCGAGACTAGCAGGCGTGAAGCTGGTTTTCCTAGGGTTTTTTGTGCTTACAAACCCATCTGTATGGATTTTACGTGGTTGCACCATGGTGGCAGAAGTACCGTATGGTATGCATACCCCAAAGAGGAGCGGGCCGCAATTCCCCGTGATCCGCTCTTGTTCAAACCCCCCCCGCAGGGGGCTGGCTTCTGTGGGGGTCGGGGTGTTGGGGGCCCTTGACCCCGCGCCCGAAGCAGTGACCAACTACTACGTTACGCGACCCCCCCCCCCCCCTGGAAGACAGCCCTTCTCAAACCCCTTCTAGGCAGCCCCTTAAAATGAGCGCAATCGAGTTCTAAGAACGCAACTTTTCTTCTTTTTGGCCGATGATGGTCGTTTTGGTGAATTAGGACCGTTTGAAGCAATTTTTCGGGCAGTCTCCGAAAATTTGGGGCTGAATTCCGTATTGGCTCCTGCTTGCGAAGTTACATCATGTTGTAGCCCCTTAAAATGACCCGCTCGGGCCAAAACGTCAGTAAAGCAACCTCATTGGCCAAATCCAGTGCCGTTTTAACGATTTACGGTCAATTTTGTGCGTTTTTTGGCAGTTTTCTGCCATTTTTTTCGCCATATTTGGCATGTATACTTGCTGCCCATCTGGCAAGCCTTTTCTGCCAATAGGGCAACCATATTGTGCAAAAGGCAGGAGGCAGCACCCGCTAGGCTACGTTTTTGTGGGGCTTGGTCCACAAAAACGGAGCCTAGCGGCCGGCGCTGGCGCCGTTGCTCCCGTGTTTTCATGGTTTTCTCCTTCTCTCCCTGGAATGGTTTGGTTGCAGCAGTTTGGAGCGTTTTTGGGGCAGTTTTGTAGCGAAATAGGGTCAAATTGTTACTAAAAGCATAGGTTCCACCCGTTTGAGGGTATTGGTGCCTCTCAATGCATAATTTGCAAGGAGGAACAGTGGCTAGGCTCGGTTCCTGTGGGGCTTGCCCCACAGAAACCGAGACTAGCAGGCGTGAAGCTGGTTTTCATATGGTTTTTTTGGCTTACAAACCCATCTGTACGGATTTTACGTGGCTGCACAAGTGGCAGAAGTACCGTATGGTATGCATACCCCAAAGAGGAGCGGGCCGTAATTCTCCGTGATCCGCTCTCGTTCCAATCCCCCCCGCAGGGGGCTTGCTTCTGTGGGGGTCGGGGTGTTGGGGGCCCCTAACCCCGCGCCAGAAGCAGTGACCAACTACTACGTTACGCCACCCCCCCCCCCCCCCTGGAAGACAGCCCTTCCCAAACGCCTGCCATGCAGCCCCTTAAAATGATCGCAAGCGAATTCTAAGAACGTGACTTTTCTCATTTTTGGCCGATGATGGTTGTTTTGGTGAATTAGGACCGTTTTCAGCGGTTTTTCGGGCAGTCTACGGAAATTTGCGGCTCAATTCCGTATTGGCTCTTGCTCGCGAAGTTACATCATGTTGTAGCCCCTTAAAATGACGGACTTGGGCCGAAACGTCAGAAAAGCAACCTCATTGGCCAAATCTGGTGCTGTTTTGATGATTTACGGTCAATTTTGTGCGTTTTTTGGCAGTTTTCTGCCATTTTTTTCGCCATATTTGGCATGTATACTTGCTGCCCATCTGGCAAGCCTTTTCTGCCAATAGGGCAACCATATTGTGCAAAAGGCAGGAGGCAGCTCCCGCTAGGCTACGTTTTTGTGGGGCTTGGCCCACAAAAACGGAGCCTAGCGGCCGGCGCTGGCGCCGTTGCTCCCGTGTTTTCATGGTTTTCTCCTTCTCCGCCTTTGAATGGTCTTTTTGCCTTTGTGTTCTTGTCCTCCCCGTTCTCATCTGAACACCCGTGCGACCCCACCTCATGCAATTTCCCCCCGCTTGTTCCATCTCCCCTGCAGGGGCCGTAGTGACTCGGCTTCGGTGGGAAGGGTACCCGCCGAAGCGCAATTCACGACTGACAAGTGTGTTGATGGCAGATCGCGTACTTTTTTTTTCGCCGTTCTCAAAATGTATGACATATGCCCCTCAAAATGATCGCAGCGAAAATACAACCACGCGACGTTTCGATTTTTCGGCCGCTAGTAGTCGTTTTGGTGAAATAGCACTGTTTTAAGCGGTTTTTTAACCAGTCTCCGCCGAATCGGGGCTGGATTTTGTACTGGCTGCCATGTGCAAATTTGACCAATGTGGTTACCCCTCAAAATGATCGGCTCTTGCCAAAACGTCGGGATATCAACTTTGTTTGCCAAATTTGGTACCGTTTTGTGGTTTTGCGGCAGTTTTGAGCGTTTTTGGGGCAGTTTTGTAGCAAAATGGGTCAAATGGTTACTAAAAGCGCAGATTCAACCCGTTTGAGGGTATCGGTGCCCCTCAATGCAAAGTTTGCAAGTAGGAGCAGTGGCTAGGCTCGGTTTCTGTGGGGCTTGCCCCACAGAAACCGAGACTAGCAGGCGTGAAGCTGGTTTTCATAGGGTTTTTTTGGCTTACAAACCTATCTGTATGGATTGTACGTTGCTGCACAATGGTGGCAGAAGTACCATATGGTATGCATACCCCAAAGAGGAGCGGGCCGTAATCCTCCGTGATCCGCTCTTCTCCCCTGCAGGGGCCGTAGTGATTTGGCTTCGGCGGGAAGGGTACCCGCCGAAGCGCAATTCACGACTGACAAGTGTGTTGATGGCAGATCGCGTACTTTTTTTTTCGCCGTTCTCAAAATGTGTGACATATGCCCCTCAAATCGATCGCAGCGAAAATACAACCACGCGACCTTGCGATTTTTGGGCCACTGGTATTCGTTTTGGTGAAATAGCACCGTTCGAAGCAGTTTTTCAACCAGTCTCCGCCGAATACGGGCTGAATTTTGTACTGGCTGCCATGTGCGGACTTGACCCATGTTGTTACCCCTTAAAATGATCAGCTCATGCCAAAACGTCTGGAAATCAACCTTGTTTGCCAAATTTGGTACCGTTTTGTGGTTTTGCAGCAGTTTTGAGCATTTTTGGGGCAGTTTGGTATCAAAATGGGGCAAATTGTTACTAAAAGCGCAGGTTCAACCCGTTTGAGGGTATTGGTGCCCCTCGATGCATAGTTTGCAAGAAGGAGCAGTGGCTAGGCTCGGTTTCTGTGGGGCTTGCCCCACAGAAACCGAGACTAGCAGGCGTGAAGCTGGTTTTCCTAGGGTTTTTTGTGCTTACAAACCCATCTGTATGGATTGTACATTGCTGCACAATGGTGGCAGAAGTACCGTATGGTATGCATACCGGAAAGAGGAGCGGGCCGTAATTCTCCGTGATCCGCTCTTGTTCAATCTCCCCTGCAGGGGCCGTAGTGATTCGGCTTCGGCGGGAAGGGTACCCGCCGAAGCGCAATTCACGACTGACAAGTGTGTTGATGGCAGATCGCGTACTTTTTTTTTCGCTGTTCTCAAAAGGTGTGACATATGCCCCTCAAAATGATGGCAGCGGAATACAACTACGCGACTTTTCGATTTTTGGGCCGCTGGTAGTCGTTTTGGTGAAATAGCACCGTTTTGAGCGGTTTTTCAACCAGTCTCCGCCGAATAGGGGCTGAATTTTGTACTGGCTGCCACGTGCAGATTTGACCCATGTTGCTACCCCTTAAAATGATCAGCTCGTGCAAAAATGTTGGGAAATCAACTTTGTTTGCCGAATTAGGTGCCGTTTTGTTGTTTTGCAGCAGTTTGGAGCGTTTTTGGGGGAGTTTTGTAGCGAAATAGGGTCAAATTATTACTAAAAGCATAGGTTCAACCCGTTTGAGGGTATTGGTGCCTCTCGATGCATAGTTTGCAAGAAAGAACAGTGGCTAGGCTCGGTTTCTGTGGGGCTTGCCCCACAGAAACCGAGACTAGCAGGCGTGAAGCTGGTTTTCATATGGTTTTTTTGGCTTACAAACCCATCTGTACGGATTGTACGTTGCTGTACAATGGTGGCAGAAGTACCGTATGGTGTGCATACTCCAAAGAGGAGCGGGCCGTAATTCTCCGTGATCCGCTCTTGTTCAATCTCCCCCGCAGGGGCCGTAGTGATTCGGCTTCGGCGGGAAGGGTACCCGCCGAAGCGCAATTCATGACTGACAAGTGTGTTGATGGCAGATCGCGTACTTTTTTTTTTCGCCGTTCTCAAAATGAGTGACATATGCCCCTCAAAATGATCGCAGCGAAAATACAACTACGCGACTTTTCGATTTTTGGGCCATTTGTAGTCGTTTTGGTGAAAGAGCACCGTTTTAAGCAGTTTTTCAACCAGTCTCCGCAAAATAGGGGCTGAATTTTGTACTGGCTGCCACGTGCCGATTTGACCCATGCTATTACCCCTTAAAATGATCGGCTCGTGACACAACATCGGGAAATCAACTTTGTTTGCCACATCCGCACTTGTTTTGTGGTTTTGCAGCAGTTTTCAGCGTTTTTGATAAAGATTTGTAACAAAATAGGGTCAAATTGTTACTAAAAGCACAGGTTCAACCCGTTTGAGGGTATTGGTGCCCCTCGATGCATAGTTTGCAAGAAGGAGCAGTGGCTAGGCTCGGTTTCTGTGGGGCTTGCCCCACAGAAACCGAGACTAGCAGGCGTGAAGCTGGTTTTCCTAGGGTTTTTTGTGCTTACAAACCCATCTGTATGGATTGTACATTGGTGCACCATGGTGGCAGGAGTACCGTATGGTGTGCATACCCCAAAGAGGAGCGGGCCGTAGTTCTCCGTGATCCGCTCTTGTTCAATTTCCCCTGCAGGGGCCGTAGTGATTCGGCTTCGGCGGGAAGGGTACCCGCCGAAGCGCAATTCACGACTGACAAGTGTGTTGATGGCAGATCGCGTACTTTTTTTTTCGCCGTTCTCAAAATGTGGTACATATGCCCCTCAAAATGATCGCAGCAAAAATACAACCACGCGACGTTTCGATTTTTGGGCCACTGGTAGTTGTTTTGGTGAAATAGCACCGTTTGAAGCAGTTTTTTAACCCGTCTCCGCCGAATAGGGGCTGCATTTTGTACTGGCTGCCATGTGCAGATTTGACGCATGTTGTTACCCCTTAAAATGATCAGCTCGTGCCAAAACGTCGGGAAATCAACTTTGTTTGCCAAATTTAGTACCGTTTTGTGGTTTTGCAGCAGTTTAGAGGGTTTTTGGGGCAGTTTGGTATCAAAATGGGGCAAATTGTTACTAAAAGCACAGGTTCAACCCGTTTGATGGTATGGGTGCCCCTCGATGCATAGTTTGCAAGAAGGAGCAGTGGCTAGGCTCGGTTTCTGTGGGGCTTGCCCCACAGAAACCGAGACTAGCAGGCGTGAAGCTGGTTTTCCTAGGGTTTTTTGTGCTTACAAACCCATCTGTATGGATTGTACGTTGCTGCACAATGGTGGCAGAAGTACCATATGGTATGCATACCCCAAAGAGGAGCGGGCCGTAACTCTCCGTGATCCGCTCTTGTTCAAATTGGGCCCTTGGCCCGCCTTGCCACACGCGCGGAGAGGGGTAGGGGCCCCCTCCGCACAAGTCACTGGCCACCTCTCAACCCCCTATAATAGGGAACCCCATGTGTCGATTACGGCGGTTCTAACAACCCTGCACACTTACCCCTTAAAATGACCGCCTCGACGTGGCGATCATGGCGTGCATCTTGGTTTTCGTCATCCATGTTCGTTTTAAATAGTTAGGAGCCCTTGAAGTTGGTAGTTCGTAACCAAGGATCCAAGAATTCCTGTATGTGTAGGGACCGGATTTGAGGATGCGGTACTAAACGCCATAGGTCCAACGATCTCTTGTATGAGTCTCAAGGCTGAAATCGTAAGAAATCGAATCATGGACTTAATTATTTAGTAGCACTGGCGACAGCGCTTCTGGCGGCGGCGCGAACCCACAGCACTTGAATGAGCTTTGTTTGGCAGCCCGCACGGATGTTAGTTTCGCTTGAAAGGGTGAGTGCACAAAATATGCGAATGTTTTGCAAAGGCTGTGGATGTTATGTCGCCAAAACTGAGTCTGCCGCCTCTGGTGGTGGTTGCCGCCCTAAATGGTGGTACGAGGGTTTGGAGGTGTTATCCACTGCCTTTGTTGAAATGACGGCCGTTTTGGAAGGTCCTGTTGTTGTTCAGAAGTGTTGTGGGTTTGGCACACTGATTCTTAATTTGGGCTGTGGATGCAGTAAGGATGCTCACGCATTTTCCTCAAGGCGAGGCTCCCCCCTTTGGTGGTCACCTCCAACATGGAACCGCCTAACTAGTGGTGAAGTGGCCTTGTGGCTTGGTGTTCCAGTCCCGCCAACACATGTCTGTTTTTGTTTTTTTTCTAGTTTGTTTATTCCGATTTGGTTGCACTCGGCAGCCTTCGGCAGCCTTTGACCTATTTGGTCATAAGCCCGTTATGTTTTCAAATTGGTGCTTGCTGGCAAAGCTGATTCAAGCAATGTTATCCACATGACTATCCTTGGTGGCTTGTGTTTGCTGCTTTTGGTTCCCGGAGGGACTGCTCTTTGCCTTGTCGTGAGTGGTGAAAATGAAGATTGCACTTGCCATTGATTTCTCAGTGTGTCACCTGGGGTAGGTAGGCCCTCCTAAGGTGGCCCACGTGAGTCCCTTTGCTCGTGTGACATGATTCTTATGTAGATTTACGGAGGAACTTGCATCGGAATTTTTAGTGCTTTAGGGGTTTCCTCATCTGGAGTGCTCCTCATGTAGATTTACCTTGCATCTGCAAATTTGGCATGCCCTTGTTGGTTGCTAAGGGTCGTAAAGGGGTTCCAAAATGGTTGATGTGGGGTATGGACATGTGGGCTTGCTTTGTTTTTGCCTAGAAAGACTGTGTTACCACGGCCCTTAGCGGGACCTATGAAAGCTCGTTCGGCACGTTCCATGTAGATTTACCTTGCATCTGTAAATTCCGCACGCCAATGTTGGCCACTAAAGGTCGTGAAAGGGTTCCAAATAGGTTGTTGTGGTGTATGGACACGTGGGCTTGCTTTGTTTTCGCCTAGAAAGACCGTGTTAGCCCGGCCCGTAGTGGGATATATGGAAGATGAGGTTAGGGCTGGGGTTCCGCTAATTTCAATGGTAGGTTTGTTCATGCCTTTCTTTGTGCGTTAGTAGATAGATGACGAATCCCTCCACCTGCATGTTTCGCCTTGCTCTTTGCCTATGCAGTTGCCCTCATTGTGCATTGGGATGTGATTATGGGCGGTTTGGATATTCCTCGGGGTTTTTAAAATTGGACCAAGCAATCGGGGTGGGCAGCACGAATATGGCCAACTAGGTAGGTCAGCTATGCTTTGCATTTTGACACCTAATTATCCACTCACCCACCTGCGACAAGGGCAACAACAACCAGGGCTATTGGGCAACAAATGCTACTAGCCCCTCCTTGATTGAGAGAAACCTATGTCTGTTTGTCTCCGGGTGCCACCGAAATGGTTGTGGAATTATGTAGATGGTGAATCAAAGCCTTTGCGATGCGTCTCCATGCCTTTGTCACGGATATGTAATTATTGTGCATCAGGATGCGGTTATGGGATGTTCGATCGCGGTAATTCGGACCATGTCACCCGGGTTAGTGGCATACATGGCTAGCCCGGCGGCTATCCTATAGTATTATATATATCCTATTATTGAAAATATCATATTATTTTATATTCATTTTGCCTTTGCACGGTTAACTTGGTGTTTACTTGCTTGGTTGTTCGTGGGCAATGTTAATAGCAGGTTTATGAATGTGGTTTTTGCTACTTGCTTGGTTGTTCGTGGGCATTGTTAATAGCAGGTTTATGACTGCGTTTTTGCCGCCTTTTGGTTTCTCTTTTTGGATTTTTGGTGTTTTTTGTCCTTTGGTGCCTACCTCCTTTATTTTTGCTTGTACTTTCTGTACAACGGTCCAGGCACAAAATTTTCCTTGGTGGGACTGTTCGCCCTCCAACAACTAAGGTGTCTTTTGAACGTGGGACTTATAGCTGTTGTTGCTGGGGAGGGGCCCAAAAGGCGGGTGGCCTTAGCTGGTGGGGATAAAGTCAGGGGGGAGGAAGTAGGTGGTGGTAGTGGTAGTGGTGCAAGGTAAATTCACTTTTCAGGTGTGTGTTCAATTTTGTGTTCCGGTTTTTTTTTGGTTCCTGCATTGGTGGTGTTAGTAGTGGTTACCTATTTTTTGATTTTTCGTATTTTTGCTGCCGTGCACGAGTCTTTTGTATTTTTTTGTTGGGGTTGGGTTTGAGGTTGAGGAGACGTTTGCTTCATTCTTTGTGTGGCATGAAATTTTATCCAGTTGGTTAGGGGGTGTCTTTTGAAACTGGGTCTTATTGCTGTTGTTGCTGGGAAGGGGGTGAGGGAGTAGGTGGTGCTGGCTTCATGTGTGGGTGTGTGGGTGAATGTTGGGTTCTTTTGTGGTGCTTGTTTGCGCCAAGGGACATTTTGCACGTAGTGTTGTTAATTGTACTTCTTTTTTTGTGGTTTTACTTCTTGGTTTGCGGTTTCTTTTTGACCCGTGTGAATCAAAATTGTCGACGCCATGTGGGATTTCCATTACAACTCGATTTTTCTCGACTTTTTCAATGCTCCTCAAATTTTATATTGCCCCCCATGTTTGCTACTACTAGGACCGGACAATTTTTACACTGCACTACACCTTCAAGGTGTATATGGCGCTTGAACCGTACGGTTTGCTTTCCAGAAATTCGTATTTTTTCAGGCAATGCCCAAAAGCGCAAAGCAGTTTGAAAGGCGGTTCCAAGACCGTACGGTAAAAGCCTTGGACAACCTGCGGGGCTACGTGACATTGAAGTCACGTGTTAGGGCGAGCATTGGCTCACCCTACATGGATAGGGAGCTGCGTGACCTCATTGAGGAAGCTCGCGGCATACAAGCCGCTGAGTGCTACTCAGTGGCTCGTCTTGAGTCGGAGGCGCGTGCAGAGTTGTGCCTGCACATGGAGGTCGGGTACATGCGCCTAGGGCTGCTGCACAAGGCCCTAAATGCAAAGGCCCGCGATGCTTGGGGTAGGATGACGGCATTGCAGGCCGAGGCATTTGGCGCTCGGGACCGTGTGGCGGCGGAGGAGGCTATAGAGCGCAATGGGCTACAAAAAGCATGGCGTGAGCAATATTACGCGGTATGCAAAATCGTTACCCGTGTGCCATGTGTTACTTTGGCACCCCCCCCCCCCATTTTACCTTGACGCTGTTTTTTCTCGTGCAGCTCAACGGCCCGTTGGAACCTACAGTTCGGTTAAACGCTTATTTAGGTGGAAAAACCATTGCGTTCGTAGGTATGTTTGTGTTGTTTGTTCTTTATGGTGTTGCTGATGTTGCTAGAGCATTTCGACTTGTCAACGGGTGTAGGTTCTTTCCTTTGTTCTCTACATTTTTTTTAGCCCATCACATTGTGAACGAAGCGCGGGAGGTTTGGGGGCCAAATGGTCCTCGTGTCTTTTTTGGCACTGACCTGTTGTGGCAGCCGGTTGGAACTGTACGCAAGTTCATCCCTTGCCCAGGTGTGCGCGGCAATTTAAATTCGTTTCTTGTGTCCCCACGTTTGGCTATTTCAAAATGTTTGTGATTCTTTGTGTAGAGGCAATGTGTCAACAAGAGGAGGCACAATTTGTGTACTCCATCTTCAACATTGAGCGCGGTACAACCAATGCCAAATGGCAACATTGGTTGTTTGCTGTGCAGGCCAATCGCCCCCAAAATGGCCGTGAAAACGTCTTTGGGAAGATGGAAGATCGTATGTCAATGTTTCACTTGTCGTTTTGGGGGGGTGGTGACGGTGTGTGAATGGGTGGTGCACAAGCGTCCGTTGTGTTGTAGGCAGGATTTATTACTGCGACAGCCTCTCGAGGCAGTTGGATAAGGCGGAGTGCCAGGGATTGAGAATGGGTATGCTGAAAATCGCAAATTTGGACACATTTGTGCCCGTCCGGTATGTGGTGCATGTGTGCTTTGTGTTGTGTGATGTTATGTGGATAGAATGTTGTCGTCTCGTGGTATGGCACCTCTTTGTTATAGGTTTCTGGTGCCTGTCACGCAGTACCGTGCCCCCCCCAAGGGCCAAAAGGCGGAGCACTACACGAATGCGTGTGGTGTGTACGCCCTTTGGTTTTTGGTGTTGGGCTTGTTTTGGCCCGCTCAGCTGACTGGTGGACAGTTGGGTGAGGGCTTTTGGCCCACACATGCGGGGGTCGATAACATGCGCAAAATTGTGCATCAAATTTCTCAGGTTTGTTGTGTTGCTTACGTTTTGTTAGAGTGTTGACTATCGTATGTTGTTGTCGGCCACTAAGGAATTGTTTTGTGCCTGCTTTGTGCAAGCGTTGAACTTTGCCCTCTTTTAGGTGCACGCCCTTGGTTGGCCAAACTACGATAGGGCGCGAGTAAAATTGTTGGTTCAGGAGTTTATGCGGTATGTGCGTGGCAAAGCCTATTTGCTTTTGTCGTAACAATCATCGCATGCACGGGATATGTTGACTCTACTTTGGACCTTTTTTGCATAGGTCTGCGGTTCGTATTTACAAGGTTACGAAGGTTTGTTTTTTGTGCATTGTTCAATTTGTGTTTGTTGTAATCGCATTTGTGTTTGGACTACCATACTATTTGTATCGCATTTTTTGTAGTCCTTATCGTAACGTTCCCGGCGTGGTCATTTGCGAGTACAATGGGGTGCAGTACGCTATTTGGTGGCTGAGTGAACAAGATGGTACGATCACTGCGGTGGCTAACTCGTGGCTACGTGGCTATTAGTGTCTTAACCCTCACCGCGTTGCATGGTTTAGTATTAGGGTCATCTTAGCTGTGCACGCGTGAGCTTACCTTTGCGGGCTTAGTTTTGCCATTCCTCTTGCACCAATTTGGTACGTCTTCAACCCCATTTGAAATGGACAATTTGTTGCATTGCAGTCGGGAATGGAAGGTCACCCACGTGTGCTTGCTTTCGCTATTAGCTTTTAGCGTTGTCGTTGGCCGTTCGCACATCCGTCACAACTTTCTTAGTCATAGTGAGTGTTCATTTCGGGAGGTGCAATGGTATGTTTCTACTGTTGCATCACTGCTTCGTGGGCGCCGTGCACGCTGCTTGGGAACGGGTGGTGGTTGTGTTGGTTGGGTATCTTCCGCATTATATTTCCCCTTGCGAAGGTGGTTTGCATTCGCGATCAGATAAGGTCATTCTCCCATGTGCCCTCGCACTATGTTAATCATGCCACTCGCCAAGCCGGTAGGTCGGCATTTTTGAATTGTTAATATGGTGATGGGATGTTATGTGAGTTTGCCTTACTCATTTCACCATGTATGGAATGTACGCCATTTTTGGGTGTGGCTGCAAGAAAAGTTATGCCCAACTTTGCGAACCTTTACCTTCGCCCTTGTAAATCTATGCGCAGTTTTGCGAAGCTTTACCTTTGCACTTTTCTTTGGATCCCTTGCATGTGACTAATGTGTTGACCAACATTTTGCATACTATGAAGCTAATTGGTTGGTGTGATGCACCTCCACCCTCCTCCAACTGTGCGCAACCAGCACATGTGTGCAAAGGTATGTGGCACGTTTAAGCAGTGTTTACCTCCTAATCCCTTGAAGGGAGATTTTTGGCCTGACACATGGCAATGCACGGGTATAGGTACGCTTGCTTTCTGATTGTTGTTGCTTTGCGGACAAGGGAATTCCATGGTATTGGGTAATTTTGAGCAGGACGTTATCCACGTTTCGGAATGAGAGAAGCAGAACTCAAAAGGAAGCACATTAGCCGCATAGTCTCTCGTGGGCGCGATAAACCACGGTACAACAAGCGGAGGTAGGCCAGCTACGAAAGCAACCACTCATTTGAATAAATGTAAAGCCACACGGCGCGAGTCAAAATGTAGGTTGCCATTTTCGCCACCCTTTTTAATAGCGAAATGCAACCATTGTGCGAAGGAATTTCAAGGCTTTGCATAAGGTTGAGAAGTATGGGCCTATTGGAAGTCATTCAATTAACTTTTAGTTGCCCTTGCCTTTGAATATGTTCGCCACACGGTTCACGAGGGTTTGCCTCCTACTCCTTTGAAGCAAGGATTTTTCGAGATGATGTTACTTGCGGGGACTTCTACGGTGATTTGAAGAACAAGTCCCTCACCATGCGCAACAAAAGATCATGGAACGCACAGCTTTGGACAATGTCCCTTTACGAGCCTTTGCCTCCTAACATTTGGAACCAAGGTTTTTGGCTTGCCTTTTTAGGCACGCCTTTTGGTGAAGTTTTGCATGTGAGGTATGTGAACCGCAACGGGGCCCACAATCCTATAGCTGTGTGCCAATTAAGCATTGTTGGGCCGAATGCAAATTCCCTCGCTGTCTTATGAAGAATTTGGCCACGAACTGAAGGGAATGACTGAAAGGCTTGCCGGTTTTTAGATATTACTTTCATTGGGGGTACTTGGACTGTGATATGAAGAACAGCTCCCTACCATGCGCGGCTAAAGATCATCGAAGACAAGGCTTGGGACATTGTCCCAAGGGAGGGCCGATGGCAAATATTCCATGCCCTTTTCTGAGTGTTTGTCTCCTAATATTTGGAATTAAGGTTATTGGCTTGCACGGTGCAACTACGAAGATAGTGACGGTTTGCTCAAACGCAGTTCAAATATAGCAGCAAAAATTATTCAGCTTGCATACATTTGACCCACTAAGAACCCCATTTCACCCCATTTTAGGCGCATTCTACTTGCATCTCACACGCTTGCTTATTGGGTTTCGGTGACGGTTTGCAGGTGTGGTACCTCCACCACAATAGGGCCCACACTTCTACAACCGTGTGCAAATTAACCCCTCACAAAGGTAAACACAAGGAACCCCCCCCCCTCCCCACTCCCGTGTCGTTGTGTAATTTCTACTTGGGTGGGGACCGTGGACCAGGGTGAGGGATGGTACTGTGGTACCAGAAGATTTTTAAATTTTTGGCTGTTTTGCTGTTGCGATTGTGTGTAGGTTATAGGGTGAGGGAGGGAACATCAGCTATCAGTGGTGAGGGACATCAAGAATGATTCACACATTGATGGCTCTTGACAAAGTCAAATCAGCATGCATGTGAACCCCATCACCACGAGGCCCACTTTCAAGGCTTTTTGGACTTCTGAGGGGCCAAAATGCTCCAAAATGGGCTCAAAATGGGCTCATTTCACCCGTTTGTGCAACCCAAATGGTTTTAGGATGAAGTTTGAAAAACTGCGTTTTTGACCCATTTTTGACCCATTTTTGGTCCCAAAACAGCCCATTTTTAGGGCATTTTGGGATTTTCGGAGGACCAAAATGGGCTACCACAAGCTCAAAACGGTCCAAAAACACTTGTTTTAGCGTCGGACATGGTCTAGGATCATTTTTCAGAAAAGTCATCTTTTTGCCCCTACTGGACCTTGTTGACCCATTTGGGCACCCACCTGTTTGGGCTTGAGCTTGCAGCTTGCCGCAGCCTAGTGGGCCTAGGTATTGGGGTGTAGGCGTCCGTTTGGGCAATTTTGAGGGGTGCAAACCACAAAAAGTGGGGGGTTGCGGGGGGAGTAGGTGCCCTCGGAATCGCATTTTGAGCCATGTAGCCAAAGATATGGCCTATTTTTGGTTTGTGGCTGTCGGCATTTGGAGTTTCCGGGGGACTTTTTGGGCCGTTTCCGGGACATATCATGGAGTTAGAGGGCCGCAAAGAGCTTTTGACACGGGTAAGTCAAGCTGCATGTGGAGTGTACCCACCGTTTCCCTTCGTTTGGCCGTTTTGAATGTGTTCCAAGGCTTGCTTGCTGCTGCTAAACCTGTTAGGTCCACCCTAGACCCTAAAGAGGGTTATAAAACCAAGACTGGTTCCACCAGCTCGGTGACCCTAACCCTAACCCTAATCGTAACGTTGTGGGTCGACTTTGTTGCTTCCTTCCACCTGGGCCTGGGTTATGTGGGCAGTGCTTTGTCTTTTCACAACGATGCTTCATGTTTTGCTCTATATTGGATTGGTTCTCCTGTTTGGGCATGAGTGTTGGCTATTAGGACAACGTTGTCCTTCGTGGCGTGGAAGACCCGCATATCGGAGGCGTTGCTCGCCTTGCCGCTTGCTTTATCGTGGGCGGAGAAGCCGTGGGGCACGGTTTTTCCGGTTCTTTTGGAGGGCTCGAACACGTGAGCGGAGGCTCTCCGGACCTCAGATTCGACGCAAGCAGCGACAACAATGGACGAGGTCCAAGCGGTGCTACCCACAGGGGGGTGTGAGTACCTTTCGGCATTTTAGGGTTCGGGTTATGGGGAGTGGCAGCTTTCGCATAGCATTTCACGTCGTAGCGTATATGTGGGTGACGAAGAAGAACGGCGGTGACTTGTGGTATGCAAGTTTACCGTTTTGCCAAGTGACGCAAGGCCTGTGGTCCAATACCACTTGTAGTATGGTCAATGTGGCTTGTCGTGACATGTTACTAGTTCTAGGTACATTGGTCTTGTTGGCCTTGGTACGCAAATTAGCCACTTGGGATCCCGTATTAGCATCTACTGAGACCATAGGGCGTTGTGGGCAAGATAGAAAAGTTCTACGGATGGAGCGTTCACAAGCTGTTGCATGGCTGGTGGTTGTTGCCGTTGCCGTTGTCCGTGTCCTCCATCGGGCTGGAGCAAAGGCCGTATTGCACGATGCTTTCGTGTGGTTCGGAATCTTGGCGGTGGCCAAGATGGCATTGGACTGTGCTGTAGGGCATTGGACCCGTGCAACGTGGGTTCAGCGGGCCCGTTTGTTTGGTGGCGCAGTATTGGGCTGGCAGTGGTTTGGTTGGTCTTTGCCTTATGCATTAGTACTCTATTGGGCGTGCAATTGGCTATTGATTGGCACTTTTACACATTTTGCATGTTGTCGTCTACATGCTGGCCATCGTGGGTTCCGGCGGCGGTATGCAGCGGGTTATTGGGCTATGGTCATCGTGTTGTTGTTGTTGTGGGGCAATGTGGGCGGTTGGGACGTGGTCTTGCAGGCTTGTTGGAATGCACTTCAACATGCCACATTTGGCAACGGTGATGCAGACAGTGGAGGCATTTCTTTGGACCACAGCGGCGCAGATGAGGCATTGGCACTGGTCTGGAACCGATTCATGCATGCATATCACGGCAACCCTGTGTTAGAAACCGAAGTTGTCCTTTGTCGTGGGTGCGGTCGGGCTGACGAGGAGTTGTTAGAACCATCATGTCTGATGCATATACAGGGGGTCCGTATGGTTGCACCGGTGCTAGTGACCGATGGCCAATTGTTGCCATGTGGGTCGCTAAACCTTCTGCCGTGTGCCATTAGGGCTGCCCATTTGGCGGGCTTTCATGTATATGAAAGATACCGTTTGTCCAAGACAGCCTATTGTCGGGATTGCTCGGCATGGTTTGGTAGGGATAGTGTTCGGAAAACGTATCTTTCCCTTTGGGCACATAGCTGGCCATCTGTGACAGCATACCTGCTCGGGCCGAATGTTAAATGCGATGTGTGGCGAGTCCTGCCTCCGACGGTGCGGATGCAGTGGCGAGGGTTGCTCCACCCTAGTCGAGCGGCCTTACCGCTGTTGTTGGATACAATTCGTTGTGCTAGTGATGATTTCACCCTCTCCACCTATCATCGTGTGGCAAGCTTGATGGGCTCTGCTGGCACAAAGTGCGCAATCTGCCGTACTGGCTTGTGCGATGATGAGGTTTAAAACCCCCCCCATGCATAAGTTTGCTGCATGCACGTGGTGGCACCAAGAACAGATTAAAAGCGCTCGTCCGGTGTGTTTGAAGCCGGTGGGCGATGGATTTTGCGGTAATGTCCGTGTGGGCCGGCAGCGCTTTTGCTTTGAACACATTGCCGTACCGCCCGGGGCCTGCGGGGCGCAGCAACGCGATGGCTCACGGTGTCCGCGGCCCGTAGCCCGATGCCGCATCCGTGGCCATTTGGTTGCCCGCGGAGTCCGTGTTGACGAGGGACGGGAAGAACCCCCGCTTACTCGGAGTCAATCCCAAGCTAGAGGTTCGCAGCCCGTTGTCTTATTGGCGGACATTCGCTATCGATGTATTGCTCGTACAAGCAGGGGTCGACAATGTAGGGCTATTGTTCAGGCAGAAGGCCAACGGTGTGTGTATCACCGTGAAGATGCTATTAATACAAGGCGCCGTTTGTGGTGGGAGGAGAGAATTGTGGATGAACCCGCTAATGAAGCTAGTCGACGCGCCGAAGCAATGCTTGAGGCGGACATTGCTTTGGAGCAATTGTCAATCGGGGTAGAAGGTAATGACGTATTTGTGTATGAGGAGGATGCTAGTGAAGCGTACGATGCCGACGTTATTGATGGAGAGCTTGGTTTACATGTTGAGCATGCAACATATGGTGCGAGTGTTGTTGATTCGTCTAGTGACGATGACGATGACGAAGATGCGAATGCACTGCTGGCTGCCCTGAATGATGATGCGGAATCTCCTTTGGATAGTGGCAATTCCTCTTCCGACTCAGATGACTCGGGGGATGACTATGACCCAGGTATTCACCATGGTGGGCGTGCTGGGGATGGTGGTGTTGGTGGTGCTGGTGGTGGTGGTGCTGCTACTTCTGGTGGCGACGGAGGAGGTGATCTTGATGGTAGCCCACGAGCCATTGGTCGTAGGCGTCGTCGGCCACGGTTGGCCATGTTGGCACCATTGTGGGACAAGGCCGCGACCTTTCTACAACGGTTCATTTATACCCGAGCAGGGGTGCACCCAAGTAAAGGATTGTCTTTTGCTACATGTTCGTATTGTACACGGTGGCCTTGGCATCGGCATTTCTTCGCGCCGCCTTGGCCCGATGACGCACTTGGTTATTGGGACACCATTGGCGGCAACCATGCACATGGTTTGCGAGTTGATGGACTCCTATTTGCTGCTCCCACACATCGCAACCTGTTTTGGTTGTCCACGGTGCGGATATGGGATGCATCAGTGTCCGCCGTTTGCGTCCGTCGACGACCAGACGGCTTGCTAGGCAACACTCGCTACCAAGTACTTGCTCTCTCTGGAAATCCGGGGGGTATTTCTACACAGAGCGTGTCCGCAAAGCCCAATCCAGATTTTGCCCACCGGCATGTGCTTGCAAATGCCAACCACGTGCGCGATTGGGTCGGGGCTTTGTTCCGCTCCCGTTGGGACATGGACTGGCAATGGGATAAGTTGTCCCCTCTGCCACTGACCGATTGGGCAATTGGTTGCCATTTCCCTTATGATACCAAGGAGTGCGAAATGGTTCTGACGGTGCGTCGCAAGGAGCCAAACCCGGAGTCATGGGAGTGTCGTCATCAGAAGGCTGTCCTCCAACCCGGGCCAGCGGGATGGACACAACCACGTGTGCTGCCTCGTACACCCAGCGGCGGCATAACCATGGCACTACATGCCCTTCTGGCTCTGCCGTCGGTAAAACGCATGTTAAGCCGGCTGTCTTTGTGGGTTGAGGGCCCAATAGTGGAGATTGATGCAACTGTTGATACTCTTTGTACGATTCTTGGGGAGTTACTCCGTGGCAAGAGGGCTACTACAAAAAGCTTCAATGTGTTGCGTCAAGACCTTGTCCTCCGGGAGTGCCTTAGCCGCTTGGCTTGCATGGAGGCACCACTTGTGTTTCAAGTGCTTGTTGATCGCCTTGTGACGAAATTGATCGCCGTTGGTGTGGATGGGTTGGATGCTTTCTTGTGTCAATATACTCCGGATGCTGGTTGGATTCCGCCTCGGGGTTCATTGGAGATGGCCGTTCAGTATGTGCTCAGGGCTCCCGTTCAGGACAACATCTTGCGACACCTTGACGATGTTTGGAACGAGGCGAGAGTTCAGTTCACTGGTCAATTGCTCTGTGTACATGTGGATGGCGGTCTGGTGGCCGGACCTGTGACACTTGATGTGTCGGTGCGGTTACTGGGTAGATACCGGTTGCGTTGCGTATTAATGCAACGCGGGCAAGAATGGCACGCTTGGGTGCCGGGGCGCTGCCTAAACAGGAACTTTGGTTGGTTTGAGTGCTTGGCCTTTGATGTGGTACCTCACGAGGGTTAACAATCAATACATGTTGAGGATTCGGCCTTGCTATTGTTTGAGCTTGACCAAGCTATGGTACCGTGTCGTGGACATGGTGGTGAACAAGACGTTGGTTCCGAAGATCACCATGGATACTGCAGATGAGTTGTCGGTGGAGGATATGGCAGAGGACACGCAACCTTACGAAGATGAGTTCATGGACATTGAAGGTGATGAACAACTCCAAGCTGCGCTTGCGCCCGATATTGAGATGGGAGGTGCCGTGGACAGTGATGAGCATATGCCTAATTGTTGGATTGGTGAGTATGATGATGCACCACCCCTTTTGGAGGAAGACTCGGATGACGATGACGAGGCTTGCGGGGTTGAAGACTTTGGAGATCAAGAGGTTTTGGATACTGATGATGTCCGCGACACCACTGAGTTCTTTGACAATTTGATGCCTGGTCTTGAATACGGGACAGATGACGACGACGAAGAGGCCTCACCTGGTGTAGAACCTACTCCGGCAGGTGGTGTGGATCCTGCAATGGAGTTCCTAAACGGCGACTCAAGCCATGTTGGTGGGCTGCACATTTTGCTTGCCACACTAGCAGAGCTGAACACCAAGAGGAACATGGCCACTGAGTGGGTGAAGTCGTTTGTAACAACTGTCCTGGGCAGGATGCCCTCGCTACATGGCATCACTGAATATGTTGAGGCACATGCATATGTGTCCCATTTCCCAGTCGTTCATGCACAAGCTGACGGCATCAATGTCCATTACCCCGGGTGCATGCCTTTGCGGATGTACTCGAAGCACACCATGCAGGCTGTTGATGCTCGGTTTGTTGATTTTGAGCGATATGCATATGAGGCATTGACAGATGTGCATGGTACCCGACAATACGACTCATCGGTAGCTGCATACTATTTCAATGTGATGTTGATGCGACTTTTGGAGCGTGGACCGGGCGTGGAGTGTGTGAAGCGTGGCCTAGGTGCATCGCTTCAGGATTACGGGAGCAATCGAGAGTATGCCGAGCGATTTGGAGATACCATCCTCCCGGGATTGACGTATGATGCTGAGGATGCCAAGCGCAATGTTGATATGATGGTGGCAGCGGATCGGAAGTTCGGCTCCATGACGTACTTTGGTACAGTAACGGTGGACATGCGCCGCTTTCCTGGGGTGCGGGAGCTGTACGAGCAGTTGGACACAGGTGCCATCCCCGTGGAATATTTTGCTGTGCACATGACTCGGGCATGGTATCGCGCAAGCACCCTCTTCCTTCGGTACATCATGGAGTCGCCTGACCGCCCGTTGGGAAACGTTCGCCACATGTTTGCACATGCTGAGTGGCAAGACAAGGGTGTGGATGCTGTTGCCAACTTCAATCATTGGCACATTGGAGTCTGGACGGACGACAGGGTGGACGACCCGGATCCTACCGTGGCGGAGGCAGCCAACCGTGCCGCTCTTGCACGGCTCACCGCCACCATAGAGCGTGCCTTTGACTTCTTGCAGGATGAGGAAGAAATTCGTGTGTGGGAGGCACGGGCTGCAAAAGTGCAGAAGCACACTTGTGGCCAAAAATGCCTCATTGATGATGGGCATGGTGGCAAGGTGTGTAAGGATGGTATTCCCACGCAGCCTCACAGCGAAGCACGTGCCCGTACAATTCACACAAAGGTGCCTGAGGAGCTAGAATCATTGTTGTTGGACCATGGGCTTGCCCATCGTAATGTGGAGACGAACAAGGTGGAGTTGCACGACTCTATGATCGGCAAGGTGTACGAGGCCGCACGGGAAGGGTGGTCTAATAGTGGGACTAGCCAATTCTCGCCAAGGTTGTTCGTTGCCTCTGGGGGTTGTCATCAAAATTGGCAGGTTGTTCATGGACGCCGCTTCTTGCTCGCCTACTTGGTTAAATATTTGAGCAGTGAGGAGGAGCGTTGTTTGGGGCGCATAACAAAACAAGGGGCCACGATTATGCACGCCCATGTCCAAGATGAGCAACAGCGAAAGCGCACAACGAGACAACGAGTAAAGCCGTCACATGCCCGACTCATTGGCTTAAGTGAGATCATGTTCTTGGTCCTTCAATACAAGACCGTCTTTTGCACATTTACTGCCAACCGAGTGAACATTCGTTCCCCGGAATCGCGCTTTGTTGTTCTTCGTCCGCGTTCGTCGCCAGAACGTCAAGCAAGCCCGATCTTTGGGCCTGACCCCTTCTTGGATCGAAACGAGTACAGACCGCACGCACCAAGGCCCGACGATTCACGATGTGGGCGACATCTTGGCCCGTTTGGTGCCAATCCCACTGCTGATTTTCTCCATCCACTCCGTGAACCTGATCGCGGGCAACGAGCCTCGTATCACCAATGGGCAACCTCCCGGTACACCCCAGACAAGGTGCTACTGTATTGTTTGCGTCCGCCATAGATGTTGGACATGACGTTGGAAGAGTATTCTATGTTCACGTCTATTGACGATGTGTGCAAGGGCCGCTCCTTGTGGAAGCTTGACTGGGTTCAGCGACGTGAGCGCATCATGAATTGGAGGGAAAATGGGATGTTTGATGTTCGCTATAAGCGAGTGCTGTTGAATCCGGAAATCTTCACACGCCCGGGACTGTATCGTCGAATTTTCGAGCGCTTGGGTGATTCACAAGCCAGCGAGGCAATCGCCCGTGCTGTGCAAAGTCCAGCCTCCTTTTGCGAGCCATGGATGCACAAATTGGTTGACTTTCAGGCGAAACCCGTCGTTGTGGTATACCCACGGTATGCGCCTTCGCTCAACGGCAACTGGATGAGTAGTGTTGTTCTACGCCATGCACCACCTTTTACTCACGAAAAGACCATGGTGGACGAATGGATGTGCAACAATTGCAGGGCAGACCAGAACGGTGATTGGCATGCCGCAACCCACAACCTACTTGGCAACCTCTCCTTGCAGCGTTGTGTGTTGGAGGAGTTGAGCTTCTGGCCCATTGGGGTTCGTACCATGTTTCGCATCATTGAACGTGTCTATGAGCAACTACACGGCATGGGAACTTATAACATGACCTCAGGGTTGGCTTTCACAGACGCTGAATTGGACGAAAAACATACCTCAAAGTATGAAGCTCTCCTGCAATCGGCATATGAACGACACATGGAGATGCTACGCCACCTTTCCCCATGGCAACAGGCTGCTGATCAAGAGGCTGCAAGTTGGCAAGAGCAACAAGACGGCATGCAATTGTTGCTTGACCGGTTTGATCGCCTTTTGTGCTTCATGGAGCAAATCGTGGGCGCTGATGACATTGCTGCCGAGGGATTGCCACACATCCGCCCCTTGTACATTGAAGGCCCCCCTGGATGTGGCAAAACTTTCATTGCTCTACAATTTGTTCGGAAATTGTTTGAACGCGGTATAACTTCCAATCAGGTGGAGATCACATGCGTGTCCGCATACCGTGCATCCGTTCTTGGTGGCGTACACATCCACGAGTTGTTTGGTTTCTTACCGGGCAACTAAAACCTATGGGCCACTCCGCAAAGCCTCGCTGCCGTCGCGCTCCGCCGCTTACGGAAGAATCCGGAGAAAATGCGGCGCTTGCAGGAATTGATTGTCTTGGTTGTGGATGAATTCGGTCAGTGTGGGGCAGAGTTGCTGGTCGCCATGGATATTGTCTTACGCAAGGTTCGGGGTACTGAGCACCCGTTCGGTGGCCTATTGTTAGTAGCAGCGGGAGATTACTATCAGACTGAACCAATCCGAATGCGGCCCCCGTTGACTTCATACATATTTCGGTGTAACTTTGAAGTCATTAGTCTTCGTAGATTGTTCCGCAGCCGTGGTGACCAAGGGTTGCAACGAATCATCAACTTAATGCGGGTCCCCGAGATGTCAGCGGAGGGTATTGAAGAGGTGTTGCACCTTATCGAGGATGCCTTTTTGGGCTGCAATCGGGTTGTCTCCCCTGATGAGGTCCACTCGGACGCTGTGTGGCTCCTCTCAAAGCGGAAAGCTGTCAGTGATGCACGCGATGATGCCTTTGAGGTGGCGAGGCCCGATGACCCTGATGTGCTGATGGACCAGTTCAAGCGTAAGTACATGGCGGAAGACCAGCACCTGCAGGCGGGCAACTGGCGGCCGGCTTCAAATGATCGCCTTGTGACGCCTTTGGATCGTAACTGTGCGTTGGTCAAGAAGTGCTATGCAATTGTGGGCAAGCGCGTGACCGTCACCCAAAATTTTAGGTGGGACGATCGTGGGACAGATCGCTTGGTGGCAAATGGCATGGCTGGCATGGTGACGCACTTCAATGATATCACGGTTAGAGTGGAGCTCGACAACGGATGGCATGTACCCGTGCACCGTGTGTATTCTCCTGTAGTGCACTGTGGGGGAAAGCAACTTCGTCGTCGCCAATTTCCTCTGGAGCTTGCGGTGGCGTCTAGCATTCACGATGCCCAAGGAATGACGCTTCCACACCTTGCCACCCACTTGGATGCCGACTCCCGCCACGCCATGTGGTCACGGATGATGGCATTCACGCTCTTCACATGCGCGGAGCGTGTACGCGGCATTTGGTTGGTCAACTACGACCGCAATAAAATGCTCCGTGTGTTGCAGCACCGTACTGCTTGGCATGGGGAGGTGGATGTGTGGTTGAGACAGAATGACCTTCTCCGTGCACCGTTGCCCCGAGATATTGAGATCCCGCAAGATTATGCTTTCACACTTCGTGACACAGTTCCCATGCACCCTCCAGGAATAACTGTGGTTTATGTTGTGAAGTCGCTAAGGACCGATGCCATGTATGTGGGGTTCACAAACAACATGCGATACCGCCTCCACGTGCACAACAGCGGTGGATGTGCGCGTACGAGCGGCGCGTCGGATTGGCATTACGTATTTGTTGTTACGGGTTTCGAAGCAGGGTGGACCGGGCTTCGCCAGGCAAGGAAGTTTGAGGGGCGTGTTCAACATTCGCATGCTCACCGGCATGATTTGAACGATTTGTGTTTGTTGTTGCGGCACCTCATTGACGAGGTGCGGGTGCAGACTGGTTGGAATCTGTACATGGAGGTCTTCAATGTGGCTCCACGACACTCATCTTCCACGTAGCCCGTGATGTTGACGGAGGCGGGAACCTTCTGACCCTCCCATTTAGTTGGTTGGTTTTAACCCTGGCGATGACCTTACCAGTTATGGTTTTCCTTTTCAGGTGTTATGGCGTTGGCTGCGTGGCTGGGTTTTTCTTTGTGACAATGGTTGCAGTGCAGCGGCAGGTTGGGGTGCAATTGCGGACCGGGGTGGTGCACTGCCGGTATACTATTCGCTAGGTGGCCAATTTCTTCTGTGTGTGGGTGGCTACATTGCAACTTCGGGTCGGGGCAGGGGGACTAGAGTGCTGCATTGCTGCTATAATCTTGGCTGGGTGGGCACGTTTTTTTTCGTGTGGTCAAGTGCACGGAACTCGCAGGTTGAGGTGGAGGCGACGAATAAGGTGATGCGCATGCTACAAGCGCCTTGTGTCACGTCTGTGCCCCTAGATGTTGTTAATTAGATACATCCTTGCATTCTTTGCCCCAGTGTTTGTAACCTTTTGGCCCGGTGCTTTTTGGCCTGTGTCCGTATAATTTCACGTGGATGGCTTCGCGAACTTTTATCCTAATTGGTGTCTTTTGAATACAACTTTGCAGCTAGGGCCTCGTTGCCTTTGACCCTGTGGTTTGATACTTCTCCACTTCTGTGGACTGTTTGAAGAATACCCTCCTAATTGGTGTCATTTGAATACAACTTTGCAATTGGGGCCTCGTTGCCTCTGACCCTGTGGTTTGATACTTCTCCACTTCTGTGGGCTATTGGCGTGTAATTGGATACTTTGGTTGATTCTTCACCTTTTGCACCATGTGCCGCGACAATTTTCTTGAAGAATACCCTTGCCTTCCCATTGCTTTGCGGATGGTTGTGTCATGTGGCTACTTGGTTGGAGGTCCGTTTGTGCATATTTGCATTGCTTGTGATGGTTTTCTATGGGGTCGATGTGTGAAATGCCCGGTTGGCATGTGCCCGCTTTCTTGTTTGCACGACGTACAAATGATTGGTTATCAAGGATACGGTTAGGGTGTCACAATACCAGGTTGCCGCACAAATCAAACGTAAGGAAAGAATTACACATCCCTCCCGGTCTCCACTCCGATTGAATCAGAGTCCACTTCAACAATCTAGGGTGGGGTTAGTTACTGTTGGGCGGCATATCCAAGCAGCGTATCACCAAAAGGCCTAAAGGCTGCTGAAGGCCAAACATTTTCCTGCTGCGCCCACCTTTACTACTAAGGCGTGTCCCCCACCATGAACCGCTGTGATCTCAACTTGGTCTCCTTAGACCAGCAGAACGCAACTCTACGCTCCACGAAGTGGGGTGTGATGTCCGTGTTGGAGGATGGCAAGGTTGAGGGGGATCTTGTGGACATCGATTACGAGATTGTTCACATAATTCCTACGAGCGATGAAATTAAGACCTGCAGTGTGGAGTTCGTACCTGTCAACAAACAAGTGCCACAACAAACAAGTTGCAGCACCAAATGAACCTAAGGAAAGAATTCCACGTGCCTCATGATCCCCACTCAGATTCAGTCAGTGTCTGGAACCCTGCGTTTTTTGTTGGTTGGATGTGCGGAATGTGTGTGTAACTTGTGTGTCCAGCGCGCGCGGTGTGTGTGTCATGTGTGTGGCGGCGCGCAATGAGTGTCTCAACTATGCCTCTTGAGTGTCAGCGCGCCGTGACCAAATTGACAATCTCCATATGAAGCTGCATGCATTCACCCCTGCAAAAAGAAAACCACCAAATCGACTCCGGGCATCACAGCAGCCCATGGGGCAGTGCCACAAATACCAGGCACAATCGTAACATCGTGTGCCACACGAATCAAACGTAAGGAAAGAATTACACATCCCTCCCGGTCTCCACTCCGATTCAAGCAGAGTCCACTTTTACAAAATAGGGTAGGGTTAGTTAGTGTTGGGCAGCATATCCAAGCAGCATATCACCAAAAGGCCTAAAGGCTGCTAAAGGCGGCCAGCTTCATCGAAGGTGCACAATACTACAACTCATGGAAAAGGGCAACTAAATGACCCGCTTAGCGCAAGAAGTGGAACCTAGGTACACAAAGACCCATCGCCACCAAAGGTAGGCGGTTCCTTGCTAGAGGGTGGCCACTCTAGGAGGGATATCGATGTACATAATACACTATGGTCCAAATTTTATGGATTCTCATTGAGAATGCCTGTGAATCGTTGTACCACCAGGATGGCCCCTAAGTTGCACCTCCCGGATAAATATCAAGGCTACCTACCTCCACCCGTTGGCGCCAAACATTTTCCTGCCGCGCCCACTTTTACTACTAAGGTGTGTCCTCCACCATGAACCGCTTTGATCTCAACTCGGTCTCCTTAGACCAACAGAACGCAAGCCTATGCTCCACAAAGTGGGGTGTGATGTCCGTGTTGGAGGATAGCAAGGTTGAGGGGGATCTTGTGGACATCGATTACGAGATTGTTCACATAATTCCTGCGAGTGATGAAATTAAGACCCGCAGTGTTGAGTTCCGTACCCGTCAACCGGGGGTAAAACGACAGATGGTGGAGTCCGGGGCACAACGGACGTACAAGGGCGGCCGCATGATCTGCGTTGACTACGCTGGCAAACAATTCTTGCAATGCTTCCCTGCAGAACCTGCATTTGGCTTTACTGCCTTTGCGCGTGCCAATGGGGAGCACCTTCAACCTGGATCGTCACAGCTCAACCACCCCATGAGGTATGGTGGCAATTGGAAGGCCGGTGAGATGAGCGTTGCTGCGCCAGAGCCTACGGACGACATTGTGCCACTAAAGAATATTGTAGTTGGGTTTAACCCATGGCAGTACATGGAGCACTTGGCTCATCCCCTGGGCGTGGTCCCCGCTATGGAGAACGTTGGTTTCCATTGGGCGTACCTACAGGGTCTGCGTTGTGACCGATTTGTAGGGAACAGCGTGCGGTTCCCAAGGGTTTGTGCTGAACCAAATTGTGACGGCCGCCAAGACCTTGGTGATGGACGCCAACCTTGCATCATCCACCAGGGCACCGCCCATGGGTGGGAGTACGGGTTGGAGGCCACTGCGGTGCTCACCGACCATGCAGGCAAGGACCACTATGTCGTTTTCGACGGCAAGAGGTTCCGGCAGCATGTGGCACCAGCGCTTGGTGGTTTGGGACGGAACAAGCCAAACATCGTTCAGGTGTTGGAGTGCATCAAGGACACCTTTTTGGACCGGAACCTGGACATCGAATGTTGGAAGCGCGTGAACGCCGACGAGCTTGGGATCCCGGGTATCCAAGGAGGGCGGCTTCATTGCTACTCGTACAAATTCAATGAGGAGAACGATTCGCCCGAGGTCGCACTGGCGGAAGATGTCCCGCTACGGAACGTTACTGTATTTTGTGGCAGTGATTCACAGGAGCCACCTGCAAGCCCCAAGCCGCCTGCGCGACGGACCGTGGACTTTGATCCTTCAGGCCGCACTACGCCCATCCCGACAGGACGTCCTTCTTCACCCACACGTGAAGGTCCACTGCCCCCACAAGGACAAGCAGCGTCACGTGTCGCTCAACCCACTCCGTTGCTAAACAACACGTATGCAAATGGTTGTGGAATCAACGTCCTAATGAATTTCCTGTGCTACGTTCCCAATTTGGCCGCGCACGTCATGCGGGACCTCCCGCCAGGTACTTCGCTGCCGCCATGGCGCTTGCAGTTGCTGACCACAATGCAAACCATCATTGCAGGTCGCACCCCGGCTCTTCGGGCCATTTCGGGGCTGCAGCGTGCCTTGCGCGCTCAATTAGCACTCGATTCTCGGGACGGGAACCCCCAAAACTATTGGGGGCTGCTTGTGCACTCTTTGAACCTGGCGGATGCCTGCGTAGTGCGGAGTTGGCCGCGGCGTTGTTCTGGGTGTACTGAAGTCCTCAATGTTCCTGAAGTACCAGAGCCGCAACTCATCGTCCACCCGCAAGGGCCATGCACTTTGGAACAACCCCTTCAGCAAGTTGAAGCAGAACCGCGAACTTTTGCGGAGCCGTTCACATGTAACGGGTGCGGTGTTCAAGCCAACGCTGAAACTGCAGGCCCTGTTCAAGTACGGTACACAGTGGAGACGTGGATGGTGATTGCTCTGCAGCAGCCGGAGGGAGGCCATCCTGTCACAGTGCCATTGCAGTTTAACTTTGGCGGCTGTGTGTGTGTACCAGCAGTTCTCGTTGTCCAAGAGGGCGCACGGCACTTATTGGCGTACGTGCGGTACAACGGGGCAATCTTTAAGTGCAACGACAGGTTGGTGCAGAGGGTAAGTGACGACACGGCTGGATTCCCCAGTGATTTGGTTGTTCTCGTTGGCTGTGAGACGCGGTCGGACACGACCACTTCTTAATGAAGTTTTCCTCGGGCCATTTCTGGTGTGGCCTATTCCAATAGAAGCCTTTCTCCTTTCCCCGCCGTGTATGCTCCCCCATAGCAGCGGGCGTAAGTCATAAGCGCTCTTGCATCACATGCCCCATGCTACATTAGCATATGTATATATGGGCTAAGTGGGCTACTTCCCCCACAGTCCCACCCCAAACAGCATCCCCTTTGTATAGCAATCATATTGCGCACCCTGCGTTAGGGTGGTCTTTGAAGGTATGGAAACTGGGTGAGGCTCAATAACGAATTCTCGCGCCAAAAGGAATTTCCACAATTATTTTGCAATAGGGCTCGCAACACATGCTCCGCATGACCTCTCGCTACCCCACAAGTGTATGTGTTGGGTTCATGAGTCACCCAGCCCTGCCTGTCACGTGCTTTACCCCCTTGTGCAAATCGCAACTGTATTGGGCCCTGTTTTTCACACAAATTTACATTTGCCTCCAGGGTCAGGGCGTGGTGCCCCCGCTGCAATCTTCTACGGGCTACAACACTTGCAACTAGAGGCGTACTGTACACGCATCATAGACCATTCAACCACGAATGTATATATCAACCATGTAGGTGGGCCCTCTATGACCGCTCCTACCACTCGACTCCTGGGAGCACACCGCAGTAAGGCACCTCACGCCAGCCCACACTTTTTATGGTTAACCCCCCGAGAAAATTGCAATTGGATTCCTACTGCTTTTTGAGGCAACTTATGGCCGTTTGGCACTTGGAGCCTTGTGCCATGTGCAACACTTATATGATGCATAACCACAATTTATGCCATACAAGTGCATAAGGGCCGCAACCAATTTGCGTGGAGGCTTTGCCATGCGCGTCCAAGCACATCATACACCTTTCGTAGATGGTGTTGACTGACAAGGATTTTTTTTTGTCGTGCTAATGCTTGTCAACTCGGTGGGTTTGGCTGTATACAAGGTCCCCTTTGTGGTGGTGCACTGTGCAAGGCAACCAACTAGAGTAGGCCACAATTTCTTGGCGTAGGAAGCATGTTGGACTGGCATATGTTGCTGTTTTGAATGATCTAACCACGATGGGCGGACTATGGGGAGTTGTGCGTCCACCAAGGTGTATTGCAAGGATCTTCGGAAAAGATGGATGTGCGTGGACCGCATTGTTGTGGTAGTGGCATGATGTCTGATTGATACATCACCGCCAATCTTGTGAGTGCCATTGCCATGTATTTGCACCCACAGCCCTAGCACGGTGATACCGCACAACCATGCCAGTGATGGCATGTTGCTCTAGGTCGTAGGTAACGGTGTACGCTAAGAGCTGCTGTGTGTTTTGCAATGCGGTATGTTGTATAGACAACTATTTCCGCTGTCAGAGTCACTCTTCCTCAGCCCCGGATAACGAACATACACGCAATGCATGGTGGCAATTGTAGGCAACATTGCTCTCCCCTCCAAACTCCTCCTACATCTTGCCCATTCGTGCCCCCCCCTTGTGTGTCATTTGGTTGCCCAGACAACAGCCCAGTAAAGACGTGGTACCCGTGTAACACAACGCACGTTGTTAGCGTTAGGATTAGTTGGTTAGGCTCTTTGCATGGAAGGTGGCTCCACGGTCATGGCTGGGCGAGGGCAAGTTGCGGTACTTGGCACTTTCATTTGCCGCTATCGCATTCATGGCATCGCTTTGGTGTTGCTACATGACACTTCTGGTTCAAGGTCATCGTGGTACCTCCAACAGGGACCGCCGCTATCGCATTCATGGCATCGTTTGGATGTTGCGACGTCACACCCCTGGTTCAAGGTGATCGTGGTACCTGCAACAGGGACCGGTCCATAGGTTGCAGCCATGCAAAACATCCTTTGTTGTGCACCTACTCCCCCACCTTCGCCTCTTATGAGCTCCCAACATGTCCATGATCGTTTGGAACGGATGTCTTGCACTCTTTGCTGAGCTTCGGCACGGAGTCTCAGCACCCCCCAACTTCATTGCGTTACCCATGACACATTCTGCCGACGGTAAGCAAATGGGGATTCTGGTGGTGAACAGCGCAGGAGCGGTGGACAACAGTATTCTGACGTTGTGGCCCCAAGCTGCAATGTATCATGGAGTACCCAATTGGGAGGCACGTGTGGTTTATCCATCTATGGCAAACACTCCGTGTGTTGACGCCACCATCCGCACGATCACCCAGGCGGCAACCGTGGGCTCGAGTCCTTCGCATACGATGGGTAACTCGTTAAGTCCCTCCAAACCTCCCGCTGCCGCATCCCCCAAGCCCACCTATAGCCCAAAAACTTCTGCTGTTGCGAAAGGGGGCAAAACCCCTACAAAAGCTGCACCCCCTAGGGCCTGTTCTACACCGCATTCCTCGGCCAGCAATTCCCCATCAGGGGGGCGCACCTTGGGTACGCCTACAAAGAGAGGAAGCAACGCAAGCAACAGTCCCAGCCCCTCATGCGGTCACCCCCCTATCGTCACGTACTTCCGGACGGCTGCACCTGCGTCCTTGGCGACTGTCAGCGGGCCGGCTCCACCTCCGCCCCCGTTGACCGCTAGTGTGGCTTCGTGGGCTGCTCCAAGAGCTAGTCTGTTGCCACGTCCTAAACCAAAATGTTCCTCAACGTACGTACAACCATCAAGGTCTCTTCCGCCGGCACCGCTTGAACCCGCGGCTACCAACTCTCTATTGTTCACTCCATCTCTCGGCCACAAGAAGGACCCAGCCCTCGCTGCAAGCTCCTTGCTACCGCCCCCGATGACCGATAAAAGTGACGAGAAGGCGTTTAGTAAGTTGCCCGTCCCCATTATAGATACATCCAGTAGCGATGAGGATGTAGTGCCACGCAATGTGCGGAAGGCACGCAAGCTTTTTCACCAACAACCCGTTGCTCATGAAGCAACTGCATGTGATTCAGACGATAGCCAAGACTTGCTCTATGGCAGTGCACTAGAGGAAGCTAGTGCAAAGTATAGTCGTCTCATGCTGACGCGTTCCCGTGGGGGGCCGGCCACGGGACGCTGCGGTGACACTCACAAGTGAGCAGGCAGGCAAGGCACTACGCTCACAAGGGCATCAATACGCCTGTGTCATGTGACAAAGCGTTTCAGAATCCTTGCCACTCTGCAAAGAGGGAACGAAAGTATGTACAGCAACACATCAGGATATGTACACATGGGGTTAAGACTGGACTGGGGTAAGGGCATCACAGGACCATAGACACTCAGTCCCAACTCATATCCCAATCCCAGGTCCGACCCTCTCAGTGGCTGACGGGGGCGGGGGCTCAAACACAACCCATGCCCTGCTCAGTCCGGACCCTGAAACCCTGCCAATGGGAGAAGTGTCCCGCCCAGCCACAGGCGAGTTCCTGCGAACCAAGGGGCTCCGAGGCCAACCGACAGTGACTCCCTATGCTCCCTTAACCGCAGGTCCCAACTCCTCTCTGAGCCAGAGATATGGCCCCGCCATTATCACCCAGGAGTTGGTAGCTGAAAATGGGCTGTTTCAGCCCCAACTGAAACTAACTCAAAAATTCCCAAAATTGACCCCTCGTCCGGACCCGCCAGAGGTAGGGACGAGGCAACTGACCCTATGCCCTTCGAGTACGAACTCCCTGGAGCCCTCACCCAACCTGGTTCCCTCTGAGGTCCCGGCATCAGGGCAACACGGATGAGTCAAGTGGGGTCATGATGCCAAAATCACCAAAATTGGCGTCATTTCCACGCGTGGCTCGCCCGGCCAAGGTAAGGCCAATGGCTCGCAGGGTAGGAGGCAGGACCTAGGACTTATATCTGAGTGTACAACTTGGATTTAGGTCCGGGCTCCCTATGGGCTTAGAGAAATGGGGCCGCCAATTGACCACACGGAAGGGGGAAATTGGGGTCCCAAAATTGGGTCATTTTGGCTGCCTGAAATGAGCCAAAATTCGGTGTGCTCCCAATAGTATATCTCCACGCCGGCTTGGAGATCGGATCCGCCATTCCATACGTGATCCACCGGGAGTCCAACGAAGACTCCCATGACCTTGGCTCACAAAGATCTCCATGCCACTCGGCGTGGTGACGATCCCAATTGGGTCCACAAATGCAAAAATGGCAAAACTGCCCATACTCAATTTGGCCTAGCGCCTTGACGTGGTTTGTGGACCATGGGGACCATTACCCATAGCACCCATGTCATATATGGTCCATTGGTCCATGCGTCCGGCGTGCACGAAGGTTAGAACATGGGGCACGGCGGGCAGCAAAAGTGGAAAAATGCTCAAAATGGCCAAAAATGCGCACACTCATGGTTGAGGCAAATGAGGCACATGCCCGACTCGGACCGGAGTGTGCCATAGGATTGGTATCAAGTCATGTTGGTCCAACATATCTTTTGGGCGTCGCCCAACTCCTCCGGTATTGGGAATGGCAGGGTCGCCAAGTGAGCCCATGATTTGGGATAGTCCCAAATCGCCAACATGGCGGCCACGGTATGCCAGGCCTAAGAGGAGTTATTCGCCGGGTCCAAGATATGTTGGCTACCGAAGTATGTACCCTCATAACATACTTGGGTCATGATGTCAATTGAGCGCAACGTTGAGATACACGGTCGCCACTTGACATCATGACGAGCCAAAAATGGCAAAATTGGCACAATGACACACAAAAGTGCCTTGAAAGGTCTACAATTATATTATAATATCTCCGGCTTGGATCGTGCAATCACTTAATCCTTCTAAACACAATGACTTGACACCATTGACCTTCGATCCCACATATGTGCTCCACTTGGGGCGCCTTGAAAGGTTACGAGCGCTACTTCCCAAGTGGGCACATGAAAATATGGAAAATTGTGAAACACACACCTTGCTCCCAACGCATCGCTTCGGGATCACCACACAAGCTTCCCTTCACGAGGGTTAAGCTTGCAATTGACCGTAGGGAGTATGGAGAAGGGGCTTGCACAATATGAGGTCCATTGGCGGGCTTGGCTTGGAGTAATGGACCCGCCAAATGGGCACACAACACAACACATGGCACATACCACATATTGCCCAAAAATGTAGCTCCCACCACGATATGTCATGCCCCTCCAAGGGCATATCTTTGTGTCAATCGCTCATAGGAACTCAAGGAGAGTTCCTATGCAACACCAACACTTGCGCGCTACACTCGAAAGTTATCTTAACGCACGCAATATCGTGGCCAATGAGTTGTAACGCAAACTCTACCCTCTTGACCATGATCCATTACACTAGCGCGCACGTGTGGAGACGCAAGGCATATAATGCTTCCTAAATTACGTCGGGAGTATTGTGAATACATCCCACGTTTCCTTATCGTCAATACTCGCAAGCAACACGAGATATGACCTTCACAAGTGGCCTCACGAATCAACTTTGTTTTGCCCATATCTTTAAGACAAATGGAGGGCAGGATAAAAGGGAAGTTGATTCGTGCATACGGAAGCACGTAGGTCCACTCGAAAGAGGTCAAATCAAGTGCGGGGATGTCGAAGTCGAAAATCCGATTTCGACATCCTGAAAAATTCGGATTAAGGTTGCGAGTGTTAATTATGAAAATTGCGGAAGCATCCATGCAGTTCCTGGCGACTTTGGAGCCTTCGTGACGGATAGCGTTAAAATTTCCATTATAAACAGTTAAACTGGCGGTTACGGTAAAGTCGCGAACCAACCGCCAGCAGTCAAAACAGTGAGTTTCGGAACGGAAGCATAAAAATTGACGGAAACAATATGAAAATAAACCCTGTTGATTCCTGATATTCTGATACACAAATCTCCGCTGGCGGTGCATCGGTTGCCGATGCGGGGCTTCACGGCACGGAACACGCCGTGCATGGGGTTAGTGGACCGGAGACCGGTTGTATGCCGTAACCTGGCCATGGGGTTCTGGGTACCGCTTCACCCCCCTCCTTAGAGCAAACCCTGGGGGGGCTCGATAACACCCACGCATGGCAGCGGGTACCCAGGACCACTCCCTGAAAGGGGGGGGGGTGTCACATCCTCACTTCAGTAAGTCACAGTAAGATAGGTATCCCACAGCGGGATAGGTATGCTGCTGTAACAGCTCGTAGCACATGTATAGTATCAAGTATCAAGTCCCGGGTCCTGGCGGCGATTGTTCGGCATCCAAAGGACCCGTTAACCCATACCAGGCGCACCGGGTGCCGGCTGCTACGGTCACCACCACAGTGGCAGTGGCATACACGGCCAACATAGGCGTCACACGACGGCCGAGGTGGCCCCACAAGTCGAGAGCGACCACAAAGATCCATCAGGCTACCCCAAGCTTCCCAAGGCCCGCCGACTGGGGAGAGTCCCCACGGGTCCTTCCTCGGGCGCACCATGTCCATATCCATACGACGCGAGTCCAGAGTGCCATAGTCGAACTCCTTACGAACCCCAAATCGTAAGGGAACTCCTCCTGAAGGGATCGGGCATCAAGGCCGTCTTTTCCCTCGCCCTACTGCCACGAAGGCCATACATGAGGGAGTCCTCATGCAGTGTGGGCGGAGGCGTCGACTCCTCAAACCACCAGTTTCCCAGGCAGACTGACCGAGGTCAGGAGCACCGGAGGCCGCCATCCGAATGCAAGTGCGTCTGCAAATCGGTAGGCTCACACTGGGACTGACAGTGGCGGACCGCTGGGAGTGTAGTCAGGCAACTGGGCTTCCCGCCTGGCGCCATCAGGATCTCCACACATCACAGCGAATAGGGCAACACGGTATCACGGGCCCTCAAACAGTAGAATCTGTAATCAAGTACTGGTCCAGACTGGACCAGGCTGTAAGGATATGTACACGGCGACTCAAGGCGCCTCTGTATCCCGATTCGTGGTGAAAAACAGTCCATCCCTCAGCGATGGGCTGATGACACTTAACATACAGATGCACATATCCTGGAGGGCAGAAAAACAAGTAACAATCTAGGTAAATAGGCGTGTAAACACACTCAGAACAGAGTGCCAAACCACGCCACGGTCAGGATAAGGCAAATGCAGGAGGATGGACAGGATAACGCCTGAGTTCAGGCATATATAGTCTCGAGACACACGTCGACTGGTCTGGATTCCGCAAATGCCATGGAACCAGACCACACACCAAAAAATCGCAATGCCGATGACAGCGGCATCCGTTGCGCAACGTCGTATGGGCTTCAAGGCCCCAAGAGCTCAGAAAAATGAAGGTCAGTCGCCCTACCTGGTTTTTCAAGGATTCAGCAGGGGGGATGAGTGACGAATAGAAGAAGAGAGGGGCCATCCTCCTCTGGATACAGCAGGGGGGGGTATATGGCCACTCTGTCACCGAAAGATGGAAGAGAGCAAGCAAGCAAGGGACGATTCGTCGGCCTCACAAGCGCTCATAACACATCAGGGGAGAGCTCAGGGCGCTGATCAGGCACCCCTGGCTGCAATCGCCCGGGTGAGTGCTGCCAAGTCCGAAACGTGGATCTTGGTCTTGTGCTTGCGGATGTACTCCATGAAGGGAGTATTGACCCGCGGCACAAACGAGGAGACTGGTTCCCAGGTGTCGTGGGACGGCCCATAGCCTCGCCAACGAACCTTGAACTCCAGACCTCCAGGTGCCGAGGCCTTCGGACGCTGAGCCAGGATCTTCTCGACAGTATAGTCGTCCTGCTCAGCATAGTCGTCGTCCGAATCGGCCTCATGTTTGGCGTAGTCCAGGAACACATGTCGGCCACGGAGGTCGGGTTCCCGCACACGGAGTTGACTCTCGTGGCGCTCCCGGAACTGTCCGTGACCCACCTTGATGCGGTAGGTGTCCTGACCAATCCTGCGGACCACCTCGCCGGGTGTGAACCAGGTCTTGGTGCGGTGGGTGCCCATGGGGCGGGGTCTGATCACCCACACCGGGTCTCCCACCCTGAACTTCTGCGCTGTCGAGCTCGGGGCGGACTTCTGACGCTCAGCATGCTCCTTCTCCAGCTGCTGGCGGATGTCCTGCGCCGTTTGCTCTTGCCGCGCGAAGAACTCCTTGGCATCCATAGCCATGCCATCACCAGACAAGGGAAGTCCCCTACCCAGGGGGTCCCTGCCAAACAGAATCTGGTGAGGGGACAAACCGCCCGGAGTGGGGGTGTCATGATGGGCCTTCAGAGCAGGCCACATCTCCTCGAACCAGTTCCGACGTGGATTGGTGATGTGGATCTTGCGCAGCTTCTCGAACAGCTGCCGTCCAGCCACCTCAGCACGGCCGTTAGACCGGCTGAGATAGGCCACGCTCTTGGCATGACGTATCCCCATGAGGGAACACATAGCCTTGAACCAGCCACCAGTAAACTGGGGCCCTCGGTCACTGCAAATGGTGCGGGGGATGTCAAAGACGGTCAGCCAATGACGAATCATCATGACTGCCACCTCCTTGGCAAGCAACCCCTTTTTGCGTGCCGGAACGGCTACAACGTAGCCGCTGTGGCGGTCCACACAGAGAACCACACAGTCAAAGGTCTCCTTGCCTATGTGCACTTCGGGCATGGAGAAGACGTCCATGGCCACGCTCTCCATGGGCTGATCAGGAACCGGGGTCCATTGGGGTTCCCCCTTGACGTTCCGGTTGTCGGGATTGCAGGCCTGACAGACCGAACAACCCTTCCTGACCTTCTTGATGGCGGTGTAGAGAACGATATGGTCGATCTCGAACCGACGCTGCATGTCAAGAGCTTGCTTCTTGACCCCTGGGTGCAGCATGTGGTGGTGCCAAGCTTCACACAGCTCGAGCACCCGGGACTCCGGGACCAGCAGCTTACCATTCCGGTAGAGCTTGCCATCTTCCTCGGTCAGCCCCTTTGGCCACTTCTGCCCGTCGTCAGGGTCGGTCACAGCCCTATACTCGGCCGCAAAGGCCTCAGACTTGGCGTAATCGTCGGTCCAGTCGTCCTGGAGGCAAGACTCTGGGAAGAGGTGCTTGTCGGACTCAGTTCCCACAGGGGGTGCCGGACCGGGCCTTCCGCCCGCGGCACCCACAGGGGCGAGTACACTGACCGTTCTGCTCACCCTCGAAGCGAGGGAGCATCTGCGGCCATGACGACGAAGCATTTGGCACCCTCCTCCTCCATCAGGCGCTCCATTTCAATGATCCTCTTGGCTTCAGCGGTCTCAGCCTCATCGCCATGGGCAGAGATATCCTGCATGCCCTTGCTGGCGGGATAGGCTCACCTACTGAGACAGTCCGCCACGGTGTTATCCTTTCCAGGAATATAAACAACCGTAAGGTCGAACTTGGCCAAGGTCTCGTGCCATCTTGCCCGTCGGGAGGCGGGACCCGAGGGGGTGTCCACGTGCTCCTTGTGCCACGACTGCAGACTCTGATGGTCGGTGCAGACGGTGACGGGATGGAGGGCTATGTACCCAGCCCATTTCCTGAGAGCCATGACAATGGCATACGCCTCCTTTTCACGGGGCGTCCACGTCCGTCTCTGGCCTTCCGCCAGGACTCGGCTCCAGAAGGCCACGGGCACGTGCCTCCCGTCGTCAAGCACTTGCTCCAACACAGCGCCAATGGCGTAGTCGGAAGCGTCGGTGCGCAGGACGAACCCTCGGTCGGGATCCACGAGGTGCAGACCCACTGCGGATAGCAGCGCCTGCTTCATCCCCTCAAAGGCACGGTCGGACTCTTCAGTCCAGACCAGAGCCTTCTTGGACCCCTTCTTGGTCTCCTCTCGGTTGCCCTTGAGCATGGTCGTCATGGGGGCTGCATACTCGGCATACATCTTGATATATCCCGAGTAGTAGTTGCAGAACCCCAGATACGCCCGTAGCTCAGAGACCGTCTTGGGCTTTTCCCAGTGCTCAATCGCAGCCACCTTGCCAGGTATGGGCTTTCGCTGCCCGTTCCCGACTACGTGGCCAGCGAAGACCACCTCGCTTACCGCAATGGTGGCCTTGTCACTGCTGCCCGTGAGTTTGTGCCGAACCAGAAGGTCCAGCACTCGAGTGACGTCCCTCTCGTGTGCCTCCAGGAGCTCCTCGTAGCTCATGCTGGGGTCCCCGGACGCGATGATCACGTCGTCCACGAAGAGGTCCGCACAGTCGCGCACCGGCTCAAGCAGGTTCTCCAGCATCCGCTGAAAAGCCGCATTGCCGTTGGTAACGCCCATAGGCATCACCTTCCACTGGAGAGGTCCAAGTGGGGTGCTCATGGCTGTGCAGGCACGGGACTCCTCGGCGAGAGGCATCTGATGATAACCATGTTTCAGGTCAATCACCGTGAAGATCCTCCGCCGGTGTTGTTTTTGCAGCATATCCTCAATGAGGGGCAGCGTATAGCTGTCGTGCTGCGTTTGGGCGTTCAGGCCGCGGTAGTCGACCACGAGCCGCCACTCACCGGCAACCTTCTTGGGGACGACGAAGCAGGGAGAGGCCCACTCGGAGTGGCACGGCTCAAGCCAGCCTCTCTGGATGAAGTCACGGAGGATCTCCTCCATGGCCTCTTTCCTCTCGCCCCTCAGGGCAAACTCCCGGTGCCGATACACACGGGGGTCCTGCTTCAGTCGTATCTTGGCCTCGCCATACGGTCCACGCACCGGTGGGGGGAACACAGGTTTTCCGCTGAAGAAGGTCTCGCCATACTTCTGCTTTAGCCTGGCCCTCAACGCCTGGATCTTGGGGCAGTCATCGGACTCCGCCTTGGCTTTTCCGGGCACTTGAACCACGGAGCTTACTTGAGGGGTAGCTACTCCGCTCGCTTTCGGCTCAGGTGGTCTTCCCAGGTGGCCCAAAGGGCCATCTCTGGTCTTGCCCTGGAACAGATCGCCGTAGGTGGGTGGGTTACCGCCAGGCGGCTCGTCTTGGCTGGACATGTGATCCAGCACCCTCTGTACGAAGGTATTCCCGTCATAGGAACCAGAGACGATTGAGTCCACTTCCCACCAGGCTTTGTCCTGGCCTTTGCCCTCACGCTGGTTTCCCCAGTCGTGAAAGGGCTGATCCATATACCCCTGAACCAGATCCCACTCCTCTTCAGTGAGGGGGTCTTCGGAGTCCGATTCTTCGATGTCAACAGGGGGAACCGCAAAGCATTGCCGCCAGGGCTCTGCTATGATGCGGTTGACACACACGAAGTCCGTGGTGTCGGCCTGATCAAGGCCCCCATCCACATAGTGGAATTCCGTTGGCCATCTCTGGGGTGGCATGGGCTGTCCCTTAGCGTCTTGATAGACACTCTCTCCAGCCGGTAGGACGACCTTGTTTAAGGTCATGTTGGTCAATGAGGCTACCCAATGTCGGGTACTTTCCTCCTTGGTGCATCCCATAGGAACAACCAGCACTGCCTTGGAGCGGTCCTTGCGAATCTTCGCTATCGCTCTTGGAATGTCCCAACGGGGGCAATGGATCCACATCAATCCCTGATGCGGACCCCAGTGCTTCTTCCACGCGGAGTCCTGGGCGCTCCAGTACTTCTCACATACCCGCAGATGGGCGGAGGTTCCTGAAGAGAACGCATCCAGGGCCAGATCCGACGCTCCCAGGTCCGCGACCACTCGGTACGCCACTTCCGGCCTTACGCCGTACTCCTGGTTCGCTGGCCCAGTAGGCTCAGTGTCCAGCGCGGCCACTTTGAGCTGATTGCGTTCGGGGTGGATCCATTGGCATTCCACATGGTGCCCAGGTGACGAAAGCCACGAGAGCTGGTCGTCCTGGTACAGGGTCATGGAGGCCTGGGCCGGGAGGACGCCGGAGTCCGTCTCCATCATGAAGTCGTACCCGACGATCATGTCCCAGTCCATCTCGGCCTCGTAGAAGCTACCGTGCAGGAGGATTTCCTTGCCGAGGTCTGGGCGGCTCAGCTCACGATGGTTCACGAACTGCAGCCCAATGGCCGCTTCCTTCGTGCCTCCCACCATGTACTGGCCGTTCGCCACCTTCAGCCTGACAGGTTTCCGACTGTCGGTAAGACACTCTGGCGGAAGCAGGCCAGCCTTGACCAAGCTGACTTGAGCTCCCGTGTCGACCAACACGTCGAAAACCTTTTCCACTTCCCCGCATAACGCACGGACCTTAAGATGCAACTGCCGCTCGCGACCGACACGGCGCACGGCGTGCAAACTCAGGATCTCCGGCCGTTCCAGAAGCTCCACAAGCGACTGGTGCAGGTCGTGGACAATGGGCTCAGGCTGCCCATCTGCAGCATCCAGCTGCGGTCCGGGTGATCCTCCGATACTCTCGGATAGATCCTGTAGTACATCAAACACGTTCTTGGTCGCGAAGGACGGACGGGTGCAAGGGTTCGTGCCTTCACTTGCCCTCACCCCGCCTCCGCGACTGGGCGCCGGACCGGGCCTTCCGCCCGCGGCAGTCCCCTTGTGCTTATTGACTCCCGACTGGGATGGTTCGGCGCTTCCCACGTCACCATCCTGCGACCGCCCTAGCTGGGGCCCTTGGCTGCAGGGGCTCCGCTAGGGGGCGTCGGTCGTGGAAGAGGGGGTGTTCTCCTCGGCCTCAACGTCGTTGACGCCCTTCTTTCTTCCCCCTTTACCTCCTCCTTTACCCTTCTTGTCCTTGTCCTTGTTCTGGTCATTCTGGTTGTTCTCCTTGTTCTTGTTGTCCGACCTGGGGACCCAGTTCCGCTTGATCTCCTGGATCTCCTTGGCCAACTCGGTCCCCACCGACGACATCAGCTTGGCCAGCTCGTCCTTGTCGACCTCCATTTTGGCTTCCCGGATACCCGCGGGCGCACGCTTCTTCGACCTGTGCGCCTTCTTGTAAGCCTCCGTGTCGGCCTTGTGGACGGGGCATGTTCGGTGGTCATGGTTGAAGCCTTTCTTCCTCCCATAACACACGAAACAGCCCTGAGGGTGAGCTCGTATGAACTCCCCAAAGGACAGCGGAGGGTCGCCAATGCGGCGAGGGTCCCTCTTCTCCTGCTTCCTCCAACCCTGCTGCAGGGGCTTCCAGTTTCCCGGCTTGCTCCCCGTGTTCAGGTTCTTGGCCACGAAGGCACAAACGGCCACCTCAGCAGGCTCATCGTCGTCGTCATCGTCGACGAGAGTCTCATCGCCGCCGGCTCCCGCTGGGTCCATGGCAGATTCCCCGCCAGGTCCTTCGCCAACGTAGTTGACGTCGCGGTCGCCGGGCCTCAACCCGCGGGTGTGGTGGAGGTTTCGGTACTCCTTGAGTACTTCCTCGCCAACCCACTCCAGGATCTCGTCGCAGCTCATCCGCGCCGGGATGGGCTGCAGACGGATGGTCTGGCCGCTCAACTCACAATCGTCAAGGCGCCACATCGCGGTCTTCTCGCGATCGCCCGAGACGGTGATGAGAAGAGCGTTCCGCAGGGAGTGCCGTTTGACATCCCGGGCCACGTTCTTCTTCGCCCAACTCACCACGTTCGTATGATACTCCTTGGGGAGCATCATCTTGACCGTGTGGTTGGACTTGGCCCTCTTGGATTCCTCCTTGGTGACCCTCTTGATCCATGCTTCCGGCAGCATGGAGAGCAGGCGAGCCTGCTCGTCACCCTCGTTCCAATCCTCCACATTGCGGCGGAAGAGGGTGTATTTCCCTCGGAAGTCACGCCAGTCCCGTAGGCGGATCTCCCGTCCATCATGCTCAAGCTTGATGGACTTCCAGCGCTTGGCCGCCACCTGCGGAGCGTCCACCCGCTCCTGCTCGTTGAGCCACTTCTTGCCGTCCTTGAGGGTCTTGATTTTCCCCTCCTTGGTCGCCACGAAGTATAGCTCGCCGAGCACTTCCGTCAGGCGGTACCTGAACCGTTTGAAGACATACTTCTCCGCATCAGCGGGAGGCAGGTCTTCAGTGACGGTCAGCCCCCAATCGTCCAGCTTCTCCAAGAAGCGGTCGAGGTTGAGGGGGTTGCCATCGTACATGGGGGGCTTGATGTCCTTCAAGTCTTTCCACACGGCGGCGTCCGCGGCCTTAGAGACCATGAACGCCGGCCGCGAGGTCGACCGAGGTTCCCATCGGCCTCGCCCACGGACTCCCACGGCCGCCACGTCCATCTCCTCCATGGAGTCCCTGTGGCTACGCCGCGGTTCCTCCACGTACGCTGAACCAAAATGTTCACGCCGTACTGCATCCATGTACGCATCCTCATCACGGCGCCGGCGGCTGCGTTCAGCGGCCCCCCGTCGTACACCACGCGGCGGGCTGATGTCGAACTCCTCCAGGTCCAGGTCCAGGTCCAGGTCCTCACCTTCGCCGACATCCCACTCCACGTCTCCTCTGGGGACCTCATCCCTGAGTCCACCATAACGTCCTCCAGCCCTGGGGATTGGTGCCAGGGCTGGTGCCGGGCGTCGGGGGCGTACCGGCGTCCGCGGTGGGGCACGGCGGTTGTGGTAGTCCGCTCTGAGCCACTCATCGCGCCATTCCTCACTGCCACTGCCGGGCGGCACGCGCTCGTTGCGGCGGCCCGCGCTGTGGTGAGAGGGGGCGGTGAGAGAGGGGGCACTGGCGCTGGGGCGACTCCTGGGGGCTCCGCCGGGGGCGTGGGGTCTGCCTGGACCTGGTCCGGGTCCCCAGCCGTCGTCCGACGAGCCTGACACCAGGGGTGGGTGGTCGCTGCCGACTCTCCCACGGGCTTCCAGCGCATCCAGCCTCTCCTGCAGGCCGCTGACGACGTTGGTCAGCGACTTGGTCTCGGCCCTGGCGATGTCCAGGTCCTTCCGCGCGCGCGCGCCGACCCCGGAGATGCGAGCCATCTCGACCTTGCCCGTGTCTACCTCGCACTCGAGGGCAAAGACCCTCCTGCGGAGGTAGACAATCCACCGCCAGGTGGTGTCCGGGTCGCCGTTCCCTGGTGGGTCGTCGGGGTCCCCAGGGGGTCCTCCAGGAGGGCCTCTGCCGGGTCCGCCCGGTCCAGGGGGTCCTCCCCCGCCCGGTGGTCCGCCTCCAGGGGGTCCACTCGGTGGGCGTCCTCCAGGGGGTCCTGATGGTCCTCCGCCAGGGGGTCCCGGTGGGTCTCCGCCGGGTCGCCTCGGTGGGTCCGAGGATGGGCGCTTTCTCGTGATGCTGAACTCCATGTCGTCATCCTCGTCCATGTCGCCCCACCTGGGCGTCTCGGTCACGGAGGACTCGGAGCTCCGGTAGGGAGGAGGGGGATCCTCATCCTCACCTTCCCTGGGGACGTCTCCGCCACCTCCGCCCGTCCAAGCCACCACTTGGCGATGTCGACGGCCTCGTTCATCCCCGTCACTGGCGGTGAAGAAGGGGTCACTGTCGTGGGGGTGCCCACCCGCTGGCCTCCGCGGCCTCTCGGGGGTCTTCCCCTTGCCCTTCCTCCGTCGACGGGCGGTGGTGCTACCGCTCCCACTGCTGCCCGTGTCCGCCTCATCCAGCTTCATCCTGGAGGAGGCGTCCCCTTCGAAAAGCCTTCGAAGGGTCTCCACTCGCGATCCTCCCGGGGGAGTCTCGTGGCGGAGTTTGGCCTCTGCCTCCTCCATTGCGGCGGTGGTGGCTGCGGCAGCTCGCGCTTCGGCTTCTTCCCGAGCACGAGCCGCCTCGGCTTCCCGGGCCTGCAGCAGCTGCGCCTTCTGCGCCTCCAACGCCGCCAGCTCCGCCTCCGTCTTGGCCTTCTCCTCAGCGACCTTCCGTCGCGCGGCCTCGATGGCTTCCTTCTTGGCGGCGTCCTCCTGGGCCTTAGCCGTCGCTTCGGCGTGGGCCCTTTCCTCCGCCTCCTTCTTTGCCCTCCCTTGGGCAAGCGCCTCTTCCAGCGCCTTCACCTCGGCCTCCTTGCAGGCAATGGCCTCCTGCGTCAGGCGGGCTTCCTCGTCGGCTGCCGCCAACTCACCGTTGACCCAGGCGGTCGCTGCCCCATGGGCGGCTACGGCCGTGAGTCCGGCCGCAATGGCCGCCACGGTCTGGGCGTGGATGGCCATGCCATGCGCCCACTGCGCAGCCTCCTCCTGGGCGATGCCGTTGGCGCCCTCCACGGCAGCGCTGTACTGTCGGGCCCGTTGCCGGGCAACCCGACGGTTGCAGGGCACCCCACAGGCGCGCTCACAGGCGCGCGCCACGTCCCTTTCGGGAGCGACGCTGCTGCTGGAGCTGGCCTGGTCGGCCGGCGTCCTCCCGCGGTGGGCCGACTCGATGTCGCTGCTGGGGCCTGCTGAGGCCTGCCGGGCCTTCAGGAGCAGCGAACGGGGCTTGGCCTGGGTCTGCTTGGCGACTTGGATGTAGTCGCCAAGGGTGGTGGAGCCAGGATGGTGTCCACCATTCGGCCGTTGGGGACTGGGGGCTGGGGTTCCGCCCTTGGCGCCTTGGGCGGCTTCGGCGGCCAGGGACTCCTGGTACTCCCGCCACTTCCGGTCCCTCTTCCTGTCCCCGGCGGACCGCTTCTCCGTCCCCGGAGACGCGCTGCTGCTGCCCTGCAGCCTGCCCTCGCTCCCCGGTTCCGGGAACTTCCTCTCGATCACGTCCCACAGGGAGACGTTGATCGAGGCGCCCGACGGGTAGGCGTTGGGGTCCTCGTCCTCCTCAATCCCGTCGGGGCGCAGCCCTTCCCCGGGCCTGTCCGGCCGGGTCCACGCCCTCCAGCGCCTCTGCTGGTGGCGGTACTCGTACCCTTCCGCCCGCAGCCAGTCCTCCACGGCCTGCAGGCGGTCGGGGGCGATGTCCGTGCGGAGCTCGAAGCTCCTGGGCATGCCGCCTTCGCACTGGGGGTTGCTGTGGCGGTAGTGCTGGTCCCAAACCAACCCACGCAGCAGGCGTGCTGCATGGGGGTGGGGCCGCGGCCACGTCCTGCCCGCTTCCTGCCAATTCACCATGGCAGCGGGGGCGTAGATGATCTTGAAGTCCTTGATGTGCACTCGTTCAACTCAACGAACTGGTTGTGGTTGTTGAGGAGGGTGCTGCAGCACTGGATTGGAAGTGCGGCTGGTGCTGGTCAGCCGGTGGTTGTGGAGGTGGTTGACGCGGCCTTGCTGGTCGGCCGTTGGGACTCCGGGTCGGCCGATGGGGCTGATGCAGGAGTCCTGGTCTGTGCACCTCTTCTACGGGCGCTGCGCGATCAGGGCGATGCTCTGGACGGCGCTGCGGGCTCCGTGACGAACTCGGCGCTGTCGCTGAGTGGCGCTGCGAGCTGCTGCGCTGCGCTGCGAGACGCTGCGCTGCGCTGCGAGCTGCGAGCTGCGCCGCGCTGCTGCGACGCGCTGCTCGGGGTTGGTGGCCCCGAGTGGCACGCGAGGGCTGGGTAACCCCGCGGCGGTGAAACGCTTTTGACGCGTTCCCGTGGGGGGCCGGCCACGGGACGCTGCGGTGACACGCACAAGTGAGCAGGCAGGCAAGGCACTACGCTCACAAGGGCATCAATACGCCTGTGTCATGTGACAAAGCGTTTCAGAATCCTTGCCACTCTGCAAAGAGGGAACGAAAGTATGTACAGCAACACATCAGGATATGTACACATGGGGTTAAGACTGGACTGGGGTAAGGGGATCACAGGACCATAGACACTCAGTCCCAACTCATATCCCAATCCCAGGTCCGACCCTCTCAGTGGCTGACGGGGGCGGGGGCTCAAACACAACCCATGCCCTGCTCAGTCCGGACCCTGAAATCCTGCCAATGGGAGAAGTGTCCCGCCCAGCCACAGGCGAGTTCCTGGGAACCAAGAGGCTCCAAGGCCAACCGACAGTGACTCCCTATGCTCCCTTAACCGCAGGTCCCAACTCCTCTCTGAGCCAGAGATATGGCCCCGCCATTATCACCCAGGAGTTGGTAGCTGAAAATGGGCTGTTTCAGCCCAAACTGAAACTAACTCAAAAATTCCCAAAATTGACCCCTCGTCCGGACCCGCCAGAGGTAGGGACGAGGCAACTGACCCTATGCCCTTCGAGTACGAACTCCTTGGAGCCCTCACCCAACCTGGTTCCCTCTGAGGTCCCGGCATCAGGGCAACACGGATGAGTCAAGTGGGGTCATGATGCCAAAATCACCGAAATTGGCATCATTCCCACGCGTGGCTCGCCCGGCCAAGGTAAGGCCAATGGCTCGCAGGGTAGGAGGCAGGACCTAGGACTTCTATCTGAGTGTACAACTTGAATTTAGGTCCGGGCTCCCTATGGGCTTAGAGAAATGGGGCCGCCAATTGACCACACGGAAGGGGGAAATTGGGGTCCCAAAATTGGGTCATTTTGGCTGCCTGAAATGAGCCAAAATTCGGTGTGCTCCCAATAGTATATCTCCACGCCGGCTTGGAGATCGGATCCGCCATTCCATACGTGATCCACCGGGAGTCCAACAGAGACTCCCATGCCCTTGGCTCACAAAGATCTCCATGCCACTCGGCGTGGTGACGATCCCAATTGGGTCCACAAATGCAAAAATGGCAAAACTGCCCATACTCAATTTGGCCTAGCGCCTTGACGAAGGCGGCTCCGCTTCGCCCACGTGGTTTGTGGACCATGGGGACCATTACCCATAACACCCATGTCATATATGGTCCATTGGTCCATGCGTCCGGCGTGCACGAAGGTTAGAACATGGGGCACGGCGGGCAGCAAAAGTGGAAAAATGCTCAAAATGGCCAAAAATGCGCACACTCATGGTTGAGGCAAATGAGGCACATGCCCGACTCGGACAGGAGTGTGCCATAGGATTGGTATCAAGTCATGTTGGTCCAACATATCTTTTGGGCGTCGCCCAACTCCTCCGGTATTGGGAATGGCAGGGTCGCCAAGTGAGCCCATGATTTGGGATAGTCCCAAATCGCCAACATGGCGGCCACGGTATGCCAAGCCTAAGAGGAGTTATTCGCTGGGTCCAAGATATGTTGGCTACCGAAGTATGTACCCTCATAACATACTTGGGTCATGATGTCAATTGAGCGCAACGTTGAGATACACGGTCGCCACTTGACATCATGACGAGCCAAAAATGGCAAAATTGGCACAATGACACACAAAAGTGCCTTGAAAGGTCTACAATTATATTATAATATCTCCGGCTTGGATCGTGCAATCACTTAATCCTTCTAAACACAATGACTTGACACCATTGACCTTCGATCCCACATATGTGCTCCACTTGGGGCGCCTTGAAAGGTTACGAGCGCTACTTCCCAAGTGGGCACATGAAAATATGGAAAATTGTGAAACACACACCTTGCTCCCAACGCATCGCTTCGGGATCACCACACAAGCTTCCCTTCACGAGGGTTAAGCTTGCAATTGACTGTAGGGAGTATGGAGAAGGGGCTTGCACAATATGAGGTCCATTGGCGGGCTTGGCTTGGAGTAATGGACCCGCCAAATGGGCACACAACACAACACATGGCACATACCACATATTGCCCAAAAATGTAGCTCCCACCACGATATGTCATGCCCCTCCAAGGGCATATCTTTGTGTCAATCGCTCATAGGAACTCAAGGAGAGTTCCTATGCAACACCAACACTTGCGCGCTACACTCGAAAGTTATCTTAACGCACGCAATATCGTGGCCAATGAGTTGTAACGCAAACTCTACCCTCTTGACCATGATCCATTACACTAGCGCGCACGTGTGGAGACGCAAGGCATATAATGCTTCCTAAATTACGTCGGGAGTATTGTGAATACATCCCACGTTTCCTTATCGTCAATACTCGCAAGCAACACGAGATATGACCTTCACAAGTGGCCTCACGAATCAACTTTGTTTTGCCCATATCTTTAAGACAAATGGAGGGCAGGATAAAAGGGAAGTTGATTCGTGCATACGGAAGCACGTAGGTCCACTCGAAAGAGGTCAAATCAAGTGCGGGGATGTCGAAGTCGAAAATCCGATTTCGACATCCTGAAAAATTCGGATTAAGGTTGCGAGTATTAATTATGAAAATTGCGGAAGCATCCATGCAGTTCCTGGCGACTTTGGAGCCTTCGTGACGGATAGCGTTAAAATTTCCATTATAAACAGTTAAACTGGCGGTTACGGTAAAGTCGCGAACCAACCGCCAGCAGTCAAAACAGTGAGTATCGGAACGGAAGCATAAAAATTGACGGAAACAATATGAAAATAAAACCCTGTTGATTCCTGATATTCTGATACACAAATCTCCGCTGGCGGTGCATCGGTTGCCGATGCGGGGCTTCACGGCACGGAACACGCCGTGCATGGGGTTAGTGGACCGGAGACCGGTTGTATGCCGTAACCTGGCCATGGGGTTCTGGGTACCGCTTCAATGCGAGGGGGCAAGTAGACACTTTTCAATTGGCTTTGGGTGGCAACCCTTTGCCTGGTTTCTTGCACCTACGAATAGGGGGGCAGCGGTGCTCCGCCACCTTGACTTGTCACATTGCCTTCCGTGGCACCATCCAAAACACAGGCCAAATCATGGGGTTTCACCGGTACAATGTATTCCATGTACATTACCCAACGGCTGAATATCCACGGCCTGGTTGTTCCTTTGCGCTCATGTTTACCCCAACATGGTGCGAAGTTCATATTGCACATTGTACCATCGCGTCCCCGCCAATGCTATAGACTCATTGCAACCCGGGCCTCTCCCGTGCCTCCGAACCTCCTATTGGCATACCAAGGCATCTTGATTCGCCCCCATGATTCACCGTTGCCAACTTTTGCTGGTTTTGCCTTTTGTGGCCCCATGCAAAACACAAGCCAAATCATCGAGGTTCACCGGCACAATATCGAACATTGTACCATCACGTCCCCGCCGATGCTATATACTCATCTCCCGTGCCCCCGGACCTCCTATTGGTGTACCAGGTCAGGGCATCTTGATTCGCCCCATGATTCACCGTTGCCACCTTCTGCTGGTTGTCCGACCTTCTATTCGCCCCGTGATTCACCATTGTATGCTTTTCGGTTTGCCGTACTTTGCTTTGTGCGACAGCAAAATTGCTCTGAGTGTGCCTCCGCTCGGGTGGGATGGTGCGAAGCACCATCCCACCCGAGCCCAACAAAGTTCATGTTTCATGGAATCCTTGGTTTTCCCGTCTATGGTTTCTTCTTCCCGTATGCGTGGTAATGTTTTGGTTAGAATTTCATCTTGTAGGATCCATGTGTCACTCGGACAATATCTCAAACAATTACTATTGATTCAGTGACATGGGCAATACTTCTGATGCCTATTTTTGGAAAACTGCTTGTTCTTTTGGGACAACTCTTTTGCTCTTAGAACTCCGCTTCCATTTTTAGAAGTAAAAAATTCTTTTTTTAAAAATCTTTTTTTGGGGATCCATGTGTCACATTGGCGATATCCACAATCATATTTTGGGTACTGCGGTTTCATCGACATTATTCATTTGGTATGATGTGTGCATATGTCCAATATCTATTTGTAGACCACAACTTCCATTTTTATGAAGATATTTCTGTTTTTAGAAACAAAAATTTTTATTTTCAAACCTCAATCTTTGGGGATGCATATGTTCATTGGCGAGATCCACAACCATATTTTGGCCATTGCGTGGTACTCTACGCTATTCTGTTTGTGTGTATGTATGTCCAATATCTATTTTTAGACCACTGCTTCTAGTTTTAGAAGCAAAAAATTTTGTTTTCATAACTCTGTTTTTGTCGAAACATGTGACACATTCTGATATTCACAACCATATTTTTTGGCGTTGCGGTTTCATGTACGGTATTCGTGTTGTATGATGTGTGGATATGTCCAATATCCAATATCCACCAGTGTTTCAGGGCCACCCCACCCCCCAAAAAGCCATTTTTTTGCGTAAAAACGGCCTAAGAATGCCAATTTTGGGCCGACAGCAGTGTTTTTAGGGCTGGGGTCATCGTTCCCAGCCCCCCCAACCCTATTTAGCACATGTTTGACCCGGATGTTAACGGGTATGGACGCTCGAGGATGCGTGTTACAGGGCCGGTCCACCCAAAAAATGGCCCACAAATGGACTACAAAGGCCAATTTTCAGCGAACACCTGTGTCGTTTGCGTCTGGGTGGTCAGTTCAAGGCCCCCCAGCCCTATTTTGCAGGTGGTTAACACAAAAGGACATTTGTTGCAAGGTATGGAAGCCTAAGAATGGGTGTCTCGCGGTCCCTCTACCTAAAAAACGGCCGTTTTTTGCCCAAAACCGGCCCAAAAATTCGGATTTCGGGCCATAAACACTATTTTCTGGGGGTTGAGCGGTCAGTTCAAGGCCCCCCAACCATATTTTACAGATTATTGACACAAAAAACCATGTGTTGCACCGTATAGAGGTCGGAAAATGGTTGTTTGGGGCCTGCCTCGCCCAAAAAGTGGCTATTATTTGCCCAAAAATGGCCTAAAAATGGCAATTTTGGGTTAAAATCGTTGGTTTGTGGGCATGGTTGGTCAGATTCAGCACCCCCAATCCTAATTTGCGGGTGCTTGACTCAAAGAAACATGTGTTGTAGGGTTTGACATCCCGAACATGGGTGTTTCAAGGCCACCCCACTCAGAAAATGGGCATTTTTTGCCCAAAAATGGCCTAAAAATGCCAATTTAGGGCCAAAAACACTATTGTTTTGGGCTAGGGAGGTCAGTTCAAGGCCCGGCAACCCTATTTTGCAGATGCTTGACTGAAAAAATGTGTGTTGCAGCGTATGCAAGCCGGAAAATGGGGGTTTCAGGGCCGCCCCACACAACGAATGGCCAATTTTTGCCCCAAAAAGGCCTAGAATTGTCATTTTTGGGCCAAAAATATCGTTTGTGGGGCTTGCGTGTTTAGTTCAAGCCACGCCAACCCTAGTTTGCAGGTACCCAACTGAAAAAAAAACATGTGTTGCGTAGCATGGAAGCCGGAGGCATGGTCTTTAGGGGCACCCCACGCAAAAACCGGCCATTTTTGCCCAAAAATGGCCTATAAATTCCAATTTTTACGCCAAAAACAGTGTTTTTTGGGCGCTGGTGGTCAGTTCACGGCCGCTCAACCCTATTTTGCAGGTGCCTGACTCAATGGAACATGTGTTGCGGGGTATGGTTTCATGGGTTGCAGGTGCTTGCTTCAAACGAACTTCGATTCCATGGTATGGAAGCCGGAAATTAGGTGTTTCGGGGCCACCCCACCCAAAAAAATGGCAATTTTTGGCCAATAATGGCCTAAAATTGCCAATTTTGGGCAGATAAGCAGTGTCTTTGGACACAGGTGCTCAGTTCAAGACCCCCCTACCCTTTGTTTTGGGTGCTTTACACAACAAAACATCTGTTGCAAGATTTTGAAGCCAGAAAATGGGTGTTTCAGGGCCGCCCCACTCAAAAAATGGGCATTTTTTCCCCAAAAATGGCCTAAAAATGCCAATAATGGGCCCAAAACACCGTTTTTGGGGCTTGGGAGGTCAGTTCAAGGCCCCCCAACCCTATTTTGCAGGTGCTTGATTCAAAAAAAAATAGGTTGCATGGTATGGAAGCCGGGAAACAAGTGTTTCGGGGCCGCCCAACCCAAAAGAGAGCCATTTTTTGGCCAAAAATGACCTAAAATGTCCAATTTTGGGCAAAAAAAGCGGTGTTTTGGGGCTTCGGTGCTCAGTTCAGGGCCCCCCTACCGTATTTTTTTGGTGCTTAACACAAAAAAAGATGTGTTCCATGGTATTGAAGCCAGAAACTGTGGGTTTCGGGGCCACCCCACCCAAAAAATGGGCATTTTTTGCCCAAAAATGGCCTAAAAATGCCAATGTTGGGCCTAAAACACTGTTTTTTGGGCTTGGGAGGTCAGTTCAAGGCCCCCCAACCCTATTTCGCACGTGCTTGGCTCAAAAAAAATCAGTTGCATGGTATGGAAGTCGGAAAATACGTGTTTCAGGGCCGCCCCACCCGGAAAATGGCCATTTTCTGGCCAAAAATGGCCTAAATTTGCCAATTTTGGGCAAAAAAGCAGTGTTTTTGGGCCTGGGTGCTCAGGTCAAGGCCCCCCTACCCTATTTTTCAGGTTCTTGACACAAAAAAACATGTGTTGCATGGTATTGAAGCCATAAAATGGGTGTGCAGGGCCGCCCCACCAAAAAAATGGCATTTTCTGGCCAAAAATGGCCTAAAATTGCCAATTTTGGGCAAAAAAGCAGTGTTTTTGGGCTTAGGTGCTCAGTTTTCGACTCCCCTACCCTATTTTTTTGGTGCTTGACACAAAAAAACATCTGTTGCATGACTTTGAAGCCAGAAAATGGGTGTTTCAGGGCCGCCCCGCTCAAAAAATGGGCATTTTTTCCCCAAAAATGGCCTAAAAATGCCAATAATGGGCCCAAAACACCGTTTTTTGGGGCTTGGGAGGTCAGTTCAAGGCCCCCCAGCCCTATTTTGCAGGTGCTTGATTCAAAGAAAAATCGGTTGCATGGTATGGAAGCCGGGAAACAAGTGTTTCGGGGCCGCCCAACCCAAAAGAGAGCCATTTTTTGGCCAAAAATGACCTAAAATGTCCAATTTTGGGCAAAAAAAGCGGTGTTTTGGGGCTTCGGTGCTCAGTTCAGGGCCCCCCTACCCTATTTTTTTGGTGCTTGACACAAAAAAACATGTGTTTAATGGTATTGAAGCTGGGAACTGTGGGTTTTAGGGCCGCCCCACCCAAAAAATGGGCATTTTTTGCCCAAAAATGGCCTAAAAATGCCAATATTGGGCCTAAAACACTGTTTTTTGGGCTTGGGAGGTCAGTTCAAGGCCCCCCAATCCTATTTTGCACGTGCTTGGCTCAAAAAAACATCAGTTGCATGGTATGGAAGCCGGAAAATACGTGTTTCAGGGCCGCCCCACCCGAAAAATGGCCATTTTCTGGCCAAAAATGGCCTAAATTTGCCAATTTTGGGCAAAAAAGCAGTGTTTGTGGGCCTGGGTGCTCAGGTCAAGGCTCCCCTACCCTATTTTTTAGGTTCTTGACACGAAAAAACATGTGTTGCATGGTATTGAAGCCATAAAATGGGTGTTGCAGGGCCGCCCCACCAAAAAAATGGGCATTTTCTGGCCAAAAATGGCCTAAAATTGCCAATTTTGGGCAAAAAAGCACTGTTTTTGGGCTTGGGTGCTCAGTTTTCCGACCCCCCTACCCTATTTTTTTGGTGCTTGACACAAAAAAACATGTGTTGCATGGTATTGAAGCCAGAGAATGGGTATTTCAGGGCCACTCCACCCAAAAAATAGCCATTTTCTGGCCAAAAATGGCCTAAAATTGCCAATTTTGGGCATAAAGGAGTATTTTTGGGCTTGCGTGCTCAGATCAAGGCCCCCCTACCCTACTTTTTACGTGCTTGACACGAAAAAACATGTGGTGCATGGTATTGAAGCCAGAAAATGGGAGTTTCAGGGTCGCCACCCCCCCCCAAAAATTGGCATTTTTGCCCCCAAAAAGGCCTAAAAATGCCAAATTTGGGCCTACAACACTGTTTTTTGGGCTTGGGAGGTCCGTTCAAGGCTCCCCCGCCCTATTTTGCAGGTGCTTGACGCAAAAAAACATCATTTGCATGGTATGTAAGCCGGAAAATAGGTGTTTTAGGGCCGCCCCACCCAAAAGATGGCCATTTTTTGGCCAAAAATGGCCTAAAATTGCCAATTTGGGCAAAAAAGCAGTGTTTTTGGACACGGGTGCTCAGTTCAAGACCCCCCTACCCTATTTTTTGGGTGCTTGACACGAAAAAACATATGTTGCATAGTATTGAAGCCAGAGAATGGGTGTATCAGGGCTGCCCCACCCAAAAAATGGGCATTTTTTGCTCAAAAATGGCCTAAAAATGCCAATATTGGGCCTAATACACTGTTTTTTGGGTTTGGGAGGTCAGTTCAAGGCCCCCCAACCCTATTTTGCAGGTGCTTGACTCAAAAAAAACGTCAGTTGCATGGTATGGAGCCGGGAAACAGGTGTTTCAGGGTGGTCCCACCCAAAAGATGGCCATTTTTTGGCCAAAAATGACCTAAAATTGCCAATTTTGGGCAAAAAAGCAGTATTTTTGAGCCCGGGTGCACAGTTCAAGGCCCCCCCACCCTATTTTTTAGGTGCCTTACACAAAAAAACATGTGCTGCATGGTATTGACGCCAGAAAATCGATGTTTCAGGGTCGCCCCACCCAAAAAATGGGCATTTTTTCCCAAAAGAGGCCTAAAAATGCCAAAATTGGGCCAAAACACTGTTTTTTGGGCTTGGGAGGTCGGTTCAAGGCCTCCCAACCCTATTTTGCAGGTGCTTGACTCAGAAAAACATCTATTGCATGGTATGGAAGCTGGAAAATAGGTATTTCAGGGCCGCCCCACCGGAAAAATGGCCATTTTTTGCCCAAAAATGGCCTAAAATTGCCAATTTTGGGCCAAAAAGCAGTGTTTTGGGTCTTGGGTGCTCAGTTTTGGAACCCCCTACCCTAATTTTGAGGTGCTGGACTCCAAAAAACATGTATTGCCTGGTATTGAAGCCAGGAAATGGGTGTTTCGGGGCCGCCCCACCCAAAAAATGGGCATTTTTTGCCCAAAAATGGCCTAAAAATGCCAAAATTGGGCCAAAAATTGGTAATATTGGTCCTAAAACACTGTTTCATGGGCTTGAGAGGTCAGTTCAAGGCCCCCCAACCCTTCTTTGCAGGTGGTTGACTCAAAAAATAATCAATTGCATGGTATGGAAGCCGGAAAATAAGTTTTTCAGGGCCGCCCCACCCAAAAAATGGCCACTTTTTGGCCAAAAATGGCCTACAATTCCCAATTTTTGGCAGAAATGCAGTGTTTTTGGGCTTGGGTGCTCAGTTCAAGGCCCCCCTACCCCATTCTTGAGGTGCTGGACTCCAAAAAACATGTATTGTATGGCATTGAAGCTAGAAAATCGGTGTTTCAGGGCCGCCCCAGCCAAAAAATGGCCATTTTTTGCCCAAAAATGGCCCAAAAATGCCAAAATTGGGCCTAGAACACTGTTTTTTGGGCTTGGGAGGTCAGTTCAAGGCCCTCCAACCCTATTTTGCAGGTGCTTGATTCGAAAAAAAATTCTTTGCACGATATGGAAGCTGGAAAATAGGTGTTTCAGGGCCGCTCCACCCAAAAAATGGCCATTTTTTTTTGCCAAAAATGGCATAAAATTCCCAATTTTGGGCAAAAAAGCAGTGTTTTGGGGCTTGGGTGCTCAGTTCAAAACCCCCCTACCCTATTTTGGAGGTGCGTGACTCCAAAAAACATGTATTGCCTGGCATTGAAGCTAGAAAATGGGTGTTTCAGGGCCGCCCACCCAAAAAATGGCCATTTTTTGCCCAAAAGTGGTCTAAAAATGTCAATATTGGGCCCGAAAGACTGTTTTTTTAGGCGTGGGAGGTCAGTTCAAGGCCCCCCAACCCTATTTTGCAGGTGCTTGACTCGAAAATACATCGGTTGCATGGTATGAAGCCGGAAAATAGGTATTTCAAAGCACCCCACCCAAAAAAATTGCCATTTTTTGCCCAAAAATGGCCCAAAATTGCCAATTTTGGGCAACAAGGCAGTGTTTTTGGGCTTGGGTGCTCAGTTTTGGACCCCCCTACCCTATTTTTTTGGTGCTTGACACAAAAAAACATGTGTTGCATGGTATTGAAACCAGGAAATGGGTATTTCAAGGCCTCCCGACCCAAAAAAATGGGCATTTTTTGCCCAAAAATGGCCTGAAATGCCAATATTGGGCCTAAAAACCTGTTGTTTTGGCCTTGGGCGGTCAGTTGAAGGCACCCTAACCCTATTTTGCCGGTGCTTGATAAAAAAAAAGCAGTTGCATGGAACGGAAGCCAACAAATAGGTGTTTCAGGGCCGCCCCACCCAAAAAATGGCCATTTCTTGGCCAAAAACGGCCTAAAAGTGCCAATTTTGGGCAAAAAGGCAGTGTTTTGGGGCTTGGGTGCCCAGTTCAAATCCCCCGTAGGTGCCGTGACACAAAAATTTTGAAAGCTTGTGTGTATTTTGCACCTCGCACCGGCAAGATCCAATCATGTGTGTATTGTACGATGTTTCTACGTTGTTTGATTGTTCTATTTTTGAAGCTCTATTTTGGCAGCGATGTACGTCACACCACGTTTTTCAACACTTCAACTGTGGTATTCTTTTACCACACCCATTACCATAACATGATACGCTGATACCATGATGTGATATTTTTTGCGTCACAATTTTCACCTAACCCTAACCTTACCCCTAACCTCAACCCTAACCCTACCCACCGACGTCCCTTTTGCATGTGCACACTCATCTAATCTAGATCACCGCCTTCATCCCCTTGTTCCATCTCCCCTGCAGGGGCCGTAGTGATTCGGCTTCGGCGGGAAGGGTACCCGCCAAAGCGCAATTCACGACTGACAAGTGTGTCGATGGCAGATCGCGTACTTTTTTTTTCGCTGTTCTCAAAATGTGTGACATATGCCCCTCAAAATGATCGCAGCGAAAATACACCTACGCGACTTTTCGATTTTTGGGCCACTGGTAGTCGTTTTGGTGAAATAGCACCGTTTTAAGCAGTTTTTTAACCAGTCTCCGCCGAATAGGGGCAGAATTTTGTACTGGCTGCCATGTGCAGATTTGACTCATGTTGCTACCCCTTAAAATGATCAGCTGGTGACAAAACGTCGGGAAATCAACTTTGTTTGCCAAATTTGGTGTCGATTTGTGGTTTTGCGGCAGTTTTGAGCGTTTTTGGGGCAGTTTGGTAGCAAAATGGGACAAATTGTTACTAAAAGAGCAGGTTCAACCCGTTTGATGGTATTCTTGCCCCTCGATGCATAGTTTGCAAGAAGGAGCAGTGGCTAGGCTCGGTTTCTGTGGGGCTTGCCCCACAGAAACCGAGACTAGCAGGTGTGAAGCTGGTTTTCGTAGGGTTTTTTGTGCTTACAAACCCATCTGTATGGATTGTACGTTGCTGCACAATGGTGGCAGAAGTACCGTATGGTATGCATACCCCAAAGAGGAGCGGGCCGTAATTCTCCGTGATCCGCTCTTGTTCAATCTCCCCTGCAGGGGCCGTAGTGATTCGGCTTCGGCGGGAAGGGTACCCGCCGAAGCGCAATTCACGACTGACAAGTGTGTTGATGGCAGATCGCGTACTTTTTTTTTTCGCCGTTCTCAAAATGTGTGACATATGCCCCTCAAAATGATTGCACCGAAAATACAACTACGCGACTTTTCGATTTTTGGGCCAATGGTAGTCGTTTTGGTGAAATAGCACCGTTTTAAGCGGTTTTTTAACCAGTCTCCGCCGAATAGGGGCTGAATTTTGTACTGGCTGCCATGTGCAGATTTGACTCATGTTGCTACCCCTTAAAATGATCAGCTCGTGACAAAACGTCGGGAAATCAACTTTGTTTGCCAAATTTGGTGTCGATTTGTGGTTTTGCGGCAGTTTTGAGCGTTTTTGGGGCAGTTTGGTAGCAAAATGGGACAAATTGTTACTAAAAGAGCAGGTTCAACCCGTTTGATGGTATTCTTGCCCCTCGATGCATAGTTTGCAAGAAAGAGCAGTGGCTAGGCTCGGTTTCTGTGGGGCTTGCCCCACAGAAACCGAGACTAGCAGGTGTGAAGCTGGTTTTCGTAGGGTTTTTTGTGCTTACAAACCCATCTGTATGGATTGTACGTTGCTGCACAATGGTGGCAGAAGTACCGTATGGTATGCATACCCCAAAGAGGAGCGGGCCGTAATTCTCCGTGATCCGCTCTTGTTCAATCTCCCCTGCAGGGGCCGTAGTGATTCGGCTTCGGCGGGAAGGGTACCCGCCGAAGCACAATTCACGACTGACAAGTGTGTTGATGGCAGATCGCGTACTTTTTTTTTTCGCCGTTCTCAAAATGTGTGACATATGCCCCTCAAAATGATCGCAGCGAAAATACAACCACGCCACTTTTCGATTTTTGGGCCAATGGTAGTCGTTTTGGTGAAATAGCACCGTTTTAAGCGGTTTTTTAACCAGTCTCCGCCGAATAGGGGCTGAATTTTGTATTGGCTGCCACGTGCAGAATTTGACCCATGTTGTTACCCCTTAAAATGATCAGCTCGTGTCAAAACGTCGGGAAATCAACTTTGTTTGCCGGATTTGGTGCCGTTTTGTTGTTTTGCAGCAGTTTGGAGCGTTTTTGGGGCAGTTTTGTAGCGAAATAGGGTCAAATTATTACTAAAAGTATAGGTTCAACCCGTTTGAGGGTATTGGTGCCTCTCGATGCATAGTTTGCAAGAAGGAACAGTGGCTAGGCTCGGTTTCTGTGGGGCTTGCCCCACAGAAACCGAGACTAGCAGGTGTGAAGCTGGTTTTCATATGGTTTTTTTGGCTTACAAACCCATCTGTACGGATTTTACGTGGCTGCACAATGGTGGCAGAAGTACCGTATGGTAAGCATACCCCAAAGAAGAGCGGGCCGTAATTCTCCGTGATCCGCTCTTGTTCAATTTCCCCTGCAGGGGCCGTAGTGATTCGGCTTCGGCGGGAAGGGTACCCGCCGAAGCGCAATTCACGACTGACAAGTGTGTTGATGGCAGATCGCGTACTTTTTTTTTCGCCCTTCTCAAAATGTATGACATATGCCCCTCAAAATGATCGCAGCGAGAATACAATCACGCGACTTTTCGATTTTTGGGCCATTGGTAGTCGTTTTGGTGAAATAGCACCGTTTTAAGCGGTTTTTCAACCAGTCTCCGCAAAATAGGGGCTTAATTTGGTACTGGCTGCCATGTGCAGATTTGACAGATGTTATAACCCCTTAAAATGATCAGCTCGTGACAAAACGTCGGGAAATCAATTTTGTTTGCCACATCTGCACCCTTTTTGTGGTTTTGCGGCAGTTTTGAGCGTTTTTGGGGCAGTTTGGTATCAAAATGGGGCAAATTGTTACTAAAAGCCCAGATTCAACCTGTTTGAGGGTATTGGTGCCCCTCGATGCATAGTTTGCAAGAAGGAGCAGTGGCTACGCTCGGTTTCTGTGGGGCTTGCCCCACAGAAACCGAGACTAGCAGGCGTGAAGCTGGTTTTCCTAGGGTTTTTTGTGCTTACAAACCCAAGTGTATGGATTGTACATTGCTGCACAATGGTGGCAGAAGTACCGTATGGTATGCATACCCCAAAGAGGAGCGGGCCGTAATTCTCCGTGATCCGCTCTTGTTCAATTTCCCCCGCAGGGGCCGTAGTGATTCGGCTTCGGCGGGAAGGGTACCCGCCGAAGCGCAATTCACGACTGACAAGTGTGTTGATGGCAGATCGCGTATTTTTTTTTTCGCTGTTCTCAAAAGGTGTGACCTATGCCCCTCAAAATGATCGCAGCGAAAATACACCTACGCAACTTTTCGATTTTTGGGCCATTGGTGGTCGTTTTGGTGAAATAGCACCGTTTTAAGCGGGTTTTCAACCAGTCTCCGCCGAATAGGGGCTGAATTTTGTACTGGCTGCCATGTGCGGATTTGACACATGTTGTTACCCCTTAAAATGATTGGCTCGTGCCAAAACGTCAGGATATCAACTTTTTTTGCCAAATTTGGTACCGTTTTGTGGTTTTGCGACAGTTTTGAGCGTTTTTTGGGCAGTTTTGTAGCAAAATGGGGCAAATTGTTACCAAAAGTGCACATTCAACCCGTTTGAGGGTATTTGTGCCCCTCAATGCACAGTTTGCAAGAAGGAGCAGTGGCTAGGCTCGGTTTCTGTGGGGCTTGCCCCACAGAAACCGAGACTAGCAGGCGGGGAGCTGGTTTTCATAGGGTTTTTTTGGCTTACAAACCCATCTATATGGATTGTACATTGCTGTACAATGGTGGCAGAAGTACCGTACGGTATGCATACCCCAAAGAGGAGCGGGCCGTAATTCTCCGTGATCCGCTCTTGTTCAATCTCCCCCGCAGGGGCCGTAGTGATTCGGCTTCGGCGGGGAGGGTACCCGCCGAAGCGCAATTCACGACCGACAAGGGTGTTGATGGCAGTTTCCGCGTTTTTTTTTCGCCGTTCTCAAAATGTGTGAAATATGCCCCTCAAAATGATCGCAGCGAAAATACAACTATGCGACTTTTCGATTTTTGGGCCACTGGTAGTCGTTTTGGTGAAATAGCACCGTTCTAAGCGGGTTTTCAACCAGTCTCCGCAAAATAGGGGCTGAATTTTGTACTGGCTGCGATGTGCGGATTTGACCCGTGTTGTTACCCCTTAAAATGATCAGCTCTTGCCAAAACGTCAGAAAATCAACTTTGTTTGCCAAATTTGGTATCGTTTTGTGGTTTCGCAGCAGTTTTGAGCGTTTTTGGGGCAGTTTTGGTATCAAAATGGGGCAAAAATTGTTACTAAAAGCGCACATTCAACCTGTTTGAGGGTATGAGTGCCCCTCGATGCATAGTTTGCAAGAAGGAGCAGTGGCTAGGCTCGGTTTCTGTGGGGCTTGCCCCACAGAAACCGAGACTAGCAGGCGTGAAGCTGGTTTTCCTAGGGTTTTTTGTGCTTACAAACCCATCTGTATGGATTGTACATTGCTGCACAATGGTGGCAGAAGTACCGTATGGTATGCATACCCCAAAGAGGAGCGGGCCGTAATTCTCCGTGATCCGCTCTTGTTCAGATTGGGCCCTCGGCCCGCCTTGCCACATGCGCGGAGAGAGGGAGGCGCCCCCTCCGCACAAGTCACTGGCCACCTCTCAACCCCCTATAATAGGGAACCCCATGTGTCGTTGACGGCGGTTCTAACAACCCCGCACACTTACACCTCAAAATGACCGCCTCGACGTGGCGATCATGCCGTGCACCTTGGTTTTTGCCATCTATGGTCGTTTTAAATAGTTAGGAGCCCTTGAAGTTGGTACTTTGTAAGCAAGGATCCAAGAATTCCTGTATGTGTAGGGATCGGATTTAAGGGTGCGTGACCAAAGTTCATATGCAAACTGATGTAATGTATGAATCTCAGGCCTGAAATCGTAAAAAATCGAATCATAGGGTTAATCAATTTCTAGCACTGGCGACAGCGCTCTTGGCGGCGGCGCGAACTGGCAGCACTTCAATAAATTCTGGTTGGCAAAAATAAAAGGTGAGTGATTGTCATTTGCGGTCAAAAAGAAAAATTTGGTGGTTTTCATTGCGGTCGTGGCTTTGCTCTTCGTGTTTCGTTTCGTGTTGGCTGTTTGCTCTTTGCTGTGCCCACTCCAGCCGCTGACATGAAGGTCGCAGACGAGCCGCAAGCTGTTGACCACTGCCGACGGCTACTGGTGTGATGCCCGGAGTTGATTTGGCGCTGGGTGTGTGTCTTTGGTGTGTTGGCGCGGTGTGTGTGTGTCATTCATATGTCAGCGCGCTGTGTGTGTGATCTGTGTGTCAGGGCACTGTGTGTGTGTCAGCGCGCCGCGCAAAGTGTTAGTGTGTTTGCCGCGCGCTGGGTGTGTGATGCTGTGTCTGGTTCAGGTTTGAGGTTTCAGGTTGGAGATTGAGTTCCGGTTCAGGGTGAGTTACGAGAGTCTGTGTGTGTGTTTGTGTGTGTGTGTGTGTGTTACGAATGTGCTTGTAGGTGAGTTACGAGTGTGCTTGTGTTGCGGATGTGCTGGTGGGTGAGTTACGAGTGTGATGGTGTTACGAATCTGCCTGTGGGTGAGTTACGAGTGTGTGGGTGCCACGATTGTGCTTGTGGGTGAGTTACGAGTGTGATGGTGTTACGAATCTGCCTGTGGGTGAGTTACGAGTGTGTGGGTGCCACGATTGTGCCTGTGGGTGAGTTACGAGTGTGTGGGCGTTACGATTGTGCCTGTGGGTGAGTTACGCGTGTGCTTGTGTCACGAATGTGCCTGTGGGTGAGTTACGAGTGTGTGGGCGTTACGAGTGTGCCTGTGGGTAAGTTACGCGTGTGCTTGTGTCACGAATGTGCTTGTGGCTGAGTTCCGAGTGTGTTTGTGTTACGATGGTGCCTGTGGGTGAGTTACGAGGGTGCTTGTGTTACGAGTGTGCCTGTGGGTGAGTTACGCGTGTGCTTGTGTTATGAATGTGCCTGTGGGTGAGTTCCGAGTGTGTTTGTGTTACGATGGTGCCTGTGGGTGAGTTACGAGCGTGCTTGTGTTACCAATGTGCCTCTGGGTGAGTTACGAGCGTGCTTGTGTTACGAATGTTCCTGTGGGTGAGTTACGAGTGTGCTTGTGTTACGATTGTGCCTGTGGGCGAGTTACGAGTGTATTGGTGCTACAAATGTGCCTGTGGGTGAGTGACGAGTGTGTTGGTGCTACGAATGTTCCTGTGGGTGAGTTACGAGTGTGGTTGTGTTACCAATTTGCCTCTGGGTGAGACACGAGCGTGCTTGTGTTAGGAATGTGCCTGTGAGTCAGTTCGAGTGTGTTTGTGCTACGAATGTGACTGTGGGTGAGTTACGAGTGCATAGGTGTTTGTCTAGTGCGATCGTTCTGATGTGTCTGTGTCATTTGTGTCTGCCATTTTGCCATCTGTGTGTCATTTGTGTGTCTGCCATTTTGCCATCTGTGTGTCATTTGTGTGTCTGCCTTTTGCCATCTGTGTGTCATTTGTGTGTTGTGTGATGTGTTTTGTTTTTGCTCCACTGAAAGCAGAGTTGGTTTTTTTCGAAACAAAAGGCTTTTTGTCAATGTTCATGAGAGAAAGCAGTAAAATTTGGTGACAGGGGGAGCATTGTACATTTGCATTTAGAAACAACAACATTGGATGGCAGGGAATAAGTGAAAGGGGCGAAATGATCAAATACGTTGATGGCAAGTGCAATGTCACAGAAACATTGTTTCTACAAACAACGCTGTAAAACAGATCAAGTGCATGATTTTGGTTCCCATCGGGCAGTTGGTGAAGAAACTGGTTTTGCACCCCCAAGCTTAGTAGTGGCGTGCACATTGCTGGTTTTGCTTTGCGTAACCTCATGAAGATTTTTAGCCATTTTGACCATCTTTTTATGGCATGTTTAGTTGTAGTTCACGTTCCGGCAATTTTTGCCACAGCTAGGGGTAAACTAACTAGTCCACCAATCCCCCCCCCCCACGCCTTTGCGAGGAGGGGGAACAGAAAAAGAGAGGGGGGGTGGATGCGATGGTGCATGGCACCATCGCATCCACTCAAGTATCCACTCACTCATCGCATCCACTCAGGTATCCATTCACTTACCTCAGGAAATTGCGTGACTAGGGTGGGGGGTGGGGGGCTGCATGCTTTGAGGGGGGTGCGTGGGGTAGCTACCATAGGTGGATAAAAGCCATGCTGTTTGTTGTCAAGTGGGGTACGCGGTGGTATGGGTTCGGCTGAACGGCAAGGTGCACAAGTTGTGGGGCAGCGTTGGTTCGAAGAGAAAGAGCATGCCACATTTGTGTGCCAAATTTTCCAATTTGTTGATTCTCAATGAAATAATTATCCCATTGGCCTTTTGGTGCAGGTATGCGGTGAACAACATGCATGCACATGTATTGCCAACATTTTTAAATGGGCAAACAATGAGGGTCACCATGTTTGCCGGGCAATTTGTGTTGTTTTGCGGCACCAAAGAACCGTTGTTTTTCGGGCAAAAGGCAAAGGCAACCCCCCCCCCCCCCCCCGAGTGGCTTACCCAAAGGGGCATCGAGTGGGGAGCGCGCCACAAGTATTTTGCTACGCAAAGGTTTCAACATTTATGGCACCTAATTGTTTGCCATACAGCCATCACTTGCCACAAGGTGGCCCCTACATTGCTCTCACCATCTTTGGCCCTAATGTTAGGCTCAACAACATATCCCGAACATTGCTGTGAAAATATTTCCCCCAAACGTACAAGGAAACAAAGGGCTGTCCGTGGTATGTATCACCTCCAAAAACAACTCCCCCCATGCAGATTGCCCACCCTCTAGACCACCGCCTTCATCCCCTTGTTCAAATTGGGCCCTCGGCCCGCCTTGCCACATGCGCGGAGAGGGGGAGGGGCCCCCTCCGCACAAGTCACAGCCCACCTCTCAACCCCCTATAATAGGGAACCCCCTAACGTCGAAATTCCGGTTCTATCACCCCTACACACTTACCCCTCAAAATGACCGCCTCGACCTGGCGATCGTAGCGTGCTTCTTCGTTTTCGTGGTTTATTGTCGTTTTAAATAGTTAGGAGCCCTTGAAGTTGATAGTTTGTAAGCAAGGATCCAAGAATTCCTGTATGTGTAGGGATCGGATTTAAGGGTCCGCGACCAGAGTTAATGTGCAAACTGATGTAATGTATGAATCTCAGGGCTGAAATCGTAAAAAATCGAATCATAGGGTTAATCAGTTTCTAGCACTGGCGACAGCGCTCTTGGCGGCGGCGCAAACTCGCAGCACTTCAATAAATTCTGGTTGGCAAAAATAAAAGGTGAGTGATTGTCATTTGCGGTCAAAAAGAAAAATTTGGTGGTTTTCATTGCGTTCGTGGCTTTGCTCTTCGTGTTTCGTTTCGTGTTGGCTGTTTGCTGTTTGCTCTTTGCCGTGCCCACTCCAGCCGCTGACATGAAGGTCGCAGACGAGCCGCAACCGTTGTTGACCACTGCCGACGGCTACTGGTGTGTTGCCCGGAGTTGATTTGGCGCTGGGTGTGTGTCTTTGGTGTGTTGGCGCGGTGTGTGTGTGTCATTGGTATGTCAGCGCGCTGTGTGTGTGATCTGTGTGTCAGGGCACTGTGTGTGTGTCAGCGCGCCGCGCAAAGTGTTAGTGTGTTTGCCGCGCGCTGGGTGTGTGATGCTGTGTCTGGTTCAGGTTTGAGGTTTCAGGTTGGAGATTGAGTTCCGGTTCAGGGTGAGTTACGAGAGTGTCTGTGTGTGTTTGTGTGTGTGTGTGTTTCGAATGTGCTTGTAGGTGAGTTACGAGTGTGCTTGTGTTGCGGATGTGCTGGTGGGTGAGTTACGAGTGTGATGGTGTTACGAATCTGCCTGTGGGTGAGTTACGAGTGTGTGAGTGCCACGATTGTGCTTGTGGGTGAGTTACGAGTGTGATGGTGTTACGAATCTGCCTGTGGGTGAGTTACGAGTGTGTGGGTGCCACGATTGTGCCTGTCGGTGAGTTACGAGTGTGTGGGCGTTACGATTGTGCCTGTGGGTGAGTTACCAGTGTGCTTGTGTTACGAATGTGCCTGTAGGTGAGTTACGCGTGTGCTTGTGTCACGAATGTGCCTGTGGGTGAGTTACGAGTGTGTGGGCGTTACGAGTGTGCCTGTGGGTGAGTTACGCGTGTGCTTGTGTCACGAATGTGCTTGTGGGTGAGTTCCGAGTGTGTTTGTGTTACGATGGTGCCTGTGGCTGAGTTACGAGCGTGCTTGTGTTACGAGTGTGCCTGTGGGTGAGTTACGCGTGTGCTTGTGTTACGAATGTGCCTGTGGGTGAGTTCCGAGTGTGTTTGTGTTACGATGGTGCCTGTGGGCGAGTTACGAGCGCGCTTGTGTTACCAATGTGCCTCTGGGTGAGTTACGAGGGTGCTTGTGTTACGATGGTGCCTGTGGGTGAGTTACGAGTGTGCTTGTGTTACGATTGTGCCTGTGGGCGAGTTACGAGTGTATTGGTGCTACGAATGTGCCCGTGGGTGAGTGACGAGTGTGTTGGTGCTACGAATGTTCCTGTGGGTGAGTTACGAGTGTGGTTGTGTTACCGATTTGCCTCTGGGTGAGACACGAGCGTGCTTGTGTTAGGAATGTGCCTGTGAGTCAGTTCGAGTGTGTTTGTGCTACGAGTGTGCCTGTGGGTGAGTTACGAGTGCATAGGTGTTTGTCTAGTGCGATCGTTCTGATGTGTCTGTGTCATTTGTGTCTGCCATTTTGCCATCTGTGTGTCATTTGTGTGTCTGCCATTTTGCCATCTGCGTGTCATTTGTGTGTCTGCCATTTTGCCATCTGTGTGTCATTTGTGTGTCTGCCTTTTGCCATCTGTGTGTCATTTCTGTGTTGTGTGATGTGTTTTGTTTTTGCTCCACTGAAAGCAGAGATGGTTTTCTTTTTTAAACAAAAGGCTTTTTGTCAATGTTCATGAGAGAAAGCAGTAAAATTTGGTGACAGGGGGAGCATTGTACATTTGCATTTAGAAACAACAACATTGGATGGCAGGGAATAAGTGAAAGGGGCGAAATGATCAAATACATTGATGGCAAGTGCAATGTCACAGAAACATTGTTTCTACAAACAACGCTGTAAAACAGATCAAGTGCATGATTTTGATTCCCATCGGGCAGTTGGTGAAGAAACTGGTGTTGCACCCCCAAGCTTAGTAGTGGCGTGCACATTGCTCGTGTTGTTTTGCATAACCTCATGAAGATTTTCAGCCATTTTGACCATATGAGGTTTGCCATAAGCAAACCCAAGTTGGGTCTGTGCAGGATTGAGTGTGTATGTGTCTGCTCTGATTGTCTGTTCAGTTGTCTTTTATATTTTGTATGTCGATGCGGAATGCTTTCCGATTGCCCCTGTGGGCTGGTGCCTCGACAGGGCGAGCCCGGAGGAGCGCGTGTTGGGGGGAAACCGGCCGGCGGGTCAAAAGCCGGGCGATCGATTGAGCTGAGTGAAGCCCTACGCCGAGGAACGGAGGGGGCGGGGGTTGCCGGGACGCCGCATCTGGACGCCGGATCCCTTGAACCTTGGGCGACCCCCCCTGGTGCCCAAAAAAAACACAACGGTCAATCTTTGGCCGAACCAGGGGGGTTAGCTCAGGGGGACGGGGTGATGGTTCTGCCGCGGGCGGATCGGCCACATGCCCCGGCCCCCCCCCACGTTTGGTTACAAGGCCCGCGGGGTTGGGTGCAGGTTCCCTGCGAAGGAGCACGTCAGCTGCGCAGTACAGTTGTCATGTTGTGGGGCTGTGGCGACGACGATTTTCGGATGTTGTGCGAGGGGCGTGCCCTCGCGGACGGCATGTTGGTGCCCCAGAGCGGGAGTCATGTGCAGGTGCGTTTGCGTGGAGTCGGGGGTATGCACCCTGGTTTTGCTACCCCAAACGAGATCGAGGAGGCCTTACGGGAGGAGGCGGAGCGCAAGGGCTCTGCGCGGGAGGGCACCCCGTCGGGGGCTAAGCCTGCGAAGAAGGATAAAGGAAAAGGAAAGAAGATGATCTCTTTCCGGGAGTATACACAGTCGGGGCTGCACGCCCAGTGGAGCCTGGTGGCGCCTCAGAATGATTTTTTGAGGTTGCGCATGGAGATCCAGACTGACCTTAACAGGGTGGGTGATCAAAAGGATGAGTGGGTGGAGAAGGCAGTCAAGGCGCATGGGCTGGAGCTCACAACGGTGGAGTTGGTGGAGTACATAGCGTGTTATTGCCTGTTGGAGGACCTGCGATTCGATGTGGATACGGGTAATTTCGCTAAGGCGGTGGAGGAGAGCAATGAGCAGTCGCAGAGCGGTATCAGCGAAGTCCTGAAAAAGCTGGAGATGTTGGAGCAGCGGTTGGAGGAGGTGCAGCTGGGGAAGGGTGAGCCCTCCAGAAGGATCCCCAAGTTGAGCCACAAGGAGCTATCTATTTTGATGGAGATGGATCATAAGCCGCAGTGGGTATGCCGTTTATTGGTGTTTTTTAAGGCCGTCCTGGACGGCCAAAAGGTGGATCCCCTACTGATGGAGTGCACCTCAGCCTGGAAATCGTCTGACCTCCAAGAAGAGTTGGTTATGTCTCCGGAGAAGGCGCAGAGCAAAGAGGTCTGGACCTCCGGTGCTTGGCTGGAGGCCGTGACCGCCCCCATGGATGGGTCGGACGATGGGGGAACCCCCCCGATTCCGGCCTTGGTGGCCAATTACGTGGAGGGACTATGGATCCTGCTGGTATCGGCGATGACGACGTACGGAGAATCATACCATCAGCACACCGGAGGTGGGCGTGGGGGCGAGACCCCAAAGGAAGTGGGAGAGCCGCCAGAAAAATTTGGGGACACTACGGTCCCTGTGGAGGATTTCCGTCGCCGTCTGGCTAGCCTGCGGAGCAGGTTCTCGTACGAGAACGGACGTAGGATTTCGATCCCGAAGAACAATAATCAGCAGAGGACCGACATGACGGATCCGCCGGCTACGGGTTGCCGCACGTGCAAGAGCCATGGGGCGCCGGGCAAGAAGCATTGGTTTTTTGCCTGCCCATACTACGAGTGACGGTGCCAAAAAGGGGGGGAAGAACAGGGGGAGAGGGGGACAGTCGGTGAGACGCTGTCGGGAGAGGTGGAGGGAGTACTGGGAGAGTCGGCAGACTGGTCATCTTGGTGGGCGGCGTGGAAGCGACTCAATCGACAAGACCCGGCAGAGTACTCCGATGCGCTTGTCGCCATGTCATGGAGCGTTGGCACCAGAAGCAACTATGCCGTTCACATCCGAGCATTGGGGTTACTCGCAGCCTCGCAGCCGGATGTCGATAAGTCAAAATTGCTGGACCGATACTTACGTGCGCTCTTCGCCAAGGGCAGGTCGAGATCATACATGCGAGGGGCTATCAGCGCGGTACGAGCCCTGGCGGACTTGGGGTGGATCGCTGGGGTGGTCCAGGCCAGGCAGGTAGGTAGGTAGGAGTTTTCAAAGGCACGGAAAAACGGCATGGGTTTTTAGCAAAAGAAAAGAGGACAAAACAAACACCAGCAGCGCAGACAACCGCACAGCACAGCCAACCAGCACAGCACTGCAGGACAGCACGGCACCGCAGGACACGGCACACAGCGCAGGACACCACAGGACAACGCACAGCACAGCAAGACACCACGACACACCAGAGCAGCACCACCACACCGCAGAACGCCCAGGGAGACACCACAACGCACAGGGACACGCCACAGCACGAGGCACCAACAACAGCGCAGACGACACAGGCGCCGCACGACAGGCCGCAGGAGGGCAAAGCAAACACAAACAGCACCGCAAAACGACAGCAGGGCACGACAGCACAGCACCACACGACAGCACAGCGGCACAGCACACGACACAGGGAAGCAGGGCACCACAGCCAGCACAACAAGGCACCGCAGCGCACAGAGCGGAGGAGACAGGGAACACACAGCGCGAGGAAAAGAGCACCACAGCACGCAGACACCACCACCGGGCCAAAAACAGCACAGCCAACCAACAGCACAACACAGCACAGCACGACAGCCCACAGGAGGGCAAAGCAAGCCCCGACAGCACCGCAACACCAAAGCAGAGCACAACAGCACAGCACCACGCGACAGCACAGCACCACAGAACACGACACAGGAAAGCAGGGCACCACAGCAAACCACACCAAGCACAGGGAAGCAGACCACGCGGCCAGACAAGGACACCGACACCGAAACACGCCACCAGCAGACAACCACGGGCCACCAGACCCAGCACCGCACCACGGCACACCACAGGAAACAGCACAACACACAGCAGCGCACCACAACACCAAGCGCCAGCAGCAGCACGCACCACACGAACAGCACAACGCGAGCGCACCAGCACAGCGAAGCACAGCACCGCACAGAACGGAGAGCACAGGGAACGCACAGCACGCACCACCGCGCCACGACAAAACACACAGAGCACACAGCGCGGGGGAACACCGCAAAACACAGCGCCGCAGAGCACAGGGCCCCAGAGCGACGGGCAGCGCCAGAGGGCACGGCGCAACAAGCAGCGGCACCAAACGAGCGCAACACAGCACACGCCAGCACAACACCGGGCGACACGACGCGCAGCAGCGCGGCGCAGCACCGCACCGCACCAGGGGCCCACAGCACAACACGGCACACAGCACCGAGCGGCAGGAACGAAAACCGCGGGACACAACGGGGGGGGGGGGGGGCAGCAACCACGCGGGAGCAGCCAACGGCCAAGGGGAAAGCACGAAAGAGGGACAGGCGCACGGAGAGCCGAGAAGCGGAAGGCCGACAAAACAAACAACGCAAGCGCCGAGGCCCAGGGCACCCGGGGCCGGAAACCAGAGAAAGCCGGAGACAACGGGGGCGCAAGGAGAAAGGAAAAAAAAAGAAAAAAAAAAAAAAAAAAAAAACACCAAGGCCACAAGCAGGAGCGACGAACACCCGAGACACAAAGGGGGGCGGGGCGGGGGAGCAACCACCAAAGAGCAGCCAACGGCCAAGCGGAGGACACAAACGAGGCGCGAGCCAAGCAGCGGGAGGCCGGTAAAAAACAACCAACGGGGAAAGGCAACAGCAGCGAAAAAGAGAGGGGCAACCCCAGCCCGGAGGGGGCCAAGCAAAGCAGAAAGACAAAGCGGCCAAAGGAAAAGGTGAGGCGCACCAGAACGCGCCCGGGAGGCCGGCCCGCCCGACCCGGCCAGGAAAGCACGCACACGCAGACACGCACGGGACCCGGGCGTGGCGTCCTCCGACCCGCAAGGGGAGGTGTCGGCGTCCACACGAAACAGCCCCGGTGCACCGGCCGAGTCCCCCGTCGAAAGACGGACGGTACGGGAAACCGGACGCGTCAGTGACCGGGTCCACACACGCCAACCACCGCAGCGCACGCAGCCCAAGACCGACGCCGGAGGGACCCGCCAGGGACAACCCCATCGCGGGGCCCCGAACGGGTACGACGCGGAGAGCCCAGCGCCCCTGCCTCGGCGGGGGCCAGCGGCAGGCACAATGAGCCCGGTTCTCGGCCGGCCTCCGCGTGCCCCGCGCAGCCGCCCAGTAAAGCCGGGGGCGCAAGCTCCCGGGGTGGGGAAAGGCACCACGGCGTCGGGAAAGCCGACCGGAGCACCGAGAGCGACCGGACCGGACGAGGCGCGGCGCACCACGCGGGGCCACGAGGCACGCCAGAGAGGCACGCCGCCGGCCACAACCAAGGCACACGGACAGGTGCCAAGCAGCGACGGCCGCCGGGTGCCACAAACCCGGAGAGCGCGCACAACACGCAAAGAACCACGGCACACGAACAGGTGCCAAGCAACAGCCAACCCACACACCACAAACCCCAGCCAACGAGAAACGGCAACAGCAGCGAAGGAGAGGGGGGCAACCCCAGCCCGGAGGGGGCCAAGCAAAGCAGAAAGACAAAGCGGCCAAAGGAAAAGGTGAGGCGCACCACAAAGCGCCCGGGAGGCCGGCCCGCCCGACCCGGCCAAGCAAAACACGCACACCACCGCCGCCAAAGCACCCCAGCCAGGAGTGGCGGGGACCGCCCACCACCAGCGGCAGCGAAACCCAGCCAGGAGTGGCGGGGAGTAGCACACAGGAACCTCCGCCAGGAGTGGCGAGGGACCAACCACACCACACACCAGCCACAACCCCACCAACACACCACCGCCACACACCACACACCACACAGCAACGCCGCCAACGGACCCCAGCCAGGAGTGGCGGGGACCGCCCACCACCACCGGCAGCGAAACCCAGCCAGGAGTGGCGGGGAGTAGCACACAGGAACCTCCGCCAGGAGTGGCGAGGGACCAACCACACCACACGCCAGCCACAACCCCACCAACACACCAGCGCCACACACCACACACCACACAGCAACGCCGCCAACGGACCCCAGCCAGGAGTGGCGGGGACCGCCCACCACCACCGGAAGCGAAACCCAGCCAGGAGTGGCGGGGAGTAGCACACAGGAACCTCCGCCAGGAGTGGCGAGGGACCAACCACACCACACACCAGCCACAACCCCACCAACACACCACCGCCACACACCACACACCACACACCACACACCACCGCCGCAAGCGGACCCCAGCCAGGAGTGGCGGGGACCGCCCACCACCACCGGCAGCGAAACCCAGCCAGGAGTGGCGGGGAGTAGCACACAGGAACCTCCGCCAGGAGTGGCGAGGGACCAACCACACCACACGCCAGCCACAACCCCACCCACACACCAGCGCCACACACCACACACCACACAGCAACGCCGCCAACGGACCCCAGCCAGGAGTGGCGGGGACCGCCCACCACCACCGGAAGCGAAACCCAGCCAGGAGTGGCGGGGAGTAGCACACAGGAACCTCCGCCAGGAGTGGCGAGGAACCAACCACACCACACGCCAGCCACAACCCCACCAACACACCACCGCCGCACACCACACACCACACAGCAACGCCGCCAACGGACCCCAGCCAGGAGTGGCGGGGACCGCCCACCACCACCGGAAGCGAAACCCAGCCAGGAGTGGCGGGGAGTAGCACACAGGAACCTCCGCCAGGAGTGGCGAGGGACCAACCACACCACACGCCAGCCACAACCCCACCAACACACCAGCGCCACACACCACACGCCACACAGCAACGCCGCCAACGGACCCCAGCCAGGAGTGGCGGGGACCGCCCACCACCACCGGAAGCGAAACCCAGCCAGGAGTGGCGGGGAGTAGCACACAGGAACCTCCGCCAGGAGTGGCGAGGGACCAACCACACCACACACCAGCCACAACCCCACCAACACACCACCGCCACACACCACACACCACACAACACACACCACCGCCGCAAGCGGACCCCAGCCAGGAGTGGCGGGGACCGCCCACCACCACCGGCAGCGAAACCCAGCCAAGAGTGGCGGGGAGTAGCACACAGGAACCTCCGCCAGGAGTGGCGAGGGACCAACCACACCACACGCCAGCCACAACCCCACCAACACACCAGCGCCACACACCACACACCACACAGCAACGCCGCCAACGGACCCCAGCCAGGAGTGGCGGGGACCGCCCACCACCACCGGAAGCAAAACCCAGCCAGGAGTGGCGGGGAGTAGCACACAGGAACCTCCGCCAGGAGTGGCGAGGGACCAACCACACCACACGCCAGCCACAACCCCACCAACACACCACCGCCACACACCACACACCACACAGCAACGCCGCCAACGGACCCCAGCCAGGAGTGGCGGGGACCGCCCACCACCACCGGAAGCGAAACCCAGCCAGGAGTGGCGGGGAGTAGCACACAGGAACCTCCGCCAGGAGTGGCGAGGGACCAACCACACCACACGCCAGCCACAACCCCACCAACACACCAGCGCCACACACCACACACCACACAGCAACGCCGCCAACGGACCCCAGCCAGGAGTGGCGGGGACCGCCCACCACCACCGGAAGCGAAACCCAGCCAGGAGTGGCGGGGAGTAGCACACAGGAACCTCCGCCAGGAGTGGCGAGGGACCAACCACACCACACACCAGCCACAACCCCACCAACACACCACCGCCACACACCACACACCACACAGCAACGCCGCCAACGGACCCCAGCCAGGAATGGCGGGGTCCGCCCAACACCACCGGAAGCGAAACCCAGCCAGGAGTGGCGGGGAGTAGCACACAGGAACCTCCGCCAGGAGTGGCGAGGGACCAACCACACCACACACCAGCCACAACCCCACCAACACACCACCGCCACACACCAGACACCACCGCCGCCGGCAAACCCCAGCCAGGAGTGGCGGGGACCGCCCACAACCACCGGCAGCGAAACCCAGCCAGGAGTGGCGGGGAGTAGCACACAGGAACCTCTGCCAGGAGTGGCGAGGGACCAACCACACCACACACCAGCCACAGAGCAACCGCCAGCCGAGGGAAGGGAACGGGAGGAACAGCCCGGCAGGCCCCCCCCCCCGAAAAAAAAAAAAAAAAAAAAAACAAAAAGGGGGGGGGGGGCGGGCGCGCGAAAACAGCCCACAGCCACCAAACCGCCCACCAACAACACAGAAGGGGGCCAAACCCCCCACCCAGAGGGCACCGAAGACAGGACCCCCAAACAGGCACAGGGGGACCACCCAGCCAAGACCGGCAACACCAAGGCAACGACAGCGGCCCAGCGGAAAAAAGGGACACCGAAAAAACAAAAAAAAAAAAAAGCGAGCAGCCCCCGAAAGAAAGGAGACGGGGGAGAGACCACAAGGCCCGGGACAGGGACACCCAGCAACCGGAAAAAAAAAAAAAAAAAAAAAAAAAGCGCAAAAAACACAACCCGACACCCCGGCCAAGAAGGGCGGGGCACAGCCGAGACCCGCCCGCCCACACCGCACACCGGAACCGGAAACGGCGGGGGGCAAGGGAAACGCGCAGGAAACCACACAGGTCCCGAAAGCAGGCCCACACCAAAGCCCAACCACGAACACCACAAACAGCCGGCAAAAGAGGGACAACACCACAAACCGAGCCCAAACACACCCACCCAAGACCCCAGCCACAACGGGCAGGGGTAAACAAAACCCACGACCAACCGCAACCCGGACCCAACCACAAACGCAAGCCAACAGTAGGAAACCCAGTGCCCACAGCCCGGGCACTGAGGCAGCCCGTGCCATGCAGGTGACCCGGCCAAACGAGATCCGGAGCCCAGGGGTAAGGCTGCATCCTAAGGCCTGCGCTGCTTTGGGACTCGAGGCGGAGCGTGCGACACCCAAGCGCCTCGGAACCCTAGTACCAAGAACATGCATGCATGCCTTGGGAACGGGATACGCCAGGAAGTCCGGTGAACCCCTAGGGTTCCGCCCAAAGGAGGGGACGTGCGCAAGCACGGGGGCCCACCCTCCCGGCGAGACAAGCATGTCACGCTGGCGGCGATCAGCCCTCCCGGTATAGCCCGGGGCCGCTTTGTTGGGGGCCAACAGTCAGGTCTAGCGGGATGTAAGCCGCCTCCCCTCTTCACGCGCGGAGCCTCTTCCTGTTCGTCACAGGGGCGACGCCAGGGGGAACCATGGGGCGCCTCTCCACGACCGAGTGCACCTACCTACCTACCTCCAGGCCAGGCATTGGCGCATGGCAAAGTCCACCATCCGCAACACGGAGCAGCAGCGACCGTATGGAGGACTGGAGGCACTGTCTGTACTTGCCCAGTCCTGTCGAACCAAGGAGCAGTGGTCCGGGTTCGCCTTGGCCGTCCTCTCCTTCACCTGTCTGTGGCGGGTGGGGGAAGCGGCCGGGGTTCGACGACGAGGGATCGAGGACGAGGCTATATGGTTCAGGTGCAACAAGAACGGTGACAAGGTTGTCCAGCGAGAACTGGGCCCGTACTCCGCAAAATGGGCGAGGTGGCTCCGTGACTATGGGTCCACAGGTCGTCGCAGATCGCCCATCATGTGCCCTTCCGGATCGACATGGTTGGGGTCATTCCTGGAATTCGGGTTCCGGGGAACAGAGTACGCCAATCACAGGTGGCATTGTTGGAAACGCGGGGGTGCTGCCCTGCAGAAGTACCTCGCCCTCCCTGCGGAAATCCGGCAATTGTTGCGACGATGGAAATCACGAAGGGTGGCGGAGGACTACGCACAGCCACCTGAAGAATATAAAATCTGGACCTCCATCAGACTACCATGGCCAGAGGGGCCCTCCAAGTTCGTTAAGCGCATGGCGCGTGGGCACGACTTCTGGCCTGCAGCGATTTCGGAGTTATTGCGGGACGAACAGCAAACTGTGGAGCAGCAGCCTGACGTTGGATCCAAGCGAGCGTGCATTGTACTGTCGGATGATGACGCGCCTCAGCGACCTGGAGTCCCGGTGCGCCGCACCGTCAAGGTGCGCAGGCATGGCAGTGCCAGCCCCGTGGCATCGGCAGCCCTGGGGCCCCGAGTTGGCCGAGTGGGTCCTGCAGCGAGTACGGGACGGAGCGGTTCGGGAGTGGTGCAGCAAGCTGCGGGAGGTGATCGACCTCCCGCCAAGCAGCGGAGGCGATGATGGCTGGATCCTGGGACGGCTGCTGGTGCTGGTGCTCAGGATGTGGAGGCATTCGTCAGAGTTAGGGATACCGCACCCTGGGGTACATATCGGTCAGTTTTTTGTGCAGCTCACGAGGGACGCGTGGCTGATCTGGTTGCGAGACTCCACTTCCCCGAAGTTAATTGTGGTGCCATTAACTACGACCATTTTAGAGAGGGGGGTGGGACCTGTGGGTAATGTCCGCATCCCCCCCGATATTTGGAAGGCATTGGTGACGGGTAACTTTGGCGACGTGAGCAGGCGGTCCTTTTCTTCTCTGGCGCCTGTAACAGGCCAGTCTGCGGTCCTGGCCAGGGCATTGGTGCAGCAAGGGGTACTGCGCCCCTGTCTTGCGGACGGTTTGGGCCCAAATGGGTCCCTTTTCGCTATCCCGAAAAACAGCGAAAAGGCAAGCTGTATTTGCAACATGGTCCTTTTCAACAAGGCCCAGGGGTGCGACAGCCCCCCCTTGCGATTGCCAAGCGTTGAGCTTGTCGCTTTTTTACAGATTGTGCATTGGAATATACATTTGGATTTCGTTCCAGCCGGTTGTGCGGGGGTGGTGGGGGATAATGTCATGTTCCTTCTTCACCAGATGGCGTCCCTCAAAGCTGACCCGCCCTGTGTGGGGGAGGAGCCTGTTTTGTGTGCATGTCATATCGATCTTAGTAATTGTTTTTGGTCTTTGAAGACCCCTGTTGAGTTTGCTGACGCCTTTTGAGTTTCAGTGGATGGAGTATTGTATAGTTTTGATTGTCTCCCGTTCGGGTGGACCCACAGTCCAGCCATTTGCCAGGCCGTGATGGTCAGGCACGTGCAGAGCGCGGGGGTGCAGGGGGTCTTGGTGCTTGTCTACCTGGACGATGTGTTTATCATTGGGTATGGCAGGAAGTGGGTTAGTATGCAGGCAGGTGTTGTTGCTTCGCGCCTGAGGGAGGAAGGGGCCATTGTCAGTCCAAAAAGCACCTTGGAGGCCGCCGTTGGTTTGGCATGGATTGGAAAGTTTTTCGATTTCCAGGCTGCCACTGTGTCCACGGCGCGTGGAAATTGGCAAGCGTTGGTGGCGCGCTGGTGGCAACTGGCTGTAGGCCCTTGTACACGCCGCCGTTTGCTACGCTTTTTGGGCAGGTTGCTGTGGTTTGTGCGCCCAAATTGGGGGTTGCTGCCGTTCGTGGCGCCGGTGTGGGCGCATATACTGTGGCAGCCTCAGTGGTTGGCTGACGCCCCCTTGCGTTTGTTGCACACCCTTGCGGGCTTGCTGCCATGGGGGCTGATGGCATGGAGGCCGTTGGTTTTTTTTAAGAGGCCGCGCGATTCGGCTGAGTACATTTTTTTTGATGGGGCCTGCGATGGGCAGACCTGGAGAATGGCGCTGTGGGGATACACTATGGGGAGAAGGTCAGGGATCGTGCATGAGGTGTTGTGCAATCAGCAGATTGCAGAGTTCGCGGCATTAGAGTATGCAGTGCATTTCGTGTCCGCATTGGGGTGGAACAGAGTAGGTCTGGTAGGAGATAACTTTTCGGTACTGCAAAGTTTTGCGGCAGGAAAAGCGAGTGTGGGGTTGCGAGTGCAGAATAGAATTTTGCCGCGGCTGGTATACGCGTGCACGCGGTCGCGTAGGTCGTGGTATCTGTGCTGGGTCCCAGGAGAATGCAACCCGGCGGATCCTTTCAGCCGTATTCAGTCGGGGTGGAGGGGGGACTATGCCGCAGCACAAGAGGAGGCCACACGTCGGCTGAGGTTGGCTATGGGCGGCCCCACGGTGTTAGTCCAGCATGTATGGACGTTGGAGCTACCGGTGATAAAGCAGCTGCAGGGTCATGTAGGCATGAAGGTCCGGAAGCCTGCCTGACACGCCGTAACGCCCTGCGTTTGGTCCTTAGGCCGTTGGCTGCAAGTAGCTAGGCGTCGTACGTGTATCCTCCGACGCGCCCTTGCCCGGTGCTACAAACAAACACAACGGTCAACCTTTGGCCGAGCCGGGTGGGGGTGCAGACGGGGACCAGCGGGGAGCACGACGCCCGATAGCTCTGAGCATGCGAGTGTCTGCGTGGTAGGGGTACGGTGAGAATGGCGGTGAGGTAACCTCGCATGTGTTGCATTTGCGGTGCCTTAGTTTTTTTTTGAACTCATGCCAAGGCCTGTGGCGCTGCCGTGCTTCCACCCCCTGCCGCCGCCGGCGCCAGCGCATATGGGCCGGCGCAGGCGCCAGCGGGATTGGGGGCGTTGGGAGGAGGACCGGCAGAGGGGCATCGCACGCGCCCACCCGGTGCCGGTGCTGCGAGGATGGGCTCGAGCGCTCACATCAGCGGTGAGCGGTGCACGGCGCTGGGGAAAGATCGTGGACGCCGCGTGCGTCTTGTACGCGGTTTGCAAGCTCTTCCCCGGCGCCCTGGACCTGACGGCGCTCCTGGTGGGGGCGTTCGAGTACTTCATCAGCGTGGGAGCCTCACGGCCCGCGGCCTCCGTCAGCTCCACGGGAACTGGGCTGGCGGTGGCCCCGGGAGCGGTCCGTGCGGCGCTGCGATGGAGATACGGGGTAGGAGCGACCCACGCGTGGAGAGCGCCGCGGCAGCACTTCCTGGCGGGTGCGATGCGCCAGGAGGTGTATAATATAATATTGCCCCTATGGGACGCAGGGCCGCTCGGCCTGCGGGGCGTCCGGCAATGGGTCCCGGACCAGTGGTGGCATTTGCCACAGTGCAGGCTGGTGGTGTTGACTGGCTGGTGCCCGGGTCCGTTGGCGGGTAGTGCAGGACACGCGTTGGGGCTGTCGTACACGGGTTGGCTGGCGTGTAATCAGCATGGGACAGTTTATGTGGGTCAGGACCCGGATGCGGCCTTAGAACTCATCCGGCAATGGCTGCCGGTCGTGTGGGAGGCTTGGTACTTCTGCATGCCGCGGCCTGAGTTGTTGCAGGCACCGCCTGTGGTTGCGCGACCGGGCGCAGGGGTGCGGTGTTGGGAGGGTGCTGTGGGTCGGGAGAGGCTGTACCGCGCTACAGTGACCATTGCGGAGGACTGGTACGCGCGACGGGTGCCCGTGCGTATGATGCGTGATGCGCCGGAATTCTGTAGTTGACGCGGCAAGCGTGCTGCGGACCGAGAGTGACTGAGTGTGCATGAGCGTCGTGACCCTACCTTCTGACGTGCCCTCACCCGGTGCAGCAACCAAACACAACGGTCAGTCTTTGGCCGAGCCGGGTGAGGGGGCTGTCGGGGCCATAAGAAGTTTCGGAGTCCGGTTACAGCGGCAAGAGTGCTGTATTTGACGCAATGCGACTGCGATGGGGGGTGTCGCGGCGTGGGCGTGTGTTGCGCGGGGTGCGTGTGTTGCACGGCGCGGCCGATCGCAGCGCCCGGCCGGTGTCTATATATTTTTTTTCATTCAGGGCAGATTCAGCCTGATATCATGTCGGTGTAGGGGAGTGTTTGCGCCCCAGACTCGCATACCGACGCTACTTATCGTTTTCTGTGTGCATGTGCTTTTGCTTGTTGGCAGATGTGAGTTTAGACCAAAATGAGGTTTGCCATAAGCAAACCCAAGTTTGGTCTGTGCAGGATTGAGTGTGTATGTGTCTGCTCTGATTGTCTGTTCAGTTGTCTTTTATATTTTGTATGTCGATTGCCCACCCACCCACCCTGGACAGTATCTATGGCACAGGCTGCCTTATGCGACATCACGCCCCAGACTCGCATACCGACGCTACTTATCGTTTTCTGTGTGCATGTGCTTTTGCTTGTTGGCAGATGTGAGTTGAGACCAAACTTTTTATGGCATGTTTAGTTGTACTTCACGTTCCGGCAACTTTTGCCCCAGCTAGGGGAAAACTAACTAGTCCACCAATCCCCCCCCCCCACGCTTTTGCCGGGAGGGGGAACACAAAAAGAGAGGGGGGGTGGATGTGATGGTGCATGGCACCATCACATCCACTCAAGTATCCACTCACTCATCGCATCCACTCAGGTATCCATTCACTTACCTCAGGAAATTGCGTGACTGGGGGGGGGGGGGGGCTGCATGCTTTGAGGGGCGGGAGGGGGGTGCGTGGGGTAGCTACCATAGGTGGATAAAAGCCATGCTGTTTGTTGTCAAGTGGGGTACGTGGTCGTATGAGTTCGGCTGAACGGCAAGGTGCACAAGTTGTGGGGCAGCGTTGGTTCGAAGAGAAAGAGCATTCCACATTTGTGTGCCAATTTTCCAATTTGTTGATTCTCAATGAAATAATTGTCCAATTGGCCTTTTGGTGCAGGTATGCGGTGAACAACATGCATGCACATGTATTGCCAACAGTTTTAAATGGGCAAACAATGAGGGCCAACATGTTTGCCGGGCAATTGGTGTTGTTTTGCGGCACCAAACAACCGTTGTTTCTCGGGCAAAAGGCAAAGGTGGCTTACCCAAAGGGGCATCGGGTGGGAAGCGCGCCACAAGTATTTTGCTACGCAAAGGTTTCAACATTTATGGCACCTATTTGTTTGCCATACAGCCATCACTTGCGACAAGGTGGCCCCTACATTGCTCTCACCATCTTTGGCCCTAATGTTAGGCTCAACAACATATCCCGAACATTGCACTGAAAATATTTCCCCCAAACGTACAAGGAAACAAAGGGCTGTCCGTGGTATGTATCACCTCCAAAAACAACACCCCCTAGGCAGATTGCCCACCCTCTAGACCACCGCCTTCATCCCCTTGTTCAATCTCCCCTGCAGGGGCCGTAGTGATTCGGCTTCGGCGGGAAGGGTACCCGCCGAAGCGCAATTCACGACTGACAAGTGTGTTGATGGCAGATCGCGTACTTTTTTTTTTCGCCGTTCTCAAAATGTGTGACATGTGCCCCTCAAAATGATCGCAGCGAAAATACAACCACGCGACCTTTCGATTTTTGGGCCAATGGTAGTCGTTTTGTTGAAATAGCACTGTTTTAGGCGGTTTTTCAACCAGTCTCCGCCGAATAGGGGCTGAATTTTGTACTGGCTTCCATATGCAGATTTGACTCGAGTTGTTACCCCTTAAAATGATCAGCTGGTGCCAAAACGTTTGGAAATCAACTTTGTTTGCCAAATTTGTTGCCGTTTTGTGGTTTTGCGGCAGTTTTGAGCATTTTTGGGGCAGTTTGGTATCAAAATGGGGCAAATTGTTACTAAAAGCGCAGGTTCAACCCGTTTGAGGGTATTGGTGCCCCTCGATGCATAGTTTGCAAGAAGGAGCAGTGGCTAGGCTCGGTTTCTGTGGGGCTTGCCCCACAGAAACCGAGACTAGCAGGCGTGAAGCTGGTTTTCCTAGGGTTTTTTGTGCTTACAAACCCATCTGTATGGATTGTACATTGCTGCACAATGGTGGCAGAAGTACCGTATGGTATGCATACCCGAAAGAGGAGCGGGCCGTAATTCTCCGTGATCCGCTCTTGTTCAATCTCCCCCGCAGGGGCCGTAGTGACTCGGCTTCGGCGGGAAGGGTACCCGCCGAAGCGCAATTCACAACTGACAAGTGTGTTGATGGCAGATTGCGTACTTTTTTTTTTCGCCGTTCTCAAAATGTGTGACATATGCCCCTCAAAATGATCGCAGCGAAAATACAACCACGCGACTCTTCGATTTTTGGGCCACTGGTAGTCGTTTTGGTGAAATAGCACCGTTTTAAGCGGTTTTTCAACCAGTCTCCGCCGAATAGGGGCTGAATTTTGTACTGGCTGCCATGTACCGATTGGACTCATGTTGTTACCCCTTAAAATGATCAGCTCCTGCCAAAACGTCGGAAAATCAACTTTGTTTGCCAAATTTGGTACCGTTTTGTAGTTTTGCAGCAGATTTGAGCGTTTTTGGGGCAGTTTGGTATCAAAATGGGGCAAATTGTTACTAAAAGCGCACATTGAACCTGTTTGAGGGTATTGGTGCCCCTTGATGCATAGTTTGCAAGAAGGAACAGTGGCTAGGCTCCGTTTCTGTGGGGCTTGCCCCACAGAAACCGAGACTAGCAGGCGTGAAGCTGGTTTTCCTAGGGTTTTTTGTGCTTACAAACCCATCTATATGGATTGTACGTTGCTGCACAATGGTGGCAGAAGCACCGTATGGTATGCATACCCCAAAGAGGAGCGGGCCGTAATTCTCCGTGATCCGCTCTTGTTCCATCTCCCCTGCAGGGGCCGTAGTGATTCGGCTTCGGCGGGAAGGGTACCCGCCGAAGCGCAATTCACGACTGACAAGTGTGTTGATGGCAGATCGTGTACTTTTTTTTTCGCTGTTCTCAAAATGTATGACATATGCCCCTCAAAATGATCGCAGCGAAAATACAATCACGCGACGTTTCGATTTTTCGGCCGCTAGTAGTCGTTTTGGTGAAATAGCACTGTTTTAAGCGGTTTTTTAACCAGTCTCCGCCGAATCGGGGCTGGATTTTGTACTGGCTGCCATGTGCAGATTTGACCAGGGTTGTTACCCCTCAAAATGATCCACTCCTGCCAAACCGTCGGGAAATCAACTTTGTTTGCCAAATTTGGTACCGTTTTGTGGTTTTGCGGCAGTTTTGAGCGTTTTTGGGGCAGTTTTGTAGCAAAATGGGGCAAATGGTTACTAAAAGCGCAGATTCAACCCGTTTGAGGGTATCGGTGCCCCTCAATGCAAAGTTTGCAAGAAGGAGCAGTGGCTAGGCTCGGTTTCTGTGGGGCTTGCCCCACAGAAACCGAGACTAGCAGGCGTGAAGCTGGTTGCCATAGGGTTTTTTTGGCTTACAAACCTATCTGTATGGATTGTACGTTGCTGCACAATGGTGGCAGAAGTACCATATGGTATGCATACCCCAAAGAGGAGCGGGCCGTAATTCTCCGTGATCCGCTCTTGTTCAATCTCCCCTGCAGGGGCCGTAGTGATTCGGCTTCGGCGGGAAGTGTACCCGCCGAAGCGCAATTCACAACTGACAAGTGTGTTGATGGCAGATCGCGTACTTTTTTTTTCGCTGTTCTCAAAAGGTGTGACATATGCCCCTCAAAATGATGGCAGCGAGAATACAACTACGCGACTTTTCGATTTTTGGGCCGCTGGTAGTCGTTTTGGTGAAATAGCACCGTTTTAAGCGGTTTTTCAACCAGTCTCCGCCGAGTAGGGGCTGAATTTTGTACTGGCTGCCACGTGCCGATTTGACCAATGTTGTTACCGCTTAAAATGATCGACTCTTGCCAAAACGTCGGGAAATCAACTTTGTTTGCCAAATTTGGTGCCGTTTTGTTGTTTTGCGACAGTTTGGAGCGTTTTTGGTACAGATTTGTAGCAAAATAGGGACAAATTATTATTAAAAGCATAGGTTCAACCCGTTTGAGGGTATTGGTGCCTCTCGATGCATAGTTTGCAAGAAAGAACAGTGGCTAGGCTCGGTTTCTGTGGGGCTTGCCCCACAGAAACCGAGACTAGCAGGCGTGAAGCTGGTTTTCATATGGTTTTTTTGGCCTACAAACCCATCTGTATGGATTTTACGTGGCTGCACAATGGTGGCAGAACTACCGTATGGTATGCATACCCCAAAGAGGAGCGGGCCGTAATTCTCCGTGATCCGCTCTTGTTCACTCTCCCCTGCAGGGGCCGTAGTGATTCGGCTTCGGCGGGAAGGGTACCCGCCGAAGCGCAATTCACGACTGACAAGTGTGTTGATGGCAGATCGCGTACTTTTTTTTTCGCTGTTCTCAAATTGTGTGACATATGCCCCTCAAAATGATCGCCGCGCAAAACAAACTACGCGCCTTTTCGATTTTTGGGCCATTGGTAGTCGTTTTGGTGAAATAGCACCGTTTTAAGTAGTTTTTTAATCAGTCTCCGCCGAATCGGGGCTGAATTTTGTACTTGCTGCCATGTGCGGATTTGACCAATGTTGTTACCGCTTAAAATGATCAGCTCATGCCAAAACGTCGGGAAATCAACTTTGTTTACCAAATTTGGTACCGTTTTGTGGTTTTGCGGCAGTTTTGAGCGTTTTTGGGGCAGTTTGGTATCAAAATGGGGCAAATTGTTACTAAAAGCGCAGGTTCAACCCGTTTGATGGTATTGGTGCCCCTCAATGCATAGTTTGCAAGAAGAAGCAGTGGCTAGGCTCGGTTTCTGTGGGGCTTGCCCCACAGAAACCGAGACTAGCAGGCGTGAAGCTAGTTTTCCTAGGGTTTTTTGTGCTTACAAACCCATCTGTACGGATTGTACAATGCTGCACAATGGCGGCAGAAGTACCGTATGGTATGCATACCGCAAAGAGGAGCGGGCCGTAATTCCCCGTGATCCGCTCTTGTTTAATCTCCCCCGCAGGGGCCGTAGTGATTCGGCTTCGGCGGGGAGGGTACCCGCCGAAGCGAAATTCACGACCGACAAGTGTGTTGATGGCAGATCGCGCGTTTTTTTTTTCGCCGTTCTCAAAATGTGGTACATATGCCCCTCAAAATGATCGCAGCAAAAATACAACTACGCGACTTTTCGATTTTTCGGCCGCTAATAGTCGTTTTGGTGAAATAGCACCGTTTTAAGCAGTTTTTCAACCAGTCTCCGCCGAATCGGGGCTGGATTTTGTACTGGCTGCCATGTGCAGATTTGACCCATGTTGTTACCCCTTAAAATGATTGGCTCTTGCCAAAACGTGGGAAAATCAACTTTGTTTGCCAAATTTGGTACCGTTTTGTGGTTTTGCAGCAGTTTTGAGCGTTTTTGGGGCAATTTTGTAGCAAAATGGGGCAAATGGTTACTAAAAGCGCAGGTTCAACCTGTTTGAGGGTATTGGTGCCCCTCAATGCAAAGTTTGCAAGAAGGAGCAGTGGGTAGGCTCGGTTTCTGTGGGGCTTGCCCCACAGAAACCGAGACTAGCAGGCGTGAAGCTGGTTTTCATATGGTTTTTTTGGCTTAGAAACCCATCTCTATGGATTGTACTTTGCTGCACAATGGTGGCAGAAGTACCATATGGTATGCATACCCCAAAGAGGAGCGGGCCGTAATTCTCCCCGATCCGCTCTTGTTCAATCTCCCCCGCAGGGGCCGTAGTGATTCGGCTTCGGCGGGAAGGGTACCCGCCGAAGCGCAATTCACGACTGACAAGTGTGTTGATGGCAGATCGCGTACTTTTTTTTTTCGCCCTTCTCAAAATGTGAGACATATGCCCCTCAAAATGATCGCAGCGAAAAAACCACCACGCGACTCTTCGATTTTCGGGCCAATGGTAGTCGTTTTGGTGAAATAGCACCGTTTTAAGCAGTTTTTCAACCAATCTCCGCCGAATAGGGGCTGAATTTTGTACTAGCTGCCACGTGCCGATTTGACCCATGTTGTTACCCCTTAAAATGATCAGCTCATGCCAAAACGTCGGGAAATCAACTTTGTTTGCCAAATTTGGTACCGTTTTGTGGTTTTGCAGCAGTTTTGAGCGTTTTTGGGGCAGTTTGGTTTCAAAATGGGGCAAATTGTTACTAAAAGCGCAGGTTCCACCCGTTTGAGGGTATTGGTGCCCCTCGATGCATAGTTTGCAAGAAGGAGCACTGGCTAGGCTCGGTTTCTGTGGGGCTTGCCCCACAGAAACCCATGTTTCTACCCCTTAAAATGATCGGCTCGTGCCAAAACGTCGGGAAATCAACTTTGTTTGCCGAATTTGGTGCCGTTTTGTTGTTTTGCAGTAGTTTGGAGCGTTTTTGGGGCAGTTTTGTAGCGAAATAGGGTCAAATTATTACTAAAAGCATAGGTTCAACCCGTTTGAGGGTATTGGTGCCTCTCGATGCATAGTTTGCAAGAAAGAACAGTGGCTAGGCTCGGTTTTTGTGGGGCTTGCCCCACAGAAACCGAGACTAGCAGGCGTGAAGCTGGTTTTCATATGGTTTTTTTGGCTTACAAACCCATCTGTACGGATTTTACGTGCTGCACAATGGTGGCAGAAGTACCGTATGGTATGCATACCCCAAAGAGGAGCGGGCCGTAATTCTCCGTGATCCGCTCTTGTTCCATCTCCCCTGCAGGGGCCGTAGTGATTCGGCTTCGGCGGGAAGGGTACCCGCCGAAGCGCAATTCACGACTGACAAGTGTGTTGATGGCAGATCGCGTACTTTTTTTTTCGCTGTTCTCAAAATGTGTGACATATGCCCCTCAAAATGATGGCAGCGAAAATACAACCACGCCACTTTTCGATTTTTGGGCCGCTGGTAGTGGTTTTGGTGAAATAGCACCGTTTTAAGCGGTTTTTCAACCAGTCTCCGCCGAATAGGGGCTGAATTTTGTACGCGCTGCCATGTGCAGATTTGACTCATGTTGTTACCCCTTGAAATGCATGGCTCGTGCCAAAACGTCGGGAAATCAACTTTGTTAGCCAAATTGGGTACCGTTTTGTGGTTTTGCGGCAGTTTTGAGCATTTTTGGGGCAGTTTGGTATTAAAATGGGGCAAATTGTTACTAAAAGCGCAGGTTCAACCCGTTTGAGGGTATTGGTGCCTCTCGATGCATAGTTTGCAAGAAGGAGCAGTGGGTAGGCTCGGTTTCTGTGGGGCTTGCCCCACAGAAACCGAGACTAGCAGGCGTGAAGCTGGTTTTCCTAGGGTTTTTTGTGCTTACAAACCCATCTGTATGGATTGTACGTTGCTGCACAATGGTGGCAGAAGTACCGTATGGTATGCATACCCCAAAGAGGAGCGGGCCGTAATTCTCCGTGATCCGCTATTGTTCAATCTCCCCTGCAGGGGCCGTAGTGATTCGGCTTCGGCGGGAAGGGTACCCGCCGAAGCTCAATTCACGACTGACAAGTGTGTTGATGGCAGATCGTGTACTTTTTTTTTCGCTGTTCCCAAAATGTGTGACATATGCCCCTCAAAAAGATCGCAGCGAAAATACAACTACGCGACTTTTCGATTTTCGGGCCGCTGGTAGTCGTTTTCGTGAAATAGCACCGTTTTAAGCGGTTTTTCAACCAGTCTCCGCCGAATAGGGGCTGAATTTTGTACTGGCTGCCACGTGCGGATTTGCCCTGTGTTGTTACCCTTTAAAATGATCAGCTCATGCCAAAACGTCGGGAAATCAACTTTGTTTGCCAAATTTGGTACCGTTTTGTGGTTTTGCGGCATTTTTGAGCGTTTTTGGGGCAGTTTGGTATCAAAATCGGGTAAATTGTTACTAAAAGCGCAGGTTCAACCCGTTTGATGGTATTGGTGCCCCTCGATGCATAGTTTGCAAGAAAGAGCAGTGGCTAGGCTGGGTTTCTGTGGGGCTTGCCCCACAGAAACAGAGACTAGCAGGCGTGAAGGTGGTTTTCCTAGGGTTTTTTGTGCTTACAAACCCATCTGTATGGATTGTACATTGCTGCACAATGGTGGCAGAAGTACCGTATGGTATGCATACCCCAAAGAGGAGCGGGCCGTAATTCTCCGTGATCCGCTCTTGTTCAATTTCCCCTGCAGGGGCCGTAGTGATTCGGCTTCGGCGGGAAGGGTACCCGCCGAAGCGCAATTCACGACTGACAAGTGTGTTGATGGCAGATCGCGTACTTTTTTTTTCGCCGTTCTCAAAATGTGTGACATATGCCCCTCAAAATGATCGCAGCGAAAATACAACCACGCGACTCTTCGATTTTTGGGCCACTGGTAGTCGTTTTGGTGAAATAGCACCGTTTGAAGCAGTTTTGTTAACCAGTCTCCGCCGAATAGGGGCTGAATTTTGTACTGGCTGCCATGTGCAGATTTGACGCATGTTATTACCCCTTAAATCGATCAGCTCGTGCCAAAACGTCGGGAAATCAACTTTGTTTTCCAAATTTGGTACCGTTTTGTGGTTTTGCAGCAGTTTGGAGCATTTTTCGGGCAGTTTGGTATCAAAATGGGGCAAATTGTTACTAAAAGCACAGGTTCAACCCGTTTGATGGTATGGGTGCCCCCCGATGCATAGTTTGCAAGAAGGAGCAGTGGCTAGGCTCGGTTTCTGTGGGGCTTGCCCCACAGAAACCGAGACTAGCAGGCGTGAAGCTGGTTTTCCTAGGGTTTTTTGTGCTTACAAACCCATCTGTATGGATTGTACGTTGCTGCACAATGGTGGCAGAAGTACCATATGGTATGCATACCCCAAAGAGGAGCGGGCCGTAACTCTCCGTGATCCGCTCTTGTTCAATTTCCCCTGCAGGGGCCGTAGTGATTCGGCTTCGGCGGGAAGGGTACCCGCCGAAGCGCAAGTCACGACTGACAAGTGTGTTGATGGCAGATCGCGTACTTTTTTTTTCGTCGTTCTCAAAATGTGTGACATGTGCCCCTAAAAATGATCGCAGCGAAAATACAACTACGCGACTTTTCGATTTTTGGGCCACTGGTAGTTGTTTTGGTGAAATAGCACCGTTTGAAGCAGTTTTTTAACCAGTCTCCGCCGAATAGGGGCTGAATTTTGTACTGGCTGCCATGTGCGGATTTGACCCATGTCGTTACCCCTTAAAATGATTGGCTCGTGCAAAAACATCAGGAAATCAACTTTGTTTGCCAAATTTGGTACCGTTTTGTGGTTTTGCGGCAGTTTTGAGCGTTTTTGGGGCAGTTTGGTATCAAAATGGGGCAAATTGTTACTAAAAGCACAGGTTCAACCCGTTTGATGGTATTGGTGCCCCTCGATGCATAGTTTGCAAGAAGGAGCAGTGGCTAGGCTCGGTTTCTGTGGGGCTTGCCCCATAGAAACCGAGACTAGCAGGCGTGAAGCTGGTTTTCCTAGGGTTTTTTGTGCTTACAAACCCATCTGTATGGATTGTACGTTGCTGCACAATGGTGGCAGAAGTACCATATGGTATGCATACCCCAAAGAGGAGCGGGCGATAACTCTCCGTGATCCGCTCTTGTTCAATCTCCCCTGCAGGGGCCGTAGTGATTCGGCTTCGGCGGGGAGGGTACCCGCCGAAGCGCAATTCACGACTGACAAGTGTGTTGATGGCAGATCGCGTACTTTTTTTTTCGCCGTTCTCAAAATGTGTGACATATGCCCCTCAAAATGATCGCAGCGAAAATACAATCACGCGACTTTTCGATTTTGGGGCCACTGGTAGTCGTTTTGGTGAAATAGCACCGTTTTAAGCGGGTTTTCAACCAGTCTCCGCCGAATAGGGGCTGAATTTTGTACTGGCTGCCACGTGCAGATTTGCCCCGTGTTGTTACCCCTTAAAATGATCAGCTCGTGCCAAAATGTCGGGAAATCAACTTTGTTGGCCCAATTTGGTGCCGTTTTGTTGTTTTGCAGTTGTTTGGAGCGTTTTTGGGGCAGTTTTGTAGCGAAATAGGGTCAAATTGTTACTAAAAGCGCAGATTCAACCCGTTTGAGGGTATTGGTGCCTCTCGATGCATAGTTTGCAAGAAGGAACAGTGGCTAGGCTCGGTTTCTGTGGGGCTTGCCCCACAGAAACGGAGACTAGCAGGCGTGAAGCTGGTTGTCATATGGTTTTTTGGGCTTACAAACCCATCTGTACGGATTTTACGTGGCTGCACAATGGTGGCAGAAGTACCGTATGGTATGCATACCCCAAAGAGGAGCGGGCTGTAATTCTCCGTGATCCGCTCTTGTTCAATCTCCCCTGCAGGGGCCGTAGTGATTCGGCTTCGGCGGGGAGGGTACCCGCCGAAGCGCAATTCACGACTGACAAGTGTGTTGATGGCAGATCGCGTGCGTTTTTTTTTCGCCCTTCTCAAAATGTGTGACATCTGCCCCTCAAAATGATCGCAGCGAAAATACAACTACGCGACTTTTCGATTTTTGGGCCATTGGTGGTCGTTTTGGTGAAATAGCACCGTTTTAAGCGGTTTTTCAACCAGTCTCCGCCGAATAGGGGCTGAATTTTGTACTGGCTGCCATGTGCCGATTTGACCTATGTTGTTACCCCTTAAAATGATCGGCTCGTGCCAAAACGTCGGGATAACAACTTTGTTTGCCAAATTTGGTACCGCTTTGTGGTTTTGCAGCAGTTTTGAGCGTTTTTGGGACAGTTTGGTATCAAAATGGGGCAAATATGTTACTAAAAGCGCAGGTTCAACCCGTTTGAGGGTATTGGTGCCCCTCGATGCATAGTTTGCAAGAAGGAGCAGTGGCTAGGCTCGGTTTCTGTGGGGCTTGCCCCACAGAAACCGAGACTAGCAGGCGTGAAGCTGGTTTTCCTAGGGTTTTTTGTGCTTACAAACCCATCTGTATGGATTGTACATTGATGTACAATGGTGGCAGAAGTACCGTATGGTGTGCATACCCCAAAGAGGAGCGGGCCGTAATTCTCCGTGATCCGCTCTTGTTCAATCTCCCCCGCAGGGGCCGTAGTGATTCGGCTTCGGCGGGAAGGGTACCCGCCGAAGCGCAATTCACGACTGACAAGTGTGTTGATGGCAGATCGCGTACTTTTTTTTTTCGCTGTTCTCAAAATGTGTGACATATGCCCCTCAAAATGATCGCAGCGAAAATACAATCACGCGACGTTTCGATTTTTGGGCCATTGGTAGTCGTTTTGGTGAAATAGCACCGTTTTGAGCGGTTTTTCAACCAGTCTCCGCCGAATAGGGGCTGAATTTTGTACTGGCTGCCACGTGCGGATTTGCCCTGTGTTGTTACCCCTTAAAATGATCAGCTCGTGCCAAAACGTCGGGAAATCAACTTTGTTGCCCCAATTTGGTGCCGTTGTTTTGCAGTTGTTTGGAGCGTTTTTGGGGCAGTTTTGTAGCGAAATAGGGTCAAATTGTTACTAAAAGCGCAGATTCAACCCGTTTGAGGGTATTGGTGCCTCTCGATGCATAGTTTGCAAGAAGGAACAGTGGCTAGGCTCGGTTTCTGTGGGGCTTGCCCCACAGAAACCGAGACTAGCAGGCGTGAAGCTGGTTTTCATATGGTTTTTTTGGCTTACAAACCCATCTGTACAGATTTTACGTGGCTGCACAATGGTGGCAGAAGTACCGTATGGTATGCATACCCCAAAGAGGAGCGGGCCTTAATTCTCCGTGATCCGCTCTTGTTCAATCTCCCCTGCAGGGGCCGTAGTGATTCGGCTTCGGCGGGGAGGGTACCCGCCGAAGCGCAATTCACGACTGACAAGTGTGTTGATGGCAGATCGCGTACTTTTTTTTTTCGCTGTTCTCAAAATGTGTGACATATGCCCCTCAAAATGATCGCAGCGAAAATACAATCACGCGACTCTTCGATTTTTGGGCCATTTGTAGTCGTTTTGGTGAAATAGCACCGTTTTAAGCGGTTTTTCAACCAGTCTCCGCAAAATAGGGGCTGAATTTTGTACTGGCTGCCACGTGCAGATTTGACCTATGTTGTTACCCCTTAAAATGATCAGCTCGTGCCAAAACGTCTTGAAATCAACTTTGTTTGCCACATCCGCACTTGTTTTGTGGTTTTGCAGCAGTTTTGAGCGTTTTTGATACAGATTTGTAACAAAATAGGGTCAAATTGTTACTAAAAGCACAGGTTCAACCCGTTTGAGGGTATTGGTGCCCCTCGATGCATAGTTTGCAAGAAGGAGCAGTGGCTAGGCTCGGTTTCTGTGGGGCTTGCCCCACAGAAACCGAGACTAGCAGGCGTGAAGCTGGTTTTCATATGGTTTTTTTGGCTTACAAACCCATCTGTACGGATTTTACGTGGCTGCACAATGGTGGCAGAAGTACCGTATGGTATGCATACCCCAAAGAGGAGCGGGCCGTAATTCTCCGTGATCCGCTCTTGTTCAATCTCCCCCGCAGGGGCCGTAGTGATTCGGCTTCGGCGGGAAGGGTACCCGCCGAAGCGCAATTCACGACTGACAAGTGTGTTGATGGCAGATCGCGTACTTTTTTTTTCGTTGTTCTCAAAAGGTGTGACATATGCCCCTCAAAATGATGGCAGCGAAAATACAACTACGCGACTTTTCGATTTTTGGGCCGCTGGTAGTCGTTTTGGTGAAATAGCACCGTTTTAAGCGGTTTTTCAACCAGTCTCCGTCGAATAGGGGCTGAATTTTGTACTGGCTGCCACGTGCGGATTTGCCCTGTGTTGTTACCCCTTAAAATGATCAGCTCATGCCAAAACGTCAGGAAATCAACTTTGTTTGCCAAATTTGGTACCGTTTTGTGGTTTTGCGGCAGTTTTTGATACCAAACTGCCCCAAAAACGCTCAACCTGTTTGATGGTATTGGTGCCCCTCGATGCATAGTTTGCAAGAAAGAGCAGTGGCCAGGCTCGGTTTCTGTGGGGCTTGCCCCACAGAAACCGAGACTAGCAGGCGTGAAGCTGGTTTTCCTAGGGTTTTTTGTGCTTACAAACCCATCTGTATGGATTGTACATTGCTGCACAATGGTGGCAGAAGTACCGTATGGTATGCATACCCGAAAGAGGAGCGGGCCGTAATTCTCCGTGATCCGCTCTTGTTCAATCTCCCCCGCAGGGGCCGTAGTGATTCGGCTTCGGCGGGAAGGGTACCCGCCGAAGCGCAATTCACGACTGACAAGTGTGTTGATGGCAGATCGCGTACTTTTTTTTTTCGCTGTTCTCAAAATGTGTGACATATGCCCCTCAAAATGATCGCAGCGAAAATACAACCACGCGACTTTTCGAGTTTCGGGCCACAGGTAGTCGTTTTGGTGAAATAGCACCGTTTTAAGCGGGTTTTCAACCAGTCTCCGCCGAATAGGGGCTGAATTTTGTAGTGGCTGCCATGTGCCGATTTGACCAATATTGTTGTTACCCCTTAAAATGATCAGCTTCTGCCAAAACGTCGGAAAATCAACTTTGTTTGCCAAATTTGGTCCCTTTTAGTGGTTTTGCAGCAGTTTTGAGCGTTTTTGGGGCAGTTTGGTATCAAAATGGGGCAAATTGTTACTAAAAGCGCACATTCAACCTGTTTGAGGGTATTGGTGCCCCTCGATGCATAGTTTGCTAGAAGGAGCAGTGGCTAGGCTCGGTTTTTGTGGGGCTTGCCCCACAGAAACCGAGACTAGCAGGCGTGAAGCTGGTTTTCCTAGGGTTTTTTATGCTTACAAACCCATCTGTATGGATTGTACGTTGCTGCACAATGGTGGCAGAAGTACCGTATGGTATGCATACCCCAAAGAGGAGCGGGCCGTAATTCTCCGTGATCCGCTCTTGTTCAATCTCCCCCGCAGGGGCCGTAGTGATTCGGCTTCGGCGGGAAGGGTACCCGCCGAAGCGCAATTCACGACTGACAAGTGTGTTGATGGCAGATCGCGTACTTTTTTTTTTCGCTGTTCTCAAAATGTGTGACATATGCCCCTCAAAATGATCGCAGCGAAAATACAACTACGCGACTTTTCGAGTTTCGGGCCACAGGTAGTCGTTTTGGTGAAATAGCACCGTTTTAAGCGGGTTTTCAACCAGTCTCCGCCGAATAGGGGCTGAATTTTGTAGTGGCTGCCATGTGCCGATTTGACCAATATTGTTGTTACCCCTTAAAATGATCAGCTTCTGCCAAAACGTCGGAAAATCAACTTTGTTTGCCAAATTTGGTCCCTTTTAGTGGTTTTGCAGCAGTTTTGAGCGTTTTTGGGGCAGTTTGGTATCAAAATGGGGCAAATTGTTACTAAAAGCGCACATTCAACCTGTTTGAGGGTATTGGTGCCCCTCGATGCATAGTTTGCTAGAAGGAGCAGTGGCTAGGCTCGGTTTTTGTGGGGCTTGCCCCACAGAAACCGAGACTAGCAGGCGTGAAGCTGGTTTTCCTAGGGTTTTTTGTGCTTACAAACCCATCTGTATGGATTGTACGTTGCTGCACAATGGTGGCAGAAGTACCGTATGGTATGCATACCCCAAAGAGGAGCGGGCCGTAATTCTCGTGATCGGCTCTTGTTCGATCTCCCCCGCAGGGGCCGTAGTGATTCGGCTTCGGCGGGAAGGGTACCCGCCGAAGCGCAATTCACGACTGACAAATGTGTTGATGGCAGATCGCGTACTTTTTTTTTCGCCCTTCTCAAAATGTGGTACATATGCCCCTCAAAATGATCGCAGCGAAAATACAATCACGCGACTTTTCGATTTTTGGTCCACCGGTAGTCGTTTTGGTGAAATATCACCGTTTTAAGTAGTTTTTCAACCAGTCTCCGCCGAATAGGGGCTGAATTTGGTACTGGCTGCCACGTGCAGATTTGACCCATGTTGATACCCCTTAAAATCATCAGCTCGTGCCAAAACGTCGGGAAATCAACTTTGTGTGCCAAATTTGGTACCGTTTTGTGGTTTTGCAGCAGTTTTGAGCGTTTTTGGGGCAGTTTGGTATCAAAACGGGGCAAATTGTTACTAAAAGCGCAGGTTCAACCCGTTTGATGGTATTGGTGCCCCTCGATGCATAGTTTGCAAGAAGGAGCAGTGGCTAGGCTCGGTTTCTGTGGGGCTTGCCCTACAGAAACCGAGACTAGCAAGCGTGAAGCTGGTTTCTTTAGCGTTTTTGGTGCTTACAAACCCATCTATATGGATTGTACGTTGCTGCACAATGGTGGCAGAAGAACCGTATGGTATGCATACCCGAAAGAGGAGCGGGCCGTAATTCTCCGTGATCCGCTCTTGTTCAATCTCCCCTGCAGGGGCCGTAGTGATTCGGCTTCGGCGGGAAGGGTACCCGCCGAAGCGCAATTCACGACTGACAAGTGTGTTGATGGCAGATCGCGTACCTTTTTTTTCGCCCTTCTCAAAATGTGTGACATATGCCCCTCAAAATGATCGCAGCGAAAATACAACCATGCGACTTTTCGATATTTGGGCCACCGGTAGTCGTTTTGGTGAAATAGCACCGTTTTAAGCGGGTTTTCAACCAGTCTCCGCCGAATAGGGGCTGAATTTTGTACTGGCTGCCATGTGCCGATTTGACCCATGTTGTTACCCCTTAAAATGATCAGCTCGTGCCAAAATGTCGGAAAATCAACTTTGTTCGCCAAATTTGGTGCTGTTTTGTGGTTCTGCAGCAGTTTGGAGCGTTTTTCGGGCAGTTTGGTATCAAAATGGGGCAAATTGTTACTAAAAGCGCACATTCAACCTGTTTGAGGGTATTGGTGCCCCTCGATGCATAGTTTGCAAGAAAGAGCAGTGGCTAGGCTCGGTTTTTGTGGGGCTTGCCCCACAGAAACCGAGACTAGCAGGCGTGAAGCTGGTTTTCCTAAGGTTTTTTGTGCTTACAAACCCATCTGTATGGAGTGTACATTGCTGCACAATGGTGGCAGAAGTACCGTATGGTATGCATACCCCAAAGAGGAGCGGGCCGTAATTCTCCGTGATCCGCTCTTGTTCAATCTCCCCCGCAGGGGCCGTAGTGATTCGGCTTCGGCGGGAAGGGTACCCGCCAAAGCGCAATTCACGACTGACAAGTGTGTTGATGGCAGATCGCGTACTTTTTTTTTCCGCTGTCCTCAAAATGTGTGACATATGCCCCTCAAAATGATCGCAGCAAAAATACAACTACGCGGCTTTTCGATTTTTGGGCCATCGGTAGTCGTTTTGGTGAAATAGCACGGTTTTAAGCGGTTTTTCAACCAGTCTCCGCCGAATAGGGGCTGAATTTTGTACTGGCTGCCACGTGCCGATTTGACCCATGTTGTTACCCCTCAAAATGATCAGCTCGTGCCAAAACGTCGGGAAATCAACTTTGTTGGCCCAATTTGGTGCCGTTTTTTTGTTTTGCAGCAGTTTGGAGCGTTTTTGGGGCAGTTTTGGAGCGAAATAGGGTCAAATTGTTACTATAAGCGCAGATTCAACCCGTTTGAGGGTATTGGTGCGTCTCGATGCATACTTTGCAAGAAGGAACAGTGGCCAGGCTCGGTTTCTGTGGGGCTTGCCCCACAGAAACCGAGACTAGCAGGCGTGAAGCTGGTTTTCATATGGTTATTTTGGCTTAGAAACCCATCTGTACGGATTTTACGTGGCTGCACAATGGTGGCAGAAGTACCGTATGGTATGCATAGACCAAAGAGGAGCGGGCCGTAATTCTCCGTGATCCGCTCTTGTTCAATCTCCCCTGCAGGGGCCGTAGTGATTCGGCTTCGGCGGGGAGGGTACCCGCCGAAGCGCAATTCACGACTGACAAGTGTGTTGATGGCAGATCGCGTACTTTTTTTTTGCCCTTCTCAAAATGTGTGACATATGCCCCTCAAAATGATCGCAGCGAAAATACAACCACGCGATTTTTCGATTTTTGGGCCATTGGTAGTCGTTTTGGTGAAATAGCACCGTTTTAAGCGGTTTTTCAACCAGTCTCCGCCGAATAGGGGCTGAATTTTGTACTGGCTGCCACGTGCAGATTTGCCCCGTGTTGCTACCCCTTAAAATGATCGGCTCGTGCCAAAACGTCGGGAAATCAACTTTGTTGGCCCAATTTAGTGCCGTTTTGTTGTTTTGCAGCAGTTTGGAGCGTTTTTGGGGCAGTTTTGTAGCGAAATAGGGTCAAATTGTTACTAAAAGCGCAGATTCAACGCGTTTGAGGGTATTGGTGCCTCTCGATGCATAGTTTGCAAGAAGGAACAGTGGCTAGGCTCGGTTTCTGTGGGGCTTGCCCCACAGAAACCGAGACTAGCAGGCGTGAAGCTGGTTTTCATATGGTTTTTTTGGCTTACAAACCCATCTGTACGGATTTTACGTGGCTGCACAATGGTGGCAGAAGTACCGTATGGTATGCATATCCCAAAGAGGAGCGGGCCGTAATTCTCCGTGATCCGCTCTCGTTCAATCTCCCCCGCAGGGGCCGTAGTGATTCGGCTTCGGCGGGGAGGGTACCCGCCGAAGCGCAATTCACGACTGACAAGTGTGTTGATGGCAGATCGCGTACTTTTTTTTTCGCTGTTCTCAAAATGTGAAACATATGCCCCTCAAAATGATCGCAGCGAAAATACAACTACGCGACGTTTCAATTTTTGGGCCACTGGTAGTCGTTTTGGTGAAATAGCACCGTTTTAAGCAGTTTTTCAACCAGTCTCCGCCGAATAGGGGCTGAATTTTGTACTGGCTGCCATGTGCTGAATTGACAGATGTAGTTACCCCTTAAAATGATCAGCTCGTGCCAAAACGTCGGGAAATCAACTTTGTTTGCCAAATTTGGTACCGTTTTGTGGTTTTGCAGCAGTTTTGAGCGTTTTTGGGGCAGTTTGGTGTCAAAATGGGGCAAATTGTTACTAAAAGCGCACATTCAACCTGTTTGAGGGTATTGGTGCCCCTCGATGCATAGTTTGCAAGAAGGAGCAGTGGCTAGGCTCGGTTTTTGTGGGGCTTGCCCCACAGAAACCGAGACTAGCAGGCGTGAAGCTGGTTTTCCTAGGTTTTTTCGTGCTTACAAACCCATCTGTATGGATTGTACATTGCTGCACAATGGTGGCAGAAGTACCGTATGGTATGCATACCCCAAAGAGGAGCGGGCCGTAATTCTCCGTGATCCGCTCTTGTTCAATCTCCCCTGCAGGGGCCGTAGTGATTCGGCTTCGGCGGGAAGGGTACCCGCCGAAGCGCAATTCACGACCGACAAGGGTGTTGATGGCAGATCGCGCGTTTTTTTTTCCGCTGTTCTCAAAATGTGTGACATATGCCCCTCAAAATGATCGCAGCGAAAATACAACCACGCGACTTTTCGATTTTTGGGCCACTGGTGGTCGTTTTGGTGAAAGAGCACTGTTTTAAGCAGTTTTTTTACCAGTCTCCGCCGAATAGGGGCTGAATTTTGTACTGGCTGCCATGTGCGGATTTGACCTATGTTGTTACCCCTTAAAATGATCAGCTCGTGCCTAAACTTCGGGAAATCAACTTTGTTTGTCAAATTTGGTACCGCTTTGTGGTTTCGCGTCAGTTTGGAGCATTTTTGGGGCAGTTTGGTATCAAAATGGGGCAAATTGTTACTAAAAGCACAGGTTCAACCCGTTTGAGGGTATTGGTGCCCCTCGATGCATAGTTTGCAAGAAGGAGCAGTGGCTAGGCTCGGTTTCTGTGGGGCTTGCCCCACGGAAACCGAGACAAGTAGGCGTGAAGCTGGTTTTCCTAGGGTTTTTTGTGCTTACAAACCCATCTGTATAGATTGTACGTTGCTGCACAATGGTGGCAGAAGTACCGTATGGTATGCATACCCGAAAGAGGAGCGGGCCGTAATTCTCCGTGATCCGCTCTTGTTCAATCTGGGCCCTCCGGCCCGCCTTGCCACGTGCGCGGAGAGGGGGAGGGGCCCCCTTCGCACAAGTCACTGGCCACCTCCAACCCCCTATAATAGGGAACCCCCTAACGTCAAAATTCCGGTTCTATCACCCCTACACACTTACCCCTCAAAATGACCGCCTCGACGTGCCGATCATGCCGTGCATCTTGGTTTTTGTCATCTATGATCGTTTTAAATAGTTAGGAGCCCTTGAAGTTGGTAGTTTGTAAGCAAGGATCCAAGAATTCCTGTATGTGTAGGGATCGGATTTAAGGGTGCGCGACCAAAGTTGATATGCAAACTGATGTAATGTATGAATCTCAGGGCTGAAATCGTAAAAAATCGAATCTTAGGGTTAATTAATTTCTAGCACTGGCGACAGCGCTCTTGGCGGTGGCACGAACTCGCAGCACTTCAATAAATTCTGGTTGGGAAAAATAAAAGGTGAGTGATTGTCATTTGCGGTCAAAAAGAAAAATTTGGTGGTTTTCATTGCGGTCGTGGCTTTGCTCTTCGTGTTTCGTTTCGTGTTGGCTGTTTGCTGTTTGCTCTTTGCCGTGCCCACTCCAGCCGCTGACATGAAGGTCGCGGACGAGCCGCAACCATTGTTGACCACTGCCGACGGCTACTGGTGTGTTGCCCGGAGTTCATTTGGCGCTGGGTGTGTGTCTTTGGTGTGTTGGCGCGGTGTGTGTGTGTCATTCGTATGTCAGCGCGCTGTGTGTGTGATCTGTGTGTCAGGGCACTTTGTGTGTGTCAGCGCGCCGCGCAAAGTGTTAGTGTGTTTGCCGCGCGCTGGGTGTGTGATGCTGTGTCTGGTTCAGGTTTGAGGTTTCAGGTTGGAGATTGAGTTCCGGTTCAGGGTGAGTTACGAGAGTGTGTGTGTGTCTGTGTGTGTGTGTTACGAATGTGCTTGTAGGTGAGTTACGAGTGTGCTTGTGTTGCGGATGTGCTGGTGGGTGAGTTACGAGTGTGATGGTGTTACGAATCTGCCTGTGGGTGAGTTACGAGTGTGTGGGTGCCACGATTGTGCTTGTGGGTGAGTTACGAGTGTGATGGTGTTACGAATCTGCCTGTGGGTGAGTTACGAGTGTGTGGGTGCCACGATTGTGCCTGTGGGTGAGTTACGAGTGTGTGGGCGTTACGATTGTGCCTGTGGGTGAGTTACGAGTGTGTGGGCGTTACGATTGTGCCTGTGGGTAAGTTACGAGTGTGCTTGTGTTACGAATGTGCCTGTAGGTGAGTTACGCGTGTGCTTGTGTCACGAATGTGCCTGTGGGTGAGTTACGAGTGTGTGGGCGTTACGAGTGTGCCTGTGGGTGAGTTACGCGTGTGCTTGTGTCACGAATGTGCTTGTGGGTGAGTTCCGAGTGTGTTTGTGTTACGATGGTGCCTGTGGGTGAGTAACGAGCGTGCTTGTGTTACGAGTGTGCCTGTGGGTGAGTTACGCGTGTGCTTGTGTTACGAATGTGCCTGTGGGTGAGTTCCGAGTGTGTTTGTGTTACGATGGTGCCTGTGGGTGAGTTACGAGCGCGCTTGTGTTACCAATGTGCCTCTGGGTGAGTTACGAGCGTGCTGGTTTTGCTTTGCATAACCTCATGAAGATTTTTAGCCAATTTGACCATCTTTTTATGGCATGTTTAGTTGTAGTTCACGTTCCGGCAACTTTTGCCCCAGCTAGGGGAAAACTAACTAGTCCACCAATCCCCCCCCCCCCCCCGCCTTCGCCGGGAGGGGGAACACAAAAAGAGACGGGGGGTGGATGCGATGGTGCATGGCACCATCGCATGCACTCAAGTATCCACTCACTCATCGTATCCACTGAGGTATCCATTCACTTACCTCAGGAAATTGCGTGACTGGGGGGGGGGGGTGGGGGGGTTGCATGCATGGGGGTGGGTGCGGTAGCTACCACAGGTGGATAAAAGCCATGCTCTTTGTTGTCAAGTTGGGTACGTGGTGGTAAGGGTTCGGCTGAACGGCAAGGTGCATAAGTTGTGGGGCAACGTTGGTTGGAAGAGAAAGAGCATGCCACATTTGTGTGCCAATTTTCCAATTTGTTGACTCTCAATGGAATAATTATCCAATTGGCCTTTTGGTGCAGGTATGCGGTGAACAACATGCATGCATATGGATTGCCAACATTTTTAAAGGGGCAAACAATGAGGGCCAACATGTTTGCCGGGCAATATGTGTTGTTTTGCGGCACCAAACAACCGTTGTTTTTCGGGCAAAAGGCAAAGGCACCCCCCCCCCCCCGGTGGCTTGCCCAAAGGGGCATCGAGTGGGAAGCGCCCCACAAGTATTTTGCTACGCAAAGGTTTCAATATTTATGGCACCTATTTGTTTGCCATACAGCCATCACTTGCCACAAGGTGGCCATTACATTGCTCTCACCATCTTTGGCCCTAATGTTAGGCTCAACAACATATCCCGAACATTGCTCTGAAAATATTTCCCCCAAATGTACAAGGAAACAAAGGGCTGTCCGTGGTATGCATCACCTCCAAAAACAACCCCCCCCCATGCAGATTGCCCACCCTCTAGACCACCGCCTTCATCCCCTTGTTCAATCTCCCCTGCAGGGGCCGTAGTGATTCGGCTTCGGCGGGGAGGGTACCCGCCGAAGCGCAATTCACGACTGACAAGTGTGTTGATGGCAGATCGCGTGCTTTTTTTTTCGCCCTTCTCAAAATGTTCGACATATGCCCCTCAAAATGATCGCAGCGAAAATACAACTACGCGACTTTTCGATTTTTGGGCCATTGGTAGTCGTTTTGGTGAAATAGCACCGTTTTAAGCAGTTTTTCAACCAGTCTCCGCCGAATAGGGGCTGAATTTTGTACTGGCTGCCACGTGCGGATTTGCCCCGTGTTGATACCCCTTAAAATGATCGGCTTGTGCTAAAATGTCAGGACATCAACTTTGTTGGCCCAATTTGGTGCCGTTTTGTGGTTTTGCAGCAGTTTGGAGCGTTTTTGGGGCAGTTTTGTAGCGAAATAGGGTCAAATTGTTACTAAAAGCGCAGATTCAACCCGTTTGAGGGTATTGGTGCCTCTCGATGCATAGTTTGCAAGAAGGAACAGTGGCTAGGCTCGGTTTCTGTGGGGCTTGCCCGACAGAAACCGAGACTAGCAGGCGTGAAGCTGGTTTTCATATGGTTTTTTTGGCTTACAAACCCATCTGTACGGATTTTACGTGGCTGCACAATGGTGGCAGAAGTACCGTATGGTATGCATACCCCAAAGAGGAGCGGGCCGTAATTCTCCGTGATCCGCTCTTGTTCAATCTCCCCTGCAGGGGCCGTAGTGATTCGGCTTCGGCGGGAAGGGTACCCGCCGAAGCGCAATTCACGACCGACAAGGGTGTTGATGGCAGATCGCGTACTTTTTTTTTCGCCGTTCTCAAAATGTGTGACATATGCCCCTCAAAATGATCGCAGGGAAAATACAATCACGCGACTTTTCGATTTTTGGGCCAATGGTAGTCGTTTTATTGAAATAGCATTGTTTTAAGCAGTTTTTCAACCAGTCTCCGCCGAATAGGGGCTGAATTTTGTAGTGGCTGCCATGTGCCGATTTTACTCTGGTTGTTACCCCTTAAAATGATCAGCTTGTGCCAAAACGTCAGGAAATCAACTTCGTTTGCCAAATTTGGTACCGTTTTGTGGTTTTGCGGCAGTTTTGAGCGTTTTTGGGGCTGTTTGGTATCAAAATGGGGCAAATTGTTACTAAAAGCGCAGGTTCAACCCGTTTGATGGTATTGGTGCCCCTCGATGCATAGTTTGCAAGAAGGAGCAGTGGCTAGGCTCGGTTTCTGTGGAACCGTGACTAGCAGGAGTGAAGCTGGTTTTCCTAGGGTTTTTTGTGCTTACATGTGCTGTATGGATTGTACGTTGCTGCACAATGGTGGCAGAAGTACCGTATGGTATGCATACCCCAAAGAGGAGCGGGCCGTAATTCTCCGTGATCCGCTCATGTTCAATGTCCCCCGCAGGGGCCGTAGTGATTCGGCTTCGGCGGGAAGGGTACCCGCCGAAGCGCAATTCACGACCGACAAGGGTGTTGATGGAAGATCGCGCGTTTTTTTTTCGCTGTTCCCAAAATGTGTGACATATGCCCCTCAAAATGATTGCACCGAAAATACAACTACGCGACGTTTCGATTTTTGGGCCACTGGTAGTCGTTTTGGTGAAATAGCACTGTTTTAAGCGGTTTTTCAACCAGTCTCCGCCGAATAGGGGCTGAATTTTCTACTAGCTGCCATGTGCGGATTTGACCTATGTTGTCACCCCTTAAAATGATCAGCTCATGCCAAAACGTCGGGAAATCAACTTTGTTTGCCAAATTTGGTTCCGTTTTGTGGTTTTGCTGCAGTTTTGAGCGTTTTTGGGGCAGTTTGGTATCAAAATGGGGCAAATTGTTACTAAAAGCGCAGCTTCAACCCGTTTGATGGTATTGGTGCCCCTCGATGCATAGTTTGCAAGAAGAAGCAGTGGCTAGGCTCGGTTTCTGTGGGGCTTGCCCCACAGAACCCGAGACTAGCAGGCGTGAAGCTGGTTTTCCTAGGGTTTTTTGTGCTTACAAACCAATCTGTATTGAAGCGTTTTCGTGACCCTCCTGCAAAGCACCGCAATTTCTGCAAGAATCGAACATTTCGTGAGTCGGTTTAAGTTGCTTAAACTGTTCTAAGGCGTTAGCCACAGGCCTTTCGAATCTACATGATGCCTGTGAAAACACGGAAAAACAGTGAAATCTCACGTATATTTACAAAATGGGGCACAACAGCATAAATTTATTATAAAAACTGCTATTTTAATATAAAAATCGGCAATTCTAGCTATTGCTCTGTCGCTTTCGTAATCCCATTTTACGTCATAAAATGCGCTGTTCAGCGCACGTGCGAGCCACAGCGGGTAGCGGTAGGGAGACCCTGCCGCTACCGCTTCACCCCCCTTCTTAAAGGTTTGTTTATCCTCCAGGAGGAAAAACAAACCCCAGAGGTAGCCTTTTCCTAGGTGTCCGGTGGGGAGCACCAATACTACCCTCAGGCAAAAACCTGCTTTGCCACTCTAGGAAAATAAAAGAAAAAGGCCTTGGGTGGCCTGCCCCGTTTGTTTCGAAAACCTGAAAAAGTTTTCAGTTTCCCGAAAACCTCCATGCTTTCAAAAACCAAACAACAGGACAGGCATGCACACAGCAGAACACAACTCAGCATCAAATCAACGTTGCTGTGTCAGTTCGTGCCTTACCCAGGCACCGTGCACTGTACTGTACAAGTGCGGGTGCGTGTGCCAGGGGCTGGTCTGCCCCATATATACATGGGTTTTAAGACCCACATATATACCCGGTTGGTGGAGCCTGACAAGACTGGGCTCTTACCACGGCAAGTCTGACAAGACTGGACTTGCCCACCGGCGTTCCAACAAACGGAAAATTAAATTATCACCGTCTCCAACGACGGCTGCCACTGCCGGGCGTCTGCGTCCCGCTGTCTTGGCCGGTCGCTCCGCTGGTCGTGGCGGTCTTTTTCGGCGTCTCGAAGGCGACTTCCACCTTCTTCTTCGCTTCGCCCGTAGCGGACTTCGTCTTGGACGTCTTCTCCAGGCGACGGACTCGCTCTTGCAGACTCTCCTGCTCCGACTTCAGGGTCCGGATCTCCGCTGCTGCACTCCTCGCCCACGCTGCCATCTCCACGGCCCACGCCTTCAACTCCACCGTCTCGGTTGGTAGGATGGCGATCTCCGAGCTTAACCGGCTGGGACTGGGGTTGCGTGGATGTCCGGCATCGCTCCTCCACGTTGGGGTACTGGTCGGTACTCCGGCGCTTTCTGGGGCGCTGTTTGGCGCTCCCTTGATGCTTGACCACGGTCTGCGTGACCACGGCTTGGACCTTGTCTTCGGTGGTGCGCTGATTGGCGCTCCGGCGTTCTCCAGGACGCTGGTTGGCGATCCCACGCTGCTTGACGATGGTCCGGCTTGCGGAAGAGCTCTCTTTCGACGGCTGGTTGGCCGTCACGGTAATCCGGATTGCGGCTGGTACTGCCGCTCTTGGGACGGCCGACGTTGTCGCTGTGCTGGTTCCCACGGCCATACGGTTGACGGCTGGAAGGGCCATACCTCGGTTGCTCGAACGCGGGACTGCGGCTCGAACTTGGCCTTGGACTGGGACTCCAGTCTGACGCGTCGCTCATGCTGTCCAGGTTGTAGCCGCCGGTTTGCGGTCCCCACGTCCTGACGCCGCTGCTGTCGCTGCTGCTCATCCGGGACGCTGCGGAGGCACTTGCTGCCTCTCTTCTGGCGGCGTGCTGCGGCTGGCGGCCACGTTGCGCTGCGGAGGCACTTGCTGCCTCTCCTCTGGCGGCGTGCTGCGGCTGACGGCCACGTTGCGGTGCTGCTTGGCGCTGCGCCCAGCGCCTTCTGGTTCCAGCGCGTGTTAGCGCCGCTCCTCGGCGCTGCGATGCGCTGCGGCTTGCGGCTGTCCCTGTTCAGGGTTGTTAGAACAGTTTTGAAGCGTTTTCGTGACCCTCCTGCAAAGCACCGCAATTTCTGCAAGAATCGAACATTTCGTGAGTCGGTTTAAGTTGTCTAAACTGTTCTAAGGCGTTAGCCACAGGCCTTTCGAATCTACATGATGCCTGTGAAAACACGGAAAAACAGTGAAATCTCACGTATATTTACAAAATGGGGCACAACAGCATAAATTTATTATAAAAACTGCTATTTTAATATAAAAATCGGCAATTCTAGCTATTGCTCTGTCGCTTTCGTAATCCCATTTTACGTCATAAAATGCGCTATTCAGCGCACGTGCGAGCCACAGCGGGTAGCGGTAGGGAGACCCTGCCGCTACCGCTTCAGTATGGATTGTACTTTGCTGCCCAATGGTGGCAGAAGTACCGTATGGTATGCATACCCCAAAGAGGAGCGGGCCGTAATTCTCCGTGATCCGCTCTTGTTCAATCTCCCCTGCAGGGGCCGTAGTGATTCGGCTTCGGCGGGGAGGGTACCCGCCGAAGCGCAATTCACGACTGACAAGTGTGTTGATGGCAGATCACGTACTTTTTTTTTCGCCCTTCTCAAAATGTGTTGTGGTTTGTTTCTTGGGAACTCGACTGCACTCCTGTGCCTCTTTGTTTCTCAAAATCCGAAATCCAAAATCCCCATCGACAAACCTCGCAGGATCTTTAGACGGGGCACCAATAATAACACAATCTCGAAGACATAAACCCTGTTCAAAGATCGAAGTATCTTACAGCGCTCATTCACAGTTGGCATTCGATGCTTCTTTATTATTCACAGACTGTCAGCGGGGTGGGACTGCGACTTGCGATTTGCGCGCTGTTGCGCTGCGCTGTTGCGCTGCTGCTGTTCGAAGCCATAACACTACCCCCCCGTTGAGACCTCGAAGAGGTCTCACTCACCTGGGCGGGCGTCACAATGTCGAATGAGAGCAGGCCCAGACAGAAAAAAAAATTTTTTTTCGGCCTCGACATGTGCTGTCTATAGAAGCATAACAGTGGACCAATCCTGGTCGAAACAGTGGACCAATTCTGGTCGAGATCACACACCGAGGTGCAGTCATGGGACACCCGTCGTCAGCGCCTCATTCACACGCCGTGTTCGACTTTGCCACGGCTGCGGCTTTCGGCGGAAGCTGCAGAAGACAACCTCGCCAGGCACACTGCACGGGCGCTGTACCCGCAGCAAGGCTGTGGGCACGTCGAACCATAACATACCATAACATCGAAGCTGGATGCTCAGCAGACCAACAGGCCTGTACATCTGTCAGCTCGACAGGACATATGGAGGCATTCGATACCATTAAAGGCATTCAGACTGTCGAATAAGTCATTACTTGGCATCCAGACTGTCGAATCAGCCATTACTTGGCATCCAGACATGTCGAATCAGCAGTCCCTGCCCCACGTGAACGTGTACGAACGATCCACGGGAAGTCGACATAGTTCATGCACTTCCTTCAGTGTCTCGACGCCAGCCATGAACTTGAAGGTGTCATGACCCGTATAGTGTCGACAGATATCACTGTCGAGGGCACGCTTCTGAATCAGGATACCAGTTCGATGGTTCAGCAATCGAAGGTTGGGATCACCAGGTCGGTCATCAACGGGGCACTTGTACTGGAATACGAAGACATGTTCACGGGCAAGCGCTCGAAACTGTCCAGGTCCCAGTGTTTGTGCCCTGGTCGAATAGAAGTCCCAGAGGCTCGACGGTTTCCAAACGTCCTCACTCCACAGATCCGCCCGATTGGTGACCTCGAAGGAGTATCCGTCATGTCGACCAGTAGACCACCGATAGGTTTCCTTCGAACCAGTACCAGCGGCCATGCTGTGGTAGAACTGACCAGTTCGCGTATCGACTCGCCACCACGGCGTGTCGGCAATCGAAAGTCGTCGTACGACAATGACGGCGCTGATGTCGTCCTTCTCAGGGCCGAGGGCATATCGGTCGACAATCTCAAGCATGTCGGTTCGAGAACCTTCTTCTTGGAGTCGACCGAGGTGTTGATGGACATAGTGGCCGTCAGCGAGGCAACTCTGCAGAGCGAATCGAACCGCTTCCGCAGTCACAAGGCTCGAAGCCGTGTCGACAATGACCGCTTCGAGGACTTGGTCTCGGCAGCTGACCTTGCGTCCATGTGCAGCCTTAAAGTCTTCTTGGATCGGCGTGAGGTACTTGAAGAACGGAATGTCGAAGTGGTGCTGATAGGCATTCGACTCCATCGACAAGAACCGCTGATCGAGGGGGTCCGGGTGGAACGGGTCGCTCGCAGGCGAGTCGGTCTTCTCGATCTCCTCCCGTTCGTCAGCATAGACGTCCCTTCGAAACTTGACCGTCCGACGCCAACGTTGTCCATCTTGGTATCCGGCCTCGAAGGGGGACATGAGGTATGTCGAGGTACCTGTAAAACGCAAGCACCCAAAAGGCTGCCTTGCATGTTTACAAATTTCAAGACCTCAGTGTCTTGTTTCGGCCAGTATTTTCCCATGACTTCAGAATTTTCAAACCTCTCATTTTGAATCTCCTGCAGTCCCATTTTGAAAACCTTGAAACGACGCCCTTCTTGTAGTTGCCGCACGCAATGAATCAAATCAGTTGATCAATCTTGACTTGGTGATACGGAGTGATTCAACAGATAAGCCGTTTCATGGCCTAAACAATAATGGACGCTCAGCACAATACATACACTGTAAACATGCTAAAATCCTACAAGGACAGATCATTTTAAAAAAAAACAAAGCTTTTCAAAAGCTGTTTCTATGCACAAATCTGTGCGCGCGCGTGTTCTGCAGTGCCCAAAAAGGCGGCATCTGCGACGCACCACAGCAAATAACTTATATGGGGCTATGTCATGCACAACAAACAAAAATTAGACATAATTGCTGTAATCCCATAGCCCTGGGCCAGCTGGACATGAAGCTGCTCACGGGCCCCCTCACCCAGCGCATCACGGAGGTGCTCACACGGCACGGGGTGGTCAGCGACTGGCAGCAGGGGGCCCTCCCTGGCTCCAACACAGGCCCCCCGCTGTTCATGGCGCAGCGGCAGCTCCAGCGGGGAAGGCCCAACTACGTCTTCTCCTTCGACGCCCGCAAGGCCTTCGACACCGCCCCACACGGCGCCCTCCACCTCATCCTGCGCCACCTCTCCGTGCCGCCGGACGTCATTGACCTCCTGCTCTTCCTCCACACGTGCGCCAGGCTGCGCATCGTCACAGCACACGGGCTAACGCAGCCCGTCTACATGCTACGCGGCGTCCGGCAGGGCAACCCCGAGAGCCCCCTGCTGTACGCGCTCCTCCTGGAGCCCCTGCTCAGGGCACAGGGGCACCGCCTGCGCCCGCCGGGAGGGGCCGAGCACGGCCTCATCCAGGCCTATATCGACGACCTGCTGGTGGTGGCCCACACGCTGCAGCACTTCGTCGAGGGCGTGGAGGCGGTGGCCGCGTACCTGGGGATGATGGGCATGGAGCTCAACCCCCGCAAGTGCGCCATGGCCACCACGGAGGGGGTCCCGGGCCTGCAGCTGCGCCTCTGCCCCCACCTGGAAAACCCGTGGTACTGGGTACCAGCGGCGGACTCCGTCCCCTACCTGGGACTCCAGCTGCAGCCGGACGGGGAGTTCTCCCTGCAGCGCAAGCACCGGCTACGCCTGGCGGCAGTGCACCACTGGTGCCTTAACACCCTCGCGCCACCGAAAGTGGTGCAGGACGTCATCCTGGCGATCCTCGGAGGGGTGACGCAGTACGTCGCCCCTTTCATCGCCGACGACTCCGACACTGCACGCCACCTGGACCACATCACGGTCCAGGTCGCGAAGGACAGGGCACGATACGCCTTCGACGCCTCGCGGGACAGCCTGCAGGATGACCGGACCCTGGGGCTCACACGGGTGCCCACGCGGTGCGAGCAGGCAGCGGTGGCCCTCGTGGGTACACTCGTCCACCACCGCGCAACCTCCGTGCGCGCGGAGGTCACCAAGATGTTCTGGGAGATAGCCGGCGCGCACGGAATATGCCCTGAGGTGCACTACCCCGTCCCGGAGTTCGCAACGCTGGCGGGAGGCGACTGGGTCCAGCGCATACCCCGGGCCCTGGCCGCCCTGGGAGTGGGGATGTACAACCCCATCGCGTGCCCCAGGGCGGCTCATGTCCAACTACAGTCCCCGCCGGGCAAAATTGTCACGCTGCGCACCGCCAAGCTGCGACACCGCGACACGTGCTGCCTGACGGTGCCACACGCAACGCCGTGTCATGGGCACCACGGGCCACGCCACCCCTTCCCCGACAACGACGATCCGTGGCCGACGGCGGTGCGGGAGTGCCTCAACCAATGCGCCGATGAACACCTCCATTATTGCCGCCATGAGCAAGGGCCCACCAACCACCCCGGGTGGCGCGATGCCCTGGCCCACCTCTTCCACACCACCGGCACACGGGACCCCCGCCTGAGACTCGTCGACCCAACGAGGGCTAAGCAGGACGCCCACACCGGCCCACGGGTGACCCCGGACGGCCTGCACCTCCACGTCGGGGGCTACCGCCGCCGGGACGGCCTGTCCCCCCCCACGCGGGGGGCGGCGTACCACCCGCCGCCGGCCCTCATGTACATCCTCCGCGACGTACTCGCGGAAAGCGAGCACCAAGAGCCCAACGCGGACGTGGCGTGGCCAGAGCCCTTACGCCCCCGGCCCCACGCGCCGATGCCGTTGTGGCTGGTGACCACAGACGACCAATGCACCCAAGCGGCGGGACAAGCGCAGCTCCGGGCCGAGTGGGTGATAGTGCAAGTGGGGGCAGGCCAGCCCGAACCCCGTGGGCTCCCCCGTGGCACCGCCCTACTGGTGGCTACGGGGGTGCCGCACGACCCACACATGGCGGTGCACGCGCTGGAGGACCGTCCGGAGGACACAGGACACTTGGTGGTACACCAGCGCGGGGGCCCGGCGTGGCTCAAGGAACATGTGACGGCGCTACGGTCCTGGGCAAGCACGGTCGCCGGAGCGGAGATCCGGCTGCACGACCACATGGCGATCAGCCCAGGCGACACCAGGGCGCTGAGCGTGGACCAACTGACCCACAGCCACCCCGACGTCCGGTGGCACTCCACCGACCTCAACGCGGGGTGGCTCAGCCCCACCGGATACTACTGGATCCCGGAGGCCTGGGGACACACCTCCTCTGACGCGTCCGGGGGCGGACCCTGCAAACACGCCACCAGCGTCGCTCTCGCCGCCGACCTCACCCGCACGTGGGCGGTGGCCATCTCGGGCACGGTGCCTGACGGAGAGGGGGTGGCCGCCTCCCTCCCCCTACATTACGGTGCACACAGACCATGGGTCCACACGGTGGACGCCGAAGTCATCCTCCACCTCCTGCGGCACGCAGATCGCGAGCGAACCACGGGGGTCCCCGCGGGCGCAGCGAAGGTGGTCAACCAGATGCCCCTGAGGTGGCTCCGGGACGGCCTGTGCGCGCGGGGGCAACACGCCGGGCACCCGTTCTGGTACGTCCGAGCCACCTCGCACCACAGTGACGCCCTACTGCACAAGGCGGACTGGGCGGCGTCCCAGGACACCGTCTTGCAGAACACGCCCCCGGACCCTGGCCACGCCCAACTCATCGTCGCCGGCCGTGACGGCCATCTCGATCTACGGCCCCCCACGATGCGGGTGCTCGGCGAGGTCGCGCAACGGGCGCAGACGGACCATGCGCTGACGCACCGGGGACACACACCTCTGGGCGCGGCCCACGCCACGGCCTACGTCCACGCCCGGGACCTCACCGCGGCGGCCACCAACCGCCGGGCGCTGCGGGCCCGAGACGGCCACACGCCGGTGCAGCGCAGGCTCCGCGTCCGGAAGGAGCGGCTCTCCGGCGTCGCCATCGTCCCGCAACCGTGCCTTTTCTGCGGCGGCCCGGAAGAGACCCCGGTGCACATGCACGTGGGCTGCACCCACTCGCGGCTCCTCTGGCCCCACTACCGCCAGGCGGTACACGAGGCGGCCCGCCACCTCCCACCTGGGGACAAGGCCCTGTGGGTGGCCTCGTGGCGCTCCGCAGGCGCCACGTGGACGGAGGTGTTCTGCTCCGGACTGGTGCCCGAGGACGCGGAGGCGCAGCTCCGCGCCATAACCCGATACGACCCGCCGGGAGGGACCTCGGTGGACGACTTCCTCCACCACATGCTCCGGCTGGGGGACTTCGCGTGGGAGCTTCGCAACCACCGGCTGGAGCAACTCCTCCACGACCCCCTAAGCGCGGCGGCCCGGGCGCACCGGTGGCTCACCGCGGCGGAGGGCGACCACCCTCCCCCTCCCCCGCGCCCTGACAAGGACTTCGTAGCCTCCCTCCGTGTTGTGAATGGCACTCTGGAGTGCCCACTCCAAGAGAGCCCCCACCCGTATCAGGACCTGCCGGGGGGGTTCTCGAGGCACCTGCAAGACGCCCTTTTCCCACCGTGGATCATCGGGCGCGGCTCCATGACCGCATGGGAGGCGCGCATCGTGGGGGAGGAGTGGGCGCGGGAGTGGGGCCGGTGGTGCGCCGCCACGCGCGCCCCGGAGACCCCTGCGCAACGATACGCCGCCATCCCGCTCCGGGGGTGGGGGCCGGACACCCGGCCGAGACCCACCATGGTCCGCGGGGCGGGACCTGACCACCCGTGGGACGCGGCGACGGGGGAATGGCTGCAGGCGGCCCCGGGGCCGCAAACGGGATGGACTGGGGACGTATCCTCACTCGTCAGGACGCCCGTCCCGCCCCGCATCGTCCTTCACACCGCCAACGTGCTCCGGGCCACGGAGATACGCACGTGGGGACACGCTGCGGCCACCGTCCGGTGGCACCCCCCAGAGGACGGGGCCACCCAACTCACCGTGGCGCACTTCAAAGCGGGGGGGGCGGTATACGACGACGCCCTGTCCCGGCTGGGCGACACCCAGGGGCCCTTACTCCTCATGCTCCCCACCGGTATCGCAGCCGCGCTGCGCCAGGAGCTGGACGGCTGCGAAGGGCTGCGAGTGGGGTGGAAGGCAGTCGCGGACGGCACCCTACTGGCCCTCCTCCACAGAGACACCGCAAACGGGTGCCAATGGGACGCGCTGACGCCCCACCTCACCGGGCGCCACGTGTACATGGCGAGCCCCCCCCAGGGGCACCCCCGCCCGGCGTGGGACGACCTCATCGCCGCCTTCCACGACCACGGACCCTCCCCGGCGACACGTGGCAGGAGGTCCAGCGGAAGACGCTTGGCAAGGACTACCCGCGCCGCGTCCGCGCCCGCTTGCTGGAGATCCGGGACCCCCTCCGACAGAGGTGGGACGACCTCTGGCTCCGCCATCTCGACCCTTGGTCGCCGCCCTCCCGCCTCCCACACACCTGCCGACTCTGCGGAGAGTGTGACACGGTGTCCTCCGCAGCAGCGACAGGCGCCAACAGGTGCGAGCGGTGCACCCAGGTAGCCGCGTGCCCCTGGCCCGAACCTCCCGCAGGTCCGCGCAGGCGCACAGAGGAGGAGGCCTTGCGCCGGCGCATCGAGGGGGCACACACCCCCTCGCACGAACAGGGCGGGCCCCGCGGGCGCTGCCCTTCTGTGGATCCACGTGCACCTGCGGGACCCCACATCCATTGCGCACCTGTCGCACGTGTTCGCCCCCTAACCCCCACCAGCCGCCGCCCTTTGCAGAGCCCGCAGCACCATGCCACGCCGACGGGGGGATGGGCCGGGGCACACCAGGGCCCGCCGCAGAGCGCAGGAGGCGGCCGTCCGGGGCCTGGTGGCGGACGCGGTGGCGGAGGCAAAAGCAGCGCACGCTGCCGCACGGTGCGACCTGGAGGGCAGTGCGAGGGCCTTCCTCAACGAGACCGCCCTCCCGGCCGTCCGCGCCCTGAACGGAGCGGGGGGCCCTACGCTGCTCCCGGCAATGCACCGGATCGTGAACGCCGTCCGGCCGGGGCTCATCAGCCCGGAAGCGGCCCTCTACGGGCACTGGATGGAGTGGCGCGAGTCCAATCGGTCGGGCCGGCTCCTGTCCATGGGGGACACCCTCCGGCTGACGGGAGCGGGGTCTGCCATGTCCCTCCGCAGTAGCGCCCCAGCCCTGCTGCACGCCCTCAGGACGCGCTACCCCGGGGACGCGGCCCCGTACCTGAACCAGGCGCGGGCCACGTACCCGGGGGGAGTGTCCGAGCTGGATGCGGCGCTCCACCTTCTACACCCGCCGGACGAGGACCTGGAGGTGGGCGAGGTCACGGTGTTCGTGGAAGGCGCGGACGAGGCGTCCGCCCGCCCCCGGCCGACCAACCCGGTGTATGACGGCACCGGGCCTACCCCCCCGTACGCCGTCGTCTACGAGGCGTTCCCCAGGGAGCCCACTTGGTGCCCCGCCCTCCCACCGGCGACGCACGCGCCCCGCGGCTGGGCTAATCCAGACCTGTCCCCCCCCCTCTCCAGGACCAGGGGTGCCCACCACAGGGGGCAGGTCCTCTGGCAAGAGTGCCCTGGCACCCCCCTCCTCCTCCTCGTCGTCGCGACCCGCGGGGGCCCGGGGCGGATCCTGGGGATCACCCCCACCCACCTCTATGGGGCCACACCCGTACCCCGCCCCCCCCTCCCGGCGCCCGCGGCGCGGGACGGAGTACACGCCTTCCTGCGCACACAGGAGGTCACCGCCGTTACGGGGGTCCACCTGGTGCGGCTGCCCCCGACACCGCTCGACGACCCCCGGGGGCCCAGGGCCCTGAGCCCCGCCCCAGACTGGGAGCTGTGGCGCGACGCGTGGGCCGCGTGGCTCCCCCGCCTCCCCTCCCAATGCCGGTGGATGGCCGCGGACCCCCGGCCGTGCGGGGCTGACGCCACAGCCGGCCCCCCCCCCCCCTCCCCCCCCCCCCCCCCCCGCAGAGCACCACACGGCACTGCCCACGGCACGGCACTGATGCACCAGGAGGTAGTGGGAAGGGCGCGCCTGCCACCACGCATGCCTACCAGAGTAACAGTGATGGCAGACTCCGATGGGTCCCTCGGGCGGGACGACCGCCACCACCGCCGGTCCCGCTCCCGCTCCCCCGTCTCCTCCCCAGAGTGGACGGGGGAGACCCTCGCGGAGCGCGAGGAGCGGAGGCTGGCGGAGGCGGCGGTGGTCGGGCCGCCGCCGCCGGCCCGGGAACCTGGGCCAGCCGAGACGGCCGCCCCCGCCGCCCAAGCGGCCAGCCCCGCCGCCCCGCCCCGCCCTGACGCGCAGGAGGCGGAGACCGCGGCGAGCCACGCCGCGGCCCCGGCCGCGGCCCCCGGCACGCTGCCGGCAAGGGGGGCAGCCCCGGCGCAGAGGCCGGACGCGTCGCCGAGGGCTGCCGCAGCCGCGCAGGAGAGCAAGCAGGGCGCAAGAGGGGTTGCGACGGACCCCGCACGGGCCGTGGGCGCCTCGCCGGCGGCCGCCGCGCCAGCAGAGAAGACCGAGGAGGGTGTGCGAGGGTCTGCGACCGCGGCCACGGGCGCCTCATCGGCGGCCGCCGCGGCAGCGAAGGAGAGTGCGGAGGGCGCGAGAGGGGCTGCGGCCCCTGGCACGCCGCGCAAGCGGGGGAAGAACCCCGCACGGGCCGCGGACGCCTCGCCGGCGGCCGCCGCAGCAGCAGCAGTGGGCAGGGAGAGCGCGAAGTACCGCGCCCACGCCAACCCCGCCCACAGCCACACCAGCCCCCCCAAGCCGTACCCCCCCAAGCCCTTCCCCCCGGGGCGGGAGCGGCACGTCCGCCCCCCGACGCGCGAGCGCTCGCCGCCGGGCGTCACGCTGCCGCAACTGCAAAGGCAGCGGGACGCCCGGCGAGTGGTCCAGGAAGGGCGCAGCGGCGAGGGGGAGGGGAGCGGCGGACGGCGTGACAGGCAGGGGGCAGGGGAGGGGTCGGGGCACGGGAAGGGCGCGCAGGGGCGCGGGCAGGGGGCCCAGGTGCAGGGGGCGGAGCGAGGGGAGGTGGGAGAGCGAGCGGGCCGGGCCGTGGTGGACGAGAGGCGGGACCCGCGACACGGGCAGGGGGTCGGGGAGGGGCCAGGGCACGGGAAGGGTGCTCAGGGGCGCGGGAAGGGTACCCAGGCGCAGGGGGCAGGACAAGGGGGGATCGGAGAGCGAGCGGGCCAGGGCGTGGGGGACGAGAGGCGGGATCCGCGACACGGGCACGGGACCGGAAAGGGGCCCAAGGGCAAGGGCAAGGGCAGGGGCAAGGGCCCCAAGGGACAGGAGGGACGGGGCATGGGAGCCCAGGGGGGAGGGCGGGGCGAGGGGAGGGGGGCAGAGGGCGGAGCGCCCCCGCAGCCGGACGTGCAGCCGGTGAGGTGCATCCCCCCCGGCATCCAACAGATGCCGGCGCACCACACCTACCACCACCACCACCACCACCACCACCACCTCTACAACATCGACCCTGACGCCGGCGAGCTCGTCCCCCCACAACCCCCACGACACCAGCACCAGCAAGCCCCCCCCGCGCCGAGGGCGGAGCCGGCGCGGATGGCCTCGGCGGAGGGGGGACGGGGCGTGGCATCGGCGCCGCAGGTGCAGGAGCAGCGAGGGGGGCCGGCACGGGGGGCGGAGGAGAGCCGGCCGTGGGACGTGGACTGGGGCGCAGTCCCGGACCCGCTGGGGGGGGAGACCCTCCCCCTGGTGGGGGAAGTGTACGGGTGGTTGTGCTGGGCCAACCAGGGGACCTCCAGGAGGTCGCGGAACCGGCCCTTCGATGCCGTGCTCCTCCGGAGGGACGGAGGAAACCGAGAGGCACCCCCGGGGGGGTGGGCGGCCCCAGAGGACCACGAGAGGGTCCTCAGGTCAGTGATCCGGGCGGCGTGGCCCGACAGGGAGCCGACGTGGCCGGCCTTCCTGGAGGGGGGAGCGGTGCTCCGCATCACGGATGCGGACGCCAACAACTGGCTCCCCCGGGCTTTGCGTGGCGCCCTCGCCCACTGGCGCTACCGCCGGCACAACCCGCCACCGCCGCAGCCCCAGCCCCCACACAAGCGGCGGCGCAAGTGAAGGCCCAGACGGCGGGTACGGGAGGGTTGGGGGGGGGATGGGCCCCCTGACCCACGCCCCCCCCACGGTATGGCACGACGTGCGGGGGCGCGCCGCCTCCCGCGGGAGGGAGTGCGGGGGCGACAAGCGCGGGGAGGAACCGGCTGCCCCGCAACCTGCTAACCACTGACCGCTAACCCCCACGGCCACCCCCGGCCGGCCGGCGCCGCGCGGCAACGGCCGGGGAGGTGAGGGCCCCGGCGAGGGCCTGCGCGGGCATCCAGCTCTCGATAGGGGGGGCGGGTGAAGGGCGCGACCCCCTGGCCGATGGCTGGCCCCCGGGACCAGGGCCGCCATGCCGCCCCCGCCCCCCCCCCCCCCACGGCCGACGAGAGGCATCGCCAGGGGGCCAAAGGGCCCCCCCCAACCCACCCCCCCCCCCCCCCCCCGCACAGACCCGGGGGCGGGCGAGGAGGCGGCCCCCCCACCCCCCCCCCCCCGCACCCACCGCAGCAGGGAGCCACAGGCGCGGCCCTCCGCCCCCCCAGGGCCGGGGGGGCGCCCCCCCCTCAGGGGGAACGGCGGCGCAATGCGGGCAACGGCGGCTGGGCCTGCTCCCGCGAACCCACACCGGCGTGCCGGAGCAACGCGCACGACGGAGCAGGAAGGAGGCCGCGCCCCACATGACCCTCCCGTAACCACAGCCCGCTCCGAGGCGACAGAGGGAGGGTATCAAGTCAGATGGGGCCCCCAGGGGGGCGGTCCACGGGCCGCCCCTCACCCCCCCCACCCCGGGGCGGCACTTCAGCCCCGACCGCAAGCGCGCGCCGGAAGGGAGCGCACCGGCGACACGGAGAGAGCCAGGAAGGAGTACCACAGGCCGCCGCCTGGAACGAGAGCAGGGAGGCCGCGGCGCGACACCCCCCCCCCCCGCCCCCCCACCGGCCCGCCAGCCGCAGGGGCCCCGGCCCCCACCCCCCGAGGCAGAAGGGACGGACCCCCCCGCCCGAGAGGGGAGCCGGAGTGTGACCCGCCCCGACGCCCCAGCCGCCGGCTCCAATGGGGGCCGCGAAGAGCAAGTGGGCCCACGCCTGCGCACCGGGACGCCGCGCAGGTCGTGCCCAGAGAAGCCGGGTGGGCGCGAACCGGAATGGTATGGGTGGCCACGCCCCCCATGGACAGCACGACACCAAGGGACGCCCGCTTTGTTGCCTACCCAGGGAAAGCGGCCCCGCAGCCCGCTAACCACTGACCGCTGACCCTCACGGCCACCCCCGGCCGGCCGGCGCCGCGCGGCAACGGCCGGGAGATGAGGGGCCCCAGAGAGGGACTGCGTGAGGATCCGGCTCTCGGTAGAGGGGGGCGGGGGAAGGGCGCGACCCCCCTGGCCGATGGCTGGCCCCCGGGGCCGGGACCGCCAAGCCGCCCTCCCCCCCCCCCCTTTTTGGCCGACAGGGGGCATCGCCAGGGGACCGAAGGACCCCCCCCACTCCCCCCCCCCCCCCCCCCTCCCACACTGGCCCGAGAGCGAGCGGGGTGGCGCCCCCCCCCCCCCCCCCCCCCCCCCCCGCACCCACCCCAGCTGGGGAGCCATAGGCGCGGCCCTCCGCCCCCCCAGGGCCGGGGGGGCGCCCCCACCCACAGGAGGAACGGCGACACGGTAAGGGTAACGGCGGCTGGACCTGCCCCCACGAACCCACACCGGCGTGCCGGAGCAACGCGCACAACGGAACACGAAGGAGGCCGCGCCCCGCGTGACCCTCCTGTGACCACAGCCCACTCCGAGGGGACAGAGGGGGGCTTGCAGGTCAGCCGGGGCCCCCAGGGGAGCGGTCCACGGGCCGCCCCTCACCCCCCCCCGCCCCGGGGCGGCACTTCAGCCCCGACCGCACGCGCGCGCCGGAGGGGAGAGCCAGAAAGGGGTACCGCAGGCCGCCGCCCGGAACGAGAGCGGGGAGGCCGCAGCGCGACACCCCCCCCGAGGCAAGGGGGATGGGCCCCCCCCACCCGAGAGAGGAGCCGGAGTGTGACCCGCCCCCCCGCTCCGGCCGCCGGCCCACAAGGGGGCCGCAAAGAACAAGCGGGCCCACGCCTGCGCACCGGGACGCCGCACAGATCGTACCCGGAGAGGCTGGGTGAACACGAACCGGAGTGGTATGGGGGGCCACGCCCCCCATGGACAGCGCAACGCCAGTGACGCCCGCTTTGTTGCCTGCCCAGGGAAGGCAGAGGGACGGAAAGAGGCAGAGCGACCCCCGGCCCTACAGTCAGTCGGCGACCCGGTGGTGCTACTGCCCGCCTCTTACCCCTGTGCACGTCAGTCGGCGATCCAACGCACCCCACCCAGCCCCCTCCCCCCCTGTCCCGACCCCGTGCGCGTGGACTGGGGCCTCCCGGCACGCGCAACACGCTTCACAGCGCACAGCCCCACCCTCAGGACTGGATTCATAGCCGACGACACCCCTCAGTGGCGTAAGAGACTCCCGCGGCCCAGTAGTGAGAGCGTCGGTCTTCAATCGTCCAGTGCGGGGGTTCGATCCCGGGCGTTGGTGCTGCAGGGATCCCTGCACGTAGAGCTCTCTAGTTGGCGACGTGGGAACCACCCCCCCCTCCAGCAACTCGCGCCACCACCGATACCGGTGGATCGGGTGGAGGTCTCGTTCGTTTTACCCCCCACCCAAGAAAAACAAAAGACATGGGAGCCACCCACCCCTGCAGCAGTGCGCACCGTCACCTGTACTCAAACAGGTCGATGGGAGGCCTCGCCCGGTATTCGAAGGGATCGGTGGGAGACCACCGATCCTGGGGTTCGAACCAGCTCCTTCGCGGCGCGCGCCTGGTGCGCTACCTCCGGGGCGGCTGCCTTCAGAGATACACCGGCACCCGGGTCACAGAACAAACGCGCCCGCAACCCCCTCCCCCTGTGCTAAGAGTAAACCCGCGGTAGGGCTGCTCTGCTGGGCCATGAACCGGGACATTGGAGCACCACTCCAGCCACGGTCACCCCAACCCCCCCACGCATCCCGCAGGGCGAAGCTCCGTGCGCATCAGGCTCGTCATGAGAATCCGGCGGGCCGGCGCCTGGACACCAAGACGACACCTCTCTCCCCCCCCGCAAGAACAGAGCGGGGCCCCCACAACCGCACGCCCGGAACGCAGACCCCGACAGCCCACCTAGTGGACGGGCAGATGAGGGAAGAGGAACGCAAGACCCAGAACGCCCCACGCAACGGACGAAGGCACCCCCCCGGGGACGCCCAGCCGCCGCCCCCGCAACCCCAAGCCAAGTAGGGGGGAACCGGGACCGGACCGCCCCCCCCCAAGCACGCCAGACGGAGCACGGGACCGGGGCAGGACACGCGGAGGGGCACGGACCACATGGAACGGCCCTAACAGCGCCCAGTGCCGGGACCACGCGAGATGCGCGCGCCACACCACCCAGCGGGGAGCGGACACCGCGAGAGCGCGAGCGCACACACACGAAAAGGACACGCGGGGACCACCAGAAGGGCAACCGGACCGAGCGCGCGGAACGCACAGACCACATGGAATGGCGTACCAGCGAGCGAGGATAAGGGACACCCGGACGGGACGGCCCGCCACACGCAACGCGGGATACGCGGGGCGGGAAGGGGGAAGAAGGGGAGACACAACACCAGGTACCGGCCCGAACCCCCCCGAACCGGCCGCGAGCGCCGCGCACACACAGACGGGACACTGCACCCGCCAAGGCAGTAGTGGTGCACAGCGCCACGCCCCAACCCCTAGGCTAGGCAGCCTCCGCGCCAGCCCAAGGGGGTCCCACTGGCGACAAGCCAGTAGCACAGGCCCGGCGGCGCCGGTGCCCCGGGCGACCACGCATTAGGGCGGCGACGCAGTGGGTAAGCGCCCGCGGCCACGGCTGCGAATTGATGCACTGACCGGGGAGTGGCGAAACGGGGACGCCGGGGAAGGACGGGGCTCCGAGCTCTGTGAACCCGGGGGACTCCGCCACCAGGCAGGAGGTACGTCTTGGAGGGCCCCCCACTAGGACCCGGTGGGGAGGATATCACCTGGCCCGACCAGGTGGCCCCCCGGGGCCGAAAAGCGTCTAGTACCCGCAAAATCAAACCTCAAACCTCAAACCTCAATTGCTGTAATCCTGACCCTGCCAAATGCAGAGGTCCACAGAAGAAATCAACCTTGTTCTGTCCTGTCCTGAGCTTCCCTTTACACTCCCCCCCAAGCCCACACATACCCTGATGTGTGGCTGAGACCCCAAAACAAAAGGGTGCGAAGGGTTTTACCATAGGGCTGGGAAAAGCTCAGACAGAGCTGGGTGGGTGTAAAACGCAAGCACCCAAAAGGCTGCCTTGCATGTTTACACTCCCCCCCCAGGCTCAGCACTCCCCAAATGAGTTGCTGACCCGAGAGAAAAAAAATAGCAAAACATGCAGGCTTTAACCTACAATAATATACAGATATTATTGTCTGTGATCTGGCTATTTCTACCCATTCCAGGTAAAAACAGCTACTATCTATGTGCAGATCATGCTAGTGGAATACCACTGGTACCATAGATAGTTTTACCCTCCTGAAAGGGATTTCTGTCACAAGACAGTGCCCTAGGGGAGTGGTTAGGTGGTGTTTCAACCTATACCCAGTCAAACTCCTCAAAGGGTGTAAAAACCTGATAAGTGCTCATGGCACACAGCCAGGAGTGCTCATGGCACAGAAAAAACATAGTATTTTTATACTAAAATAAAACCTCTGCTTTTTCCAACTAAAAGCAGGCATACAAAAAGAAAAGACACTCTGCTCACAAGCAGGCAGGTGCAAATCAAAACCAATGAAAAACCGAGTAAACAAGAGTTCACTCAAAGTACAGAGCAGGATGTACCCCACCACTGCTCAGTAAAGTACAAAAAAAAGTATCAACAAAGAAAAAGAAGGCAAAGGCATATGTCAATGCCTGCACACAAGGCGCTTGGCGCCACTTGTAGGCCAAAAAAAGGCTTCGTTGACAAAGTCAACTTTTGGATGCATTGTAATTTACATCACATTCTGCCATCTGTGGCAGATATGTACCACAAGGCGCTCACAGCGCCAAAAGCTGACAAAGAAAGCGCTGCAAGCGCTCGCAAATTGAACAACGCTCACGGCCGCAAACATACTGCGCTTTTGTAGCGCACAAAACTGCAATGGGATCGTTTGATCTACTCTCAAAACAAATCCTTGTTTTGATTTTCGTATGCTTGTTGATGTCGAAATTGAGTTGGTGATGGTCTCCATTTGTTTGTCTACATTGCTTGCTAATTCCTCAAGTCTGTCGTATGATTGCTTCAATGAAGTATGAAACCCCATGAGGTCTTGGTGAAGTTTCCGAAATTGTTGATCATTTTGTTGATGGTTATGATCCACCATTTTCCGGAGGCCTCTCCCTTCGTTGAGCACACCAAAGGCATTGCGCTTCAGCCAGCGCGCCAACGGCAAAAGCAGCGCGCTTTAAAGAGCACTGCTCAGTCCAAGAAGGGATTCCCTTGGTTCTCCTTGGAGTTCACCACAGACTGCCCCCACATGTCTCGCGTAGGGCACTCGGTCTTGTTCTCACTTGTACCTCGGCATGCGCGACCTTGGATTGAGTTTAATACCTCAAAGAACTTGGCTATAGCGCGGCGACGCTGCACAGCTCGTCCTGCTCGCTGTCCCCTTTGTTTGGGCCTCGCGACGTTCGACGACTCATTTGTGGAGCTCCTCCGCTGCTGAACTCCACCAGGATCTCCCGAAGTTACTGTCCACGCGTCAAAATCATCCAAACTCGCTTGTAACTCGTCCGTTCGGCACTCAGTCACTTGGGATTCGTTCTGCCGGCGCTTCGTCACACTTGAAACGGGCCTTGGTTCTTGCTTCTCGACGAACTTGTTCCATTTGTTCGTTCTGACGGACACAGAGGGCGAACAGTTACCCAACAGTTCCACAACTTGTCGGAGGTCACTTAAGGATCGCTTCAAGCAATTTTCCAACGAGGTCTCCAACTTCGCCAACACACCTGAGTACTCAGACGCTTTGTTCTTGTTCGGCGGCGCATTCGATTTTGCGGTGTTCTTCTTTGGCATTGCCTTGCTGGAATCCGCCAGCTCCTTCAATGAGCGCTCCCCTGGTTCCTTCAGTTCGTTCGGCGGCGTACTTGTCTGCCCCGAATTCAACGAAGGCTGGAACAACCGGCAATAGAGCTTTTGAAAAACGTGGCCAAAGTTCGCGTACCTCTTCGCGCAGATGACTTGTTGCTCATACCTGAGACTTTGCCTTATTCGTTCTTCCTCTGCGACGAGTCGTTGCACTGCTGTGATGGCGGCGGCTTCAGTACATCGTGGCACTTCTGTTACTCCACTTGAAAGGCGCTGCGGCGGCGGTGTTGTCCTGGGCGGGGCTGGCGCTGGTCTGGACGGCGCCTTGATGGTATCTTGATTGACGGCTCGGCCGGGCCGTAGACTCCTGTGATTGCACTCCTCACTCTTATTGATCTCATCTGCAGCTACAGGCAAAGGCAAAGAAACGTCGTGTTTATCTGTTGAATATTTCAAGACCTCAGAGTCTTGTTTCGGCCAGTATTTTCCCATGACTTCCGAATTTTCAAACCTCTCATTTTGAATCTCCTGCAGTCCCATTTTGAAAACCTTGAAACGACGCCCTTCTTGTAGTTGCCGCACGCAATGAATCAAATCAGTTGATCAATCTTGACTTGGTGATACGGAGTGATTCAACAGATAAGCCGTTTCATGGCCTAAACAATAATGGACGCTCAGCACAATACATACACTGTAAACATGCTAAAATCCTACAAGGACAGATCATTTTAAAATAAAAACAAAGCTTTTCAAAAGCTGTTTCTATGCACAAATCTGTGCGCGCGCGTGTTCTGCAGTGCCCAAAAAGGCGGCATCTGCGACGCACCACAGCAAATAACTTATATGGGGCTATGTCATGCACAACAAACAAAAATTAGACATAATTGCTGTAATCCTGACCCTGCCAAATGCAGAGGTCCACAGAAGAAATCAACCTTGTTCTGTCCTGTCCTGAGCTTCCCTTTACAGTACCCAGGCGTGGAACCAAATCGGGGGCATCCACGAAAGGGAAAAGATTGACATACTCTTCATTCGATGAGTGAAGGGCAGCAACTCGTCGGCTTGCCCTATCGAAGTCGTGGTACCCGAGTCGTCCGGGTCCAGTCTGGTAGATCGTCGCCAACTGGACAAGGTCGATGGGGGCGCCTGGTGCGACGGCGTTGTACGCGTAGGGTTCGATCTGTTCTCCGAGTCGAAAGTATTCCTGGAGCTGGACCGCAAGGTCCTGTGTTCGATGTGGAGCGCACCCATATCGTTTATACCCAAGTCGAGAGGTGCCTCGAAGGCCGCGCAGTTGGTGTCGGCGAAGAAGCAAATCGACTTTGTACGCAAGGAAGGGGGCTCGATCTTCGAAGAGCCAGTCGTTCGCCTGGCAAACCTTTTGAAGATCACGGATAACTCCCATAATCGAAACGGCAACGGGAGCTTCTCGTCTCATCCTTTCGTGGGTCCAGAAGCGTCGATACTTGAAGATCAGGTCGATCCCATCCGCAACGTTTATCAGGTCGTCGATACCCGAGATCTCTCGATGCATGCGGTTGAGTCGAGCAATTTGACTCGGCAGGGTATGTTCGGTGAGGTCTTGTCGGAATCCATAATCGAGCTCTTCATCATAATGTCGCCATTTCATGAGGGCCGTTCGAAAGTTTTGACAAGCCACTTCGATTTTCGTATACCATTGGTATCCTGGCTTACCACCAAGGTTTCCATGCTCATCGAAAGACGTGTCAGGGGCACTTCGAGCCAATTCGTACGGGAATGGTGCGGTTCGACCCCAACTGTCGATGCAGATGGTCTTGCCCAACTCGACAATGGCGGCATTTGCGTTCGACACGACTTCATAGTGTTTCTCGCTCAGGAACGTGTGCGGCTTTCGAAGACCAGCCATGGTACTCGACGCACTAGTGAGTACCGATGGTTCGAGCTTAGTGTACTCCGTCTTCATCGGATCATCTTCATGTGTCCCAAATCGATAGGGTGGCTTCAATCCGAACGTTCCCAAGTGTCGAAGTTCGTCGATGGTCTCGATTTCATGATTGTACTGCGGCATGTTGTAGGGCTGCCATTTCGACTCCGGCACCGGCACAGAATCGTAGCTGGGTGGTGCTGTCGACCGCGCGGGTTCGTAAGGATATTCTGCTTCGTCGTCGGACTCGAGTGGCCAGGGTTCAGCGTCGTAGTTGTAGTCATCGTCGTGGTAATAGGAATCGGCGTCGTGGTAGTAGGAGTCGGATTGGTTCGTTCGAGTAGAAGCTTGTGTTTTCGGGGCATTCGAATGCCAGGATTGGTCGACCCAGTCGTCTTCGACTTTCGGCTCTCCGGTACTCGGATCCTCTCTGGATGACCTCGATGTCCAGGTGTTCGGCCTCGATGTCCAAGAACTGTCGACCCATCCGGGCGCTGAACAGAAGAAGGAAGATCAGTCGTCGTACCCCGTGTAGCAAGCAAGATCTTCATCATCAGAATCGAACCAGTCAGGGCTTGAGCACCGCTCTCGAAAGTATTCTGCATCGACCGGGGGAGGGGGCCCGTACAGCTTACAGAGTTCCGGCGGCATGTCGGGTGGAGTCCCTCCCTTCGTCGGTTGCAAAACAGGCAAGCTGGCCAGGGCTATCTCGAGCACTTCCAAGCCTTCGGCGCCTCCTGTTATGATGGTTCGTCCACTCGGCGCTATTCCCGCAAATTTCCCGCGAGGGAACACAGCTCCCTTGCCTCCTTTCGACGGGCCTCCTTTTCCTTTCGAGCTCCCAGCATATGCCGACTGGCTGTAGTGCGGCGGTTCGAATGGATCGAGAGGTCGATTCGGACGAGTTGGCGCTGATGCTACCGACAAGCAGCGGCCAGTTGAAGTCGTCCTCGCTGGGGGTTCAATCGCGTCAACGTCGATGACGTTCGACGATGTCGCTCGAGAAGGCGGAGGTCGAGAGGAAGCTCGGGGCGTCCGGGATGTAGTACCATAGGCGGAGGCTCCGGTGTTAGACCCGGAACCTCGCATGAGTTTTTCGAAAAACCACGCTGCAGAGAAGAGTAAGGGTGTTACTCAGTTACTCAGGGTGGAGTCGAAGGAACTCAAGGTACACAGGATCCTCCTCTAGAGCCTTGCTCGACTCCCAAGACCATGTGTCGTCATCCCATTCACAACGGTACAGGAATGTGCGGCGCTTTTTAGATCCCACTCGACGTCTAGCCACAATTTTGACAAGTCGAGGAGATTCTCCAGTTTTGACAGGGGGCATCGGAAACTCCCACACCGGCTGTCCCTCTCGATGGACGTAGGGTTTTATGCTGTCTCGATTGAAAACTCGCAACCCATCGAAGGGGGCAGGGATGTCCAGTTTGACGGTCTCGCCCTTGTTCAGTACCTCGAGTATTTTGTAAGGGCCGCACCAGACAACATCGAGTTTCCCTTTATGTCGATATTCAGGCACCAACACCCACCATCGTTCACCGACTTCAGGCACTCGAACGTGTCGGTCCATTTGCAGGACCGCATGCATATGGCGTCGACGTTCCTTGGCAAGCATTGCACGCACAGAATCGAAGGTACGTTCCGCTCGTTGCATGTAATCATTCACGGTCGATGGTTCATGTGCATGAGAAGTCATTCGGGGAAAATCCAATGGAAAATGGGGTGTTCGTCCTTCATCTATCTCGAACGGGGATAGTCGAAGACTATTGGATGTCAGGTTGTTGAACAGGATTTCGGCGAACAGGAGGTCGACATCCCACTCGTTGTTGCCGAAGATGCCGTGTGTACGCAGGCGCTGGAGGATGGACTGGTTACTGCGCTCCGCCAGGCCATTGCCTCGAGGGCGGTTGGCCACTGTTTCATGCATCTCAATCTTGAAGCGCTGGGCCAACTCCTTCCACGCCTGAGACTCGAACAGCTTGTCTCGGTCAGAAACAATTTGTCGAGGGTATCCTTTCAATCGAATAACCTCACGTAGGAACACATAGATGAGGTCGTCGGCTGTCATATCCTTGCGACAAGGGATGAACATTCCACGCTTGGAGAATCGGTCGACTACAGTCATGATGGCATCATGGCCCCTTGTGGTCGGCGGCAATCCCGAAACCCAATCGACGGACACACTGTGCCATTTGGTGTCGGGCACCGGCAAGGGTCTTGGGACTCTGGCGGTGTCGACTCGTCTTGATTTCGCCGCTTGACAGACATCGCAACTTAGTATGTATCGCTCGACATAGTGTCGTAGGTGTGAACATACATAGTCGCGCTTAATCAGGGCCATGGTTCGAAGGACTCCTGAGTGGCCATAGAACTCCGACTCGTGATACATAGCCACAATCGACGTAACCAGCGTTCGGGGGACAAGCACACGTTTGCCCATCATCGACAAATGGAAGAATTTGCCATCATCGAAGGACAACTTGGCATCTCGAAGCTGGTGTCGTGCTGCAGGGCTTCGAATTGCGACTTCGTAGATGCGTTTCGTCCGGGGGTCCTCCCGATAGGCTGTCGCCCACACAGCTGTCGAAGTCAAGTCTTTGCACTAGGAATGTCGATGTACTCGGCGGTGTGTACCCTTAAGACTCGAAGGGTACGGCGTGTTCGACCCATCTTTCGGCAAGGGAACCGATTGCAACGTGCCGTCACGGTGACGTCGACAGCGAATCAGTTCCGCCATGGTCCGTGCGTATCGAAGTTCATTGCCAAAGGTGACTCGAAGGGGGCGATCCATGCTAACATCGGGGAGGTCGTCGGTGTCAGTAGACGTGTCTGGCTCATTGCCAGCCTCATCGAGATGCATGTTTAGTTGGTGTGAATTCTCAGCCGTGATCTCGTCCGATGGTGCTGGATCCAGTCTCAGGTCCTCCCGCTCCGCAGTTGTCGCGCTCGACGGTCGCGGCTCCAGGTCCTCCGGCTCGACGGCGGGTTCGGTGTCGAATTGGAGGGCTGGTTCCGCAAGCTCATCTGCGTCAAGTACCTTCCCCACGGAGCGTCCGCTTCGTAGTGAAACGTACAGGTGGTCGTACGGCTGGGGCCACACCTCGTCATGAGAGAATGTGTCTTCGAGTACATGTAGGAACTCATCGACAGGTTCTCCTTCCGGTGAAGCCGAATCTTCGACCAGGGGAATTGCGAAAGCCCGTGTACGTGTAGCATTTTCGATCTCCAGCAACTGCCGCGAAGTTAAACGAGAGCAGGCATCTGCCGCAGGGTTCTCGAGGCCCGGCACGTACCACAACGTCAGGTTGTATTCCTCGAGGAATTGGGACCATCGTGCTTGGCGTGGTGTCAGCGGTCGCGGACAGGTCTTGAGATATCGAAGACTTTCGTGGTCAGTGTGCACGTGCACCTGCTGCTGTCCTCGAAGTAGGTGAAACCATTGTTTCAAGGCTAATACGATGGCCAACAACTCCTGTTCTCGAATCGGGTATCGATTTTCGGCAGGCTGCATTTTCCGCGACATGAAGGCAATAGGTTGAAGATGTCCCTTGTACTTCCCATGCGCACATCGTTGCGCCAGCGTAGCACCCACACAGTCTTTCGAAGCGTCTGTGTACAGGTGATACGGCTGTCGGGGGTCGATAGCACTGAGATGTGTCGCGCTGATCATCGCCTGCTTCAGCTTGTCGAAGGAAGCTTGGTGGACGGCTGTCCATTCCCACTCGAAGTCTGCCTTAAACATTGCAGTCAGAGGGGCTGCGACAGCTTGGAACCCTTCGACAAACTGCTGGTAAAATCCACACAATCCAATGAACTGTCGAACTTCATGAACCGTAGTTGGTGGAGGCCAACCTCGAATGACCTTGATCTTTTCGGGGTTCATGTGTACTCCATCTTGGTCGATGATGTATCCGCAGAAGGGCACTCGACTCTGAAAGAATGTGGATTTATCGATGCAGGGGAAGAGCTGGTGCTCACGGAGTAGGTCATGTACCAGGTTGAGGTGTCGTTGGTGTTCGTCCGCATCCTTCGAGAAGACGAGGATGTCGTCAATCTACACCCATACAAAGATCCCCAAGTGGTCTCGCAGGACATCATTCACGACGCGTTGGAACGTCGATGGTGCATTACAGAGGCCAAAGGGCATAACAACCCACTCGAAGGCGCCAAATTGTGTGTTGAAGGCGGTTTACTCGATATCTTCGTCTTGAATTCGGATCTGGTGGAACCCACTAACAAGGTCAATCTTTGAGAATACGGTGGAACCCCCCAGTGTACTCAAGATGGATTGGATCGATGGCAAAGGATATCGATCTCGTACAGTTCGTGCATTCAACACTCGGTAGTCGACGCACATACGCCATTTACCATTCGCTTTCTTCACCAGTAGGCAACCCGCTCCGTATGGACTCGAGGATGGTGTGATGCGACCAGATCGATGCAACTTGTCCAATTGTCGTCGAAGTTCATCTAGTTGGCTCGGATCCATTTTGTAAGGGTGTACCCACGGTGGATTTTCTTCCGAATCGAGGCGTATTCGATGGTCTCTTCCAGGTCGATGCGGAGGTAGGTCTCCATATTCCGCTTTCTCCCGGTCGTAGAGGTCCGCCCACTTGTGTAATCGACTCGGTAGTTTGCGTCGAACAGGGTCAAGCCCGTCATCATTGTCATCACTGGCTTGCATCTTATACATTTCATCGACCAGCACTGCTGGTCGAGGCATGCAACACAGAAATACTTGATCTCCCGTGAGATCAGATCGACGGGTCTCTCTTTTGAGTTTCGGCAACGAAATGTACTCAATCTCCATATCGCTGCACTCCTCATCGGTGATACCATCTTCCGTTTCGGACTCATCGTACGTGTCAGTACTGCGCTGAACGTGTGTCGACGAGTGTAGGTCAGGGTGTTCGTTGGCATGTGGGGTAGGATTCCCAACCGGACTCGCTTTCGAGGAACTGGATGAAAGTATCGAAAGAAGGTCCAGCTTTGAAGCTGCTTGAAACTGTAGCCTGGTGGAATGTCGTGATTCGCCAAAAGACAACCGGTACGAAATCGAACCATGTTGGATGTCGGCGTATCGCTCCTTCCAGTTGACAGTTGGATTGTAGCTTCGAAGCCATGGTAGTCCAAGCACTACATCCGGCAAAATCTCCAAGACCTTGAAGTGATGACGAAATACAAGCTCTCCAACTCGAACATAAGCTCGCGTGTAGTACTGTACTTCGACTTGGACACCTCCTGCTGTCAAGACATGTCCAGGGTTTCTCAGTCTATAGAGGGGAAGTCGCGCCCTCTTTGCTGTTTGCATCGACATAAAGTCACTAGTCGCTCCACAGTCGACCAACAGTTCCACGCTGGAGTCAAAGGAGTCTTCACGACATGCGCCAATGCGCCCTCGAACCGTGAACAGAGAAGCATGCTCAGGTTCGGTTCCTTCGACAGTGACACTTCCAAGCGTCGAATTCTTTTCGGGTTTATTGGTGCTGGTGGTGTTGTTTAGCTCTTCTCGAGGACGTCCGCCACCAGGTCTTCGGAATTGTTTTCTAGGCCGTTGTAGGCCTTTCTCTGCTCTTGGAGCGGGATCGAAACCGTCCCTTGCTGTCTCGACTTTGATCTCGTTTCGGTGTGTTCGACCGTGATTCCCGGCGTTCTCGTCCTCGGGATGGCGGTCGACCTTTTGGACAGTCGCGTGCCAAGTGTCCCTGTTCGCCACATTTGTAGCAACGTCTGCTTTCTCGACCATCTTGGCGTCCGCCATGTTGACGTCCGAACCGTTCACCAATGTAGGCATGTAACTCTTCTCGAAGCTTGGCAATTGCATCGAGATTCATCGGCTCTGCCACGGTCGAAGCCGTGGGCGCCGCAGCTGGGGTCGGCATCGGTGTGACGTGTGGCGTTGGTATAGGGTTCGATGGAAACGTGGAAGTCGAAGTAGGTGGGACCATCATAGGCAGGGGTCTCGACACCGCAGGACCCAGGGTGTGATCTGATGTCGTTCTCGATGCGTTCTGTACTTCTTCCAATTGATACTCAGCCGCAATGTAGGCTTCCGCGATGGTCTCTACCAAGGTATCGAATCCAAATGGATTATTAGAACGCCATCTCGAACGGACTTCAACGATGTACTGCCGGCGCACAGCGTCATTCGACAACCCTTCAACAAATCGAGAGCTGACGAGGTAACCCATCTGGAGTTCATTCGTGTTGACCTTCGACTTGATAACGCATGTACGAAATTCTCGAACGTAATCTGCATGTCGGGGAAACTCGCTCTCTTTCAAGCTCAACATTCTCGACAAATACACTGGCTCATGGGATATGCAGTCGAAACGCTGGCCTAACACACGCATGAGCTCGAACCAGTCGTCCTGTACAACTTTCGTCAGGCTATGATAGTACTCAGCGGCATCACCATCGAGGAGGAATGACATCGTTGCTGCCTGATCGACGGGTGAGGTGATGTCCGACAAAGTGAAGGCTCGTAATAGATCTTCTTTCCATGTTCGAAATTCTCCACATCCAGGTTTACCCGTGAACCTCCTGACCAGTTTGTTCAGGCGCTCGACGCGGCGTCCCAAAATCTCCTGCGAAGGAGCACGTTGAACTACGAACTGGGGTAGTGGTTCGAAGGTAGGCCGCTGTGGGAGTGGTTGTTGTGGAGGGTGAGGTTGGTTCGAATTCGAAGAAGACGGTGGTTGCGGAAACTATTGTTGTTGTGGTTGCGGAAACTGGATGTTGTTCGGAGGTGGTGGACTCGAAGTTCGTACAAATTCGTTAAGAAGAGCGTAACATTGCGACAATTCAAGTTCTACGCGTCGAAGCTCATTTGCAGCAGCTTGAGTTGCATTTTCTGTCGAGGACTGCAAGGTATCGATGCGCTGGCCAGTTGCTGCTGTAGCACTTGCTGCTGTTGCCTGCAATGCATCGACGCGTTGTTCAGTTGCTGCGGTAGCACTTGCTGCTGTTGCCTGCAATACATCGATGCGTTGTTCCAATTCGATAACTTTGGCTTGAGTATCCGCAAGCTTCTGCGAACAGCTGTGAAGATCACGAGAGAGACATGGAAACCACTCGCTTTCTCAACTAGCGATGCGCTCTGCGATGAACTTCTCTAACGAGGTCGAAAATTCGTGATGCAAGGGTGAATCACTTCGAAACAAACTGTCTCTGATGAAATGCAGCATAGCTGCGTCGTCGATGGGCCGCTCCATGGTAGATCGAAGTCCAAATCAAGTTGACGGCGTTGCGGCGTCGAAGATTGATCTCGAAGATTGATCCTCCCCGCCACCTAGCTGGCTACCACTTGTTGTGGTTTGTTTCTTGGGAACTCGACTGCACTCCTGTACCTCTTTGTTTCTCAAAATCGGAAATCCAAAATCCCAATCCACAAACCTCGCAGGATCTTTAGACGGGGCACCAATAATAACACAATCTCGAAGACATAAACCCTGTTCAAAGATCGAAGTATCTTACAGCGCTCATTCACAGTTGGCATTCGATGCTTCTTTATTATTCACAGACTGTCAGCGCGATTGCGACTGCGACTTGCGATTTGCGCGCTGTTGCGCGCCGCTGTTGCGCTGCTGCTGTTCGAAGCCATAACAAATGTGTGACATATGCCCCTCAAAATGATCGCAGCCAAAATACAACTACGCGACTTTTCGATTTTTGGGCCATTGGTAGTCGTTTTGGTGAAAGAGCACCGTTTTAAGCGGTTTTTCAACCAGTCTCCGCCGAATAGGGGCTGAATTTTGTACTGGCTGCCACGTGCCGATTTGCCCCATGTTGTTACCCCTTAAAATGATCTGCTCGTGCCAAAACGTCGGGAAATCAACTTTGTTGGCCCAATTTGGTGCCGTTTTGTTGTTTTGCAGCAGTTTGGAGCGTTTTTGGGGCAGTTTTGTAGCGAAATAGGGTCAAATTGTTACTAAAAGCGCAGAATCAACCCGTTTGTGGGTATTGGTGCCTCTTGATGCATGGTTTGCAAGAAGGAACCGTGGCTAGGCTCGGTTTCTGTGGGGCTTGCCCCACAGAAACCGAGACTAGCAGGCGTGAAGCTGGTTTTCATATGGTTTTTTTGGCTTACAAACCCATCTGTATGGATTGTACGTGGCTGCACAATGGTGGCAGAAGTACCGTATGGTATGCATACCCCAAAGAGGAGCAGGCCGTAATTCTCCGTGATCCGCTCTTGTTCAATCTGGGCCCCCGGCCCGCCTTGCCACGCGCGCGGAGAGGGGAAGGGGCCCCCTCCGCACAAGTCACTGGCCACCTCTCAACCCCCTATAATAGGGAACCCCCTAACGTCGAAATTCCGGTTCTATCACCCCTACACACTAACCCCTCAAAATGACCGCCTCGACGTGGCGATCATAGCGTGCTTCTTCGTTTTTGTGGTTTATAGTCGTTTTAAATAGTTAGGAGCCCTTGAAGTTGATAGTTTGTAAGCAAGGATCCAAGAATTCCTGTATGTGTAGGGATCGGATTTAAGGGTGCGCGACCAAAGTCAATATGCAAACTGATGTAATGTATGAATCTCAGGGCTGAAATCGTAAAAAATCGAATGATAGGGTTAATTATTTGATAGCACTGGCGACAGCGCATTTGGCGGCGGCGCGAACTCACAGCACTTGAATGAGCTTTGTTTCGCAGCCCGCACGGACCTTAGTTTCGCTTGAAAGGGTGAGTGCAGAAAATATGGCGAAGATCTCACAAAGGCAGTGGATGTTATGTCACCAAAACCGAGTCTGCCGCCTCTGGTGGTGGTTGCCGCCCTAAATGGTGGTACGAGGGTTTGGAGGTGTTGTCCACTGCCTTTGTTGAAATGACGGCCGTTTTGGAAGGTCCTGTTGTCGTCCAGAAGTGTTGTGGGTTTGGCACACTGATTTTTAATTTGGGTTGTGGATGCAGTAACGATGCTCACGCATTTTCCTCAAGGCGAGGCACCGCCCTTTGGTGGTCACCTCTAACATGGAACCGCCTAACTGGTGGTGAAGTGGCCTTGTGGCTTGGTGTTCCAGTCCTGCCAACACATGTTTGTTTGGTTTTTTTTTGTCGTTTGTTTTTTCCGATTTGGTTGCACTCGGCAGCCTTCGGCAGCCTTTGACCCTTTTGGGTCATAAGCCCTTTATATTTTCAAATTGGTGCCTGCTGGCAAAGCTGATTCAAGCATTCTTATCTACATGTCTATCCTTGGTATCTTGTGTTTGCTGCTTTTGGTTCCCGGAGGGTCTGCTCTTTGCCTTGTCGTGACGATTGCACTTGCATTCGAATCTTCAGTGTGTCACCCGGGGTAGGTAGGTCTTCTTAAGGTGGCCTACGTGAGTCCCTTTGCTCGTGTGACATGATTCTCATGTAGATTTATAGAGGAAATTGCATCGGATTTCGGAGTGCTTCACCTGAGGTTTGCTCATCTGGCGTGATCCCTATGTAGATTTACCTTGCATCTGCAAATTCGGCTTGCCAATGTTGGCCTCTAAGGGTCGTGAAAGGGTTCCAAACAGGTTGTTGTGGGGTATGGACACGTGGGCTTGCTTTGTTCTCGTCCGAAAAGACTGTGTTAGCACGGCCCGTAGTGGGACCTATGAAAGCTCGTCTGGCATGATCCTCACGTAGATTTACCTTGCATCTGCAAATTCGGCATGCCAATGTTGGCCACTAAGGGTTGTGAAAGGCTTGCAAACAGGTTGTTGTGGGGTATGATCACCTGGGCTTGCTTTGTTTCGCCTAGAAAGATTGTGTTAGCCCGGCCCGTAGTGGGATCTATGAAAGATGAGGTTAGGCCTAGGTTTCGGCTAATTTCAATGGTAGGTTTGTCCATGCATTTCTTTGTGCGTCAGTAGATAGATGAAGAATCCCTCCACTTGCATGTTTTGCCTTGCCCTTTGCCTATGCAGGTGCCCTCCATGTGCATTGGGATTTGATTATGGGCGGTTTGGATATTCCCTGGTCAGGGTTCCTAACTTAGGGTTTTTCGAATTAGACCAAGCAATCGGGGTGGGCAGCAGGAATATGGCCAATTAGGTAGGCCAGCAATGCTTTGCATTTTGCCACCTGATTATCTACTCACCCACCTGCAACAAGTGCAACAACAACTAGGGCTATGGGGCAACAAATGCTACTAGCCCCTCTTGGATTGAGAGAAACCTATGTCTGTTGGTCTCCTTGTGCATTGGGACGTGATTTGGAATCCCTCCACTTGCATGTTTTGCCTTTCCTGTTGGTATGAGGGGGTTGATAGCCTTTGTCGTTCATTGGAGGTGGGTGAGTAGGTGATTAGGTGGATTGGTGGATACCTACGTCACTTGCCGTCATTGTGCGTTGGAATGTGCTTATTGAAGGTTTACATATCTCTTGGGATATTCCTCGGGGCTTTTAAACTTCAACCAAGTAATTGGGGTGGGCAGCAGGAGTATGGCCAACTAGGTAGGGCAGGTAGTCACATTGTGCAGCGGGATGCGGTTATGGGATGTTTGCTCGGGACGTGATTTTGGAGGTTTGGATATCAGTTCGACCAAGTATTAATAAACCTTTGCGATGTGTCTCCCTGTCCCGGATATGTAAGTACGTTGATGGTGAATCAAAGCCGGTATGGTATGGAGAGGCCAAAACAATATCTCTGTTGGTGCATAATTAGGCGTTTGTTGCATTCCGGCGTTCTGTTCTTTGAGTAGGGCATGCCGCATGCTCAAGATGCAATTGTATGCCATTCTTGTGTGTCCATCCCATGCTATTCCCTATCTACTGTGTGATACGCTCTTGCACTGGGTGTGGAGTAATTCTTCCGTGGTGTGTGACATTATTAGCAATTCCCACACGTCATTGTCTTCTTCTGTTTCGCCTTTTTTTCTCTTGCCATATGTCAGGTGCAAGTGTCTTTTGCACCCGGGACTTACAGCTGTTGTTGCTGGGTAGGGAGCTGTTGTTGCTGGGTAGGGGCCCAAAAGGGGGGTGGCCTTAGATGGTGGTGACCAAGCCGGGGGGGAGGAAGTAGGTGGTGGTAGTGGTAGTGCTGCAAGGTAAATTCATTTTTCAGGTGTGTGTACAATTTTTTGTTCCGGTTTCCACTTGGTGCCTGCATTGGTGGTGTTAGTAGTGGTTACTTTCGTTTTTGATCTTTCGCATTTTTGGTGCTTTGCAGCCGTGCTCGAGTCTTTTATATTTTTTTTGGGGGGCTGGGTTTGAGGTTGAGGAGACGTTTGTTTCATTCTTTGTGTGGCACGAAACTTTACCATGTGGGTTAGGGTGTGTCTTTTGAAACTGGGTCTTATTGCTGTTGTTGCTGGAGGGAGTAGGTGGTTTCTGGCTTCATGTGTGGATGTGTGGGTGAATATTGGGTTGTCTGTGTTGCTTGTTTGCGCCAAGGGAGATTTTACACGAGCGTTGTTATTTGTAGTTCCTTCCTTGTGGTTGGTTCATCTTTCTTTTGGACTTGTGTAAATCAAAATTTTCGACGCCATGTGGGGTTTCCATTACAACACAGATTTTTCTTAACGTTTTCAACGCTCCTCAAACGCTCCCCACGTTTGCTACTACTAGGACCGGAAAATTTTTCACTGCACTTCAAGGTGTATGTGGCGCTTGAATCGTATGGTTTGCTTTTTCAGAAATTTGTATCCCTAGGCAATGCCCAAAAACGCAAAGCAGTTTGAAAGGCGGTTCCAAGAGCGTACGGTAAAAGCCTTGGACGAACTGCGGGGCTACGTGGCATTGAAGTCACGTGTTAGGGCGAGCATGGGTGCGCCCTACATGGATAGGGCGCTGCGTGACCTCATTGAGGAAGCACGCCGCATACAAGCCGCTGAGTGCCACTCAGTGGTTTGTAAGGAGACGGAGGCCCGTGCAGAGTTGTACCTGCACATGGAGGTCGGGTACAAGCGCCTAGGGCTGCTGCACAAGGCCGTAAACGCAAAGGCCTGCGATGCTTGGGGTAAGATGACCGCATTGCAGGCCGAGGCGTTTGGCGCTGGGGACCGTGTGGCGGCGGAGGAGGCTGTGGAGCGCAATGGGCTACAAAAAGCATGGTGTGAGCAATATTACGCGGTATGCAAACTCGTTACCCGTGTCCCATGTGTTAATTGGCACCCCCCCCCCCCATTTTACCCTGACGCCGTCTTTTATGTGCAGCTCAACGGCCCGTTGGAACCTACAGTCCGCTTAAACGCTTATTTGGGTGGAAAAACCATTGCGTTTCCAGGTATGTTTGTGTTGTTTGTTCTTTATGGTGTTGTCGATGTTGTTGGAGCATTCGACTTGTCAACGGGTCTTGGTTCTTATTCTGTTCTGTACCCTTTTTTTAGCCCATCACATTGTGAACGAAGCGCGGGAGGTTTGGGGGCCAAATGGTCCTCGTGTCTTTTTGGGCACTGGCTTGTTGTGGCAACCGGTTGGAACCGTACGCAAGTTCATCCCTTGCCCAGGTGTGCGTGGCATTTTTTTGTTCGTTTTTGTGTCCTCACATTTGGCTATTTCAAAATGTTTGTGTTTCTTTGTGTAGAGGCAATGCGTCAACAAGAGGAGGCACAATTTGTGTACTCCATCTTCAACATTGAGCGCGGTACAACCAATGCCAAATGGCAACATTGGTTGTTTGCTGTGCAGGCCAATCGCCCCCAACATGGCCGTGAAAACGTCTTTGGGAAGATGGAAGATCGTATGTCAATGTTGAACTTGTTGTTTTGGGGGGCGGTGATGGTGTGCGAATGCGTGGTGCACAAGCATCCGTTGTGTTGCAGGCAGAATTTATTACTGCGACAGCCTCTCGAGGCAGCTGGATAAGGCAGAGTGCCAGGGATTGAGAATGGGTATGCTAAAAATTTCAAATTTCGATACATTTGAGCCTGTCAAGTATGTGGTGCATGTGTGCTATGCTATGTGTTGTGTGACATTGTGTGGAGAGATGGTGGTACGGCTTTCCTTGTCACAGGTTCACGGTGCCTGTCACGCAGTACCGTGCCCCTCCCAAAGGCCAGAAGCCGGAGCACTACACGAATGCGTGTGGTGTGTACGCGCTCTGGTTTTTGGTGTTGGGCTTGTTTTGGCCTGCGCAGTTGACATGTGGAAATCTGGGTGCGGGCTTTTGGCCCTCACATGCGGAGGCTGACAACTTGCGCAAAATTGTGCATGAAATTTCTCAGGTTTGTTGTGTTGCTTAGCTTTTGTTTGTGGTGTTGACTATCGTATGTTGGTGTATTTTGCCCTCTTTTAGGTGCACGCCGTTGATTGGCCAAACTACGATAGGGCGCGAGTAAAATTGTTGGTGCAAGAGTTTATGCGGTATGTGTGTGGCCGTTTGAGAACGCTTTTGTTTTGTGCATTTTTTTCTGTTGCCATTACAAGGATTGCATTGGTATGTGGACTCTACTTCGGACTTTTTTTCATAGGACTGCGGTTCACATTTACAAGGTTATGAAGGTTTTTTTTTTGTGCGTCGTTTGTGCCTGTTGTAATCGCATTTGTGTTTGGAACGTCATACTATTTGTATCACATTTTTGTAGTCCTTCTCGTTACTTTCCCCTGGTCATTTACGAGAGCCATGATGTGCAGTACACTCTTTGCTGGCCAAGCGAACAAGATGGTACGATCGCACTAGATCCCTGCGGTGGCTAACTTGTGGCTATCTGCTATATTGGCCCTCACCCGGTTGCATGGTTTGTTATTAGGGTCATGTTCGCTGTGCACACGTGAGTTTACCATTGCGGGCTTGGTTGTGCAATTGATGTTGCACCAATTTGCTACGTCTTCAACCCCATTTGACATAGGACAATATGTTTGATTGGTGTCGGGAATGGAAGGTCGCCCACGTGTGTTTGATTTCGTTGTGCTTGCAATATTAATACACTGGCTATGTTGTGGCCGTCTGCACATCCGTTATAGCTTTTTTCGGCATGGTGCTTGGGAACGGGTTGTGCACGGTTGTGCATGGTTGTGTCGTTTGTGTATATTTCAAATGATCTTTTACCCGCGCAAAGGTGGTCTGCATTTGCAACTATATAAGGTCATTCTGCCCAGTGCCCTTGCACTATGTTACTAGTGCCACTTGTCAACATGGTAGGTCGGCATTTTTGAATTGTCAATGTGGTGGTGATGGTGATGGGATGTTATGTGAGTTTGCCTTACCTCCTTTTCAATGTATCAAATGCCCACCATTTTTTTGGTGTGGCTGCAAGGAACTTTATGCCCAATTTTGCGAACTCTTACCTCTTGCACTTGTAAATTTATGCCTAATTTCGCCAAGCTTTACTTCTTGCACTTGTCTTCTATAAGTGCAACGAAGCCTCTTCGACGTACATTTGCTGCGGGTGCTTCCGACAAAGTTTCATTTTTGCCCTTACTTACTTAGTGTTGAGGTATAATTGGTTGGTGCAATGTACCCTGCCTGCAACCCTAATATGCAACGACCACAAGGCATTTTCGATTTGTCAATGTGGTGCACACCATTTTTGGGTGTGGCTACATTTTTGCCCAATCTGGATGCGAACCTTTCCCTTTGCACGTGTCTTTACAGATCCACAAGTGCTACAAACCCTCTTTATGTTCGACGTACATTTGCCCTGTGTGCTTCTGTTTTTTTTTTTTGGACCCCTTCCATGTGACTAATGGTTTGATCGACCTCTGCATAATAGGGTGAAGCTATAATTGGCTGGTGCGAAGAAGTCGCACCCCCCTCCAACTGTGCGCAACCAAGACACCCGTGCGAAGGTATGTTTACCTCCCAATCCTTTGAAGAGAGGTTTTTGGCATGACATGTAGCAATGAACGGGTAGGTACGCTTGCTTGCTGGTTGTTGTTGCTTGGCAGACAAGGTAATTGCGTGGTATTGGGTCAATTTGAATAGCACGTTTCGAACTAAGATACAGAAGGTGAAGTCGAAAGGAAGCCGTTTCAGCTACATAAACCATGGCACAACAATTAATTAAGCGGAGGTAAGCCGACAGGCGCAGGCCCAAAAGTAGGTTGTCAGTTTTAATAGCGCAGCCATTGTGCAAAGGAATTCGAAGGCTTTGCATAGGTGCCTAATATGCCTCTGAATATTTTGGTTGAAGAAGATCTGACTCCTAATCCGTTGTCAATGAATCGAGGGGGACGGCTGATGGGCTCCCTGGGTTTTCGAGATGATTTTCATTGCTGGTATTCTACGGTGATTTGAAGACAAGTCCCTCACCATGCGCAACGAAAGATCATGGAACGCAAGGCTTGGGACAATCACCTGAGATAAGGGCCATGGCACTAAATTCAATCCCTTTACGAGCCTTTTCCTCCTAATGTTTGGACCTGAGTATTTTGGCTTGCCTTTGTAGGCACGCCTACTTATTGGGGTTTGTTGAAGTTTTGCACGTGAGGTACGTACGCCGCAGTGGGGCCCACAATCCTACAGTTGTGCGCAAATTAAGCACCGATGTATCGCACACGCAAGAATCGCTCCCCGTCTTCTACATGTTTTGGCCACGTTTCATAGTGAGGGGAACGGTCGAAAAGAGTGCCGGTTTTTAGAGAAGATTTTCAATCTTGGACACTTCAACCGAAGGACAGCGTCTCACCATGCGCGGCAAAAGATCATGGAAGACCAGGCTTTGGACAATGTCCCAAGGCAAGGGTAATGGCAGTTGTTTCATGCCCATTTACGAGCCTTTGCCTCCTAATATTTGGAACCGAGGTTTTTGGCTTGCACGGTGTAACTATTAATAATACGAAGATGGTGATGTTTCGCGAAAACCCAATTCAAGAGAAGTAGCAAATGGGTCTTGATTTTTGAGTCAATGCCCGTAGCTATTGGCATGCAAGGCACGGCAAAATAATCTAAAATCGCGCAGTCAATGCCCGTCAATATTGGCTGGCGAAGCAAGCCAAAATAAGCCAAGATGGGGGGAAAGGGCGGCTAAAATGGGGCTAAAATGTTTTGGTCCGCAGGCCACTGTCGACAAAGCGGGTTTTTATCGCGCACTGAAGCGAGTTTTGGCATCAGTTTCTGCAATTAGCCGCAATTTGACGTTCACTAGCCGGTTTTGGCTTAATCCAAAATGCAAAATCACTTTCCACTTGTCTTCGTAGTTATTGGTACCTCGCTGTGATTTGAAGAACATCTCCTGCACAATGCGCAGCAACAGATTCACACTTCTACAACTGTGTGCGAATGAAGCCATTGTAGGGCGAAACGCAAGAATTCCAACCTCCTCCCCAATCCCCTTGTTGTGTACTTTGTACTTGGGTGGTGGGGGAGGTGGATCGGGGTGAGGGTTGGTACTATGGTACCGCAGGATTTGTCTGTTTATGTGGCTTTCTTGCTCTTGGCATTGTGTGTAGTTCATAGGGTGAGTTGTTGGATCTGTAATAAAGGACTCATTGTGCTAGTACGCGTGGGTGGTGGTCTGCGGGTGCTTGTGGGTGTGCTCGACCATTGCTTTCCTTTACTTGGGCCTGGGTTATGTGGGCAGTGCTTTGTCTTTTCACAACGATGCTTCATGTTTTGCTCACTGTTGGGTTGGTTTTGCTGTTTGGGCATGAGTGTTGGCTATTAGGACGACGTTGTACCTCGCGGCGTGGAAGACCCACATATTGGAGACGTTGCACGCCTTCTCGGCTGCTATATTGTGGACGGAGAAGCCGTGGAGCGCGGTTTTTCCGGTTCTTTTGGAGGACTCAAGCACGTGAACAGTTTCGACGCAAGCAGAGACAACAACGGATGAGGACCAAGCGGTTTTGCCCACAGAGGGGTGTGGGTACCTTCAGGCATTTAAGGCGTTGGGTCCTGGGGAGTGGCCACCTTCGCATAGCATTTCACCTTGCAGCGTATGCTTGGGTGACGCGGAGGAACGGCGGTGACTTGTGGTATGCAAGCTTACCACTCTGCCAAGTGACGCAAGGCCTATGGACGAATACCACTTGTAGTATGGTGAATGTGGCTTGTCGTGACATGTTGCTAGTTCTTGGTACAGTGGTCTTGTTGGCCTTTGTACGCAAATTTGCCACTTGGGATCCCGTATTGGCATGTAGTGAGATCACAAGGCGTTGTGGACAAGATAGACAACTTCGGGGGATGCAGCGTTCACAAGCCGTTGCATGGCTGATGGTTGTTGCCGTTGCCATTGTCCGTGTCCTCCATCGGTCCGGAGCAAAGGCCGTATTGCACGATGCATTTGTGTGGTTTGGAATTTTGGCGGTGGCCAAGATGGCATTGGACTGTGCAATAGGGCGCTGGACCCGTGCAACGTGGCTTCAGCGGGCCCGTATGTTTGGTGTCGCGGTATTGGGCTGGCATTGGATTGGTTGTTGGATGCCTTATGGATTAGTACTTTATTGGGCGTGTAATTGGCTATTGATTGGCACTTTTACACATTTTGCGTGTTGTCGTGTACATGCTGGCCATCATGGGTTCCGGCGGCGGTATGCAGCGGGTTATCTGGCTATGGTCATCGTCTTGTTGCTGTTGTGGGGCAACGTGGGCGGTTGGGACGTGGTGTTGCAGGCTTGTTGGAATGCGCTCCAACATGCCACATTTGGCAACGGTGATGCAAAGCTTGGAGGCATTTTTCTGGACCACAGTGGCGCAGACGAGGCATTAGCAATTGTGTGGAACCGATTCATGCATGCATATCACGGCAACCCTATGTTGGAAGCCGAAGCTGTCCTTTGTCGTGGGTGCGGTCGTGCCGACGAGGAGTTGCGGGAACCATCATGTCCGATGCATATACGGGGGGCCCGTATGGTTGCACCGGTGCTTGTGATTGATGGCCAATTGCTGCCGTGTGGGTCGCTAAACCTTTTGCCGTGTGCCATAAGGGCTGCGCATTTGGCGGGCTTTGATGTGCATGAAAGTTACCGTTTGTCTCAGACAGCCTATTGTCGAGATTGCTTGGCATGGTTTGGTAGGGATAGTGTTCAAAAAAGGTATCTCTCTATGTGGGCACATAGCTGGCCATCCGTGACGGCGTACTTGCTCGGGACGAATGTTGCAGGCGATGTATGGCGATTCCTTCCTCCAACGGTGCGAATGAAGTGGCGGGGGTTGCTCCACCCCAGTCGGGCGGCCCTGCCGTTGTTGTTGGATATAAATCATTGTGCTGGTGATGATTTCACCCTCTCCACATATCATCGCGTGGCTGGCTTGATGGGCTCCATTGGCACAAAGTGCGCAATCTGCCGTACCGGGTTGTGCGATGATGAGGTTGAATGCACCCCAATGCATAAGTTTGCCGAATGCAAATGGTGGCACCAAGAACAAGTTCAAGCTGCCCGTCCGGGGTGTTTACAGGTGGTGGGCGATGGATTTTGCGGTAATGTCCGTGTGGGCCGGCAACACTTTTGCTTTGAACACATTGCCATTCCACCTGGGGCGTGCGGGGCGCAGCAACGCGATGGCTCACGGTGTATGCGGCCCTTTGCCAGATGCCGCATCCGTGCCCATTTGGTTGCCCGCGGAGTGCTCGTTGATGAGAGACGAGCAGAACCCCCGCTTACCCGGAGTCAATCACAAGCTAGAGGTTCGCAACCCATTGTTTTATCGGCTGACGGCCGCAATCGATGCAATGCTCCTACGCGCAGGGGACGACGATGCAGGGCTATTGTTCAGGTGGAAGGTCAACGGTGTGTGCATCACCATGATGAATCTCCCAGGTGCCGTCGTTTTTGGTGGGAGGAGAGAATTGTGGACGAACCCGCTAATGAAGCTAGTAGACGTGCCGAAGCAATCCTTGAAGCAGACATCGCTTTGGAGCAATTGTCAATGGGGCAAGAAGGTAATGACGACTTTGTGTATGAGGAGGATCCTGTTGAAGGGTATGATGCTGACGTTGTCAATGGTGAGCTTGGCGTGCATACTGAGTATGCAATTGATGGTGCAGGTGTTGTTGATTCGTCCAGTGACGATGATGACGACGAAGATGCGAATGCACTACTGGCCGCCGTGAATGATGATGCGCAATCTCCGTCGGATAGTGGCAATTCCGATTCGGAATTAGATGATTCGGGGGATGACTATGACCCTGGTATTCACCATGGTGGGTGTGCTGGGAGTGGTGGTGTTGGTTGTGCTAGTGGTGGTGGTGGTGCTTCCTCCAGCGGCGGAGGAGGTGTTCCGGATGGTAACCCACAAGCCATTGGTCGCAGGCGTCGTCGCCCACGGTTGGCCATGATGGCACCATTGTGGGACAAGGCCGCGACCTTCCTACAGCAGTTCATCTATACCCGAGCAGGGGTGCACCCAAGTAAAGGATTATCCTTTGCTACATGTTCATATTGTACACGGTGGCCTTGGCATCGCCATTTCTTCTCACCACCTTGGCCCGATGACACATTTGATTATTGGGATACCATTGGGGGCAATCATGCACAAGGTTTGCGAGTTGATGGACTCTTGTTTGCTGCTCCCACACATCGGAATCTGTTTTGGTTGTCTACAGTGCGAATATGGGATGCATCTGTTTCGGGTGTTTGCGTTCGTCGACGACCAGATGGCCTGCTAGGCAACACTCGCTACCAAGTACTTGCTCTCTCTGGAAATCCCGGGGGTATTTCTACCCAGAGCGTGTCCGCAAAGCCCAATCCGGATTTCGCACACCGACATGTGCTTGCAAATGCCAACCACGTGCGTGACTGGGTTGGGGCTTTGTTCCGCTCCCGTTGGGACATGGATTGGCGGTGGGAGAAGCTGTCCCCTCTGCCACTGACCGATTGGGCGATTGGTTGCCATTTCCCTTATGATACCAAGGAGTGCGAAATGGTTTTGACGGTGCATCGCAAGGAGCCAACCCCGGAGTCATGGGAGCGTCATCATCAAAGGGCTGTCCTCCATCCGGGGCCAGTGGGATGGACACAACCACGTGTGCTGCCTCGTACGTCCAGCGGTGGCATAACCATGGCACTACACGCCCTTCTCGCTCTTCCGTCGGTAAAACGCATGTTAAGCCGGCTGTCTTTGTGGGTTGAGGGCCCAACAGTGGAGAGTGATGCAACTGTTGATACTCTTTGTACAATTCTTGGGGAGTTACTCCGTGGCAAGAAGGCTACTACGAAAAGCTTCAATGTGTTGCGTCAAGAACTTGTCCTCCGGGAGTGCCTTAGCCGCTTGGCTTGCATGGAGGCTCCGCTTGTGTTTCAAGTACTTGTTGATTGCCTCGTGTCAAAATTGATCGCTGTTGGTGTGGATGGGTTGGATACTTTCTTGTGTCAATACCCTGGGGATGTTGGTTGGATTCCGCCCCGGGGTTCACTAGAGATGGCCTTCCGGTATGTGCTCACGGCTCCTGTTCAAGACTACATCTTGCGACACCTTGACGCTGTTTGGAACGAGGCAAGAGTTCAATTCACTGGTCGATTGCTCTGTGTACATGTGGATGGGGGTATGGTTGCCGGACCTGTGACACTTGATGTGTCGGTGCGGTTACTACGTAGGTACCGGTTGCGTTGTGTATTAATGCAACGGGGGCAAGAATGGCACGCTTGGGTGCCAGGGCGCTGCTTAAACAGGAACTTTGGTTGGTTTGAGTGCTTGGCCTTTGATGTGGTACCTCACGAGGGTTTACAATTAATACAAGTTGAGGATTCAGCCTTGCTGCTGTTTGAGCTTGACCAAGATATGGTACCGTGTCGGGGACATGGTGGTGAACATGACGTGGGTTCCGAGGATGACACGATTAGTATGGATACTGCAGATGAGTTCTCGGTGGAAGATATGGCGGAGGACACGCACCTTTATGAGGATGAGTTCATGGACATTGAAGGCGATGAACAACTCCAAGGTGCGCTTGCGCCCGATATTGAGGTGGGAGGTGCCGTGGACGGTGATGAGCATATGTCTGATGGGGGGATCTCGGGGGATGATGATGCACCACCCCTTTTGGAGGAAGACTCGGACGATGATGACGAGGCCTGCAGGGTTGAAGACTTTGGAAATGAAGAGGCATTGGATACTGATGATATTTGCGACACCACTGAGTTCTTTGAGAATTTGATGCCTGGTCTTGAATATGGGACAGATGACGACGACGAAGAGGCCTCACCTGGTGTAGAACCTACTCCGGCAGGTGGTGTGGATCCTGCAATGGAGTTCCTAAACGGCGACTCAAGCCGTGTTGGTGGGCTGCACATTTTGCTTGCCACACTGGCAGAGCTGAACACCAAGAGGAACATGGCCACTGAGTGGGTGAAGTCGTTTGTAACAACTGTCCTGGGCAGGATGCCCTCGCTACATGGCATCACTGAATATGTTGAGGCACATGCATATGTGTCCCATTTCCCAGTGGTCCATGCACAGGATGACGGCATCAATGTCCATTACCCCGGGTGCATGCCTTTGCGGATGTACTCGAAGCACACCATGCAGGCTGGTGATGCTCGGTTTGTTGATTTTGAGCGATATGCATATGAGGCATTGACAGATGTGCATGGTGAAGCGGTACCCAGAACCCCATGGCCAGGTTACGGCATACAACCGGTCTCCGGTCCACTAACCCCATGCACGGCGTGTTCCGTGCCGTGAAGCCCCGCATCGGCATCCGATGCACCGCCAGCGGAGATTTGTGTATCAGAATATCAGGAATCAACAGGGTTTTATTTTCATATTGTTTCCGTCAATTTTTACGCTTCCGTTCCGATACTCACTGTTTTGACTGCTGGCGGTTGGTTCGCGACTTTACCGTAACCGCCAGTTTAACTGTTTATAATGGAAATTTTAACGCTATCCGTCACGAAGGCTCCAAAGTCGCCAGGAACTGCATGGATGCTTCCGCAATTTTCATAATTAATACTCGCAACCTTAATCCGAATTTTTCAGGATGTCGAAATCGGATTTTCGACTTCGACATCCCCGCACTTGATTTGACCTCCTTCGAGTGGACCTACGTGCTTCCCTATGCACGAATCAACTTTCCTTTTCTCTTGCCCCCCATTTGTCTCAAAGATATGGGCAAAACAAAGTTGATTCGTGAGGCCACTTGTGAAGGTCATATCTCGTGTTGTTTGCGAGGAATGACAATAAGGAAACGTGGGATGTATTCACAATACTCCCGACGTATTTTAGGAAGCATCATATGCCTTGCGTTTCCACACGTGCGCGCTAGTGTAATGGATCATGGTCAAGAGGGTAGAGTTTGCGTTATAACTCTTTGGCCATGACATTGCGTGCGTTAAGATAACTTTCGAGTGTAGCGCGCAAGTGTTGGTGTTGCATAGGAACTCTCTTTGAGTTCCTATGAGCGATAGACACAAAGTTATGCCCTTGGAGGGGCATGACATATCGTGGTGGGAGCTACCTTTTTGGGCAATATATGGTATGTGCCATGTGTTGTGTTGTGTGCCCATTTGGCGGGTCCATTGCTCCAAGCCGAACCTGCCAATGGACCTCATATTGTGTAAGCCCCTTCTCCATACTCCCCACGATCAATCGCGAGCCTAACCTTCGTGAAGAGAAGCTTGTGTGGTGATCCCGAAGCGATGCGTTGGGAGCAAGGTGTGTATTTTACAATTTTCCATATTTTCATGTGCCCACTTGGGAAGTAGCGCTCGTAACCTTTCAAGGCGCCCCAAGTGGAGCACATATGTGGGATCGAAGGTCAATGGTGTCAAGTCATTGTGTTTAGAAGGATTAAGTGATTGCACGATCCAGGCCGGAGATATTATAATATAATTGTAGACCTTTCAAGGCACTTTTGTGTGTCATTGTGCCAACTTTGCCATTTTCGGCTCGTCACGATGTCAAGTGGCGACCGTGTATCTCAACGTTGCGCTCAATTGACATCATGACCCAAGTATGTTATGAGGGTACGTACTTCGGTAGCCAACATATCTTGGACCCGGCGAATAACTCCTCTTAGGCTTGGCATACCGTGGCCGCCATGTTGGCGATTTGGGACTATCCCAAATCATGGGCTCACCTGGCGACCCTGCCATTCCCAATACCGGAGGAGTTGGGCGACGCCCAAAAGATATGTTGGACCAACATGACTTGATACCAATCCTATGGCACACTCCGGTCCGAGTCGGGCGTGTGCCTCATTTGCCTTAACCATGAGTGTGCGCATTTTTGGCCATTTTGAGCAATTTTCCACTTTTGCTGCCCGCCGTGCACTATGTTCTAACCTTCGTGCACGCCGGACGCATGAACCAATGGACCATATATGACATGGGTGTTATGGGTAATGGTCCCCATGGTCCACACACCACGTGGGCGAAGCGGAGCCGCCTTCGTTAAGGCGCTAGGCCAAATTGAGTATGGGCAATTTTGCCATTTTTGCATTTGTGGACCCAATTGGGATCGTCACCACGCCGAGTGGCATGGAGATCTTTGAGAGCCAAGGGCATGGGAGTCTTCGTTGGACTCCCGGTGGATCACGTATGGAATGGCGGATCGGATCTCCAAGCCGGCGTGGAGATATACTATTAGGAGCACACCGAATTTTGGCTCATTTCAAGCAGCCAAAATGACCCAATTTTGGGACCCCAATTTCCCCCTTCCGTGTGGTCAATTGGCGGCCCCATTTCTCTAAGCCCATAGGGAGCCCGGACCTAAATCCAAGTTGTACACTCAGATATGAGTCCTAGGTCCTGCCTCCTACCCTGTGAGTTATTGGCCTCACCTTGGCCGAGCGAGCCGCGCGTGGGAATGACGCCAATTTTGGTGATTTTGGCATCATGACCCCACTTGACTCATCCGTGTTGCCCTGATGCCGGGACCTCAAAGGGAACCAGGTTGGGTGAGGGCTCCAGGGAGTTCGTACTCGAAGGGCATAGGGTCAGTTGCCTCGTCCCTACCTCTGGCTGGTCCAGACGAGGGGTCAATTTTGGGGATTTTTGAGTCAATTTCAGTTTGGGCTGAAACAGCCCATTTTCAGCTACCAACTCCTGGGTGATAATGGCGGGGCCATATCTCTGGCTCAGAGTGGAGTTGGGACCTGCCATTAAGGGAGCATTGGGAGCCACTGTCGGTTGGCCTTGGAGCTCCTTGGTTCCCAGGAACTCGCCTGTGGCTGGGCGGGAAACCCCCCCTTTTGGCAGGGTTTCAGGGTCCGGACTGAGCAGGGCATGGGTTGTGTTTGAGCCCCCGCCCCCATCAGCCACTGAGAGGGTCGGACCTGGGATTGGGATATGAGTTGGGACTGAGTGTCTATGGTCCTGTGATGCCCTTACCCCAGTCCAGTCTTAACCCCATGTGTACATATCCTGATGTGTTGCTGTACATACTTTCGTTCCCTCTTTGCAGAGTGGCAAGGATTCTGAAACGCTTTGTCACATGACACAGGCGTATTGATGCCCTTGTGAGCGTAGTGCCTTGCCTGCCTGCTCACCTGTGCGTGTCACCGCAGCGTCCCGTGGCCGGCCCCCCACGGGAACGCGTCAAAAGCGTTTCACCGCCGCGGGGTTACCCAGCCCTCGCGTGCCACTCGGGGCCACCAACCCCGAGCAGCGCGTCGCAGCAGCGCGGCGCAGCTCGCAGCTCGCAGCGCAGCGCAGCGTCTCGCAGCGCAGCGCAGCAGCTCGCAGCGCCACTCAGCGACAGCGCCGAGTTCGTCACGGAGCCAGCAGCGCCGTCCAGAGCTTCGCCTTGACCGCGCAGCAGCCGTGAAAGAGGTGCACAGACCAGGACTCCTGCATCAGCCCCATCGGCCGACCCGGAGTCCCATCGGCCGACCAGCAAGGCCGCGTCAACCACCTCCACAACCACCGGCTGACCAGCACCAGCCGCACGCCCAATCCAGTGCTACAGCACCCTCCTCAACAACCACAACCAGTTCGTTGAGTTGAACGAGTGCACGTCAAGGACCTCAAGATCAACTACGCCCCCGCTGCCATGGTGAATTGGCAAGAAGCGGGTCGGAGGTGGCCGCAGCCCCACCCCCATGTGGCGCGCCTGCTGCGCGGATTGCTGTGGGACCAGCAGTACCGCTACAGCAATCCCCAGTGCGAAGGCGGCATGCCCGGGAGCTTCGAGCTCCGCGAGGACATGGGGGAGGATCGCCTGCGGGAAGTGGAGGAGTGGCTGCGGGCGGAAGGGTACGAGTACCGCTTCCGCCGCAAGCGCTGGAGGACGTGGACCCGGCCGGACAGGCCGGGCGAAGGGCTGCGCCCCGACGGGATTGAGGAGGACGAGGACCCCAACGCCTACCCGTCGGGCGCCTCGATCAACGTCTCCCTGTGGGACTTGATCGAGAGGAAGTTCCCGGAACCGGGGAGCGAGCGCAGGCTGCAGGGCAGCAGCAGCGCGTCTCCGGGGACGGAGAAGCGGTCCGCCGGGGACAGGAAGAGGGACCGGAAGTGGCGGGAGTACCAGGAGTCCCTGGCCGCCGAAGCCGCCCAAGGCGCCAAGGGCGGAACCCCAGCCCCCAGTCCCCCACGGGCCAATGGTGGTCACCACCCCGGCTCCACCACCCTTGGCGACTACATCCAAGTCGCCAAGCAGACCCAGGGCAAGTCCCGTCCGCTGCTCCTGAGGGCCCGGCAGGCCCCAGCAGGCCCCAGCAGCGACGTGGAGTCGGCCCACCGCGGGAGGATGCCGGCCGACCAGGCCAGCTCCAGCAGCAGCGTCGCTCCCGAAAGGGACGTGGCGCGCGCATGTGAGCGCGCCTGTGGGGTGCCCTGCAACCGTCGGGTTGCCCGGCAACGGGCCAGGCAGTACAGCGCTGCCGTGGAGGGCGCCACCGGCATCGCCCAGGAGGCGGCTGCGCAGTGGGCGCATGGCATGGCCATCCACGCCCAGACCGTGGCGGCCATTGCGGCCGGGCTCTCGGCCGTGGCCGCCCACGGGGCAGCGACTGCCAAGGTCAACGGTGAGTTGGCGGCAGCCGACGAGGAAGCCCGCCTGACGCAGGAGGCCATTGCCTGCAAGGAGGCCGAGGTGAAGGCGCTGGAAGAGGCGCTTGCCCAAGAGAGGGCAAAGAAGGAGGCGGAGGAAAGGGCCCACGCCGAAGCGACGGCTAAGGCCCAGGAGGACGCCGCCAAGAAGGAAGCCATCGAAGCCGCGCGACGGAAGGTCGCTGAGGAGAAGGCCAAGACGGAGGCGGAGCTGGCGGCGTTGGAGGCGCAGAAGGCGCAGCTGCTGCAGGCCCGGGAAGCCGAGGCGGCTCGTGCTCGGGAAGAGGCCGAAGCGCGAGCTGCCGCAGCCACCGCCGCCGCAATGGAGGAGGCAGAGGCCAAACTCCGCCACGAGACTCCCCCGGGAGGATCGCGAGTGGAGACCCTTCGAAGGCTTTTCGAAGGGGACGCCTCATCCAGGATGAAGCTGGATGAGGCGGACACGGGCAGCAGTGGGAGCGGTAGCACCACCGCCCGTCGACGGAGGAAGGGCAAGGGGAAGACCCCCGAGAGGCCGCGGAGGCCAGCGGGTGGGCACCCCCACGACAGTGACCCCTTCCTCACCGCCAGTGACGGGGATGAACGAGGCCGTCGACATCGCCAAGTGGTGGCTTGGACGGGCGGAGGTGGCGGAGACGTCCCCATGGAAGGTGAGGATGAGGATCCCCCTCCTCCCTACCGGAGCTCCGAGTCCTCCGTGACCGAGACGCCCAGGTGGGGCGACATGGACGAAGATGACGACATGGAGTTCGGCATCACGAGGAAGCGCCCATCCTCGGACCCACCGAGGCGACCCGGCGGAGACCCACCGGGACCCCCTGGCGGAGGACCTTCAGGACCCCCTGGAGGACGCCCACCAAGTGGACCCCCTGGAGGCGGACCACCGGGCGGGGGAGGACCCCCTGGACCGGGCGGACCCGGCGGAGGCCCTCCTGGAGGACCCCCTGGGGACCCCGACGACCCACCAGGGAACGGCGACCCGGATGCCACCTGGCGGTGGATTGTCTACCTCCGCAGGAGAGTCCAGTTGCTCGAGCTGGAGGTAGACACGGGCAAGAGCGAGATGGCTCGCATCTCCAAGGTCGCCGCGCGCGCGCAGAAGGACCTGGACATCGCCAGGGCCGAGACCAAGTCGCTGACCAACGTCGTCAGCGGCCTGCAGGAGAGGCTGGATGCGCTGGAAGCCCGTGGGAGAGTCGGCAGCGACCACCCACCCCTGGAGTCTGGCTCGTCGGACGACGGCTGGGGACCCGGACCAGGTCCAGGCAGACCCCACGCCCCCGGCAGAGCCCCCAGGAGTCGCCCCAGCGCCAGTGCCCCCTCTCTCACCGCCCCCTCTCACCACAGCGCGGGCCGCCGCAACGAGCGCGTGCCGCCCGGCAGTGGCAGTGAGGAATGGCGCGATGAGTGGCTCAGCGCGGACTACCACAACCGCCGTGCCCCACCGCGGACGCCTGTACGCCCCCGACGCCCGGCACCAGCCCCGGCGCCAATCCCCAGGGCTGGAGGACGTTATGGTGGACTCAGGGATGAGGTCCCCAGAGGAGACGTGGAGTGGGATGTCGGCGAAGGTGAGGACCTGAACCTGGACCTGGACCTGGAGGAGTTCGACATCAGCCCGCCGCGTGGTGTACGACGGGAGGCCGCTGAACGCAGCCGCCGGCGCCGTGATGAGGATGCGTACATGGATGCAGTACGGCGTGAACATTTCGGTCCAGCGTACGTGGAGGAACCGCGGCGTAGCCACAGGGATTCCATGGAGGAGATGGACGTGGCGGCCGTGGGAGTCCGTGGGCGAGGGCGATGGGAACCTCGGTCGACCTCGCGGCCGGCGTTCATGGTCTCTAAGGCCGCGGATGCCGCCGTGTGGGAAGACTTGAAGGACATCAAGCCCCCCATGTACGACGGCAACCCCCTCAACCTCGACCGCTTCTTGGAGAAGCTGGACGATTGGGGGCTGACCGTCACTGAAGACCTGCCTCCCGCTGATGCGGAGAAGTATGTCTTCAAACGGTTCAGGTACCGCCTGCCGGAAGTGCTCGGCGAGCTATACTTCGTGGCGACCAAGGAGGGGAGGATCAAGACCCTCAAGGACGCCAAGAAGTGGCTCAACGAGCAGGAGCGGGTGGACGCTCCGCAGGTGGCTGCCAAGCGCTGGAAGTCCATCAAGCTTGAGCATGATGGACGGGAGATCCGCCTACGGGAATGGCGTGACTTCCGAGGGAAATACACCCTCTTCCGCCGCAACGTGGAGGATTGGAACGAGGGTGACGAGCAGGCTCGCCTGCTCTCCATGCTGCCGGAAGCATGGATCAACAGGGTCACCAAGGAGGAATCCAAGAGGGCCAAGTCCAACCACACGGTCAAGATGATGCTCCCCAAGGAGTATCACACGAACGTGGTGTCTTGGGCGAAGAAGAACGTGGCCCGGGATGTCAAACGGCACTCCCTGCGGAACGCTCTTCTCATCACCGTCTCGGGCGATCGCGAGAAGACCGCGATGTGGCGCCTTGACGATTGTGAGTTGAGCGGCCAGACCATCCGTCTGCAGCCCATCCCGGCGCGGATGAGCTGCGACGAGATCCTGGAGTGGGTTGGCGAGGAAGTACTCAAGGAGTACCGAAACCTCCACCACACCCGCGGGTTGAGGCCCGGCGACCGCGACGTCAACTACGTTGGCGAGGGACCTGGCGGGGAATCTGCCATGGACCCAGCGGGAGCCGGCGGCGATGAGACTCTCGTCGACGATGACGACGAAGATGAGCCCGCCGAAGTGGCCGTTTGTGCCTTCGTGGCCAGGAACCTGAACCAGGGGAGCAAGCCGGGAAACTGGAAGCCCCTGCAGCAGGGTTGGAAGAAGCAGGAGAAGAGGGACCCTCGCCGCATTGGCGACCCTCCGCTGTCCTTTGGGGAGTTCATACGAGCTCACCCTCAGGGCTGTTTCGTGTGTTATGGGAGGAAGAAAGGCTTCAACCATGACCACCGAACATGCCCCGTCCACAAGGCCGACACGGAGGCTTACAAGAAGGCGGACGGGTCGAAGAAGCGTGCGCCCGCGGGTATCCGGGAAGCCAAAATGGAGGTCGACAAGGACGAGCTGGCCAAGCTGATGTCGTCGGTGGGGACCCAGTTGGCCAAGGAGATCCAGGAGATCAAGCGGAACTGGGTCCCCAGGTCGGACAACAAGAACAAGGAGAACAACCAGAATGACCAGAACAAGGACAAGGACAAGAAGGGTAAAGGAGGAGGTAAAGGGGGAGGAAAGAAGGGCGTCAACGACGTTGAGGCCGAGGAGAACACCCCCTCTTCCACAACCGACGCCCCCTAGCGGAGCCCCTGCAGCCAAGGGCCCCAGCTAGGGCGGTCGCAGGAAGGTGACGTGGGAAGCGCCGAACTATCCCAGTCGGGAGTCGATAAGCACAAGGGGACTGCCGCGGGCGGAAGGCCCGGTCCGGCGCCCAGTCGCGGAGGCGGGGTGAGGGCAAGTGAAGGCACGAACCCTTGCACCCGTCCGTCCTTCGCGACCAAGAACGTGTTTGATGTACTACAGGATCTATCCGAGAGTATCGGAGGATCACCCGGACCGCAGCTGGATGCTGCAGATGGGCAGCCTGAGCCCATTGTCCACGACCTGCACCAGTCGCTTGTTGAGCTTCTGGAACGGCCGGAGATCCTGAGTTTGCACGCCGTGCGCCGTGTCGGTCGCGAGCGGCAGTTGCATCTTAAGGTCCGTGCCCTATGCGGGGAAGTGGAAAAGGTTTTCGACGTGTTGGTCGACACGGGAGCTCAAGTCAGCTTGGTCAAGGCTGGCCTACTTCCACCAGAGTGTCTGACCGACAGTCGGAAACCTGTCAGGCTGAAGGTGGCGAACGGCCAGTACATGGTGGGAGGCACGAAGGAAGCGGCCATTGGGCTGCAGTTCGTGAACCATCGTGAGCTGAGCCGCCCAGACCTCGGCAAGGAAATCCTCCTGCACGGTAGCTTCTACGAAGCCGAGATGGACTGGGACATGATCGTCGGGTACGACTTCATGATGGAGACGGACTCCGGCGTCCTCCCGGCCCAGGCCTCCATGACCCTGTACCAGGACGACCAACTCTCGTGGCTCTCGTCACCTGAGCACCATGTGGAATGCCAATGGATCCACCCCGAACGCAATCAGCTCGAAGTGGCCGCGCTGGACACTGAGCCCACTGGGCCAGCAAACCAGGAGTACGGCGTAAGGCCGGAAGTGGCGAACCGAGTGGTCGCGGACCTGGGAGCTTCGGATCTGGCCCTGGATGCGTTCTCTTCAGGAACCTCCACCCATCTGCGGGTGTGTGAGAAGTACTGGAGCGCACAGGACTCTGCGTGGAAGAAGCACTGGGGTCCGCATCAGGGATTGATGTGGATCCATTGCCCCCGTTGGGACATTCCAAGAGCGATAGCGAAGATTCGCAAGGACCGCTCCAAGGCAGTGCTGGTTGTTCCTATGGGATGCACCGAGGAGGAAAGTACCCGACATTGGGTAGCCTCATTGACCAACATGACCTTGAACAAGGTCGTCCTACCGGCTGGAGAGAGTGTCTATCAGGACGCTAAGGGACAGCCCATGCCACCCCAGAGATGGCCAACAGAATTCCACTATGTGGATGGGGGCCTTGATCAGGCCGACACCACGGACTTCGTGTGTGTCAACCGTATCATAGCAGAGCCTTGGAGGCAATGCTTTGCGGTTCCCCCTGTTGACATCGAAGAATCGGACTCCGAAGACCCCCTCACTGAAGAGGAGTGGGATCTGGTTCAGGGGTATATGGATCAGCCCTTTCACGACTGGGGAAACCAGCGTGAGGGCAAAGGCCAGGACAAAGCCTGGTGGGAAGTGGATTCAATCGTCTCCGGTTCCTATGACGGGAATACCTTCGTGCAGAGGGTGCTGGATCACATGTCCAGCCAAGACGAGCCGCCTGGCGGTAACCCACCCACCTACGGCGATCTGTTCCGAGGCAAGACCAGAGATGGCCCTTTGGGTCACCTGGGAAGACCACCTGAGCCGAAAGCGAGCGGAGTAGCTACCCCTCAAGTAAGCTCCGTGGTTCAAGTGCCCGGAAAAGGAAGGCGGAGTCCGATGACTGCCCCAAGATCCAGGCGTTGAGGGCCAGGCTGAAGCAGAAGTATGGTGAGACCTTCTTCAGCGGAAAACCTGTGTTCCCCCCACCGGTGCGTGGACCGTATGGCGAGGCCAAGATACGACTGAAGCAGGACCCCCGCGTGTATCGGCACCGGGAGTTTGCCCTGAGGGGCGAGAGGAAAGAGGCCATGGAGAAGATCCTCCGTGACTTCATCCAGAGAGGCTGGCTGGAGCCGTGCCACTCCGAGTGGGCCTCTCCCTGCTTCGTCGTCCCCAAGAAGGTTGCCGGTGAGTGGCGGCTCGTGGTCGGCTACCGCGGCCTGAACGCCCAAACGCAGCACGACAGCTATACGCTGCCCCTCATTGAGGACATGCTGCAAAAGCAACACCGGCGGAAGATCTTCACGGTGATTGACCTGAAACATGGTTATCATCAGATGCCTCTCGCCGAAGAGTCCCGTGCCTGCACAGCCATGAGCACTCCACTTGGACCTCTCCAGTGGAAGGTGATGCCCATGGGCGTCACCAACGGCAATGCGGCTTTTCAGCGGATGCTGGAGAACCTGCTTGAGCCGGTGCGCGACTGTGCGGACCCCTTCGTGGACGACGTGATCATCGCGTCCGGGGACCCCAGCATGAGCTACGAGGAGCTCCTGGAGGCACACGAGAGGGACGTCACTCGGGTGCTGGACCTTCTGGTTCGGCACAAACTCACGGGCAGCAGTGACAAGGCCACCATTGCGGTAAGCGAGGTGGTCTTCGCTGGCCACGTAGTCGGGAACGGGCAGCGAAAGCCCATACCTGGCAAGGTGGCTGCGATCGAGCACTGCGAAAAGCCCAAAACGGTCTCTGAGCTACGGGCGTATCTGGGGTTCTGCAACTACTACTCGGGGTATATCAAAATGTATGCCGAGTATGCAGCCCCCATGACGACCATGCTCAAGGGCAACCGAGAGGAGACCAAGAAGGGGTCCAAGAAGGCTTTGGTCTGGACTGAAGAGTCTGACCGTGCCTTTGAGGGGATGAAGCAGGCGCTGCTATCCGCAGTGGGTCTGCACCTCGTGGATCCCGACCGAGGGTTCGTCCTGCGCACCGACGCTTCCGACTACGCCATTGGCGCTGTGTTGGAGCAAGTGCTTGACGATGGGAGGCACGTGCCCGTGGCCTTCTGGAGCCGAGTCCTGGCGGAAGGCCAGAGACGGACGTGGACGCCCCGTGAAAAGGAGGCGTATGCCATTGTCATGGCTCTCAGGAAATGGGCTGGGTACATAGCCCTCCATCCCGTCACCGTCTGCACCGACCATCAGAGTCTGCAGTCGTGGCACAAGGAGCACGTGGACACCCCCTCGGGTCCCGCCTCCCGACGGGCAAGATGGCACGAGACCTTGGCCAAGTTCGACCTTACGGTTGTTTATATTCCTGGAAAGGATAACACCGTGGCGGACTGTCTCAGTAGGTGGGCCTATCCCGCCAGCAAGGGCATGCAGGATATCTCTGCCCATGGCGATGAGGCTGAGACCGCTGAAGCCAAGAGGATCATTGAAATGGAGCGCCTGATGGAGGAGGAGGGTGCCAAATGCTTCGTCGTCATGGCCGCAGATGCCCCCCTCGCTTCGAGGGTGAGCAGAACGGTCAGTGTACTCGCCCCTGTGGGTGCCGCGGGCGGAAGGCCCGGTCCGGCACCCCCTGTGGGAACTGAGTCCGACAAGCACCTCTTCCCGGAGTCTTGCCTCCAGGACGACTGGACCGACGATTACGCCAAGTCTGAGGCCTTTGCGGCCGAGTATAGGGCTGTGACGGACCCTGACGACGGGCAGAAGTGGCCAAAGGGGCTGACCGAGGAAGATGGCAAGCTCTACCGGAATGGTAAGCTGCTAGTCCCGGAGTCCCGGGTGCTCGAGCTGTGTGAAGCTTGGCACCACCACATGCTGCACCCAGGGGTCAAGAAGCAAGCTCTTGACATGCAGCGTCGGTTCGAGATCGACCATATCGTTCTCTACACCGCCATCAAGAAGGTCAGGAAGGGTTGTTCGGTCTGTCAGGCCTGCAATCCCGATAACCGGAACGTCAAGGGGGAACCCCAATGGACCCCGGTTCCTGACCAGCCCATGGAGAGCGTGGCCATGGACGTCTTCTCCATGCCCGAAGTGCACATTGGCAAGGAGACCTTTGACTGTGTGGTTCTCTGTGTGGACCGCCACAGCGGCTACGTTGTAGCCGTTCCGGCACGCAAAAAGGGGTTGCTTGCCAAGGAGGTGGCAGTCATGATGATTCGTCATTGGCTGACCGTCTTTGACATCCCCCGCACCATTTGCAGTGACCGAGGGCCCCAGTTTACTGGTGGCTGGTTCAAAGCTATGTGTTCCCTCATGGGGATACGTCATGCCAAGAGCGTGGCCTATCTCAGCCGGTCTAACGGCCGTGCTGAGGTGGCTGGACGGCAGCTGTTCGAGAAGCTGCGCAAGATCCACATCACCAATCCACGTCGGAACTGGTTCGAGGAGATGTGGCCTGCTCTGAAGGCCCATCATGACACCCCCACTCCGGGCGGTTTGTCCCCTCACCAGATTCTCTTCGGCAGGGACCCCCTGGGTAGGGGACTTCCCTTGTCTGGTGATGGCATGGCTATGGATGCCAAGGAGTTCTTCGCGCGGCAAGAGCAAACGGCGCGGGACATCCGCCAGCAGCTTGAGAAGGAGCATGCTGAGCGTCAGAAGTCCGCCCCGAGCTCGACAGCGCAGAAGTTCAGGGTGGGAGACCCGGTGTGGGTGATCAGACCCCGCCCCATGGGCACCCACCGCACCAAAACCTGGTTCACACCCGGCGAGGTGGTCCGCAGGATTGGTGAGGACACCTACCGCATCAAGGTGGGTCACGGACAGTTCCGGGAGCGCCACGAGAGTCAACTCCGTGTGCGGGAACCCGACCTCCGTGGCCGACATGTGTCCCTGGACTACGCCAAACATGAGGCCCATTCGGATGACGACTATGCTGAGCAGGACGACTATACTGTCGAGAAGATCCTGGCTCAGCGTCCGAAGGCCTCGGCACCCGGAGGTCTGGAGTTCAAGGTTCGTTGGCGAGGCTATGGGCCGTCCCACGACACCTGGGAACCCGTCTCCTCATTCGTGCCGCGGGTCAATACTCCCTTCATGGAGTACATCCGCAAACACAAGACCAAGATCCACGTTTCGGACTTGGCAGCACTCACCCGGGCGATTGCAGCCAGGGGTGCCTGATCAGCGCCCTGGGCTCTCCCCTGATGTGTTGTGAGCGCTTGTGAGGCCGACGAATCGTCCCTTACTTGCTTGCTCTCTTCCATCTTTCGGTGACAGAGTGGCCATATACCCCCCCCTGCTGAATCCAGAGGAGGATGGCCCCTCTCTTCTTCTACTCGTCACTCCCCCCCCTGCTGAATCCTTGGGAAACCAGGTAGGGCGACTGACCTTCATTTTTTTGAGCTCTTGGGGCCTTGAAGCCCATACGACGTTGCGCAACGGATGCCGCTGTCATCGGCATTGCGATTTTTGAGTGTGCGGTCTGGTTCCATGGCATTTGCGGAATCCAGGCCAGTCGACGTGTGTCTCGAGACTATATATGCCTGAACTCAGGCGTTATCCTGTCCATCCTCCTGCATTTGCCTTATCCTGACCGTGGCGTGGTTTGGCACTCTGTTCTGAGTGTGTTTACACGCCTATTTACCCAAATTGTTGCTTGTATTTCTGCCCTCCAGGATATGTGCATCTGTATGTCAAGTGTCATCAGCCCATCGCTGAGGGATGGACTGTTTTTCACCACGAATCGGGATACAGAGGCGCCTTGAGTCGCCGTGTACATATCCTTACAGCCTGGTCCAGCCTGGACCAGTACTTGATTACAGATTCTACTGTTTGAGTGCCCGTGATACCGTGTTGCCCTATTCGCTGTGATGTGTGGAGATCCTGATGGCGCCAGGCGGGGGGCCCAGTTGCCTGACTACACTCCCAGCGGTCCGCCACTGTCAGTCCCAGTGTGAGCCTACCGATTTGCAGACGCACTTGCATTTGGATGGCGGCCTCCGGTGCTCCTGACCTCGGTCAGTCTGCCTGGGAAACTGGTGGTTTGAGGAGTCGACGCCTCCGCCCACACTGCATGAGGACTCCCTCATGTATGGCCTTCGTGGCAGTAGGGCGAGGGAAAAGACGGCCTTGATGCCCGATCCCTTCAGGAGGAGTTCCCTTACGATTTGGGGTTCGTAAGGAGTTCGACTATGGCACTCTGGACTCGCGTCGTATGGATATGGACATGGTGCGCCCGAGGAAGGACCCGTGGGGACTCTCCCCAGTCGGCGGGCCTTGGGAAGCTTGGGGTAGCCTGAGGGATCTTTGTGGTCGCTCTCGACTTGTGGGGCCACCTCGGCCGTCGTGTGACGCCTATGTTGGCCGTGTATGCCACTGCCACTGTGGTGGTGACCGTAGCAGCCGGCACCCGGTGCGCCTGGTATGGGTTAACGGGTCCTTTGGATGCCGAACAATCGCCGCCAGGACCCGGGACTTGATACTTGATACTATACCTGTGCTACGAGCTGTTACAGCAGCATACCTATCCCACTGTGGGATACCTATCTTACTGTGACTTACTGAAGTGAGGATGTGACACCCCCCCCCCTTTCAGGAAGTGGTCCTGGGTACCCGCTGCCATGCGTGGGTGTTATCGACCCCCCCCAGGGTTTGCTCTAAGGAGGGGGGTGAAGCGGTACCCAGAACCCCATGGCCAGGTTACGGCATACAACCGGTCTCCGGTCCACTAACCCCATGCACGGCGTGTTCCGTGCCGTGAAGCCCCGCATCGGCATCCGATGCACCGCCAGCGGAGATTTGTGTATCAGAATATCAGGAATCAACAGGGTTTTATTTTCATATTGTTTCCGTCAATTTTTACGCTTCCGTTCCGATACTCACTGTTTTGACTGCTGGCGGTTGGTTCGCGACTTTACCGTAACCGCCAGTTTAACTGTTTATAATGGAAATTTTAACGCTATCCGTCACGAAGGCTCCAAAGTCGCCAGGAACTGCATGGATGCTTCCGCAATTTTCATAATTAATACTGGCAACCTTAATCCGAATTTTTCAGGATGTCGAAATCGGATTTTCGACTTCGACATCCCCGCACTTGATTTGACCTCCTTCGAGTGGACCTACGTGCTGCCCTATGCACGAATCAACTTTCCTTTTCTCTTGCCCCCCATTTGTCTCAAAGATATGGGCAAAACAAAGTTGATTCGTGAGGCCACTTGTGAAGGTCATATCTCGTGTTGTTTGCGAGGAATGACAATAAGGAAACGTGGGATGTATTCACAATACTCCCGACGTATTTTAGGAAGCATCATATGCCTTGCGTTTCCACACGTGCGCGCTAGTGTAATGGATCATGGTCAAAAGGGTAGAGTTTGCGTTAGAACTCTTTGGCCATGACATTGCGTGCGTTAAGATAACTTTCGAGTGTAGCGCGCAAGTGTTGGTGTTGCATAGGAACTCTCCTTGAGTTCCTATGAGCGATAGACACAAAGTTATGCCCTTGGAGGGGCATGACATATCGTGGTGGGGGCTACCTTTTTGGGCAATATATGGTATGTGCCATGTGTTGTGTTGTGTGCCCATTTGGCGGGTCCATTGCTCCAAGCCGAACCTGCCAATGGACCTCATATTGTGTAAGCCCCTTCTCCATACTCCCCACGATCAATCGCAAGCCTAACCCGACAATACGACTCATCGGTAGCTGCATACTATTTCAACGTGATGTTGATGCGACTCTTGGAGCGCGGACCGGGCGTGGAGTGCGTGAAGCGTGGCCTAGGTGCATCGCTTCAGGATTACGGGAGCAATCGGGAGTATGCCGAGCGATTTGGAGATACCATCCTCCCGGGATTGACGTATGATGCTGAGGATGCCAAGCGCAATGTTGATATGTTGGTTGCAGCGGATCGGAAGTTCGGCTCCATGACGTACTTTGGTACAGTAACGGTGGACATGCGCCGCTTTCCTGGGGTGCGGGAGCTGTACGAGCAGTTGGACACAGGTGCCATCCCTGTGGAATATTTTGCTGTGCACATGACTCGGGCATGGTATCGCGCAAGCACCCTCTTCCTTCGGTACATCATGGAGTCGCCTGACCGCCCGTTGGGAAACGTTCGCCACATGTTTGCACATGCTGAGTGGCAAGACAAGGGTGTGGATGCTGTTGCCAACTTCAATCATTGGCACATTGGAGTCTGGACGGACGACAGGGTGGACGACCCTGATCCTTCTGTGGCGGAGGCGGCCAACCGTGCCGCTCTTGCACGGCTCACCGCCACCATAGAGCGTGCCTTTGACTTCTTGCAAGATGAGGAGGAAATTCGTGTGTGGGAGGCACGGGCTGCAAAAGTGCAGGAGCACACTTGTGGCCAAAAATGCCTCATTGATGATGGGCATGGTGGCAAGGTGTGTAAGGATGGTATTCCCACGCAGCCTCACAGCGAAGCACGTGCCCGTACAATTCACACCAAGGTGCCTGAGGAGCTAGAATCATTGTTCCTGGACCATGGACTTGCCCATCGTAATGCGGAGACGAACAAGGTGGAGTTGCACGACTCTATGATCGGCAAGGTGTACGAGGCCGCGCGGGAAGGGTGGTCTAATAGTGGGACTAGCCAATTCTCGCCAAGGTTGTTCGTCCCCTCTGGGGGTTGTCATCAAAATTGGCAGGTTGTTCATGGACGCCGCTTCTTGCTCGCCTACTTGGTTAAATATTTGAGTAGTGAGGAGGAGCGTTGTTTGGTGCGCATAACAAAACAAGGGGCCACGATTATGCACGCCCATGTCCAAGATGAGCAACAGCGAAAGCGCACGACGAGACAACGAGTAAAGCCGTCACATGCCCGACTCATTGGCTTAAGCGAGATCATGTTCTTGGTCCTTCAATACAAGACCGTCTTTTGCACATTTACTGCCAACCGAGTGAACATCGGTTCCCCGGAATCGCGCTTTGTTGTCCTTCGTCCGTGTTGGTCGCCGGATCGTCAGGCAAGCCCAATCTTTGGGCCTGACCCCTTCTTGGATCGAAACGGGTACAGACCGCACGCACCAAGACCCGACGATTCACGATGTGGGCGACATCTTGGCCCATTTGGTGCCAATCCCACTGCTGATTTTCTCCATCCACTGCGTGAACCTGATCGCGGGCAACGAGCCTCATATCACCAATGGGCAACCTCCCGGTACACCCCAGACAAGGTGCTACTGTATTGTTTGCGTCCGCCGGAGATGTTGGACATGACGTTGGAGGAGTACTCTATGTTCACGTCTATTGACGATGTGTGCAAGGGGCGCTCCTTGTGGAAGCTTGACTGGGTTCAGCGACGTGAGCGCATCATGAATTGGAGGGAAAATGGGATGTTTGATGTTCGCTATAAGCGAGTGCTGTTGAATCCGGAAATCTTCACACGCCCGGGATTGTATCGTCGAATTTTCGAACGCTTGGGTGATTCACAAGCCGGCAAGGCAATCGCCCGTGCTGTGCAAAGTCCAGCCTCCTTCCGCGAGCCCTGGATGCACAAGTTGGTCGACTTTGAGGCTAAACCCGTCGTTGTGGTATACCCACGGTATGCGCCTTCGCTCAACGGCAACTGGATGAGTAGTGTTGTTCTACGCCATGCACCACCTTTTACTCACGAAAAGACCATGGTGGACGAATGGATGTGCAACAATTGCAGGACAGACCAGAACGGTGATTGGCATGCCGCAACTCACAACCTACTTGGCCACCTCTCCTTGCAGCGTTGGGTGTTGGAGGAGTTGAGCTTCTGGCCCATTGGGGTTCGTACCATGTTTCGCATCATTGAACGTGTCTATGAGCAACTACACGGCATGGGAACTTATAACATGACCTCAGGGTTGGCTTTCACGGATGCTGAATTTGACGAAAAACATACCTCAAAGTATGAAGCTCTCTTGCAATCAGCATATGAACGACACATGGAGATGCTACGCCACCTTTCCCCATGGCAACAGGCTGCTGATCAAGAGGCTGCAAGTTGGCAAGAGCAACAAGACGGCATGCAATTGTTGCTTGACCGGTTTGATCGCCTTCTGTACTTCATGGAGCAAATTGTGGCCGCTGATGACATTGCCGCTGAGGGATTGCCACACATCCGCCCCTTGTACATTGAAGGCCCTCCTGGATGTGGCAAAACTTTCATTGCTCTACAATTTTTTCGGAAGTTGTTTGAACGCGGTATAACTTCCAATCAGGTGGAGATCACATGCGTGTCTGCATACCGTGCATCCGTTCTTGGTGGCGTACACATCCACGAGTTGTTTGGTTTCTTACCGGGCAACTCAAACCTATGGGCCACTCCACAAAGCCTCGCTGCCGTCGCGCTCCGCCGCTTACGGAAGAATCCGGAGAAAATGCGGCGCTTGCAGGAATTGATTGTCTTGGTTGTGGATGAATTCGGTCAGTGTGGGGCAGAGTTGCTGGTCGCCATGGATATTGTCTTACGCAAGGTTCGGGGTACTGAGCACCCGTTCGGTGGCCTATTGTTAGTAGCAGCGGGAGATCACTATCAGACTGAACCAATCCGAATGCGGCCACCGTTGACTTCATACATATTTCGGTGTAACTTCGAAGTCATTAGTGTTCGTAGATTGTTCCGCAGCCGTGGTGACCAAGGCTTGCAACGAATCATCAACCTAATGCGGGTCCCCGAGATGTCAACGGAGGGTATTGAAGAGGTGTTGCACCTTATCGAGGATGCCTTTTTGGGCTGCAATCGGGTTGTCTCCCCTGATGAGGTCCACTCGGACGCTGTGTGGCTCCTCTCAAAGCGGAAAGCTGTCAGTGATGCACGCGATGATGCCTTTGAGGTGGCGAGGCCCGATGACCCTGATGTGCCGATGGACCGGTTCAAGCGTAAGTACATGGCGGAAGACCAGCACCTGCAGGCGGGCAACTGGCAGCCGGCTTCAAATGATCGCCTGGTGACGCCTTTGGATCGTACCTGTGCGTTGGTCAAGAAGTGCTATGCAATCGTGGGCAAGCGCGTGACCGTCACCCAAAATTTTAGGTGGGATGATCGTGGGATAGATCGCTTGGTGGCAAATGGCATGGCTGGCATGGTGACGCACTTCAATGATATCACGGTTAGAGTGGAGCTCAACAACGGATGGCATGTACCCGTGCACCGTGTGTATTCTCCTGTAGTGCATTGTGGGGGAAAGCAACTTCGTCGTTGCCAATTTCCTCTGGAGCTTGCGGTGGCGTCTAGCATTCACGATGCCCAAGGAATGACGCTTCCACACCTTGCCACCCACTTGGATGCCGACTCCCGCCACGCCATGTGGTCACGGATGATGGCGTTCACGCTCTTCACACGCGCGGAGCGTCTACGCGGCATTTGGTTGGTCAACTACGACCGCAATGAAATGCTCCGTGTGTTGCAGCACCGTACTGCTTGGCATGGGGAGGTGGATGTGTGGTTGAGACAGAATGACCTTCTCCGTGCACCGTTGCCCCGAGATATTGAGATCCCGCAAGATTATGCTTTCACGCTTCGTGACACAGTTCCCATGCACCCTCCAGGAAGAACTGTGGTTTATGTTGTGAAGTCGCTAAGGACCGATGCCATGTATGTGGGGTTCACAAACAACATGCGATACCGCCTCCACGTGCACAACAGCGGTGGATGTGCACGTACGAGCGGCGGGTCGGATTGGCATTACGTATTTGTCGTTACGGGTTTCGAAGCAGGGTGGACCGGGCTTCGCCAGGCAAGGAAGTTTGAGGGGCGTGTTCAACATTCGCATGCTCACCGGCATGATTTGAACGATTTGGGTTTGTTGTTGCGGCACCTCATTGACGAGGTGCGGGTGCAGACTGGTTGGAATCTGTACATGGAGGTCTTCAATGTGGCTCCACGACACTCATCTTCCACGTAGCCCGTGATTTTGACGGAGGCGGCAACCTTCTGACCCTCCCATTTAGTTGGTTGGTTCTAACCCTGGCGATGACCTTACCGGTTATGGTTTTCCTTTTCAGGTGTTATGGCGTTGGTTGCGTGGCTGGGTTTTTCTTTGTGACAATGGTTGCAGTGCAGCGGCAGGTTGGGGTGCAATTGCGGACCAGGGTGTTGCACTGCCGGTATACTATTCGCTAGGTGCCCAATTTCTTACGTGTGTGGGTGGCTACATTGCAACTTCGGGTTGGGGTAGGGAGACTAGAGTGCTGCATTGCTGCTATAATCTTGGCTGGGTGGGCACGTTTTTTTTTGTGTGGTCAAGTGCACTGAACTCGCAGGTTGAGGTGGAGGCGACGAATAAGGTGATGCGCATGACACAAGCGCCTTGTGTCACGTCTGTGCCCCTAGGTGGTGTTAATTAGATACATCCTTGCATTTTTTGCCCCAGTGTTTGTAACCTTTTGGCCCGGTGCTTTTTGGCCTCTGTCCGTATAATTTCACGTGGATGGCTTCGCGAACTTTTATCCCAATTGGTGTCTTTTGAATACAACTTTGCAGTTAGGGCCTCGTTGTCTCTGACCCTGTGGTTTGATACTTCTCCACTTCTGTGGACTGTTTGAAGAATACCCTCCTAATTGGTGTCATTTGAATACAAATTTGTAATTGGGGCCTCGTTGCCTCTGACCCTGTGGTTTGATACTTCTCCACTTCTGTGGGCTATTCGCGTGTAATTGGATACTTTGGTTGATTCTTCACCTTTCGCACCATGTGCCGCGACAATTTTCTTGAAGAATACCCTTGCCTTCCCATTGCTTTGCGGATTGCTTGTGTCATGAGGCCACTTGGTTGGAGGTCCGTTTGTGCATATTTGCATTGCTTGTGATGGTTTTCTATGGGGTCGATGTGTGAAATGACCGGTTGGCAGGTGCCCGCTTTCTTGTTTGCACGACGTACAAATGATTGGTTATCAAGGATACGGTTAGGTTGTCACAATACCAGGTTGCCGCACAAATCAAACGTAAGGAAAGAATTACACATCCCTCCCTGTCTCCACTCCGATTGAATCAGAGTCCACTTCAACAATCTAGGGGGGGGTTAGTTACTGTTGGGCGGCATATCCAAGCAGCGTATCACCAAAAGGCCTAAAGGCTGCTGAAGGCCAAACATTTTCCTGCTGCGTCCACCTTTACTACTAAGGCGTGTCCTCCACCATGTGGACATGTGGACATGTGGACATCGATTACGAGATTGTTTACATAATTCCTACGAGCGATGAAATTAAGACCTGCAGTGTGGAGTTCGTACCCGTCAACAAACAAGTGCCACAACAAAGAAGTTGCAGCACCAAATGAACCTAAGGAAAGAATTCCACATGCCTCATGATCCCCACTCAGATTCAGTCAGTGTCTGGAACCCTGCGTTTTTTGTTGGTTGGATGTGCGGAATGTGTGTGCAACTTGTGTGTCCAGCGCGCGCGGTGTGTGTGTCATGTGTGTGGCGGCGCGCAATGAGTGTCTCAACTATGCCACTTGAGTGTCAGCGCGCCGTGACCAAATTGACAATCTCCATATGAAGGTGCATGCATTCACCCCTGCAAAATGAAACCCACCAAATCGACTCCGGGCATCACAGCAGCCCATGGGGCAGTGCCACAAATACCAGGCACAATCGTAACATCGTGTGCCACACGAATCAAACGTAAGGAAAGAATTACACATCCCTCCCGGTCTTCACTCCGATTCAAGCAGAGTCCACTTTTACAATCTGGGGTAGGGTTAGTTAGTGTTGGGCAGCATATCCAAGCAGCATATCACCAAAAGGCCTAAAGGCTGCTAAAGGCGGCCAGCTTCATCGAAGGTGCACGACACTACAACTCATGGAAAAGGGCACCTAAATGACCCGCTTAGCGCAAGAAGTGGAACCTAGGTACACAAAGACCCATCGCCACCAAAGGTAGGCGGTTCCTTGCTAGAGGGTGGCCACTCTCAGAGGGAAATCGATGTACATAATACACGTTGGTCCAAATTTCATGGATTCTCATTAAGAATGCCTGTGAATCGGTGTACCACCAGGATGGCCCCTAAGTTGCACCTCCCGGATAAATATCAAGGCTACCTACCTCCACCCGTTGGCGCCTACATTTTCCTGCCGCGCCCACTTTTACTACTAAGGTGTGTCCTCCACCATGAACCGCTTTGATCTCAACTCGGTCTCCTTAGACCAACAGAACGCAAGCCTATGCTCCACAAAGTGGGGTGTGATGTCCGTGTTGGAGGATAGCAAGGTTGAGGGGGATCTTGTGGACATTGATTACGAGATTGTTCACATAATTCCCGCGAGTGATGAAATTAAGACCCGCAGTGTTGAGTTCCGTACCCGTCAACCGGGGGTAAAACGACAGATGGTGGAGTCCGGGGCACAACGGACGTACAAGGGCGGCCGCATGATCTGCGTTGACTACGCTGGCAAACAATTCTTGCAGTGCTTCCCTGCAGAACCTGCATTTGGCTTTACTGCCTTTGCGCGCGCCAATGCGGAGCACCTTCAACCTGGATCGTCACAGCTCAACCACCCCATGAGGTATGGTGGCAACTGGAAGGCCGGTGAGATGAGCGTTGCTGCGCCAGAGCCTACGGACGACATTGTGCCACTAAAGAATATTGTAGTTGGGTTTAACCCATGGCAGTACATGGAGCACTTGGCTCATCCCCCGGGCGTGGTCCCCGCTATGGAGAACGTTGGTTTCCATTGGGCGTACCTACAGGGTCTGCGTTGTGACCGATATGTAGGGAACAGCGTGCGGTTCCCAAGGGTTTGTGCTGAACCAAATTGTGACGGCCGCCAAGACCTTGGTGATGGACGCCAACCATGCATCATCCACCAGGGCACCGCCCATGGGTGGGAGTACGGGTTGGAGGCCACTGCGGTGCTCACCGACCATGCAGGCAAGGACCACTATGTCGTTTTCGACGGCAAGAGGTTCCGGCAGCATGTGGCACCAGCGCTTGGTGGTTTGGGACGGAACAAGCCAAACATCGTTCAAGTGTTGGAGTGCATCAAGGACACCTTTTTGGACCGGAACCTGGACATCAAATGTTGGAAGCGCGTGAACGCCGACGAGCTTGGGATCCCGGGTATCCAAGGAGGGCGGCTTCATTGCTACTCGTACAAATTCAGTGAGGAGAACGATTCGCCCGAGGTCGCACTGGCGGAAGATGTCCCGCTACGGAACGTTACTGTATTTCGTGGCAGTGATTCACAGGAGCCACCCGCAAGCCCCAAGCCTCCTGCGCGACGGACCGTGGACTTTGATCCTTCAGGCCGCACTACGCCCATCCCGACAGGACGTCCTTCTTCACCCACACGTGAAGGTCCACTGCCCCCACAAGGACAAGCAGCGTCACGTGTCGCTCAACCCACTCCGTTGCTAAACAACACGTATGCAAATGTTTGTGGAATCAACGTCCTAATGAATTTCCTGTGCTACGTTCCCAAATTGGCCGCGCACGTCATGCGGGACCTCCCGCCAGGTACTTCGCTGCCGCCATGGCGCTTGCAGTTGCTGACCACAATGCAAACCATCATTGCAGGTCGCACCCCGGCTCTTCCAGCCATTTCGGGGCTGCAGCGTGCCTTGCGCGCTCAATTAGCACTGGATTCTCGGGACGGCAACCCCCAAAACTATTGGGGGTTGCTTGTGCACTCTTTGAACCTGGCGGATGCCTGCGTAGTGCGGAGTTGGCCGCGGCGTTGTTCTGGGTGTACTGAAGTCCTCAATGTTCCTGAAGTACCAGAGCCGCAACTCATCGTCCACCAGCAAGGGCCATGCACTTTGGAACAACTCCTTCAGCAAGTTGAAGCAGAACCGCGAACTTTTGCGGAGCCGTTCACATGTAACGGGTGCGGTGTTCAAGCCAACGCTGAAACTGCAGGCCCTGTTCAAGTACGGTACACAGTGGGGACGTGGATGGTGATTGCTCTGCAGCAGCCGGAGGGAGGCCATCCTGTCACAGTGCCATTGCAGTTCAACTTTGGCGGCTGTGTGTGTGTACCAGCAGTTCTCGTTGTCCAAGAGGGCGCACGGCACTTCTTCGCGTACGTGCGGTACAACGGGGCAATCTTTAAGTGCAACGACAGGTTCGTGCAGAGGGTAAGTGACGACACGGCTGGATTCCCCAGTGATTTGGTTGTTCTCGTTGGGTGTGAGACGCGGTCGGACATGACCACTGCTTAATGAAGTTTTCCTCGGGCCATTTCTGGTGTGGCCTATTCCAATAGAAGCCTTTCTCCTTTCCCCGCTGCGTATGCTCCCCCATAGCAGCGGGCGTAAGTCATGAGCGCTCTTGCATCACATGCCCCATGCTACATTAGCATATGTATATATGGGCTAAGTGGGCTACTTCCCCCACAGTCCCACCCCAAACAGCATCCCCTTTGTATAGCAATCATATTGCGCACCCTGCGTTAGGGTGGTCTTTGAAGGTATGGAAACTGGGTGAGGCTCAATAACGAATTCTCGCGCCAAAAGGAATTTCCACAGTTTTTTTGCAACGGGGCTCGCAACACATGCTCCGCATGACCTCTCGCTACACCACACGTGTATGTGTTGGGTTCATGAGTCACCCAGCCCTGCCTGTCACGTGCTTTACCCCCTTGTGCAAATCGCAACTGTATTGGGCACTGTTTTTCACACAAATTAACATTTGCCTCCAGGGTCGGGGCGTGGTGCCCCCGCTGCAATCTTCTACGGGCTACAACACTTGCAACTAGAGGCGTACTGTACACGCATCATAGACCATTCAACCACGAATGTATATATCAACCATGTAGGTGGGCCCTCTATGACCGCTCCTACCACTCGACTCCTGGGAGCACACCGCAGTAAGGCACCTCACGCCAGCCCACACTTTTTCTGGTTAACCCCTCGAGAAAATTGCAATTGGATTGCTACTGCTTTTTGAGGCAACTTATGGCCGTTTGGCACTTGGAGCCTTGTGCCATGTGCAACACTTATATGATGCATAACCACAATTTATGCCATACAAGTGCATAAGGGCCGCAACCAATTTGCGTGGAGGCTTTGCCATGCGCGTCCAAGCACATCATACACCTTTCGTAGATGGTGTTGACTGACAAGGACTTTTTTTTGTCGTGCTAATGCTTGTCAACTCGGTGGGTTTGGCTGTATACAAGGTCCCCTTTGTGGTGGTGCACTGTGCAATGCAACCAACTAGAGTAGGCCACAATTTCTTGGCGTAGGAAGCATGTTGTACTGGCATATGTAGTTTTGAATGATCTAACCACGATGGGCGGACTATGGGGAGTTGTGCGTCCACCAAGGTGTATTGCACGGCTCTTCGGAAAAGATGGATGTGCGTGGACCGCATTGTTGTGGTAGTGGCATGATGTCTGATTGATACATCACCGCCAATCTTGTTAGTGCCATTGCCATGTATTTGCACCCACAGCCCTAGCACGGTGATACCGCACAACCATGCCAGTGATGGCACGTCGCTGTAGGTCGTAGGTAACGGTGTACGCTAAGAGCTGCTGTGTGTTTTGCAATGCGGTATGTTGTATAGACAACGATTTCCGCTGTCAGAGTCACTCTTCCTCAGCCCCGGATAACGAACATACACGCAATGCATGGTGGCAATCGTAGGCAACATTGCTCTCCCCTGCGAACTCCTCCTACATCTTGCCCCATTCGTGCCCCCCCCTTGTGTGTCATTAGGTTGCCCAGACAACAGCCCAGTAAAGACGTGGTACCCGTGTAACACAACGCACGTTGTTAGCGTTAGGATTAGTTGGTTAGGCTCTTTCCATGGAAGGTGGCCTTGCTGCTCCACGGTCATGGCTGGGCGAGGGCAAGTTGCGGCACTTGGCATTTTCATTTGCCGCTATCGCATTCATGGCATCGCTTGGGTGTTGCTACATGACATATCTGGTTCAAGGTCATCGTGGTACCTCCAACAGGGACCGCCGCTATCGCATTCATGGCATCGTTTGGGTGTTGCGACGTCACACTCCTGGTTCAAGGTGATCGTGGTACCTGCAACAGGGACCGGTCAATAGGTTGCAGCCATGCAAAACATCCTTTGTTGTGCACCTACTCCCCCACCTTCGCCTTTTATGAGCTCCCAACATGTCCATGATCGTTTGGAACGGATGTCTTGCACTCTTTGCTGAGCTTCGGCACGGAGTCTCAGCACCCCCCAACTTCATTGCGTTACCCATGACACATTCTGCCGACGGTAAGCAAATGGGGATTCTGGTGGTGAACAGCGCAGGAGCGGTGGACAACAGCATTCTGACGTTGTGGCCCCAAGCTGCAATGTATCATGGAGTACCCAATTGGGAGGCACGTGTGGTTTATCCATCTATGGCAAACACCCCGTCTGTTGACGCCACCATCCGCACGATCACCCAGGCGGCAACCGTGGTCTCGAGTCCTTCGCATACGATTGGTAACTCGTTAAGTCCCTCCAAACCTCCCGCTGCCGCATCCCCCAAGCCCACCTATAGCCCAAAAACTTCTGCTGTTGCGAAAGGGGGCAAAACCCCTATAAAAGCTGCACCCCCTAGGGCCCGTTCTACACCGCATTCCTCGGCCAGCAATTCCCCATCAGGGGGGCGCACCTTGGGTACGCCTACAAAGAGAGGCAGCAACGCAAGCAACAGTCCCAGCCCCTCACGCGGTCACCCCCCTATCGTCACGTACTTCCGGACGGCTGCACCTGCGTCCTCGGCGACTGTCAGCGGGCCGGCTCCACCTCCGCCCCCGTTGACCGCTAGTGTGGCTTCGTGGGCTGCTCCAAGAGCTAGTCTGTTGCCAAGTCCTAAACCAAAATGTTCCTCAACGTACGTACAACCATCAAGGTCTCTTCCGCCGGCACCGCTTGAACCCGCGGCTACCAACTCTCTATTGTTCACTCCATCTCTCGGCCACAAGAAGGACCCAGCCCTCGCTGCAAGCTCCTTGCTACCGCCCCCGATGACCGGTAAAAGTGACGAGAAGGCGTTTAGTAAGTTGCCCGTCCCCATTATAGATACATCCAGTAGCGATGAGGATGTAGTGCCACGCAATGTGCGGAAGGCACGCAAGCTTTTTCACCAACAACCCGTTGCTCATGAAGCAATTGCATGTGATTCAGACGATAGCCAAGACTTGCTCTATGGCAGTGCACTAGAGGAAGCTAGTGCAAAGTATAGTCGTCTCATGCGAGGGGGCAAGTAGACACTTTTCAATTGGCTTTGGGTGGCAACCCTTTGCCTGGTTTCTTGCACCTACGAATAGGGGGCAGCGGTGCTCCGCCACCTTGACTTGTCACATTGCCTTCCGTGGCACCATCCAAAACACAGGCCAAATTATCGGGTTTCACCGGTACAATGTATTCCATGTACATTACCCAACGGCTGAATATCCACGGCCTGGCTGTTCCTTTGCGCTCATGTTTACCCCAACATGGTGCGAAGTTCATATTGCACATTGTACCATCGCGTCCCCGCCAATGCTATAGACTCATTGCAACCCGGGCCTCTCCCGTGCCCCCGAACCTCCTATTGGCATACCAAGGCATCTTGATTCGCCCCCATGATTCACCGTTGCCAACTTTTGCTGGTTTTGCCTTTTGTGGCCCCATGCAAAACACAAGCCAAATCATCGAGGTTCACCGGCACAATGTATTCCATGTATTTTACCCAACAGTTGAATATCCGCGGCCTTGTTGTTCCTTTGGCTGAGGTTTACCCCGGCATGGTGCGAAGTTCATATCGCACATTGTACCATCACGTCCCAGCCGATGCTATATACTCATCTCCCGTGCCCCCGGACCTCCTATTGGCGTACCAGGTCAGGGCATCTTGATTCGCCCCATGATTCACCGTTGCCACCTTCTGCTGGTTGTCCGACCTTCTATTCGTGATTCACCGTGATTCACCATTGTATGCTTTTCGGTTTGCCGTACTTTGCTTTGTGCGACAGCAAAATTGCTCTGAGTGTGCCTCCGCTCGGGTGGGATGGTGCGAAGCACCATCCCACCCGAGCCCAACAAAGTTCATGTTTCATGGAATCCTTGGTTTTCCCGTCTATGGTTTCTTCTTCCCTTATCCGTGGTAATGTTTTGGTTAGAATTTCATCTTGTAGGATCCATGTGTCACTCGGACAATATCTCAAACAATTACTATTGATTTAGTGACATGGGCAATACTTCTGATGCCTATTTTTGGAAAACCGCTTGTTTTTTTGGGACAACTCTTTTGCTCTTAGAACTCCGCTTCCATTTTTAGAAGTAAAAAATCTTTTTTTAAAAATCTTTTTTTGGGGATCCATGTGTCACATTGGCGATATCCACAATCATATTTTGGGTACTGCGGTTTCATCGACATTATTCATTTGGTATGATGTGTGCATATGTCCAATATCTTTTTGTAGACCACAGCTTCCAATTTTAGTGCAGCTCTCAGTTCAGGGCCCCCCTACCCTATTTTTTTGGTGCTTGACACAAAAAAAATGTGTTCCATGATATTGAAGCCGGAAACTGTGGGTTTCGGGGCCGCCCCACCCAAAAAATGGGCATTTTTTGCCCAAAAATGGCCTAAAAATGCCAATATTGGGCCTAAAACACTGTTTTTTGGGCTTGGGAGGTCAGTTCAAGGCCCCCCAACCCTATTTTGCACGTGCTTGGCTCGAAGAAACATCAGTTGCATGGTATGGAAGCCGGAAAATACGTGTTTCAGGGCCGCCCCACCCGAAAAATGGCCATTTTCTGGCCAAAAATGGCCTAAATTTGCCAATTTTGGGCAAAAAAGCAGTGTTTTTGGGCCTGGGTGCTCAGGTCAAGGCCCCCCTACCCTATTTTTTAGGTTCTTGACACGAAAAAACATGTGTTGCATGGTATTGAAGCCATAAAATGGGTGTTGCAGGGCCGCCCCACCAAAAAAATGGGCATTTTCTGGCCAAAAATGGCCTAAAATTGCCAATTTTGGGCAAAAAAGCAGTGTTTTTGGGCTTGGGTGCTCAGTTTTTGACTCCCCTACCCTATTTTTTTGGTGCTTGACACAAAAAAACATCTGTTGCATGATTTTGAAGCCAGAGAATGGGTGTTTCAGGGCCGCCCCACTCAAAAAATGGGCATTTTTTTCCCAAAAATGGCCTAAAAATGCCAATAATGGGCCCAAAACACCGTTATTGGGGCTTGGGAGGTCAGTTCAAGGCCCCCCAACCCTATTTTGCAGGTGTTTGATTCAAATAAACATCGGTTGCATGGTAGGGAAGCCGGGAAACAAGTGTTTCAGGGCCGCCCAACCCAAAAGAGAGCCATTTTTGGGCCAAAAATGACCTAAAATGTCCAATTTTGGGCAAAAAAGGCGGTGTTTTGGGGCTTTGGTGCTCAGTTCAGGGCCCCCCTACCCTATTTTTTTGGTGCTTGACACAAAAAAACATGTGTTCCATGGTATTGAAGCCGGAAACTGTGGGTTTCAGGGCCGCCCCACCCAAAAAATGGGCATTTTTTGCCCAAAAATGGCCTAAAAATGCCAATATTGGGCCTAAAACACTGTTTTTTGGGATTTGGAGGTCAGTTCAAGGCCCCCCAACCCTATTTCGCACGTGCTTGGCTCGAAAAAACATCAGTTGCATGATATGGAAGCCGGAAAATACGTGTCAGGGCCGCCCCACCCGAAAAATGGCCATTTTCTGGCCGAAAATGGCCTAAATTTGCCAATTTTGGGCAAAAAAGCAGTGTCTTCGGGCCTGGGTGCTCAGGTCAAGGCCCCCCTACCCTATTTTTTAGGTTCTTGACACAAAAAAACATGTGTTGCATGGTATTGAAGCCATAAAATGGGTTTTGCAGGGCCGCCCCACCAAAAAAATGGGCATTTTCTGGCCAAAAATGGCCTAAAATTGCCAATTTTGGGCAAAAAAGCAGTGTTTTGGGGCTTGGGTGCTCAGTTTTCGACTCCCCTACCCTATTTTTTTGGTGCTTGACACAAAAAAACATGTGTTGCATGGTATTGAAGCCAGAAAATGGGTGTTTCAGGGCCACTCTACCCAAAAAATAGCCATTTTCTGGCCAAAAATGGCCTAAAATTGCCAATTTTGGGCAAAAAAGCAGTATTTTTGGGCTTGCGTGCTCAGATCAAGGCCCCCCTACCCTACTTTTTACGTGCTTGACACGAAAAAGCATGTGGTGCATGGTATTGAAGCCAGAAAATGGCAGTTTCAGGGTCGCCCCACCCAAAAAATGGGCATTTTTTGCCCCAAAATGTAACTGCGGCCGTCAAACGCTACCATTAGCGACAGAAGCGCTAGTCTACAGAGGTCGCGCCGGGTAATAGTGACCATAATTTCTCGCCTTTTCTGTGAGCGCTCCTCGGTGCATGCATAATATTTGCGACCTTTCAATGCGTGCATAGTATTCCCGCAAGACAATTCAGCCCCTGATGCTATGTATTTATATAGGGTATGATGAGCCCTTGAATTGTCTCTTGCCGTCATTGCTGCTTTTGGTGCCGCCAACAACACTGCTACTGTGACTGGATCCGGTTCACGACATATTTGACTCTTGTACGTTACCGCCGTGGGATATGGGTGTCTTGCATGTACTGCTTTGAGGAGTGTTTTGGCTTCCGGTAAAACCAGCAGGCACCGGGTGAAACAAGCAAGCAAACAAGCAGCAGGCTTTGCCAATCAAGGCAACTCAAGAGACCCGAGAAAAGGAAACAAACAATAGACCTTGCACTTACAAGACAATCGTAAGCCGCACTTACAAGACAATTCAAGTCATCAAATGATATCAAGTTCCAAGTCTAAGTGGTGGAAGACCTGGTTCAAGCGCTTTGGTTCAAGCGCCAAGCGTTGTCCAAATTCGGGTGCTGGTGCGACACTGCCGAATGTGCACTCCGAAGGTGCTTCTGGACAAGCTGACGTTCATCCGACGTACGGAGACAAAGAAAGTGTTTTGAAGGTCAGCCAGGACTCGGATGAAGGAAACAATGTTGGTGCAGAGCCAGACAAGACACAACGTCGTCTCCCAGGCGCGCAGCGTCGCCGTAACAGAAAACAGCCAGAAGGAAAAGAAAAAATGCCAGATTGCGACGAAGATCTCACACAGGAGCCTATTGCGTTGTTGGCCCATGCAAGAGCCTTGACTCAGGCGCCGTTACAACCAGTGCCCCTGTCTCAACCCGCGCCTTACTTCCCTGAACATTTCGTTCAGTCGGATTGTGATGAAACAGAAGTGGACGAACCAGTGTCTCTCCTTCAGCGGGGGCCACAGGTGACAAGAAATGCCAAGACCTCCTGCCAGCTTTCTGCAGCCGCGCTGGAATTAACTATCGATTTTGAGTCGGAAGACGTGGTTCCATGGTACGAGGCTCAGAAGGTCCTTACCGTGTTGGTTACAGGGCTCGAACAAGCGTCTCAACAGGCCTGGAACGCAGAAGTCCCCGAAGTGGTGAGTCAAACAAATTGGCGAGAGGTGATGTTAAAATATTTGAAGGAGTCTCAAGGTTACTCTGATCCACAAGCCTGGTATGAGTCCTCCAACCAAACTGTCTGGGTGCAACTGACTCCTACTGAAAGGGTGCGCCTCAGGCATGCTTATCCTCGATGGTCAGAATCACAAGCCTGGTGTTGGGCAGCGGAGAAAATTCTTGATCAGGAGTATGTGGTTGCACGGGTGGACAGTGACGAAGAACCAGTGTCCAGACCAGAAAACGTTCTTGAGCTGACAGGCACCGAAGCTCTTGAAGTGACCGGCACCGAAGTTCTCGAAGCGACACGCACTGATGACTGGTGGCGTCCTGAGTACGAGGACTGTCTGTCGAACTTTTATGTTCAAGGTGCTACACATTCGGTCAAAAACAAGGAACTCACAAGAGCGTTGCTACCGTACGAGGGTGCCTTTTTTAAGAGGTTCACGAAAAACATGGTGCAGGGTTTGTACTTCGGTAACAACTGGATTTCTGAAGAGCTCTTTGAGAGAGTCGTGGGAAAAATTACCCACGCAGAAGAATTACAGGACAAGCCTTTGTGTATTCGTGGCCTTGCTTATTGCCTCTTGACCAGAGAGTTGCCAAGCAACCATTCGTGCCAACAATTAGTGAATGAGGAGCAAACAACTTGCCTAGAGTACTGGTGGGCGAAGGAGTTGACATCGATCCTTCGAGATTTTCAGACCGTGCCATCTTCCAGCAAAAACAAGCGCAAGTCCAAGCAATCAAAGCGTCGCTAAGCCAGCAAGTGGTGGGCGACCAGCCATAAACGCCAGTCAGGAGTACTGCGCGTCAGGCCACAGCTTCACGCATCAGCGCGTCCCAGCGAAGGGCGACCAGCCGTAAACGCCAGTCAGAAGACTGCGCGTCAGGCAACGGCGTCCAGCATCAGCGCGGCCCAGCGAAGGGCAACCAGCCGTAAACGCCAACGGCTTCCAGCATCAGCGGGTCCCAGCAAAGGGCAACCAGCCGTAGACGCCAGTCAGGAGTACTGCGCGTCAGGCAACGGCTTCCAGCATCCGCGGGTCCCAGCGAAGGGCAACAGTCTCCAGCATCAGCGCGTCTCAGCGAAAGGCGACCAGCCGTGAACGCCAGTCAAGAGTACTAGGCGTCAGGCGACAGCATAGCCTTGTCGTGGACTCAAGAGCTTGGAGTGCTCTCCATGTGCCGTCAAGCATGCGCTCAACAGCGCACAGCCCCATTCGTTTTGATGCCTGTGGTCACCTCTCCCTCTCTCTCTTCATTTCTATATATATTTGTTGGCGCCAGAACTACAGGAGTGTTGGGAAGCCAAGTGAAGTTTTGATTTTGGCTTTGCCCAATGACGCTCCACCGCCTCCCTCTATGTATGTATGAAATAACCTTTGTAAATATCGAAGGTGGTAAGCTCTGTGGGAAGGGTGAAGATTGGGGAGCATGGGCAGTAGCCTCGAGCTTCAGCAACACTACTACGACCCAGTTGGGTGCGTCCATGTCTCGTTTCTCGGAATTGAGACCATTTTCTTCCTTCAGTGGAGTGACGCCGCACGCTACACACAAGTCTGTGGTAACAGTGTCCAATACCTAGGGACGTGAGGTTGAGGGATTTGAAGTGTCTTTGACATGGCGCTACGTGACCATTTCACTCGGCCACTCACATCAAGGTCCTTATAGGTGACAACATGACCAGAACAGGCACACATACCAACCCTACGCGTCACAGGTGCTCCTAATGCCACAGTGAGCTCCATGCGTCCTTCGGTTTTGGAGTGACACCACGCCACAGTGGACATGCAAGTGAGACATAGAGGTCGTGGGACTGTGCCAGACTGATGATGTCTTGAGTCATGCGGTTTAAGGAGTAGTTGAAATACGTGGTGTACAGAATAACCATGTTGTACAATACAATACAATACAATACAATACAGTACAATGTTGTACTGGCATGGTGTGAACAAACCCTATGCGTTCTATTCGACGACTTGAGGCGGGCTTTGCCTTTGGTCGGAGCCTTTGCCATTGCCTCTAATTTGGGGGACAAGCAGTGGAATACCCCATACATGTGCAGGTGAGTGCCACGTTTGCCGGCCTCGCTACTCTGTGGGTATCGGCCTTACACCCGTGGGTAAGTCCTGGTAGGGGGGTGTAACTGCGGCCGTCAAACGCTACCATTAGCGACAGAAGCGCTAGTCTACAGAGGTCGCGCCGGGTAATAGTGACCATAATTTCTCGCCTTTTCTGTGAGCGCTCCTCGGTGCATGCATAATATTTGCGACCTTTCAATGCGTGCATAGTATTCCCGCAAGACAATTCAGCCCCTGATGCTATGTATTTATATAGGGTATGATGAGCCCTTGAATTGTCTCTTGCCGTCATTGCTGCTTTTGGTGCCGCCAACAACACTGCTACTGTGACTGGATCCGGTTCACGACATATTTGACTCTTGTACGTTACCGCCGTGGGATATGGGTGTCTTGCATGTACTGCTTTGAGGAGTGTTTTGGCTTCCGGTAAAACCAGCAGGCACCGGGTGAAACAAGCAAGCAAACAAGCAGCAGGCTTTGCCAATCAAGGCAACTCAAGAGACCCGAGAAAAGGAAACAAACAATAGACCTTGCACTTACAAGACAATCGTAAGCCGCACTTACACAAAAAAGGCCTAAAAATGCCAAAATTGGGCCTACAACACTGTTTCTTAGGCTTGGGAGGTCTGTTCAAGGCTCCCCCGCCCTATTTTGCAGGTGCTTGACTCAAATAAAAATCGGTTGCATGGTATGTAAGCCGGAAAATAGGTGTTTTAGGGCCCCCCCACCCAAAAGAGAGCCATTTTTTGGCCAAAAATGACCTAAAATGTCCAATTTTGGGCAAAAAAAGCGGTGTTTTGGGGCTTCGGTGCTCAGTTCAGGGCCCCCCTACCCTATTTTTTTGGTGCTTGACACAAAAAAACATGTGTTCCATGGTATTGAAGCCGGAAACTGTGGGTTTCGGGGCCGCCCCACCCAAAAAATGGGCATTTTTTGCCCAAAAATGGCCTAAAAATGCCAATATTGGGCCTAAAACACTGTTTTTTGGGCTTGGGAGGTCAGTTCAAGGCCCCCCAACCCTATTTCGCACGTGCTTGGCTCGAAAAAACATCAGTTGCATGGTATGGAAGACGGAAAATACGTGTTTCAGGGCCGCCCCACCCGAAAAATGGCCATTTTCTGGCCGAAAATGGCCTAAATTTGCCAATTTTGGGCAAAAAAGCAGTGTTTTTGGGCCTGGGTGCTCGTGTCAAGGCCCCCCTACCCTATTTTTTAGGTTCTTGACACAAAAAAACATGTGTTGCATGGTATTGAAGCCATAAAATTGGTGTTGCAGGGCCGCCCCACCAAAAAAATGGGCATTTTCTGGCCAAAAATGGCCTAAAATTGCCAATTTTGGGCAAAAAAGCAGTGTTTTTGGGCTTGGGTGCTCAGTTTTCGACTCCCCTACCCTATTTTTTTGGTGCTTGACACAAAAAAACATCTGTTGCATGATTTTGAAGCCAGAAAATGGGTGTTTCAGGGCCGCCCCACTCCAAAAATGGGCATTTTTTTCCCAAAAATGGCCTAAAAATGCCAATAATGGGCCCAAAACACCGTTATTGGGGCTTGGGAGGTCAGTTCAAGGCCCCCCAACCCTATTTTGCAGGTGCTTGATTCAAATAAAAATCGGTTGCATGGTATGGAAGCCGGGAAACAAGTGTTTCAGGGCCGCCCAACCCAAAAGAGAGCCATTTTTGGGCCAAAAATGACCTAAAATGTCCAATTTTGGGCAAAAAAGGCGGTGTTTTGGGACTTCGGTGCTCAGTTCAGGGCCCCCCTACCCTATTTTTTTGGTGCTTGACACAAAAAAACATGTGTTCCATGGTATTGAAGCCGGAAACTGTGGGTTTCAGGGCCGCCCCACCCAAAAAATGGGCATTTTTTGCCCAAAAATGGCCTAAAAATGCCAATATTGGGCCTAAAACACTGTTTTTTGGGATTTGGAGGTCAGTTCAAGGCCCCCCAACCCTATTTCGCACGTGCTTGGCTCGAAAAAACATCAGTTGCATGATATGGAAGCCGGAAAATACGTGTTTCAGGGCCGCCCCACCCGAAAAATGGCCATTTTCTGGCCAAAAATGGCCTAAATTTGCCAATTTTGGGCAAAAAAGCAGTGTTTTCGGGCCTGGGTGCTCAGGTCAGGGCCCCCCTACCCTATTTTTTAGGTTCTTGACACGAAAAAACATGTGTTGCATGGTATTGAAGCCATAAAATGGGTGTTGCAGGGCCGCCCCACCAAAAAAATGGGCATTTTCTGGCCAAAAATGGCCTAAAATTGCCAATTTTGGGCAAAAAAGCAGTGTTTTGGGGCTTGGGTGCTCAGTTTTTGACTCCCCTACCCTATTTTTTTTGTGCTTGACACAAAAAAACATGTGTTGCATGGTATTGAAGCCAGAGAATGGGTGTTTCAGGGCCACTCTACCCAAAAAATAGCCATTTTCTGGCCAAAAATGGCCTAAAATTGCCAATTTTGGGCAAAAAAGTAGTATTTTTGGGCTTGCGTGCTCAGATCAAGGCCCCCCTACCCTACTTTTTACGTGCTTGACACGAAAAAGCATGTGGTGCATGGTATTGAAGCCAGAAAATGGGAGTTTCAGGGTCGCCCCCCCCCAAAAAAATGGGCATTTTTTGCCCCAAAAAAGGCCTAAAAATGCCAAAATTGGGCCTACAACACTGTTTTTTAGGCTTGGGAGGTCTGTTCAAGGCTCCCCCGCCCTATTTTGCAGGTGCTTGACTCAAAAAAACATCATTTGCATGGTATGTAAGCCGGAAAATAGGAGTTTTAGGGCCGCCCCACCCAAAATATGGCCATTTTTTGGCCAAAAATGGCCTAAAATTGCCAATTTGGGCAAAAAAGCAGTGTTTTTGGACACGGGTGCTCAGTTCAAGACCCCCCTACCCTATTTTTTGGGTGCTTGACACGAAAAGACATATGTTGCATAGTATTGAAGCCAGAAAATGGGTGTATCAAGTCTGCCCCACCCAAAAAATGGGCATTTTTTGCCCAAAAATGGCCTAAAAATGCCAATATTGGGCCCAAAACACCGTTATTGGGGCTTGGGAGGTCAGTTCAAGGCCCCCCAACCCTATTTTGCAGGTGCTTGATTCAAATAAAAATCGGTTGCATGGTATGGAAGCCGGGAAACAAGTGTTTCAGGGCCGCCCAACCCAAAAGAGAGCCATTTTTGGGCCAAAAATGACCTAAAATGTCCAATTTTGGGCAAAAAAGGCGGTGTTTTGGGACTTCGGTGCTCAGTTCAGGGCCCCCCTACCCTATTTTTTTGGTGCTTGACACAAAAAAACATGTGTTCCATGGTATTGAAGCCGGAAACTGTGGGTTTCAGGGCCGCCCCACCCAAAAAATGGGCATTTTTTGCCCAAAAATGGCCTAAAAATGCCAATATTGGGCCTAAAACACTGTTTTTTGGGATTTGGAGGTCAGTTCAAGGCCCCCCAACCCTATTTCGCACGTGCTTGGCTCGAAAAAACATCAGTTGCATGATATGGAAGCCGGAAAATACGTGTTTCAGGGCCGCCCCACCCGAAAAATGGCCATTTTCTGGCCAAAAATGGCCTAAATTTGCCAATTTTGGGCAAAAAAGCAGTGTTTTCGGGCCTGGGTGCTCAGGTCAGGGCCCCCCTACCCTATTTTTTAGGTTCTTGACACGAAAAAACATGTGTTGCATGGTATTGAAGCCATAAAATGGGTGTTGCAGGGCCGCCCCACCAAAAAAATGGGCATTTTCTGGCCAAAAATGGCCTAAAATTGCCAATTTTGGGCAAAAAAGCAGTGTTTTTGGGCTTGGGTGCTCAGTTTTTGACTCCCCTACCCTATTTTTTTTGTGCTTGACACAAAAAAACATGTGTTGCATGGTATTGAAGCCAGAGAATGGGTGTTTCAGGGCCACTCTACCCAAAAAATAGCCATTTTCTGGCCAAAAATGGCCTAAAATTGCCAATTTTGGGCAAAAAAGTAGTATTTTTGGGCTTGCGTGCTCAGATCAAGGCCCCCCTACCCTACTTTTTACGTGCTTGACACGAAAAAGCATGTGGTGCATGGTATTGAAGCCAGAAAATGGGAGTTTCAGGGTCGCCCCCCCCCAAAAAAATGGGCATTTTTTGCCCCAAAAAAGGCCTAAAAATGCCAAAATTGGGCCTACAACACTGTTTTTTAGGCTTGGGAGGTCTGTTCAAGGCTCCCCCGCCCTATTTTGCAGGTGCTTGACTCAAAAAAACATCATTTGCATGGTATGTAAGCCGGAAAATAGGAGTTTTAGGGCCGCCCCACCCAAAATATGGCCATTTTTTGGCCAAAAATGGCCTAAAATTGCCAATTTGGGCAAAAAAGCAGTGTTTTTGGACACGGGTGCTCAGTTCAAGACCCCCCTACCCTATTTTTTGGGTGCTTGACACGAAAAGACATATGTTGCATAGTATTGAAGCCAGAAAATGGGTGTATCAAGTCTGCCCCACCCAAAAAATGGGCATTTTTTGCCCAAAAATGGCCTAAAAATGCCAATATTGGGCCTAATACACTGTTTTTTGGGTTTGGGAGGTCAGTTCAAGGCCCCCCAACCCTATTTTGCAGGTGCTTGACTCAAAAAAAACGTCAGTTGCATGGTATGGAGCCGGGAAACAGGTGTTTCAGGGCGGTCCCACCCAAAAGATGGCCATTTTTTGGCCAAAAATGACCTAAAATTGCCAATTTTGGGCAAAAAAGCAGTATTTTTGAGCCCGGGTGCACAGTTCAAGGCCCCCCTACCCTATTTTTTAGTTGCCTGGCACAAAAAAACATGTGCTGCATGGTATTGACGCCAGAAAATCGATGTTTCAGGGTCGCCCCACCCAAAAAATGGGCTTTTTTGCCCAAAAGAGGCCTAAAAATGCCAAAATTGGGCCAAAACACTGTTTTTTGGGCTTGGGAGGTCAGTTCAAGGCCTCCCAACCCTATTTTGCAGGTGCTTGACTCAGAAAAACATCAATTGCATGGTATGGAAGCTGGAAAATAGGTATTTCAGGGCCGCCCCACCGGAAAAATGGCCATTTTTTGCCCTAAAATTGCCAATTTTGGGCCAAAAAGCAGTGTTTTGGGTCTTGGGTGCTCAGTTTTGGAACCCCCTACCCTAATTTTGAGGTGCTGGACTCCAAAAAACATGTATTGCCTGGTATTGAAGCCAGGAAATGGGTGTTTCGGGGCCGCCCCACCCAAAAAATGTGCATTTTTTGCCCAAAAATGGCCTAAAAATGCCAAAATTGGGCCAAAAAATGGTAATATTGGTCCTAAAACACTGTTTCATGGGCTTGAGAGGTCGGTTCAAGGCCCCCCAACCCTTTTTTGCAGGTGGTTGACTCAAAAAAACATCAATTACATGGGATGGAAGCCGGAAAATAAGTTTTTCAGGGCCGCCCCACCCAAAAAATGGCCACTTTTTGGCCAAAAATGGCCTACCATTGCCAATTTTTGGCAGAAATGCAGTGTTTTTGGGCTTGGGTGCTCAGTTCAAGGCCCCCCTACCCCATTTTTGAGGTGCTGGACTCCAAAAAACATGTATTGCATGGCATTGAAGCTAGAAAATGGGTGTTTCAGGGCCGCCCCAGCCAAAAAATGGCCATTTTTTGCCCAAAAATGGCCTTAAAATGCCAAAATTGGGCCTAAAACACTGTTTTTTGGGCTTGGGAGGTCAGTTCAAGGCCCTCCAACCCGGTTTTGCAGGTGCTTGATTGGAAAAAAAATTCTTTGCACGATATGGAAGCTGGAAAATAGGTGTTTCAGGGCCACTCCACCCAAAAAGTGGCCTTTTTTTGCCAAAAATGGCCTAAAATTCCCAACTTTGGGCAAAAAAGCAGTGTTTTGGGGCTTGGGTGCTCAGTTCAAAACCCCCCTACCCTATTTTGGAGGTGCGTGACTCCAAAAAACATGTATTGCCTGGCATTGAAGCTAGAAAATGGGTGTTTCGGGGCCGCCCACCCAAAAAATGGCCATTTTTTGCCCAAAAGTGGTCTAAAAATGTCAATATTGGGCCCGAAAGACTGTTTTTTTAGGCGTGGGAGGTCAGTTCAAGGCCCCCCAACCCTATTTTGCAGGTGCTTGACTCGAAAATACATCGGTTGCTGGTATGGAACCGGAAAATAGGTATTTCAGGGGCACCCCACCAAAAAAAATTGCCATTTTTTGCCCAAAAATGGCCTAAAATTGCCAATTTTGGGCAACAAGGCAGTGTTTTTGGGCTTGGGTGCTCAGTTTTGGACCCCCCTACCCTATTTTTTTGGTGCTTGACACAAAAAAACATGTGTTGCATGGTATTGAAACCAGGAAATGGGTATTTCAAGGCCTCCCGACCCAATAAATGGGCATTTTTTGCCCAAAAATGGCCTAAAATGCCAATATTGGGCCTAAAAACCTGTTGTTTTGGCCTTGGGTGGTCAGTTGAAGGCACCCAAACCCTATTTTGCCAGTGCTTGATAAAAAAAAAGCAGTTGCATGGAACGGAAGCCAAAAAATAGGTGTTTCAGGGCCGCCCCACCCAAAAAATGGCCATTTCTTGGCCAAAAACGGCCTAAAAGTGCCAATTTTGGGCAAAAAGGCAGTGATTTGGGGCTTGGGTGCTCAGTTCAAAACCCCCGTAGGTGCCGTGACACAAAAATTTTGAAGGCTTGTGGGTATTTTGCACCTCGCACCGGCAAGATCCAATCATGTGTGTATTGTACGCTGTTTCTACGCTGTTTGATTGTTCTATTTTTGAAGCTCTATTTTGGCAGCGATGTACGTCACACCACGTTTTTCAACACTTCAACTGTGGTATTCTTTTAACACACCCATTACCATAAGATGATACGCTGATACCATGATGTGATATTTTTTGCGTCACAATTTTCACCTAACCCGAACCTTACCCCTAACCTCAACCCTAACCCTACCCACCGACGTCCCTTTTGCACGTGCACACTCATCTAATCTAGATCACCGCCTTCATCCCCTTGTTCAATCTCCCCCGCAGGGGCCGTAGTGATTCGGCTTCGGCGGGGAGGGTACCCGCCGAAGCGCAATTCACGACTGACAAGTGTGTTGATGGCAGATCGCGTACTTTTTTTTTTCGCTGTTCTCAAAAGGTGTGACATATGCCCCTCAAAATGATCGCAGCGAAAATACAACTACGCGACTTCTCGATTTTTGGGCCACTGGTAGTCGGTTTGGTGAAATGGCACCGTTTTAACCAGTTTTTTAACCAGTCTCCGCCGAATCGGGGCTGAATTTTGTACTGGCTGCCATGTGCCGATTTGACCAATGTTGCTACCCCTTAAAATGATCAGCTCGTGCCAAAACGTTGGGAAATCAACCTTGTTTGCCAAATTTGGTACCGTTTTGTGGTTTTGCGGCAGTTTTCAGCGTTTTTGGGGCAGTTTGGTATCAAAATGGGGCAAATTGTTACTAAAAGCGCAGGGTCAACCCGTTTGAGGGTATTGGTGCCCCTCGATGCATAGTTTGCAAGACGGAGCAGTGGCTAGGCTCGGTTTCTGTGAGGCTTGCCCCACAGAAACCGAGACTAGCAGGCGTGAAGCTGGTTTTCCTAGGGTTTTTTGTGCTTACAAACCCATCTGTACGGATTGTACGTTGCTGCACAAGGGTGGCAGCAGTACCGTATGGTGTGCATACACCAAAGAGGAGCGGGCCGTAATTCTCCGTGATCCGCTCTTGTTCAATCTCCATGGAGGGGCCGTAGTGATTTGGCTTCAGCGGGAGGGGTACCCGCCGAAGCGCAATTCACGACTGACAAGTGTGTTGATGGCAGATCGCGTACTTTTTTTTTCGCTGTTCTCAAAATGTGTGACATATGCCCCTCAAAATGATCGCAGCGAAAATACAACCACGCGACGTTTCGAGTTTTGGGCCACTGGTAGTCGTTTTGCTGAAATAGCACCGTTTTAAGCAGTTTTTTAACCAATCTCCGCCGAATAGGGGCTGAATTTTGTACTGGCTGCCATGTGCGGATTTGACCCATGATGTCACCCCTTAAAATGATTGGCTCGTGCCAAAACGTCGGGAAATCAACTTTGTTAGCCAAATTTGGTACCGTTTTGTGGTTTTGCGGCAGTTTTGAGCGTTTTTGGGGCAGTTTGGTATCAAAATGGGGCAAATTGTTACTAAAAGCGCAGGTTCAACCCGTTTGAGGGTATTGGTGCCCCTCGATGCATAGTTTGCAAATGGAGCAGTGGCTAGGCTCGGTTTCTGTGGGGCTTGCCCCACAGAAACCGAGACTAGCAGGCGTGAAGCTGGTTTTCCTAGGGTTTTTTGTGCTTACAAACCCATCTGTATGGATTGTACATTGCTGCACAATGGTGGCAGAAGTACCGTATGGTATGCATACCCGAAAGAGGAGCGGGCCGTAATACTTTGTGATCCGCTCTTGTTCAATCTCCCCTGCAGGGCCTGAATTTTGTACTGGCTGCCACGTGCGGATTTGCCCCATGTTGTTACCCCTTAAATTGATCGACTCGTGCCAAAACATCGGGAAATCAACTTTGTTGGCCCAATTTGGTGCCGTTTTGTTGTTTTGCAGCAGTTTGGAGCGTTTTTGGGGCACTTTTGTAGCGAAATAGGGTCAAATTGTTACTAAAAGCGCAGATTCAACCCGTTTGAGGGTATTGGTGCCTCTCGATGCATAGTTTGCAAGAAGGAACAGTGGCTAGGCTCGGTTTCTGTGGGGCTTGCCCCACAGAAATCGAGACTAGCAGGCGTGAAGCTGGTTTTCATATGGTTTTTTTGGCTTACAAACCCATCTGTACGGATTTTACGTGGCTGCACAATGGTGGCAGAAGAACCGTATGGTATGCATATCCCAAAGAGGAGCGGGCCGTAATTCTCCGTGATCCGCTCTTGTTCAATTTCCCCTGCAGGGGCCGTAGTGATTCGGCTTCGGCGGGAAGGGTACCCGCCGAAGCGCAATTCACGACTGACAAGTGTGTTGATGGCAGATCGCGTACTTTTTTTTTTCGCCGTTCTCAAAATGTGTGACATATGCCCCTCAAAATGATCGCACCGAAAATACAACTATGCGACGTTTCGAGTTTTAGGCCAATGGTAGTCGTTTTGGTGAAAGAGCACCGTTTTAAGCGGTTTTTCAACCAGTCTCCGCCGAATAAGGGCTGAATTTTGTACTGGCTGCCATGTGCGGATTTGACCTATGTTGTTACCCCTTAAAATGATCAGCTCATGCCAAAACATCGGGAAATCAACTTTGTTTGCCAAATTTGGTGCCGTTTTGTTGTTTTGCAGCAGTTTGGAGCGTTTTTGGGGCAGTTTTGTAGCGAAATAGGGTCAAATTGTTACTAAAAGCATAGGTTCAACCCGTTTGAGGGTATTGGTGCCTCTCGATGCATAGTTTGCAAGAAAGAACAGTGGCTAGGCTCGGTTTCTGTGGGGCTTGCCCCACAGAAACCGAGACTAGCAGGCGTGAAGCTGGTTTTCATATGGTTTTTTTGGCCTACAAACCCATCTGTATAGATTGTACGTTGCTGCACAATGGTGGCAGAAGTACCGTATGGTATGCATACCCCAAAGTGGAGCGGGCCGTAATTCTCCGTGATCCGCTCTTGTTCAATCTCCCCTGCAGGGGCCGTAGTGATTCGGCTTCGGCGGGAAGGGTACCCGCCGAAGCGCAATTCACGACTGACAAGTTCCTTGATGGCAGATCGCGTACTTTTTTTTTTCGCTGTTCTCAAAATGTGTGACATATGCCCCTCAAAATGATCGGAGCGAAAATACAACTACGCGACTTTTCGATTTTTGGGCCATTTGTAGTCGTGTTGGTGAAATAGCACCGTTTTAAGCGGTTTTTCAACCAGTCTCCGCAAAAAAGGGGCTGAATTTTGTACTGGCTGCCAAGTGCCGATTTGACCCATGTTATTACCCCTTAAAATCATCGGCTCGTGACAAAACATCGGGAAATCAACTTTGTTTGCCACATCCGCACTTGTTTTGTGGTTTTGCAGCAGTTTTGAGCGTTTTTGATACAGATTTGTAACAAAATGGGGTCAAATTATTACTAAAAGCACAGGTTCAACCCGTTTGAGGGTATTGGTGCCCCTCGATGCATAGTTTGCAAGAAGGAGCAGTGGCTAGGCTCGGTTTCTGTGGGGCTTGCCCCACAGAAACCGAGACTAGCAGGCGTGAAGCTGGTTTTCCTAGGGTTTTTTGTGCTTACAAACCCATCTGTACGGATTGTACATAGCTGCACAATGGTGGCAGGAGTACCGTATGGTGTGCATACCCCAAAGAGGAGCGGGCCGTAATTCTCCGTGATCCGCTCTTGCTCAATCTCCCCGGCAGGGGCCGTAGTGATCCGGCTTCGGCGGGAAGGGTACCCGCCGAAGCGCAATTCACGACCGACAAGTGTGTTGATGGCAGATCGCGTACTTTTTTTTTCGCCCTTCTCAAAATGTGTTACATATGCCCCTCAAAACGATCGCAGCGCAAATACAACCACGCGGCGTTTCGATTTTTGGGCCAATGGTAGTCGTATTGGTGAAATAGCACCGTTTTAAGCAGTTTTTCAACCAGTCTCCGCCGAATAGGGGCTGAATTTTGTACTGGCTGCCATGTGCCGATTTGACCGATGTCGTTACCCCTTAAAATGATCAGCTCGTGCCAAAACATCGGGATATCAACTTTGTTTGCCAAATTTGGTACGGTTTTGTGGTTTTGCGGCAGTTTTGAGCGTTTTTTGGGCCGTTTTGTAGCAAAATGGGGCAAATTGTTACTAAAAGCGCACATTCAACCGGTTTGAGGGTATCGGTGCCCCTCAATGCAAAGTTTGCAAGAAGGAGCAGTGGCTAGGCTCGGTTTCTGTGGGGCTTGCCCCACAGAAACCGAGACTAGCAGGCGTGAAGCTGGTTTTCATAGGGTTTTTTTGGCTTACAAACCCATCTATACGGATTTTACGTGGCTGCACAATGGTGGCAGAAGTACCGTATGGTATGCATACCCCAAAGAGGAGCGGGCCGTAATTCTCCGTGATCCGCTCTTGTTCAATCTCCCCTGCAGGGGCCGTAGTGATTTGGCTTCGGCGGGAAGGGTACCCGCCGAAGCGCAATTCACGACTGACAAGTGTGTTGATGGCAGATTGCGTACTTTTTTTTTCGCCGTTCTCAAAAGGTGTGACATATGCCCCTCAAAATAATGGCAGCGAAAATACAACTACGCGACTTTTCGATTTATGGGCCGCTGGTAGTCGTTTTGGTGAAATAGCACCGTTTTAAGCGGTTTTTCAACCAATCTCCGCCGAATAGGGGCTGAATTTTGTACTGGCTGCCACGTGCGGATTTGACCTATGTTGTTACCCCTTAAAATGATCAGCTTGTACCAAAACGTCGGGAAATCAACTTTGTTTGCCGAATTTGGTGCCGTTTTGTGGTTTTGCAGCAGTTTGGAGCATTTTTGGGGCAAGTTTGTAGCGAAATAGGGTCAAATTATTACTAAAAGCATAGGTTCAACCCGTTTGAGGGTATTGGTGCCTCTCGATGCATAGTTTGCAAGAAAGAACAGTGGCTAGGCTCGGTTTCTGTGGGGCTTGCCCCACAGAAACCGAGACTAGCAGGCGTGAAGCTGGTTTTCATATGGTTTTTTTGGCTTACAAACCCATCTGTACGGATTTTACGTGGCTGCACAATGGTGGCAGAAGTACCCTATGGTATGCATACCCCAAAGAGGAGCGGGCCGTAATTCTCCGTGATCCGCTCTTGTTCAATTTCCCCTGCAGGGGCCGTAGTGATTCAGCTTCGGCGGGAAGGGTACCCGCCGAAGCGCAATTCACGACTGACAAGTGTGTTGATGGCAGATCGCGTACTTTTTTTTTCGCTGTTCTCAAAATGTGTGACATATGCCCCTCAAAATGATCGCAGCCAAAATACAACTACCCGACTTTTCGATTTTTGGGCCACTGGCAGTCGTTTTGGTGAAATAGCACCGTTTTAAGCAGTTTTTTAACCAGTCTCCGCCGAATAGGGGCTGAATTCTGTACTGGCTGCCATGTGCGGATTTGACCCATGTTATCAGCCCTTAAAATGATTGGCTCGTGCCAAAGCGTCGGGAAATCAACTTTGTTTGCCAAATTTGGTACCGTTTTGTGGTTTTGCGGCAGTTTTGAGCGTTTTTGGGGCAGTTTGGTATCAAAATGGGGCAAATTGTTACTAAAAGCGCAGGTTCAACCCGTTTGAGGGTATTGGTGCCCCTCGATGCATAGTTTGCAAGAAGGAGCAATGGCTAGGCTCGGTTTCTGTGGGGCTTCCCCCGCAGAAACCCAGACTAGCAGGCGTGAAGCTGGTTTTCCTAGGGTGTTTTGTGCTTACAAACCCATCTGTATGGATTGTACATTGCTGCACAATGGTGGCAGCAGTGCCGTATGGTATGCATACCCGAAAGAGGAGCGGGCCGTAATACTCTGTGATCCGCTCTTGTTCAATCTCCCCTGCAAGGGCCGTAGTGACTCGGCTTCGGCGGGAAGGGTACCCGCCGAAGCGCAATTCACGACTGACAAGTGTGTTGATGGCAGATCGCGTACTTTTTTTTTTCGCTGTTCTCAAAAGGTGTGACATATGCCCCTCAAAATCATTGCAGCGAAAATACACCTACGCGACTTTTCAATTTTTGGGCCACTGGCAGTCGTTTTGGTGAAATAGCACCGTTTTAAGCAGTTTTTTAACCAGTCTCCGCCGAATAGGGGCTGAATTTTGTACTGGCTGCCATGTGCGGATTTGACCCATGTTATCAGCCCTTAAAATGATTGGCTCATGCCAAAGCGTCGGGAAATCAACTTTGTTTGCCAAATTTGGTACCGTTTTGTGGTTTTGCGGCAGTTTTGAGCGTTTTTTGGGGCAGTTTGGTATCAAAATGGGGCAAATTGTTACTAAAAGCGCAGGTTCAACCCGTTTGAGGGTATTGGTGCCCCTCGATGCATAGTTTGCAAGAAGGAGCAGTGGCTAGGCTCGGTTTCTGTGGGGCTTGCCCCGCAGAAACCGAGACTAGCAGGCGTGAAGCTGGTTTTCCTAGGGTGTTTTGTGCTTACAAACCCATCTGTATGGATTGTACATTGCTGCACAATGGTGGCAGCAGTGCCGTATGGTATGCATACCCGAAAGAGGAGCGGGCCGTAATACTCTGTGATCCGCTCTTGTTCAATCTCCCCTGCAGGGGCCGTAGTGATTCGGCTTCGGCGGGAAGGGTACCCGCCGAAGCGCAATTCACGACTGACAAGTGTGTTGATGGCAGATCGCGTACTTTTTTTTTTCGCTGTTCTCAAAAGGTGTGACATATGCCCCTCAAAATGATTGCAGCCAAAATACAACTACGCGACTTTTCGATTTTTGGGCCAATGGTAGTTGTTTTGGTGAAAGAGCACTGTTTTAAGCGGTTTTTTAACCAGTCTCCGCCGAATAGGGGCTGAATTTTGTACTGGCTGCCATGTGCCGATTTGACCCATGTTGTTACCCCTTAAAATGATTGGCTCGTGCCAAAACGTCTTGAAATCAACTTTGTTTGCCAAATTTGGTACCTTTTTGTGGTTTTGCGGCAGTTTTGAGCGTTTTTGGGGCAGTTTGGTATCAAAATGGGGCAAATTGTTACTAAAAGCGCAGGTTCAACCCGTTTGAGGGTATTGGTGCCCCTCGATGCATAGTTTGCAAGAAGGAGCAGTGGCTAGGCTCGGTTTCTGTGGGGCTTGCCCCACAGAAACCGAGACTAGCAGGCGTGAAGCTGGTTTTCCTAGGGTTTTTTGTGCTTACAAACCCATCTGTATGGATTGTACGTTGCTGCACAATGGTGGCAGAAGTACCGTATGGTATGCCTACCCCAAAGGGGAGCGGGCCGTAATTCTCCGTGATCCGCTCTTGTTCAATCTCCCCCGCAGGGGCCGTAGTGACTCGGCTTCGGCGGGGAGGGTACCCGCCGAAACGCAGTTCACGACTGACAAGTGTGTTGATGGCAGATCGCGTACCTTTTTTTTCGCCCTTCTCAAAATATGTGACATATGCCCCTCAAAATGATCGCAGCGAAAATACAACTACGCGACTCTTCGATTTTGGGGCCACTGGTAGTCGTTTTGGTGAAATAGCACAGTTTTAAGCGGTTTTTCAACCAGTCTCCGCCGAATAGGGGCTGAATTTTGTACTGGCTGCCACGTGCGGATTTGACCCATGTTAGTACCCCTTAAAATGATCAGCTCGTGCCAAAACGTCAGGAAATCAACTTTGTTTGCCAAATTTGGTACCGTTTTGTGGTTTTGCGGCAGTTTTGAGCGTTTTTGGGGCAGTTTGGTATCAAAATGGGGCAAATTGTTACTAAAAGCGCACATTCAACCTGTTTGAGGGTATTGGTGCCCCTCGATGCATGGTTTGCAAGAAGGAGCAGTGGCTAGGCTCGGTTTCTGTGGGGCTTGCCCCACAGAAACGGAGACTAGCAGGCGTGAAGCTGGTTTTCCTAGGGTTTTTTGTGCTTACAAACCCCTCTGTATGGATTGTACGTTGCTGCACAATGGTGGCAGAAGTACCGTATGGTATGCATACCCCAAAGAGGAGCGGGCCGTAATTCTCCGTGATCCGCTCTCGTTCAATTTCCCCTGCAGGGGCCGTAGTGATTCGGCTTCGGCGGGAAGGGTACCCGCCGAAGCGCAGTTCACGACTGACAAGTGTGTTGATGGCAGATCGCGTACTTTTTTTTTCACCCTTCTCAAAATGTGGTACATATGCCCCTCAAAATGATCGCACCGAAAATACAACCACGCGACTTCTCGATTTTCGGGCCACCGGTAGTCGTTTTGGTGAAATAGCACCGTTTTAAGCAGTTTTTTAACCAGTCTCCGCCGAATAGGAGCTGAATTTTGTACAGGCTGCTATGTGCTGATTTGACTTGTGTTATCACCCCTTAAAATGATCAACTCGTGCAAAAACGTCGGGAAATCACATTCGTTTGCCAAATTTGGTACCGTTTTGTGGTTTTGCAGCAGTTTTGAGCTTTTTTTGGGCAGTTTGGTATCAAAATGGGGCAAATTGTTACTAAAAGTGCAGGTTCAACCCGTTTGAGGGTATTGGTGCCCCTCAATGCATAGTTTGCAAGAAGGAGCAGTGGCTAGGGTCGGTTTCTGTGGGGCTTGCCCCACAGAAACCGAGACTAGCAGGCGTGAAGCCGGTTTTCCTAGGGTTTTTTGTGCTTACAAACCCATCTATATGGATTGTACGTTGCTGCACAATGGTGGCAGAAGTACCGTATGGTATGCATACCTCAAAGAGGAGCGGGCCGTAATTCTCCGTGATCCGCTCTTGTTCCATCTCCCCTGCAGGGGCCGTAGTGATTCGGCTTCGGCGGGAAGGGTACCCGCCGAAGCGCAATTCACGACTGACAAGTGTGTTGATGGCAGATCGCGTACTTTTTTTTTCCCTGTTCTCAAAATGTGTGACATATGCCCCTCAAAATGATCGCAGCGAAAATACAACTACGCGACTTTTCGATTTTTGGGCCGCTGGTAATCGTTTTGGTGAAATAGCACCGTTTTAAGCGGTTTTTCAACCAGTCTCCGCCGAATAGGGGCTGAATTATGTACTGGGTGCCATAAGCGGATTTGACTCATGTTGTTACCCCTTAAAATGATCAGCTCGTGCCAAAACGTCGGGAAATCAACTTTGTTTGCCAAATTTGGTGCCGTTTTGTTGTTTTGCAGCAGTTTTGAGCGTTTTTGGGGCAGTTTTGTAGCGAAATAGGGTCAAATTAATACTAAAAGCATAGGTTCTACCCGTTTGAGGGTATTGGTGCCTCTCGATGCATAGTTTGCAAGAAAGAACAGTGGCTAGGCTCGGTTTCTGTGGGGCTTGCCCCACAGAAACCGAGACTAGTAGGCGTGAAGCTGGTTTTCATATGGTTTTTTTGGCTTACAAACCCATCAGTACGGATTTTACGTGGCTGCACAATGGTGGCAGAAGTACCGTATGGTATGCATACCCCAAAGAGGACCGGGCCGTAATTCTCCGTGATCCGCTCTTGTTCAATCTCCCCTGCAGGGGCCGTAGTGATTCGGCTTCGGCGGGAAGGGTACCCGCCGAAGCGCAATTCACGACTGACAAGTGTGTTGATGGCAGATTGCGTACTTTTTTTTTTCGCTGTTCTCAAAATGTGTGACATATGCCCCTCAAAATGATCGCAGCGAAAATACAACTACGCGACTTTTCGATTTTTGGGCCATTGGTAGTCGTTTTGGTGAAATAGCACCGTTTTAAGCATTTTTTCAACCAGTCTCTGCAAAATAGGGGCTGAATTTTGTACTGGCTTCCACGTGCCGATTTGACCCATGTCGTTACCCCTTAAAATGACCAGCTCGTGCCAAAACGTCGGGAAATCAACTTTGTTTGCCACATCTGCACTTGTTTTGTGGTTTTGCAGCAGTTTTGAGCGTTTTTGATACAGATTTGTAACAAAATAGGGTCAAATTGTTACTAAAAGCACAGGTTCAACCCGTTTGAGGGTATTGGTGCCCCTCGATGCGTAGTTTGCAAGAAGGAGCAGTGGCTAGGCTCGGTTTCTGTGGGGCTTGCCCCACAGAAACCGAGACTAGCAGGTGTGAAGCTGGTTTTCCTAGGGTTTTTTGTGCTTACAAACCCATCTGTATGGATTGTACATTGGTGCACAATGGTGGCAGAAGTACCGTATGGTATGCATACCCCAAAGAGGAGCGGGCCGTAATTCTCCGTGATCCGCTCTTGTTCAATTTCCCCTGCAGGGGCCGTAGTGATTCGGCTTCGGCGGGAAGGGTACACGCCGAAGCGCAATTCACGACTGACAAGTGTGTTGATGGCAGATCGCGTACTTTTTTTTTTCGCTGTTCTCAAAAGGTGTGACATATGCCCCTCAAAATGATCGCAGCCAAAATACAACTACGCGAATTTTCGATTTTTGGGCCACTGGTAGTCGTTTTGGTGAAATAGCACCGTTTTAAGCGGTTTTTCAACCAGTTTCCGCCGAATAGGGGCTGAATTTTGTACTGGGTGCCATGTGCGGATTTGACCCATGTTGGTACCCCTTAAAATGATCAGCTCGTGCCAAAACGTTGGGAAATCAACTTTGTTTGCCAAATTTGGTACCGTTTTGTGGTTTTGCGGCAGTTTTGAGCGTTTTTGGGGCAGTTTGGTATCAAAATGGGGCAAATTGTTACTAAAAGCGCACGTTCCACCCGTTTGAGGGTATTGGTGCCCCTCGATGCAAAGTTTGCAAGAAGGAGCAGTGGCTAGGCTCGGTTTCTGTGGGGCTTGCCCCACAGAAACCGAGACTAGCAGGCGTGAAGCTCGTTTTCCTAGGGTTTTTTGTGCTTACAAACCCATCTGTATGGATTGTACGTTGCTGCACAATGGTGGCAGAAGTACCGTATGGTATGCGTACCCCAAAGAGGAGCGGGCCGTAATTCTCCGTGATCCGCTCTTGTTCAATCTCCCGTGCAGGGGCCGTAGTGATTCGGCTTCGGCGGGGAGGGTACCCGCCGAAGCGCAATTCACGACTGACAAGTGTGTTGATGGCAGATCGCGTACTTTTTTTTTCGCCGTTCTCAAAATGTGTGACATATGCCCCTCAAAATGATCGCAGCGAAAATACAACTACGCGGTCTTCGATTTTTGGGCCATTGGTAGTCGTTTTGGTGAAATAGCACCGTTTTAAGTGGTTTTGCAACCAGTCTCCGCAAAATAGGGGCTGAATTTTGTACTGGCTGCCATTTGCCGATTCGTCCTATGTTATAACCCTTTAAAATGATCAGCTCATGCCAAAACGTCGGGGAAATCAACTTTGTTTGCCAAATTTGGTACCGTTTTGTGGTTTTGCGGCAGTTTTGAGCGTTTTTGGGGCGGTTGGGTATCAAAATGGGGCAAATTGTTACAAAAAACGCAGGTTCAACCCGTTTGAGGGTATTGGTGCCCCTCGATGAATAGTTTGCAAGAAGGAGCAGGGGCTAGGCTCGGTTTCTGTGGGGCTTGCCCCACAGAAACCGAGACTAGCAGGCGTGAAGCTGGTTTTCCTAGGGTTTTTTGTGCTTACAAACCCATCTGTATGGATTGTACATTGCTGCACAATGGTGGCAAAAGTACCGTATGGTATGCATAGCCCAAAGAGGAGCGGGCCGTAATTCTCCGTGATCCGCTCTTGTTCAAATCCCCCCCGCAGGGGGCTGGCTTCTGTGGGGGTCGGGGTGTTGGGGGCCCCTGACCCCGCGCCAGAAGCAGTGACCAACTACTACGTTACGCGACCCCCCCCCCCTGGAAGACAGCCCTTCTCAAAACCCCGCAATGCAGCCCCTTAAAATGATCGCAATGAAATTCTAAGAACGCGACTTTTCTTCTTTTTGGCCGACGATGCTCGTTTTGGCGCATTAGGGTCGTTTTAAGCAGTTTTTCGGGCAGTCTCCGAAAATTTGGGGCTGAATTCTGTATTGGCTCCTGCTTGCGAAGTTACATCATGTTGTAGCCCCTTAAAATGACCGGCTCGGGCCAAAACGCCAGAAAAGCAACCTAATTGGCCAAATCGGGTGCTGTTTCGATGATTTAGAGTCAATTTTGTGCGTTTTTTGGCAGTTTTCTGCCATTTTTTTCGCCATATTTGGCATGTATACTTGCTGCCCATCTGGCAAGCCTTTTTTGCCAATGGTGCAACCATGTTGTGCAAGAGGCACGAAGCAGCACCCGCTAGGCTACGTTTTTGTGGGGCTTGGCCCACAAAAACGGAGCCTGGCGGCCGGCGCTGGCGCCGTTGCTCCCGTGTTTTAATGGTTTTCTCCTTCTCCGCCTTTGAATGGTCTTTTTGCCTTTGTGCTCCTTGTCCTCCCCGTTCTCATCTGAGCACCCGTGCGACCCCACCTCGTGCAATTTCCCCCCGCTTGTTCAAATCCCCGCCGCAGGGGGCTGGCTTCTGTGGGGGTCGGGGTGTTGGGGGCCCCTGACCCCGCGCCACAAGCAGTGACCAACTACTACGTTACGCCACCCCCCCCCCCTGGAAGACAGCCCTTCTCAAAACCCTGCAATGCAGCCCCTTAAAATGATCGCAATGAAATTCTAAGAACGCGACTCTTCTTCTGTTTGGCCGATGATGGTCGTTTTGGTGAATTAGGACCGTTTTAAGGAGCTTTTCGGGCAGTCTCCGAAAATTTGGGTCTGAATTCCGTATTGGCTCTTGCTTGCGAAGTTACATCATGTTGTAGCCCCTTAAAATGACCTGCTCGGGCCAAAACGTCAGAAAAGCAACCTAATTGGCCAAGACAGGTGCCTTTTTGATGATTTACGGCTAATTTTGTTCATTTTTAGGAAGTTTTTTGCCATTTTTTTTGCCATATTTGGCATGTATACTTGCTGCCCATCTGGCAAACCTTTTCTGCCAACGGGGCAACCATATTGTGCTAGAGGCAAGAGGCAGCACCCGCTAGGCTACGTTTTTGTGGGGCTTGGCCCACAAAAACGGAGCCTAGCGGCCGGCGCTGGCGCCGTTGCTCCCGTGTTTTCATGGTTTTCTCCTTCTCCGCCTTTGAATGGTCTTTTTGCCTTTGTGCTCCTGGTCCTCCCCGTTCTCATCTGAGCATCCGTGCGACCCAGCCTCGTGCATCTTTCCCCCGCTTGTTCAATCTCCCCTGCAGGGGCCGTAGTGATTCGGCTTCGGCGGGGAGGGTACCCGCCGAAGCGCAATTCACGATTGACAAGTGTGTTGATGGCAGATCGCGTACTTTTTTTTTCGCCGTTCTCAAAATGTGTGACATATGCCCCTCAAAATGACACCTACGCGACTTTTCGATTTTGGGGCCACTCGTAGTCGTTTTGGTGAAATAGCACCGTTTTAAGCAGTTTTTCAACCAGTCTCTGCCGAATAGGGGCTGAATTTTGTACTGGCTGCCACGTCCCGATTTGACCCATGATGTCACCCCTTAAAATGATCAGCTCATGCCAAAACGTCGGGAAATCAACTTTGTTTGCCAAATTTGGTACCGTTTTGTGGTTTTGCGGCAGTTTTGAGCGTTTTTGGGGCAGTTAGGTATCAAAATGGGGCAAATTGTTACAAAAAACGCAGGTTCAACCCGTTTGAGGGTATTGGTGCCCCTCGATGAATAGTTTGCAAGAAGGAGCAGTGGCTAGGCTCGGTTTCTGTGGGGCTTGCCCCACAGAAACCGAGACTAGCAGGCGTGAAGCTGGTTTTCCTAGGGTTTTTTGTGCTTACAAACCCATCTGTATGGATTGTACATTGCTGCACAATGGTGGCAGAAGTACCGTATGGTATGCATAACCCAAAGAGGAGCGGGCCGTAATTCTCCGTGATCCGCTCTTGTTCAAATCCCCCCCTGCAGGGGGCTGGCTTCTGTGGGGGTCGGGGTGTTGGGGGCCCTTGACCCCGCGCCAGAAGCAGTGACCAACTACTACGTTACGCCAGCCCCCCCCCTTGGAAGACAGCCCTTCTCAAAACCCTGCAATGCAGCCCCTTAAAATGATCGCAATGGAATTCTAAGAACGCGACTCTTCTTCTCTTTGGCCGATGATGGTCGTTTTGGTGAATTAGGACCGTTTTAAGGAGCTTTTCGGGCAGTCTCCGAAAATTTGGGGCTGAATTCCGTATTGGCTCCTGCTTGCGAAGTTACATCACGTCGTAGCCCCTTAAAATGACCAGCTCGGGCCAAAACGTTGGAGAGCAACCTCATTGGCCACATCTGGTGCGGTTTTGATGATTTACGGTCAATTTCACGCGTTTTTTGGCAGTTTTCTGCCATTTTTTTCGCCATATTTGGCATGTATACTTGCTGCCCATCTGGCAAGCCTTTTCTGCCAATAGGGCAACCATGTTGTGCAAAAGGCAAGAGGCAGCTCCCGCTAGGCTATGTTTTTGTGGGGCTTGGCCCACAAAAACGTAGCCTAGCGGCCGGCGCTGGCGCCGTTGCTCCCGTGTTTTGATGGTTTTCTCCTTCTCCGCCTTTGAATGGTCTTTTTGCCTTTGTGCTCCTTGTCCTCCCCGTTCTCATCTGAGCACCGGTGCGACCCCACCTCGTGCAATTTCCCCCCGCTTGTTCAATCCCCCCCCCCTGGGGGCTGTTTTCTGGTGGGCGTCGGGGTGTGGGGCCCCTGACGCCCCATCGAAAACAAGGTCCATACCGTACGTTACGCGACCCCCGGGGTAAAATCCAGAGGCCTCCAAAGTCCTACCATGCTACCCCTTAAAATGTTCGAAATTGAATTGTAAGAACGCGACTTTTCCCTTTTTTAGCCCACGATGGTCGTTTTGGTGAGTTAGCAGCGTTTTAAGCGGTTTTTGGGGCAGTCTCCGGACATTTGGGGCTGAATTTTGTAGTGGCTGCTGTGAGCGAATTTGGGCCGTGTTACAGCCCCTCAAAATGACTGCCTCGTGCCAAAACGTCAGAAAAACACTCCCGTTGGCTGAAATTGGTCATGTTTTGATGATTTACAACTAATTTTGTGCATTTTTTGGCAGTTTTTTGCCATATTTTTGCCATATTTGGCATGTATACTTGCTGCCCATCTGACAAGGCTTTTTGGCCCATGGGGCAACCATAGCGGGCAAGAAGCATTAGGCAGAATCCGCTAGGCTCCGTTTTTGTGGGGCTTGGCCCACAAAAACGGAGCCTAGCGGCCGGCGCTTGCGCCGTTGAGCCCGTTTTTTCATGGTTTTCTTCTTCTCCGCTTCTGCATGGTTCTTTTTGCCTTTGTGTTCTTTGTCCTCCGTTGTCATGCAAACCGTTGCCGTGCGACCCCCTCTCGTGCAACTTTCCCCAGCTTGTTCAATTTCCCCTGCAGGGGCCGTAGTGATTCGGCTTCGGCGGGAAGGGTACCCGCCGAAGCGCAATTCACGACTGACAAGTGTGTTGATGGCAGATCGCGTACTTTTTTTTTCGCCGTTCTCAAAATGTGTGACATATGCCCCTCAAAATGATCGCAGCGAAAATACAACCACGCGACTTTTCGATTTTTGGGCCACTGGTAGTCGTTTTGGTGAAATAGCACCGTTTGAAGCAGTTTTTTAACCAGTCTCCGCCGAATAGGGGCTGCATTTTGTACTGGCTGCCACGTGCGGATTTGACGCATGTTATTACCCCTTAAAATGATCAGCTCGTGCCGGAACGTCGGGAAATCAACTTTGTTTGCCAAATTTAGTACCGTTTTGTGGTTTTGCGGCAGTTTGGAGCGTTTTTGGGGCAGTTTGGTATCAAAATGGGGCAAATTGTTACTAAAAGCACAGGTTCAACCCGTTTGATGGTATTGGTACCCCTCGATGCATAGTTTGCAAGAAGGAGCAGTGGCTAGGCTCGGTTTCTGTGGGGCTTGCCCCACAGAAACCGAGACTAGCAGGCGTGAAGGTGGTTTTCCTAGGGTTTTTTGTGCTTACAAACCCATCTATATGGATTGTACGTTGCTGCACAATGGTGGTAGAAGTACCATATGGTATGCATACCCCAAAGAGGAGCGGGCCGTAACTCTCCGTGATCCGCTCTTGTTCACCTCCCCCCCCATGGGGGGCTTTTAATTGGGGGGCCGGGGAATGGGGCCCCGCCCCCCTCTAAAAGCAGTCCTTATGCCATTATATACAATCCGCACGCCGAGACGAGACATACTTCAAAAGTCTACAATGCAGCCCCTCTAAATGACCGCCTCGGAGAGCTGATTGGCGCGGTCATATTTGTTTTGATGAATCATGGCTGTTTCGCAAAGTTAGGACCTTTACAAGGTTTTAATTTCTTTACCAGCATCCACTAATTCCATATAAGCTAGGGATGTGATTTAAAGGTGCACTAGCAAATTTGACCTGCCGAACAACACTATATATAAGCCACAGGCCCCAAATCTCAAGAAATCTATTTCCCATATTATCTATTTGCTGTGCACGCGTGCATTTCGCAGTCGCCGGCATTTGCATTCTTTCCTTTTGACTGTCCAAAGTGAAATCGGGCTACAGTGCACGAAATTCGGATCTAAGACCAGATTTATAAATGATTTCGAAAACCCCGTCTCGCTGTATAATTGAAAAACCACCGTCATTTTGTTTCAGCACCGCTTTTTGATTTGACGGTTTTGAGCGCACGCAGCCGCCTTTTTAAGCTCAAAAATGAAAAGAACACCCCCAAATTGACCGAAATTGCCCTTAATTTCATCAAAATTCGATACAATAGGCCCGAATTATGAATATGTCAATTTTATGCTATTTGCACCCTGTGTCGCTAATCTGGCCAAATGCACCCTCCCTGTCTTTGCGCTGCTAGCTTAAACACAAGGCAAAAGAGTGTTTTTGCCTTTCTTTGTCACCGCCCGGCTCCATTTCCGACATAGAAAGGTGACCCGAAAATGGCTAAAAACGTAATAAGGTTTTTCTTTTGATGGTGCTTCGCACCATCAAAGGAAAAGCCAGACCAAGCACGAAAGACGAAGGATTCATTTAATCCTACTTCTTCACACCCTCCACAACATATCATGTATCATTGCTTCATTGAAATTTCCTCAACGTGCTCATCGTTCTTTGTTATAAATACCTGATCATGCACGTGCATATTGTGCAATCTGACTTCCACGTCCGACAGATACCCTTCAAAGGCGATCGCAGCCCCCACACTGCCTGTCCCCATCTCGTGGAGCCCCCACCGCTTGTTCAATCCCCCCCCCTGGGGGCTGTTTTCTGGTGGGCGTCGGGGTGTGGGGCCCCTGACGCCCCATCGAAAACAAGGTCCATACCGTACGTTACGCGACCCCCGGGGTAAAATCCAGAGGCCTCCAAAGTCCTACCATGCTACCCCTTCAAATGTTCGAAATTGAATTCTAAGAACGCGACTTTTCCCCTTTTTAGCCCACGATGGTCGTTTTGGTGAGTTAGCAGCGTTTTAAGCGGTTTTTCGGGCAATCTCCGGACATTTGGGGCTGAATTTTGTAGTGGCAGCTGTATGCAAATTTGGGCAACGTTACAGCCCCTCAAAATGACCGCCTCGTGCCCAAACGTCAGAAAAACACTCCTGTTGGCTGAAATTGGTCATGTTTTGATGATTTACAACTAATTTTGTGCATTTTTTGGTAGTTTTTTGCCATATTTTTGCCATATTTGGCATGTATACTTGCTGCCCATCTGACGAGGCTTTTTGGCCCATGGGGCAACCATAGCGGGCAAGAAGCATTAGGCAGAATCCGCTAGGCTCCGTTTTTGTGGGGCTTGGCCCACAAAAACGGAGCCTAGCGGCCGGCGCTTGCGCCGTTGAGCCCGTTTTTTCATGGTTTTCTTCTTCTCCGCTTCTGCATGGTTCTTTTTGCCTTTGTGTTCTTTGTCCTCCGTTGTCATGCAAACCGTTGCCGTGCGACCCCCTCTCGTGCAACTTTCCCCAGCTTGTTCAAATCCCCCCACCTGGGGGCTGGCTTCTGTGGGGGTCGGGGTGTTGGGGGCCCCTGACCCCGCGCCAGAAGCAGTGACCAACTACTACGTTACGCCACCCCCCCCCCCCCCCCCTGGAGGACAGCCCTTCTCAAACCCCTTCTATGCAGCCCCTTAAAATGATTGCAATCGAATTCTAAGAACGCGACTTTTCTTCTTTTTGGCCGACGACTGTCGTTTTGGTGAATTAGGACCGTTTTAAGCAGTTTTTCGGGCAGTCTCCAAAAATTTGGGGCTGAATTCCGTATTGGCTTCTGCTTGCGAGGTTACATCATGTTGTAGCCCCTTAAAATGACCGCCTCGGGCCAAAACGTCAGAAAAGCAACCTAATTGGCCAAGTCAGGTGCCCTTTCGATGATTTACGGTCAATTTTGTGCGTTTTTTGGCAGTTTTCTGCCATTTTTTTCGCCATATTTGGCATGTATACTTGCTGCCCATCTGGCAAGCCTTTTCTGCCAATGGTGCAACCATATTGTGCAAGAGGCACGAAGCAGCACCCGCTAGGCTTCGTTTTTGTGGGGCTTGGCCCACAAAAACAGAGCCTAGCGGCCGGCACTGGCGCGGTTGCTCCCGTGTTTTCATGGTTTTCTCCTTCTCCGCCTTTGAATGGTCTTTTCGCCTTTGTGCTCCTTGTCCTCCCCGTTCTCATCTGAGCACCCGTGCCACCCCACCTCGTGCAATTTCCCCCCGCTTGTTCAATCCCCCCCCCTGGGGGCTGTTTTCTGGTGGGCGTCGGGGTGTGGGGCCCCTGACGCCCCATCGAAAACAAGGTCCATACCGTACGTTACGCGACCCCCGGGCTAGAATCCAGAGGCCTCCAAAGTCCTACCATGCTACCCCTTAAAATGTTCGAAATTGAATTCTAAGAACGCGACTTTTCCCTTTTTTAGCCCACGATGGTCGTTTTGGTGGGTTAGCAGCGTTTTAAGCGGTTTTTCGGGCAGTCTCCGGACATTTGGGGGTGAATTTTGTAGTGGCTGCTGTATGCAAATTTGGGCAATGTTACAGCCCCTCAAAATGACTGCCTTGTGCCCAAACGTCAGGAAAACACTCCCGTTGGCTGAAATTGGTCATGTTTTGATGATTTACAACTAATTTTGTGCATTTTTTGGCAGTTTTTTGCCATATTTTTGCCATATTTGGCATGTATACTTGCTGCCCATCTGACAAGGCTTTGTGGCCCATGGGGCAACCATAGCGGGCAAGAAGCATTAGGCAGAATCCGCTAGGCTCTGTTTTTGTGGGGCTTGGCCCACAAAAACGGAGCCTAGCGGCCGGCGCTTGCGCCGTTGAGCCCATTTTTTCATGGTTTTCTTCTTCTCCGCTTCTGCATGGTTCTTTTTGCCTTTGTGTTCTTTGTCCTCCGTTGTCATGCAAACCGTTGCCGTGCGACCCCCTCTCGTGCAACTTTCCCCAGCTTGTTCAATTTCCCCTGCAGGGGCCGTAGTGATTCGGCTTCGGCGGGAAGGGTACCCGCCGAAGCGCAATTCACGACTGACAAGTGTGTTGATGGCAGATCGCGTACTTTTTTTTTCGCCCTTCTCAAAATGTGTGACATATGCCCCTCCAAATGATCGCAGCGAAAATACAACTACGCGACTTTTCGATTTTTGGGCCACTGGTAGTCGTTTTTGGTGAAATAGCACCGTTTGAAGCAGTTTTTTAACCAGTCTCCGCCGAATAGGGGCTGCATTTTGTACTGGCTGCCACGTGCGGATTTGACCAATGTCATTACCCCTTAAAATGATCAGCTCGTGCCAAAACGTCGGGAAATCAACTTTGTTTGCCAAATTTAGTACCATTTTGTGGTTTTGCGGCAGTTTGGAGCGTTTTTGGGGCAGTTTGGTATCAAAATGGGGCAAATTGTTACTAAAAGCACAGGTTCAACCCGTTTGATGGTATTGGTACCCCCCGATGCATAGTTTGCAAGAAGGAGCAGTGGCTAGGCTCGGTTTCTGTGGGGCTTGCCCCACAGAAACCGAGACTAGCAGGCGTGAAGCTGGTTTTCCTAGGGTTTTTTGTGCTTACAAACCCATCTGTATGGATTGTACGTTGCTGCACAATGGTGGCAGAAGTACCATGTGGTATGCATACCCCAAAGAGGAGCGGGCCGTAACTCTCCGTGATCCGCTCTTGTTCACCTCCCCCCCCATGGGGGGCTTTTAATTGGGGGGCCGGGGAATGGGGCCCCGCCCCCCTCTAAAAGCAGTCCTTATGCCATTATATACGATCCGCGCGCTGAAACGAAACATACTTCAAAAGTCTACGATGAAGCCCCTCTAAATGACCGCCTCAGAGAGCTGATTCGCACTGTCATATTTCTTTTGATCAATCATGGCTGTTTTGCAAAGTTAGGACCTTTACAAGGTTTTAACTTCTTTAACAGCATCCACTAATTCCATATAACCTAGGGATGCGATTTAAAGGTGCACCAGCAAAGTTGAGGTGCCGAACAACACTATATATAAGCCCCAGGCCCCAAATCCCAAGAAATCTATTTGCCATATTATTTATTTGCTGTGCACGCGTGCATTTCGCAGTCGCCGGCATTTGCGATCTTCCATTTTGACTGTTCAAAGTGAAATCGGGCTACAGTGCACGAAATTTCGATCTAAGACCAGTTTTATAAATGATTCTAAAAGCTTCGTCTTGCTGTGTAGTTGAAAAACCGCCGTCATTTTGTTTTGGCACCGCTTTTCGATCTGACGGTTTTCAGCGCATACGGCCGCCTTCACAAGCTCAAAAATGAAAAGAATACTCCCAAATTAACCGAAACTGCCATTCATTTCGTCAAAATCCGATACAATAGGCCCAAGTTATGAATATGTCAATTTTATGCTATTTGCAACCTGTGTCGCTAATCTTGCCAAATGCACCCTTCCTGTCTTTGCGCTGCTAGCTTAAACACAAGGCAAAGCAGTGTTTTTGCTCTTGTTTGTCACCGCCTGGCTCCACTTGTGACATAGAAAGGTGACCCGAAAACGGCTAAAAACGTAATAAGGCTTTTCTTTTGATGGTGCTTCGCACCAGCAAAGGAAAAGCCAGACCAAGCACGAAAGACGAAGGATTCATTTAATCCTACTTTTCCACACCCTCCACAACATATCATGTATCATTGCTTCTTTGCAATTTCCTCAACATGCTCATCGTTGTTTGTTATAAATACATGATCATGCATGTGCATATTGTGCAATTTGACTTCCACATCCGACAGATACCTTTCAGAGGCGATCGCAGCCCGCACACTGCCCTTCCCCATCTCGTGGAGCCCCCCTCCGCTTGTTCAATCCCCCCCCCTGGGGGCTGTTTTCTGGTGGGCGTCGGGGTGTGGGGCCCCTGACGCCCCATCGAAAACAAGGTCCATACCGTACGTTACGCGACCCCCGGGGTAAAATCCAGATGCCTCCAAAGTCCTACCATGCTACCCCTTAAAATGTTCGAAATTGAATTCTAAGAACGCGACTTTTCCCTTTTTTAGCCCACGATGGTCGTTTTTGTGGGTTAGCAGCGTTTTAAGCGGTTTTTCGGGCAGTCTCCGGACATTTGGGGCTGAATTTTGTAGTGGCTGCTGTATGCAAATTTGGGCCATGTTACAGCCCCTCAAAATGACCGCCTCGTGCCCAAAAGTTAGAAAAACACTCCTGTTGGCTGAAATTGGTCATGTTTTGATGATTTACAAATAATTTTGTGCATTTTTTGGTAGTTTTTTGCCATATTTTTGCCATATTTGGCATGTATACTTGCTGCCCATCTGACAAGGCTTTTTGGCCCATGGGGCAACCATAGCGGGCAAGAAGCATTAGGCAGAATCCGCTAGGCTCCGTTTTTGTGGGGCTTGGCCCACAAAAACGGAGCCTAGCGGCCGGCGCTTGCGCCGTTGAGCCCGTTTTTTCATGGTTTTCTTCTTCTCCGCTTCTGCATGGTTCTTTTTGCCTTTGTGTTCTTTGTCCTCCGTTGTCATGCAAACCGTTGCCGTGCGACCCCCTCTCGTGCAACTTTCCCCAGCTTGTTCAAATCCCCCCCCCTGGGGCTGGCTTCTGTGGGGGTCGGGGTGTTGGGGGCCCCTGACCCCGCACCAGCAGCAGCGACCAACTACTACGTTACGCCACCCCCCCCCCCCCCCTGGAAGACAGCCCTTCTCAAACCCCTTCCATTCAGCCCCTTAAAATGATTGCAATCGAATTCTAGGAACGCGACTTTTCTTCTTTTTGGCCGACGATGGTCGTTTTGGTGAATTAGGACCGTTTTAAGCAGTTTTTCGGGCAGTCTCCCAAAATATGGGGCTGAATTCCGTATTGGCTCCTGCTTGCGAGGTTACATCATGTTGTAGCCCCTTAAAATGACCGCCTCGGGCCAAAACGTCAGAAAAGCAACCTAATTGGCCAAATCGGGTGCCCTTCCGATGATTTACGGTCAATTTTGTGCGTTTTTTGGCAGTTTTCTGCCATTTTTTTCGCCATATTTGGCATGTATACTTGCTGCCCATCTGGCAAGCCTTTTTTGCCAATGGTGCAACCATATTGTGCAAGAGGCACGAAGCAGCACCCGCTAGGCTTCGTTTTTGTGGGGCATGGCCCACAAAAACGGAGCCTGGCGGCCGGCGCTGGCGCCGTTGCTCCCGTATTTTCATGGTTTTCTCCTTCTCCGCCTTTGAATGGTCTTTTCGCCTTTGTGCTCCTTGTCCTCCCCGTTCTCATCTGAGCACCCGTGCGACCCCACCTCGTGCAATTTCCCCCCGCTTGTTCAAATCCCCCCCGCAGGGGGCTGGCTTCTGTGGGGGTCGGGGTGTTGGGGGCCCCTGACCCCGCGCCAGAAGCAGTGACCAACTACTACGTTACGCGACCCCCCCCCCCTGGAAGACAGCCCTTCTCAAAACCCCGCAATGCAGCCCCTTAAAATGATCGCAATGAAATTCTAAGAACGCGACTTTTCTTCTTTTTGGCCGACGATGCTCGTTTTGGCGCATTAGGGTCGTTTTAAGCAGTTTTTCGGGCAGTCTCCGAAAATTTGGGGCTGAATTCTGTATTGGCTCTTGCTTGCGAAGTTCTATCATGTTGTAGCCCCTTAAAATGACCGGCTCGGGCCAAAACGCCAGAAAAGCAACCTAATTGGCCAAATCGGGTGCTGTTTCGATGATTTACAGTCAATTTTGTGCGTTTTTTGGCAGTTTTCTGCCATTTTTTTTGCCATATTTGGCATGTATACTTGCTGCCCATCTGGCAAGCCTTTTTTGCCAATGGTGCAACCATGTTGTGCCAGAGGCACGAAGCAGCAACCGCTAGGCTACGTTTTTGTGGGGCTTGGCCCACAAAAACGGAGCCTAGCGGCCGGCGCTGGCGCCGTTGCTCCCGTGTTTTCATGGTTTTCTCCTTCTCCGCCTTTGAATGGTCTTTTTGCCTTTGTGCTCCTTGTCCTCCCCGTTCTCATCTGAGCACCCGTGCGACCCCACCTCGTGCAATTTCCCCCCGCTTGTTCAAATCCCCCCCGCAGGGGGCTGGCTTCTGTGGGGGTCGGGGTGTTGGGGGCCCCTGACCCCGCGCCAGAAGCAGTGACCAACTACTACGTTACGCCACCCCCCCCCCCCTGGAAGACAGCCCTTCTCAAAACCCTGCAATGCAGCCCCTTAAAATAATCGCAATGGAATTCTAAGAACGCGACGTTTCTCTTTTTGGGCCGATGATGGTCGTTTTGGTGAATTAGGACCGTTTTAAGCAGTTTTTGAGGCAGTCTCCGAAAATTTGGGGCTGAATTCCGTATTGGCTCTTGCTTGCGAAGTTACATCATGTTGTAGCCCCTTAAAATGACCGGCTCGGGCCAAAACGTCGGAAAAGCAACCTAATTGGCCAAGTCAGGTGCCTTTTTGATGATTTACGGTGAATTTTGAGCGTTTTTTGGCAGTTTTTTGCCATTTTTTTCGCCATATTTGGCATGTATACTTGCTGCCCATCTGGCAAACCTTTTCTGCTAACGGGGCAACCATATTGTGCAAGAGGCAAGAGGCAGCACCCGCTAGGCTACGTTTTTGTGGGGCTTGGCCCACAAAAACGGAGCCTAGCGGCCGGCGCTGGCGCCGTTGCTCCCGTGTTTTCATGGTTTTCTCCTTCTCCGCCTTTGAATGGTCTTTTTGCCTTTGTGCTCCTGGTCCTCCCCGTTCTCATCTGAGCATCCGTGCGACCCCACCTCGTGCATCTTTCCCCCGCTTGTTCAAATCCCCCCCGCAGGGGGCTGGCTTCTGTGGGGGTCGGGGTGTTGGGGGCCCCTGACCCCGCGCCAGAAGCAGTGACCAACTACTACGTTACGCGACCCCCCCCCCCTGGAAGACAGCCCTTCTCAAAACCCTGCAGTGCAGCCCCTTAAAATGATCGCAATGGAATTCTAAGAACGCGACTTTTATTCTCTTTGGCCGATGATGGTCTTTTTGGTGAATTAGGACAGTTTTAAGCAGCTTTTCGGGCAGTCTCCGAAAATTTGGGGCTGAATTCCGTATTGGCTCTTGCTTGCGAAGTTACATCATGTTGTAGCCCCTTAAAATGACCGGCTCGGGCCAAAACGTCAGAAAAGCAACCTAGTTGGCCAAGTTAGGTGCCTTTTTGATGATTTACGGTGAATTTTGTGAGTTTTTGGGCAGTTTTTTGCCATTTTTTTCGCCATATTTGGCATGTATACTTGCTGCCCATCTGGCAAGCCTTTCTGCTAATAGGGTAACCGTATTGTGCAAAAGGCAGGAGGCAGCTCCCGCTAGGCTACGTTTTTGTGGGGCTTGGCCCACAAAAACGGAGCCTAGCGGCCGGCGCTGGCGCCGTTGATCCCGTGTTTTCATGGTTTTCACCTTCTCCGCCTTTGAATGGTCTTTTTGCCTTTGTGTTCTTGTCCTCCCCGGTCTCATCTGAACACCCGTGCGACCCCACCTCGTGCAACTTTCCCCCACTTGTTCAAATCCCCCCCGCAGGGGGCTGGCTTCTGTGGGGGTCGGGGTGTTGGGGGCCCCTGACCCCGCGCCAGAAGCAGTGACCAACTACTACGTTACGCCACCCCCCCCCCCTGGAAGACAGCCCTTCCCAAAACCCTGCAATGCAGCCCCTTAAAATGATCGCAATCGAATTCTAAGAACGCGACTTTTCTTCTTTTTGGCCGATGATGGTCGTTTTGGTGAATTAGGACCGTTTTAAGCCGTTTTTCGGGCAGTCTCCGAAAATTTGGGGCTGAATTCTTTATTGGCTTATACTTGCGACGTTACATCATGTTGTAGCCCCTTAAAATGACCGGCTCGGGCCAAAACGTCAGAAAAGCAACCTCATTGGCCAAATCTGGTGCGGTTTTCGATGATTTACAGTCAATTTTGTGCGTTTTTTGGCAGTTTTTTGCCATTTTTTTCGCCATATTTGGCATGTATACTTGCTGCCCATCTGGCAAGCCTTTTTTGCCAATGGTGCAACGATATTGTGCAAGAGGCACGAAGCAGCACCCGCTAGGCTACGTTTTTGTGGGGCTTGGCCCACAAAAACGGAGCCTAGCGGCCGGCGCTGGCGCCGTTGCTCCCGTGTTTTCATGGTTTTCTCCTTCTCCGCCTTTGAATGGTCTTTTTGCCTTTGTGCTCCTTGTCCTCCCCGTTCTCATCTGAGCACCCGTGCGACCCCACCTCGTGCAATTTCCCCCCGCTTGTTCAAATCCCCCCCGCAGGGGGCTGGCTTCTGTGGGGGTCGGGGTGTTGGGGGCCCCTGACCCCGCGCCAGAAGCAGTGACCAACTACTACGTTACGCCACCCCCCCCCCCTGGAAGACAGCCCTTCTCAAAACCCTGCAATGCAGCCCCTTAAAATGATCGCAATCGAATTCTAAGAATGCGACTTCTCTTCTCTTTGGCCGACGATGGTCGTTTTGGTGAATTAGGACCGTTTTAAGCAGTTTTTCGGGCAGTCTCCGAAAATTTGGGGCTGAATTCCGTATTGGCTTTTGCTTGCGAAGTTACATCATGTTGTAGCCCCTTAAAATGACCGGCTCGGGCCAAAACGTCAGAAAAGCAACCTAATTGGCCAAATCAGGTGCCTTTTTGATGATTTACCGTCAATTTTGTGCGTTTTTTGGCAGTTTTCTGCCATTTTTTCCGCCATATTTGGCATGTATACTTGCTGCCCATCTAGCAAGCCTTTTTTGCCAATGGTGCAACCATATTGTGCAAGAGGCACGAAGCAGCACCCGCTAGGCTTCGTTTTTGTGGGGCTTGGCCCACAAAAACGGAGCCTAGCGGCCGGCGCTCGCGCCGTTGCTCCCGTGTTTTCATGGTTTTCTCCTTCTCCGCCTTTGAATGGTCTTTTTGCCTTTGTGCTCCTTGTCCTCCCCGTTCCCATCTGAGCACCCGTGCGACCCCACCTCGTGCAATTTCCCCCCGCTTGTTCAAATCCCCCCCGCAGGGGGCTGGCTTCTGTGGGGGTCGGGGTGTTGGGAACCCCTGACCCCGCGCCAGAAGCAGTGACCAACTACTACGTTACGCGACCCCCCCCCCCCTGGAAGACAGCCCTTCTCAAAACCCCGCAATGCAGCCCCTTAAAATGATCGCAATGGAATTCTAAGAACGCGACTTTTCTTCTTTTTGGCCGATGATGGTCGTTTTGGTGAATTAGGACTGTTTTAAGCAGTTTTTCGGGCAGTCTCCGAAAATTTGGGGCTGAATTCCGTATTGGCTCTTGCTTGCGAAGTTACATCATGTTGTAGCCCCTTAAAATGACCGGCTCGGGCCAAAACGTCGGAAAAGCAACCTAATTGGCCAAGTCAGGTACCTTTTTGATGATTTACGGTCAATTTTGTGCATTTTTTGGCGGTTTTCTGCCATATTTTTGCCATATTTGGCATGTATACTTGCTGCCCATCTGACAAGGCTTTTTGGCCCATGGGGCAACCATAGCGGGCAAGAAGCATTAGGCAGAATCCGCTAGGCTCCGTTTTTGTGGGGCTTGGCCCACAAAAACAGAGCCTAGCGGCCGGCGCTTGCGCCGTTGAGCCCGTTTTTTCATGGTTTTATTCTTCTCCGCTTCTGCATGGTTCTTTTTGCCTTTGTGTTCTTTGTCCTCCGTTGTCATGCAAACCGTTGCCGTGCGACCCCCTCTCGTGCAACTTTCCCCAGCTTGTTCAAATCCCCCCCGCAGGGGGCTGGCTTCTGTGGGGGTCGGGGTGTTGGGGGCCCCTGACCCCGCGCCAGAAGCAGTGACCAACTACTACGTTACGCCACCCCCCCCCCCTGGAAGACAGCCCTTCTCAAAACCCCGCAATGCAGCCCCTTAAAATGATCGCAATGAAATTCTAAGAACGCGACTTTTCTTCTTTTTGGCCGACGATGCTCGTTTTGGCGCATTAGGGTCGTTTTAAGCAGTTTTTCGGGCAGTCTCCGAAAATTTGGGGCTGAATTCTGTATTGGCTCCTGCTTGCGAAGTTACATCATGTTGTAGCCCCTTAAAATGACCGGCTCGGGCCAAAACGCCAGAAAAGCAACCTAATTGGCCAAATCGGGTGCTGTTTCGATGATTTACAGTCAATTTTGTGCGTTTTTTGGCAGTTTTCTGCCATTTTTTTCGCCATATTTGGCATGTATACTTGCTGCCCATCTGGCAAGCCTTTTTTGCCAATGGTGCAACCATGTTGTGCAAGAGGCACGAAGCAGCACCCGCTAGGCTACGTTTTTGTGGGGCTTGGCCCACAAAAACGGAGCCTAGCGGCCGGCGCTGGCGCCGTTGCTCCCGTGTTTTCATGGTTTTCTCCTTCTCCGCCTTTGAATGGTCTTTTTGCCTTTGTGCTCCTTGTCCTCCCCGTTCTCATCTGAGCACCCGTGCGACCCCACCTCGTGCAATTTCCCCCCGCTTGTTCAAATCCCCCCCGCAGGGGGCTGGCTTCTGTGGGGGTCGGGGTGTTGGGGGCCCCTGACCCCGCGCCAGAAGCAGTGACCAACTACTACGTTACGCGACCCCCCCCCCCTGGAAGACAGCCCTTCTCAAAACCCTGCAATGCAGCCCCTTAAAATGATCGCAATGGAATTCTAAGAACGCGACTTTTCTTTTTTTTGGCCGATGATGGTGGTTTTTGTGAATTAGGACCGTTTTAAGCAGTTTTTCGGGCAGTCTCCGAAAATTTGGGGCTGAATTTGGTATTGGCTTCTGCTTGCGAAGTTGCACCATGTTGTAGCCCCTTAAAATAACCGGCTTGGGGCAAATTTTCTCAAAAATCAACCTCATTGGCCAAAAATGGTGCCATTCGGATGATTTACGGCCAACTTTGTGCATTTTTTGGCAGTTTTTTGCCATAGTTTTGCCATATTTGGCATGTATACTTGCTGCCCATCCGACAAGGCTTTTTGACCCATGGGGCAACCATAGTGGGCAACAAGCATTAGGCAGAATCCGCTAGGCTCTGTTTTTGTGGGGCTTGGCCCACAAAAACGGAGCCTAGCGGCCGGCGCTTGCGCCGTTGAACCCGTTTTTTTCGAGTTTTTCTTCTTCTCCGCTTCTGCATGGTTCTTTTTGCCTTTGTGTTCTTTGTCTTCCGTTGTCATGCAGACCGTTGCCGTGCGACCCCGCCTCGTGCAACTTTCCCCAGCTTGTTCAAATCCCCCCCGCAGGGGGCTGGCTTCTGTGGGGGTCGGGGTGTTGGGGGCCCCTGACCCCGCGCCAGAAGCAGTGACCAACTACTACGTTACGCGACCCCCCCCCCCCTGGAAGACAGCCCTTCTCAAAACCCCGCAATGCAGCCCCTTAAAATGATCGCAATGAAATTCTAAGAACGCGACTTTTCTTCTTTTTGGCCGACGATGCTCGTTTTGGCGCATTAGGGTCGTTTTAAGCAGTTTTTCGGGCAGTCTCCGAAAATTTGGGGCTGAATTCTGTATTGGCTCCTGTTTGCGAAGTTACATCATGTTGTAGCCCCTTAAAATGACCGGCTCGGGCCAAAACGCCACAAAAGCAACCTAATTGGCCAAATCGGGTGCTGTTTCGATGATTTACAGTCAATTTTGTGCGTTTTTTTGGCAGTTTTCTGCCATTTTTTTCGCCATATTTGGCATGTATACTTGCTGCCCATCTGGCAAGCCTTTTTTGCCAATGGTGCAACCATGTTGTGCAAGAGGCACGAAGCAGCACCCGCTAGGCTACGTTTTTGTGGGGCTTGGCCCACAAAAACGGAGCCTAGCGGCCGGCGCTGGCGCCGCTGCTCCCGTGTTTTCATGGTTTTCTCCTTCTCCGCCTTTGTATGGTCTTTTTGCCTTTGTGCTCCTTGTCCTCCCCGTTCTCATCTGAGCACCCGTGCGACCCCACCTCGTGCAATTTCCCCCCGCTTGTTCAAATCCCCCCCGCAGGGGGCTGGCTTCTGTGGGGGTCGGGGTGTTGGGGGCCCCTGACCCCGCGCCAGAAGCAGTGACCAACTACCACGTTACGCCACCCCCCCCCCCTGGAAGACAGCCCTCCTCAAAACCCTGCAATGCAGCCCCTTAAAATGATCGCAATCGAATTCTAAGAACGCGACTTTTCCTCTGTTTGGCCGACGATGGTCATTTTGGTGAATTAGGACCGTTTTAAGCAGTTTTTCGGGCAGTCCCCGAAAATCTGGGGCTGAATTCTTTATTGGCTTATGCTTGCGAAGTTACATCATGTTGTAGCCCCTTAAAATGACCGGCTCGGGCCAAAACGTCACAAAAGCAACCTCATTGGCCAAATCTGGTGCGGTTTCGATAATTTACAGTCAATTTTGTGCGTTTTTTGGCAGTTTTTTGCCATTTTTTTCGCCATATTTGGCATGTATACTTGCTGCCCATCTGGCAAGCCTTTTTTGCCAATGGTGCAACGATATTGTGCAAGAGGCACGAAGCAGCACCCGCTAGGCTACGTTTTTGTGGGGCTTGGCCCACAAAAACGGAGCCTAGCGGCCGGCGCTGGCGCCGTTGCTCCCGTGTTTTCATGGTTTTCTCCTTCTCCGCCTTTGAATGGTCTTTTTGCCTTTGTGCTCCTTGTCCTCCCCGTTCTCATCTGAGCACCCGTGCGACCCCACCTCGTGCAATTTCCCCCCGCTTGTTCAAATCCCCCCCGCAGGGGGCTGGCTTCTGTGGGGGTCGGGGTGTTGGGGGCCCCTGACCCCGCGCCAGCAGCAGTGACCAACTACTACGTTACGCGACCCCCCCCCCCTGGAAGACAGCCCTTCTCAAAACCCTGCAATGCAGCCCCTTAAAATGATCGCAATGGAATTCTAAGAACGCGACTTTTCTTCTTTTTGGCCGATGATGGTGGTTTTTGTGAATTAGGACCGTTTTAAGCAGCTTTTTGGGCAGTCTCCGAAAATTTGGGGCTGAATTTGGTATTGGCTTCTGCTTGCGAAGTTGCACCATGTTGTAGCCCCTTAAAATAACCGGCTTGGGGCAAAATTTTTCAAAAATCAACCTCATTGGCCAAAAATGGTGCCATTCGGATGATTTACGGCCAACTTTGTGCATTTTTTGGCAGTTTTTTGCCATAGTTTTGCCATATTTGGCATGTATACTTGCTGCCCATCCGACAAGGCTTTTTGACCCATGGGGGGACCATAGTGGGCAACAAGCATTAGGCAGAATCCGCTAGGCTCTGTTTTTGTGGGGCTTGGCCCACAAAAACGGAGCCTAGCGGCCGGCGCTGGCGCCGTTGCTCCCGTGTTTTCATGGTTTTCTCCTTGTCCGCCTATGAATGGTCTTTTTGCCTTTGTGCTCCTGGTCCTCCCTGTTCTCATCTGAGCATCCGTGCGACCCCACCTCGTGCATCTTTCCCCCGCTTGTTCAAATCCCCCCCGCAGGGGGCTGGCTTCTGTGGGGGTCGGGGTGTTGGGGGCCCCTGACCCCGCGCCAGAAGCAGTGACCAACTACTACGTTACGCGACCCCCCCCCCTGGAAGACAGCCCTTCTCAAAACCCTGGAATGCAGCCCCTTAAAATGATCGCAATGGAATTCTAAGAACGCGACTTTTCTTCTCTTTGGCCGACGATGGTCGTTTTGGTGAATTAGGACCGTTTTAAGCAGTTTTTCGGGCAGTCTCCGAAAGTTTGGGGCTGAATTCCGTATTGCCTCTTACTTGCGAAGTTACATCATGTTGTAGCCCCTTAAAATGACCGGCTCGGGCCAAAACGCCACAAAAGCAACCTAATTGGCCAAATCGGGTGCTGTTTCGATGATTTACAGTCAATTTTGTGCGTTTTTTTGGCAGTTTTCTGCCATTTTTTTCGCCATATTTGGCATGTATACTTGCTGCCCATCTGGCAAGCCTTTTTTGCCAATGGTGCAACCATGTTGTGCAAGAGGCACGAAGCAGCACCCGCTAGGCTACGTTTTTGTGGGGCTTGGCCCACAAAAACGGAGCCTAGCGGCCGGCGCTGGCGCCGCTGCTCCCGTGTTTTCATGGTTTTCTCCTTCTCCGCCTTTGTATGGTCTTTTTGCCTTTGTGCTCCTTGTCCTCCCCGTTCTCATCTGAGCACCCGTGCGACCCCACCTCGTGCAATTTCCCCCCGCTTGTTCAAATCCCCCCCGCAGGGGGCTGGCTTCTGTGGGGGTCGGGGTGTTGGGGGCCCCTGACCCCGCGCCAGAAGCAGTGACCAACTACCACGTTACGCCACCCCCCCCCCCTGGAAGACAGCCCTCCTCAAAACCCTGCAATGCAGCCCCTTAAAATGATCGCAATCGAATTCTAAGAACGCGACTTTTCCTCTGTTTGGCCGACGATGGTCATTTTGGTGAATTAGGACCGTTTTAAGCAGTTTTTCGGGCAGTCCCCGAAAATCTGGGGCTGAATTCTTTATTGGCTTATGCTTGCGAAGTTACATCATGTTGTAGCCCCTTAAAATGACCGGCTCGGGCCAAAACGTCACAAAAGCAACCTCATTGGCCAAATCTGGTGCGGTTTCGATAATTTACAGTCAATTTTGTGCGTTTTTTGGCAGTTTTTTGCCATTTTTTTCGCCATATTTGGCATGTATACTTGCTGCCCATCTGGCAAGCCTTTTTTGCCAATGGTGCAACGATATTGTGCAAGAGGCACGAAGCAGCACCCGCTAGGCTACGTTTTTGTGGGGCTTGGCCCACAAAAACGGAGCCTAGCGGCCGGCGCTGGCGCCGTTGCTCCCGTGTTTTCATGGTTTTCTCCTTCTCCGCCTTTGAATGGTCTTTTTGCCTTTGTGCTCCTTGTCCTCCCCGTTCTCATCTGAGCACCCGTGCGACCCCACCTCGTGCAATTTCCCCCCGCTTGTTCAAATCCCCCCCGCAGGGGGCTGGCTTCTGTGGGGGTCGGGGTGTTGGGGGCCCCTGACCCCGCGCCAGCAGCAGTGACCAACTACTACGTTACGCGACCCCCCCCCCCTGGAAGACAGCCCTTCTCAAAACCCTGCAATGCAGCCCCTTAAAATGATCGCAATGGAATTCTAAGAACGCGACTTTTCTTCTTTTTGGCCGATGATGGTGGTTTTTGTGATTTAGGACCGTTTTAAGCAGCTTTTTGGGCAGTCTCCGAAAATTTGGGGCTGAATTTGGTATTGGCTTCTGCTTGCGAAGTTGCACCATGTTGTAGCCCCTTAAAATAACCGGCTTGGGGCAAAATTTTTCAAAAATCAACCTCATTGGCCAAAAATGGTGCCATTCGGATGATTTACGGCCAACTTTGTGCATTTTTTGGCAGTTTTTTGCCATAGTTTTGCCATATTTGGCATGTATACTTGCTGCCCATCCGACAAGGCTTTTTGACCCATGGGGGGACCATAGTGGGCAACAAGCATTAGGCAGAATCCGCTAGGCTCTGTTTTTGTGGGGCTTGGCCCACAAAAACGGAGCCTAGCGGCCGGCGCTGGCGCCGTTGCTCCCGTGTTTTCATGGTTTTCTCCTTGTCCGCCTATGAATGGTCTTTTTGCCTTTGTGCTCCTGGTCCTCCCTGTTCTCATCTGAGCATCCGTGCGACCCCACCTCGTGCATCTTTCCCCCGCTTGTTCAAATCCCCCCCGCAGGGGGCTGGCTTCTGTGGGGGTCGGGGTGTTGGGGGCCCCTGACCCCGCGCCAGAAGCAGTGACCAACTACTACGTTACGCGACCCCCCCCCCTGGAAGACAGCCCTTCTCAAAACCCTGGAATGCAGCCCCTTAAAATGATCGCAATGGAATTCTAAGAACGCGACTTTTCTTCTCTTTGGCCGACGATGGTCGTTTTGGTGAATTAGGACCGTTTTAAGCAGTTTTTCGGGCAGTCTCCGAAAGTTTGGGGCTGAATTCCGTATTGCCTCTTACTTGCGAAGTTACATCATGTTGTAGCCCCTTAAAATGACCGGCTCGGGCCAAAACGCCAGAAAAGCAACCTCATTGGCCAAATCTGGTGCCGTTTCGATGATTTACGGTCAATTTTGTGCGTTTTGTGGCAGTTTTCTGCCATTTTTTTCGCCATATTTGGCATGTTTACTTGCTGCCCATCTGGCAAGCCTTTTTTGCCAATGGTGCAACCATATTGTGCAAGAGGCACGAAGCAGCACCCGCTAGGCTACGTTTTTGTGGGGCTTGGCCCACAAAAACGGAGCCTAGCGGCCGGCGCTGGCGCCGTTGCTCCCGTGTTTTCATGGTTTTCTCCTTCTCCGCCTTTGAATGGTCTTTTTGCCTTTGTGCTCCTTGTCCTCCCCGTTCTCATCTGAGCACCCGTGCGACCCCACCTCGTGCAATTTCCCCCCGCTTGTTCACCTCCCCCCCCATGGGGGGCTTTTAACTGGGGGGCCGGGGAATGGGGCCCCGCCCCCCTCTAAAAGCAGTCCTTATGCCATTATATACAATCCGCGCGCCGAAACGAAACATACTTCAAAAGTCTACGATGCAGCCCCTCTAAATGACCGCCTCGGAGAGCTGATTTGCACTATCATATTTGTTTTGATCAATCATGGCTGTTTTGCAAAGTTAGGACCTTTACAAGGTTTTAACTTCTTTACCAGCATCCACTAATTCCATATAAGCTAGGGATGCGATTTAAAGGTGCACCAGCAAAGTTGAGGTGCCGAACAACACTATATATATGCCACACGCCCCAAATCTCAAGAAATCTATTTGACATATTATTTATTTGCTGTGCACGCGTGCATTTTGCAGTCGCCGGCATTTGCGATCTTTCAATTTGACTGTCCAAAGTGAAATCGGGCTACAATGCACTAAATTTCGATCTAAGACCAGATTTATAAATGATTCTAAAAGCCTCGTGTTGCTATTCAATCGGGAAACTGCCGTCGTTTTGTTTTAGCACCGCTTTTCGATTTGACGGTTTTCAGCGCCCTCAGCCGCCTTTTTAAGCTCAAAAATGGAAAGAACACCCCCAAATTGACCAAAATTGCCCTTGATTTCGTCAAAATCCGATACAATAGGCCCGAGTTATGAATATGTCAATTGTATGCTATTTGCACCTTGTATCGCTAATCTTGCCCAATGCACCCTTCCTGTCCTTGCGCTGCTAGCTTAAACATAAGGCAAAGGAGTTTTTTTGCGTTTGTTTGTCACCGCCCGGGTCCATTTCCGACATAGAAAAGTGACCCGAAAATGGCTAAAACCGTAATAAGGCTTTTCTTTTGATGGTGCCTCGCACCAGCAAAGGAAAAGCCACACCAAGCACGAAAGACGAAGGATTCATTTAACCTTACTTTTCCACACCCTCCGCAACATATCACGTATCATTGCTTCATTGAAATTTCCTCAACATGCTCATCTTTCTTTGTTATAAATACGTGATCATGCAAATGCATATCGTGCAATCTGAATTCGTCGTCCGACAGATACCTTTCGGAGGCGATCACAGTCCGCACACTGCCCTTCCCCATCTCGTGGAGCCCCCCTCCGCTTGTTCAAATCCCCCCCGCAGGGGGCTGGCTTCTGTGGGGGTCGGGGTGTTGGGGGCCCCTGACCCCGCGCCAGAAGCAGTGACCAACTACTACGTTACGCGACCCCCCCCCCCTGGAAGACAGCCCTTCTCAAAACCCCGCAATGCAGCCCCTTAAAATGATCGCAATGAAATTCTAAGAACGCGACTTCTCTTCTTTTTGGCCGACGATGCTCGTTTTGGCGCATTAGGGTCGTTTTAAGCAGTTTTTCGGGCAGTCTCCGAAAATTTGGGGCTGAATTCTGTATTGGCTCCTGCTTGCGAAGTTACATCATGTTGTAGCCCCTTAAAATGACCGGCTCGGGCCAAAACGCCAGAAAAGCAACCTAATTGGCCAAATCGAGTGCTGTTTCGATGATTTACAGTCAATTTCGTGCGTTTTTTGGCAGTTTTCTGCCATTTTTTTCGCCATATTTGGCATGTATACTTGCTGCCCATCTGGCAAGCCTTTTTTGCCAATGGTGCAACCATGTTGTGCAAGAGGCACGAAGCAGCACCCGCTAGGCTACGTTTTTGTGGGGCTTGGCCCACAAAAACGGAGCCTAGCGGCCGGCGCTGGCGCCGTTGCTCCCGTGTTTTCATGGTTTTCTCCTTCTCCGCCTTTGAATGGTCTTTTTGCCTTTGTGCTCCTTGTCCTCCCCGTTCTCATCTGAGCACCCGTGCGACCCCACCTCGTGCAATTTCCCCCCGCTTGTTCAAATCCCCCCCGCAGGGGGCTGGCTTCTGTGGGGGTCGGGGTGTTGGGGGCCCCTGACCCCGCGCCAGAAGCAGTGACCAACTACTACGTTACGCGACCCCCCCCCCCTGGAAGACAGCCCTTCTCAAAACCCCGCAATGCAGCCCCTTAAAATGATCGCAATGGAATTCTAAGAACGCGACTTTTCTTCTTTTTGGCCGATGATGGTCGTTTTGGTGAATTAGGACTGTTTTAAGCAGTTTTTCGGGCAGTCTCCGAAAATTTGGGGCTGAATTTGGTATTGGCTTCTGCTTGCAAAGTTACATCATGTTGTAGCCCCTTAAAATGACCGGCTCGGGCCAAAACGTCGGAAAAGCAACCTAATTGGCCAAGTCAGGTACCTTTTTGATGATTTACGGTCAATTTTACGCGTTTTTTGGCAGTTTTTTGCCATTTTTTTCGCCATATTTGGCATGTATACTTGCTGCCCATCTGGCAAACCTTTTCGGCTAACGGGGCAACCATATTGTGCAAGAGGCAAGAGGCAGCACCCGCTAGGCTACGTTTTTGTGGGGCTTGGCCCACAAAAACGGAGCCTAGCGGCCGGCGCTGGCGCCGTTGCTCCCGTGTTTTCATGGTTTTCTCCTTCTCCGCCTTTGAATGGTCTTTTTGCCTTTGTGCTCCTGGTCCTCCCCGTTCTCATCTGAGCATCCGTGCGACCCCACCTCGTGCATCTTTCCCTCGCTTGTTCAAATCCCCCCCGCAGGGGGCTGGCTTCTGTGGGGGTCGGGGTGTTGGGGGCCCCTGACCCCGCGCCAGAAGCAGTGACCAACTACTACGTTACGCGACCCCCCCCCCCTGGAAGACAGCCCTTCTCAAAACAGCTGCAATGCAGCCCCTTAAAATGATCGCAATGGAATTCTAAGAACGCGACTTTTCTTCTTTTTGGCCGATGATGGTGGTTTTTGTGAATTAGGACCGTTTTAAGCAGTTTTTCGGGCAGTCTCCGAAAATTTGGGGCTGAATTTGGTATTGGCTTCTGCTTGCGAAGTTGCACCATGTTGTAGCCCCTTAAAATAACCGGCTTGGGGCAAATTTTTTCAAAAATCAACCTCATTGGCCAAAAATGGTGCCATTCGGATGATTTACGGCCAACTTTGTGCATTTTTTGGCAGTTTTTTGCCATAGTTTTGCCATATTTGGCATGTATACTTGCTGCCCATCCGACAAGGCTTTTTGACCCATGGGGCAACCATAGTGGGCAACAAGCATTAGGCAGAATCCGCTAGGCTCTGTTTTTGTGGGGCTTGGCCCACAAAAACGGAGCCTAGCGGCCGGCGCTTGCGCCGTTGAACCCGTTTTTTTCGAGTTTTTCTTCTTCTCCGCTTCTGCATGGTTCTTTTTGCCTTTGTGTTCTTTGTCTTCCGTTGTCATGCAGACCGTTGCCGTGCGACCCCGCCTCGTGCAACTTTCCCCAGCTTGTTCAATTCCCCCCCGCAGGGGGCTGGCTTCTGTGGGGGTCGGGGTGTTGGGGGCCCCTGACCCCGCGCCAGAAGCAGTGACCAACTACTACGTTACGCGACCCCCCCCCCCCCTGGAAGACAGCCCTTCTCAAAACCCTGCAATGCAGCCCCTTAAAATGATCGCAGTCGAATTCTAAGAACGCGACTTTTCTTTTTTTTGGCCGATGATGTTCGTTTTGGTGAATTAGGACGGTTTTAAGTAGTTTTTGGGGCAGTCTCCGGAAATTGGGGCTGAATTCCGTATTGGCTCTTGCTTGCGAAGTTGGAGCATGTTGTAGCCCCTTAAAATGACCGGCTCGGGCCAAAACGTCGGAAAAGCAACCTCATTGGCCAAATCTGGTGCCGTTTGGATGATTTACAGTCAATTTTGAGCATTTTTTGGCAGTTTTTTGCCATATTTTTCGCCATATTTGGCATGTATACTTGCTGCCCATCTGGCAAGCCTTTTCCGCGGACGGGGCAACCATATTATGCAAGAGGCAGAAGGCAGCACCCGCTAGGCTCCGTTTTTGTGGGGCTTGGCCCACAAAAGCGGAGCCTAGCGGCCGGCGCTGGCGCCGTTGCTCCCGTGTTTTCATGGTTTTCTCCTTCTCCACCTTTGAATGGTCTTTTTGCCTTTGTGCTCCTTGTCCTCCCCGTTCTCATTTGAGAACCCGTGCGACCCCACCTCGTGCAACTTTCCCCCGCTTGTTCAAATCCCCCCCGCAGGGGGCTGGCTTCTGTGGGGGTCGGGGTGTTGGGGGCCCCTGACCCCGCGCCAGAAGCAGTGACCAACTACTACGTTACGCCACCCCCCCCCCCTGGAAGACAGCCCTTCTCAAAACCCTGCAATGCAGCCCCTTAAAATGATCGCAATGGAATTCTAAGAACGCGACTTTTCTTCTTTTTGGCCGACGATGCTCGTTTTGGTGAATTAGGACCGTTTTAAGCAGTTTTTCGGGCAGTCTCCGAAAATTTGGGGCTGAATTCCGTATTGGCTCTTGCTTGCGAAGTTACATCATGTTGTAGCCCCTTAAAATGACCGGCTCGGGCCAAAACGTCAGAAAAGCAACCTAATTGGCCAAATCTGGTGCTGTTTCGATGATTTACAGTCAATTTTGTGCGTTTTTTGGCAGTTTTCTGCCATTTTTTCCGCCATATTTGGCATGTATACTTGCTGCCCATCTAGCAAGCCTTTTTTGCCAATGGTGCAACCATATTGTGCAAGAGGCACGAAGCAGCACCCGCTAGGCTTCGTTTTTGTGGGGCTTGGCCCACAAAAACGGAGCCTAGCGGCCGGCGCTGGCGCCGTTGCTCCCGTGTTTTCATGGTTTTCTCCTTCTCCGCCTTTGAATGGTCTTTTTGCCTTTGTGCTCCTTGTCCTCCCCGTTCTCATCTGAGCACCCGTGCGACCCCACCTCGTGCAATTTCCCCCCGCTTGTTCAATTCCCCCCCGCAGGGGGCTGGCTTCTGTGGGGGTCGGGGTGTTGGGGGCCCCTGACCCCGCGCCAGAAGCAGTGACCAACTACTACGTTACGCCACCCCCCCCCCCTGGAAGACAGCCCTTCTCAAAACCCTGCAATGCAGCCCCTTAAAATGATCGCAGTCGAATTCTAAGAACGCGACTTTTCTTCTTTTTGGCCGATGATGTTCGTTTTGGTGAATTAGGACGGTTTTAAGTAGTTTTTGGGGCAGTCTCCGGAAATTGGGGCTGAATTCCGTATTGGCTTTTGCTTGCGAAGTTGGAGCATGTTGTAGCCCCTTAAAATGACCGGCTCGGGCCAAAACGTCGGAAAAGCAACCTCATTGGCCAAATCTGGTGCCGTTTGGATGATTTACGGTCAATTTTGAGCATTTTTTGGCAGTTTTTTGCCATATTTTTCGCCATATTTGGCATGTATACTTGCTGCCCATCTGGCAAGCCTTTTCCGCGGACGGGGCAACCATATTATGCAAGAGGCAGAAGGCAGCACCCGCTAGGCTCCGTTTTTGTGGGGCTTGGCCCACAAAAGCGGAGCCTAGCGGCCGGCGCAGGCGCCGTTGCTCCCGTGTTTTCATGGTTTTCTCCTTCTCCGCCTTTGAATGGTCTTTTTGCCTTTGTGCTCCTTGTCCTCCCCGTTCTCATTTGAGAACCCGTGCGACCCCACCTCGTGCAACTTTCCCCCGCTTGTTCAATTCCCCCCCGCAGGGGGCTGGCTTCTGTGGGGGTCGGGGTGTTGGGGGCCCCTGACCCCGCGCCAGAAGCAGTGACCAACTACTACGTTACGCCACCCCCCCCCCCTGGAAGACAGCCCTTCTCAAAACCCCGCAATGCAGCCCCTTAAAATGATCGCAATGGAATTCTAAGAACGCGACTCTTCTTTTTTTTGGCCGATGATGTTCGTTTTGGTGAATTAGGACCGTTTTAAGCGGTTTTTCGGGCAGTCTACGGAAATTTGGGGCTGAATTCCGTATTGGCTCTTGCTTGCGAAGTTGCACAATGTTGTAGCCCCTTAAAATGACTGGCTCGGGCCAAAACGTCGGAAAAGCAACCTCGATGGCCAAATCTGGTGCCGTTTTCATGTTTTACGGTCAATTTTGAGCGTTTTTTGGCAGTTTTTTGCCATATTTTTTGCCATATTTGGCATGTGTACTTCATGCCCATCTGGCAAGCCTTTTCCGCCAATGGGGCAACCATATTGGGCAAGAAGCAGGAGGCAGCACCCGCTAGGCTCTGTTTTTGTGGGGCTTGGCCCACAAAAACGGAGCCTAGCGGCCGGCGCTCGCGCCGTTGATCCCGTGTTTTCATGGTTTTCACCTTCTCCGCCTTTGAATGGTCTTTTTGCCTTTCTGTTCTTGTCCTCCCCGTTCTCATCTGAACACCCGTGCGACCCCACCTCGTGCAACTTTCCCCCACTTGTTCAAATCCCCCCCGCAGGGGGCTGGCTTCTGTGGGGGTCGGGGTGTTGGGGGCCCCTGACCCCGCGCCAGAAGCAGTGACCAACTACTACGTTACGCCACCCCCCCCCCCTGGAAGACAGCCCTTCTCAAAACCCCGCAATGCAGCCCCTTAAAATGATCGCAATGAAATTCTAAGAACGCGACTTTTCTTCTTTCTGGCCGACGATGCTCGTTTTGGCGCATTAGGGTCGTTTTAAGCAGTTTTTCGGGCAGTCTCCGAAAATTTGGGGCTGAATTCTGTATTGGCTCCTGCTTACGAAGTTACATCATGTTGTAGCCCCTTAAAATGACCGGCTCGGGCCAAAACGCCAGAAAAGCAACCTAATTGGCCAAATCGGGTGCTGTTTCGATGATTTACAGTCAATTTTGTGCGTTTTTTGGCAGTTTTCTGCCATTTTTTTCGCCATATTTGGCATGTATACTTGCTGCCCATCTGGCAAGCCTTTTTTGCCAATGGTGCAACCATGTTGTGCAAGAGGCACGAAGCAGCACCCGCTAGGCTACGTTTTTGTGGGGCTTGGCCCACAAAAACGGAGCCTAGCGGCCGGCGCTGGCGCCGTTGCTCCCGTGTTTTCATGGTTTTCTCCTTCTCCGCCTTTGAATGGTCTTTTTGCCTTTGTGCTCCTTGTCCTCCCCGTTCTCATCTGAGCACCCGTGCGACCCCACCTCGTGCAATTTCCCCCCGCTTGTTCACCTCCCCCCCCATGGGGGGCTTTTAATTGGGGGGCCGGGGAATGGGGCCCCGCCCCCCTCTAAAAGCAGTCCTTATGCCATTATATACAATCCGCGCGCCGAAACGAAACATACTTCAAAAGTCTACGATGCAGCCCCTCTAAATGACCGCCTCGGAGAGCTGATTTGCACTATCATATTTGTTTTGATCAATCATGGTCGTTTTGCAAAGTTAGGACCTTTACAAGGTTTTAACTTCTTTAACAGCATCCACTAATTCCATATAACCTAGGGATGCGATTTAAAGGTGCACCAGCAAAGTTGAGGTGCCGAACAACACTATATATAAGCCCCAGGCCCCAAATCCCAAGAAATCTATTTGCCATATTATTTATTTGCTGTGCACGCGTGCATTTCGCAGTCGCCGGCATTTGCGATCTTCCATTTTGACTGTTCAAAGTGAAATCGGGCTACAGTGCACGAAATTTCGATCTAAGACCAGTTTCATAAATGATTCTAAAAGCTTCGTCTTGCTGTGTAGTTGAAAAACCGCCGTCATTTTGTTTTGGCGCCGCTTTTCGATCTGACGGTTTTCAGCGCATACGGCCGCCTTCACAAGCTCAAAAATGAAAAGAATACTCCCCAATTGACCGAAATTGCCATTCATTTCGTCAAAATCCGATACAATAGGCCCAAGTTATGAATATGTCAATTTTATGCTATTTGCAACCTGTGTCGCTAATCTTGCCAAATGCACCCTTCCTGTCTTTGCGCTGCTAGCTTAAACACAAGGCAAAGCAGTGTTTTTGCTCTTGTTTGTCACCGCCTGGCTCCACTTGTGACATAGAAAGGTGACCCGAAAACGGCTAAAAACGTAATAAGGCTTTTCTTTTGATGGTGCTTCGCACCAGCAAAGGAAAAGCCAGACCAAGCACGAAAGACGAAGGATTCATTTAATCCTACTTTTCCACACCCTCCACAACATATCATGTATCATTGCTTCATTGCAATTTCCTCAACATGCTCATCGTTGTTTGTTATAAATACATGATCATGCATGTGCATATTGTGCAATTTGACTTCCACATCCGACACTTACCTTTCAGAGGCGATCGGAGCCCGCACACTGCCCTTCCCCATCTCGTGGAGCCCCCCTCCGCTTGTTCAATCCCCCCCCCTGGGGGCTGTTTTCTGGTGGGCGTCGGGGTGTGGGGCCCCTGACGCCCCATCGAAAACAAGGTCCATACCGTACGTTACGCGACCCCCGGGGTAAAATCCAGAGGCCTCCAAAGTCCTACCATGCTACCCCTTAAAATGTTCGAAATTGAATTCTAAGAACGCGACTTTTCCCTTTTTTAGCCCACGATGGTCGTTTTGGTGAGTTAGCAGCGTTTTAAGCGGTTTTTCGGGCAGTCTCCGGACATTTGGGGCTGAATTTTGTAGTGGCTGCTGTATGCGAATTTGGGCCATGTTACAGCCCCTCAAAATGACCGCCTCGTGCCCAAACGTCAGAAAAACACTCCCGTTGGCTGAAATTGGTCATGTTTTGATGATTTACAACTAATTTTGTGCATTTTTTGGCAGTTTTTTGCCATATTTTTGCCATATTTGGCATGTATACTTGCTGCCCATCTGACAAGGCTTTGTGGCCCATGGGGCAACCATAGCGGGCAAGAAGCATTAGGCAGCATCCGCTAGGCTCCGTTTTTGTGGGGCTTGGCCCACAAAAACGGAGCCTAGCGGCCGGCGCTTGCGCCGTTGAGCCCGTTTTTTCATGGTTTTCTTCTTCTCCGCTTCTGCATGGTTCTTTTTGCCTTTGTGTTCTTTGTCCTCCGTTGTCATGCAAACCGTTGCCGTGCGACCCCCTCTCGTGCAACTTTCCCCAGCTTGTTCAATTTCCCCTGCAGGGGCCGTAGTGATTCGGCTTCGGCGGGAAGGGTACCCGCCGAAGCGCAATTCACGACTGACAAGTGTGTTGATGGCAGATCGCGTACTTTTTTTTTTCGCCGTTCTCAAAATGTGTGACATATGCCCCTCAAAATGATCGCAGCGAAAATACAACTACGCGGCGTTTCGAGTTTTAGGCCAATGGTTATCGTTTTGGTGAAAGAGCACCGTTTTAAGCGGTTTTTCAACCAATCTCCGCCGAATAAGGGCTGAATTTTGTACTGGCTGCCATGTGCAGATTTGACCTATGTTGTTACCTCTTAAAATGATCAGCTCATGGCAAAACATCGGGAAATCAACTTTGTTTGCCAAATTTGGTGCCGTTTTGTGGTTTTGCGGCAGTTTTGAGCGTTTTTGGGGCCGTTTTGTAGCAAAATGATGCAAATTGTTACTAAAAGCGCACATTCAACCCGTTTGAGGGTATTGGTGCCCCTCGATGCATAGTTTGCAAGAAGGAGCAGTGGCTAGGCTCGGTTTCTGTGGGGCTTGCCCCACAGAAACCGAGACTAGCAGGCGTGAAGCTGGTTTTCCTAGGGTTTTTTGTGCTTACAAACCCATCTGTATGGATTGTACGTTGCTGTACAATGGTGGCAGAAGTACCGTATGGTGTGCATACTCCAAAGAGGAGCGGGCCGTAATTCTCCGTGATCCGCTCTTGTTCAATCTGGGTCATCTATGGTCGTTTTAAATAGTTAGGAGCCCTTGAAGTTGGTAGTTTGTAAGCAAGGATCCAAGAATTCCTGTATGTTTAGGGATCGGATTTAAGGGTGCGCGACCAAAGTTGATATGCAAACTGATGTAATGTATGAATCTCAGGGCTGAAATCGTAAAAAATCGAATCTTAGGGTTAATTAATTTCTAGCACTGGCGACAGCGTTCTTGGCGGCGGCACGAACTCGCAGCACTTCAATAAATTCTGGTTGGCAAAAATAAAAGGTGAGTGATTGTCATTTGCGGTCAAAAAGAAAAATTTGGTGGTTTTCATTGCGGTCGTGGCTTTGCTCTTCGTGTTTCGTTTCGTGTTGGCTGTTTGCTGTTTGCTCTTTGCCGTGCCCACTCCAGCCGCTGACATGAAGGTCGCAGACGAGCCGCAACCGTTGTTGACCACTGCCGACGGCTACTGGTGTGTTGCCCGGAGTTCATTTGGCGCTGGGTGTGTGTCTTTGGTGTGTTGGCGCGGTGTGTGTGTGTCATTCGTATGTCAGCGCGCTGTGTGTGTGATCTGTGTGTCAGGGCACTTTGTGTGTGTCAGCGCGCCGCGCAAAGTGTTAGTGTGTTTGCCGCGCGCTGGGTGTGTGATGCTGTGTCTGGTTCAGGTTTGAGGTTTCAGGTTGGAGATTGAGTTCCGGTTCAGGGTGAGTTACGAGAGTGTGTGTGTGTTTGTGTGTGTGTGTTACGAATGTGCTTGTAGGTGAGTTACGAGTGTGCTTGTGTTGCGGATGTGCTGGTGGGTGAGTTACGAGTGTGATGGTGTTACGAATCTGCCTGTGGGTGAGTTACGAGTGTGTGGGTGCCACGATTGTGCTTGTGGGTGAGTTACGAGTGTGATGGTGTTACGAATCTGCCTGTGGGTGAGTTACGAGTGTGCTTGTGTTGCGGATGTGCTGGTGGGTGAGTTACGAGTGTGTGGGTGCCACGATTGTGCCTGTGGGTGAGTTACGAGTGTGTGGGCGTTACGATTGTGCCTGTGGGTGAGTTACGAGTGTGTGGGCGTTACGATTGTGCCTGTGGGTGAGTTACGAGTGTGCTTGTGTTACGAATGTGCCTGTAGGTGAGTTACGCGTGTGCTTGTGTCACGAATGTGCCTGTGGGTGAGTTACGAGTGTGTGGGCGTTACGAGTGTGCCTGTGGGTGAGTTACGCGTGTGCTTGTGTCACGAATGTGCTTGTGGGTGAGTTCCGAGTGTGTTTGTGTTACGATGGTGCCTGTGGGTGAGTTACGAGCGTGCTTGTGTTACGAGTGTGCCTGTGGGTGAGTTACGCGTGTGCTTGTGTTACGAATGTGCCTGTGGGTGAGTTCCGAGTGTGTTTGTGTTACGATGGTGCCTGTGGGTGAGTTACGAGCGCGCTTGTGTTACCAATGTGCCTCTGGGTGAGTTACGAGCGTGCTTGTGTTACGAATGTGCCTGTGGGTGAGTTACGAGTGTGCCTGTGTTACGATTGTGCCTGTGGGCGAGTTACGAGTGTATTGGTGCTACGAATGTGCCTGTGGGTGAGTGACGAGTGTGTTGGTGCTACGAATGTTCCTGTGGGTGAGTTACGAGTGTGGTTGTGTTACCAATTTGCCTCTGGGTGAGACACGAGCGTGCTTGTGTTAGGAATGTGCTTGTGAGTCAGTCCGAGTGTGTTTGTGCTACGAATGTGACTGTGGGTGAGTTACGAGTGCATAGGTGTTTGTCTAGTGCGATCGTTCTGATGTGTCTGTGTCATTTGTGTCTGCCATTTTGCCATCTGTGTGTCATTTGTGTCTGCCATTTTGCCATCTCTGTGTCATTTGTGTGTCTGCCATTTGCCATCTGTGTGTCATTTGTGTGTTGTGTGATGTGTTTTGCTGGTGTTGTTTTGCATAACCTCATGAAGATTTTTAGCCATTTTGACCATCTTTTTATGGCATGTTTAGTTGTACTTCACGTTCCGGCAACTTTTGCCCCAGCTAGGGGAAAACTAACTAGTCCACCAATCTCCCCCCCCACGCCTTCGCCGGGAGGGGGAACACAAAAAGAGAAGGGGGGTGGATGCGATGGTGCATGGCACCATCGCATCCACTCAAGTATCCACTCACTCATCGCATCCACTCAGGTATCCATTCACTTACCTCAGGAAATTGCGTGACTGGGGGGGGGGGTGGGGGGGCTGCATGCATGGGGGCGGTAGCTACCACAGGTGGATAAAAGCCATGCTGTTTGTTGTCAAGTTGGGTACGTGGTGGTAAGGGTTCGGCTGAACGGCAAGGTGCATAAGTTGTGGGGCAACGTTGGTTGGAAGAGAAAGAGCATGCCACATTTGTGTGCCAATTTTCCAATTTGTTGACTCTCAATGGAATAATTATCCAATTGGCCTTTTGGTGCAGGTATGCGGTGAACAACATGCATGCATATGGATTGCCAACATTTTTAAAGGGGCAAACAATGAGGGCCAACATGTTTGCCGGGCAATATGTGTTGTTTTGCGGCACCAAACAACCGTTGTTTTTCGGGCAAAAGGCAAAGGCACCCCCCCCCCCCCCCGGTGGCTTACCCAAAGGGGCATCGAGTGGGAAGCGCCCCACAAGTATTTTGCTACGCAAAGGTTTCAACATTTATGGCACCTATCTGTTTGCCATACAGCCATCACTTGCCACAAGGTGGCCATTACATTGCTCTCACCATCTTTGGCCCTAATGTTAGGCTCAACAACATATCCCGAACATTGCTCTGAAAATATTTCCCCCAAATGTACAAGGAAACAAAGGGCCGTCCGTGGTATGTATCACCTCCAAAAACAACCCCCCCCCATGCAGATTGCCCACCCTCTAGACCACCGCCTTCATCCCCTTGTTCAATCTCCCCTGCAGGGGCCGTAGTGATTCGGCTTCGGCGGGAAGGGTACCCGCCGAAGCGCAATTCACGACTGACAAGTGTGTTGATGGCAGATCGCGTACTTTTTTTTTTCGCTGTTCTCAAAATGTGTGACATATGCCCCTCAAAATGATCGCAGCGAAAATACAACTACGCGACTTCTCGATTTTTGGGCCATTTGTAGTCGTATTGGTGAAATAGCACCGTTTTTTCAACCAGTCTCCGCAAAATAGGGGCTGAATTTTGTACTGGGTGCCATGTGCCGATTTGACCCATGTTGTTACCCCTTAAAATGATCAGCTCATGCCAAAACATCGGGAAATCAACTTTGTTTGCTAAATTTGGTACCGTTTTGTGGTTTTGCGACAGTTTTGAGCGTTTTTGGGGCAGTTTTGTAGCAAAATGGGGCAAATGGTTACTAAAAGCGCAGATTCAACCTGTTTGAGGGTATTGGTGCCCCTCGATGCATAGTTTGCAAGAAGGAGCAGTGGCTACGCTCGGTTTCTGTGGGGCTTGCCCCACAGAAACCGAGACTAGCAGGCGTGAAGCTGGTTTTCATAGGGTTTTTTGTGCTTACAAACCCATCTGTATGGATTGTACGTTGCTGCACAATGGTGGCAGAAGTACCGTATGGTATGCATACCCCAAAGAGGAGCGGGCCGTAATTCTCCGTGATCCGCTCTTGTTCAATCTCCCCTGCAGGGGCCGTAGTGATTCGGCTTCGGCGGGGAGGGTACCCGCCGAAGCGCAATTCACGACTGACAAGTGTGTTGATGGCAGATCGCGTACTTTTTTTTTTCGCCCTTCTCAAAATGTGTGACATATGCCCCTCAAAATGATCGCAGCGAAAATACAACTACGCAACTTTTCGATTTTTGGGCCATTGGTAGTTGTTTTGGTGAAATAGCACCGTTTTAAGCGGTTTTTCAACCAGTCTCCGCCGAATAGGGGCTGAATTTTGTACTGGCTGCCATGTGCGGATTTGACCGATGTTGTTACCCCTTAAAATGATCGGCTCGTGCCAAAACGTCGGGAAATCAACTTTGTTTGCCAAATTTGGTGACGTTTTGTTGTTTTGCAGCAGTTTTGAGCGTTTTTGGGGCAGTTTTGTAGCGAAATAGGGTCAAATTGTTACTAAAAGCATAGGTTCAACCCGTTTGAGGGTATTGGTGCCTCTCGATGCATAGTTTGCAAGAAGGAGCAGTGGCTAGGCTCGGTTTCTGTGGGGCTTGCCCCACAGAAACCGAGACTAGCAGGCGTGAAGCTGGTTTTCCTAGGGTTTTTTTGGCTTACAAACCCATGTGTATGGATTGTACGTGGCTGCACAATGGTGGCAGAAGTACCGTATGGTATGCATACCCCAAAGAGGAGCGGGCCGTAATTCTCCGTGATCCGCTCTTGTTCAAATCCCCCCCGCAGGGGGCTGGCTTCTGTGGGGGTCGGGGTGTTGGGGGCCCCTGACCCCGCGCCAGAAGCAGTGACCAACTACTACGTTACGCGACCCCCCCCCCTGGAAGACAGCCCTTCTCAAAACCCCGCAATGCAGCCCCTTAAAATGATCGCAATGGAATTCTAAGAACGCGACTTTTCTTCTTTTTGGCCGATGATGGTCGTTTTGGTGAATTAGGACTGTTTTAAGCAGTTTTTCGGGCAGTCTCCGAAAATTTGGGGCTGAATTCCGTATTGGCTCTTGCTTGCGAAGTTACATCATGTTGTAGCCCCTTAAAATGACCGGCTCGGGCCAAAACGCCGGAAAAGCAACCTAATTGGCCAAATCGGGTGCTGTTTCGATGATTTACAGTCAATTTTGTGCGTTTTTTGGCAGTTTTCTGCCATTTTTTTCGCCATATTTGGCATGTATACTTGCTGCCCATCTGGCAAGCCTTTTTTGCCAATGGTGCAACCATGTTGTGCAAGAGGCACGAAGCAGCACCCGCTAGGCTACGTTTTTGTGGGGCTTGGCCCACAAAAACGGAGCCTAGCGGCCGGCGCTGGCGCCGTTGCTCCCGTGTTTTCATGGTTTTCTCCTTCTCCGCCTTTGAATGGTCTTTTTGCCTTTGTGCTCCTTGTCCTCCCCGTTCTCATCTGAGCACCCGTGCGACCCCACCTCGTGCAACTTTCCCCCCGCTTGTTCAAATTGGGCCCCCGGCCCGCCTTGCCACATGCGCGGAGAGGGGGAGGGGCCCCCTCCGCACAAGTCACTGGCCACCTCTCAACCCCCTATAATAGGGAACCCCATGTGTCGTTGACGGCGGTTCTATCACCCCTACACCCCTACCCCTCAAAATAACCGCCTCGACGTGGCGATCATGCCGTGCACCTTGGTTTTTGTCATCTATGTTCGTTTTAAATAGTTAGGAGCCCTTGAAGTTGGTAGTTTGTAAGCAAGGATCCAAGAATTCCTGTATGTGTAGGGATCGGATTTAAGTGTGCGCGACCAAAGTTAATATGCAAACTGATGTAATGTATGAATCTCAGGGCTGAAATCGTAAAAAATCGAATCATAGGGTTAATTAATTTCTAGCACTGGCGACAGCGCTCTTGGCGGCGGCGCAAACTCGCAGCACTTCAATAAATTCTGGTTGGCAAAAATAAAAGGTGAGTGATTGTCATTTGCGGTCAAAAAGAAAAATTTGGTGGTTTTCATTGCGGTCGTGGCTTTGCTCTTCGTGTTTCGTTTCGTGTTGGCTGTTTGCTCTTTGCCGTGCCCACTCCAGCCGCTGACATGAAGGTCGCAGACGAGCCGCAAGCTGTTGACCACTGCCGACGGCTACTGGTTTGATGCCCGGAGTTGATTTGGCGCTGGGTGTGTGTCTTTGGTGTGTTGGCGCGGTGTGTGTGTGTCATTCGTATGTCAGCGCGCTGTGTGTGTGATCTGTGTGTCAGGGCACTGTGTGTGTGTCAGCGCGCCGCGCAAAGTGTTAGTGTGTTTGCCGCGCGCTGGGTGTGTGATGCTGTGTCTGGTTCAGGTTTGAGGTTTCAGGTTGGAGATTGAGTTCCGGTTCAGGGTGAGTTACGTGAGTGTGTTTGTGTGTGTGTGTGTGTGTGTGTGTTACGAATGTGCTTGTAGGTGAGTTACGAGTGTGCTTGTGTTGCGGATGTGCTGGTGGGTGAGTTACGAGTGTGATGGTGTTACGAATCTGCCTGTGGGTGAGTTACGAGTGTGTGGGTGCCACGATTGTGCTTGTGGGTGAGTTACGAGTGTGATGGTGTTACGATTGTGCCTGTGGGTGAGTTACGAGTGTGTGGGCGTTACGATTGTGCCTGTGGGTGAGTTACGAGTGTGCTTGTGTTACGAATGTGCCTGTAGGTGAGTTACGCGTGTGCTTGTGTCACGAATGTGCCTGTGGGTGAGTTACGAGTGTGTGGGCGTTACGAGTGTGCCTGTGGGTGAGTTACGCGTGTGCTTGTGTCACGAATGTGCTTGTGGGTGAGTTCCGAGTGTGTTTGTGTTACGATGGTGCCTGTGGGTGAGTTACGAGCGTGCTTGTGTTACGAGTGTGCCTGTGGGTGAGTTACGCGTGTGCTTGTGTTACGAATGTGCCTGTGGGTGAGTTCCGAGTGTGTTTGTGTTACGATGGTGCCTGTGGGTGAGTTACGAGCGTGCTTGTGTTACCAACGTGCCTCTGGGTGAGTTACGAGCGTGCTTTTGTTACGAATGTGCCTGTGGGTGAGTTACGAGTGTGCCTGTGTTACGATTGTGCCTGTGGGCGAGTTACGAGTGTATTGGTGCTACGAATGTGCCTGTGGGTGAGTGACGAGTGTGTTGGTGCTACGAATGTTCCTGTGGGTGAGTTACGAGTGTGGTTGTGTTACCAATTTGCCTCTGGGTGAGACACGAGCGTGCTTGTGTTAGGAATGTGCTTGTGAGTCAGTCCGAGTGTGTTTGTGCTACGAATGTGACTGTGGGTGAGTTACGAGTGCATAGGTGTTTTTTTGTCTAGTGCGATCGTTCTGATGTGTCTGTGTCATTTGTGTCTGCCATTTTGCCATCTGTGTGTCATTTGTGTCTGCCATTTTGCCATCTCTGTGTCATTTGTGTGTCTGCCATTTTGCCATCTGTGTGTCATTTGTGTGTCTGCCTTTTGCCATCTGTGTGTCATTTGTGTGTTGTGTGATGTGTTTTGTTTTTGCTCCACTGAAAGCAGAGATGGTTTTTTTTCGAAACAAAAGGCTTTTTGTCAATGTTCATGAGAGAAAGCAGTAAAATTTGGTGACAGGGGGAGCTTTGTACATTTGCATTTAGAAACAACAACGTTGGATGGCAGGGAATAAGTGAAAGGGGCGAAATGATAAAATACGTCTACAAACAACGCTGTAAAACAGATCAAGTGCATGATTTTGGTTCCCATCGGGCAGTTGGTGAAGAAACTGGTTTTGCACCCCCAAGCTTAGGAGTGGCGTGCACATTGCTGGTGTTGTTTTGCATAACCTCATGAAGATTTTTAGCCAATTTGACCACAAAAAGAGAGGGGGCATGGATGCGATGGTGCATGGCACCATCGCATCCGCTCAAGTATCCACTCACTCATCGCATCCACTCAGGTATCCATTCACTTACCTCAGGAAATTGCGTGACTTGGGGGGGGGGGGTGGGGGGCTGCATGCTTTGAGGGGGGTGCGTGGGGTAGCTACCACAGGTGGATAAAAGCCATGCTGTTTGTTGTCAAGTGGGGTACGTGGTGGTAAGGGTTCGGCTGAACGGCAAGGTGCACAAGTTGTGGGGCAGCGTTGGTTGGAAGAGAAAGAGCATGCCACATTTGTGTGCCAATTTTCCAATTGGCCTTTTGGTGCAGGTATGCGGTGAACAACATGCATGCATATGTATTGCCAACATTTTTAAATGGGCAAACAATGAGGGCCAACATGCTTGCCGGGCAATTTGTGTTGTTTTGCGGCACCAAACAACCGTTGTTTTTCGGGCAAAAGGCAAAGGCACCCCCCCCCCCCCGGGTGGCTTACCCAAAGGGGCATCGAGTGGGAAGCGCCCCACAAGTATTTTGCTACGCAAAGGTTTCAACATTTATGGCACCTATCTGTTTGCCATACAGCCATCACTTGCCACAAGGTGGCCCCTACATTGCTCTCACCATCTTTGGCCCTAATGTTAGCCTCAACAACATATCCCGAACATTGCTTTGAAAATATTTCCCCCAAACGTACAAGGAAACAAAGGGCTGTCCGTGGTATGTATCACCTCCAAAAACAACCCCCCCTATGCAGATAGCCCACCCTCTAGACCACCGCCTTCATCCCCTTGTTCAAATTGGGCCCCCCGGCCCGCCTTGCCACGCGCGCGGAGAGGGGGAGGGGCCCCCTCCGCACAAGTCACTGGCCACCTCCAACCCCCTATAATAGGGAACCCCCTAACGTCGAAATTCCGCTTCTATCACCCCTACACACTTACCCCTCAAAATGACCGCCTCGACGTGGCGATCATGCCGTGCAACTTGGTTTTTGTCATCTATGGTCGTTTTAAATAGTTAGGAGCCCTTGAAGTTGATAGCTTGTAAGCAAGGATCCAAGAATTCCTGTATGTGTAGGGATCGGATTTAAGGGTGCGCGACCAAAGTTAATATGCAAACTGATGTAATCTCAGGGCTGAAATCGTAAAAAATGGAATCATAGGGTTAATTAATTTCTAGCACTGGCGACAGCGCTCTTGGCGGCGGCGCAAACTCGCAGCACTTCAATAAATTCTGGTTGGCAAAAATAAAAGGTGAGTGATTGTCATTTGCGGTCAAAAAGAAAAATCTGGTGGTTTTCATTGCGGTCGTGGCTTTGCTCTTCGTGTTTCGTTTCGTGTTGGCTGTTTGCTGTTTGCTCTTTGCCGTGCCCACTCCAGCCGCTGACATGAAGGTCGCAGACGAGCCGCAACCGTTGTTGACCACTGCCGACGGCTACTGGTGTGATGCCCGGAGTTCATTTGGCGCTGGGTGTGTGTCTTTGGTGTGTTGGTGCGGTGTGTGTGTGTCATTCGTATGTCAGCGCTGTGTGTGTGATCTGTGTGTCAGGGCACTGTGTGTGTGTCAGCGCGCCGCGCAAAGTGTTAGTGTGTTTGCCGCGCGCTGGGTGTGTGATGCTGTGTCTGGTTCAGGTTTGAGGTTTCAGATTGGAGATTGAATTCCGGTTCAGGGTGAGTTACGAGAGAGTGTGTGTGTGTTTGTGTGTGTGTGTTACGAATGTGCTTGTAGGTGAGTTACGAGTGTGCTTGTGTTGCGGATGTGCTGGTGGGTGAGTTACGAGTGTGATGGTGTTACGAATCTGCCTGTGGGTGAGTTACGAGTGTGTGGGTGCCACGATTGTGCTTGTGGGTGAGTTACGAGTGTGATGGTGTTACGAATCTGCCTGTGGGTGAGTTACGAGTGTGTGGGCGTTACCATTGTGCCTGTCGGTGAGCTACGAGTGTGTGGGCGTTACGATTGTGCCTGTGGGTGAGCTACGCGTGTGCTTGTGTTACGAATGTGCCTGTAGGTGAGTTCCGAGTGTGCTTGTGTCACGAATGTGCCTGTGGGTGAGTTACGAGTGTGTGGGCGTTACGAGTGTGCCTGTGGGTGAGTTACGCGTGTGCTTGTGTCACGAATGTGCTTGTGGGTGAGTTCCGAGTGTGTTTGTGTTACGATGGTGCCTGTGGGTGAGTTACGAGCGTGCTTGTGTTACCAACGTGCCTCTGGGTGAGTTACGAGCGTGCTTTTGTTACGAATGTGCCTGTGGGTGAGTTACGAGTGTGCCTGTGTTACGATTGTGCCTGTGGGCGAGTTACGAGTGTATTGGTGCTACGAATGTGCCTGTGGGTGAGTGACGAGTGTGTTGGTGCTACGAATGTTCCTGTGGGTGAGTTACGAGTGTGGTTGTGTTACCAATTTGCCTCTGGGTGAGACACGAGCGTGCTTGTGTTAGGAATGTGCTTGTGAGTCAGTCCGAGTGTGTTTGTGCTACGAATGTGACTGTGGGTGAGTTACGAGTGCATAGGTGTTTGTTTGTCTAGTGCGATCGTTCTGATGTGTCTCTGTCATCTGTGTCTGCCATTTTGCCATCTGTGTGTCATTTGTGTCTGCCATTTTGCCATCTCCGTGTCATTTGTGTGTCTGCCATTTTGCCATCTGTGTGTCATTTGTGTGTCTGCCTTTTGCCATCTGTGTGTCATTTGTGTGTTGTGTGATGTGTTTTGTTTTTGCTCCACTGAAAGCAGAGATGGTTTTTTTTCGAAACAAAAGGCTTTTTGTCAATGTTCATGAGAGAAAGCAGTAAAATTTGGTGACAGGGGGAGCTTTGTACATTTGCATTTAGAAACAACAACGTTGGATGGCAGGGAATAAGTGAAAGGGGCGAAATGATAAAATACGTCTACAAACAACGCTGTAAAACAGATCAAGTGCATGATTTTGGTTCCCATCGGGCAGTTGGTGAAGAAACTGGTTTTGCACCCCCAAGCTTAGGAGTGGCGTGCACATTGCTGGTGTTGTTTTGCATAACCTCATGAAGATTTTTAGCCAATTTGACCACAAAAAGAGAGGGGGCATGGATGCGATGGTGCATGGCACCATCGCATCCGCTCAAGTATCCACTCACTCATCGCATCCACTCAGGTATCCATTCACTTACCTCAGGAAATTGCGTGACTTGGGGGGGGGGGGTGGGGGGCTGCATGCTTTGAGGGGGGTGCGTGGGGTAGCTACCACAGGTGGATAAAAGCCATGCTGTTTGTTGTCAAGTGGGGTACGTGGTGGTAAGGGTTCGGCTGAACGGCAAGGTGCACAAGTTGTGGGGCAGCGTTGGTTGGAAGAGAAAGAGCATGCCACATTTGTGTGCCAATTTTCCAATTGGCCTTTTGGTGCAGGTATGCGGTGAACAACATGCATGCATATGTATTGCCAACATTTTTAAATGGGCAAACAATGAGGGCCAACATGCTTGCCGGGCAATTTGTGTTGTTTTGCGGCACCAAACAACCGTTGTTTTTCGGGCAAAAGGCAAAGGCACCCCCCCCCCCCGGGTGGCTTACCCAAAGGGGCATCGAGTGGGAAGCGCCCCACAAGTATTTTGCTACGCAAAGGTTTCAACATTTATGGCACCTATCTGTTTGCCATACAGCCATCACTTGCCACAAGGTGGCCCCTACATTGCTCTCACCATCTTTGGCCCTAATGTTAGCCTCAACAACATATCCCGAACATTGCTTTGAAAATATTTCCCCCAAACGTACAAGGAAACAAAGGGCTGTCCGTGGTATGTATCACCTCCAAAAACAACCCCCCCTATGCAGATAGCCCACCCTCTAGACCACCGCCTTCATCCCCTTGTTCAAATTGGGCCCCCCGGCCCAGCTTGCCACGCGCGCGGAGAGGGGGAGGGGCCCCCTCCGCACAAGTCACTGGCCACCTCCAACCCCCTATAATAGGGAACCCCCTAACGTCGAAATTCCGCTTCTATCACCCCTACACACTTACCCCTCAAAATGACCGCCTCGACGTGGCGATCATGCCGTGCAACTTGGTTTTTGTCATCTATGGTCGTTTTAAATAGTTAGGAGCCCTTGAAGTTGATAGTTTGTAAGCAAGGATCCAAGAATTCCTGTATGTGTAGGGATCGGATTTAAGGGTGCGCGACCAAAGTTAATATGCAAACTGATGTAATCTCAGGGCTGAAATCGTAAAAAATCGAATCATAGGGTTAATTAATTTCTAGCACTGGCGACAGCGCTCTTGGCGGCGGCGCAAACTCGCAGCACTTCAATAAATTCTGGTTGGCAAAAATAAAAGGTGAGTGATTGTCATTTGCGGTCACAAAGAAAAATCTGGTGGTTTTCATTGCGGTCGTGGCTTTGCTCTTCGTGTTTCGTTTCGTGTTGGCTGTTTGCTGTTTGCTCTTTGCCGTGCCCACTCCAGCCGCTGACATGAAGGTCGCAGACGAGCCGCAACCGTTGTTGACCACTGCCGACGGCTACTGGTGTGATGCCCGGAGTTCATTTGGCGCTGGGTGTGTGTCTTTGGTGTGTTGGCGCGGTGTGTGTGTGTCATTCGTATGTCAGCGCTGTGTGTGTGATCTGTGTGTCAGGGCACTGTGTGTGTGTCAGCGCGCCGCGCAAAGTGTTAGTGTGTTTGCCGCGCGCTGGGTGTGTGATGCTGTGTCTGGTTCAGGTTTGAGGTTTCAGGTTGGAGATTGAGTTCCGGTTCAGGGTGAGTTACGAGAGTGTGTGTGTGTTTGTGTGTGTGTGTTACGAATGTGCTTGTAGGTGAGTTACGAGTGTGCTTGTGTTGCGGATGTGCTGGTGGGTGAGTTACGAGTGTGATGGTGTTACGAATCTGCCTGTGGGTGAGTTACGAGTGTGTGGGTGCCACGATTGTGCTTGTGGGTGAGTTACGAGTGTGATGGTGTTACGAATCTGCCTGTGGGTGAGTTACGAGTGTGTGGGCGTTACCATTGTGCCTGTCGGTGAGCTACGAGTGTGTGGGCGTTACAATTGTGCCTGTGGGTGAGCTACGCGTGTGCTTGTGTTACGAATGTGCCTGTAGGTGAGTTCCGAGTGTGCTTGTGTCACGAATGTGCCTGTGGGTGAGTTACGAGTGTGTGGGCGTTACGAGTGTGCCTGTGGGTGAGTTACGCGTGTGCTTGTGTCACGAATGTGCTTGTGGGTGAGTTCCGAGTGTGTTTGTGTTACGATGGTGCCTGTGGCTGAGTTACGAGCGTGCTTGTGTTACCAACGTGCCTCTGGGTGAGTTACGAGCGTGCTTTTGTTACGAATGTGCCTGTGGGTGAGTTACGAGTGTGCCTGTGTTACGATTGTGCCTGTGGGCGAGTTACGAGTGTATTGGTGCTACGAATGTGCCTGTGGGTGAGTGACGAGTGTGTTGGTGCTACGAATGTTCCTGTGGGTGAGTTACGAGTGTGGTTGTGTTACCAATTTGCCTCTGGGTGAGACACGAGCGTGCTTGTGTTAGGAATGTGCTTGTGAGTCAGTCCGAGTGTGTTTGTGCTACGAATGTGACTGTGGGTGAGTTACGAGTGCATAGGTGTTTGTTTGTCTAGTGCTATCGTTCTGATGTGTCTGTGTCATTTGTGTCTGCCATTTTGCCATCTGTGTGTCATTTGTGTCTGCCATTTTGCCATCTCCGTGTCATTTGTGTGTCTGCCATTTTGCCATCTGTGTGTCATTTGTGTGTCTGCCTTTTGCCATCTGTGTGTCATTTGTGTGTTGTGTGATGTGTTTTGTTTTTGCTCCACTGAAAGCAGAGATGGCTTTTTTTCGAAACAAAAGGCTTTTTGTCAATGTTCATGAGAGAAAGCAGTAAAATTTGGTGACAGGGGGAGCTTTGTACATTTGCATTTAGAAACAACAACGTTGGATGGCAGGGAATAAGTGAAAGGGGAGAAATCATAAAATACGTCTACAAACAACGCTGTAAAACAGATCAAGTGCATGATTTTGGTTCCCATCGGGCAGTTGGTGAAGAAACTGGTTTTGCACCCCCAAGCTTAGGAGTGGCGTGCACATTGCTGGTGTTGTTTTGCATAACCTCATGAAGATTTTTAGCCAATTTGACCACAAAAAGAGAGGGGGCATGGATGCGATGGTGCATGGCACCATCGCATCCGCTCAAGTATCCACTCACTCATCGCATCCACTCAGGTATCCATTCACTTACCTCAGGAAATTGCGTGACTTGGGGGGGGGGGGTGGGGGGCTGCATGCTTTGAGGGGGGTGCGTGGGGTAGCTACCACAGGTGGATAAAAGCCATGCTGTTTGTTGTCAAGTGGGGTACGTGGTGGTAAGGGTTCGGCTGAACGGCAAGGTGCACAAGTTGTGGGGCAGCGTTGGTTGGAAGAGAAAGAGCATGCCACATTTGTGTGCCAATTTTCCAATTGGCCTTTTGGTGCAGGTATGCGGTGAACAACATGCATGCATATGTATTGCCAACATTTTTAAATGGGCAAACAATGAGGGCCAACATGCTTGCCGGGCAATTTGTGTTGTTTTGCGGCACCAAACAACCGTTGTTTTTCGGGCAAAAGGCAAAGGCACCCCCCCCCCCGGGTGGCTTACCCAAAGGGGCATCGAGTGGGAAGCGCCCCACAAGTATTTTGCTACGCAAAGGTTTCAACATTTATGGCACCTATCTGTTTGCCATACAGCCATCACTTGCCACAAGGTGGCCCCTACATTGCTCTCACCATCTTTGGCCCTAATGTTAGCCTCAACAACATATCCCGAACATTGCTTTGAAAATATTTCCCTCAAACGTACAAGGAAACAAAGGGCTGTCCGTGGTATGTATCACCTCCAAAAACAACCCCCCCTATGCAGATAGCCCACCCTCTAGACCACCGCCTTCATCCCCTTGTTCAAATTGGGCCCCCCGGCCCGCCTTGCCACGCGCGCGGAGAGGGGGAGGGGCCCCCTCCGCACAAGTCACTGGCCACCTCCAACCCCCTATAATAGGGAACCCCCTAACGTCGAAATTCCGCTTCTATCACCCTTACACACTTACCCCTCAAAATGACCGCCTCGACGTGGCGATCATGCCGTGCAACTTGGTTTTTGTCATCTATGGTCGTTTTAAATAGTTAGGAGCCCTTGAAGTTGGTAGTTTGTAAGCAAGGATCCAAGAATTCCTGTATGTGTAGGGATCGGATTTAAGGGTGCGCGACCAAAGTTAATATGCAAACTGATGTAATCTCAGGGCTGAAATCGTAAAAAATCGAATCATAGGGTTAATTAATTTCTAGCACTGGCGACAGCGCTCTTGGCGGCGGCGCAAACTCGCAGCACTTCAATAAATTCTGGTTGGCAAAAATAAAAGGTGAGTGATTGTCATTTGCGGTCAAAAAGAAAAATCTGTTGGTTTTCATTGCGGTCGTGGCTTTGCTCTTGGTGTTTCGTTTCGTGTTGGCTGTTTGCTGTTTGCTCTTTGCCGTGCCCACTCCAGCCGCTGACATGAAGGTCGCAGACGAGCCGCAACCGTTGTTGACCACTGCCGACGGCTACTGGTGTGATGCCCGGAGTTCATTTGGCGCTGGGTGTGTGTCTTTGGTGTGTTGGCGCGGTGTGTGTGTGTCATTCGTCTGTCAGCGCTGTGTGTGTGATCTGTGTGTCAGGGCACTGTGTGTGTGTCAGCGCGCCGCGCAAAGTGTTAGTGTGTTTGCCGCGCGCTGGGTGTGTGATGCTGTGTCTGGTTCAGGGGACCTCCAGGAGGTCGCGGAACCGGCCCTTCGATGCCGTGCTCCTCCGGAGGGACGGAGGACACCGGGAGGCACCCCCGGGGGGGTGGGCGGCACCAGAGGACCACGAGAGGGTCCTCAGGTCAGTGATCCGGGCGGCGTGGCCCGACAGGGAGCCGACGTGGCCGGCCTTCCTGGAGGGGGGAGCGGTGCTCCGCATCACGGATGCGGACGCCAACAACCGGCTCCCCCGGGCTCTGCGTAGCGCCCTCGCCCACTGGCGCTACCGCCGGCACAACCCGCCGCCGCCGCAGCCCCAGCCCCCACACAAGCGGCGGCGCAAGTGAAGGCCCAGACGGCGGGCACGGGAGGGGGGGATGGGCCCCCTGACCCACGCCCCCCCCACGGTACGGCACGACGTGCGGGGATGCGCCGCCACCCGCGGGAGGGAGTGCGGGGGCGCCAAGCGCGGGGAGGAACCGGCTGCCCCGCAACCTGCTAACCACTGACCGCTAACCATCAGCCACCCCCGGCCGGCCGGCGCCGCGCGGCAACGGCCGGGGAGGTGAGGGCCCCGGCGAGGGCCTGCGCGGGCATCCAGCTCTCGGTAGGGGCTGGCCCCCGGGACCAGGGCCGCCATGCCGCCCCCGCCCCCCCCCAACGTGCACGACGGAGCAGGAAGGAGGCCGCGCCCCACATGACCCTCCCGTAACCACAGCCCGCTCCGAGGTGACGGAGGGAGGGTGTCAAGTCAGATGAGGCCCCCAGGGGGGCGGTCCACGGGCCGCCCCTCACCCCCTCCACCACGGGGCGGCACTTCAGCCCCGACCGCAAGCGCGCGCCGGAAGGGAGAGCACCGGCGACGCGGAGAGAGCCGGGAAGGAGTACCACAGGCCGCCGCCTGGAACGAGAGCAGGGAGGCCGCGGCGCGACACCCCCCCCCCCCCCCCCCCCGCCCCCCCGCCGGCCCGCCGGCCGCACGGGCCCCGGCCCCCACCCCCCGAGGCTGAAGGGACGGACCCCCCCGCCCGAGAGGGGAGCCGGAGTGTGACCCGCCCCGACGCCCCAGCCGCCGGCTCCAATGGGGGCCGCGAAGAGCAAGTGGGCCCGCGCCTGCGCACCGGGACGCCGCGCAGATCGTGCCCAGAGAAGCCGGGTGGGCGCGAACCGGAATGGTATGGGTGGCCACGCCCCCCATGGACAGCACGACGCCAAGGGACGCCCGCTCTGTTGCCTACCCAGGGAAGGCGGCCCTGCAACCCGCTAACCACTGACCGCTGACCCTCACGGCCACCTCCGGCCGGCCAGCGCCGCGCGGCAACGGCCGGGAGATGAGGGGCCCCAGGGAGGGACTGCGGGAGGATCCGGCACTCGGTAGAGGGGGGCGGGGGAAGGGCGCGACCCCCCTGGCCGATGGCTGGCCCCCGGGGCTGGGACCGCCAAGCCGCCCCCCCCCCCCCCCTTTTTTGGGCGACAGGGGGCATCGCCAGGGAGCCGGAGGACCCCCCCCCACTCCCCCCCCCCCCCCCCCTCCCACACAGGCCCGAGAGCAGGCGGGGTGCCCCCCCCCCCCGCACCCACCCCAGCTGGGGAGCCACAGGCGCGGCCCTCCGCCCCCCCAGGGCCGGGGGGGCGCCCCCACCAACAGGAGGAACGGCGACACGGTAAGGGCAGCGGCGGCTGGACCTGCCCCCACGAACCCACACCGGCGTGCCGGAGCAACGCGCACAACGGAGCACGAAGGAGGCCGCGCCCCACATGACCCTCCCGTGACCACAGCCCACTCCGAGGGGAAAGAGGGGGGGTTTGCAGGTCAGCCGGAGCCCCCAGGGGAGCGGTCCACGGGCCGCCCCTCACCCCCCCCCGCCCCGGGGCGGCACGTCAGCCCCGACCGCACGCGCGCGCCGGAGGGGAGGGCCAGAAAGGGGTACCACAGGCCGCCGCCCGGAACGAGAGCGGGGAGGCCGCAGCGCGACACCCCCCCCGAGGCAAGGGGAATGGGCCCCCCCACCCGAGAGGGGGGCCGGAGTGTGACCCGCCCCCCCGCTCCGGCCGCCGGCCCACAAGGGGGCCGCGAAGAACAAACGGGCCCACGCCTGCGCACAGGGACGCCGCACAGATCGTACCCGGAGAGGCTGGGTGAACACGAACCGGAGTGGTATGGGGGGCCACGCCCCCCATGGACAGCGCAACGCCAGTGACGCCCGCTTTGTTGCCTGCCCAGGGAAGGCAGAGGGACGGAAAGAGACAGAGCGACCCCCCGCCCTACAGTCAGTCGGCGACCCGGTGGTGCTACTGCCCGCCACTCACCCCAGTGCACGTCAGTCGGCGATCCAACGCACCCCACCCAGCCCCCTCCCCAGTCCCGACCCCGTGCGCGTGGACTGCGCTTGGACGGCGCACAGCCCCACCCTCAGGGCAGGATACATAGCCGACGACACCCCTCAGTGGCGTAAGAGACTCCCACGGACGAGGGCACCCCCCCGGGGACGCCCAGCCGCCGCCCCCGCAACCCCAAGCCAAGTAGGGGGGAACCGGGACCGGACCGCCCCCCCCCAAGCACGCCAGACGGAGCACGGGACCGGGGCAGGACACGCGGAGGGGCACGGACCACATGGAACGGCCCTACCAGCGCCCAGTGCCGGGACCACGCGAGATGCGCGCGCCACACCACCCAGCGGGGAGCGGACACCGCGAGAGCGCGAGCGCACACACACGAAAAGGACACGCGGGGACCACCAGAAGGGCAACCGGACCGAGCGCGCGGAACGCACAGACCACCTGGAATGGCGTACCAGCGAGCGAGGGTAAGGGACACCCGGACGGGACGGCCCGCCACACGCAACGCGGGATACGCGGGGCGGGAAGGGGGAAGAAGGGGAAACACAACACCAGGAACCGGCCCGAACCCCCCCGAACCGGCCGCGAGCGCCGCGCACACACAGACGGGACACTGCACCCGCCAAGGCAGTAGTGGCGCACAGCGCCACGCCCCAACCCCTAGGCTAGGCAGCCACCGCGCCAGCCCAAGGGGGTCCCACTGGCGACAAGCCAGTAGCACGGGCCCGGCGGCGCCGGTGCCCCGGGCGACCACGCATTAGGGGGGCGACGCAGTGGGTAAGCGCCCGCGGCCACGGCTGCGAATTGATGCACTGACCGGGGAGTGGCGAAACGGGGACGCCGGGGAAGGACGGGGCTCCGAGCTCTGTGAACCCGGGGGACTCCGCCACCAGGCAGGAGGTGCGTCTTGGAGGGCCCCCCACTAGGACCCGGTGGGGAGGATATCACCTGGCCCGACCAGGTGGCCCCCCGGGGCCGAAAGGCGTCTAGTACCCGCAAAATCAAACCTCAAACCTCAAACCGCAAAGTGTTAGTGTGTTTGCCGCGCGCTGGGTGTGTGATGCTGTGTCTGGTTCAGGTTTGAGGTTTCAGGTTGGAGATTGAGTTCCGGTTCAGGGTGAGTTACGAGAGAGTGTGTGTGTGTTTGTGTGTGTGTGTTACGAATGTGCTTGTAGGTGAGTTACGAGTGTGCCTGTGTTGCGGATGTGCTGGTGGGTGAGTTACGAGTGTGATGGTGTTACGAATCTGCCTGTGGGTGAGTTACGAGTGTGTGGGTGCCACGATTGTGCTTGTGGGTGAGTTACGAGTGTGATGGTGTTACGAATCTGCCTGTGGGTGAGTTACGAGTGTGTGGGCGTTACCATTGTGCCTGTCGGTGAGCTACGAGTGTGTGGGCGTTACGATTGTGCCTGTGGGTGAGCTACGCGTGTGCTTGTGTTACGAATGTGCCTGTAGGTGAGTTCCGAGTGTGCTTGTGTCACGAATGTGCCTGTGGGTGAGTTACGAGTGTGTGGGCGTTACGAGTGTGCCTGATGGTGAGTTACGCGTGTGCTTGTGTCACGAATGTGCTTGTGGGTGAGTTCCGAGTGTGTTTGTGTTACGATGGTGCCTGTGGGTGAGTTACGAGCGTGCTTGTGTTACCAACGTGCCTCTGGGTGAGTTACGAGCATGCTTTTGTTACGAATGTGCCTGTGGGTGAGTTACGAGTGTGCCTGTGTTACGATTGTGCCTGTGGGCGAGTTACGAGTGTATTGGTGCTACGAATGTGCCTGTGGGTGAGTGACGAGTGTGTTGGTGCTACGAATGTTCCTGTGGGTGAGTTACGAGTGTGGTTGTGTTACCAATTTGCCTCTGGGTGAGACACGAGCGTGCTTGTGTTAGGAATGTGCTTGTGAGTCAGTCCGAGTGTGTTTGTGCTACGAATGTGACTGTGGGTGAGTTACGAGTGCATAGGTGTTTGTTTGTCTAGTGCGATCGTTCTGATGTGTCTGTGTCATTTGTGTCTGCCATTTTGCCATCTGTGTGTCATTTGTGTCTGCCATTTTGCCATCTCCGTGTCATTTGTGTGTCTGCCATTTTGCCATCTGTGTGTCATTTGTGTGTCTGCCTTTTGCCATCTGTGTGTCATTTGTGTGTTGTGTGATGTGTTTTGTTTTTGCTCCACTGAAAGCAGAGATGGTTTTTTTTCGAAACAAAAGGCTTTTTGTCAATGTTCATGAGAGAAAGCAGTAAAATTTGGTGACAGGGGGAGCTTTGTACATTTGCATTTAGAAACAACAACGTTGGATGGCAGGGAATAAGTGAAAGGGGGGAAATGATAAAATACGTCTACAAACAACGCTGTAAAACAGATCAAGTGCATGATTTTGGTTCCCATCGGGCAGTTGGTGAAGAAACTGGTTTTGCACCCCCAAGCTTAGGAGTGGCGTGCACATTGCTGGTGTTGTTTTGCATAACCTCATGAAGATTTTTAGCCAATTTGACCACAAAAAGAGAGGGGGCATGGATGCGATGGTGCATGGCACCATCGCATCCGCTCAAGTATCCACTCACTCATCGCATCCACTCAGGTATCCATTCACTTACCTCAGAAAATTGCGTGACTTGGGGGGGGGGGGGGTGGGGGGCTGCATGCTTTGAGGGGGGTGCGTGGGGTAGCTACCACAGGTGGATAAAAGCCATGCTGTTTGTTGTCAAGTGGGGTACGTGGTGGTAAGGGTTCGGCTGAACGGCAAGGTGCACAAGTTGTGGGGCAGCGTTGGTTGGAAGAGAAAGAGCATGCCACATTTGTGTGCCAATTTTCCAATTGGCCTTTTGGTGCAGGTATGCGGTGAACAACATGCATGCATATGTATTGCCAACATTTTTAAATGGGCAAACAATGAGGGCCAACATGCTTGCCGGGCAATTTGTGTTGTTTTGCGGCACCAAACAACCGTTGTTTTTCGGGCAAAAGGCAAAGGCACCCCCCCCCCCCCCGGGTGGCTTACCCAAAGGGGCATCGAGTGGGAAGCGCCCCACAAGTATTTTGCTACGCAAAGGTTTCAACATTTATGGCACCTATCTGTTTGCCATACAGCCATCACTTGCCACAAGGTGGCCCCTACATTGCTCTCACCATCTTTGGCCCTAATGATAGCCTCAACAACATATCCCGAACATTGCTTTGAAAATATTTCCCCCAAACGTACAAGGAAACAAAGGGCTGTCCGTGGTATGTATCACCTCCAAAAACAACCCCCCCTATGCAGATAGCCCACCCTCTAGACCACCGCCTTCATCCCCTTGTTCAAATTGGGCCCCCCGGCCCGCCTTGCCACGCGCGCGGAGAGGGGGAGGGGCCCCCTCCGCACAAGTCACTGGCCACCTCCAACCCCCTATAATAGGGAACCCCCTAACGTCGAAATTCCGCTTCTATCACCCCTACACACTTACCCCTCAAAATGACCGCCTCGACGTGGCGATCATGCCGTGCATCTTCGTTTTTGTCATCTATGGTCGTTTTAAATAGTTAGGAGCCCTTGAAGTTGATAGTTTGTAAGCAAGGATCCAAGAATTCCTGTATGTGTAGGGATCGGATTTAAGGGTGCGCGACCAAAGTTAATATGCAAACTGATGTAATCTCAGGGCTGAAATCGTAAAAAATCGAATCATAGGGTTAATTAATTTCTAGCACTGGCGACAGCGCTCTTGGCGGCGGCGCAAACTCGCAGCACTTCAATAAATTCTGGTTGGCAAAAATAAAAGGTGAGTGATTGTCATTTGCGGTCAAAAAGAAAAATCTGGTGGTTTTCATTGCGGTCGTGGCTTTGCTCTTCGTGTTTCGTTTCGTGTTGGCTGTTTGCTGTTTGCTCTTTGCCGTGCCCACTCCAGCCGCTGACACGAAGGTCGCAGACGAGCCGCAACCGTTGTTGACCACTGCCGACGGCTACTGGTGTGATGCCCGGAGTTCATTTGGCGCTGGGTGTGTGTCTTTGGTGTGTTGGCGCGGTGTGTGTGTGTCATTCGTATGTCAGCGCTGTGTGTGTGATCTGTGTGTCAGGGCTCTGTGTGTGTGTCAGCGCGCCGCGCAAAGTGTTAGTGTGTTTGCCGCGCGCTGGGTGTGTGATGCTGTGTCTGGTTCAGGTTTGAGGTTTCAGGTTGGAGATTGAGTTCCGGTTCAGGGTGAGTTACGAGAGAGTGTGTGTGTGTTTGTGTGTGTGTGTTACGAATGTGCTTGTAGGTGAGTTACGAGTGTGCTTGTGTTGCGGATGTGCTGGTGGGTGAGTTACGAGTGTGATGGTGTTACGAATCTGCCTGTGGGTGAGTTACGAGTGTGTGGGTGCCACGATTGTGCTTGTGGGTGAGTTACGAGTGTGATGGTGTTACGAATCTGCCTGTGGGTGAGTTACGAGTGTGTGGCATTACCATTGTGCCTGTCGGTGAGCTACGAGTGTGTGGGCGTTACGATTGTGCCTGTGGGTGAGCTACGCGTGTGCTTGTGTTACGAATGTGCCTGTAGGTGAGTTCCGAGTGTGCTTGTGTCACGAATGTGCCTGTGGGTGAGTTACGAGTGTGTGGGCGTTACGAGTGTGCCTGTGGGTGAGTTACGCGTGTGCTTGTGTCACGAATGTGCTTGTGGGTGAGTTCCGAGTGTGTTTGTGTTACGATGGTGCCTGTGGGTGAGTTACGAGCGTGCTTGTGTTACGAGTGTGCCTGTGGGTGAGCAACGCGTGTGCTTGTGTTACGAATGTGCCTGTGGGTGAGTTCCGAGTGTGTTTGTGTTACGATGGTGCCTGTGGGCGAGTTACGAGCGCGCTTGTGTTACCAATGTGCCCGTGGGTGAGTTACGAGGGTGCTTGTGTTACGAATGTGCCTGTGGGTGAGTTACGAGTGTGCCCGTGTTACGATTGTGCCTGTGGGCGAGTTACGAGTGTATTGGTGCTACGAATGTGCCTATGGGTGAGTGACGAGTGTGTTGGTGCTACGAATGTTCCTGTGGGTGAGTTACGAGTGTGGTTGTGTTACCAATTTGCCTCTGGGTGAGACACGAGCGTGCTTGTGTTAGGAATGTGCCTGTGAGTCAGTTCGAGTGTGTTTGTGCTACGAGTGTGCCTGTGGGTGAGTTACCAGTGCATAGGTGTTTGTCTAGTGCGATAGTTCTGATGTGTCTGTGTCATTTGTGTCTGCCATTTTGCCATCTGTGTGTCATTTGTGTCTGCCATTTTGCCATCTCTGTGTCATTTGTGTGTCTGCCATTTTGCCATCTGTGTGTCATTTGTGTGTCTGCCTTTTGCCATCTGTGTGTCATTTGTGTGTTGTGTGATGTGTTTTGTTTTTGCTCCACTGAAAGCAGAGATGGTTTTCTTTTTTAAACAAAAGGCTTTTTGTCAATGTTCATGAGAGAAAGCAGTAAAATTTGGTGACAAGGGGAGCATTGTACATTTGCATTTAGAAACAACAACGTTGGATGGCAGGGAATAAGTGAAAGGGGCGAAATGATCAAATACATTGATGGCAAGTGCAATGTCACAGAAACATTGTTTCTACAAACAACGCTGTAAAACAGATCAAGTGCATAATTTTGATTCCCATCGGGCATTTGTTTAAGAAACTGGTTTTGCACCCCCAAGCTTAGGAGTGGCGTGCACATTGCTGGTTTTGCTTTGCATAACCTCATGAAGATTTTTAGCCAATTTGACCATCTTTTTATGGCATGTTTAGTTGTACTTCACGTTCCGGCAACTTTTGCCCCAGCTAGGGGAAAACTAACTAGTCCACCAATCCCCCCCCCCCACACCTTCGCCGGGAGGGGGAACACAAAAAGAGAGGGGGGGTGGATGCGATGGTGCATGGCACCATCGCATCCACTCACGTATCCACTCACCAATCGCATCCACTCAGGTATCCATTCACTTACCTCAGGAAATTGCGTGACTGGGGGGGGGGCTGGGGGGCTGCATGCTTTGAAGGGGGTGCGTGGGGTAGCTACCATAGGTGGATAAAAGCCATGCTGTTTGTTGTCAAGTGGGGTACGTGGTGGTAAGGGTTCGGCTGAACGGCAAGGTGCACAAGTTGTGGGGCAGCGTTGGTTGGAAGAGAAAGAGCATGCCACATTTGTGTGCCAATTTTCCAATTTGTTGACTCTCAATGGAATAATTATCCAATTGGCCTTTTGGTATGCGGTGAACAACATGCATGCATATGTATTGCCAACATTTTTAAATGGGCAAACAATGAGGGCCAACATGTTTGCCGGGCAATTTGTGTTGTTTTGCGGCACCAAACAACCGTTGTCCGGGCAAAAGGCAAAGGCACCCCCCTCCCCCCCGCCTGGCTTACCCAAAGGGGCATCGAGTGGGAAGCGCCCCACAGGTATTATGCTACGCAAAGGTTTCAACATTTATGGCGCCTATTTGTTTGCCATACAGCCATCACTTGCCACAAGGTCGCCCCTACATTGCTCTCACCATCTTTGGCCCTAATGTTAGCCTCAACAACATATCCCGAACAATGCTCTGAAAATATTTCCCCCAAACGTACAAGGAAACAAAGGGCTGTCCGTGGTATGTATCACCTCCAAAAACAACCCCCCCTATGCAGATTGCCCACCCTCTAGACCACCGCCTTCATCCCCTTGTTCAGATTGGGCCCCCGGCCCGCCTTGCCACATGCGCGGAGAGGGGGAGGGGCCCCCTCCGCACAAGTCACAGGCCACCTCCAACCCCCTATAATAGGGAACCCCCTAACGTCAAAATTCCGGTTCTATCACCCCTACACCCTTACCCCTCAAAATGACCGCCTCGACGTGGCGATCATGCCGTGCATCTTCGTTTTGGTCATCTATGGCCGTTTTAAATAGTTAGGAGCCCTTGAAGTTGGTAGTTTTGAAGCCGGTTCGGACCCCCGTGGCCATCTTGGGGTCACTTGGGGTGTGTATCTATGTGCCGGCAAGCCGCCATTGGCTGATATCATACTCTCCCATCCACCTGAACTAACCCGATGTGATAGTGTGATAGGTTTGGCCATTCCGGCTATGAGCGGGCATATTCAGAACCGAGGCACCGCCAGCGGAGATTTATATAGCAGAATATCAGGAATCAACAGGGTTTTATTATCATAATGTTTCCGTAATTTTTCAGCCTTTCGTTCTGATAGTCAATGTATCGGCGACTGTCAGTTGGCTCGCGGTTTTGCGTTAACCGATTGGTTAACTGTTATTTCCAGATATTTTGGCGGAAACGTTTCTGAAGGGTCAGATTTCATCTGTAAAGGGTTCGTTGCTTCCGCAATTTTCTAAATAAGCACTCGAAATTTTAATCGGAATTTTTCGTGATGTCGAAATCGGATTTTCGACTTCGACTTCGCCGCACTTGATTTGGACTTCTTCGAGTGGTCATACTCATTCCCCTATGCCCGAATCAGGTTTCCCTTATACTTGCCACCCATTTGACTTGGAGATATAAGGGAAACAAAATCGAATCGTGGGATCACTTTGAAGAGCCATATCTACGCGCGAGTGTGAGGAATGAGAATAAGGAAGGTTGGGTTGGAACTGCCTTGGTCTCAACTTAATTTAGGAAGCATCAAACGCCTTCGGTGCGCACACATGCCCGGTGTAGCAAGGGAAAAGGGTCAAGAGGGTATAAAGTGATATATAACTCTTGGACCGTGCAACCGAATATTTTAATGCGACTTTCGAGTGTGCCGCATGAGTGTTGGGGTTGCATAGCAACTTTCCTTGGGTACCTACGTATTTTTAACGTGAAGTTATGTCAATGGAGGGACATGGCATATCATGGTGGGAGCCACATTTTGAGGGTATTTGTTATATGCATGGTATATGTTTGATATGCTCACGCCCATGTTATGTATCTTCGTGTGGCCGAAGAGATGAGGAGCCATACGTGACAAGGGCTTTGCCCATGTCATAATTGTGGAATTCAAAGCGCTAGACCAAGTCTACCGCATATGTATTGCTCATGGTATGTTTGACAAAGAGATCCATGGGTGCACTCCAATTTTCATGGGGCATGTAGATATTAGTGGCGAAGGTATCTCCATGCGCCCGATTGGGGATCCAAGTGGGGGAATTGTTCGCAAATGGTACCAATCATTTGTGTATTGAATCATGAGCGGATATCATGGGTGAGCATAGAGATATACTATCATGACAACTTTGTATTTGGACATATTTTCGTGTTTTTGACCTCATTTTATGCTCATTTTTGTGTTTTATGTGCTCAACTGGTCGGCTAACAGCAAAATGCCTAGAGATCCGTGAACTATGGTATGTTGCTTATATGTTGGCATATGCTTCGGTGTTGCACCTCACCATATGCCGGATCACGTAGTCACTTTGGCTTGGCACACGAGGCCTCACAAAATTAGGTCTCATATTCATGAGCTGACTTGTGAAGCATGTCATGTACATAACCGAAGGAGTTTCGGAGCCAATGATGGGATATTCTTGGGCATGGACCTTTGGTCTATATCACCCTTGTATATTACTTTCCGGTTTGACACATGCATGGAGCATATGAACATTTGCCATGTGCATTTTTGGGCATATAATTGATTTTTGGACATAATGGTGTGATTTGCCTGATTTTACCATGTTGTGAGGTCATCTTCATGGGGCAGTTCTCCAAGCCCATTCGACTCCAAGTCCAACCAAGGTTATGTCAGGGTAGGGCATGGTCCTGAGTGCCACTCTAGGCCATGACACGCCACCTCCCCTATTGGGCTAGGATTTAGAGGCTTGGGAGTGAACACATTTTTGGGGTTTATGTAATGACTTTTGACATGTGGCATTTAACCATCTTATTGGACTGGGTTCAGGGCATCATGTTGGTGAGTCAAGGGAAGGTCTTGAGTCCAGGGAATGAGGGGTCTACGGCTGTGATTGCATAAGTTTCCATCTTTCCCCAACTTTGCTTTATTTGTGTTCATATGCCAATTTCAGGGCTTTCTTCCTTGGTGCAATTCTTGTACATGCCCGCCACCGTGGGAATACCGGTGTGCTGAACGAAAGCCCGCAGCCTGATTTGGATTGTGAATTGGGTTATTGTTGGATTTGTGGGATCTGGTTGCCATTCAGGGTTGAAGGAGGATTGTATTTTCTATTTTCTATATTTTTGGTTTTGGACCCTGGATTTTGATAAATGCAAGCATTGATCCGGAGCAAGTCAGCGGGGATTACAGGCGGAAGGGGCACAGCGGGGGCCGGTCCTGGAAGGGACCTTCTTTATGGTAGCAGAGGCTTACCTGCTGCCCCTACCAACCGCCGACCCGGGGACTTGGGCCCTTATGAGCCCTGCCCAAGTACGCCCCGGGTGCGTATTGTGGACTCGGTGGAGACCACGCCGGAGATTGGAGCCATAGAAGGACCGAGACGTTCAAGAGCATGGCGAACTCCGGAAGTTGAAGCCCGAAGAGAAGAACGACACTCGGGAAGAGGAGGACGTGACATGGAGGACCTGGTCTCCATGTGTGAGCGTCGCTGCCGAAAGGCATGCAACCTCCGCTCCGCCGCGGAGGACTCCGATGAGGCCTGCCATTCAGGCAGCAGTGGAGGACGGGCCCGGCGCTACCGGAAGCGCGGGTCACCCAAGTCCGCGGCAAGGGACGCCGGGGCTATGGACACGGACCCCAGCCCGGTCAGGCTGTGGGAATCCGAGGGGCACTCCGAGGGCTATCGGACAGCCCACGAGCCACCTTCGGAGCCGGAGATGTCCGCGCCGATCGCCAGGGCGCATACGGCCCCCGAGCCCGCCCTGCAGCACGACGCCGAGGGCTTGGAGAGGCCAGCCAGGGCCCGGACGGCACCTGTGCCCCGGCACATGGGCCCAGAGACGGACGCCATAGGCGATACGCCGATGGGCGATGAGTCTGAGGTGCCGGGAACCGCGGGATGCGCTGAATCCGGCGGAAAGCACGCTACGTGCCACTGCGAGCACGTGTCCTTCCTCATGGGCAAGTACCCGAAGATGGGGATGGACGCCATCGTGAATCATCTTGACCGCCTGGACAACGCCAAGGATGCTCTAGAGGAGGACGTCGCGGGGATTCTGGATGACCAGTCGGCCGCGGAGAACCACATGGAGGAGCTGCGAGCGGATCAGGCCCGGTACCGGGAGAATCTGGAGCTGGCCCTGCAGAAGCAGCAGCAAGTGGTGGACAGCCTCCTCCACTTAGTGGAGGACATGTCGGGACGCCTGAGAAGGCTAGAGGAGCGACAGCCCCTCGCCTCGGGTCCGGAGCTCCCTGCAAAGCCGGCCGCGGTAGAGCTGGTTGAGCGGGTTAAGACCCTCAGGAGCGCCATGGAGAAACCCATGGGCGGCCCTGCAGAGGCACCCTACGCGCCTCCGCGTGTTGGGCCGGGTGCGCTGCCGTTTGTTCCCCTATTCAGCGAGTCCACAATGCTCGGGGAACATACGGCACCGGCCGGGTCCAGGCGGGAAGGGCACGTAGCCACAGACCCGAGGAGCCTGACGGTGCAGATGCCCCATGCCACCCGGGATCCACCGCCCGCTACGACTACATATGCAGTTTATGCGGAAGAGGAGATCCAGAACCAGACCATGCAGGGGCGAACCATGGGAAGCGCCGACGGACATGGTCGAGGCCATCCAAGCGGAAACCTGTGGGTGAAGGACCCCAATACGGGGATATGGACGGCCGATGGAGCAAGTCCTTCCCGCATTCCAAACCCCATGGGTTCAGGCCCAACTGGACCGCACTCCATGGAGGAGAGGGATGTACGGGGAGTGTACTCAAATCCCCCGGCCACAGGTGGTATCCGTCTTGGTGGAGTGGTGGCTGGAGACGTCGGAGACGCCATCAGGATCGACGACCTCAGGGGAATCAAAATCCCCTATTACGACGGGAACCCGTCCAACCTGGATGACTTCATCCTGGACTGGGAGGATTTCGCCGAGGAGGTCGTCGGCGAGATGCGGGGAGCGCCGCGGGACAAGTGGGTGTGCCGGACATTCCCACACCGGCTGGCGCAGGACCTCAAGGAGGAGCTGCGGGATCAGATCCGGGAAGGATTGATCCGGACGGAACAGGGCTGCCTCCAGTGGTTGGAGGACGAGGAGCGGGTGGACGCTCCCAACCAGAAGCTGGAGGACCTGTGGTCCATTCCACTGCCGCTGGACCGCGGTGAGTTGCGGGTCCGGGAGTGGAACCGGTATCTGCGGAAGTACCGCAGATGCCTCAAGTTGGTGGAAGACTGGAACGAGGCCAGTGAAATCCGCCACTTGCTGAAGGACGTCCTCCCCGGCAGCTGGAAGAGGAGAGTGGAGGACGAGGAGAAGAAGCGCGCCAAGAGACGGGTGGCGGTGAGGATCATGGCGGCGGAGGATACCCATGCGGGTATCATGGAGTTCTTCAGGAGGAACCTGGGCGAACCCGACCGGATGTTGGGCCTGAAGAACGCCGTGTACGTGGAGGTATTCGGGGACTCCATGGGGCAAAGGTTGCTGCGCCTCAACAACGTGGAGTGGAGGCGCGCGGAGCCGCTGAAGATGCAAGTCATCTTCGCTCGCATGAGCCTGGACGAGATCGTGAAGTACATCACGGTGGAGTTGAAGCTCAATGCGAAGAACGAGGCCCACGTGCAGGATCGGCATGGTCATGGACAACGAGGACACCGAGACGACCGCCATCATCGGGAGATCCAGGAGGACACGGCCAACTCCGCGGAGGATGGAAGTGGAAGTGGCCAAGACCACTGGTCCCGGGAGGATCACGAGGAGGCCCATTTCTTCGCGTTCGTGGCGCACAACGTGAAGAACCATGGGCAAGATCGGTCCAGATGGAGCCAGGTGGGACCCAGGAAGAACAGAGAAGGACCAAGGAGGATCGGGAACCCACCGCTCTCGTTCCGAGAGTACAGGTCTCAGCACGATGGGTGCTGGGTCTGTTATGGCAAGGGACACAACCATGCACACGACCACCGTCAGTGCAAGGTGTATGAGGCGGACAAGAAGGCCTACTTCGCCGCTCACCCCGAGAAGAAGCCCAAGGAGCAGCGGATTTCTGACTGGAAGGCGAAGGGCGGAGACGGGGGAAAAGGCCAAGGCAAAGGCCAAGGAAAAGGCGGAGGAAGAGGCTATGGTGGTGGACCTGGCCAAGACCGACGAGTGAGGTCGATCGAGGAGGTTGCTGAGGACATGTTGAGGACGTTGGCGGAGCTCAAAGCCCAGCAAAGTGGTGGACAAAGTCCTGGCGGATCGCAGCCGGAAGGGGCTGCGGGAAGCCAAGTCTAGAGGAGCCCCCACGGGAGTGGGACCTCGGAGGTCTCTCCTCCGAAAATCAGTGGAATCCCTGAGAAGGCGAAGGCACATCGGGTGCCAAAGAAGGCTCCGGAAGAGCCAAAACCACTGAGTTTCGCCACTCCCAACCCCTGGAGCGCCCTGCCAAGGGAAGTACATGTGGGAACGGGACATGGCAAGAAGGAAGGAGCGACCACGGAGAGCCCCGTGGACGGGCAGGACCAACCCAAGATCTACACCATCCGTGACCATACCCTTGAAGTCCTGATGCACCCGGACGTGCTAGAGTTGCATGCCGTGAGAGTCGTCCATACACCTCATGGCGACGAGCGGCAGTTGCACTTGAAAGTGCGAGTACGGTGCGGACGAGAGGAGAAGGTGGTGGATGTGTTGGTGGATACGGGTGCCCAGGTGAGCCTGGTCCGGAGAGGGTTGTTCAAGGAGGAATTCCTGCAGCCCAGCCGGAGACCGGTCCGCCTGAAGGTCGCCAACGGAGAGATCATGGGTGGTGGCACCCATGAGGCCACTATCAGTATGGAATTCTGGGAGCATGAGCGCTTGAACCGCCCTGATCAGGCGAAGAGAAGCACTCTATCCGGGAACTTCTATGTGGCCGACATTACTGATTGGGATATGATCATGGGGTACGACTTCATGGTGGCCAACGCCATTGGAGCCCTTCCCCACCGCGCAACGCTGGTCCGGGAGGATGATGAGTGCCTCACATGGCTGTCCACGGATTATGCATGCGGATCATCCCAATGGAATTCTGAGGAAGAGGATCGGATCGTCCGAGCGGTGCAAGCTGTGGGTGCCAAGTCCAGAGGAGACCGCGGAGTTCAGCTCACGGAGTATGGAATGGCGCCGCAGGTGTACGACAGGATGATCCAGACGCTGGGAGCCGAAGCGCCCGAGACAGACGTCTTCGCTTCCCGGGATGCCCCACTTCTGCGGAAGTGTAGGAGGCATTGGCATCGAGGAGACTCAGCCTGGCACAGGCATTGGGGTTTGAAGGAGTGGGGACCCATGTATTGGCATGGCTCCCTGGACACTACCAGACGTACGGTGGAGAAGATCATCGCGGATAGGGCGAAGGGGATCCTGGTCATAACCGGCATAGGATCCACCCCATGTCCGCTGGAGGGTCTCAAGTCGACGCTGGACTCCATCACCCTGAACGAGATGTCATTCGGGCCAGAGGAGGAGTTGTTCATCGACGCCAAGGGTGTATCAATGCCCTCCCCGGGTCAAGCGTGGGGTACCAAAGCTTTCCTGGTGGATGGGGCGCAAGCCCAGCCCACGGGTGATGAAGCATTCATCCGTAGGGTGGAGGCGGTGCCCATGAAGGTCATGTTTGAGCCCAAGGAGGGGACGGATCAGCCAATTGATGGCATTGACGTCCTGTCCCACGCCGAGATCGACGACGTCGTCAACTACATGCGAATGGGGATGCACGACCGTGTGGCAGCCAAGAAGAGGCGGGCCATGGTCACATCTCCGCATTGGTGGGATGACAAGATGTTGGTCACCGGCAAGTACGAGAAGGATGAGTTCGTGGCGAGGGTCATGGACCACATCGCGGACCAATACGACGGTCCGGTTGGGTCGGACCCACCAACGTGGGGTTTTCCAAGAGTGGGAACCGGTAGCGACGAGCACCAGCCCGAGGCCGCAAATTTTCGAAGAGTATCGGTGGGAGTCGAGACCCACGACGATGAAGACGGCATATCGGACGAGGAGAAGTCGGACTCGGACCCAGAAGAGGCCTATACCGCAGTGCGGTCGGTTGTATCGATACCGAAGCAAGCGGCTGAAGAGGCCCAGGAGAACCCAAAGGTCGCCGAGCTGAAGGAGAGGCTGATCAAGGCCTATCCGCGGCTATTCAGTGGCGTCGCCAACAAGAACCCTCCAGATCGTGGGAGGTTTGGTACAGCAAAGATCAAGCTGAAGCCGAACCCGAAGATCTATCGTCATCGGGAGTACCAACTTCAGGGCGATCGGGCCGAGGCCATGAAGAAGTTGTTGGCCGAGTTCATTGAGCGGGGATGGATCGAACCCTCCGACAGTGAGTGGGCCAGCCCAGCCTTCATCGTGCCCAAGAAGGAGAAGGGCGAGTGGAGGTTGGTGGTTGATTACAGAGGTTTGAACGAGCAGACCGAGCACGACTCGTACTCGCTCCCCCTGATTGACTCCATCCTCCAAAAGCAACAGAAAAAGCGGATCTTCACGGTGTTGGACCTGAAACACGGTTACCACCAGATGCCGCTACACCCGGACTCCAGGCCCTGCACAGCGATGTCGACGCCGCTTGGGCCCATGCAGTGGAAAGTGGTGCCTATGGGTGCCAAGAATGGCAACGCCGTTTTCCAGCGCATGATGGAGGACCTACTCGGTCCTGTCCGGGACTGTGCCGATCCCTTCGTGGATGACATCATCATCGGGTCCGGCACGGAGAACATGACTGAGGACGAGCTCATCGACGCGCATGAGAAGGATCTGCGCCGAGTGCTCAGCGAGTTGGACAAACACAACATGGTGTGCAAGCCCACCAAAGCCTCACTATTCGTGAAGGAAGTGGAGTTCGCGGGTCACGTGGTTGGTCACGGGCAACGCCGTCCCATGCCTGGGAAGCTGGCGTCCCTGCACCACTGGGACAAGCCCCAGACCATCAGCGAACTCCGGTCCTTTATGGGGTTCTGCAACTACTATTCGGGCTATGACCGGATGTATGCAGAACTGTCGGGGCCGCTGCACAAGATGCTGCAAGTGGGCAAGTTCGATGGCCGGAAGGGGAGCAAGAAGAAGCTTGCCTGGACCCCTGAGGCTGAGGATGCGTTCAACCGCCTGAAGGAGCGACTCCCGGGGCAGTTGGGGTTGTTCCTGGTGGACACGGACAAGGGATTCGTGCTACGGACAGATGCCTCGGACTATGCCGTGGGGGCAGTCCTCGAGCAAGTCCGGGACGACGGGACTCATGTTCCCGTGGCGTTGTGGAGCAGGATCCTGGCCGAGGGCCAACGCCGAACATGGACCGCGAGGGAGAAAGAGACATACGCCATTGTATGTGCGCTCAGGAAGTGGTCTGGCCACATCGGACTGCAGCCGGTGGTGGTTTGCACGGACCACCAGTCCCTACAGAGCTGGCACAAGGAGCATGTCGACACCCCCTCAGGACCAGCAGCTAGGAGGGCCCGATGGCACGAGACGTTCGCCAAGTTCGACCTCAGCGTCGTGTATATCCCGGGGAAGGACAACACTGTGGCAGATTGCCTCAGTCGCTGGGCCTACCCCGCGGGCAAGGCGTGGATGGACATATCCAGCCATGGGGACGCTGAGGAGACCGAGGAGGCCAAGCGCATCATCGAGATGGAGAAGGTCATGGAGCAAGAGGGGGTCAAGTGCTTTGTGGTGATGGCAAACCGTACGGACCTGGCCAAGTTCCGGGGTGCCCGCGTCCAAGCTATTCGAGAGGAAACCCTCGAGCAATGGATGGTGGCCCCTGTAGAGCTAGTCAAGTCGGTGCTCACAGAGGACTGGTCGGATGACTACGCGGCATCCGAGCACTGGAGCAAGTACTGGAATGCCGTGAGCGCCCCGTCGGACGACGAATGGCCCGAGGGCTTGACCGAGGATGGCGACAAGTTGTTCCTCAAGGACAAGCTGCTGGTGCCCGAGAACCGAGTGGAGGAGCTCATTGACCATTGGCACAACGCCCAGCTCATGCATCCTGGCCGAGACAAGATGCAGCAGGACCTGGAGTGGCGTTTCAAGTTCCCTCCGGGGTACTACGCCATCCTGGATAGGTACTGCAGCGACTGTGCCGTGTGTCGGGCCACGAAGAGCCCTAACCACTCCACAGCGGGCAACCCGGTGTATACGGCTATACCGGAGGCCCCTATGCGGTCCGTGGCCATGGATGTATTCGCCATGCCTGAGGTCACCGTGGACGGAGAGACCTACGACTGTGTCATCCTGGCGGTGGACAGGCACAGCGGGTATATCGTGGCAGTCCCGGGCAAGAAGTCCAAGAAGAAGGACAAGAAGGACAAGCATGGAGTGGGGCTGCAGGCCAAGACCGTCGCTAATGCCATGATCAGGCATTGGCTGACGATTTTCGATATCCCAGCTGTCATCTGCAGCGATAGGGGCAGTCAATTCGTGGGGACGTGGTTCAAGACGATGTGTAAGCACATGGGGATTCGGCACGCCAAGACCGTGGCTTACCACAGCCGGTCGAATGGCCGTGCTGAAGTGGCCGGGCGACAGATGTTCGAAAAGTTCCGCCAGCTGCACATTGACGAACCGGGCCGGAACTGGTATAACTCGCTGTGGAGAGTGCTCCAAGCGTATCACTACCTTCCGGGACCCACTGGACTGTCGCCCCATCGCATCCTGTTCCTGCGGGATCGAGTGTCACGCACTCTCCCGTGGATGAACCATGGCAAAGTGGCCCGGGATGCGAACGCTATGATGTCTGAGGCGGACGACACGGCGGCAAAGGTGTGCAAGGTACTTCAAGACGAGCATGACAAGAGGGCCAAGTACTTCAAGCAGGGAAAGGTCCAGAAGTATGCTCTCCAAGACACCGTGTGGGTGGAGCGGCACCACAAGGATGTCCTGTCCAGGCATCGGCAGGCATCTTGGTATGTGCCGGGGGTAATCGTGCGGAAGGTCGGACAGGATGTGTATGCGGTTCGTGTGGGGGACAACAAGATCCTGGACCGCGACCATACCCAGCTTCGTCCCCGAGCACCAGACCCCAGCGGACGTCCCGTCACCTTCGAGTTCACGGCCGGCGATGTGGACTCGGACGACGAGGGTGAGGACGACGATTTCACCGCGGAGAAGATCCTGGCGGACAAGCCGGACCCGGGGACGCCTGGGGGAAGGCTTTATAAAGTCCGATGGAAGGGATTCGCCGCGTCCAGGGACTCGTGGGAACCTCCGAGCAGTTTCGTGCCGAGGTATACCACGGTCTGGATGGACTACCTAAAGAAAAAGGCTATTTCTTTGGATGTCAAGGACGTATTGGTCCATTTGGTTGCTGCTGTAGCACCGTAATGGATCCCCCCTTGGCATTTTGTTTGTTTCTGTGAATGGGGAGACAAGTGAGGGCGTTCATCCGGGGATTCTTCGGCCTTGATCGGCCATATACCCCCTTCACTCGATCTCCACATATATATTGCATTGTGGTATACTTATTTAGGTCGACCGACGACGTTTTTCTATCTTTGATCCCCTTGGTCCATGTTGTAGATCAAGAGGAGACCGGATATGGCGTAGGGCGCTGATTATCAGTGTCCTCACCCCTCCCTTGGGGCATGGGGGACGCCTACGACGTGTGTGGGGCCTTCATGTGTCCTTGGGACATGGAGGGGGGTTTGGAGCCCATTGGGGTCCTCCCGTCCTCTCTTCATTGGTTTCCGAGCGGATACAACGCTCTGAGAAGGGGGGTGAAGCCGGTTCGGACCCCCGTGGCCATCTTGGGGTCACTTGGGGTGTGTATCTATGTGCCGGCAAGCCGCCATTAGCTGATATCATACTCTCCCATCCACCTGAACTAACCCGATGTGATAGTGTGATAGGTTTGGCCATTCCGGCTATGAGCGGCCATATTCAGAACCGAGGCACCGCCAGCGGAGATTTATATAGCAGAATATCAGGAATCAACAGGGTTTTATTATCATAATGTTTCCGTAATTTTTCAGCCTTTCGTTCTGATAGTCAATGTATCGGCGACTGTCAGTTGGCTCGCGATTTTGCGTTAACCGATTGGTTAACTGTTATTTCCAGATATTTTGGCGGAAACGTTTCTGAAGGGTCAGATTTCATCTGTAAAGGGTTCGTTGCTTCCGCAATTTTCTAAATAAGCACTCGAAATTTTAATCGGAATTTTTCGTGATGTCGAAATCGGATTTTCGACTTCGACTTCGCCGCACTTGATTTGGACTTCTTCGAGTGGTCATACTCATTCCCCTATGCCCGAATCAGGTTTCCCTTATACTTGCCACCCATTTGACTTGGAGATATAAGGGAAACAAAATCGAATCGTGGGATCACTTTGAAGAGCCATATCTACGCGCGAGTGTGAGGAATGAGAATAAGGAAGGTTGGGTTGGAACTGCCTTGGTCTCAACTTAATTTAGGAAGCATCAAACGCCTTCGGTGCGCACACATGCCCGGTGTAGCAAGGGAAAAGGGTCAAGAGGGTATAAAGTGATATATAACTCTTGGACCGTGCAACCGAATATTTTAATGCGACTTTCGAGTGTGCCGCATGAGTGTTGGGGTTGCATAGCAACTTTCCTTGGGTTCCTACGTATTTTTAACGTGAAGTTATGTCAATGGAGGGACATGGCATATCATGGTGGGAGCCACATTTTGAGGGTATTTGTTATATGCATGGTATATGTTTGATATGCTCACGCCCATGTTATATATCTTCGTGTGGCCGAAGAGATGAGGAGCCATACGTGACAAGGGCTTTGCCCATGTCCCAATTGTGGAATTCAAAGCGCTAGACCAAGTCTACCGCATATGTATTGCTCATGGTATGTTTGACAAAGAGATCCATGGGTGCACTCCCATTTTCATGGGGCATGTAGATATTAGTGGCGAAGGTATCTCCATGCGCCCGATTGGGGATCCAAGTGGGGGAATTGTTCGCAAATGGTACCAATCATTTGTGTATTGAATCATGAGCGGATATCATGGGTGAGCATAGAGATATACTATCATGACAACTTTGTATTTGGACATATTTTCGTGTTTTTGACCTCATTTTATGCTCATTTTTGTGTTTTATGTGCTCAACTGGTCGGCTAACAGCAAAGTGCCTAGAGATCCGTGAACTATGGTATGTTGCTTATATGTTGGCATATGCTTCGGTGTTGCACCTCACCATATGCCGGATCACGTAGTCACTTTGGCTTGGCACACGAGGCCTCACAAAATTAGGTCTCATATTCATGAGCTGACTTGTGAAGCATGTCATGTACATAACCGAAGGAGTTTCGGAGCCAATGATGGGATATTCTTGGGCATGGACCTTTGGTCTATATCACCCTTGTATATTACTTTCCGGTTTGACACATGCATGGAGCATATGAACATTTGCCATGTGCATTTTTGAGCATATAATTGATTTTTGGACATAATGGTGTGATTTGCCTGATTTTACCATGTTGTGAGGTCATCTTCATGGGGCAGTTCTCCAAGCCCATTCGACTCCAAGTCCAACCAAGGTTATGTCAGGGTAGGGCATGGTCCTGAGTGCCACTCTAGGCCATGACACGCCACCTCCCCTATTGGGCTAGGATTTAGAGGCTTGGGAGTGAACACATTTTTGGGGTTTATGTAATGACTTTTGACATGTGGCATTTAACCATCTTATTGGACTGGGTTCAGGGCATCATGTTGGTGAGTCAAGGGAAGGTCTTGAGTCCAGGGAATGAGGGGTCTACGGCTGTGATTGCATAAGTTTCCATCTTTCCCCAACTTTGCTTTATTTGTGTTCATATGCCAATTTCAGGGCTTTCTTCCTTGGTGCAATTCTTGTACATGCCCGCCACCGTGGGAATACCGGTGTGCTGAACGAAAGCCCGCAGCCTGATTTGGATTGTGAATTGGGTTATTGTTGGATTTGTGGGATCTGGTTGCCATTCAGGGTTGAAGGAGGATTGTATTTTCTATTTTCTATATTTTTGGTTTTGGACCCTGGATTTTGATAAATGCAAGCATTGATCCGGAGCAAGTCAGCGGGGATTACAGGCGGAAGGGGCACAGCGGGGGCCGGTCCTGGAAGGGACCTTCTTTAGTTTGTAAGCAAGGATCCAAGAATTCCTGTATGTGTAGGGATCGGATTTAAGGGTGCGCGACCAAAGTTAATATGCAAACTGATGTAATGTATGAATCTCAGGGCTGACATCGTAAAAAATCGAATCATAGGGTTAATTAATTTCTAGCACTGGCGACAGCGCTCTTGGCGGCGGGGCGAACTCGCAGCACTTCAATAAATTCTGGTTGGCAAAAAAAAAAAGTTGAGTGATTGTCATTTGCGGTCAAAAAGAAAAATTTGGTGGTTTTCATTGCGGTCGTGGCTTTGCTCTTCGTGTTTCGTTTCATGTTGGCTGTTTGCTGTTTGCTCTTTGCCGTGCCCACTCCAGCCGCTGACATGAAGGTCGCAGACGAGCCGCAACCGTTGTTGACCACTGCCGACGGCTACTGGTGTGATGCCCGGAGTTGATTTGGCGCTGGGTGTGTGTCTTTGGTGTGTTGGCGCGGTGTGTGTGTGTGTCATTCGTATGTCAGCGCGCTGTGTGTGTGATCTGTGTGTCAGGGCACTGTGTGTGTGTCAGCGCGCCGCGCAAAGTGTTGGTGTGTTTGCCGCGCGCTGGGTGTGTGATGCTGTGTCTGGTTCAGGTTTGAGGTTTCAGGTTGGATATTGAGTTCCGGTTCAGGGTGAGTTACGAGAGTGTGTGTGTGTGTTTGGGTGTGTGTGTTACGAATGTGCTTGTAGGTGAGTTACGAGTGTGCTTGTGTTGCGGATGTGCTGGTGGGTGAGTTACGAGTGTGATGGTGTTACGAATCTGCCTGTGGGTGAGTTACGAGTGTGTGGGTGCCACGATTGTGCTTGTGGGTGAGTTACGAGTGTGATGGTGTTACGAATCTGCCTGTGGGTGGGTTACGAGTGTGTGGGTGCCACGATTGTGCCTGTGGGTGAGCTACGAGTGTGTGGGCGTTACGATTGTGCCTGTGGGTGAGTTACGAGTGTGCTTGTGTTACGAATGTGCCTGTAGGTGAGTTACGCGTGTGCTTGTGTCACGAATTTGCCTGTGGGTGAGTTACGAGTGTGTGGGCGTTACGAGTGTGCCTGTGGGTGAGTTACGCGTGTGCTTGTGTCACGAATGTGCTTGTGGGTGAGTTCCGAGTGTGTTTGTGTTACAATGGTGCCTGTGGGTGAGGTACGAGCGTGCTTGTGTTACGAGTTTGACTGTGGGTGAGTTACGCGTGTGCTTGTGTTACGAATGTGCCTGTGGGTGAGTTACGAGTGTGTTTGTGTTACGATGGTGCCTGTGGGTGAGTTACGAGCGTGCTTGTGTTACCAATGTGCCTCTGAGTGAGTTACGAGCGTGCTTGTGTTACGAATGTGCCTGTGGGTGAGTTACGAGTGTGCATGTGTTACGACTGTGCCTGTGGGCGAGTTACGAGTGTATTGGTGCTACGAATGTGCCTGTGGGTGAGTGACGAGTGTGTTGGTGCTACGAATGTTCCTGTGGGTGAGTTACGAGTGTGGTTGTGTTACCAATTTGCCTCTGGGTGAGACACGAGCGTGCTTGTGTTAGGAATGTGCTTGTGAGTCAGTTCGAGTGTGTTTGTGCTACGAATGTGACTGTGGGTGAGTTACGAGTGCATAGGTGGTTTGTCTAGTGCGATCGTTCTGATGTGTCTGTGTCATTTGTGTCTGCCATTTTGCCATCTGTGTGTCATTTGTGTCTGCTATTTTGCCATCTCTGTGTCATTTGTGTGTCTGCCATTTTGCCATCTGTGTGTCATTTGTGTGTCTGCCTTTTGCCATCTGTGTGTCATTTGTGTGTTGTGTGATGTGTTTTGTTTTTGCTCCACTGAAAGCAGAGGTGGTTTTTTTTCGAAACAAAAGGCTTTTTGTCAATGTTCATGAGAGAAAGCAGTAAAATTTGGTGACAGGGGGAGCATGGTACATTTGCATTTAGAAACAACAACGTTGGATGGCAGGGAATAAGTGAAAGGGGCCAAATGATCAAATACGTTGATGGCAAGTGCAATGTCACAGAAACATTGTTTCTACAAACAACGCTGTAAAACAGATCAAGTGCATGATTTTGATTCCCATCGGGCAGTTGGTGAAGAAACTGGTGTTGCACCCCCAAGCTTAGTAGTGGTGTGCACATTGCTGGTTTTGTTCTGCATAACCTCATGAAGATTTTTAGCCGATTTGACCATCTTTTTATGGCATGTTTAGTTGTACTTCACGTTCCGGCAACTTTTGCCCCAGCTAGGGGAAAACTAACTAGTCCACCAGTCCCCCCCCCCCCGCCTTCGCCGGGAGGGGGAACACAAAAAGAGAGGGGGGGTGGATGCGATGGTGCATGGCACCATCGCATCCACTCAAGTATCCACTCACTCATCGCATCCACTCAGGTATCCATTCACTTACCTCAGGAAATTGCGTGACTGGGGGGGGGGGGGGGCTGCATGCTTTGAGGGGGGTGGGTGCGGTAGCTACCACAGGTGGATAAAAGCCATGCTGTTTGTTGTCAAGTGGGGTACGTGGTGGTAAGGGATCGGCTGACCGGCAAGGTGCATAAGTTGTGGGGCAGCGTTGGTTGGAAGAGAAAGAGCATGCCACATTTGTGTGCCAATTTTCCAATTTGTTGACTCTCAATGGAATAATTATCCAATTGGCCTTTTGGTGCAGGTATGCGGTGAACAACATGCATGCATATGTATTGCCAACATTTTTAAATGGGCAAACAATGAGGGCCAACATGTTTGCCGGGCAATTTGTGTTGTTTTGCGGCACCAAACAACCGTTGTTTTTCGGGCAAAAGGCAAAGGCACCCCCCCCCCCCCCCCCGGGCGCCTAACCCAAAGGGGCATCGAGTGGGAAGCGCCCCACAAGTATTTTGCTACGCAAAGGTTTCAACATTTATGGCACCTATTTGTTTGCCATACAGCCATCACTTGCCACAAGGTGGCCCCTACATTGCTCTCACCATCTTTGGCCCTAATGTTAGGCTCAACAACATATCCCGAACATTGCTCTGAAAATATTTCCCCCAAATGTACAAGGAAACAAAGGGCTGTCCGTGGTATGTATCACCTCCAAAAACAACCCCCCCCACGCAGATTGCCCACCCTCTAGACCACCGCCTTCATCCCCTTGTTCAAATGGGGCCCTCGGCCCGCCTTGCCACATGCGCGGAGAGGGGGAGGGGCCCCCTCCGCACAAGTCACAGGCCACCTCTCAACCCCCTATAATAGGGAACCCCATGTGTCGATTACGGCGGTTCTAACAACCCTGGACACTTACCCCTCAAAATGACCGCCTCGACGTGGCGATCATGCCGTGCATCTTGGTTTTTGTCATCTATGGTCGTTTTAAATAGTTAGGAGCCCTTGAAGTTGGTAGTTTGTAAGCAAGGATCCAAGAATTCCTGTACGTGTAGGGATCGGATTTAAGGGTGCGCGACCAAAGTTGATATGCAAACTGATGTAATGTATGAATCTCAGGGCTGAAATCGTAAAAAATCGAATCATAGGGTTAATTAATTTCTAGCACTGGCGACAGTGCTCTTGGCGGCAGCGCGAACTCGCAGCACTTCAATAAATTCTGGTTGGCAAAAACAAAAGGTGAGTGATTGTCATTTGCGGTCAAAAAGAAAAATTTGGTGGTTTTCATTGCGGTCGTGGCTTTGCTCTTCGTGTTTCGTTTCGTGTTGGCTGTTTGCTGTTTGCTCTTTGCTCTTTGCCGTGCCCACTCCAGCCGCTGACATGAAGGTCGCAGACGAGCCGCAACCGTTGTTGACCACTGCCGACGGCTACTGGTGTGTAGCCCGGAGTTCATTTGGCGCTGGGTGTGTGTCTTTGGTGTGTTGGCGCGGTGTGTGTGTGTCATTCGTATGTCAGCGCGCTGTGTGTGTGTGTCAGCGCGCCGCGCAAAGTGTTAGTGTGTTTGCCGCGCGCTGGGTGTGTGATGCTGTGTCTGGTTCGGGTTTGAGGTTTCAGGTTGGAGATTGAGTTCCGGTTCAGGGTGAGTTACGAGAGTGTGTTTGTGTGTGTGTGTGTGTGTGTGTTACGAATGTGCTTGTAGGTGAGTTACGAGTGTGCTTGTGTTGCGGATGTGCTGGTGGGTGAGTTACAAGTGTGATTGTGTTACGAATCTGCCTGTGAGTGAGTTACGAGTGTGTGGGTGCCACGATTGTGCTTGTGGGTGAGTTACGAGTGTGATGGTGTTACGAATCTGCCTGTGGGTGAGTTACGAGTGTGTGGGTGCCACGATTGTGCCTGTGGGTGAGTTACGAGTGTGTGGGCGTTACGATTGTGCCTGTGGGTGAGTTACGAGTGTGTGGGCGTTACGATTGTGCCTGTGGGTGAGTTACGAGTGTGCTTGTGTTACGAATGTGCCTGTAGGTGAGTTACGCGTGTGCTTGTGTCACGAATGTGCCTGTGGGTGAGTTACGAGTGTGTGGGCGTTACGAGTGTGCCTGTGGGTGAGTTACGCGTGTGCTTGTGTCACGAGTGTGCTTGTGGGTGAGTTCCGAGTGTGTTTGTGTTACGATGGTGCCTGTGGGTGAGTTACGAGCGTGCTTGTGTTACGAGTGTGCCTGTGGGTGAGTTACGCGTGTGCTTGTGTTACGAATGTGCCTGTGGGTGAGTTCCGAGTGTGTTTGTGCTACGATGGTGCCTGTGGGTGAGTTACGAGTGTGCTTGTGTTACCAATGTGCCTCTGGGTGAGTTACGAGGCTGCTTGTGTTACGAATGTGGCTGTGGGTGAGTTACGAGTGTGCTTGTGTTACGATTGTGCCTGTGGGCGAGTTACGAGTGTATTGGTGCTACGAATGTGCCTGTGGGTGAGTGACGAGTGTGTTGGTGCTACGAATGTTCCTGTGGGTGAGTTACGAGTGTGGTTGTGTTACCAATTTGCCTCTGGGTGAGACACGAGCGTGCTTGTGTTAGGAATGTGCCTGTAGGTGAGTTACGCGTGTGCTTGTGTCACGAATGTGCCTGTGGGTGAGTTACGAGTGTGTGGGCGTTACGAGTGTGCCTGTGGGTGAGTTACGCGTGTGCTTGTGTCACGAGTGTGCTTGTGGGTGAGTTCCGAGTGTGTTTGTGTTACGATGGTGCCTGTGGGTGAGTTACGAGCGTGCTTGTGTTACGAGTGTGCCTGTGGGTGAGTTACGCGTGTGCTTGTGTTACGAATGTGCCTGTGGGTGAGTTCCGAGTGTGTTTGTGCTACGATGGTGCCTGTGGGTGAGTTACGAGCGTGCTTGTGTTACCAACGTGCCTCTGGGTGAGTTACGAGCGTGCTTTTGTTACGAATGTGCCTGTGGGTGAGTTACGAGTGTGCCTGTGTTACGATTGTGCCTGTGGGCGAGTTACGAGTGTATTGGTGCTACGAATGTGCCTGTGGGTGAGTGACGAGTGTGTTGGTGCTACGAATGTTCCTGTGGGTGAGTTACGAGTGTGGTTGTGTTACCAATTTGCCTCTGGGTGAGACACGAGCGTGCTTGTGTTAGGGATGTGCCTGTGAGTCAGTCCGAGTGTGTTTGTGCTACGAATGTGACTGTGGGTGAGTTACGAGTGCACAGGTGTTTGTCTAGTGCGATCGTTCTGATGTGTCTGTGTGCCATTTTGCCATCTGTGTGTCATTTGTGTCTGCCATTTTGCCATCTGTGTGTCATTTGTGTGTCTGCCATTTGCCATCTGTGTGTCATTTGTGTGTTGTGTGATGTGTTTTGTTTTTGCTCCACTGAAAGCAGAGATGGTTTTTTTTCGAACCAAAAGGCTTTTTGTCAATGTTCATGAGAGAAAGCAGTAAAATTTGGCGACAGGGGCAGCATTGTACATTTGCATTTAGAAACAACAACATTGGATGGCAGGGAATAAGTGAAAGGGGCGAAATGATCAAATACATTGATGGCAAGTGCAATGTCACAGAAACATTGTTTCTACAAACAACGCTGTAAAACAGATCAAGTGCATAATTTTGATTCCCCTCGGGCAGTTGGTGAAGAAACTGGTTTTGCACCCCCAAGCTTAGTAGTGGCGTGCACATTGCTGGTTTTGTTTTACATTACCTCATGAAGATTTTTAGCCATTTTGACCATCTTTTTATGGCATGTTTAGTTGTACTTCACGTTCCGGCAATTTTTGCCACAGCTAGGGGTAAACTAACTAGTCCACCGATCCCCCCCCCCCCCGCGCCTTCGCCGGGAGGGGGAACACAAAAAGAGAGGGGCGGTGGATGCGATGGTGCATGGCACCATCGCATCCGCTCAAGTATCCACTCACTCATCGCATCCACTCAGGTATCCATTCACTTACCTCAGGAAATTGCGTGACTTGGGGGGGGGGGGGTGGGGGGCTGCATGCTTTGAGGGGGGTGCGTGGGGTAGCTACCACAGGTGGATAAAAGCCATGCTGTTTGTTGTCAAGTTGGGTACGTGGTGGTAAGGGTTCGGCTGAACGGCAAGGTGCACAAGTTGTGGGGCAGCGTTGGTTGGAAGAGAAAGAGCATGCCACATTTGTGTGCCAATTTTCCAATTGGCCTTTTGGTGCAGGTATGCTGTGAACAACATGCATGCACATGGATTGCCAACATTTTTAAAGGGGCAAACAATGAGGGCCAACATGTTTGCCGGGCAATATGTGTTGTTTTGCGGCACCAAACAACCGTTGTTTTTCGGGCAAAAGGCAACGCCCCCCCCCCCCCCCCCGGTGGCTTACCCAAAGGGGCATCGGGTGGGAAGCGCGCCACAAGTATTTTGCTACGCAAAGGTTTCAACATTTATGGCACCTATTTGTTTGCCATACAGCCATCACTTGCCACAAGGTGGCCATTACATTGCTCTCACCATCTTTGGCCCTAATGTTAGCCTCAACAACATATCCCGAACATTGCTCTGAAAATATTTCCCCCAAACGTACAAGGAAACAAAGGGCTGTCCGTGGTATGTATCACCTCCAAAAACAACCCCCCCCATGCAGATTGCCCACCCTCTAGACCGCCGCCTTCATCCCCTTGTTCAAATCCCCCCCGCAGGGGGCTGGCTTCTGTGGGGGTCGGGGTGTTGGGGGCCACGTTCCGCCACCCCCCCCCCCTGGAAGACAGCCCTTCTCAAAACCCTGCAATGCAGCCCCTTAAAATGATCGCAATGGAATTCTAAAAACGCAACTTTTCTTCTTGTTGGCCGATAATGGTGATTCTGGTGAATTAGGACTGTTTTAAGCAGTTTTTCGGGCAGTCTCCGAAAATTTGGGGCGGAATTCCGTATTGGCTCTTGCTTGCGAAGTTACATCATGTTGTAGCCCCTTAAAATGACCGGCTCGGGCCAAAAAGTCAGAAAGGCAACCTAATTGGCCAAGTCAGGTACCTTTTTGATGATTTACGGTGAATTTTGTGCGTTTTTAGGCAGTTTTTTGCCATTTTTTTCGCCATATTTGGCATGTATACTTGCTGCCCATCTGGCAAGCCTTTTCTTCCAATAGGGCAACCATATTGTGCAAAAGGCAGGAGGCAGCACCCGCTAGGCTACGTTTTTGTGGGGCTTGGCCCACAAAAACGGAGCCTAGCGGCCGGCGCTGGCGCCGTTGCTCCCGTGTTTTCATGGTTTTCTCCTTCTCCGCCTTTGAATGGTCTTTTTGCCTTTGTGCTCCTTGTCCTCCCCGTTCTCATCTGAACACCCGTGCGACCCCACCTCGTGCAACTTTCCCCCGCTTGTTCAATCTCCCCCGCAGGGGCCGTAGTGATTCGGCTTCGGCGGGAAGGGTACCCGCCGAAGCGCAATTCACGACCGACAAGTGTGTTGATGGCAGTTTCCGCGGTTTTTTTTTCGCCGTTCTCAAAATGTGGTCTTTATGCCCCTCAAAATGATGGCAGCGAAAATACAACTACGCGACGTTTCGATTTTTGGGCCACTGGTAGTCGTTTTGGTGAAATAGCACCGTTTTAAGCGGTTTTTTAACCAGTCTCCGCCGAATAGGGGCTGAATTTTGTACTGGCTGCCATATGCGGATTTGACGCATGTTGTTACCCCTTAAAATGATCAGCTCGTGCCAAAACGTCTGGAAATCAACTTTGTTTGCCAAATTTGGTACCGTTTTGTGGTTTTGCGGCAGTTTTGAGCGTTTTTGGGGCATTTTGGTATCAAAATGGGGCAAATTGTTACTAAAAGCGCAGGTTCAACCCGTTTGAGGGTATTGGTGCCCCTCGATGCATAGTTTGCAAGAAGGAGCAGTGGCTAGGCTCGGTTTCTGCCCCACAGAAACCGAGACTAGCAGGCGTGAAGCTGGTTTTCCTAGGGTTTTTTGTGCTTACAAACCCATCTGTATGGATTGTACGTTGCTGCACAATGGTGGCAGAAGTACCGTATGGTATGCATAACCCAAAGAGGAGCGGGCCGTAATTCTCCGTGATCCGCTCTTGTTCAAATCCCCCCCGCAGGGGGCTGGCTTCTGTGGGGGTCGGGGTGTTGGGGGCCCCTGACCCCGCGCCAGAAGCAGTGACCAACTACTACGTTACGCGACCCCCCCCCCCTGGAAGACAGCCCTTCTCAAAACCCCGCAATGCAGCCCCTTAAAATGATCGCAATCGAATTCTAAGAACACGACTATTCTTTTTTCTGGCCGACGATGGTCGTTTTGGTGAATTAGGACTGTTTTAAGCAGCTTTTCGGGGAGTCTCCGAAAATTTGGGGCTGAATTCCGTATTGGCTCTTGCTTGCGAAGTTCCATCATGTTGTAGCCCCTTAAAATGACCGGCTCGGGCCAAAACGTCAGAAGAGCAATCTAATTGGCCAAGTCAGGTGCCTTTTTGATGATTTACGGTGAATTTTGTGCGTTTTTAGGCAGTTTTTTGCCATTTTTTTCGCCATATTTGGCATGTATACTTGCTGCCCATCTGGCAAACCTTTTCTGCCAACGGGGCAACCATATTGTGCAAGAGGCAAGAGGCAGCACCCGCTAGGCTACGTTTTTTGTGGGGCTTGGCCCACAAAAACGGAGCCTAGCGGCCGGCGCTTGCGCCGTTGAACCCGTTTTTTCATGGTTTTCTTCTTCTCCGCTTCTGCATGGTTCTTTTTGCCTTTGTGCTCCTGGTCCTCCCCGTTCTCATCTGAGCATCCGTGCGACCCAACCTCGTGCATCTTTCCCCCGCTTGTTCAAATCCCCCCCCATGGGGGGCTTTTAATTGGGGGGCCGGGGAATGGGGCCCCGCCCCCCTCTAAAAGCAGTCCTTATGCCATTATATACGATCCGCGCGCCGAAATGAAACATATCCCAAAAGTGTACGATGCAGCCCCTCTAAATGACGGCCTCAGAGAGCTGATTCGCACTGTCATATTTGTTTTGATCAATCATGGCTGTTTTGCAAAGTTGGGACCTTTACAAGGTTTTAACTTCTTTAACAGCATCCACTAATTCCATATAACCTAGGGATGCGATTTAAAGGTGCACCAGCAAAGTTGAGGTGCCGAACAACACTATCTATAAGCCACAGGCCCCAAATCCCAAGGAATCTATTTGCCATATTATTTATTTGCTGTGCACGCGTGCATTTCGCAGTCGCCGGCATTTGCGATCTTTCATTTTGACTGTTCAAAGTGAAATCGGGCTACAGTGCACGAAATTTCGATCTAAGACCAGTTTTATAAATGATTCTAAAAGCTTCGTCTTGCTGTATAGTTGAAAAACCGCCGTCATTTTCTTTTGGCACCGCTTTTCGATTTGACGGTTTTCAGCGCATACGACCGCCGTCACAAGCTCAAAAATGAAAAGAATACCCCCAAATTGACCGAAATTGCCATTCATTTCGTCAAAGTCCGATACAATAGGCCCGAGTTATGAATATGTCAATTTTATGCTATTTGCAACCTGTGTCGCTAATCTTGCCAAATGCACCCTCCCTGTCTTTGCGCTGCTAGCTTAAACACAAGGCAAAGGAGTGTTTTTGCAATTGTTTGTCACCGCCTGGCTCCACTTCCGACATAGAAAGGTGACCCGAAAACGGCTAAAAACATAATAAGGCTTTTCTTTTGATGGTGCTTCGCACCAGCAAAGGAAAAGCCAGACCAAGCACGAAAGACGAAGGATTCATTTAATCCTACTCTTCCACACCCTCCGCAACATATCATGTATCATTGCTTCATTGCAATTTCCTCAACATGCTCATCGTTCTTTGTTATAAATACTTGATCATGCATGTGCATATTCTGCAATTTTACTTCTACGTCCGACAGATACCTTTCAGAGGCGATCACAGCCCGCACACTGCCCTTCCCCATCTCGTGGAGCCCCCCTCCACTTGCTCACCTCCCCCCCCATGGGGGGCTTTTAATTGGGGGGCCGGGGAATGGGGCCCCGCCCCCCTCTAAAAGCAGTCCTTATGCCATTATATACAATCCGCGCGCCGAAATGAAACATATCCCAAAAGTGTACGATGCAACCCCTCTAAATGACCGCCTCAAAGAGCTGATTCGCACTGTCATATTTGTTTCGATTGATCATGGCTGTTTTGCAAAGTTAGGACCTTTACAAGGTTTTAACTTCTTTACCAGCATCCACTAATTCCATATAAGCTAGGGATGCGATTTAAAGGTGCACCAGCAAAGTTGAGGTGCCGAACAACACTATATATAAACCACAGGCCCGAAATCTCAAGAAATCTATTTGACATACTATTTATTTGCTGTGCACGCGTGCATTTTGCAGTCGCCGGCATTTGCGATCTTTCATTTTGACTGTCCAAAGTGAAATCTGGCTACAATGCACTAAGTTTTGATCTAAGACCAGATTTATAAATGATTCTAAAAGCCTCGTGTTGCTGTTGAATCGAGAAACCGCCACCGTTTTGTTTTAGCACCGCTTTTCGATTTGACGGTTTTCAGCGCCCTCAGCCGCCTTTTTAAGCTCGAAAATGGAAAGAACACCCCCAAATTGACCAAAATTGCCCTTGATTTCGTCAAAATCCGATACAATAGGCGCGAGTTATGAATATGTCAATTTTATGCTATTTGCACCCTGTATCGCTAATCTTGCCCAATGCACCCTCCTTGTCCTTGCGCTGCTAGCTTAAATATAAGGCAAAGGAGTCTTTTTGCGTTTGTTTGTCACCGCCCAGCTCCGTTTCCGACATAGAAAAGTGACCCGAAAATGGCTAAAAACGTAATAGGGCTTTTCTTTTGATGGTGCTTCGCACCAACAAAGGAAAAGCCACACCAAGCACGAAAGACGAAGGATTCATTTAACCTTACTTTTCCACACCCTCCGCAACATATCATGTATCATTGCTTCATTGAAATTTCCTCAACATGCTCATCTTTCTTTGCTATACATACGTGATCATGCACATGCATAACGTGCAATCTGAATTCGTCGTCCGACAAATACTCTTCGGAGGCGATCACAGCCCGCACACTGCCCTTCCCCATCTCGTGGAGCCCCCCTCCGCTTGTTTGTAGGTCGTTGGTGTAGCTCGGAGTGGCCACTTTTTGAGGTGGTTTGTTGTTCCCAAAGTGTGCCACTCCAAGACCTCCAAGGACTTTTGTGTGGGCCTTGGTGTGAGCCTTCCTTGGTCACCGGTGCCTTTTGGTGCTACAAAGAACTTTTGAACACAAAAAGAACACCCCATATCACACCTTACCACAAGAGTACATCTTACCACAAGAGTGGGGGGTTAGAAAAGTGGCACCCTAGAGTACCAACTCCAGAGTGCTATATCCTACAATAAAAAGTGTTTCGGTGCATAACGAAAGGATAGCTTGGAAAGCTTGTAGGTTGATGTTAAAGCCCCGTGAGCTATTATGCAGAGATAGTGAAGTGCAATGGTAACCAATATAGAGGTGGTTTGTAGCACCCCAACACCGCCGCATAGTGTGCCACCCAAGCACTAAAGCACCACAAGTGCTGTGAGACCACTCCACAACCCACAACGTATGTCAACAAATAATGTGTATTCTCTCTGCTTCTAGTGGTTTTGCAACAAAAGTTGGAGCAAAAGTTGGTCACTACAACATTGTACCACAACAATTTGCCACCCTTGATGATAGGCAACCAACAAATGCTATAATTACAACACATCCCCAAGCCAGCCTTGTGTTGTAAACGTCAAAAGCACTTAGAAACGTGTTGAATGACCATGACTTACCTTGTGCAGGCAGATGCAAGCCACATTTTGGTGGAAAAAGCAAACAATCTTCACAATTGCACATCTCCCTCCCAACCAACATGTGCAGAATTGGTCCAAACACCCCAACGGCCGAACAACGAACTTGTGACCTATGGAAAGGGACCCTAACCGCGAGTTAAACCCATAAAACATACGTCATCCTGTGGCCAAACACCCAAAAACGTACTTCTAAACTCGAAACATGGGACATGTCGAGATCCAACCCATCATGTCTCAAGGACATGGCACGCTCAGAGTACATGACCAATGACCAAAGTTTCACTTTAAGGGAACAAACCCCCAACAAGTACAACACAGGACCAACCAAAAGACAACCCAAACCACGTTTTCGACATGACTAGACAGCTGCAAGCTGTCCAATGCAAAAAACACCACTTCGAACGCAAACAGTGGCACAAAGTTATTCAAATGCGTCTACATACAACTCAGTCCAAGTTAGTGGGGTTGGGGTAAAAAGTGGTCCTCTAAGTGTCTGAAAGTTTGACCAAATTACACTACGAAATCGACGACTCGATGACATTACAGATAGCTCACCTGGTAAACAGACACCTGAAAAAGACATTGCCAGCGTCTCAACCTCTCATCTGCCAAAAATTTCGAGAAAACCTCAAAACTCTGCGCGTCGCGGTTCAGTCCTAGTTAGCGGGGTTTTCCATTATGTCAATTGTATGCTATTTGCACCCTGTGTCGCTAATCTTGCCCAATGCACCGTCCCTGTCCTTGCGCTGCTGGCTTAAACACAAGGCAATGAGGGTTTTTTTTGCGCTTGTTTGTCACCGCCCGGCTCCATTTCCGACATAGAAAGGTGACCCGAAAATGGCTAAAAGCGTAATAAGGCTTTTCTTTTGATGGTGCTTCGCACCAGCAAAGGAAAAGCCAGACCAAGCACGAAAGACAAAGGATTCGTTTAACCTTACTTTTCCACACCCTTGACAACAAATCATGTATCATTGCTTCATTGAAATTTCCTCAACATGCTCATCGTTCTTTGCTATAAATAGCTGATCATGCACGTGCATATCCTGCAATCTGAATTCGTCGTCCGATAAATACCCTTCAGAGGCGATCGCAGCCCGCACACTGCCCTTCCCCATCTCGTGGAGCCCCCCTCCGCTTGTTTCGGTCTACTCCCCCTAGCTTGTGAAACCTGCGAATCAATATTTCTGCCGCCTTTGAAAATAATTTTCGAATTAATTCTATGCGAATCTGCGAGCCTGCTGCAGCATAACACAGCGGTCGGAAATGGCGATTTAAGTCTATCGCCGCACCTTCGCGATTTCGGCCCAGACGCCTCTTTCGACCCCTCCAAAGCACAAATTTGAGGGACATGGCTCCAGAATCAAGTGGTTTTCAAAAGAGAAGCACCGAATTGATACATTTGAGTATAGTAAATAGTAGGATCTAACGGATTTGACGACATGGTTGGAAAGTAGACATTGATGGAACATACTCCTTTGCCAGTGCGTTTGGTTGTAGTTGCTTGATATGGATTCCCTAATTCAGCCGAATTGTCACCGGTCAAAAATCAATTGCATGTAGTGTGCACATTCCACAATGCAAGCCGAATGCACCACATTTCAGGGATGTCTTTTTTGGCTGCTGTCGCGTTCACACAGGCCACCTTCCTGTCGGCAGCATGTGCCGTTAATGGAGAGCTGATCCAGCGGAATCAGGCGTTGCTGACGCACATCACAGACCAGCAGGCCCGGTTGTATTGGCCCGGGTAGTATTGGCCAGATGGGTCGCCCGTAGGTGTGGACCCCATCTCCCAAAGGTGCAAGGTGACCCGCCAGCAAAAAATTCGGCCCACGGTGCCGGTGGTGATTTTTGGCAGTTTCTGTCCATCTTCGGCTAGTTAAAAAAAGGTTTCCAACCGTTGTGATCAATTATTCTGGCCCAGTTCTGCGACGATTTGTCACCGCGCGCTGCGCAAATCTGATTTGGGTTCTTGGGGCAAGACTTTTTGAAGTTTTTCTGGCAGGTATGAATGCGTTCTTTGCATCAATGTAAATGATCTTCACGTTCTTTAACATTCCCTCGTCAAAAGTCCGGCGTTTCAACATTTTGCTGTGCATCATGTCTACAATTTTTGCACTCTGGGGCATGATGAATTTCTGATTTTGGAAAGGGCAAAAATGCTGTGTGTGTGGGTAGGGCTGGTGGTGAGCAACAGACTTTTTGTTGGGCAACAACAGACTTTTTGCGAGGTAACTAGGTTTTGTGTCCGCGGAACAACAGACTTTTGGCCTGTCACCAACATCGTTTTTTACCTGCACTTCTTTGGCACCATATGACACGCATCCTGCATATATGGCAGGGTACATTACTGGGTTCCACACCAATGCTTTTTGCTTTCTTCATGTTTGCTTTGCCGTATGCCGCGTTTGTAGTATTCGTAGGAGGAAAACATAGAAACCATGGGACACAGCGAGGGCATAGTGGAGGCGATTGAGGCAAAAACAATTTAGCAGATAAATTGCCTCAAAATATCCGCTAATTCGCGGTGCTATTATATATATTATATATATATATATATATATATATATATATATATATATATATATATATATATATATATATATATATATATATATATATATATATATATATATATATATATATATATATATATATATTATATATTATATTATTATATATTATATATATATATTATATATAATGGAATAATTTTTAATTTGTTTTTCCGCTAATCCGCGGGTAGGCCGTGGAAATAAATAATTAGCAGGTCTTACAAGCTAGGGGGAGTAACTTTTGTTGGCAGCACGGATATTGCCTATGCCACGGGATACAGGCGGATATCAGTGGCATTAGGCACAATTCTTATATCCGTGGCATCAGGCCCGAGGATATCAGCAGATATCCGTGGCATATGCCACGGGATAAATGCGCCCAACCCTTCCCTTTCCCTCATTGCATACTTGAGCCATGCACAACACAACAATTCAGGACGCCAACAATTTTGGAAAGTTTTGTGGATAGACGTCCAAGTTGGAGCACTACACCATGTGCCCTCTATCGATGCGAAAATGTGATGCCTGAATCTGTCTGAAAGGGACATTGTTCCCTAGGCTTAGCCATAAATAAGCAAGTATCATGAAGTCATGGTGCCAATTATTGCTAACCAATCATTTCCGTCATACATGTATCACATGCCCACAATCCATGCTTTGGAGGAAACCGAAGCTTTGCACCTGAACTTTGCGAACCTTCGTGGGTGGTCCCTCAAACCTAGCAGAGTCGAAAGGAGATGGGATGCCTGTGAGATCCTGGCTTGTGGAGGCCTTTGCAAGTGTGGCCGCCCATGTAGACTAAAGGCCCGCTGAGTGCACAAGCAAAGAAAAGCTGCTCGCGAACGGTACATCTCACGCTCATATTGAAGAAAGACACTAAATGATGGCAACGGTTGCATGGTCTAAATTGACTTCTTGGTAATACGCGATTATATCGTCATCATTCTTATTATTCCTATTGTTATTTTTCTTCTTTATTTCATTGTTATTATCATTCTTGAATTTTTGCCATTTCTTAATGATGATGGTGATGATGTTGTCTAGTTGTAAACCGCACTGTTGGTTACTCAACAGTTTTGTTCGGTTGCCAAGTGCATTTTCATTTTTTTTCGGTTATGGTTAGGGTTTGGGTACCTCCCACGGGATATCGGCAGACATCCGTGGCATATGCCCGGGATATCGGCAAATATCCGTGGCTGTTGTATCCTGGGCATATGCCACGGAAATCTGCCCATATCCTCGGGCCCTTGCCATGGATATAATGAATCACAAATGTGCTTCTCCATAACCAATGAAGATCACACATCAAGACCAATTGCCAATGGCAAATTACAGTGCATCACCGAGTTGCTTCTTACGAACAATGCAACTCACACTTCCAACATATTTCCGCTGCGCATAAGTGGCCTACAAATGGCGCAAGCACGGATGGGCTTGAGAAAGAGAGAGCACAATCGCGCAAATGGCAAAGTGAGTTGGACCAAGTCGTAGAGTGTGGAGCCCAACGAGCTGGCAACAATGAGGTGATAAAGGAGCTTAGGTACGGAACGAGTTTTGGGGGGGGGGGGTGTATTTCCTTTGCCTCGAAACATACAACATCACAAGGTGACTGAAATGCCTCCCTTGGGCTGTGATAGTGAGGACTCAGCCGTGGGACCTGGGGATAAGGAGCAACTCCGCAGAGTCCAGCTCTTAGAGCAGCGGTTTTAGCATTGCGCTGAAGACACAAATGTCATGTGTTCGATTCCCGATTTCTCATACAAAGGTGCACTTTAAACAATTTTTTCAAGAGTTGTCAATGACTTCGTTATTTATTTTGTTTTTCCTTGCACATAGCCAGGTGCGCCATTGAAAACTCGTCCGGTTCACTTCGCTCCCAGGGGCCGAGTTTTCAGGACGATAAATGTTAGATGGGAACAATCATGTAATAGAACAATTTTCTTTCTTTTTTTCCCTTAAAGAAGGTTCATGCACAATTGTTGTGACCACACAATTTTTTCCCCAAAAGTTTCATGGCTCCTTGGCAATGCTTATGGTGTCCAACTATGGGTAGGGAATGACAATAACTTAGTGAAGGTAGTGTCCGAAAAACAGTCCAATATGTCTCGCACACGCTTGTTTGTTTGACAGTTTTTCTACCCCTGTTGTTGCACTGCCCCGCTTGTCATCGTGGGCACTCTTGGGTATCAGGCTGAAGAGGACTACCAAGGGACTGCATATAGGAGAGTAGATCTGATCAAGATAAGGGTGCCCCGCCGCCGATAACCTTGTCGTCCTACTAAGTATTCGACCACGTCAAGAACTGTGTTTTCTCGTGACTCACATGGCGAAGAAGATGTCCGCTTACAACCCAAACCCGTACCCTGGTGCAAAAAAGTGTCCCACACACGGATACTGCGGACACGATAAGAGCAGCTGCAAGGGATTGGACCGGAAAGATAAACCACGCGCGCCCATCGTATGCTTTACGTGCCGAGGCCAAGGACACATGTCGCGCGACTGCCCCGAAAAGAAAAAACCAAAATGCCACAATTGCGGAGGACCTCACACGCTAGACAAATGTGATGCTGCGCATTGGGATACCGACCGAATTTTCGAAAGCAAGCGCCAAGAGAAGGAACGGTTCGCAAAAAGGCATCAACCTGAAGAAGTGCGACCGGTGGCATCAATTACCATCAAACTGACGGACCTGAAAGGCACAGCAGCTACCATAGACACGTACGACAGTGTGCTTGATGCGGTGCCCGAGGCGCTATCCACGACGTACATCTCTGCCACTGAAGGCTTCAAATTGGGTTACGGAAGTGACATTGAGGCCGAGGGAGCCGAAGCGAAAACCAAAAACGCTGTCATGAGTATGCCCACTGTGAAAATCATCACACAGCGCGTGCGGGAACCTAACAGCGGATCTGCCCACAACACACCACAAAAAAGCTCTAACGGTACAACCCCGGGTTCGGGACCACCCTCCACACCCAGAACGGAACTTTTCCCGTCGCCGCACAGCTCGTCCTCTAGCACACATTGCACTGCAACATCTCCAGCTTCGCCGGCACCGTGGGCACAGGACCTCAGTGCCCTAGAGAACCGCGTCAACACCAGCATCACGGAAGTGAAGCAAGAGCAGGCGGAGCTAAAGGCTATTGTGGATGGTGTGCGGGCCACACAGCAGGCCGATAGCTGCGTACTGAAGCTCATGAGCATCCGCATGGGCCTGGCAGAACCCGACCCGGACAACCCCATGGAGATGAGAGCCGCCGAAATGGCACGGAAAAGTACCATGGGCGGGGCACCACCGCCACCTCCGGCGCCACCTGACACTTCCAGTGACGACATGGAGCACAGCGGGGACAAAAAACGCAAGGCCCGTGAATCGGCGCCAACGGTCGATACACGATGGATTATACTTGGTCCAGGTGAACCCCCTCAACACGCTGATACGTGGGTGCAATTTCGTGTGATCATCAAAGAGCAACGCGCTGATGGAACGTGTGTAACTACGAAGCCAACCCCAGATACTGTACATTCGCCAACTCCTGGTCAACTCCATGTCGAGAGCATTCAACTTGCTTGTACTTGTGCACTGTGTTGTTGCTACGCCTTGTGCATGAAACGTGAGGAACTATTGATATTTTACAGCTTTTGGTTGCGTTGCTTTGTTGTTATGATGCAATATGTGGGTTTTTTGGGTCGAAGCCAACTTTTTGGAAGCCAAGTCAAAGTTGGCGCGCCAACTTGGCAGTTGGCGCGCGCCAACTCAAGAGTTGGCGCGCCAACTGCCAAGTTGGCGCGCCAACTTGGCGCGCCAACTCTTGAGTTGGCGCGCGCCAACTCCGGTTTTGGCGCGCGCCAAGTGCCCCATTCTCCCTCTTCTTTTGCACCCTTTATGCATTCCCTTTCCCTTCTAGGCATTTCACGTTATCATGCCTCCAAAGCAACCCAAGAAGGGCAAGGGGAAGAAGGTGACAGTCACCGACCCCACGTCTGCCCCAGCCCCAGCCCCCGCTGCACCACCTAACCCCGAGGTGCAGCCGGTGGTCCATGCCCACATCGCCAACGTGGGCTCCGAGCACTTCCCCGGGGGCTATTTTCCCATCCCCTACACCCTCACCTCCCCGGACGCCGAATCCTTCCCCCAGCCCCCCCCCCCTCCGCGAACCCCTGGAGGCCGCCCTCTTCGGCAAGTGGGACCAGCCGGGCAATCCCCACTTGGTCTGGCGAATTGACGCCACCCGTGTTAACTTCGCCCTGACCAGGGGGGTTCTTAGCAGGTTCTGCTGTGCCGTGATGGGCCGGTACCCCACGACGCTCGCGGTCGAGTTGAAGCTTTCTCAAGTCACCCTTGAGGCCTTCAACAAGACCCTGAAGCTGTGCACTGCTGCAGCGTCAAAAGAGTTCGTTAACGTTCTCGACCTGCAGGAGATGCCGCCTCAGGGTCTCGACCCCGAGGAGCAGTGGCTGTGGGTGGATCCAGTCAAAAAAAGTGGCTGGACGCACCGCACGGCCACTGACGCCGTCGTGCGGTACCAGACGGTGAAGGTGCAGGCGTGGGATGCAGTAGCTCCCACGGAGTTCTCCACCAACCGTCGCCTGCGCACCCACATCCCCGACATCACCCACCCCACCCTCTACAGCACCGACGCCCCCTTCACCATGCTTGGCATGGGTTGCCCCCACCCCTCCTTCCACAACTCCTACCCCGTCGCCAACCACGACATCCCCAACCCCCCCATCGTCACGGAGGAGGGTTTTGCCGCGGCGGGCTACCGCCAGTATGACCGCATCATCCCCGAGGATCTGTGGGCCAGACTGGCGGAGCTCGCCACGGTGGAACTCAACCCGTCGATGCTCGAGGAGGTGGACCTCCAGGCCCCCGGGGAAGGTGGGGGGCGCTATTAGACGACGGTCTCCAGCGTCCCCCACTGGCTCCCGGACGACCTCTGGCAGGCTGTTGTGGCCCTGCTGGGGTTCTCCCTCCCACCGCTGCAGGGACTTGAGGCCTTGTGCCCCAAGATCATCGAGCGGTGGGAGGCAGAACCCTGGAAGGGTTTCCAGATCCCCCACCGCGATTTTGCATTGTCTGTGAAACAGTCAGTGCAGTGCATGGTCGTGTTCATCCCCCTCACCACCTCTCCCCCGTCCAAGTCCCTCCAGGTGTGCCCGGGCACGCAGGGGGGCTATCACGCTGCGCATCGGTGGGATATTGTTATCCAACCGCTTCGCAGCGTGACGCTCCTCCGCGGGACGGTGATCCACCGCGGTGCGGGCGGGCCTGGCCGGGCACTGTTCATCCCGTTTGCACCCGTCGGCTACCGGTCGCGCATGCTGACCGTAGAGCCGGAGAGTGTAACGGAGCTGATGAACAGTGTTCCGGTGATGCCCTCCGAGCTTCTGGCCGAGGGGGCTGCAGTCGGGTCCCCTCTGTGCCTCCCGTATGGGTCCGACCCGTCCAGGTACCGGCCCCAGGATCCACCACCCCGGCAGAACTACAGCCCCCTCGACCAGGGGTCTGAGGAGGCCGAGGCAGCCGCCACCGACCCCGTGCCTGCCCCCCACGAGGTGTCATGGACATGCCGGAGGCGCCGGCGGATGCGGAGGAGAGGCCGGCCGCGCCGGCTGACGCGGATGCCGCCCCCCCCCCCACAGAGTGCGGCACAGGAGGAGGAGGAGATGCCGGCGGCGCCAGCGGATGCGGAGGCGCCGGCGGATGCGGAGGCGCCGGCGGATGCGATCCCCCAGCCTGTCTGCTTCGTGTCGCAGGCTGAGCAGCCGTTGGACCCCCCGGTGCCCTACATGGGGGACGTCCTCCTCCTGCAAGAGGGGGTGTCTGCGGGTCTGTTTCTGACCCCCACCGACCACGCGCACGTGGGGCCCACCGCCGAGGCGGCCAGAGCGGATGCCTGCCTCACTCCGCACATCCACCGGTGGTGGCTTCCCCCCCCCGAGGCCACCGACTTCTGCCGCGTGCGCTGCACGGCCGGCACGGTGGTGTACTCGTTCGCCGCACTGGGCGCTGCGTTCGTGCGGGAGCCAGGGGCCGGCCGCATGGCCTGGATGGCCATGGCCCACTTCACCCCGCCCCTGAGCTCCCAGGACGCCGAGATGTTGGACCTCGTCCGCGTGGACAAGGCCCGCCGCACCATCTGCTCCTGCAGAAGAAGGTGTGCCCGCGCGGTGCCTTGCATGCATGCGATGTTGTCACACGTGACACGAATTTGGCGCGCGCCAAATAGCAGATTGGCGCGCCAACTTCGCAGTTGGCGCGCGTCAACTTCCATCTTGGCGCGCGCCAAGTCACCGGTTGGCGCGCCAAGTGTTCGGTTGGCGCGCGCCAAGTCCAGTTTTGGCGCGCGCCAAGTCAAGTTTTGGCGCGCCAAATAGCTAGTTGGCGCGCGCCAAGTGCCGTTTTGGCGCCTGAATTTAATTCGTTGGGTTTTCTCGGAAACGTTGTTCTGTGGCTGGTTTTCGAGTTGTCTTCGCTGTTGCAGTGGTGTCGTTGTGTGCATTGTTTTATGCTTGTGTTGTTGCGCATTTGCAGGTCCCCATCCACTACGCCAATTTTCAATTGGAAGTGGACCCGCGTCCGGTGCCCGTGCCGGCCGGGGCGGAGGAGGTGGAGGGGCAGCCGCAGGAGCAGCGGCAGGAGCAGCGGCAGGAGCAGCGGCATGAGCAGCAGGAGGGGTTGGAGGTGGATGTGGACGTGGTGGTGGATTGGGAAGTTCCGGCGGTCCCGGAACCGGCGGACTTCGGGGACGCCTTGCACAGCCCCGACAAGTTCCTGAAGGTGACGTCCGCCGAGGCGACGGCGGTGGACGTCGTCGATGGGGGGGGGACGATCATTAGCCGCCCGTTCCAGGCGCAGGTGATTCGGCGGGGTTCGGGACAGAATAGGGTGGTGGAGTGCCCGTTCTGGGCAGTGGTGCAGGGGAAGGGGGGGGTGCAACCATGGGTTGTCTCCGTTGTGCCTTTATTGCAGGTGCGCCCCCCCTCCACGCACAACCGGCTCCTCCTCTGCAGCATTGACGCTCTGGGACAGCTGCAGAGGTGGAAGCAGTGTGAGTGGAGCGACGTGCGGGCCATTGCCCCCGCCCCCCACTTGAAGGAGGCAACGCAGGCGTTTCTGCTCCGCTTCCAGAAGCAGCTCGTGGGGAAAGGGCCGAAGGGGGAGAAGGGGGGCAGGGCCGCATCTGACGTGTCTGGGGACCCCTCCCTGCAGAGCAAGGGCCGCACGGAGCAGCAAGCTAGGGGCTCCAGGCGCCCTCGCCCCACGACCACCCCCCGGGAGGCAGCGCAGGCAGCGGGAGACGGGGGGGGGGCACGGGAGAAGGCGGAGATTCTCCGCCTGGAGGCGGAGAACAAGCTGCTGCGCGAGCAGCTGAAGGCGGCGGAGGCCGTCCGCAAGACGGCACAGGACGCGCTCACCGGTGAGCGCGCCTTGTGGGAGCGGCGGGAGAAGGGGTGGGAAAAGCAGAGGGGGGAGTTGCAGCAGCAGGTGACCGCCACGGCGCAGGTGCGTGCAGCTGGGGGGGGGGCAGAGGGTAGTGCCGACCCCGACCATGGGCAGCATGTGCTGTACTTGCAGGCGGCGGCGGTGGAGTTGCACTCTGCACTCAGCGCCCAACGCCATGTGGCCATCAACATGGGGGTCAAAGAGGCCACCCTCACGGAGCTGAAGGGCCTGCTGGACAAGCACCCGGTTGCGCACCTGCTTGACCCCAAGCGCAGGCGGGCGGAAGAGAGCGAGGGGAGTCAGAGTCAGGGCAGCAAGCGGTCGAAGAAATGAGCAGGCACTGGCTGGGCATGGTTTTGGCGCGCGCCAAGTGGTAAGTTGGCGCGCCAAATCCTGATTTGGCGTGCGCCAACAGGGGAGTTGGCGCGCGCCAAATGGGAAGTTGGCGCGCCAACTTGCCACTTGGCGCGCGCCAAATCCTGAATTGGCGCGTGCCAACTGCCTGCCAACTGTGTGCCATCTGTGTGCGAACGTGCAACAACGTTCCGTTGCATGATCCAACCCGCCTGCCACGTCCTCACGTGCCGCAGGTCTTTGTTTGTGCACCATGCAGCGGCCCTTTGAGAGTCGTGGGGGGTCTTTGCACTGCAGCCTGTGGTGTGTATGCAGTGGTCTGTGGAAGATATGAGGTAACTTCAGCTCGTTTCAACCCAGTTTCATCGTCCACAGCTGTACTCACCCTATCCTCCCCCCCTCTTTTTGACCATATGTGCATATGCGCCTGTGCTGCATCGCAAAAGTGCTGCCCCGCCCCCCTCTGAACACCTCCATTCGGACGTGCCCTTTACCTGTGTGTTCGAACCACGACATCATTGACCATTTTTCAAACCTTGAGAACCCCTGTTCTCGTCATCGTGGCCTTGATGGTGATTGGCCTATCCCTGTACCCTGTCTGTCCCTGTACACTAACCCTGACCGGCACTCTGGAGGGGACCTGAAGCATTGCGGTGACAGTGACCTTGCAGAAGACGCAAACTTTGTTTCACAAGATGTATTGGAAAGTCCCTGTGGTGCGGATGTGCAAATTTGGCCTCACAGCAATTGCAGCATTGCATTTGCTTTGCATCCGTTTCTGCAAGGATGAACTTATCAACAAGGGAAGTGGGGGCCACAGTGAGGGTTCATTAGGGCATCTCCTGTTGGATAACGCTTGCGGCATTTCCATTCCATTCGACTCCACCTTCCAATGTGTGCGTCTATGTTCAAGGCAAGAGGGCTCGGTTTCTGCCAGAAAGCGACACCATGATAGTTTACCAAAGGTACCCCTTTTTTCCACTGCCCCCTGGAAGCCTTATGAGCAAAACTATTTGCACGTTGACTTGGTGAATGGAATTCTTGAAGCAGTGCAGGTTTTATGCCTTTTTTTTCTTCATGTTGTCCCCTTGTGCATTGCATTTGAGCACCCCACTGGTTCTGAACCCCTCCAGTGGGCGCACGTCTGCTGCCGTGGCTGCGGGATAGGGCACCAAGCCAGGTTACGATGGTTGCTGTGATGGCGGACAATTAATACGGGTGCCTCAACCCCTCCCCCCCCTCTCTGCACACAACTGCAATTCACAATCAAAGGCACCAACCCCCTACACACCACTGAACAGTGGGGTCTTGAGTCTATCTACAATGTATCGCGCATGGGCTTGCTTCCGACTTTGGGATGTACCCTTCGTGAACCGGCCGTTTGAATCCGAGATTCACGGTACCGTGAGTTTCACCCAATTTTGCTGTGTTTTGCTCGTAACTTGGTGCTATCGTGTGCTTTTGTCGTGCTACCTTCGCCCAAAGTAAGATGCAACAAATAGGTGCAATTTAGAGGTTTAAAGTCCCCGCATGGTTTAACAGATTTGGTGAGATTCGCGTGAATGTGAGATTCACGCACCTAAATTCACGCAGAAATTCACGCTAGATTCACAGATTCACAGAATGTGAAAGTGGTACGAAATTTGTACAAATTTCGTACGAATTTCGTACGAATTTACCCTCATTTCCACTGTTTCGCTTTCTCGCAGCTCTCAAAGCCTTTCTTCGCATTCTCTTTGACAATGTCCCAGCAGACTATGTCGCAGCTCGCCAGCCTGGCCTCGCGCCCCGACCCCGCAGCCGACACCCTCGCCCACTACCAAGCCCTCCCCGTTGCCCACCATCAATTGGAGGAGGCAACGTACGAGTCGGAGGCACTGGGGGTGGATGCCATCGTGGGCTGGGCAGCCTCCCTCGACCCCTCCCCCGATGTCATCCACATCGACATGCGCAGCCCCACCCGCAACAGCTACCTCGGGGGGAGGGGATGGGCCACAACCCTGTGGAGGGAAATGCGCCACCAACTCCCCACCCTCAAATTTCTCCATCTAACCCCTCTCCCCTCCAGTGTTGACCAGCTCCTCAACTCGATGAGGAATAACCCTGTGGGGAAGCCTAAGGACGCCCACGTCCAGGTGTACCCCACCACTAAACCTCGTCCACACCCCCCCCCCCACTGCGATATGGTGTGCCTGCAGGATCTTGCTGCAGGTGCACCAGCAGACCACTCTTTTTTCCCCTTTTCTTGGCATCTTGCCAACCCCCGGTGGTGGGATGATTTGGGCGTCGCCCCTTTCCATCCCACCATCCCCCCCCAGGTGCACGTCCCCGACGTCACCCACCCCACCTTCTATAGCACAACTTCTTTGCAATGGTACCGTGGTGCCTCATGCGCCCCCCCCTTCATTTCGAGTGAACCCCCCCTCCGCACCGAACCCCTTCCCGACCCCCCTCATGGGGTGACGGGCAGCCCTGACCCCGCCCCCGACAGGGTTGGCCCCTCTCAGCCGCCGCTCAACTTTGTTGATGGGAACGGCTACATTGTGCTTCGGGGGCTTGTGGAGGCACGGGATTGTGAGGTGGGGTGGAACAAGGTGATGAAGGCGTGGGGCAGCAGCGACGAAAAAGTCGTCGCAAAAAATTTTGAGCTCCTTTTCAACGCCGCGCGGAGTGAGGAGCAGGCCAAGGATCCCGAGCTCCCCCGCCGGTGGCAAAGCAAGAGCACCTTGGGGTCGGGGGTGGGGGGGCCTCTCTTCAAGAAGTTCCACCCCCACCTCACCGAAAGTGTCCCTGGGGTTGGGGACCTCCACCCAATGACGCCGGGCAGCGTCATTATGGCCAGTGTGGGGAGTGGGCCGCAGCTCCCCCACACCGACGTGGCCACCCACCCCGACGTCCTCCCCCCCAGCGACAGGGCGGTGGGGGACTGCCACCTGAGTAGCTTCCTCTGCTTGTCAGAGGACTACCAGGTGGCGGTGCAGGCGGGGACGGCCCTGGGGGAGGCGGGGCAGGCGCGCTGGGACACCGTTCAGCTGCATCGGGGGGACATGCTGCTGATGGTGGCCACCAGCCGCCATCATGGATTGCCTGCCCACCCCGACTCCAAGGATGGGCTGCAGGGGGCTCTTTTTAACTTGTGGACCCCCGACCCCCGACACAAACACCACCAGGCCAACACCACACACTTGGACGCCATCCCCCCCAAGGAGGCCCTGGACGTTGCTGGGGATTTGTCCAGCTGGGACCTCCCCAGCGTGGACCAGGTGTTGTGGGTGGGGAAGGGGGCGGTTGGGAGGGTGGGGTTGTGGGAGGGGGAGGCTGCCCAGGCCCTCTTCGCCGACGCCCCGCAGACGCTCCCTGTAGGCCCTCCCACCTGCCCCTTCCACCCCACCTTCATCTCCCGGTCGACCCCGGCCTCCGACCTCGCCGTCATCGAGGTCGGCCCCCAGTGCATGCTGTTCTTCCTGGGCAGCGTGCACCAGCTGGAGGTCGTGAAGGGGGGCGATGTCGACGCGGAGTCGGAGATCCACTTCGCCTTGTCCGGCATTGCCCCCCCGGGTCGGCCGACCACGCTATGGCACCTGGTGAACACGGTCCCAGCGTGGCGGTCGCCCAAGTGCGCGAGGACCGGGGCATGGAGCATCACCTACCCATGTGACTGCAAGGTGTGCTTGCTTGTGTGTTTGCTTTGTGTATTTGCAAAAATTGGACAAAATTCACGTGAAATTCGTACGAAATTCGTACGAAATTCGTACGAATTTCGTACGAATTTCGTACGAATTTCACGTGAATAAATTTGTGTGAATTTTCTTCGAGATGTGAAATTCGTACCAAAATCGTACGAAATTCGTACGAATTTCGTACGAATTTCGTACGAATTTCTGTGAATTTCGTCCAATTTGCTCCTTTTGCTCTTCCATTGCCCCGTGTCCACTCCCCCTTTCTCAATTTTTGCCTTGCACACCTCTCCACATCTGCATGCAGGTCCCGTTCACCGCTTGGTCGCCGGATATTCGGCACCACACCAAGCGCCAGTACAAGCCCCGGCCCCGATTGCCTGAGGAGCAGGCCGAGCCCGCCGAAGGCCCCGGTGGCGCCCAGCCCGCAGGCACCGGCGGTGGACGGGCACCAAGCGAGGCCGGCAGTGTGCGCAGTGAGGGGTCGCAGCGCTCTCGGCGTTCGGGAGGCAGCGAGGCCAGCACCGCCAGGGGGCATATGGCGCGCGAGGTGGTGGTGCCCCAGCCGTCTCGCGACGAGTTGGGCAAGGCCCACAACGACCCCCCCCTGGACCGGGTCACCCTGGCCGCCAGGCAGCCGGATCCGGCCTGGACCCAGCAGGTGCCGCCCGGGCCGGATGGGCGGCAGCGGCACCTCAGTGCCGTGTGGGACATGGAGTTGGAGTCGCGGGGGGTGCAGGGCACCCTCCGCATCTCCTTCCCCTGCCCCATTGTGCTCCGGGGGGGGTCCAACCTGCCTGCGGGGCAGGAGCTGGTGGGCATGTTTGCCTACCGGCTTGTGAGTGGACACTGGCGGGTGCAGACGGGGGTGTCGCGGATCGGGGAGGAGGGGACGGTGACGACGGCTGGGATTTGTGGGCTGAATGTGCTCACGGGTTGGGAGCAGCGGAGGCCCGAGTGGGTGGACGTGGCATGGCTTGCCATGCGCGTCCATGTGGGGAGGCAGCGGAAGGGGGTGGTGGCTGACGTCATTGACGTCGAGGAGGACGAACCCCCCCCCACGCGCAAGCGGAAAGGGCGCCCCGAAGGGGACACGGGCCCCACCCCCCCCCCCCAAAGCCCCGCGTACGGCCACCCCGGGGGAGCGGGCAGGGCGGGCGGAGCAGGCGGAGCCGGTGGGGGGGGGGGGGGCAGAGGGGGGTGGTGCAGGAGTGGGTGGACCAGCAGCGGGCGGGGGCGTGGGCGGCACGCGCCATCAGCGCGGATGCCACCGACCGCGACCTCGAGGCCCGTCTGTCCAGGGTCCACGAGGACAGGCGCGACTGCGAGTCGCGGTTGGCGGACGTCACCAGGGAGCGTGACCGGCTGGCCACCAAGGTGAAGACCCTTGAGCGTGACGTGGCGACGTTGCGCAAGGCAAAGCCAGCGGCACAGCCAGCAGAGGCAGTGGAGAGGGCTGAGGGTGCCGAGGCCCCCGCCCCCCCGGTTGACAGGGGGGGGGCCAGTGCTGCCGGTGTCCGGTACCTCCTGGCCGGCGCACAGGCTTGGCATGCCCAGGCCGAGGCATGCGCCGGCCAGATGTCCGCAGTGTCCACCGGCCTGCGGATGGCCATGATGGCCAGTGGCAAGCAGGACGATGTGGACAGCGTGGCCCCGGACGCCCCCAAGGTGACTGCCGCAATGGAGGAAGTGCGCCGGCAGTACCCCCCCCACCGCCTCACGTCGGCGGCCATGGACCCCTCCTTTGTGGAGGCGGTGGCGGAGCAGAGCTCCCAGGGCTCCGCTAGCCGGAGCTCTGCTCCCGGGGGGGGGGGGTGCGTAGGTACCCTCCGGAGCACCTGTCCTTTCTAACCACGACGAATGTTATCCTGCCCCCCCCCCCCCAAGCATGGGCAGTTTGACCGATATGTGGGGTACTCCCCCCCCACTGTGCGAAATTTTCTGCAGCACTGTTTGTACATTAATTGGGGTACGGTGTACGTGCCCCCTGACCTGTTAACCTGTTAACCTGTTAATTTGCGATTCCTTTCTGCGGAACTGTTTGTATTTTATTTATTATTTACACTGGTGGCTGAGTGACAGCCGGAATGACAGAGCGAACAGAGACACGCATGACATGAGCACCATCCTGAGCTTGCTTTGTGAGGGTCAACGAGGGCACAGGGATGAGGCTTTGGCAGAAATTCCGTGACACTCATGTGAAATTCGCACGAAATTCGTACGAAATTCGTACGAATTTCGTACGAATTGCACATTTTCAGAATATTCACAGATTTCTATTCATGTGAAATTCGTACGAAATTCGTACGAATTTCGTACGAATTTCGTGCGAATCTGGGTGAATTTCTTTTAATTGCATGCGAATCACAGTAGAGAGAGTTGTCTGCGGGAGGGGGATGGTAGAAACTTTGCGATGACTGCCTGCCCATTCAACAGGTCCTGTATCTCACACCATGCCACGGCCCAAGGAGCCATTCCATCTGGTAGCGGATCGTACACGACGGCGGCGCCTACAAGAGCTCCAGGAGGTTGTTACCAAGGAGCTTGCAGCATTGTACACCGTCAAGTACCTGCCCGACACGGGGCAAATAGTGCTTACCCCCGAAACAAGAATTGTAGCCACCGTCCAGCCCGAGCCCACCCAGGAGGAGAGGTTGATTATGGCCGTGTGGAGGATCCGGTCATTGCACCTCTCTAGGACAGAGTCCCGGTACCTAGTGGGGAGCATGACGTACGGTGTGGTATGGGACCAGGTGTACGGCATGCTTCGGCCGGAGTCCCGCGCGTTCACTGCCTATACGGGTGACGACACGGCCATCAATGGTGCGGCCTGCTACCTACCTGACCGCATCGCCCACCTATTCAAGTGTCGACCACCACCACCCTCGGCCATCATGCAGCCCGGGGACCGACGGCTGCATTGGTTGCCTATTGCGGTGGACGGTACATCGAGGCATGAGGCCTCGTACGTCCATTGCACGCTTGGTGGCACCGCCAGCCCCAACGAACTATCTAGTTGGTGGCTACTAGGGGGCAGTGAAAAGTGGGAGACCCTCTACGCGGCCTCCCAGGAAATTGATTTTGATGATGAGTTGCGCAAGGCCGCAACCGTAAGTTTTAAGGATACGGCAGGGAACGATAGGCAGTCCCTTTTTTTTCTGTGTGCAGATGGTAAGGCACAGGTGCTCATGGCGGGCTGCCAAAACTGGAAGGCAGAATCCCCTGGTGCCACTGTGTGTTGGGTCTGCATGCGTAACCGTGCTCTGTGCCTTGCTACCTTTGGCACAGCAAGTGCGATAGACGGCAACTGGGAACCAGCCGTTGCCATAAGTGCTATATATAGGACCATTATGAGTGATAGGCGGGTGCCTGATTATGGCCTCCATGGGGTCCTTCGTGTCCTGTTGTGTGCAGTCAACGGGACACGGGACCTAGTTGTACAATTGACAGGGAAGGCACCGGCCACTGTGGCACGCACCATGCTGCAACCGGTTTTAGATGAGGCACGGCTTGCTGCACGAACTTGCACCCGTGCCTCATTAAATAATGACAAGGCAACCAGCAAGGGGAAGGTGAGGATGGAGTGTGCTGCTGCCATCCATTTCATGCGCAATAAGGGTTGGGAGAAGATAATAGATGCTTGCCTAGAGCAGCCTAGTGTCAGGCAGCATCAAGTAGGGGGAAAAAGTTGGGAGTCGGTGTGCAAAACGTGGTGGGAGAATTTTGCAAGCATGTGTGTATACGCGTGGCGTTCCGCATGGTTCTCCGGGGCCGACTTGGGGCGGCTCCGGAACCATAGCATAGCCATGGGCGCTGCCCACAATGAGCTCCAGTGGGGCAAACTTCTGTGGACGCATCTTTGGATCGACCACATGTATTATTTTGCAAAGAAGTGGAGAATCTTGTCAAAGTTCTCCTGCTTTGCCATGGAGGGAAGTCACCGGAGGCTGAAGCGCATGTTGCGCAACAGCGGGGGCCTAAGCCTCCTCCGGGGGAGACTAGGGGTGCAAGTGGTTGTGGACAACCACACCATTGACGATAGCCTTTGGTTGCATGGGTGGGATGCGACCAAAAGGGCTCAACATGGGCAAGGGCCCATAAGTGTACAAACGTATGCAAGCCGCACAAGAAGACGGCTTCTAACCGACATGCAGCACCTTCAGACTCTACAGCGGCGGTTCCGGTGCCGCAAGAGACGGACATGAGATGACCTTACGAACCCAGACCATTGTTGCCTGTGACCGGGGTGCATGCTGGGGGGCCTACTAGGGTTGTGAGGACAAATCAGGGGGTGCACACGGGTAACATTTGTTTAAATTCACGTGAATTCACGTGAATTCACGTGAATTTCGTACGAATTCACGTGAATTCACGGCTGTGAATCGGCTACAGGCTTGCCGGGTTCCGGCACCTCTCGTTTTGGGCACGGTGCGGTCATGATGCATGCTTTTAGGGCGGGACTTTCATTGGATGATGCGTAACAAAGCTAGGGGAGGAATTTTGGCCCCTCAAAGCCCTTGAAATGAACCAAGAATATGGCACTTTCCCCCAAAATCCTCAAATTTTGGGTAAATTCACGTGAAATTCACGCAATTATTCAAACGGCCACTTAACGGCCGTTCACGAAGGGTACAGAGTCGTCGTGGACGAAGCAAAGGGGGTACATAGAGAATAAGGGGGTCTTCGTCCAGGCTGAACAAGGCATGTGACCTCTATATATGATTTATATGATTGATTTGACAGCTTCTTGCACATTCGCAGTCTTTTCCACATTAATCAAAAAAAGATGGAACAATGCTTTCTTCGTGCCAAGTGTGCAAGGGCAGGTGAGGGACGGAATTTCCATTGACAACAATGGTATGCAAGTCGATGGTTTGATCGGTGGGGGGACATTTGGCGCGCGCCCAGTCGCAAGTTGGCGCGCCAAGTCCGGACTTGGCGCGCGCCAACTTCCGAGTTGGCGCGCGCCAATTCCGGACTTGGCGCGCCAACTTGCGACTTGGCGCGCCAACTTGTGAATTTGCGCGAGCCCAGGCCCGGGAAGCCAACTTTGGGACTTTTGTACCGTGTAGGAGTGTGTTCAGCACGAGAGGGGCATGAAACCCGGGTTTTTTCAGGGTAAGAAGTTTCCATTTACACCAAAAAGGAGGAAAAAATCCCTAGGTAGCCAGTGTAACAACATAATAGACACCCGCCATGATTTGGTTGCATTCCGAAGCAAGTTGGCGAATGTCTCTTGGCTTCGTAGTTACATGGCTGTTGCAACTTGTGAATGCGCAGAACACGAATGTGGGGAACCCCTTCACGACCACCAAACCGTCACTCTATAAATCCCAGGAAGAAGCTGATGCCGCCCTGAGCGCCCGCCTCGCTGGAGTACGAGAACGCTAAGCGACTACCGTTTCTTCTTTCGAAAACCCCGGCCTGCAGCGCCACCCGGGGGACCACCTGCGAACTTTTTCACCTTTCGCTATGTCTCGGTTTGCACGCTCTAATCCTTGGTCACCGCTCCATTCAGCTGCCGCACGCAACGCTCACGCCCACGCACACCCACACGCACGCGCACACACGCACGGGCAAACCCATGCCACAAAAATGCTAGGTCGGAGAAAACACCGCGCCGGAGCACCACCAAACGAAGATGCAGGCATTACTGCCTTCCTGTCTGCCCGAGAATGGCACCTACCCCCACCCCCAGCGCCCGCTGATCACCCGCCTGCGCATGAACCACTACCTGAGGTACCCGGACACGTCACGGCTGAATATTTAGCAACAGCACCTATGGATGAAATTACAGTGCTGCTCCCAATTTATGAAAAACGTGCCGCCTGGCTTGCACAGCAGGAAGTGTCCTTAGACACTAAACTGCAGCACATTGCCGCCCGGGTTGACCACCCCTTCGGTGTCCAGCCCATGCAACACGAGCACCCAGCGTGCCCCCTGCATGCCGAACCACCGTCCACGGCACCACCCATGTGCTATGAGATTTTCTGCCAGTGCGTACATTCGGATCGAGTCCGTTCCACGTGGTCAGCTTTTACTGCAAACCACCATATCACCGACTGGCACGCGGTTACCGCACCCATCATAGTGCAATTTCATGATCACTTACACACATTACACAACCTGCGCCCCCCCGAAACACACTGGCAACCCCAACGCAACCTTGTCTCTGCGCTGAAGCACACATTCGGCCTCACCTGTTCCATCGACAGTGAACTATGGCCTACAAATTTCTGCTCGCATATACACACGTGGCACTCCCCCCACGCCTGGGGCCCGTACATGAGTACATGGAACCTGTGCGTCTGATGTGGTGTGTCCAGGACAACGCACCACCATTAGAGCCACTGCTCTCCCGTGACCGACACGACCTGTTCACGACTGCTATCATCATTTGCCCTGACACACACCCGTACCATGCAACTCTGTCTGAGGTTACCGATGTACACATACATTCGCTTGCACGGGCCCCAAAGCTCACGATGTACCCTTCGTGAACCGGCCGTTTGAATCCGAGATTCACGGTACCGTGAATTTCACCCAATTTTGCTGTGTTTTGCTTGTAACTTGGTGCTATCGTGTGCTTTTGTCGTGCTACCTTCGCCCAAAGTAAGATGCAACAAATAGGTGCAATTTAGAGGTTTAAAGTCCCCGCATGGTTTAACACATTTGGTGAGATTCGCGTGAATGTGAGATTCACGCACCTAAATTCACGCAGATATTCACGCTAGATTCACAGATTCACAGAATGTGAAATTCGTACGAAATTTGTACAAATTTCGTACGAATTTCACACGAATTTCGTACGAATTTACCCTCATTTCCACTGTTTCGCTTTCTCACAGCTCTCAAAGCCTTTCTTCGCATTCTCTTTTGACAATGTCCCAGCAGACTATGTCGCAGCGGCACTGGGGGTGGATGACATCGTGGGCTGGGCAGCCTCCCTGGACCCCTCCCCCGATGTCATCCACATCGACATGCGCAGCCCCACCCGCAACAGCTACCTCGGGGGGAGGGGATGGGCCACAACCCTGTGGAGGGAAATGCGCCACCAACTCCCCACCCTCAAATTTCTCCATCTAACCCCTCTCCCCTCCAGTGTTGACCAGCTCCTCAACTCGATGAGGAATAACCCTTTGGGGAAGCCTAAGGACGCCCACGTCCAGGTGTACCCCACCACTAACCTCACCCACACCCCCCCCCCCCCACTGCGATATGGTGTGCCTGCAGGATCTTGCTGCAGGTGCACCAGCAGACCACTCTTTTTTCCCCTTTTCTTGGCATCTTGCCAACCCCCGGTGGTGGGATGATTTGGGCGTCGCCCCTTTCCATCCCACCATCCCCCCCCAGGTGCACGTCCCCGACGTCACCCACCCCACCTTCTATAGCACAACTTCTTTGCAATGGTACCGTGGTGCCTCATGCGCCCCCCCCTTCATTTCGAGTGAACCCCCCCTCCGCACCGAACCCCTTCCCGACCCCCCTCATGGGGTGACGGGCAGCCCTGACCCCGCCCCCGACAGGGTTGGCCCCTCTCAGCCGCCGCTCAACTTTGTTGATGGGAACGGCTACATTGTGCTTCGGGGGCTTGTGGAGGCACGGGATTGTGAGGTGGGGTGGAACAAGGTGATGAAGGCGTGGGGCAGCAGCGACGAAAAAGTCGTCGCAAAGAATTTTGAGCTCCTTTTCAACGCCGCGCGGAGTGAGGAGCAGGCCAAGGATCCCGAGCTCCCCCGCCGGTGGCAAAGCCAGAGCGCCTTGGGGTCGGGGGTGGGGGGGCCTCTCTTCAAGAAGTTCAACCCCCACGTCATCGAAAGTGTCCCTGGGGTTGGGGACCTCCACCCAATGACGCCGGGCAGCGTCATTATGGCCAGTGTGGGGAGTGGGCCGCAGCTCCCCCACACCGACGTGGCCACCCACCCCGACGTCCTCCCCCCCAGCGACAAGGCGGTGGGGGACTGCCATCTGAGTAGCCTTGAGTAGCTTCCTCAGCTTGTCAGAGGACTACCAGGTGGCGGTGCAGGCGGGGACGGCCCTGGGGGAGGCGGGGGAGGCGCGTTGGGACACCGTTCAGCTGCATCGGGGGGACATGCTGCTGATGGTGGCCACCAGCCGCCATCATGGATGGCCTGCCCACCCCGACTCCAAGGATGGGCTGCAGGGGGCTCTTTTTAACTTGTGGACCCCCGACCCCCGACACAAACACCACCAGGCCAACACCACACACTTGGACGCCATCCCCCCCAAGGAGGCATGGACGTTGCTGGGGATTTGTCCAGCTGGGACCTCCCCAGCGTGGACCAGGTGTTGTGGGTGGGGAAGGGGGCGGTTGGGAGGGTGGGGTTGTGGGAGGGGGAGGCTGCCCAGGCCCTCTTCGCCGACCCCCCCCAGACGCTCCCGGCAGGCCCCCCCACCTGCCCCTTCCACCCCACCTTCATCTCCCGGTCGACCCCGGCCTCCGACCTCGCCGTCATCGAGGTCAGCCCCCAGTGCATGCTGTTCTTCGTGGGCAACGTGCACCAGCTGGAGGTCGCCAAGGGGGGCGATGTCGACGCGGAGTCGGAGATCCACTTCGCCTTGTCCGGCATTGCCCCCCCGGGTCGGCCGACCACGCTGTGGCACCTGGTGAACACGGTCCCAGCGTGGCGGTCGCCCAAGTGCGCGAGGACCGGGGCATGGAGCATCACCTGCCCATGCGACTGCAAGGTGTGCTTGCTTGTGTGTTTGCTTTGTGTATTGGCAAGTTGGACGAAATTCACGTGAAATTCGTATGAAATTCGTACGAATTTCGTACGAATTTCACGTGAATAAATTTGTGTGAATTTTCTTGGGATGTGAAATTCGTACGAAATTCGTACGAATTTCTGTGAATTTCGTCCAATTTGCTGCTTTTGCTCTTCCATTGCCCCGTGTCCACTCCTCTTTTCTCAATTTGTGCCTTGCACACCTCCCCACATCTGCATGCAGGTCCCGTTCACCGCTTGGTCGCCGGATATTCGGCACCACACCAAGCGCCAGTACAAGCCCCCGCCCCGATTGCCTGAGGAGCACGCCCAGCCGCCGAAGGCCCCGGTGGCGACCAGCCTGCAGGCACAGGCGGTGGACGGGCACCAAGCGAGGCCGGCAGTGTGCGCAGTGAGGGCTCGCAGCGCTCTCGACGTTCGGGAGGCAGCAAGGCCAGCACCGCCAGGGGGCATATGGCGCGCGAGGTGGTGGTGCCCCAGCCGTCCCGCGACGAGTTGGGCGACGCCCACAACGACCCCCCCCTGGACCGGGTCACCCTGGCCGCCAGGCAGCCGGATCCGGCCTGGACCCAGCAGGTGCCGCCCGGGCCGGATGGGCGGCAGCGGCACCTCAGTGCCGTGTGGGACATGGAGTTGGAGTCGCGGGGGGTGCAGGGCACCCTCCGCATCTCCTTCCCCTGCCCCATTGTGCTCCGGGGGGGGTCCAACCTGCCTGCGGGGCAGGAGCTGGTGGGCATGTTTGCCTACCGGCTTGTGAGTGGGCACTGGCGGGTGCAGACGGGGGTGTCGCGGATCGGGGAGGAGGGGACGGTGACGACGGCTGGGATTTGTGGGCTGAATGTGCTCACGGGTAGGGAGCAGCGGAGGCCGGAGTGGGTGGACGTGGCATGGCTTGCCATGCGCGTCCATGTGGGGAGGCAACGGAAGATGGGGGTGGTGGCTGACGTCATTGACGTCGAGGAGGACGAACCCCCCCCCACGCGCAAGCGGAACGGGCGCCCCGAAGGGGACACGGGCCCCACCCCCCCCCCCCCCCAAAGCCCCGCGTACGGCCACCCCGGGGGAGCGGGCAGGGCGGGCGGAGCAGGCGGAGCCGGTGGGGGGGCGGGGGCAGAGGGGGGTGGTGCAGGAGTGGGTGGACCAGCAGCGGGCGGGGGCGTGGGAGGCACGCGCCATTAGCGCGGAGGCCGCCAACCGCGACCTCGAGGCCCGTCTGTCCAGGGTCCACGAGGACAGGCGCGACTGCGAGTCGCGGTTGGCGGACGTCACCAGGGAGCGTGACCGGCTGGCCGCCAAGGTGAAGACTCTTGAGCGTGACGTGGCGACGTTGCGCAAGGCAAAGCCAGCGGCACAGCCAGCACAGGCAGTGGAGAGGGCTGAGGGTGCCGAGGCCCCCGCCCCCCCGGTTGACAGGGGGGGGGCCAGTGCTGCCGGTGTCCGGTACCTCCTGGCCGGCGCACAGGCCTGGCATGCCCAGGCCGAGGCATGCGCCGGCCAGATGTCCGCAGTGTCCACCGGCCTGCGGATGGCCATGATGGCCAGTGGCCAGCAGGACGATGTGGACAGCGTGGCCCCGGACGCCCCCAAGGTGACTGCCGCAATGGAGGAAGTGCGCCGGCAGTACCCCCCCCACCGCCACACGTCGGCGGCCATGGACGCCTCCTTTGTGGAGGCGGTGGCGGAGCAGAGCTCCCAGGGCACCGCTAGCCGGAGCTCTGCTCCCGGGGGGGGGGGGGGGGTGCGTAGGTACCCTCCGGAGCACCTGTCCTTTCTAACCACGACGAATGTTATCCTGCCCCCCCCCCCCCCAAGCATGGGTAGTTTGACCGATATGTGGGGTACTCCCCCCCCACTGTGCGAAATTTTCTGCAGCACTGTTTGTACATTAATTGGGGTACGGTGTGCCCCCTGACCTGTTTGCGATTTTTTCTGCGAAACTGTTTGTATTTTATTTGGGGTATGCTATGCCCCCTGACGTGTTACACTGCTGGCTGAGTGACAGCCGGAATGACAGCCACTGGACTAGGTGTGTGATAGCCCATGAGCACCATCCTGAGCTTGCTTTGTGAGGGTCAACGAGGGCACAAGGATGAGGCTTTGGCAGAAATTCTGTCACAGTCATGTGAAATTCGTACGAAATTCGTACGAATTTCGTACGAATTTCACATTTTCAGAATATTCACACATTTCTATTCACGTGAAATTCGCACGAAATTCGTACGGATTTCCTACGAATTTCGCGCGAATCTATGTGAATTTCTTTTAATTGCATGCGAATCACAGTAGAGAGAGTTGTCTGCGGGAGGGGGATGGTAGAAACTTTGCGATGACTGCCTGCCCATTCAACAGGTCCTGTATCTCACACCATGCCACGGCCCAAGGAGCCATTCCATCTGGTAGCGGATCGTACACGACGGCGGCGCCTACAAGAGCTCCAGGAGGTTGTTACCAAGGAGCTTGCAGCACCCTACACCGTCAAGTACCTGCCCGACACGGGGCAAATAGTGCTTACCCCCGAAACAAGAATTGTAGCCACCGTCCAGCCCGAGCCCACCCAGGAGGAGAGGTTGATTATGGCCGTGTGGAGGATCCGGTCATTGCACCTCTCTAGGACACAGTCCCGGTACCTAGTGGGGAGCATGACGTACGGTGTGGTATGGGACCAGGTGTACGGCATGCTTCGGCAGCTAGCGTTGCCGGAGTCCCGGGCGTTCACTGCCTATACGGGTGACGACACGGCCATCAATGGTGCGGCCTGCTACCTACCTGACCGCATCGCCCACCTATTCAAGTGTCGACCACCACCACCCTCGGCCATCATGCAGCCCGGGGACCGACGGCTGCATTGGTTGCCTATTGCGGTGGACGGTACATCGAGGCATGAGGCCTCGTACGTCCATTGCACGCTTGGTGGCACCGCCAGCCCCAACCAACTATCTAATTGGTGGCTACTAGGGGGCAGTGAAAAGTGAGAGACCCTCTACGCGGCCTCCCAGGAAATTGATTTTGATGATGAGTTGCGCAAGGCCGCAACCGTAAGTTTTAAGGATACGGCAGGGAACGATAGGCAGTCCCTTTTTTTTCTGTGTGCAGATGGTAAGGCACAGGTGCTCATGGCGGGCTGCCAAAACTGGAAGGCAGAATCCCCTGGTGCCACTGTGTGTTGGGTCTGCATGCGTAACCGTGCTCTGTGCCTTGCTACCTTTGGCACAGCAAGTGCGATAGACGGCAACTGGGAACCAGCCGTTGCCATAAGTGCTATATATAGGACCATTATGAGTGATAGGCGAGTGCCTGATTATGGCCTCCATGGGGTCCTTCGTGTCCTGTTGTGTGCAGTCAACGGGACACGGGACCTAGTTGTACAATTGACAGGGAAGGCACCGGCCACTGTGGCACGCACCATGCTGCAACCGGTTTTAGATGAGGCACGGCTTGCTGCACGAACTTGCACCCGTGCCTCATTAAATAATGACAAGGCAAACAGCAAGGGGAAGGTGAGGATGGAGTGTGCTGCTGCCATCCATTTCATGCGCAATAAGGGTTGGGAGAAGATAATAGATGCTTGCCTAGAGCAGCCTAGTGTCAGGCAGCATCATGTAGGGGGAAAAAGTTGGGAGTCGGTGTGCAAAACGTGGTGGGAGAATTTTGCAAGCATGTGTGTATACGCGTGGCGTTCCGCATGGTTCTCCGGGGCCGACTTGGGGCGGCTCCGGAACCATAGCATAGCCATGGGCGCTGCCCACAATGAGCTCCAGTGGGGCAAACTTCTGTGGACGCATCTTTGGATCGACCACATGTATTATTTTGCAAAGAAGTGGAGAATCTTGTCAAAGTTCTCCTGCTTTGCCATGGAGGGAAGTCACCGGAGGCTGAAGCGCATGTTGCGCAACAGCGGGGGCCTAAGCCTCCTCCGGGGGAGACTAGGGGTGCAAGTGGTTGTGGACAACCACACCATTGACGATAGCCTTTCGTTGCATGGGTGGGATGCGACCAAAAGGGCTCAACATGGGCAAGGGCCCATAAGTGTACAAACGTATGCAAGCCGCACAAGAAGACGGCTTCTAACCGACATGCAGCACCTTCACACTCTACAGCGGCGGTTCCGGTGCCGCAAGAGACGGACATGAGATGACCTTACGAACCGAGACCATTGTTGCGTGTGACCGGGGTGCATGCTGGGGGGCTTACTAGGGGTGTGAGAACAAATCAGGGGGTGCACACGGGTAACATTTGTGTAAATTCACGTGAATTCACGTGAAATTCGTACGAAATTCGTACGAATTTCGTACGAATTCACGTGAATTCACGGCTGTGAATCGGCTACAGGCTTGCCGGGTTCCGGCACCTCTCGTTTCGGGCACGGTGCAGTCATGATGCATGCTTTTGGGGCGGCACTTTCATTGGATGATGCGCAACAAAGCTAGGGGAGGAATTTTGGCCCCTCAAAGCCCTTGAAATGAACCAAGAATATGGCATTTTCCCCAAAAAACCTCAAAATTTGGGTAAATTCACGTGAAATTCACGCAATTATTCAAACGGCCACTTAACGGCCGTTCACGAAGGGTACAGACACACCGTATGGATACCCCGCAGGACCAGACACCATGTAAACAATCCGTTACCATTTTTTGGATACACACCCGTGGCCCCCCACTGCTGCAGCATGAAGTGCTGGGAAACCTGCGACCCATGGTACGGAAGGCCAAGGGCATTGTCCGCCCTATACCTGCCGCGTGGGCGCTACACGAGTCCAAGCAGGACATATACCACCGGTTCTGGTCGGTATGGAACGAAACCACTGAACTGTTGCGCCACAGGGGACACTGGAACAATAAACAATTTGCCGATACATACGACCGACGCACACATGCCCTACGATGGGCGCCACATCCATGGCTACGCAAGTTGTGGAACCTACGGCAACACCGACACGTGTCAAGTAACAAACTGGGACGCTGGATCTATGCCATCTATAGCACCCGCACTAGGAAGGTGTATGTGGGGCAAACAGGGGACAAAGGTACACTGAAATCCATTGTCCAACGAATGCGACAGCACCTCACTTGCGCGCGCTCCTGGCACACATTGTACGGGACCAAGGGATGTGACAAGCTGGGCTCCATCTACCCAGCTATGGCAAACATTGGTGACGAGCATTTTGGCATCATGGGACTCGAACAGTGTGCACCAGGTACAGCTAACCGGCGCGAGCGCTGGTGGATCCGAAAGCTTTCCCCCACTCTGAATGTCCGGGATGTGCCCACTTACAGCAGGCGTTGGGAATTGCTGTTCCGAGCTAACCTTGTACCAAAGGTGCCTGCACGTGAACGACTGCGTGACACAATACACACACTGACCACGGCACTGCGCGTGAACGCGTCCCCATGTGACCAACTTGCCCAACTCCAGCAGGTCAAGAAGTATGGCTCACAGCAGGAGGCACACGCTACGTTTCAAAAAGTAAAACACCGCATTGCACAACACACGTCCATTCACATACCTTACCGCATGCCCCTGCGCACCCCAAACCTGCAAGCGGCCGAAGGCCGACTCCTGAGGGACCATGTCACACGGTACATCAATACCATCCCCATCCCCACCAACCTACGTTCATACTATGGTACTACCATCTCAGCTATCCGGGTAAAGGGCAAATCAGTCTCCGACATGCTCTGCACACCCAAGCTTACATGTACAATACAGGAATTACAGGACCGAGCTGCAGGCACATGCAACTGCCGAGCGCTGGCACAGCAGCACAACCTGCCCCTGGTGGACGGACATATTGTTGTGCGCAGACCCAAGGACGCCCGCGCCCTGTTTGGGAAGCAGGCAGCGATTGTGTTACAGGATGTGCGAAGCGTTACTGTGCCCTCATGGTACGAAGCGAAAAGTACATTCGTGCGCAGCGTGCAACACATACTACACACCCTACCAGTACAGAGCACATCTGCAAGTGAGATGTATTCCCAATGTTTGTCCCACCTTAAGAGCGCCTGGCACATTGAACGTGAGGTATCACCATGGTTCACACGACAGGAAGCCGTCACGCAATTTGCTGACCAATGGTCCCCATTTTATGCTTTCACCCCTTGCGACAAAAATACAGGAAAAGGCATGGTTATGTGCCAATGCCTCTATGCTGCCACAAACATCCAGCTGTATAATGACTCGGAGCAATTTGAAATCATTGAGCAGCTTGACACACACGCTGCAGCGAAACGCCACGCCATGGAAGTATTGTACAATAGCGCCCGAGATGCCGGCATCCATCGTTTTTGGAAGTCAGGGAAAGGTAAGGGACCACCTGTGACCTTCACGCTGCCGAAAAACAAAATGCAGGAAGAACACGGGGAATTCAAGGCCCGTATCTTATTCTCTTACTACAGGCACCCCCTCAGGTACTATGGTCGATTGGTAGGACGCTGTTTAACCCTAATGCTGAAAACATGGAAAACCCTGGTGCCCGGACTTGAAATGTTGAATACTACATGTCTCCTAAGGTTCGTCCGCCGATGGAACCAGTGGCTACAGGAGGGCGATGACCCACAGTCGGACCTGCTCCAGCTGTGGGAATTAGACGTAAAGGAAATGTTCCCATCTATGGACAATCAGCGGGTATATGAAGCGCTACTGAAATTTCATGAAATTCTTGTGAAAAAGCGGGGAAAGCGGGGAAAGGAGCTCCTATTCGCTATCAACAGATTTGACAGGAAGCTCGACAGGCTGGGGACAGGCCACGGCAAGTATTTCACTAACCTCTCTTTTTCCGGTGTTGCTGCTTTTTGTTCATATGTCATATACCAGAATGACCTCTTTGTGTTCTGTAACAGGGTGATGCGCCAGAAGCGTGGCCTGGCAATAGGAGGTACAGGCAGCGCCCAGCTGGCATCCATCACACTGTCTGTCGCTGAAGAGTTATACTATCCCTGTGTAACACCCGTCCCCCTCGACAGCACTGGCCACCACCCTTGTGATTTACCTGTACACCCAGCCCGGTTCCGGGACAACATCATTGGGCTGAAACGAGCTGGGACCCCCCTGACAGACATCCAGGCAAATCTTGAAGCCATGTACGCACTAAACCTACAGGTTGAGAATGAAGGTGATACCCTGAAAACTCTCGAAGGTATGTTATCCCTGGGGGACCACAATCTTCGCCCCTACATTCGCATATCCAGGCCACCGCGCACAGACACCACAGCTCCCATTGAGCGCACGAAACTGCGATACCCCCCCGTGTATGCGGCAGGGGCACGGCAAGTCATCCGCAGTCTGGTGCCAGCTGAGGTTAAAAAAGATCTGTTTTATAGAGAAAACCCCCATGATGCAATGTGCAACACGCTCGACACCATGGCGTCTATATCAGCTAAAGGCTACCCCAACAGTTGGTGGGAGCCACTACTCTGGGACCGTGTCGCAAAATGGGGCGGCCCCCTAGAGGCACTGCACGCAGCGCTGTCCCCAACGACAGCACTCGCACAGTGAACACCCAGTTTTGCAGAGATCCGTTCTGAGAACGTCAGGCCACACCCGGGAGACCAAACACCAGGGGCCCCAGGCCCCTGCTTATGGTGTCCAACTATGGGTAGGGAATGACAATAACTTAGTGAAGGTAGTGTCCGAAAAATAGTCCAATATGTCTCGCACACGCTTGTTTGTTTGACAGTTTTTCTACCCCTGTTGTTGCACTGCCGTGCTTGTCATCGTGGGCACTCTTGGGTATCAGGCTGAAGAGGACTACCAAGGGACTGCATATAGGAGAGTAGATTTCCATTTGCATCCACCCCCCCCTCCGCCTCCGGTCTTCGGACACGTCTCTCACGTTGGGTCCTGGGCAGTTTGGTTTTTTTTTGGCCGAAAAGCGTTCCGTGCCAACCCTTCCTGGGTGGGGGGGGGATCAAAAATCCAAGGTTTCATGCAAAACGGAACGGAATGGTGTACCCAACACCCATGGTGGTTCGCAAGCACCATACAAGCACCACAGAGAGACGCATATTGACAAGGGACACACCATAGGAACGGAAACCAAATTATGTGCATGTCATGCTCTATGACCCTCAAGCGAAAATCGAGAGACCACAAAGCTACCCCACAGATTGCAACCTGATTGTCACACAGATTCTGATGTCCTTTTGACACTCTTGAGCCCTTGCTCTTTTGCTGTGCATTGTGGGCGGGTTCCGGTCAGGGGGGGGGAGGGGGTGGGGGGGGGGGGCTCTAGCCGCCCAGCCACCTGGCCACCTAGCCACCCACCCACTCAGCCATCCAGCCAGCCACCTTGTCACCTAGCCACCCAACCGTCTAGCCACCACATTGTGTTGGGCCTTGCACTTTTGCATTTTGCCTCTTTGCCTTTGCTCTCAAGATTACATGATGATGATGTGTCTGTGCAGCAGGTATTGCTACAATTTCCATGCACCTACGTTTGTCATGTTTGTGTAATTAGGTAATTAGGTAATTAGGTAATTAGGTAATTAGTTTAATTAGTTGCATTATGCATCGGGATGTGGTTATGGGTGGTCCAGTTGCACAATCACCAACACAACTGCCGTTGCAGTGTGTTGTAGCGTCCCCGTGTCCAACTAAGGTCGGCGAGCATGCATGGAGCTGCCCCAGTGCATGTGTTTTTTAGATATGAAAAAATGTGTGAACTTATTGGCATCTTTGCACAACAAATTCACATGCGTCGATAGGACCGGGGATGTAGAATGGCCGAGCCCCATGGCGTGTTGGGGTTTAAAGACGGGACGCGCCACCACTCGCAAACCAGCCTTACTGGCACTGTATGTACGGTATGGTATAGAGAGGCCAAAACATTTTTCCGCGGTTGGTGCATAATTAGGCGTCTGTTTCAATTAGGCGTTCGGTCCACTTAACCCCGCATCCCCTAAACCCAAGCCTGTTCCACGGTCTTTGGAGCCTGTGAAGTGTCCTAACTGTGGTAAGCAGTTCAAGGACAAGAACGGTCTTGTGGGGCACGAGCCCGTTTGTCCGATGTGTCCATCTACGGGAAAGTTTCTTCCCTTGGGGCAATTGCAATGTAACTACGAAGCCAACCCCAGATACTGTACATTCGCCAACTCCTGGTCAACTCCACGTCGAGAGCATTCAACTTGCTTGTACTTGTGCACTGTGTTGTTGCTACGCCTTGTGCATGAAACGTGAGGAACTATTGATATTTTACAGCTTTTGGTTGCGTTGCTTTGTTGATATGTTGCAATATGTGGGTTTTTTGGGTCGAAGCCAACTTTTTGGAAGCCAAGTCAAAGTTGGCGCGCCAACTTGGCACTTGGCGCGCGCCAACTGCATAGTTGGCGCGCCAACTTGGCGCGCCAACTCTTGAGTTGGCGCGCGCCAACTTCGGTTTTGGCGCGCGCCAACTGCCCCATTCTTCCTCTTCCTTTGCACCCTTTATGCATTCCCTTTCCCTTCTAGGCATTTCACTTTATCATGCCTCCAAAGCAACCCAAGAAGAGCAAGGGGAAGAAGGTGACAGTCACCGGCACCACCTAACCCCGAGGTGCAGCCGGTGGTCGATGCCCACATCGCCAACGTGGGCTCCGAGCACTTCCCCGGGGGCTATTTTCCCATCCCCTACACCCTCACCTCCCCGGACGCCGAATCCTTCCCCCAGCTCCCCCCCCTTCGCGAACCCCTGGAGGCCGCCCTCTTCGGCAAGTGGGACCAGCCGGGCAATCCCTACTTGGTCTGGCGAATTGACGCCACCCGTGTTAACTCCGCCCTGACCAGGGGGGTTCTTAGCAGGCATGCTGTGCCGTGATGGGCCGGTACCCCACGACGCTCGCGGTCGAGTTGAAGCTTTCTCAAGTCACCCTTGAGGCCTTCAACAAGACCCTGAAGCTGTGCACTGCTGCAGCGTCAAAAGAGTTCGTTAACGTTCTCGACCTGCAGGAGAAGCCGCCTCAGGGTCTCGACCCCGAGGAGCAGTGGCTGTGGGTGGATCCGGTCAAAAAAAGTGGTTGGACGCACCGCACGGCCACGCCGTCGTGCGGTACCAGACGGTGAAGGTGCAGGCGTGGGATGCAGTAGCTCCCACGGAGTTCTCCACCAACCGTCGCCTGCGCACCCACATCCCCGACATCACCCATCCCACCCTCTACAGCACCGACGCCACATTGGGAAGTACACGTCAAACCCGGCCGCCGCCGCATCCACCTCGTTTGCGGGGAGAGCAAACCCCCCACCCCCGATTTGGAGCCATTGGCCGCGGCCATTCTGTGGGAGAGCCGCAAAAATGGCGACAGCTTCCGCAAACTGCAGTACAGCCGGGCACACAGCCAATGGAAGTGCCCATGGGGAACCCTGATGCAGGTGCGAACGGCATTGTCCGCCCCCCGTGTCACGGAGGTCCATTTTCAGACGGACGAGGACAATGACATTTTTGGGGCCGCATGCAATCTGTGGCAGAAACTGCAGGTATTTTCACCCTGCACCAAAGCGTTTCACGGCGACCGTACACGGTGACCCGTTACACACGGCCTGTTTTCTGGCACAGGTGATGTGGCACCGTGACGGCCCCATAGCGTTCCTGACGGACAACGTGTGGGTGGGCATCTCCTTCGACGGGACAAAGCTCTGGCAGGCCTCCTTCGTGCATTTTGCCGTTGGAGACCTGGGGAGTCAAATGCCCTTGGGCTCTTGGATCTTGCTGCGCGGATCCGAGAAGAAGGCCATCATTTCCCAATTGGCCGAGGTCTATGACCTGAACGCTGACCTCACCGAGGTGGCGCAGCAGCAAATCCCCGATAAAGGGGGTTACCTGCGTAAGGTGATTTCTTTTTTTATAGCAGACACCAAGGCGCAAGTCATTTTGGGGGGTTGCTCCTCCTTCACGGCCAAATTGTACCCTTCGTGAACCGGCCGTTTGAATCTGAGATTCACGGTACCGTGAATTTCACCTATTTTTGCTATTTTTTGCTTGTAACTTGGTGCCATCGTGTGCTTTTGTCGTGCTATCTTCGCCCAAAGTGAGATGCAACAAATGTGTGCAAATTAGAGGTGTGAAGTAGCCACATGGCTCAACACATTTGGTGAGATTCGCGTGAATGTGAAATTCACGCACCCGAATTCACGCATAAATTCACGGGTTTTGGCACCTCTCGTTTTGGGCGCGGTTTGGGCATGGTGGATGCTTTTGGGGCGGGACGTTCATTGGATGATGCGTAATGAAGCTGGGGGAAGAATTTTACCCCCTCAAATCCTTCAGAAGGATCCAATAATATGGTGTTTTCCCCCGAAAACCTCAAAATTTTGGTAAATTCACGTGAAATTCACGCATTTATTCAAACCGCCACTTATCCCTTGTTCACGAAGATGAGAAAAACCCCGCAGCCACCGTTTGTTGGCTGTGTGGGGAAAATCGGCCAACCATTCTGCACGAATTTGGTTGCAGGATGGGGGTGATTGTCGAGGAGTGGCTGTGGGCGGGGATGATCTGCCCGATCGTGCGCCCCGCCCAGCGGCCCCCCGATTATGGGCTGCATGGTGTGCACCGGCAAGTGCACAATGGGCTTTCAGCCCTTGTGAACAGCCTCCACACGGTGCATCGGTGGAAAAGGGGAAAGGCCGTGAGGTGGGTGCAATGGTTCCTGGATCCCATTCGGATCCACGCACGGACCGCCACCGGGGTGGCGTTGGAAGAGGAGAGGAAGGATAAGAAGAAGGTGCCCCTGAAAATCGCACAGACGGCGGCTGCAGAGTGGGTGAAGAGTGAGGGATGGGACACCATGTGTGACCATCTGGAGGGGGAGGGCCTTCTGCAGCATGTCGTTGACATGGGGGGGGTCCAGGTGTCCTGGACGGACGCCTTCCGGCAATGGGGAAAATCCCTGCTGGCAACAAGCGATGTCGTCTGGAAATCCGGACCATTGCAGTTCCCTGACATGAAAATTCTGCTAGCAGAATTGAAAAAAATGGGGGAGGCCCATAAGGCCTGTGAAATGAACGTCACCCTGTGGGTCCATCTGTGGATTGACCACCTGTTGGGATGGGCCCGCAGGTGGGGGCACATTGCCATTTTTGCCGCCTTCAAAGGAGAGGGGCGGCACAAAGCCCTGAAATGTGAAATCTCAAAGCGCAGCTTTCGAGGTGTAAGTAAAGGCGGCCGGGTGTCCAGACTGCGGGGGGCCAGAGTGCGGGTGAAGGGGGGCAAGGGGGATCGCACGCGGAAGGGGTGGGTGGAAGTGATCCGCTCAGATAATCTCGACTGGGGGTTGTATAATAAATCATTTTCGGTTTGGCAGTCGTCGTGGACGAAGCAAAGGGGGTACATAGAGAATAAGGGGGTCTTCGTCCAGGCTGAACAAGGCATCTGACCTCTATATATGCTTTATATGATTGATATGACAGCTTCCTGCACATTCACAGTCTTTTGCACATTAATCAAAAAAAGATGGAACAATGCTTTCTTCGTGCCAAGTGTGCAAGGGCAGGTGAGGGACGGAATTTCCAGTGACAACAATGGTATGCAAGTCGATGGTTTGATCGGTGGGGGGACATTTGGCGAGAACCAAGTCGCAAGTTGGCGCGCCAAGTCCGGACTTGGCGCGCGCCAACTTCCCAGTTGGCGCGCGCCAAGTCCAGACTTGGCGCGCCAACTTGTGAATTTGCGCGAGCCCAGGCCCGGGAAGCCAACTTTGGGACTTTTGTACCGTGTAGGAGTGTTTTCAGCACGAGAGGGGCATGAAACCCGGGGTTTTTTAGGGTAAAAAGTTTACATTTACACCAAAAAGGAGGAAAAAATCCCTAGGTAGCCAGTGTAACAACATAATAGACACCCGCCATGATTTGGCTGCATTCCGAAGCAAGTTGGCGAATGTCTCTTGGCTTCGTAGTTACAAACACAAAAATTTCCACAACCCTTTTTTGCAAATTTGCCCAATTATTGCCGAATTGCTTTTTGCCTTCCTTCCACAGCAAATGTGGATTCTTCTGGTGTTGTGTCGCCGGGTTTAAGACGCATTGCTTCCCTTCAAGCCGCCGAAACCACAAATCCCAATCACAGCCGAGCATGTGAGCAACGAGTCAAACGATAATTTGGATTCGGGAGAATGGATGTGGGGTGGGAGCATTGATAGCGGCTTGGGTGAACCAGCTGCACATGTGATAGGCAGCAACTCGACCTCTAGCTCTAGCTCTAGCTCAAGCTGTAACTCTAGCCCAACCGCATGCATTGCACCACCACCACCACCACCACAGCCGGTTGCCCCAATGCAACCTCCGGTTGCCCCAACTCACAAGAGCACTCTCAACACCAGCACAACTCCTTGCCCCAATGCAACCACCTCTCCCCATCCCATCCCGCGCCTCAACCGCATCCGTTGCAAAGCCACATGCGGTTGCACCCATGCAACCACCCGTGTTCCACGTTGTCACGCCTAACCCATTAAAAAGGGTCGAGGGATTGGACCTTACATGGTCATCCGATCCATTTCAAACGGACACGGATAAGGCTGTCAAGTTACAAGAGGAGTACATCAAGCAATTTAGGAAGCAACCATCCCTCGGATACACCGGCACCCCTGCAAAGGCCAAGCTTCCAGCCGCCAAAGTGGCAGCGCAAAGTTTTGCCACCCCCATTTTTGGAAAGGGGAAGAAGGATAAAATGCGGTATGGCCTCAAAAAGCGCGTGCCTGGGGGTAGCACACCCCAAGGGGAGGAGTATGATGATGACATGGGGGAGTTGATATGTAAAAAGCATAAGAAAGAGCAGAAGCGAGTGCCACCCAATTTCATTTTTGATCAAATCCTCACGTACCGCGACCCGGAGGACAACCGGCTCCGTATGGCCATTTCTATTTTTCAAAAGAGAACCAAGGAGACAAGGTTTAACATCACAGTTCGCGGTCTCCGGTTGCGGGAGGAAAAAGAGGATGGGTCTGCGGTGCTTGAGTGGGATGGGGGTAATATCCTTGTTCCTTATTGTTCGGTTGAAAAGGAAATTATCCCCCATTCCATGGATGGGAAAGGGTACTATGTGGTTGATGTTGAGACGTATCAGGAGGTCACTGCTGATGACGAGGGCTAGGTGTATGGAGATGAAGAGGAGGAGGGCACTGTGGTAGAGGCCTAGCCATAGTCCCATATTGGCACCCTCTTGTGTCACGATATATATTTTTCACCCCAATGTGGTGCCTTGCCATCGGGTGTTAATTTCTGTTACCCCAATAACGAGGACTGCCATTCTGCCTCCAGTTGTGCATTGACAGGGAGTCCTTTGCTCACTTTTCTCTATTTCACTTTCGCATGGTAGCCCGTTGTTTGGGGCTCCTCTTCACAACAATGCGATATGAGACATTGATGATTGTCCTTGCATTATGTCTTTACCACATTGTGTGTCTTCAGCTGCACGTGATATTGAGCATGGGAGGGAGGGTGGTCATTTCGCACTTCGAAAGAGGCCACACAACCTAGTAGCCCCAAATGCAGTAGCACATATAGCCACAAGTCAAAAGGGGTTGGCTTGCACCCCTAGGGACCCCAAGTGTGGCCGTTTTTTCTTCGTTTTCCTTGATTTTGGCCAAATTTCCCCCCCAGCCATTTTTGGCGTGCCGTGGCCAGCAACGGGGGGGAGGGGGGGGGGCCAACACGCCCAGCCGCGTCTAGCCGCGGCTAGGAACACCCCCTCTGTACACATCTACAACAAACCATCAAGCATGTCATGCAGCAGTGGACACACAAGTCTTCCGAAAGCATTTGTACTTCCTTCCATGTCACTTCGCGTAGCAATCTGGGATCGAGCCAAAACTTATGAGTTCTTTGTATCGTTCAACGGCAACGACAAATGAATGGGGACACTGCAAAACAAAGTCTTGTGTATTTTTTAGCTCTGTTCGCAGAAGCACGGTCACCATGCAGCTAAAGAGGATGGGCGAAGCCTTTTCTTAGCCGCCCTTCACTACCATGGGTCACGCCCTCAAAGATTTGGAAACTAACACTGCTGCACCTACTTGGGCCCATAGTGGCATGGAGATGAGACAACCCGGCCCTACCTATGGCATTTTTAAAATGACATTTTTCGGTCCACGTACACTCCGGCCTATGCCACAATGGGATGTCATGGAATGCAGCGTTCTAGGGCGTGGTGCGGAACCCCCCCAATTTTGGGTGGTGTTAATATGGTTGGAACCCGGAATTTCACATGTTACATGGGTGCACTATGATGCAACAATGTGTCTTGCACGTTTCGTTTGCTCGAGATTGCCCGTTTTGCACTTTTTGCGATTTGATCTTTGTGTGCTCGAACTAGTTAGAACGGGGTTAGAACGGGGTTAGAGCACTAGTTATCGCGTGGGTTATCGCGCGATAACCTAGTTATCGCGGGGGTTATCGCGGGGGTTATCGCGCGATAACTAGTTATCGCGCGAGTTATCGCATAGGTTATCGCGCTTCATTTTATGTTTCCCCGTTTTGCTTTACCTCTCAAAGCTTTCATATTCTTTGTAATGGCCCTGCTGCTGCCCACGCTTGGTGCGAGCACCATCAAAAGCTCCTTGGGGTCTGTCGCCTTGGCGGTCCCGAGGGGTTTACGATGGGTGACGCAAACGTGAGGCGCCTTGTGGCGACTCGCTTTGAACATGGTGTGGACTTTGGACTCCTTGTCCATAAGTCCCCCTTCATGGCCGACAAGAGAGCCCCCCTGGTTCTCAGCAACTACATCTTCGAGTTGCTAGAGGTAAATCCAGGGGTTGCTGGATTCCTGATCCAGCTGCATCCCGAGGATGTGGACGCGGTGTTGGAGTCCGTCACCGCCCATGCCGAGAAGGGTGCGGGGACGAAGACGACCATTATGTGGGTCAGGAGGAAGCGGAGGAAGTGGAGGAGGAAGTGGAGGAGGTGGAGGAGGTGGGGGCTGGGAGGGGGAAGGAGAAGCCCCACAACCCCCTAATGATTAGTGTGCAGAAGGTAAGGATCCGACCGGGTAAGGGGAAGGGGAAGTCGGATGGTTGGTTCCCCCAACCCCTCACCCACAACACCCGCCGGGTCTGCACTGATGACCCCGGAAACAAGCTCCCCATGCACTCCCTTTGCCCCACAAGGGAGTGGGAGCGTGAGTGGTATGGGGTCACCACTCCCAACATTATTTCGGGGCAGGGGGTGATTCTTTTTCCTTTTGGGGCAACACCCCCCCTTATTGGGGAGGCGGAAGAGGTGGTTGCCGCCGAGCCCTTGGGGGCCTTTAATAGGGACCCAATGACCTTGTGCTCACTGCGGGGGGAAGGCTGGTGGTCAACCACCTCGTGGAGCACGATTTTTTGAGTGATGTGCAGCTGCAAACTCTTTTGGATGATCTGGATAGGGTGCCTTTCTCAGAGAAGGCACCCATTTTCAATGAGAACCCCCCCATTGTCGGCAGGCCCCAAGATTCTGGGACCCGCCGCACATCGTATGGCAACTATGGGGGTGCCAACCACCACAAGCACAACCCCCACAAGCTCCATGATCTGCCAGTCCTCAAAAGGGTGGCAGATCGTGTGCTCCAGACGGCGAAGAAGACTGTGGTGGGGGGTGTCGGATGGAGCTGCACCATCCTTGACATGGCCGAAATTTCGAGCTATGACCACACCCCCCTGCACCTCCATCGCAACGCCCCCCCCCCCCTACACCATTCCTGAAGGCACATTGATAGCCAATTGCCTTATTATGCTAACCCATAATCATGAGGAGGAGGATGGGTCACATCTTCTTTTTGTGCCCTCTAATAGTTCGGGGTTCCCTGACCCTTGGGTGGAGAGGGCTGTGCCATTCAAGAGGGGCACTGCCTTTTTTTTTAATGCCCTTGATGTTGGGATTAGGGTGCCGCCAGGGTGCATTTTGGTGGTGAGGAGGGGATTGTATGGAGGAGTGGCAAGGGTGGCCCCTGAGGTGGAGGGGGTGGCCCAAGTAGTGGAGTGGAGGCAAGTGGGGGAGTATGCGGCCGTCACGGACTTCGTGTGGCTGCGGAGGATGAACCTGGTGCTAGACGACGCCAAGAAGGAGGGCCAAGGCATGTGCCCATGTCACCAGGTGTGAAAACTTCCCACAACACCCTGCACTAACCCCTGCTCTAACAAGTTATCACGCTAGGTTATCGCGTTCTAACTAGGTGCTCTAACTAGTGATCGCGCTAGGTTATCGCGTTCTAACTAGTTATCGCGGGGTTATTGCAGGGGGTTATCGCGGGGGTTATCGCGTTCTAACTAGGTTATCGCGCGAGTTATCGCGGTAGTTTTCGCGTGTTTTTTTTTGTTTCTTTTGTTTTTCTAAGGCCACCATCCTGCAGCTGCCGCGTATTTTCGTCAAGGACGAAGCCCAGCCAGCAGGAGCAGCAGGAGGAGAATTAAGCAGAAGGGGCACGGCCCGCCAAGCCGGTGGCGGCCCGTGTGGAGCTTAGACTGGAGGGGGAGAAGAGGCTGCCGGAGGGGGCGTCGTGGCGGTGGGGGGAGCCTGGGGATGAGGCCTGCCGGATGGGGGGGACGGGATGGTACCGGCACGTCACCATCACCGAGAAGGAGGGGGGGGTGGAGAGGAAGTCCAACCTCACCCTCCCCTCCTATGTGTGGGTTGGGGGGGAAACGGCCAAATGGCCGAATGCCGCTGCTGGGGAAACGGTTGCGGCTTTTTTGTGTTTGTTTGGGATGAATGACCCCCCCCAACGGAAAAATTATTTTTTGTTGAGGGTGTGTTTTTTGTGGGAGGGGGGGTACACCGGGAGGGAAGTGTGGCAGAAGCTGCACAGGGGGGGGGGGGGCATCCTCCAGGTTGGGGGGTATGACCCCCCCCCATCCGTGTTGGGTGCCACTGCCGAATGGGTTCGGCAGTATGCACCCAAGGGGGGAAGGCTGGGAAGGCAGACAAAGCGGGGGCCTGAGGTGGTGGTTGTTGAGGCGGATGCCCTCCCCTCCCCATAGGGGTAAGGGCCCCACCCCCTCCCCCAAGCCCTCCCCCAAGCCGTCGAAGGTGGCGAAGGTGGCGGCCCAGCCCCCCCCCTGAGGCCTTGGATGTGGAGGCCTTGGGGGCCAGTGTGGCCACCCTCGTGACGGACGCTTGCCAGGTTTTGGTGGAGCAAGCGGCCGCCACGGGGGTTGAGGCCGCACTGGCCAAGGGTCGGTCGGCCAACCACAAGTCGGCCTTGGCGAAGGCCGAAAAGGTCCAGGGCAACGCCCAGCGTGCCCTGGACCATTGACAGGCCCTCAACCTGGCCGCCAAGAGGGGGGAGGACGTAGAGGCGATGAGGGGAGCCCTCAAGGAGGCCCAGGAGGGGAGGCAGAAGGCCGAGGTGGAGGCGGCCCAGCTGAGGGTGGAGGTGGAGGCGCAGCGGAGGAGGGGGGATGACCTCCAGCAGCGCCCGGGGGTGGCGGAGGCGCAGGTGCGCACTCTCACCTCCACCCTCACAGCCTCCTTCACCGCCCAGCAGGGGCTGGGGCCGCAAGGGGTGCAGAGTCAGGGTAGCGGGAGTAGGAGTGGGTGTCAATGACTCCTAGGTTTGCTAAGGGGGTTGCCTAAGGGCATTTTTCTTGGGGAGGAGCAATATGGGGCCCAAGTGGACATGTGCCACTTTGGCCTAGTGGGAAGCGGAAACCCCAACCCCTCCAATTTTAGGGCGACCCACATGGCTGTTGCTACCCTGAGGCCTGCCCTCACCCCCTTGGTTGTAGACCTGAATGAGTATGGCACCTCCAATGCTCCACCATGGTTCTCATGGTGTAGCATCCAAGTTGTTCGCCCCCAAGGGACGGACACCATGGGCCTTCACGCCCATTTGCGTGATGGGGCGCCCATGGCGCTTATTGTGTGTGTGGTCTTTCACGGGGGGTGATTTTTGGGTTGAGAGTGGTGGCGTGCTGAATCTCTCCCTGAGGGAAAAAAAGCGGCACCCCCGTGTGTGCAAGGGTAGGGCGGTGGAGGGTTGGGCATGCACGCCCACCCCCCAAGCCCCGGTGTTGTTCAACACCAGGGCACTACACGCTCCATTGCCATGGGAGGGCGAGCGATGGAGCGTGATTTTTTACAGTGCGGGGGGGGTGCTGCACTGCACACCTCTGCGGCGGCAGCAGCTGGTGGCCATGGGTTTTAGGGTGCCCAATGCTTGCTCTAACCCCTCCAGGTAGTGCGCACTAACCTCTGCTCTAACTAGTTATCGCGCTCGTTATCGCGCTCTAACTGGGCGCTCTAACTAGTTATCGCGGGGGGTTATCGCGTTCTAACTAGTTATCGCGGGGGGTTATCGCGGGGGTTATCGCGCGATAACCTAGTTATCGCGGGGGTTATCGCGTGGGTTATCGCGTGTGTTTTTTGGGCCCTTACTTCAAAACCCTCCCTCATTTCCTGCCCAGGTCCTCTTATTCTTCATGGATAATGCTGTTAACGAGCCCCTGAGGGCTCTCAACACAGCTAACCTCCGGCGGTACACCGATCTGCAGTGCCCCAAGGCCCGGCGGCGGCGGTTGAAGGCGGTTCAGCGGCTGGTGCGAGTTCTATTGGGTGATCCGAACATTGTGTGTGGCACCAACAGCAAAGGAGAAGTTTGCTTAAGTGGTGGGGCGTGCACTGCCCTGTCTGGCCCACTTGGTGGCCATCTTGCATTCACACCTCAGGAGCATGAGGCCCTGAGCATGCCACGCATGGCATGCAGCATGCATCTCTCCCAACGGGCCCTTTTGCGAATGCCCCGCCGTTGCACACAACGGGACCTAAGGACCGTTCGGCAACGGATCATGCCCTACTTTCCCCAAGCAACCATTGTAAAGTCTACCACAAGCCGCAATAGGGCAGCTGCCCATGTGCCTTTGTAGTCAATTGTGCAAAATGCGATATCTATGGCCCGAGTTATTGGGAAACCCCCCCCTAGTGGTGTTGCCATTGTTGTCATTTCAGTTGATGCGACTTCCTTGTGGAAGGCATCCTCTACCCGTGCGGATGTATGGGTTAATGTATGGGGAGGGGCAAAGTATGCTTCGAAGGTGAAGCTATGGGCCTAGCTCATGGTTTTGCATGGATGGCGGGGATGAACAGGCTTTTTTGAGAAGCCTGGACATCTCCGCTAACCTCAGCCAAGAGGTGAGGGATGTGGAGGAGGACGTTGTCCTCTTTCAAAACCAATTTTTGACTTGCACTGTCATTTTGACAGGGGATGGGAAGGGGATGCAAGCAAGGGGGGGGGGCTGGGTCTAAGTGTTGGTTGTGCAAAGACCCCAATGGTATTGTTGAGCAAATGGGGGTGGAGTCCACCTCAAGATTGGGGGTATTCTTGAGAAGTGTGACCCCTGATAGGCGGCCGGGGGACTACCAACATGCAGCATGCCGCATTCTAAACGGCATTGCAAAGCGCACTGAGACCACCCCCCCTGGTACCCCTGGTAAGGCCCAAGCTCTTGCAGCTTTGCAGGCCTTCAAACAAGCCCTCAAGGATGAGACCTAAGGCATCCCTCTGAGGGAACGTCTCCCCTCGGCCTCGAGGGCCACAGAAAAAGATTTCGATCTTACAAGTACCAAAGTTTTCCTACCTCCCCCCCCTTCCAAAGGCAATTTGTGGATTGCCTCAAAGAGCATGTCCCCACAGTGAGGACCCCTAGTGGACCTCCGTTATGGGTTGTTGTGCATGTTATGGTTAAATGCATTGAGGGTTTGTATGAGCTTTGGAGGGTGAGGGGAATGTACACTCTAACCCAAGTGGAACGCCACCGTGCGTTGACCACAAAATTTTCAAAAGCTTGGGGAGACCCAGGTTGGTCCCCCACCAAGTGGATCCATTGGTGCTTGGCACATTCCACTTTTTTTGCCGAGAAATGGAGGAACATTTTTCAGTTTTCCTCCATGCCAACGGAGTATCGGCATGGGCCTTACAAGAGGAGGCTCAAAAATTGTTTTAAGGGTTGGTCCTTTGTGAGGCCAAGTATGTCCCTCCGCCACATGCACCATTGCATGTCCATGAACGCCCTGGAGCAAGGGCTTTTGGTACTGGAGGCAGCCAAGGCCTCAGACATTGATGACTTTGTATGAAAAAAGACCATACATGCTTTGTGCCAAGTGTTTTGTGTTGTTTGTCCTAGGGAGGGATGGAGGAGGGGTGCGCGATAACTACACGCGATAACTACGCGATAACTGAGTTATCGCGGGATAACTAGTGCTCTAACTAGTTAGAGCAAGGTGCTCTAACTGTGTTCTAACTCTGTTCTAACTGTGCTCTAACTCTTTGACCCCCCCACAAAAAACCACCCCTATGATGCGGGTTATGTGGGGAAAGAAAGGGGATGGGGGGTTTTTGAGGGTGCTAAATCCATTTTTTTAGATGGTTTGCCCAAAATTGAGGCTAGGTGGGTGTTCCAGAAATTGCGTTCCAACTAGGGGTTCCGCACGACGCCCTAGAACACTGCATCCCAAAATATAAACCTTTGGACATTGGTGTCCGAACCTTTGAACTTGTCCTTGAAGTCCTACCACCTACCAGGCTCGCATCGCACCCTCACTTGCAATCCGTGCACGGCGCGCAGAGCTGCGGGTACAAGCGGTACCCCTACAAGTGGTAGTGGCCCCCACTGCGTGCACACCTACCGGCCCTCAATCTCCAGAGGGATTCCCCACTGTACATGGTGGGGAAAGGGTAGTGCATTCAACAATAGGCACATAGAGCGTCGTAAGAACACGAGTAGGGACGAAACCCAATGCCAGTGCGGCAGGCAGGGGCCGGGGGGGGGGGGGGTTATGGGGTGGGTGGTCCGGATCATTTTTGATCCAAACACTAGGCAGTGGGGAGGGGGGGGGGGGGGTTGAGGGTGGTGATCCATGGATCACTTTAGAATCACTCTTGGACCATTTTTGGACCCTTTTGCTTATTGCACTCTCAACTCTGTGCCAATGGTCTTGTGGACTTGTGGATCATTTTTTTGAAGTTAGATTATGGGAACAAGTGAATTTCCATTTTGGGTTCATTTTTTTAGGACACATTGTTGGTCCAATAGGTTGCTGCGTGATACTTGTATTTGGAGGTTACATCTTTGGATCATTTTTTGCAACACAAATTGGTGGATCAATATCTTGCTTTGTGCGTGCTGTAGGTGATACTTACATTTGGAAGTTACATTTTTGGATCATTTTTTGCAACACAAGTTGATGGATAGAATTGACCCTCCTCATGAAGGGCGTCACGTTCCAGCACCATTTGACCCCTACCCTTGCCCCTGATTTTGAAATTTGGAACAAGCCGGTGGATAGAGTTGCCCCCAATGCACGGTCAGTCATACCGAACATCACCAATAAATGCGTCACATGTGCATACATGGATGACCACAGGGGAATTAATTTGGACTCTATTGTGCGGGGGTGTGCGTACCATGACTACCCCAAGGTGTGGTGGCTGCAGCCCATGCGAATGCCACACATGGTTGCTGATATGCAAGCATTGCTACCACATTGCATGCTCAAGAATGGGTTGGGGAGGGCCTGTCAGTGCTTTGTGAAAACGAAACAAGGTTGGTGTTTATGGCAGGTCCGCGAGCCACGGTCACACACAGCGTCACCCGCACACACACACAAACACACACACACACAAACACACACAAAGACACGAGCTAGCATGCACAAGGATCAACCTCATCAAAGTACAGAGCACACACACACACACACACAAACACACACAGACACGAGCTAGCATGGCACACCCGTACACAAGCATGATCGCGAGCATCCACACGCACGACAACGGACACTAGCCCATTTACTCCTTTTACACTGCAGTTTTTGTTGGCATCCCGCGTGCAGGGCTTTGCCTTAAGCTGTTGAGCCTCTGCTGTGCACGCTTGCATTGTGTTGATCACAACCAGGATACGCTGCATTTCCCAAAGTACGTATCATCCACTCAAAACAGAGCAGCACCCACACACTATGACTACGCTAACTGATGCACATTTTCAAAAGTTCGAACAAACCATTACCAACAGTCTCACTACCTCTCTCAAAGAAGCTTTTGGCGGATCTGATAACAAAGACAACTCTCCCCTGAAGTCACTATTCAACCGAAAGGATCGGCGTGGTGGTCAAAGGAAAAACCAATCTGACTCGAATCGTGGTCGTTCAACGTGGGCACGGAAAAGCCCTTGTTACTCATATGCTCGTTTTGGTCATACAGCCCGCGACCATGGCATTTCCTACCCGTACACCGATGAGGTCGAAAAGCGCTACAAGACTAACCAGAAGTACTGGCTCATTATCCTGAAGCATGCCGAGACCATCGAAGGAGACCGCGTTGAGTGGGAGGATGTGGCCAAGGAGATCCACGTGGATACTACCGGATGGCCGAAACTACCACATCGACGTGGCCTTGCACGTGTCCTCCATGCGAAAGCGGGGCTGGAACCTTGGTCTACATTGGACGATGTTGGAACTGACTGCTCCCCGTCCCAGTGCTACACCCCATATGCCCTAAAAGAGCCTGACGAGCCATCTACCCAGGACAACGCTGAGTCGGTCAAAGCATGCGTTGCTGATTTGGGCTTCACTCTAGAGTGGAAAAACTCCATTGACAGCCGTCTGGGACGACTTGAAGGCAACGTCGGTGATCTGCAAAAATCTCAGAATGTGTCGGTTAGCCTTATGGAGGTCATGCTACAGACACAAGGGGTACCCCAGCATATCATCGATGAGAAGATGGCCGCCGCCAGCCTGAAGGCTCCACAGCCGCACACGCTAAGCCTCCCCCGACTAGAAAATCTGCGCTGCCTACTTCGCCCGACAAGTCCTCTGCTGCTGCTCCTGCTGATCGTGACGTTGTGATGGTGGATTCTGACGACCTCTTCAGCGACTCCGATAAAACGCGCTGGGGCGAGGACACTGCTCGCGCCATGACGTGTAGTATCACGTTGCTCAAAGAGGCTGCTCTTGCCCGATGCTCGGCTGAACGTGTCACTAGTTTCATTGTGCGCTCCCGCTCAAAAACCAAAATGGTTGGACTCGTAAGCCACGTATGCGAACGTGGTATTTTCAGCATTCTGCCTGATGAACAAGCCTCACACTGGAAGCTTACCGTCATGCACGCCGAAAATGGTTTCAGCATCGTCCAAGCACGGGTCATCTGTAGAGCGCAGACCGATTCCTATGTCGTTATTAATTCATGTGAACCCCGTGCAGAGGTTGTCCCGTTACCCGTTTGGAAGGCTGGCCGCGGAATTGAAGTACCACTGTCAAACATCTACAATACGGGCGCCGTTGAAGGCGCCCGTATTGTTCTCGCCCGCTCCTCCTCTTCCTCCTCCCAACGACTGCAGGTCGACAAATTGTGCAAGGCATAAAGCTCCTTCTCTGTTTCGATCTGGTTTTAATGCCGCTGCCTTCCGAGATTGCAGCCCTTTTACCTGAGCATATGACTTCGCTACTGAATGCCCAGTGGGACGAACTGTTGCAAAAACAAAAAACGATTCGTGCCTTATTAAGACAAACAACAATTGCTGACTTGCGGTCAGACCTCCAGGCCCAGGGGATTAATACACCTGGCACTCTGTGTTACTCCGAACTTTCTGCTTCTTCTGTTGCCGGCGGCGAGGTCTCACACACACTCTCTGATGTATCGACACCGAGCCTGAATGAATGCTTCCGTGCATCCGCACTCCCGGTCCCGGGCTTCACACCTACCAGAGACCAACACTCTGGCTGCAATTTTCCTTGGAGTGATGTTCCTCTCCATTGGGCTACATCTGAGCGATTGCTGTTTTATAAGCTGAAATCTAGCATGCTGTACCGTTGGCTCTGGAGATTGTACGCTGCGACCAATAACTACCACTCCTGGTATGCTATAAACAGTGCCCGTGAAGACCAGAATCTGAGTGTGTTTCTCCGGGAGTGCAACTCCCTTCACATCTCCCTACATCAGGATAATCTCTTGCATTTGCGGTATGGTCTTTCGGGTGGTTGGCAGGTTTTTCTGTCTAACACCCTCCAGATTAATTGCTGTGTTGGAGCCTCGCCTTACACCGCCCTACCAGGAGCAGCATACATGTCCAACATCCACATACACCAGGCCTTCGGCAGCACCCTTCTCCGGCCAGCGGAATTTTTGCAGGCATGCTCTCGGGTGGGGGGCAATATTTTGTTTCGTCCCGAAGCGATGGATGCCCCCAGCCGGTCAAACTGGATGACTCAGTTCGATAGCCTGTTCCTTTCCCCAGACCCTGCGCCCTTGTTGTTTGTCCTGTATCGGAGAGAGCACTGTCGAGTCATCAACGCCTGGCTCGACTCATATTCCCTGAAGGGTATGCTCAACACACTTGCAGCCGTCCACCGTTTCTCTTTCAGACATTTTGCCCCCCAAGGTCTTCGCCATGCCCTAGTTGCTGGCGGATGGGAACTATGTGTGATCCATAGGTCCAACCGCGACCCCTTGTCTCATTTGGGTACGGCTGACATACACAGTGCGCTGTTACGGCTCACCCGCCGCCATCGCACCCACCCCTGGTTAGGGTCCATGCACCCGCCATATGTCTTTGACGATAGCCCCTCTGTCACTGAGCGCAATAGGCAGATGGAACGTTTCTGGTCTCAGTGGGACACCCTTGCTGAAGAGCGTCGCGTTTACCTTAGTAAAAGGCGTGTCCCTTGGAGCAAGGTTGACACCAACCTGATTGCCACTAACCAGCTTCTTTCCTCCTGTCCGTGCCCACGACTCCGAAGAATTGCCCGACTTTGTAGGATACCCCTATCCACTTCTTTACGCAAGGCTGGCATCCTTGTCTACGCGGTAATTGGCAGGTTCCCCCCTTACATAGGTCAGCTTGGTGCGAAAACACGCCGACCCCGAACGCCTCTCAAGAGGCTGGCTGAACATGCACGTAGAGCCAACACCCTGCGTCGCCATTTCGTGGGTATGCGCCGTCGGAACCTCAGGTCAGTCCACACAATCGGTGTTAAGCCCTCCCTACCTCTTACTCTGGCGCGCGTTGGAAGCGACAAGGCAAGTATTCTTCCGCTGTTGTACACTACCAGGGCTGACGCTGACAAAGATGAGTTCACTACAGAAAGAGACCTCAGCCCCACACTCAACGGCGTCACCCCGTATGCTGGCCCCCGACACACTGAATGGTTATTCGACGATGTGCGCGTGCCTGATAACAAGCCGGTGGCCCAGCTCGCTGCTGAATTTGTCAATAAACCTACAGTTTCTTGGTCGGCAACACAGTTGATTTGTTTCTTGATTGAGTCCCAGCGGGTCGTTCCCGCGAGAATGTTTGACAGGGTCTTTTCGAAGGCCCAGTGGTTGCTGTCCCGTAAATATGGTCTGCACCTTCCCCGCAGGATCCCTATCCAAATTCCATCTTTTGACGCACTTTTGATCTCCAAAGTCCGTGACTTCATCCATAGCAAAGTGCGCAATACCACTTTGCCCCATCCACTGAAAAAGTGGTTACAGATTTCTGTCTCTGAATCCGTGATGCCCAAGCAAACGCCGAAAATAGCCTCAAAAATCCATGGAAAGAACCATTCCATTGTCAAGTCCATTACACGAACTGCGCTGGCTGACCAACCCGGCAGCCTTTTTGCACTATTTGATGTGAATGTTGCTCTCCTTTTTTCCAATGATACTTCACTGATCCAGTCTGAAATTGCTCATGTTTTCCAGGGGGTCCCCTGTGGTTGTGCTTCGTTTAAACAGCAAACCCCGGCGCTATTCCATAAGCAGCAGGACCACGTGCTCATCCGTCATGCCCGACATTGGGCCGCCGTGCTACCTCCCCATTTGCTCCCCATAGTTTTACAGAATGCGCGCAATGCCACGTTGCCTGATGACGAGTTCATTTCTGCTTCTTGTGAGGCATTGGTTTCGTCCCTACAGCCCTTTGTACGTGGTCACCATCCCCTCCTCTCCAAAGACACACTAGCCGATTTGCTGCGCCAGTACTTTGCCGAAGTACTCGAACATAACACCTCATTACACAACCGTAAACTTGAGGAAACAAACTCAATCCTCCAAGGCCTACACCTGTCGTCGGCTGTGTGGGATAAACAACCTTGCCACCTGCATGCGGTGTGTTCCGTCCACTCCGACATTTCACTGGCTCAGCTCACGGTGATGTGCCCAGATTTTTTCCTCCTCGGCATGGAAACTTCCAAAGGGGGTGCTGAGATGTTTATTTTAAATTCGACTCTCCAATCTGCCCGTACATCAGGTATTCTGGACTTTGCTAATCGTCAGAGGCTCTGGCCTAAGGACCTACTGGACCAGGAAGCCATTGAAGCATTCGTTTTTTTGGGTAAGCATAGACACCAAGCACCGCGGGCATTCCATCTCTTAAAATGGAAAACCAGCGAACACCTTGCTGACTGGCGGTGGAGACTGGCTGTGTCCCACAAGTTCCACCCCCTCAGACGTACCTCACGCCTCATTGGCCGTTGCCTCAGTCTGCTATTGCGTGAGTTTCACATTGCCTTCCCTCTCTGGGGATCCCCCAGCATGATTGTTTCAAGAGACATGCATTTCCTAATGTGTTCCCAGTGTCCACAGTCGCTGTCCCTATGGGAACGCGACATTGACAATGCGTTCTGGAACCTTGATAAAGATAAGGTCCTACAGGGGATCAAACATGCATGCACTGTGGTGAAGTCGTACAGAAAAATAAGAGGTGATGTTTTTTTCAGCAATGCGAAGGGTAACCTGAAGTCTCTGGATCAAATGGGAAAACCAACCGCCAAACATTTCCGCGTTGTTTCCATTTCTGAGTTGCTGTCCTTTGTGGAATGGGACATGAAACAAAACAACCTGTTTACCCTGTGGGGCATCGTTCTTCGCTAGCAAGTGAAAGGGGTCCCCATAGGAGGATTTCGGAGTGCACAGGTGATGTGCCTATGCCTCTTAGCTGTAGAGTACAGCTTTGTCCATTCGCCTGATCGCATCGCTGTCCTGCGCCCTATCCTGGATACATGGCCCCCCAATCTGCCCCCCATTGCCCTTGCTCCGGGTCCCAGCCTGACTTTCCCCTTTGTCTCCATTGTGCCTCACGACCCGAGCCATTTCAATAAGAGTGGGATGTCTGGTTGGTTTCAGCAGGATGCCACCTGCCTGTTTAAACTCGAGGTCAATGGCCAGACTATCCCTGTGGTATGCGTCGAGTTGTGGGACAGCCACCCCGAGGACAGGGTGGGTAAAATTATTGACAAATCGGTTATCCGCCAAAGACATTTCCTCCGTGGGTACTTTAGCACATTCATGCCTCTCCACTGCATGGTCGCTGAGGTCCTTGACTCCCCCACGCCCTCGCCTGATGCTTTGATCCTCCTTTCCCGGTACATGGATAACAACTACATTGGTGTTATAAACGTGTTGCCCTGTCACCTGGACGCTGTGCACACTTTCCTGCCTTCTTTCTACTCCGTGTTGTACGACCTGCCCATGAAATGGGAGCCGGAGGGTGAAACTGTCTCGTGGTGCGAAGCGTCGCTGTCTACCGGAAGCTCTCTTACCCTGAAAGGGGTCCCCCATACCCCCGTGGGCCCTGAAGACGTCTGTGAGATGTGGCACAGGTGGCCTGACCGATGGTCACCCAACTGTCGTGTCGTGCTACAATCTATGCTTCCTTCCCTCATCCGTAAGTCTATCATTTTTTGCTCCTCCCCTGAGGAGCGTCTGCTCAACCTT